>CM068376.1:33822098-35129598 GCA_034769895.1 Magicicada septendecula | reverse complement strand
GTTTCTAAGAGACAAAAATATTTTTCATAACCCAAGAATTTGTATGAACGGCCATCAAATGTAACTGTATACGACAGGTAAAGATCGTTGGGTATGTTCTAAAAAGGACTGCCGGGAATCCCCAGACAAGTGCGACAGGATACATTCCTAAATAATCTCGATTAGATTTCCGCACAATCGTATACTTCATTTACTGTTGGAGTAAGGAGTACACAACCGTGCAATACTGTCAAGATGAGTTGGAAATGAATCATAATATATAATATAAATAATGGAAAATTCATCATGGAATCATGGGAAAAATAAAATATAAAAAGTACAAAAATAAATATTAAAAAATGTAGATCAAAATGAAAATAAAAATACAAAATGTCGCTGGTTATCGCTGCGTGTGCAGGGGGAAATGCGTTGTTAGTGGCGATGCTACGTCGAGTAATTGCTCACTGCATGCTCCCATTAAACCGAAAAGGTCCTCTCGATGAGCTGAAGCTTAGTTTCCCGGCAGACAGTGTTATAAGCGAAGATAAGGCGTGGTTTACTGCTAACGACCGCTTTGGACCTTTTTCACTCTTTTGAAAGAACGGAGCCCAAGTAGCAATTCACAAACTGCTTCAAAGTTGACCTTTTCTTTATTTAAATGGGTTCGTTATAACAGTTGCTCCAGACCATAAGCCAGCAGGCCACGCAGTGTCTTGAAAGAAAACAGTGAACGTTAAACGCAATACTGTGGACAGGGCGAGCAGTGGCAGTGAGGTGTAGATACGGGGTCTGTAAATTAAGTAATGAGAGTAATCATGTAGCAGTCAATATGCCAACACTGTCAGCTTTCCACAGACGGTTAGATAAACAGATGATTGATATTGAGTATTAATATTTATTGTCTATTATTGCTACGTGAAACGTAAACAAGCTTTTCGTGAAGTAAATTTTTGTTGTGCGTTATAAAAATGAGTGACATCGATTACGAACTACGTTGTGCAATCAAGTTTTGTGTTAACCTAGGGCACAATACTACTGAAACTTTCACAAAATTGACAAAGGGTGTATGGAGATGAGGCTCTGTCAAGAGCACAGGTTTTCAGACGGTTTAAACCATTTTCAGATGGCCGGGAATCAATTGAGGGTGATCCACGCTCTGGAAGACAGTCGGCGTCAAGAGCTGACGACAATATTGATCGAATCAGGGACTTGGTGAGGTCTGACCATCGGTTAACCGTCAGAATCATCTTAGAACAACTAAATTTTAACCACACTAGATTTTATCAAATTTTGAAAAACGAAATTTAGCGTGAACACCTGGATGCTGTATCATGACAATTCACCTTGTCACACAGCACTCTCGGTTAATAAGTTTTTGGCAAAGAAAAATATCTCCGTTTGTTTTTCCTCGGCCATCTTATTTAAGTCCCTGTGGCTACGTTCTCTTCCCCAGATTGAAAAACATCTCAAAGGACACCATTTTGGGATAATAGACAACGTTAAAAAAAGTGTAACCGACCAGTTGAAGGAGATTCCAGTTTCTGAGAGCCAGGACTGCTATGAAGAGTGGAAAACCCGTCTAAAGTGCTGGGTGGCTTCCCAAAGGGTACTGTTTTGAAGGCGATCGAGTTTATATATAGTTTGTTTGTAAACAAAAGGTTTTACTGAAATAGTCTCATTACTTCATTTACAGACCTCGTAGTATCCACGTGTACGCCACACGCTAGGCATGGAAAACTTGTCTTCGACCTTCCGAAAATGACAAATTCAAACCAAAGTAACCAACCACAGCCCAGTGAACAACGATAGAAACGTAGTTGTTCCATACAGAAGTTTTCCCAACCAAGAATCAAGCCATAGCATTAGAATCAATTGACGGTATATCAATCAACGACTATATATTAGCGGTGGGCAAAATTTTAGATCCATCCCATATTCGATTTGCCTTCAAGATTTCAATGAACAAAGTTTGTATATACCTTCAAGCAAGGAAATAGTACAGAAACTAACCGATCGAAAAAACATCTGTTTCCATAGGCAACAACACACAATAAAATCTCTTTTGACCGAATACAAGAGACTGATTTAATCAAATTTGTGTCCAATTTTCCCCATTCTTTTCTCGAGGACGAACTTAAGAAACATGACATACGGTTGGGATCGGTGAGCTACGGCTACTAACGGCTACGGTTGGTCTCTGAACCAGGCTACTAACACATCGGGCTAAAACTTTCGAAGGCTAATTTACATTCAGCCTGAAGACGTCTCTAAAGTACCTCCATGAATAAAAATTAATTATGAAGACAGTTTACTGGATTTACCCCTCAACAGATATGATATCATGTTTTATCTGCAAGCAATTAGGACAGTTGGCAAACTGTCACAAGTCAAATGATTTTGAAGCAGAACATCATACTATACCACATTCCTAGTTACAAACCATACATACAGGAACTAGCATTTCCCGTACTGAAAAATCCTATAAAAACTAACAACCCGTCATTAGAAAAATGTAAAAAAATTGAACACGCAGAGAAATCCCCTAGATCTAAACGAATGCTTTCATTAACAACACCAAGTACTGAAGATTTACCAGGTGGCCAAGAAAATAATGTAATAATTAAAATCCGTACCAAGAAGCAAAAACAAATCGTATCATCGTCTTCTGATTGTACAGCCTTGATTCCCTAGACAATCAACTACGACCGCTAAAAGCTTACTTACAAGTGACAAAAATCCCTATATTCTAAACTACAATCAGCTCAAGACATTTCTCGAAAGAGCTAAGGGAAAATCTGTCTTGCAAGAATTAACACTTGAATTCACTGAGAACATACCAGCATTAATGTGATTACTAAAAAGCCAATTACCAGCGAGTTACGTAGAGGAAAAACAAAAGCAAATTCACTAGAATTATAAAAAAACTTTCAGTAGACATCAACAAGGAATCTGAAAGTGACGCATCTGAAACGACTCCCACCGCTCCAATTCTACAAAAAATCAGCACTGCTTTGAAACAGCCTATCTTATAATGGAATATCCACAAAAAGAAAACTTGGAAATAATTATCAACAAATTTTCCCCTGGCGGTATCTACCTACAGGAAACCAATTTTAAAAAGAATTACAGTGCAAATATAACAAATTTGTCAGCTACTTTCAAAAACAGCCAACTCTCAAATCGCTAGTGGTGGAGTCGCCCTATATGTTAGCAGCAAACTCAGCAAAACAGATGTCACAATAAATACTGATATTGAAGCTGTAGCTGTGTCTTTATTGCTGCCTATCCATTGGATGACGATTTGTAATGTTTATTTACCAAACTGGTATGATTTCTCTGATAATAAGATAATAGGTATTGTAAATCAACTGCCCAAACCTTTTCTCATAGTAGGGGATTTTAATAGCCATAGTTATGTTCGGGGTTCTCACAGAACAGATAAGCGTGGAAGGGTCATCGAGAAAATAATATAAAACACAAAGCTTGTAATGTTGAACAAGAATCATGCTCATTTAATATAAAATAACTTTAGACTATTTACTACATATTTCTCGCTTATACCATATATCTATCTCGAAAAATAAAAAATCCTCACAGTCCGAAAATTTTAATACACGCACTGACGGCATAGATTACATAGATAAAAAACAATGAAAATTTTATTTATTGTGCTTTGGTTATTAAAATTGTTTATAATAAAGGAAATTTATTGGTAATAAATCGTGGTAAAAATTAACTGCATATACCTCATATTGGGGCACCAGTCACTGGTTGATTGGAACGCTGCTCTAAGTGAATACAAACTTATAAAAAATATTTTGTTATGAAGAAGATAATTGTGTTACATACATATAATTTATACAGAAATGTGCAGCGTAGCATGTAGAACATCAATAAAACTTGAAATTCTTTAAAATTGATACTTCATATTTGGTACGAATAGCAACATTGCAACGACAGACAAGGAAAGAAGTATAGAGAAACACACGGGTAAGACAAAGCGAGACAGCTCCCATAAGAGACAATGCTGCAAATTAAACCTGGGACGGGTATCTGTAAGAGCCTATATGTCTATGTTTAGATGTGATGTGAAAATGTTTATGTTTTGTTATTACTGAAAATTGTTATAATCGGTAAATATTATGTAATGTATTTGTTATCGACAATTTATGTTAAATATAATTTTCCATGTAAATTAAGGTTAAAAATTAAATAATTCAGATCTACTGTGTTGTCGGTTACAATCTATTTTTGTATATTCAGTTATTAAACGTGGTGTTTTTAAGAGTTCCAGTGCCTGCACGATGAATGTGTGATAGACGTTATTGGCGACAAGAGCTAACCGGACTGAGACATAACAGTGACCTTAAGAAATCTGGTCACTGTTAACAGTTTGTGTGTTGGAAATGTAATTAACTTTGTAAACTTTCATGGGATATAGCAACTATTTTGTTTATTATTATTTTATACGTAGGGGAGCGAGAGAGATGGAGTGATAGACACGCATGTACCGAGGATGAGAGAGAATGATGGGCGTGCAAGGGGGAGAGAGGCGTTTGGTTAGTAAGTTACTAAGCTGTTAGCAATTCGCCCGAAAGAGATAAGGCAGTCGTGAAGACCTGAATGAAAATCGATGTTCCTGATCAAGAATTAGTTAACGTGTGACCGTCGCTGGCGATAAAATTACCCAGTTACATCCCAAAGTTATCTGATTGCGCTCAAAAATACCGCCAGCAGAAGCGAAATAATAAAATATATTTTGATCTGAACAAAAAATAACTAATTGAAGTTAACTGTTTGAAGTGTATCCATTTACTGAAACACGCGACTGACTCAATTTTGCTCAAATTAACAATTTCAGAATGCATATCTAAAACCGCAGGCCTATTTCAATTACAAGTATTGAGTGTCATGCAGCATTTATTCTCTCTCTCTCTCTCTCTCTCTCTCTCTCTCTCTCTCTCTCTCTCTCTCTCTCTCTCTCTCTCTCTCTCTCTCACTAGGTATCGAGTCTGACTCGCAGTCGAAACACACGATAATGTTTTTGAAGGTCAAACCTGACTAACTAGGTTTAAACATATCCGTTTAAAATTGCAAAATAAATACACCGTAATTTTTAAAAATGCAAGCGAAACCTAGTCCTTTAAATGTCGACGAAGGGACACTTTCAATAGCAGTTCAATAAATAACAATTTTTAAATTTGCTACTACAATGGAAAGTAAAGAATTTTACATTTAGTAAATAATAAATATTAGTATAATTCGCAAGCGATTTAATCTACGCCAGGATATCCTTGACTTTTCGTAACGCGTTGATAAAATTTATTACAGGACAATTCAAACTTGAATTAAACGAGAAAATCCGATTTTATAAGTCGAACACAAGATCTGTTCAGAACCGTTCAGGCCTATAAATACACACCAATCATTTTCTGTGCGATAAATCAGAGCTGATTTTATTTGTAAGGACACCAAAAACAGTGGATTCAAATCTTACTTATTCGATTACCGAAATCATTCAATACTGAATATTGAATTGAATCTTTATTCAATGTCTCACAATCGGGACTTGTTTACCGTATTTGGAGTGCGCCCTTTTCTACACTGATAACGTTTTTATATTCCAGAAGCGTCTTATACAATGACTAAAACGAAGTTGTGTTGTCTGGCCTAGTGTAATACCGCCTCGGCCAGAAGGATAACATTCGGAAGCCTTTTATGGTTGTGTTCCTAATTGAGCGGCACTATATGTAGACCTATCAGACAGCACCGTTACAAAGATGAGCTCGCTCGGCCAGAAGGATAACATTCGGAAGCCTTTGTTCCTAATTGAGCGGCACTATATGTAGGCCTATCAGACAGCACCGTTAGAAAGATGAGCTCGCTCGGGCAGAAGGATAACATTCGGAAGCCTTTGTTCCTAATTGAGCGGCACTATATGTAGGCCTATCAGACAGCACCGTTACAAAGATGAGCTCGCTCGGCCAGAAGGATAACATTCGGAAGCCTTTGTTCCTAATTGAGCGGCACTATATGTAGGCCTATAAGACAGCATCGTTAGAAAGATGAGCTCGCTCGGCCAGAAGGATAACATACGGAAGCCTTTGATGTAATATGTTCTTATCTACGATGGGTTCGTGCATACGATGATCTGATCCACCCAACGATTCTGACGTCTCCCTCGTGAACGTTTGCCATCGATCTTCCCTTGCATAATTATTTTCGGTGTCTTCTGGAATTGGCCACCATACCTAATGTACGATTGTTCTATTTTTCTCGATAAACGTGTCGAGACCTTCAGCCAATGTAAACTAGTTTTGTTAGTCGGTGCTGCATCACATGCGTCAGGACACCCACGTAATGTAATGGCACCATATTTACAATACATTCAATCACGTCGTGTATTTCACAGCTTAATATTTCTTTGCACCTCAGTTCGTGTTTCAAACGTTTAAACCTTCATCGTCAGAAGCCAAGAAACACCTCACTAACTTCTTCTTACAACCGATTACTGAGTCAAGGCCTCCGCCAGTTGTCCCGGTCAAATGCAGCTGCTCTCCAGTTCTGTGTTCCAAGGATATGGCGCGCATCATAGTTCACACCGTCTTCCCAGCGTAGTTTGGGTCTACCAACTCTTCTAGTGCTTGGATATAAATCTGTTCGGTGTGTGCCTTTCTGGGTATTTCATTCTCCCCCATTCTCATCACATGTCCTGAGTCTACCAAGTTTTATAATTTTCACAATATCTGGTTCATTCAGAAGAGTATGTTCATTTCTTGGTTGGTCCTTTTCCTCCATCCAACTCCCACACATATTGGACCAAAAATGCTGCGGAGGATTTTGCGTTCATGAACCAGCAGGCTTGACACAGACTTTCTAGAAATGGTCCAGGTCTCAGAACCATATGTGAGAACTGGACGGATTAGTGTTTTATACAGAAGCAGCTTGATGCTCCTGGCAATTGTTCTGCTCTGGAACAGGGGTCTGAGACCAAACAAGCACCTATTAGCTGATGTAATTATTCGCTCTATTTCTTCTGTTGTTTCCTCATCGGAGTTAACTTGGCATCCTAAATAAACAACGCTGTTGACTTTTTCGAAGGAATAGATGCCAATTTGAATGCGCTCTCCTTCTCTAACTTCCTGTCCTGCGACCTTGTATTTCTTCTTGCTTTCCTTTATTATGAGATCCGGCCTCCTTGCGGGACCATCAAGAGCAAGAAAGGCTTCAGTGACTGCTCGAAGAGACCTCCCGATTATATCTAGGTCATCGGCGTATCCTAGGACCTGCACCAACCTGTTGAACACAGTCCAGGAGGAATCTATTCCAGTATCTCTCATAGCTTTACTAAGGCAAGAATGAAGAGGAGGCAAGCAAGAGCCTTGGAGGACTCCCTTTCCATAGTCAAACTCTCCTGATAAGCCATTCTGGACCATCACCATGCCCGTCACTGCCAGCATTGTCATCCTACACAGTCTTATTAATTTCTTTGGTATGCCTAGTTCTTCAAGAGCAGTGTAGGCCTACAGTTGTTATCTACACCTTATTAAATATCTAACAAAAAAACGAAGGTTTACAACTTTCACACGTTAAGTAATAAAAAAAAGCTCACTTGTAAATATTATTCTTTATGATATAACCGTGTTATTCTCCTTAGGAAAGAAATCGAGAAAAAAAAAACACAATTATGCCTGTCTTGTGCTGTGGGAACAAAGTCTGGATTCGAACTCTAGCAACAGCAGGCAGAATAAAAACATTTGAAACAAGCACGCGCGCGCACTGACACACACACACACACACACACACACACACACAAATAAATAATAAAAAAATCGAAAAATCCACACCCACACATGTTAAGGTTTGTCGTGTGGTTGTACTCACATTTCCTGAACGATTTATTTTGTAGCATTCCATTGCAACCTCCGCATTCTAAGCAAAACACAAGATTAAAGTGAATTTACTGTATTAAAATGTAGAAATTAAGGTTTTTGTTTTAATGGCGACTTTAGATTTACGCCTATATAATACACCTGCGGAAAACCACTGCTACAAAATAATAACTGATCACTTCGTTGTTTTGTCGATCGTCAGTTTTTGCGATTGCCTGGCGTTGTCTGTCGTATATCAAATTATGAGGTATTTAATTCAAAATACGAACTCGGTAGCTTTAATCATTTGATGAAATTAGTGTCTGTCAGCACCCCTTGAAAATTTAGGGCCCCCTCCGAAAAGTTTATATGATATACATATGAAGAACTTAATACTTAAGCTTAAAAAAATTAAAATTTCTTAGTCCGAATTTATCTAACAATAATATATTTTGTTGGAAACAGTGAGAAAGTTCTGCAGTTCAAGAAGCTTACTAGTTGCACGTGTGTAGCTAGCGGGTAGGGAATACTGTGAGGAAGATGTAATAGAAGTTGTGGAAAGTAAAAGATTACGATGGCACAAGGGAAGGACTTCATTGGAAGCACGGAACTGCACGAGGAAGACAAAAGTTGTATACAATAACAGACATCGTATACAGTTACTTCTTCTCAGTGTCAGTGTCAGTGTAGTGAAACTGTCCATTGAAGAAGGACGATAATTCCATTTAGTACGAAACATCCAAAATAGACGTCTGAAGATTGTTATTGCTGTAGATACATTTTCATTAAACCTACTCGATTGCTACTGTCCGCAGCAAAGCTAGTACTCTTCACTACATCCCTTTACACATTCATTTCCAATAGTTTAATTTGATTTTAATTAATTAATCAATAGGTAGTTTCTAAAATAATTTTTGACAGTCCAATTTTAAAATCTATTAACTTCCGATATTTTTTTTATAGTACAGGAGAAGTTGTGCTGAATGCAAATAAACATTTGCCAATCCGTAATCAGTACTTCCACGCACGCAACAAGTCACGAAGCATTCACCGCACCCTCAACACGTTCATAACTTACATGTGTTGATCCTGTAATTTTCAATTAATCGAATTCTTAAGGTTTTACACACCATCTTTAACATGCATGTAACTTTGTAATCATTACCTAGTGTGGAATTAGTTAGCTGGAATAGAACTGAATCTACGAAATAGAAGGTCGAAGGTAGTCAAGCCTGTGCCAAGATCCTTGTTGCTGTGAAGATGGGCACACGCTGTGAAATGAAGATGACGAGGACGAAATTGACGTAATATAAATTGTAGACTTTTTTTAATTATGTCACTTATATCCTGTTTGACTGAAGGAAACTCACAGCGTTGTGGAAAGTCATAAATGACAAACACTTGCTGCGGTTATGTTGTGTAAGTACGGATTCAACCAGCGAGGAGACATTAAAACGGAATTATCGAAACAATTATGGGTAGCGAGTGGAAGATCTTTATGGGTATTGTGGAGTTCTTTAGGATTTTCCAAATCACATTCAAAAATATAACCAAAATATACATCTTCACTTAACTCTAATATTAATTTTTTCCATTCTTCTAAAGACTTAATTTTAGGATCTGTCCACACAATATCTTTATATGGCAATTTTTGAGACAATGCCCATCCGTATAAATTATTAGCATCAACATATAACAAGTAATTATCAAGTTTCTTGGGATCGTAATCTTTAAAGTATTTATTATTTGCCTTTGAATATCTTTTAATAGCTTGAGAGATTAATTCTAAAATTCCTTTCTCTATTGTTAGATATAAATTATAATCATCAATCAAGTCTAGTTGAATTTTAGTTAATTTTAACATTGCGTCCCAAGCTAATGATGGAGCGGTCAAATAATGTGCTGGATCTAAACTATAATTTTTTAAACATACATTCCTAAAATTCTCAAATATATCAGCTAATAATAATACGTCTTGAATATTATATAGATCAGAATAATTTCCTAAAGTTTTCTCTTTTAACATATTCCACACTTTTAAATAATATTTTAAATCACCATTGCTTTGGGTGAATTTGCACGCGGTGGAAACTGATGTAAGTACTGAAATCAATTTTATTTTTGACATGAAGGTGATCAGACCATCTGATAATATTTGTCGGGTCCATGCGGCGGTACCGATTCTGATAAGCAATATTTAACGACGCGGCGGAGTCTAGCAATATTTAAATGATACCAAATTGTTTCGTCCTTGCGTGCAGTGTCTATGGATTGTGAATGCGAACCAGTTGCACAAAATTCAATTCGTGGTTAAACGTCGAATGTGTACAGTTCTGTGGTAGGTTTTGAATATAACTGTAACCCTGCTATCGGCCGGAAATTTTTGTAGATACTGCGTTTGAATAATATATTGTAGCTGAGCCGCACTGCCGTTTTCCAAAGAGTATAAAAAACAATCTTTTTTTCAAGGTCATAATACAGTGCCGCGGAAACGCTCAGGCACTGACGAGATGGGTGGGTAAAAATCTTTCGGATAAGTCGCGTAACAGAGAAAAGTAATTGGGGAAAGTGCTTGGCTTTCACTTTAGGATGGCGTTGTCCTATAAGGCGGAGAATATCCATTTCGGGTGTTAACAGAAATATGCATGTTGTTGTGTATACTAAATCGGTTTCAGGTCCGTATAGAAAGCGCAGCCGCCAAAATGTCCATTAAGACTAAAATCATATTACGAAAATGTCCAATAAGACTAAAATCAAATTACGAAAATGTCCAATAAGACTAAAAACAAATTACTAAAATGTCCAGTAAGATGAAAGGTCCAACTATCAAAATGTCCAGTAAGATAAAAGGTTCAATTACCACAACGTCTATTAAGAATATACGTTCAATTACCAAAGTGACTAATACGACAAAAGGTCCAATCGACTAAATGCCTAATTGTACAAAACGTCTAGAAATGACAAATATATACGATATCGTCGAGCTTTAGGAAAGCATGAGTGATTTGGAACCAAAATCCAGTTATGTAGAACGAACATACGTAAAGGGGTACACGGAGAGTTTGATTTAGTCGACTAACTATCGAGGGCGTTTCATAAGGAGCTGGTAACTTTTCATGTAGAAGCTCGAGAGCAAAGAGACAATGAGATTCTGATAACACAACTTATCCGTCAGCGTTTGTGAAACCCAGTGAAGTAAAGCTACCAAGTAATTCAAGTCCTGTTGGGAAACTGCAGCTTATCTGTGATCACTAATACTACAAATGTGTAATGAGGGCGAACATGATTAGCAGTGTTGCGAAACGTCTTTAAATTGTTATAAATAAATACGCAGGCCAATATAAAAACGTCATTTTACTTCTGTTTATTCATACGTAACTCATTTTACAGGTTGTCACAATAGGGCGTAAAATACGTGTCGACTTATCAATGAAAGGAAACGTTTACGAAGAGTTCTACTGTAGGCTATATTTAGAAGTTGAACATCGTATTTAGTTGTTCCTGAAACATACTCGATTCCTGAGTCGAATATTTATAACTCAAAACGTGGTCTAGTGACCTTGTTACGTATTCTATTTACATCTCATCATTTATTGTACTTGCTACGCTTCAACTTTCCTGTTATTTATTGCAGAGAATAAAATACATTAAAATAGTAAGGTTAATTGTACACACTTTTCCGTATTTCCTGAACTTGGGTATTCTACTCTATTCTTGCGGTTTCTTCTTATTTACACGGTTTTGGGTATCTTATTTTTTTACCATAAATGGTCATCTCGTGGGTACTTGTATTTTCAAACAGATTGAGACTGCAAATTCAGTTGGATTAATTCAATTATTAAATTTATATATAAAAGTGTAAAAATTACATGATCGACCAAAATTGCTGTAGAAGTTCACAACTTATATTCTAAGAATCCTATTGTACTTTGGTCAAGGCAGGAATTCAGCAATTCTTTAAGGGACTTATAAAGAGAGAAAGCGGTTTTATTGCTAAATACTTGACAATTATTAAGTGTAGTGAAAATATCTGTAAATGTTTTGTATAAGTTATAAACTTATATTTATTTTCGTTCAGACTGAGTTGTAGCGTATACGGTGAAACGTTACTGTGAACCTGTGTATTAATTTAATTATATAAACACACAAAATAATAAATCAACTATTAATGGTAACTATAACAATATATAAAGCACTGTAGTGTACATAGATGTAAGTAAAGTATAAATGAAAATTTGAATCAAAAGAGGCTCGACTATGCGACAGTCAGGCGCCGACAAAATAAGCTACAATAGACCCAAAACACCCTTACATGTCATAAAAGCATAAAATGTTTTGTAGAGTAAATATAGCAAAAAACGCCCATGTACCGTTAGGTCAACGGTACTGTGTCCTTCAACAGACAATAGATGACACGCCAATAAGTATGACCATTTTAGAAAGTAGCGTCACTTTTTAGGAGTCTAACGAACGTCCGCGTAAGTTTATCGCCCGCTCTTTGGCAACCAATCACGGATAGCGTCGGTAGTGAGCGCGAAAAAGATACAGCACCGGAATGGGTACGTTCGAATTTACCGGCAAATATTTCAAAGTCAAGCCAACGGGTGTATGATCAACAAGAGCTGTAGTGAGGGAAGGACTCGGAAAACTATAAAAAACAAGTGAAGCAAACAAAAAGGGGAAGTCTAAGTTTAATTTTCACGCAAAACTCGGGAAATCTGCGTCACTCGATGTGAGCATTTTAATACTATAATTCTAAGTTCAAATCAATAGATTATCTCGGTTAAATAGTTGAGAAAGAATTACAGTCATCAAGAAGTTTATTTTATATGTGTGCGCGATAGTACGTATGGACCAGAAGATGTTTAACTTGTGCGCATAGATTGCAGCAAGAAGTATACTTATTTATAAGCGCGCGACGTCTAGTACTAACTAAATAAAGAAAACTAGTTTCAGTAAATAAAGAAGGTTTAATCAAGCGTGATTAGTGCAAAGTGTAGTGCGATGTTCAACGCAGGATTACAGTTCGTCATTCTTTTACTTGGAATCCAGCAACAAGTAACAGTATATCATTTATGATTCACTACTCAGTAAATTAACATAATTTTAGCATCTCAAAAATAACTCATCTCATTCTCAAAAGAC
Source organism: Magicicada septendecula (assembly GCA_034769895.1). NCBI lineage: Eukaryota > Metazoa > Arthropoda > Insecta > Hemiptera > Cicadidae > Magicicada > Magicicada septendecula. The sequence continues at coordinate 35,116,603 of CM068376.1, read as the reverse complement.
CCACGAGTTCAGATACTAAATATTACAGTTTATGCTATATGACATGTTTGGAGAGTTATGGTATAGTAAAGTAAGGAAACAAGTTATAATAAGTATAGAAATGGTAACGAAGTTGAATAATTGAATCTATTGAAGATTATAGAAGTTCATAGTAGCTAAGAATTTATGATACATATATATGTTTTGATTAATATTGACGATTTAAATGTGTTAAGGAAGTAAATTTGAATCTACTGATTGCTCATTTGAATAATACTTGATTAATATGATTTTGAAGAATCCGTAAACTAGAGATATTAATAATTTTTTTGTTATTAATTATAAAGAATATTAATGAGTATAGATTGGAAAGGTGATATTAACGATTGATTCTCAGATGTATTAAGTAATAAGAAGATAACAATATAAATCTTAGTATCTGAACGAAGTGTTATTATTTCATAACAATCCTGAGATACTCTGCTCTGGCGCCCAAGCAAATTAATCAATAATACAAAATGAGTGGAAGTATTCAGTAATAAATATATCTAAATATAATTTGTAACACAGTAAATCAATGTAATTACCGAGTATATGCAATACTGTCTTGAATAAATTATTTAATCAACATTCGAAAATTACGCGCGCTTCACGAGTAGTTATAGTTAGCGCACCAATACGTTGAGCTAGTCTCTAAGAATATTTATATTTGTCGCCAGCAACGTGGTGCAGTTATTAAGAATATTTATAACGGTGTAGTCATGATTGCGTACAGGTGAGGATCAGATTGTTTTGGCACTTGAGGGGTGATTCATTCTAACATACTGTATTGCTTCAAATTAATTAACAGAAAGTGCGATACGGTTCATTTGCAACGACATTCAGAAACGCATTCCTTATTAACGGTTACATCGATTATTTTCGAAGTGGGGCTGTCGTGAAGCATTTCAAGACCGTAGGCCTACTTCACACCAGGTGGTGAATAGGGTAACTTATTATTTATATAAAAGACTTCATGCACACGACGATGGTTTCGCGAAGGCTTAGTTTATATATAAGGAAGAGGTATAAAATGATATCTCTACGTTTGTAACAGCTTACACGCGTTGGTTTTGACCAATACACTTTCAGACACATGCCAGACGCCGAGTTGTTCTTTTACAGCAGCACGGCAACCGATTTCTGAGTCAAGGCCTCCTTTAACAGCCTCCGCCAGTCCCGGTCAAGTGCAAAACTGTCTGGCTGAGAAACTGATAGGTTTCTGCACATAAAAAAGTTTCACAGATGGGATATGTGAATTCTCCGATCCAACCCCCCCTGGAGGACCAGGAACTTTGATTTCGGGGTGCTCTTCCCCTAGAGAGTTGCTTTCACCTCAGCTGACGAGCTCTCTCTGCCCGGTCGCAGTAGGCTAACTGACTCAGCTCATGTGTGCAGCCGTGAAGGGCTACTATAGCCTTCTCCGCCTCCACACTAGATGCACATCCTTCTGCCGATGTGCACCATCCTGCCAGGCCAGGGCCCAGGGTACCCCCAGACTGCCCTGACAGAACCCCCATCTATCGTTTGCTTACCGATCCACTCCGCCGAAGGGAAGGGATCGGTTACCACAACCTTGGAGTGGATTGCTCGGTGTAACAGGGTCCACCGACGTGTAGGTGAGAGTGGAGTTATGGTGGAGAGGCTGGTGCATTTCTCTTGTACGAAAGCATATGTTCGCGTCACACCCGCTTTGGACCCCGGCCGAGTTGTTCGCTGTTCGCAATTTCAACACTGGATGTTTGGGTGGCAGTCACGAGCTGGAAAATGTTCGCAATCTGGACAAATTTCGGCAGGACACAACCCCGTCTGTAAGAATTAACGTTTCTTCATCACTCACTGAAACTTACTTAAACGCTCCGTTTTTTTAATGTTAACTTTGAAATACGAGATTAAAAACGATCAATGTCTACACAAAATTATTAAGATGTTTGCACATAATTTATAACTTATCTACTACAAAGTGGTTTTTCCGCCAAGCTACTATTGTAAATTAAAGGGTGTCTGTAAGGCATTGTCGTAAAAAATTCGATTTTTATATTTTTGTGCCAAAATATTGTATGGAATATCTGCTTTCATTTGATATTAATTTTAAATTAATCGAAAAACTAGAAAATTTTTAACGATTTTTTTAGGTGATAAAGTTAGGGATAAACTAAATCCAATATGTCGCCCATTCGAGCTTATGCCTATCGTATTTCGGTTTGTTATAGTACACAGAACTATTGCTTTTATTTCTTATTTCTCTTTGTATTTATACTACACATATGGATGAGCTAAACATATATTTAGAGACCTGGCTAACCTAGAACTTTTAAACAAGTGTCTCCGTGGTAAAAGTCGAAACCCCAAAAATTATAATACGCGTATTTTTTTGAAGTGTTAAAAATTGAATTGGATTAAAAATTCTAAAATGCCTCAACGTAAGCACATCCAAAAACCCCTGTGTTAAAGTTTCTACTGATGGAAAATCACCCAATGGTAAAAGTTTCAAACAGCTCAGTTAATTAGTGTTTGAGAAAACGGGTCACGAAATCTAGTAAATTAACATGGGCGAAATAGGGCTTACAAACGCGCCATAAGCTATTTACAACGGTTTGACATGTGACATCTCACATAAAGTCTCGCGGCGGCATATTTTCTGTTGTTTATTTTGTTAATCACTCAGATCCAAGAAGTTAAAAACCAAAAATTAAAAGAGAATTTACACATATGAAATTATTTTTAGTTTAGTTTATGATAAAAATCAATTCGGGTGGGGGCACACGACTCACAATCGCAAGGCTGTGCTGGAGTCAAGGTCACGCTCAGTCTGATTTCTCTCTGTCAGTGTGGAACATGTGGCGTAACTAGGAGGGGGTGAGACTAGCTTATGGGCTCAGAGGATGAGACTACCTTGAAAGTTGGACTTCTCACTTTCCTCAGGACAAAAAAAAACTTTCAAGTTTATTCCCACATAATTATTTATTCAGTTATTTATAAGCTTTATTTTAACGCATGCAACTGGCTTAGAAACAGGGCTATGTTAAGTGATTGTGGAATTTCACTGAAATTTTTAATAGCTCTGGGGGGGGATTGACCCCCTCCGTACCTACGTCACTGAGTTGTACCATGGCCAGGGGGGCGCAAAGGCCACAGGTATAGTACTTGAAGGGAGAAGACGAATATGATGAATATTAACCAAGTTGGAGTAGCTTCAAGGTTTTGCGCCCCGTAATAAAAACGCAAGTTCTCTGCGAATAATTTGTTAAGAAATAATAAATACCTTCAACAGAAAGTGTTAGTAGGTCTGTTTGCAGTTTACAGAACTGCTTATAATTGTAATTAATATTTTTATCTGCCTACGACGCAGAAAACGTGGGGATGGTAGAAGCAGTAAGACGTAATTTGGAAATACTTTGTACAAGAGTAGGACACTAAAACTATAACAGAAATATCCATAAAGATGTAATATATTGAAGCGAAAGAAAATATGTTAAAAGGAAAATAACCGAAGAAGCTAAAACGATACTTGAAAAGAAGCTTAGAATGAGAATTTAACGAAACTGGCGGCATCGCCAAACGTGGCATGATGCCTCTTGAATTTGCAACTGGAAAAGAGAGAATTAGCAAGACACGTGTTCCCAGACGATGTGGGAAAACTGCGAAATGAATTTATCCCGGGACAGGGAAATGCTAGACGTGTAAGAAGGGAAAATGAAAGGAAAAGCACCAAAAAACAGCAGGCATTCCAGGGAAAGTTGAAAGATAGCGACAGTGTCGCTATTAAAGCAATTAAGTGGCCCGATAAAGAAACAAGAATGCCAAAGGAAATGGGAAATGGGCTTTAAGTTTTGCCCGGTATCCCTGTATTCGTCTTTGGTACTCTTCGTTTCTTTCTTCAGTCCACGTCTTGCATGTTCTCAGCTTGTAGTTTTCCTTGAAAACCTGGTGTGTTCCAAGTTCCTTCTAAAGAGGGTCACGTTCATGGATGTCGCTACTTGTTGCAGATCACTTTCCACCTCGGTGAACCAGGCGTTTTTGGTTATCTTACTCAGAAAGTAGGAAAATCTCTCTGGGTTCATTCGAGGTAATCCTTCTTTTCCGAATTGTCTCCATTATCTTTTCTGCATGTGAGGTTAATGATTACGATGTGATGAAGGAGACAATTACAACGATGATGACAATCATTATTGGTCTATTGCAGGTTGTTCGTGTTATAAGTTCCAACTACTCCAACTTTGTCGTAAACCACCGTGTTGGTTGTCACAACCGAAATTTATCGTTCAGCAACGAATTGCAGTACTACGTTTACGACGAAATTGACGTCGTGAATGTGGGAGTTTTATTGAAACATTAACAATGAAGTGGCAATAAAAGTACTGACTCCCTTATCTTTCTGGTAATGGGCATTTAAATGCACCCTCGAATGTCAACATCCTACTAGACGAAAAAGACTACAAAGACGAACTAAACACGACAAAATATCTAGCAGAAACCAGCGGATACAACAGAACAATAGTCAATAAACTCCTACACAAAACAAACAACAGACGAAGACAGAAAACAACATGTTCATAACACTAACATACATCAATAACGACACTGAAAAAAATAGCCCACAAATTAAAAAAAAAAAAAAACAGGATACAGAATCGCATACAAAACTACAAACAAAACAGAACACACACACAAAGAACAAAACAAATTTGGTTTACCTGGTGTTTACAAACTAAATTGTTCAGACTGTAACAGATTCTACATAGGCCAGACAGGACGTTGTTTCAAACAGAGATACATTGAACACACAAAGGCACTACACTCCACCACCGAATCCACCTTTGCAAACCACCTCATTGAAGCAAACCACACGTACACAAACATCAAAAGCAACATGGATATTCTGTACGTACACACAAAAGGCCGAAAACTAGACACTCTTGAACAACTAGAAATATACTAACACATAAAAACGACATCCTAAACGAACAGACACAATTCAAATCACACGTACTTTCCAACATATCACACCGCACACACACAACATAGATCTTTCAAACGACGGCGCCGTCACGAAGAACAAGACGGACAGCGCTCCTAGTGGCAGCCTCTGACGAAGCTTATAATAAGCGAAAACTGGTTCAGGCTATAAGGTAAAAAAATTTACATTTTTACCAATAAAAAACTTAGTGGTCCGAATCAGTAGTGTTATAATTAGAAAAAGCAGTTTTATACCACTTATACTTGACATAAAAAATATCCGATAGAATCTATAGCGTACAAAGGCTACACTGTACGCGTCGTACAAATTACGTGTAAGCACACTAAGTTACTGGGTGAATTAAATCATGTAGAAATTTCCTTTGTGTGATCATCAAACGTGAAGCTCATACGCGTAGACAGTACATTGATTTTACGCAAACCGGCCGAACCACAGAGGTATTTTGGAGGGAACAAAATAATTTTCATCTTTTCTAACGTTTCCTTTCATAAAAAAATCGGGGTTTTCTTTGAAACAGTTTTAGATTATTCTTTAACGGCAATTTTTATTATTTTAAAAATAAAACAATGCTTTCCAGACGCAATAAACAGTCCCTCATTAAAAAATTCTTCATTTAAATATAAAAACACTGGGAAAGCCACAATGTCTTGTATCGTGTGGTCGGAATACGGGACAGGCGGATTTAAGAACCTTAGGAAAATAAGTTCGTTTAAAATGTACAAGGCACAGTCCGTAAGGCTACGACATTCCAAGTTCCGGACAAACGAGACTGGTTAATTTGTGCTTGCGTTAGTTTTCAAATCCGAGACGAAGACAAGTTCAAGAGACGCCCGCGTGTCTCAAGTAATTAATACGAGGATTCTTCAATAGAAACACGTTTGATCTACGCAGCCGTGACTTCGTCGCCATGGCAATGGAATTCATTTATTTATATTGTCTGTTTAAGTACTAGTGACGCGTCTGTCAAAAATATTTGCAGTTTGCTCTTTTCTAAGCGTTGTGACTGGGTTGAAAAATGGCATCTATAACAGAAAATCCGTCCAAAGATAATCTGCGTGCCGTTATTCAGTTTTTGGCCGCTGAGGGGTGCCAGCCAATGGAAATTTATACGAGAATGAAAGCTGTATATGGTGACTATAGTTATTCTCATACGGCAGTGGTTGAATGGTGGAATAAATTTCGACAAGAATCGAAGGGAATCCACTAAAGATTTGGCCATTCCCGGACCTGCACGTGTTGCAGCATTAGATGAAAATATGAGACAGCTGGAAACTGCTTTATGTGCAAATAGGCGCATAAAAGTTAGAGAACTTTCTCAAATGTTCTATTATGTTCATTGTAAATATCGATTTCTGACAATAAAATACAGATAAACATTATTATGCCTTCGTTTCATTTAATTATCCGTTCACTCATCATTTCAATCATAAATATAAATCCTTAAATTTGTAGTGACCATCAATCAATGAATTTTTCCGGTGAAGGGTTTGTGAGGATCGGTCAAAAAATATAACACAAATTTTAACTTACTTGTGTCGACGTTGTTTCGATAGTGTTTATTGTCATCATCAGGACATGTGTATGATGACAAATGAAATGTCAAACACAACAGAACAATTATGTGCGTGAACGTGTTTGTGTATGTGAGTGTGTGTGTGCGCGCGCGCGCGCGCGTGTGCTTGTGTATGTGTGTATTCTTGTATATGTGAAGGAGTTGAGATAGTTTGTTTTACATCATCAAATGTTTTCTTTAATGACAACGAGAAAATTATAATATCACAGAACTTAATTTACAAAATATTATAATTTAAATTACTCATAATGTAATGGTATTTGTAATTAATTATAAAAGCAGTAATCAACAATTAAATATTAGAATTGGTACAGAAAACGTTTATACATATACCTGTCAACATATAGCGTAGTAAAATATATTATAGCTAAATACAGATTATAAGAATGTTCAATTATGTATAAAAGTCATTTTTATCATGTTTCACTCACTACTGGTATTAGAAACACCATAATTAATTTAGAAAATTCTAAATTACACAATAACTGTAGAACTTTACGAACTTACATCAGAGAATTTACATAATATTACCAACACAAGTTTATGGTAAAGCTACCTATCAAATGAAAATGGATAATACTTATAATCACATTGTTGTAAATTATTATTTACCGAGAACTAAGTATATACAGAGTACTATAGAATATTGTAATATTATGTATATGTCAACAATCACACCCTCTCTCTCACCCATTCTTCTTCTACCTCTCATTCTCTCTTCCTCTCACTCACTATCACACTCTCTCTCTCTCTCTCTCTCTCTCTCTCTCTCTCTCTCTCTCTCTCTCTCTCTCTCTCTCTCTCTCTCTCACTTTGTCTTTTTCTGCAATAGCACTCTAAAACTCTCACCATCTCTGTTTACACTATCCTCCTCACATACACTAGAGAATTAAGTACCAGATAACAGTAGAGATTTAGCAACTTACATTAAAGAGTTAATCTCTTACTCCAAATACATATGAGCAACCTTTCACAAGTTTTTACTGGCCACTCGACATTGAAGTTCTCACTTCCGGCGTCTGTCCCACGAATACCCAACTTTTATTAATCGACTATGGCCATACGTTGGGTAATTTTATAGAATGACAAAAATGACTCGGACCGAGAAAGTCAATGAAATGTAGGGGTGGTCAGAAGTAAAAACGTCAAATTACACACGTACTGATGGTCAAAATTACACATTGTGTAAAGATTTGCTCTTTAAATAAATATTATAACGACTGCTTTGAACAGATTTATGAAACTTCAACTGAGCTTAGCTTAATATTTTCTCAGTACGAGAACGTGCCAAACACTCTGTAAACTCCAACTATACCTTCACACTACTCTATGTCACAATGGCACTCTTTTTAGAGGATGTGAGCAATAAACTTCATTTCTTCTCTCCCCCTCGACCTTGAATCCCATAGCAAAACAACTTGCAAGAGAAAGTTACCCTCAGCCGTGGAGACCACCTACACTCAGCCAAGGAGTGACCAACCTAGCACACACGAAATTTTTAAGCGATCCGAATTACACACCGGTCCAAATCACACGGACTTCCCCTAATATAATTTTTTCTCTTCATTCTAAATAGTCATGTTAACATTATTCAAGTGTAGACAACTTTAATACATCTACAGTGTTTCGCTGATTAGTTAAAAAAGCTCTCTAAATAAAGAAAAAACAGCCTGGAATTTACAGACTACAGAGGGCGAGACCAAAATCGAATAGTCCATAGCACAGAAGTAAAAACGTTTAAACTTGCTTTATTATGTTTTCAGCTTACAATTTACTATGAAGGCCAAAAGAGTAATTCAGTTAAATTATATTTAAAAACCGTACGAATTTATAATAAAATGTGTTGCGTGAATGTTTAAATAATAACAACAGTATAGATTGACCAAACGTAACTTGCGAATACAACTCGTAACAAATTTTGTGAATTAATCAAAATTCACAAAATAATATAAACAAAAACAATTATAATATCATATTTGGTTCATATTAAAAAAATAGCGACCTTTTAATCATTCTAATCACTGCCATACGTTTTCATAAACATATGGGATTCTTCTTCGTACCAAGGGGTTTAGCCTCCTCAATCATACGTTTCCATGTAACTCGATCCTGAGTAATTTGTTTCCGTTCTCTCACACCCTTTGCTCTCAAGTAGTCTTCCAACCACTTGCTCTTCACATCCTGTCTCCACTCCTGGCGTTCCTACACCGTGAAACCAAAGCTAGACTATATAGAACATTATTAAAACCGGTCCTGATGTACGGAATGTTTCGACTTGCATCTTTTGGAAGGAAAATAATTGGGGAAAATTTATGGACCCATTCGGGAAGGTGGAGAGTGGAGATTAAGGTACAACAGAGAGATCTATGAGTTATATAGATCGCCTGATATTGTGACATCAATTAGGACAGCTAGACTGAGATGGGCAGGCCATGTATAGAGAATGAATGAGGAGGATGTTATGAAATGCACACCAGAAGGAAAGAGAGGACGTGGAAGGCCTAGAATTGATGGAATCCTAGAAGATGTGAAAGCACTTGAAGAGAAAAATAAGTGGACATTGGCTAAGGATAGGGAAATCTGGAGGAAAATCCTGAGGGAAGCTGAGGACCACTTTGGGCTGTGAGCTACTGATAAATGATGATGAATTTGTCGCTCATTCTTTAACTAAACCCGACTGTACTTGCCTCTATGACTTGTATGAGATTGTCAAGTTCATGATTTGTTCTTATTCTGTATTGGCCATCATCCTTCAAAGGTCCAAATATTTAAAAGGTCTTCAGTTTTTCTGCGCCTGCGTAAGTCATGTTTCACAATATACGAGTCTTATAGTACTATCATATAAGATTGACGTTGATAAATTAAGATATTCTTGGTACTGATTAAAGAAACTGACCCATCTTCAGTTGAGAACGTTTATAGTGTTGACTCGTAACGAACGTTTCCGTCTGGTAACCCACTCGCAGAATCCATTACTGTGAGCAGGATCTGGGACAATCAACAAGTCCACTACGGGCAGTACTTGTAAGTAATATATTAAAGGCCGTATACTTTTTTTAAAACATTTCCTTAAAATCCCAAGTCCATAAAAGGGAGGTCCGTAAAATCTAGTTTTCCTATATTTGTTACTCAGTCTGGTACATTATATTGTACACAAGTTTATTAGTCTTGGTTTTATCATGTAAGCATAATAAATGTTATAACGTGTTGCTAGTTGAATAAACTGATCTGTACTTCCCTGTTTTAATTTAAAATTTATTGTTTTCAATCTTCTTTATGATTGGTTTTCACACACGTCACGGTAGAGTTGAGTGGTGAAGTCATTTGAACAGAGTATCAGAGAACGACGGATTGATTAAATATTAAATTACTTGTATCGGGTGGAGACAAACATACGGAAAAGAGGGAACGAAAGCTACTTAAAACCGACGGAAGGGGGTGAACTTCAAGTGCCGGCCTCGGTCAAGGACACTTAACTAAACCCTCGAGAATTCTTCATGAAAAGTGTTCAAGTTTAGTATTCGTGTCTAATAATTTCTCGAGTGTAATCGCCGTCCTTATTATCGTGAGGTAGTGTTTACGGTAGAAATGTGTTTACGCGAGTCAGCTGGTCCCTCGGCACACGCAGATCGATACCGCGGGAAAATATTATATTAAGCTTGTGCCAAAAGCAGTGGGGGTCTAGATATTCCACCCCAGTATTCCGTTGTGTTTCTTGGCCCTCTGTGTGTGTGTGTGTGTGTGTGTGTGTGTGTGTGTGTGTGTGTGTGTGTGTGTGTGTGTGTGTGTGTGTGTGTGTGTGTGTGTGTGTGTGTGTGTGTGTGTGTGTGTGTGTGTGTGTGTCCGCTACAACTCGCTTTTTATGTTTCACTTGCAAAAGACTTATTTTTTGTTGTTACTCTCACATTACGTAGTTGCTGGCGACACCACAGCACCGGCTACACCGGCTCAGTGCGTGCGCGCGCCCCATATTCAGCATTATTTTTATTTATTTAGTCGATAAAAATGCCTTCTGCCATAATGGTGTAGGACTTCACAAATCCTTGCTCGAGTTACGTCACAAGTAATAATAACAAATCAAGATTCCAAAACAAATTGTACATTAACTCCCAGATTTAAAAAGGTATCACGGTTCCACAGTCAGTTTTTCAAAAGATTTTGAATCAACTGAAGATCTGTTAACAACTGAAGAAACGCCTGGTCCATCATGTGTCAAGTGGCTTCCTTATGATGACGCGTTTCGGAGCTCACCTACCACTCCATAATTAGTCATTAATCCCACTGACAGTTGTTGACGCATTAAAATCAAGCTGAAAACACATCACTTACGCGCTGGAACCATTGGTACAAGTACTTGGAAGCGGTATTTACGGAAGATCGCGATTGAGATCAATGCAAGGATCCAGGCGTGAAGTCGCTGTCTGTCTGGATAGTTGGTGATTCGGCTGTACTATATGGTCGCGTAAATAATTCTCACTCGGGAGAAGCGGAAGTAGTGCGACGTAAACAAACTACTTTCTAACCTGCAAACATTAGATTGCTCAAATTTGTTCCGTAATACTGACGGCTGCTATTTTGTAGTCACTATAAATGTGAAGTGAGCATTATCTGTTGTGAAATATAAAATTTACCTTAGCACCGCGTGGTCTAAGAACTAAATGTTTTCTTGTTTGGAATAATGACTGATCAACGACAGACGATAAAGGAGCTTATATATATGATATATACATATATTGCTTATATATGCTGCCAAAAAGTGGATAACAAACGAAAATGCAAGATGGAAGACCAAGATAGACTACAAATGAGAAAAAACGGGGTATTCAATAGAAAGGTACGGAAAGAATAAAGAAATAGTGCTATCAAAACCTCAAAGAGGAGCAATGCATGAACTGATAAAGTAAAATACGAGCAGTTCTGGAAAGACAAAGAATAAAGAAAGTTTCCGGAGGAATCACACAACGGTAACACACGAGATCTCGCTTACAATGAGATACATAGGTTGGTTCATACAGATGAAGACGCAGAAGCAGTTTGCTGTAGACGTGGGATGTACAAAACATTTATACAGAGGAGACAACGGAAGCCTACACAGACTATGCAGAATTTGTTGGGTCTGGCAACCTCCTCTGTCAAAAACTATTTTTATTCATTCTTTTCTACACTACCACGGATTAGTTACCGTCTCCTCCGAGGTGGTCTCCCGCTGTCTCCATTTCTGTCATCCATTTTCTGTCTCCATTTCCATTATGTTATCCACAATACTCGCGAATCACACTTCTTCTCGTAATCGCATTCCTCAATCTGCCCAATAGACTACAGCTGTTAACTTTCTTAACCGTCCTTATATTGCAGATTTTAAGGAACCCAGTTCTATATAATATACATACCGCACCGATGTATGCGGAATCTACAGACGTACCAAGCTCGGACTTGGTCGATAACTTTTATTAAGAAAACGTTTCAGTTACTAAGGTAGGGATTTTCTATCCGCAACCTCTTATGTATAAATAAAGTAGAGATAAATATTATAGAGACATAATAGCGAAAATAAATAAACTGGAATTTAGAAATGGCACAAAGGCTATGTCGTATCACATGTATTTCCTGTTGTTCGTCGTGATTATATTTCAGCCTTCCGTCGTTATTTATTGCAGTACGTATTTAGTACTTATTTAGTAGTGTTAAATACACTGAGATGAAATAACTATATTTCTCTGCATACAGTTGCAGATATAAAATTTTATACTTTATAAATACGAATGAGGCCTATAAGGAAAACGCGACAAATATTATTGAGAAAGCTTAAATTACAGATTTTCTTTAGTAAAAACCTCAAAGGAAATACATTCTCTATGATCAATCGGAACATTGTATTACGTAGGTTGGATAATACGATTTTGATTCGGTGTATTTAATATCACAACGCCTTTCGTATTAAAACTACATATCGCTTTGCTGGAAAAGACTTCGAGTAAAGTATTTATTTGTATTCTTGGGAAATTCTTTTTTGTTTGCAGGAACTCAGAGGGGACTATGAAGTTAGCCGGAACACGTATAGGCCTACAGGTATTTTGTACAAAAATCTGGAATTGTTTGATTTATAAGAAATGATTTGATAGCCTTATGTGGTAATCGTACCGCCTACCCCTCCCGCTTAGAGCTTGCTTGACTTTTTTGACCAGGATTCGCCCCTCTCTGTCTGTCTCTCTCTGTCTCTCTATCTCTCTCTCTCTCTCTCTCTCACACACACACACACACACACACACACACACACACACACACACACACACACACACACACACACACACACACACACACATTGTAAAACGACACTGTTTTTAAAAGAGGAATTGGAGCACGAAATATTTGAAAATTCAATTATATTAATAACACAAACTCTACCCAATTATACATAATTAACAAACTCTACCCATCCCATGTTTTCCTTAAGTAACTGATGGATGAACTATAGTAACTATAGTCAATAAAAAATGAGGCCACTCTCAAGAAATAAAGAGCAGAATTAAAATGGCAAGAGCAGTGTACACTAGAATGAGCAGTTTATTCAAAAGTCAGGATTTAACAATAAACACAAAGATGAGACTTCTACGCTGCTACGTATTCTCGGTCCTCTTCTACGGTGTAGAATCTTGGACTTTGACTGAAGCCACAACTAAAAAATTGGAACCTTTCGAAATGTGGCTTTACCATACATGAAATGTGGCTTTTCATGGACAGCACATATAACTAATGTTGAAGTTCTTAGAAAGATGAAGAAAGAAAGGAAGTTATTAACACAGTGAAGATAAGAAAGCTTCAGTATTTGGGACATCTCATGAGAAATGAACAGAGATTTTACTTATTGCAGTCCATACTACAGGTAAAAGTACTTGGAAAGAGAGGAGTTTGGCGACCGAGAATATCATGGCTGAGAAATTTAAGGACCTGGTTTGGCACGAATACAACTGACTTATTCCGTGCAGCAGTGCAGAAAGGTAAAATAGTCTGTATGATATCAAACATCCAAAACGGATAGGAACTATCAGAGGAAGAACTGATGGATACAGACGAAAAGAAAGACGGATAGATTTCTATCAGATATTCACAAATTTTGTTTTCTGTCCAAGAAATTTGGAATTTGTCTCATAACGCATACTGACTTAGTTAAAAATTGCATATCAGCATATAGGCCTACATATTGTAATGTTACATAATATCACGACCACCAGGGTCCAGAACAAACGATAACCAACAATAACAAATCATAAGAAATGCTACAGCCAAAATTTAATGTTAATCACAAAGATAAGTAGAAATCAACTTTAAAGGAATAAAGAATACATCTTTAACAAACTGACGAAGATGATCAAAGAGATAATGACCATGACTTAGACGAAACGTAATTAACTGATAACTAACCCAATAGATTAGGTAAAAATGAGAAAACCAAAGGCAGAGAGAAGAAACTATGAGTGGAGTAAAGAAGAATAATACAAAGCCCAACTGGATAGAAAAACAGAAAGAAGAATAAGATATGCCCTACACGAAACAAAAGAAGAATTAAGACAAGATGAATGGATCATAACAAGAAAGCCCAGAGGAACGAACAGAGTAATAATGAAGCCTGATGACCTAATATAAATAACTATGCTGACAAGGAAAGCTTATAAAGTGAATAAATGAGATAATGAATAAAAGTCAGGAGAGTGAAGTAAAATTAGTCAAAGTATAAATTAACTGTGTATCTGGAAGAATAACAAAAGGGAATCATATAGACCAGCCTTGTAACTAGAGCAAATGTAGGGATATTACTTATAGAATGATGTTAATGAATACTGTTTAAGAATGGGTAACAGAGACAGAAGGGTGTCTAATAAACCTGAAGTAATAAATAACATTAGTAATACTATAATAATGTGAAATAAAAGACATTGAAATCATAATAAAATAAACACATTGTTGTCAAACCAAGATAGGACCCATAACCTCATTACATGTGAATAAGGCACCTCAAATAAAAGAATTAAATAACTAAATGATAAGTAATCCAATTTCTGTTGGAGGGTAATGAACCTAAATGTTAAAAGGGTAGTACCAACACAAAATTAATGTATAGAAGAAGTAGAATTATGTTGTAATTAGTATAAATTCAAACAATAAATTAGACATTCTTAAGTTACCTAACAAATCTTGAAAAAACTTTAACAATAAGGTATAAAAGAGATGAGACATTAGTGTCAATAGAACCAGCAAGTTTCACAGTCACTTATATAATGTAAAACAATTGTAATTAGCTTAAAAATATAACGGCATAATAGAAAACAGGCATACTTGTATCTTGAGACCAGATGCAAGAAGTTTTATTGAATTAACAGAGAAAGGTGATATACTATTACCAATCAAATGATGGTAACACCTTAATACAATTACTATCACTATTTTGTAAAGGAGAATGATCACTAACATTAAAAATAATTAAGAGTTAAGAGAAAAGATGTAACGCCATATTGTGCCTAAACTATAGGTGAACCCAAAGGGTATAATTCAGGGAATAATTGTGTCAAAACCACTAAAGGTAACAACTAGAAGTTGTAATAGTTAAGTTAGAGAAATGAGTAACAATATTCAAAGGTAATCCAATAGCAATGAACAGACCACTGTTAAAACTAACTTGGGGGGTAATAGGCCTAAAAAGAGCCCAGAGACTGATACTAAATATTAAGTTAAACAGAGTATCAGACTAAACCAACAGTAGTAAACTCATAAGATAGACAAGACACCAAGTAGTGGTTAAAATGTAATCAATATAAACAATGTATTCTAAGATTAAAGCAGAATAAAAATTAAGGCCTAGGTGTGCCAAACACTAAATATGTCCATAATAAAAATACACAAAAGAGGGCATCAATTAAGTCAGACAATGTTGACCAGAAGTTGAAGGGAGAACTTAAGAATAAGTGGGAAATGTAACTAACTCTTAAAATACCTTCAATGAATTATATCAACTAAATCTAAACCATAATGCTATCTGTACAGCAGGGTTTATACTCAATTTTAGAGTTGTTATCACACATAACTGATTTATAATCTAACTAAAAGGCAGAAAGAGACTGAATAGTAATAAAAATAATTAGTAGTGAAGTTAAATTGTAAATAAGATAAAGTAAGATAGTTTTAAATGAAAAATTGTAATAAGCATAAGTTGTGAAAATAAGAAATTATCAAACATAAACAGAATTATAGCGTGAGGGGAATCTAATTGATCTAAAGAACAATTGCAAACGATTGAAATGATTAAATTAGAACTCCCAAGTACCATAAGAAAGTTAAACGCATTTTAAATATTTGTGTAAATTGGAAGAAAATATTTTCGTACTCTCGACATCAAAAACCGACGCCGCCGGAAAACGCCAGTGAGGTATCATCGCGCTTTCCACCAATCAAATTAACTATAGCGAGGCTTGGCCAACAAAGGGACGCCGAGCTAAGCGTCACTCTTATTGTACGATCGACTCAGGAAACAAGACGAGAGTTCTCGACGCCAGAAAAGTAAATTAACCTAACCTGTGCGTGTAGTAAACGTCATAGTCAGGGTTAATACGACTCAAAATGTCTAAAAGGCATTAATAAAGTGATATAAACGAAGTAATCAAGAATAGTGAAAGTGCGAATACGATTGTTAGTGTACAATCCCAGCAATCGCGGTCTTATAAATAAAAAGGGAGTATGGTGGTTTAATATTATTATTATAGACTTAAGAAGTGAACCATAACCTGACACTGTATAGGATTACGAATATATAATGAACTTTGAAGAGGCATTAACCCTCGTAAAGTCAAGTAACAATTAAACTAAGGATAAAAGTTAATGAAATTTATTCACTCCAATTATGAAATGAGTGTATACAAGGACAGTATGTTTTACTGAATCGAATAGGTTAAGTCAGTGTACAACCATTTCATAACCTATTGATATGTTGTTAGAAATAAGAAAAATACCTGAGAAAGGATATCCAATATAGTAGTCTAGCGATAGTTGGATCTGCTGAAGATGTTATGACTTTAGTAAATTTGAATTTTCTTTGTCAATTGACCACTTCAATTTTTAATTAACTTAACTGGCATTATACCAGACACGCCAGGTCTAACCTTGACGCAAGCCGTCCGTTTAAGTTTTTATTAAAGAATTGAGATTTTAGTTATCCGAGGTGATCACTCTCCTATTAAACAATAATAATTGTTGTGTTGTGTTAACGTTTAGTATCTTGTAAGCTAAAAGAACCCATGTTGATTAAATTTATTGTAAACAAAAACATTGTGGAGTGTTGTATCCACGTACGCAGCTTGACCACCCTGAGATTTTAATAAGAGTTTGATGAAAATGAAAAAGTAATTGTGAAGTCTGATTTTATTATATTAAGGGTTCAATGAAATGAATGCACAGAATTTAACAAGAAATAAATTATGTTTAAACTAAATAATTAGTGTGGGTCCAATTATTTCACGTAGATAGGCATTTGCAGGCTTGGTAGATGACATGCAACGGTTGGCAATACAACGGCGCCACGAATGATTTTGAATTAATCTTGTTTTTTAGGTGAGCTGATACACTCTACCTGATAACAAGAACGTCACTCAAAGTAAGTACCGTTATCCTAAATTGTCTTGATTCCAGTTAGAACCAACGCAGCCGAAATATACCGTATCTACTAGTGAAGAAGAATCAACCTCCGTTCAATACGCAACATTCGACGAACGATGAACAGTTTAAACAATTAATAATAATCTTGAACACTTTAACTCAACGACTTCATGATAATAAATAAAACAAAAACCAACCAAAATATAAATAAATTAAACTAAATCAATTTAATACTCGTACCGATCACGTTTTATTACAAAATGACGCTACCTACGTAGGGCTTTTAACCCATAGAATTACGTCATATTACAATATTCAGTTCCAAGTACACAGATTGTTTAAGCCCAATTCGTTTGACGAGTAAACAGAGCGATGTCTTGCCCGCAACGCTCAAGTACAGCAATGCAAATTGCAACTTTTAATAATACAACTGGGAAGCAACCGGTTAATCTTCAATTTACAAGTTACTAGTTGTAAGGCTACCATTCATTTGCCGACTCACTAAACAATTCAACGTGTACTATCCGATATTAGTAATGTATTGTAATAAAAGGTGTATTAAAAATTGACAATATATAAAAAATATTGCTCGGGTACGTAGGCCTATTTATAAACAGAGTTTAAGAGTCTGGTAGGGCAAGACAGAAACAAAGACGGATTTACCAAATACGCGTGGTACAAGTGGGAAAAAGGTATTCACAAAGGGATGTCTGAATACCGATCAGAAAACACAGTCCTTATTAACGCCCATGGAAAAGATGTATATACACAAGTCGTAATAGTTTTAAGCCCATGAAGTGAAGGAAGAAAGGAAATTGTGCGTATGTGTGTGTGTGTGTAAAATATAAGAACACGACTGTATCAAAATACGTCAAAACTACGAAAGACAATACAACGTTTCTCAGTAGCACCAAAACGTAATGGTATGAATATACATCGAATTTCAAACGTAAGCAGGTAGTAGAAATTCGCTGGCGTCAATGAGAGACACATGTTTCACGTTTAGTTTCCGGGACATAATTTTTGCTCTTGTAAGGATAACACGTGACTCACAGAAAAAGGAATAATGTGCCAGTTTAAAAATTAAAACATGAAAACGTTGGTTAATGCTTGAAATTTAATGTATCAAGTTGACGAGTGGTCAGTCGATGACCTTCAGGTCAGTGATACAATATAGAGCAACAAGGAGGATAAACTTAAAAAGCACATAGCACACAAGAGAAAAGAAATGGATCTAAAAATTTAAACAAATTTATGGCTGTACGGAAAATCGTCCTTGTCGGCGAAGAACAAGGTTACTGTTGTATGGACCGCGGTTGCTCGAGCAAATACCTTTCAAAATATCGGTATGGAAAACTATATTTAGCATAAATGGGGTTTATTTATTATGCTAATCGTGATTGAATTAATTAATGTGTAGTTGCCGAGCCCCACGTTCTTTGGGAGCCATTTTATATTTAGCGATATAAATGATTTACATTTAGTAAATGGGATTAGTGGTATTTTATGTGAGTTTATTACTTTCTCATATGTATCTCGCCCTAAAGCTGGACGCCATTTACATTTAATGCCACGCGTTGTGCAGCCATTTACATTTAATGGTGTAAATGTAATTTACATCTGCGGTAATTAATTGTGTAAACCATTTACATCTAGTGAATATTAATCTGTGCTAATTATCTGCGCGGATTAATTACTCAACAATTATGAATCATATTAATTAAAGATTTATGTAATACGTTAAAATTGATATATCTAAAATTATTTCTATTCGTCAGATTTGACTCAACACAGTGTCTGATTAAATACGATTTTATGAGTCAATTAATCAGACGTTTCAATGGTCGAGTTTATTGTATCCATTGATGTTTAGCATAAGTTATGAGATTTTAGTGTAATACTTAGAATGAAAATACATCAATAACAAAGGTGAAATTTCAATAATGAACGCATGAATACTGTAAATTAACTACTTATTTATTACACATGTTACTGAAGTAAGTAGCTATATCCTGCAAATTACATACATATTAAAACACATGATATAAATACAATTATTCAATTTATACGATGTTTCCTGAAACATAAACACATGGTACATTCAAATGCAGTAAATAATGCACATATATAAAACATACACGAATAATAAACAATCAACAATTATACTTATTCCTACCTAAAATGCGTTCATTATTTCTCAGATAACGAATTACGTTAGTGTTATTTTATAGATTTTATGATTCATATGACTCATATGTAATTATTCTCTTGGGGTTAGTTCTTTGAAAAGAGGCAACAGAACAGTAGTATATACTACTAAGATTAAGTAGACATAAAGCTTATCTTTGAGAGTGTTTATCCAATTCCGTCGTCGTGAGAAGACACTTTCTAGATGATTCGTTGAAGATCATAATCACTGTTACGCAGAGCACTGATAACTTCACTTCACTCCACTAAATCTCCACTCCCGTCATGTGTATGGTATTGTGGTAACCCGCTGATGTCGAGTGTCCGGAGTTCAAATAGTGAGGTGTTAATGTTGTCATTACACTGAATTGTTCTGAAAGTTTGCCATATTTGTGTACATGGTTAACTGTGCCGTCTATCTGGGTGTATCGCGTACTGCGTGCTTAATTGTTTGGTATAGTTTATTCAACTAATTGTTCAACATGGTGATACGTTATGATGTGAGAATGTTTGAAGTGTCACTCACTGTTCTACTTTAAGTGTTAATTAGTATGTTATTATGTGCGCGTCAGTTGAGGTTTCAAGTTCCGTGCGCACTTATAGTTTATGTTTCCCGCACAGAATTGTGTATAAGTGTGATTATATCGAAGTCTCTGTTCACTTATGAATTTACAAAGTTATGAATCCGGTCGGTCGCACAAACTGTTTCTATCACAAACCGTATTACTGTTCCGACATAATCAATCGTCTGTCTATCGTACGTACTAACTTCTGACTATATATTGCGACTATCAACTGCTACTATTAACTACATACTCTTGACTACCGACTGACTGTTAACTGCGACTAACTGTTCGATTGAACGACTTGACTACTCGATTGAATACTTGACTATCCGATTGAAAATTACTGACTGCCCGCTCCGCGTCTTCGCCAAACAGTTTTATTGGAACATCTTACCCATAAGTCTAAGTTTTGGATTTCTACGCCTCCTCGTACTCCTGATTGGTCGTACAAATTCCTACCCTTCTGTAGATCTCATCCTCTGTTTCACGATTCGTCGGCCGAACCCTTCCTACTCTCTCCACGATCTCTCTTAGAAGATGCTTGACGCTGGTTGGTTGTCGTTATCCCCGGAGTGTTTCATGTGACGAGCGTAGCACAGATTCTAAGAAATTAGGGCAATTTCATGGCCTTCTGTTATCCTTTGTTTAGACTTTCCCTAGGGTTCTGACTGAGCTTTTGTTAACAGACTCCGGGTCTTGGTTAATTGTCTAAGTTCCTCGACGTTCGTTCCGCCGATTATCAACCCTTCGTTGTCGTCATTTCGGTGAAACTCTACTTTCCAGTCGTAAATCTCAGTAAACTGTCAAGGGTTTGTTTTCACGCTGCGCAGGATGCACTGGCAGTATTCACTGAGTTACGTCTATTGTCTATCTCTCCGTTAAAATTGCTCTGTACTCCTTTTGTAACATAGTAAAGCCTTTCATAATTGAGCAGTTACGCTTTGCCTCCACAGCAGGCTTTCCATCTCGATTCCGTGTAACTCGGCAGCTGTACGAAGTCTTTGTTTCAGATTGTTGGGTGCTGTAAATTTTGACAAACGGCTAGCTGTCAGTGACGCCTTGAAATACTCATTGTGTGCAGTGCTCAGACATTTTTCCTTTGTCTTCGCACTGTCGTCGGGTTTGACGTGCCCTCGATTCGTCATTATTTACGACCTGGGCTTGTGTCCGTCGACTTGAGTGTGGGAACGTGTCACTTGATCGAGGAATTAAAAATTTTTTAAATTTCGATCATTACATTGTCCCCAAATTGGATTGGATGTTGGACTTCGGGAGACATCTGATCCAATTTCTGCGCTCTGTCCCAGTCGTGGATGTCTGCTTCGGAATGGACATGGTTGACTGACATCTATCTCTCATAGGAAGCAATTAATTGTTATTCCCCATCTTAATGTTTTATATGGTCATATGAATTTATTGCCACACATCTGAGTAAATGAACGCATTTTTTTTACACTTTGTCTGTCCATATGTGGACTGTACAATACGATTTCGAGTAAATAATTGAATTTAAGACATGGACGTTTGTCCATTTGACAGTTTGTCTCGTTACTGTTTATATACAATGTATTAGATAAGCTGTAGATTAGCTACCCATTATATTAATCGATCTTATGTCGATGACATATATAGCAATAAAATACTTTTAAACTTGTTATTACTGTCTCAAGAATACAGTTGATACTAACAAATATATACATATGATCAATTCGTAACATATTATAAATGATTACATTGATAAAAGAAACATACATATTAATTAAATAGTTAAGGAATCAGCATAGTTCGTGATGCATACTCTTAAAGTTATAAAACAATCGTCCATTTTGAATTATTATTTACATAAACAAATTATTCGAGTCTCTACATTTAAACAAGTTATTATTCATAATTATTAACGTCTTTGGTGTCCTGTGTCATAGTATTACACTGTCCTTCTGACACATGGTACACTTCACAAATCACTTTCTGTATATGTTGATATTTATATGTCTAATTAACATAACGAATGACAATTATGTGCTGATCACAAACACAGTTAGCATTGAAATACAGACTAAACACAACAAGTAAAATGCATATCATTATTTGGTTAGCTGGACTGGCCGCGCGAGCAAATTACCTAAACTATGTCTTCTGCTGGTCGCCGGGAGTCGTCGCTACCACTCGTGTTATCTATACTTCCGTTCGCTGGCTCATGATACATTTAATGCACTTTGATTTGCCGTATGTTCTACAAGCTCATACGTGGCTTTGTTTTAATTTCATTCATTAATCTTCTACTCTTCATTCATCAATATTCATCTTTAATTACTTTCTTTGGTTTATGTATTCCCATACAACCAACGTATTTAATGTATTTTATTCAGTACTATCTAATTTCATCATTACATTTTCAAACATTCTTAAAATCGTCTTCTTAATACGTTTTCATTATTCATTCTTAATTTACATTTGTGATGACATATTTTTATGTCCCGTCACTATCGTGCTGTTGCTAACGCACGCGTTTTTGTTGGTAAACAGTAAGGTGTTTGACCTTGGGTTTTGTGTAACATATTTTTTTCAATGGCTGGTTGGCCGTCCCCGTTATTCCGCTACAATGTGCTGCACTTGCGCGCCTAAGATTTATGACCATTCTCCGTCTCGTTCTATGTGAGTGAGTGAGAGGTGTGTCCCACTTTCCTTTTTGTCGGTCTTCCTCAGGCCAGCACGCTTTAAACTGCCTTCCTTGGCTTAGACAACCCTTCGCAACCGTACTTTCATTGCCCACATATACAGTGAGTAGTTTTTGCCGCCGTTTCCAAGCCTGTATACAATTCCGTTGTTCGACAGTCAGTTTACTACTCATGTGCTTACACAACAAAATTTTGTTTCTTAGGTTCCTAAGAGATCTTACCCCGAGTGCTTGGTCTCTTCCTCCAGTACTATCACGATCTTTTACAACATTTTTAAGTCGTCTAGTGGAGATTCTTCTTCTCCTTTTCCTCATGACGTTTCTTGTCCATGATGAACATGCATACGGATCTTGTAGGTCCTTCCGTTTCATGTCATCCATGGCTTGTGTAAATTTGCTTTTAGCCTTATAACATGCGGTATTTGTTTCAACTTTAAACTTTCCCTTCATGCTTCTTATTGATGCAGCTCGACTACTCCGCCGATCTATGCTTATTTCACAAGCTGGATACTTCATCATAGAATTCACTGATGCCGTATCTATTCTCGCGTTTCTTAATTTGTACCTTTTATGCGTTCTACCTGGTAGTAGTAAAATTTTACTATCTTTATCCACGTCTGGATACTCCTCTTCCCACTTCCTCATATACAAAGGAACAAAGTCATTTTTCTTCTTAATCCATTTGTTTCTTGAACTTACGTTAGATCGAATAGTTGATAATTTCTTAGTAGCTGATACATCCGTAAAATCAACAGTGTTATCAGTGTCTTGTACTTTCCGTACGTCTTCGTAATTCTCATTCATCACTTCTTCTTGCTTCTTCTGGACTTCGTTTCCATCCACTTTCCAGGTATCCTTGTATTCACGTATTTCTGTGCGAAACAGTGTGAACTGCTCATCCATAATTTGCGTAATTTCTTTTGTATAGCTATCTAAATTTTTGTTGAATTTGTCACACCCTTCATCGATTACTTCCTTAATCTCTTTAAAATGCTTGTCGAATTTCTGATTGAGACTTTCATTTCGCGTCCGCATGAAGTCCATTAGCGTGCGCAATGTCACTTCTTCCTGTTGTTGGGAGTTCTGTGGTTGCTGTGACTCCTGTCCCCGCGCTCTGACATCTGACGTCTCCTCAGACATATTTGGTTCGACGACTGATGAGTTTTCTTCGTTGGTGTCGGGTGCGCCTAACTGGTTGTTAGCGTCAAAGTCCATGCTATCAGAACTACCGCTAGCCATTTTTGCCTTGCTTCGCGTTATCATTTACCAGTCAAGCTAACCTTACACTTATTTAATAATATCTTACGTACTATATTATTTTAATTAGTCTAAATACTACTGTCTGCTCTCTTTTGCCCCACGTTGGGCGCCATTTTATATTTAGCATAAATGGGGTTTATTTATTATGCTAATCGTGATTGAATTAATTAATGTGTAGTTGCCGAGCCCCACGTTCTTTGGGAGCCATTTTATATTTAGCGATATAAATGATTTACATTTAGTAAATGGGATTAGTGGTATTTTATGTGAGTTTATTACTTTCTCATATGTATCTCGCCCTAAAGCTGGACGCCATTTACATTTAATGCCACGCGTTGTGCAGCCATTTACATTTAATGGTGTAAATGTAATTTACATCTGCGGTAATTAATTGTGTAAACCATTTACATCTAGTGAATATTAATCTGTGCTAATTATCTGCGCGGATTAATTACTCAACAATTATGAATCATATTAATTAAAGATTTATGTAATACGTTAAAATTGATATATCTAAAATTATTTCTATTCGTCAGATTTGACTCAACACAGTGTCTGATTAAATACGATTTTATGAGTCAATTAATCAGACGTTTCAATGGTCGAGTTTATTGTATCCATTGATGTTTAGCATAAGTTATGAGATTTTAGTGTAATACTTAGAATGAAAATACATCAATAACAAAGGTGAAATTTCAATAATGAACGCATGAATACTGTAAATTAACTACTTATTTATTACACATGTTACTGAAGTAAGTAGCTATATCCTGCAAATTACATACATATTAAAACACATGATATAAATACAATTATTCAATTTATACGATGTTTCCTGAAACATAAACACATGGTACATTCAAATGCAGTAAATAATGCACATATATAAAACATACACGAATAATAAACAATCAACAATTATACTTATTCCTACCTAAAATGCGTTCATTATTTCTCAGATAACGAATTACGTTAGTGTTATTTTATAGATTTTATGATTCATATGACTCATATGTAATTATTCTCTTGGGGTTAGTTCTTTGAAAAGAGGCAACAGAACAGTAGTATATACTACTAAGATTAAGTAGACATAAAGCTTATCTTTGAGAGTGTTTATCCAATTCCGTCGTCGTGAGAAGACACTTTCTAGATGATTCGTTGAAGATCATAATCACTGTTACGCAGAGCACTGATAACTTCACTTCACTCCACTAAATCTCCACTCCCGTCATGTGTATGGTATTGTGGTAACCCGCTGATGTCGAGTGTCCGGAGTTCAAATAGTGAGGTGTTAATGTTGTCATTACACTGAATTGTTCTGAAAGTTTGCCATATTTGTGTACATGGTTAACTGTGCCGTCTATCTGGGTGTATCGCGTACTGCGTGCTTAATTGTTTGGTATAGTTTATTCAACTAATTGTTCAACATGGTGATACGTTATGATGTGAGAATGTTTGAAGTGTCACTCACTGTTCTACTTTAAGTGTTAATTAGTATGTTATTATGTGCGCGTCAGTTGAGGTTTCAAGTTCCGTGCGCACTTATAGTTTATGTTTCCCGCACAGAATTGTGTATAAGTGTGATTATATCGAAGTCTCTGTTCACTTATGAATTTACAAAGTTATGAATCCGGTCGGTCGCACAAACTGTTTCTATCACAAACCGTATTACTGTTCCGACATAATCAATCGTCTGTCTATCGTACGTACTAACTTCTGACTATATATTGCGACTATCAACTGCTACTATTAACTACATACTCTTGACTACCGACTGACTGTTAACTGCGACTAACTGTTCGATTGAACGACTTGACTACTCGATTGAATACTTGACTATCCGATTGAAAATTACTGACTGCCCGCTCCGCGTCTTCGCCAAACAGTTTTATTGGAACATCTTACCCATAAGTCTAAGTTTTGGATTTCTACGCCTCCTCGTACTCCTGATTGGTCGTACAAATTCCTACCCTTCTGTAGATCTCATCCTCTGTTTCACGATTCGTCGGCCGAACCCTTCCTACTCTCTCCACGATCTCTCTTAGAAGATGCTTGACGCTGGTTGGTTGTCGTTATCCCCGGAGTGTTTCATGTGACGAGCGTAGCACAGATTCTAAGAAATTAGGGCAATTTCATGGCCTTCTGTTATCCTTTGTTTAGACTTTCCCTAGGGTTCTGACTGAGCTTTTGTTAACAGACTCCGGGTCTTGGTTAATTGTCTAAGTTCCTCGACGTTCGTTCCGCCGATTATCAACCCTTCGTTGTCGTCATTTCGGTGAAACTCTACTTTCCAGTCGTAAATCTCAGTAAACTGTCAAGGGTTTGTTTTCACGCTGCGCAGGATGCACTGGCAGTATTCACTGAGTTACGTCTATTGTCTATCTCTCCGTTAAAATTGCTCTGTACTCCTTTTGTAACATAGTAAAGCCTTTCATAATTGAGCAGTTACGCTTTGCCTCCACAGCAGGCTTTCCATCTCGATTCCGTGTAACTCGGCAGCTGTACGAAGTCTTTGTTTCAGATTGTTGGGTGCTGTAAATTTTGACAAACGGCTAGCTGTCAGTGACGCCTTGAAATACTCATTGTGTGCAGTGCTCAGACATTTTTCCTTTGTCTTCGCACTGTCGTCGGGTTTGACGTGCCCTCGATTCGTCATTATTTACGACCTGGGCTTGTGTCCGTCGACTTGAGTGTGGGAACGTGTCACTTGATCGAGGAATTAAAAATTTTTTAAATTTCGATCATTACAAATACATGACTTCCATGTTCTAAGATTTATATTTAAAACCATTTTCGAAATGAAATATTTCCATAGAAAGTACTTCTTTCTTCAGCCTTAACCACAGTACTGTGGTCACTAACGTATACCACCTCACGTTAGCGCACTCGATTTCCACTGATGATGGCACTGCCTAAACGTCTGGTTTTGCAGAAAACATTGGACCACGGCCAAACAACCCGGGAAGGAATTTTAACAACAAACTACTTCTTTGTTGCCGATAACGTAGTACACATATATAAAAAATTATCCCCTCCCCCCTCAACTATCATTTTCATTTATAGAAAATTACCCCCTCCCCTTCATCTACCCTTTTCATTTATACATATTTCACCTATCTTTCTACAGTGGATTATTATGACCTTTTTTCAGGGTACTCTATTTATCAAAATTAAGTAATTTACTCTTGTTAAAACATAAAACGTTGCAGGTAAACTACACCTTTCCCTTAACCGATCTTTACCAAAATCAATAGGCCTTGGGTCCTCTACAACTCGGGTACACATGGAAAAAATTATTTGAGTCTGTTTGAATTTGCGGCAGTTATCGTTCGCCATAGAAAAAATTCTACCCACAGATACAGACATACGGACACACACACACACATTTCGGAAAATGACTTTTCTTCATGTTTTGAGGGTAGTACAATCAGAATCAGCCCTTATCTCAAACACGATTTTTTCGCCATCACCATACTTCCATTTCCTTGTGAAACATGGAAGTAAAATTGAAACATGAAAACGTTTGTTAATGCTTGCAATTTAATGTATTAAGTTGACGAGTGGTCAGTCTATGGCCTTCAGGTCAGTCAAACAATATAGAAGTTAGCCACTTAGGACTCCATTTCGATAGGAGTTAAACCTGAAAAGCACATAGCAAACAAGAGAAAAGAAATGGATCTAAAAATTAAATAAAATTATGACTGTACGGAAAATCTTCCTTGTCGGTGAAAAACAAAGTTACTGTTGTATGGTCGTAACGAATTTACCATACGGTTACTTGAGCAAATGCCATTCAAAAATGCCATCCAAAGACATTAACATAACAGCTTGAGAGCCATCATAATGTCCTAGCTTCATCCACGTAAAGTCTGAAAAGATCGTGGCCAGTGACTTCTGACGCTAACCTATAGCGGGATAATAGATAATACTGTTACGGCATTACAGAATATTTTACGTGTTTCTCGGCTCTTGTGTGTGCGCGTACGTATTCCTGCTATTGAGATGAAGGACAATTAGGTGACACTTGCCCGAGACTGATCCAGATTTCACCAGTCCGCGCGCGCTGTGTGCAAGGCCACAATCAATTACGTTCTGGTGTTTTCTACTAGCATTCTTGACGCGTAGTATGGAATATTCTGGTATCTCAGCGGAGTATAAATACAAATACTCAGCGACGCTTAGTTCAGTTATTGTCGGGCGATTTACACAGTGCGGGTCGAAGTATTGTGGCGAAGTGTTATGTGTTTTTTAATTGTGCCGGACAATTGTAATACAATTCTGTGTTACATTAGTTGACATTATTATTGCGTGTGAACAATTTTTATTTGATTTTTCGTAAGAGACGATCTTGTTGATTACAAACTGTTTAATTGTGATAATTAAAGCTGGTGATTAGTGACTTAATTGGTGTCTTGTATTTTGTTTTCCACTGTACCATACGACGATTAGCAAACCGTCGTAACAATGTCATTGGATAGATTCCCCCTCGTGACATGTTGGCCAACAAATTTACTCATAAAACAAAATTTTGTGTACATATACATGTGTATGTACACACGCGCGAGGGCGCCCACACACTTATACATATACATACATAAAACAATGGGCCTATACGATGTGACGCGATTAAAAAGTTTATATGTATAAACATGAAATTGAAATTCATTAAGTTTTGCCCAGTGACTAACATAATTGTGTTGTGACAGTGAAAACAAACATCGATCAGTGGCGTATCTAGAATTTGGCATTGGGGGAGGGGTCTGTTGTCGGCTTCATGCAAAAGAAAAACAAGTGGAAACTGATCAATATCAGATATCAATATCGATATCTTTAAAGTGGCTGAAAACGCGGGATAACATCCTGAAATCGTCCTATTAAAGTAAACAGTAATAACGCAACAAAAATACGCGTCATTGAAACACTATTAAAAGATAATTATTGAACGAAATTATTTTCCTATATTTCATATTACAAACGTATACCCTAACGCTGTGTATAAACCTGTTTATAGGCTATGTTTAAAAAAGAGCTACTACCACATTACCGTACACAGCTAAAAAATTAAGAGATTAACAAAATTCGTCTACTTTTCGACCCTGTGAGGAGGGTCCAGTGCCGTTTGTCCCCGTCTGTAAATCACAGCCGACCACAACAACTGAATTTATTTCATCTCTGTGAAAAAAACAAGACTGTGAACAATGATGCGACAAAAGTACTGAAGTACATCACACAGAAGTACAAGTACGACAAAAATACATCCAATACTTTTAGTATACAGAATTACACACACACACACACACACACACACACACACACACACACACACACACACACACACACACACACACACACACACACACACACACACACACACACACACACACACACACACACACACACACACACACACACACACACACACACACACACACACACACACACAATGAACTTAAATTATAAACAGTACGGTTTTGTAAGACCTGGAGTAATAGAAGTTTAATTTTATGTCAGAAGCCTTCAAGATTTGATCGGTCCATTCTGCAAGTTCCTTCTTGTGTTCGTTACATCAAAGTTGAGTAAACTCCGTTAAGAATATCACGAGTTGGCAAATAATGATGGGTGGTCCTTTGCGCTATGCAAATGCAACACCTTTGTTTCGCACAAATTCTAAATTAGCGGGAAACAGTAGATGAACTCTCTGCGTCATTCGCTATTGATTTTAATATCGCGTATAGACCCATCTGAAACAACTGCGCTGCCAGCTGAATACATTTTCGTGTATAATGTAAAGGATGGATGTGTGTGTGTGTGTGTGTGTGTGTGTGTGTGTGTGTGTGTGTGTGTGTGTGTGTGTGTGTGTGTGTGTGTGTTTGAGCGTCCGCGCGCGTATAATACTCTATCGG
The DNA here is from genome assembly GCA_034769895.1 of Magicicada septendecula. NCBI lineage: Eukaryota > Metazoa > Arthropoda > Insecta > Hemiptera > Cicadidae > Magicicada > Magicicada septendecula. The sequence continues at coordinate 35,086,794 of CM068376.1, read as the reverse complement.
CATAATAATAACGAATATCTTCCACAAATACATTTTATATCACAGAACTTTACGATTCACAGATTGATAGAAACAATCGACATCGGCAAAAGCTTATAATATATTATAAATTAGAGAATAATCGATTTGTATTTCGAGATAAATTTTTATAAAGACCGTTGTGATGTTTGTTTACGTAATCACATCTCCTTACGGTTGCGCTGAACATTTTTAATATTCATATTTTTTATTTACTTTTAAAGCTTTAAGTAAAAGTCCGTTTTTACTTGAATTTGTTTTGTAATAAGTGAACGTGTATATAAATTATATAAATGTGTGCGTGTGTTTTCCCTTATATTTCCTTTTTGACTCCTTTTTTAGCGTTTTGAATGTCTTACATTCTTCTTCTGATAGTTCCTATCCGTTTCGGATGTTGGATATCATACAGACTATTTTAACTTTCTGTACTGCTGCACGGAATATGTCAGTTGTATTCATGCCAAACGGATGTATTCGCATGCATGTAGTTGTATTCCTTAAATTCCTCAGCCATTAGATTCTCGGTCGCCCAACTCTTTTCTTTCCAACTCTGTAGTATGGACTGCAATAAGGAAAATTTCTGTTCATTTCTCATGAGATGTCCCAGATACTGAAGCTTTCTTATCTTCACTGTGTTAACAACTTCCCTATATTTCTTCAACTTTCTAAGAACTTCAACATTAGTCCATGAAATGCTCAGTATTCTACGGTAAAGCCACGTTTCGAAAGATTCCAATTTTTTTAGTTGTGGCATTAGTCAGAGTCCAAGATTCTAAACCGTAGAAGAGGACCGAGAATACGTATCAGCGTAAAAGTTTCATCTTTGTGCTAATGAATGTCTCACAATTAGAGCTTATTATTTATACGGTGCCCGGATCGTAAGTATACGCATTGCAAAATGCATTGTGTTTAGTCGTAATACAAACAGTGGATTCCGCTTTGTCGGGATCATGTCAAGTTGGCCCAATTAAGCGACTGGCCCTATTATCCGAAATTTCTAAAAAGTAAGCAAATAACGTTAAAAAACTGGAATTTCTTAATAACGGAAAACCAAACACAACTCCTAACTACACTAAACACCGCAATTATAAGATTTATTACTAACGTAATATGCCTAAGGAAAGAGGCTACAATAATAAATATATAATAATACTATAATATGAAGTAGCACAAATAGGTATATTTTTAAGAAAAGTCACATACCTGTGATTATTGGTTTTCAAAAAATTCATCCACTTTGCGTTGGCGTTTTCTTTTTGGTGACTGAAGCTCTACAAAGTCTGAACAAATTTCCAATTCCTATCTTACAATGGAATATCAACGGGTACTATCCACAAAAAGAAAACTTGGAACTGATTATCAAAAAATGTTCTCCTGACGTTATCTGCCTACAGGCAACAAATTTTAACGAGAGTTACCATGCACAAATAAAAAAATTACTCGGCTACTTTCAAAAACAGAACCAACTCTCAACACGTTAGTGGTGGAGTCGCCATATATGTTAGCAGCAAACTCAGCAAAACAAACGTCGCAATAAATACTGATATTGTTGAGGCGGTAGCTGTGTCTGTATCAAACCCTATCGGTTTGTTGACGATTTGTAATGTTTATTTACCAAACTGGTACAATTTCTCTGATAATGATATAATGGGTATTGTAAATCAACTACCCAAACCTTTTCTGATAGTAGGGGATTTTAATAGTCATAGCTTTATCTGGGGTTCTTACAAAACAGATAAGCGCGGAAGGGTCTCGAGAAAATAATACAAAACACAAACCTTGTAATATTGAACAACAATCATTATACTCACTTAAATATGTCGTACAAAAAATTTAGCTCGGTTGACCTCGCATTTTGCAGTCCTTCCATAGCCCATCTACTCAGCTGGACAGTCTCTTGTGATCTCTATGGCAGTGATCACTTTCCTATTTTCTTGGAAATGCATCATAGAGGCCCTCTAACCTAATACCCCAGCGCAAATGGAAATTCAGTAAAGCCAATTGGGAGAAATACCGAAACATAATCACGGAGCACTTAACCGCTCTTTGTGCACACGAACCAGAAAATTTAACAGTTAACAACAAAGTTGAGATAATTACTAACTTAATACTGACTGCTGCTAATCAGAGTATTTCAAAAACCGCCAATAAGGGTACCAAGTCACGAGTTCCGTGGTGGAATGAAGAATGTAAGGTGGTCCAGCGTTTAGTGCGTAAATTTTATAATACTTACAGAAGGCATCCAACTTATGATAACCAGATAAAATACAAGCGATTAGAGCGAAGGCTCGTAGAACCTTCAAACAATGCAAGAGGGCGGCGTGGACTTCATATGTTTCATCCATCACTAATCAGACACCGACCACCGATGTGTGGAACAAACTTAAGAATATAAAACGCCTCACAGTATCGAACGGGACTAAAATACTAATTGCAGAAGAAAACAGTAATTTCACAACCGGAAGACATTGCTAATACATTAGCTGCAAAGTTTGTTAAAAACTCTTGCGACACCAAATACGACCCAGTTTTTCAAGAAATCAAAAAACATCTAACATTTCGATGAATAAAATCACGAAAACAAGCGCAGTTACGGATCTCAAAATTAATCACCTTATTTCTGTAAAGGAGCTAAAAAATGTTCTGTCGAAATGTAGAAATTCTAGTCCATGGCCAGACGGTATCCATAACATCTTTCTTAAAAATCTTCCTGAAGCAGCACTTATACGTTTGTTCAATGTTATATGGTGTTCCGGAACATTCCCTGATAAATGGAGGGAAGCGGTAGTTATCCCACTCCCTAAGCCAAATAAAGATCATTGTAAACCTGAAAACTATCGTCCAATTGCTCTTACATGTACCTTATGTAAATTAAAAAAAAAATTATTAACAGAAGATTACAATGGTACTTGGAGAGTATTACGTTCTTATCAGCGCATCAGAGCGGTTTTGGAAAAGCTCGATCTAGTTTAGATCACTTAATAAATATTGAAGCAAATGTCTGCGAGGCCTTTATAAATAACGAACATTTTGTTGCCGTCTGCTTAGATCTGGAAAAAGCTTATGAACTGGTATGAAAGGACCGAATTGTATACATTATGAAAAATTTTGGAGTTAAGGGATATTTACTTAACTTTGTAATAAACTTCTTACAGCACAGAGAGATCCGTGTAAGTGTGAATGGCATATTATCAGATAAATATAAAATCTCAAACGGAGTGCCACAGGGTTCTCCACTTAGTGCCACTCTCTTTTTAATTGTCATTAACGAAATTTCTTCTGTAATATCAAAGCCCATCCAAAAATGTCTTTTCGCCGACGATTTAACGCTTTTGTGCAAAGGAATCAACATCCAGTCCACTATGGACTGCATTCAGGAAACACTCAATAAATAAACTAACTGGGCGCAAAACACGGGTTTTAAATTTTAAGAATCAAAATCTGAATATATAATTTTTTCTCGCATCAGAAGACCACATCCAAGAAATATAAAGTTGTCACTTGGAACCAAAGAAATTAGACGATCAAATCAAATCAAAATATTAGGTCTCACGTTCGACCAGCGACTCACATGGGGTACTCACATAAGGACATTAAAAAGTGAATGTTTAAGGAGAATGAACCTTATAAATCAATCGCATCATGCAACTGGGGTCCCAGCAAAGACGTAATTATGAACACCTACAAAGCCTTTATAAGGTCAAAAATGGATTACGGAGCAATAATATATGACTCAGCTAAACAAACCATTTTAAAATCTCTGGAGACTATACATACATCCGCCCTACGCCTGGCCCTAGGAGCGTTTAGAACTAGCCCCATTAACAGCTTTCTAGCCGAATCTCATGAATATCCGCTTAGAATAAGAAGAATAAAACTCTGTCTGTCATTTGCCACAAGAGTAGCTTCAAATCCTGTTAACCCTGTAAGTCTTAATGTGTTCTCAAATAGGAACAGCGACAAATTTGCTAAACGCCCAACCCTAACCAAACCATTTTATGAACGTATTAATATCTAGCTACGCAAAATAAACACTCATTTTCCTTCTGTTTTCACCCAGCAACATCCACCAGAGCCTCCTTGATGTCGTAAACCTCTCAAATTTGATAACATAATCTCAGAATCCCCAAAAGCTACTACAACTCCGTACATTTTCTTGTCTGAGTTCTACGAAAAACTTGATAAATACACAGACTACATTCATGTGTTCACAGATGGTCATCGCACGGACGGAAACAATGGGTGTGCAGTAATATTATCTGGACATGAATATTTATTCAGGTTGGACGGTGTCTGCTCGGTTTTTTCTGCGAAGCATATGCAATTCGTTCAGCACTGGAAATAATAAAAGTTTCCATGGGCTCCAAGTATATTATCTTCTCAGATTCTCGAAGTGTTTTATATAGTCTGCAGCAGGAGGACAGCAAAGAACCCATTATTCAAGACATAAGTAACATAACCCTTGATATCTCAACTAGACAGTGCAAGGAAATTATTCTCAGTCGGATACCATCGCACATCGGAATTAAGGGCAACGAGATAGCTGATAGGGCTGCGAAAGCTGCTACCTCGAGTCAGTATCATCCTCACAAACTATCCCACAACGACCTTAAGAAATATCTGCATTTAAAACTTCTGGAGCACTGGAGTGATGAATGGCTTAAGTCACCACCCGCCAAGCTATTCCGAGTGAGGAAAAATATTTACGAGCAGCACTCACTTGCTACAGACTCCAGGAGAAATCAAGTGGTAACAAGACTCCGCATCGGCCACACGCTCCTGACTCACAAGCACATTTTCACAAGAGAGCCTCCTGCGAGATGTAATCGCTGTGGCACGGTTTAGTCAGCTTTCCATCTTGTTTCAGAGTGCCCTGCTCTTCAACATCTACGAAGCAAATTTAATATCCCTGCAGATGTGCGAAAAAGTTTAAATGACAAGACTGCAGCCGCCAACATACCGTACTTCTCCTCTTAAAGGAGATTCAGTTGTTAACAGCAATATAGGTACGAACTAAGAAAATTATGAGAACATTAAAAATTGTGTAATTAAGTTAATGCACTGATATGTTATTATGACTTATTGTTATATAGTTGTTATATTTTGTTACTTAGTGTTATATTTATTATATGTATACTTAGTTATATTTATTTATGTGCATGATGTGTATTTATATTGTTTGTATTGTGGGGCATTAATATTTCTCATTGTATTTTGCATCAGTTAAACTAATACTGTTATTTGTTAAATATTTGTATCTATCTCATTTGTTTACACTATTTGGTATTTAAACAAATATTTACTATATGTTAATACATATGTTTAAGAATCTCTACAAATGCATTTTTGTGATCGCTAATGACCGTTGCTGTTACAGCGACCTTATAAATAAAAAATAATAAAAAATTTCCAATTCTTGCAATGGGATGTTTTCATTGCTTTGTTGCATAATATCGCTGAAGCCCAGTTAATACCTTTTTCGCATCCTGCGTTGTTACCTGCTGAATTTCTGGTTCATCTTCATCTTCATCATTTAGGACTGCCGCGATCCTTTCTAATATGGTATTTCTAATTATGGTATCATGGCTTTCTTCGGTTTCGTTAAAATACTCTGTATTGTCATTAATCCGAATGAATTCTTCTTGATTTTTAACTTGCTTCAATAAGAAGTTTGCGTCTTTATTCGTAACTGTTGCCTCTGACTCGCTCGTTGACCGATGGAGAAATCACAGTGGGCAAAGCAATTTTTACTTCCATGTTCCATAAAGAAATGGAAGTATAGTGATGGCAAAAAAAAATCGTGTTCGAGATAAGGGCTGATTCTGATTGTACTACTCTCAAAACGAAGAAAAGTCATTATTCGAAAGGTGTGTGTGTGTGTGTGTGTGTGTGTGTGTGTGTGTGTGTGTGTGTGTGTGTGTGTAGAATTTTTTCTATGGCGTACGATAATTGCGGCAAATTCAAACAGAATCAAATAATGTTTTGTATACTTACTTGATTTGTAGAGGACACAAGGCCTATTGATTTTGGTGAAGATCAGTTAAGGGGAAGGGGTAGTTTACCTGCAACGTTTTATGATTTAACAAGAGTAAAGTACTTAAGTTTTAATAAATAAAGCATCCTCAATAGAAGGTCATGATAATCAATGTTTTCTGCTAAACCAGACGTTTCGGCAATGCCATCGACTGCCATCATCAGTGGAAATCGAGTGCGCTGACGTGAGGTGGTATACGTTAGTGACCACAGTACTGTGGTTAAGGCTGAAGCAAGAAGTAGAAAGAAGTAGTTTCTATTGAAATATTTCATTTCGAAAATGATTTTAAATATAAATCTTAGAACATGGAAGTCATGTATGGTTCTCCATACCGATATTTAATTGTAGTTACACTTACTTCTTACTTTTTGCAACTGTCTGCCACAAACTGTATTGCTTGAAGTAATGTCACTCTCGCACTGACTTCTGTAGCTGTGGAGGATGAAGTGAAAAGGTTTTCTTCTATTTCGTGCAAAATGAGATACACTAATTTGCTCCTGTAAATTGATTAAAAATGTTTTATTATAGCCACGTCTTTAAGTGGTTGAACCAGACTTGTGGTATTAGGTGGTTAAAACTCTATAGTTATATTTTTACGTGGATGTAATTTATACGTGGATGCGCAGCACGATTGTCTACAATTAGAAGACATTTTCTTGAAATTTTTGTAACTCCACGTCCCAACTTACAAGACACTTATTAAAAATTGTGCTTGTCATCCAACCAATGTTTGTTAAAATAATAATGAACCGGTAAACGCGCCATTCTGAGCCATTTAAAACAGGAGGCTTAGCCGACTCACATATGACGAGTAACTTGCGTTTATCACTAACGGACATCAGTGCACAGTGACACAGTCCATCGATAGTTTTTTGAGCCTAATACCGGTAATTGTATACGTTCATAACCCAGAACCGTCTGGTGTGGCCCGATTTCGTCAGCATTTCAACCGCCGAAAGTTTCTGTAGCATTTTGGGTAGTGTATTATTCTTCCAGTTTTCAGCACTTCCTACGTGAATCTGTTTCCTACGTTTCCAGCGAGGAAACCAACCATCTGTGGCTTGAAAATCATCATGGTTTAATTTACTGGCAAATTCTTCTGCTTTAATTGTAAGCACTGGACCGCTAATCAGTGTCGGATTTAAGATTTTTGAGGCTCTAGGCAAAGTTTTCTGAGCCCCCCCCCCCCCCCCCCGGCTGTAACTTTGAAGTAATATATTGTACTGCTGTAAAAATGAACATAAGAATAAAATAATAATTTCAGAAAGATCAAAAGTATAAATTTAATAATATTTTGAACATATGGTAGAATTATAAACAAAAACTGATTAATTATTCATGACAAACATAGAGGTAAACTCAAGTATTGGAACTGTATGGTACAGAACAGCATGAAAAAAATATATGTTGACAATTATTATAATAAAATTAAAATAAACATTAGAATAAAACTAAAGGGTAATAAGATTATAATATAATAGATACAAATTAGAATGAAAAATGTAAAAATCAGATAAATGTATTTAATAATAATTAGTAAAATTATATATGTTTTAAGAGTAATATGATGAAAATATGTGACAAATTTAGTTAGGTATCAATATGGCAAATGTAAATTGTTATAATTGAATTGTGTTGGAATGTAAGAAAATTTGTTTAGTCTAAATTTATATTTAATAGAAGATACATCAAACAGAAAATCCTGTAAAAAAAATCTAATTTTATATTTAAGAAGATACACATCAAAAAGTCTAATTTTATATTTAATCGCATACAGATCAAAGAGAGAGAACCTGTAATATTTAAAGAAGTATAATTTTGTATTCAATATAATAAACATCAATATTTAAAAGAAGTCTAAATATATAATTTATAGAACACAGATCAAAAAAGAGAGAGCCTGTCAAGGAGTATAATTTTATATTTAACATGATAAACATCTATATTTAAAGGAGTCTAATTTTAATACTCAAAGAAGAAAGTCTAATTCTACATTTAATTTGATAAAGATCAAAGAGAAGGATCAAGTAAAGAAGCCTAACATTATATTTAAGATGATAAACATCAGAGAGAATTGAACCCATTGAACTTTTGAAGAGCTAATATTCAAACTATTCGCATTTAAACGGTATATATTATTCCATTGTTATTTCTTCAAAATTTCTGAACTAACGTTATTTGGTACTGATTAAAGAAAGTAATTAATCATTCCCAATATTAAATAATATAAATCGAAATATTAGTTGTCTACCCTGAGATAGAGGTTTTCATGATCAGATGTTTAACATAAACAACACATACAAAATTATTCAAATATTAAAATAATATAGACAACGCGTACTGATCGCCCAAATAAAGGGGCAATTATTATAGCAGACAGAAACAAATATAACTAAGAAAATATATCAGTACAATATGTACTGCAGAAGTAATTTGATGTCAGATTAATACTATCAAATTTAAAACCAGTGGGCTACTATAAAAAAAGCGTGCTTTCATTTAGCAAACTTTTTCAAAATATTAAGAACCATGCAAAAGAATTGAGCAAATTAATTTGTTTTTTAAGTAGAGTAACTTAACTAAGCTTATTCAGAAATTTAACATAAAAAATTTCTTTTTTATTGTCTTGGTATAACACATTCATTTCTTTATTATAATTTTTAAAATTAATTTTGAATTTATTTAATTTGATATTTATAATTTTGATTCACTTCAATGTTTAAATTATCCACGGGCTTATTAATGGTCTGATCGTCTGCAGCCTCTGCTGCAGAAGTGCTTGAAACATTGAAGTCAGTTTCTGATACACATTTAACTGCAGGGCTATCATTAGAAACTGGCGTAGTTTTAAAAAATTAATCTAGTTTTAAGTTTGTTTTATTGTTTCCAAATGAACTTCCTCTTCAATTTTTTTAGCTTACGTTTGTAGGCTCCACTAGCCGTGTGAATGTTTATGTTCATGTTCATATGATGAATACGTTTAGTGTACGGATTCAGTTCTATGTTCATAAAGTTTTCACACTAATAAATATCAACGAAACACCACGCTGCCCACCACACAAAGCTAAACACCTTTACATTCAACACAAAATAAAAACATACACTCAAATCGCAAACCGTTCAGCTACAACCCAGACAATCTTTCAAAATTTGCATGCGTAGAATAATTTTCAAGGATGCCAAAGTCTTAAAAATAAGCGCGCAATTTTTAAATAAGAACTGTCTTCATTTTGTATTATTAACAAAAGTTGATCGTTTAATTTCAAAAAATCATACTTAAATAAATCAAAGTGCCTCCTACTTTTATAAAAATACTTCTTAAAAAAAAATATATCTGTAGCAGCTTCCCTATGGCCGCGGGCTAGTTGGTCTAATGGTAAATCCGGTACTGCTGCTAACAGACAAACCTCGAGCAGTGACAGTAAAGAACAATTCATTTAAAGCATCTTCAACAAGTGGATCTTTCGCGTCACGTTTCCGTTTTTGAGAAGCGCCCTTGAAGTCCGTCCCTTAAAAACCACTCTTGTCGTAATTTTTCGTCCTGTGGCAAGTCGCGAGAAATTGTACTATCCGGTACTCCAGTGAGTTTCGCGAGTTTTCGTTTACGAGTGTTAGGCGGGATAGTTTTGATAATGTCAAGTAATTTAATTCTTGTAGCCAAAGTCATGTCATTCCGCAGCATGTTCGTAGTTTAAAACGAAACATTGTAGGTCACTGCCGTTCAACAGTAACAAACTGAGACAGCCATAATGAGGAGCTATAGAGAAATGTGTTGTGTCAACGAACCGTGTTGAAAATAGTTTACGTTTTACGTTTTAACAAGAGTATAGTAGTTAATTTTGATAAATAAAGTATCCTGAAAAGGTCATAATAATCCACTCTAGATAGGTAGATGATATCTGTAAATGAAAAGGGTAGTTAAAGGGGTGGAGGTAATTTTCTATAAATGAAAATGATAGTTGAAGGGGAGAGGGTATATATGTATGTATGTATGTATGTATGTTCTGTAGGGGGGGGGGGTTTATATGTGTACTATATTCTCGCCAACAAAGAAATAGTTTGTTGTTAAAATTCCTTCCCGGGCTGTTTACCCGTGGTCCAATGTTTTCTGCAAAACCAAAGGTTTCGGCCAAGTCATCGACTGCCATCATCAGTGAAAATCGAGTGCGCTACGTTAGTGACCACCATCGATGTATACTATATGGATCGCGTGCTGCATTAACTGAATTCGGTCCGACCGCTGCACCAATGTGGGGCAAGAATACTGCGTATACTATACACTGGACCTTACAAAGTCTGACTTTTCTGCTTTGTTGTAGCTGTTGTTGCTTTAGCGGAGCATATTTTGCGTTAAATGGTGTAGCTATGTCATATTTTAACATTAATTAATGACTCCAAAGTGGGAGGTTTTTAATAAGTTCTTTTCCAAAATAAACACATTTGTTTCACCGTAAGATCTCAGTATTCTGACACATTATATCCGTTTATCGCTAAGTTCTGTTGCGTTCATAAATACTTATTTATGAACATTTAATATTGAAGCCAGACGAATAAAGATTAAAAATAAGGATAACAAAGAATAAAAGACGTGAGCCGTAAACTTTAAAATGTTTATTGCGTAAAAGAAGCTGGCGTATACGCTCGCCATGGTCGTTAAAGTGTTGAATTAGCAATGCTAATTTACATTAAAATTTTTTATTTTATTTAATTAGCTACATATTAATTGTATAAAAATTGTTTACATTAAACATTACTAAATAATACAAATTTATTTAACTTTTGGCGGACACCAAGCTTAAAGAAGGTAGCTCCAGCGTTTCTTTCCTTAGCAATATCATAGCACAAGATTTTATAAAATAATGTCCCTATTAATTTGATAAGTTTAACTTCATGGCTGTCTTAAGAAAAATCGTTGTTTCAAATATGTTTTCTAAACACTCTTCCGGCAAAGTTTTTGCAAACTGATATAGTCATTTATTTGGTATTAAGTTTACTGTCACATATAATCAATAAGTTATACATAAATTTTAGAATCTTGAAAACGTCCGATGACGCGTTTAGTACACGTGTTAACTTAGCGCCAAACGCTTTAATCCCCCCTGAAACATGTATGGCTCCGGCGACAAAACATCTTAGTAGAATACAGGCATCGGAGACGAGATTCTTGCGATCTGTTAAATCTGCTGCACACGAAGAGATAGACTCTACAACGAAGGCGTTCGTAAAAGGTTGAACATTTTTAATATCTAAGATCGTGTTGCAGAAAACGAAGAGAGATGGATTTCTTGTCTGAATAGGATGCCAGATGGTAGGCTGGCGATGGAGTTTAGCAATACAAGCCTATTGGACAACGAAGCCTAGGAAGACCTAGGAAGCTTTGGTGAAGTGGACATATTCCTCTGGGACCGGAACAGGTGATCCGTTTAGCCCATGATAGAAGAAGAAGAAGAAGAAGAAGAAGAAGAAGAAGAAGAAGAAGAAGAAGAAGAAGAAGAAGAAGAAGAAGAAGAAGAAGAAGAAGAAGACTTGAATTTATGCATTTAACGTAAAGAGACACTTCGAATAAAATAATAAACATTTTTCAGTAATCACTGCTAAAATATGAATATAATTAGTATATTTTTTTAATTTAAAGGCTAGTAAAAATACAATTTCTAATTGGCACCTTATTATATTTAATTTGCTTGCGATTGGAGCTGAAGGCTCCAAATCCTTATCGTTTGAAGATATGCATACATTTCATGCCTTATATAATTTCTAGTAATTTTTCGAAGTTAACCCTTACTATTTTCAGTCTTCTTAAATAATTTTATTTTAAACTACGTTAGTGCATTAAATATGCAGTAAAAAAAAAAATGTTACTTGAAAAAACTAATAGGGTTTTTACGTTCTGTTATTTAATAAATATCAAATAACAAAGAAGAAGAAGACATTTTCGACTCCTGACAACAACGACCTGCCCATCTAAACCGCCCTACATTATCTTTTTGATTATGTCTATGTCGTGTGGCCATTAGTTATTTTTCTTCAGACACCTCCCTTCTTCACTGGACTATATATTCGTCTCAAGGTTTCTGGCCGCATTCTAAGCGCGTCTCCTCGGAACCGTGTCTCCGATGAGTACAATGGCACTGAGATACCGGGGAAAAACGAGCCATGAGATACAGCTTAGCAGTGACGGCACGTGGGAGAGGGAGCCATTGAAACGGAAGACAGATTTTGGACGAAGATACGCACAAGGCAACATTTTAATTAATTAACGTATTACCTCATTTCAGTTGCGTCTTGTGACTTCTAGTAGCTGTGTGACGCGTTTCAGAACGATCGTTCCATTTTCAGACATAGGCTATATAGCCTATCCTTCATGCGAGATCGTAAAACATTAAAATTTTGAAATTAAAGTAAAACACATATACCAACAAAAAAAACTGATTCACGTACACGCTACTGAACGGGATGCGTTTTGATATCTAAATTGTTTTACCTTATTCGTTTAATTGCTGTTGAACTGTATTTACTAAAAAACGTGGACTTTCTACTAATATACATAAAAATTCCCGTTTGATATTACAGTATGTAAACAACCTTTTGTCACTGAGGGTAAAAGTTTTGTCCCAAAAAAAGTCCACTTATATATTAATATGCCAGCGTTATAAATTCGCAGAGATTTTTCGTTGAGCGAGCGGTCCGTCGCAGTCCGCCAGTCGAAAGTTATTGTAATCAGATTATATATATGTTATATATAAATAAACATTAAAGAAGACTTCATTGTACTAGACTGACAAATTTCCCTACCTATTTCGCCCTTAGCGCGGTTATGGAATAAATATAAAATACGTAATAAAACATAAATTTAGTAATTAATTTTCGTATTAAATGATCACGAGGTTTGATCTCTCTGATGTATCGTTGTCTAAAAATTCCTGTTACGGAGGTTAAAAATGCTCTGAAAACCGTGAAAAATGGCCGAGCATCAGGTCCAAATGGCACAGACCTACTTTTGGATTTTTTGTGTAGATCTTCAGTTACTTTTTAAAAGGCGAAGAGCTCCCTTTTGAATGGAAGACTACGTATATTTCCAACACCCATAAAAATGCAGCAAAGATTATTCTCGAATTACAGAGGAGTAAGTGTAACCGACTCTATCTCAAGGTTATATGGAAAACTTATCAAAGCAAGAATTGAAAACTAATAAGATGTATTGAGGAACATAATGGTTTTCGTGCAGGCCAATCTTGTATTGAAAATATCTTCACATCAAAACAACTTTTTGAAGAAAGAATGGCAAAAAATGTAGAAAGCCATTTATAGACCTCAAGAAGGCCTACGACAGTGTTCCATAGAATAAGCTATGGGGGTGTTATAAAACGTGGTGTCAATGCTGTACGTATATGTTAGAAGCTAGCTATAACATATGGTGGTGTGAAAGTTATAGCTATACATACACCAACACTACTAGCAGCTATCTGATGAATTTCCAGCCACCAAGAGATTTCTATAGCACCCGCACCCGCTTAACTTAAGATGTAGGCTTGCTTTAATACAACTTTAGAACGTTGGAGACGCGCCTGTCGCAACATGGGAACAGCTATCAATGGCGAAAAGCTCTTTCTTTACTTTGTATTTCGCAGAGTCATAGTTACAGACTACGGCACAAGTGTAGCAGGCACAAAAAATCGTATAGTACAAGGGAAACAAGTGACGAGGCAGTGCATGGAGCAATTAACTAAGACCAGAAACAAAAATTAAAATATATAAGACAATATTGGACATATGGAGCTGAAGTGTGAGAAATTACAGAAATAGGAGGAAAAAATACTGTTTTGATTGCATATATTTATAGTGTTTTCTATTGTATGATTCAAACTAACAACTTACTGGAGGTATTATAACAAAATTGTGTGCTTTAATTTACAGCTTACAACAATTCCACATTAGAACGTTCATCTGCCAAATTGCTAATTTTTATATCTAACTACAGCGTATAAGCCTATACTAATTTCTGAGCATTATTAGTTTATATTCAATCACAAAAATAACAACACAACAAATTATAAAAAAACGGCCATCTTTTTCTTTCCACATCTGGCTTAAAGCGAGTTCTGAACTTGAGCGATACGTTTTATTAAGAAAAACGTTTCATTTTATTGCTATCATAACCTCAAAGAGGAGCTATGCACGAACTGCTAAAGTAAAACACGAGCATAATCTGGAAAGGCAAAGAGTACAGGAAGTTTCCGGAGGAACAACGCAACGGTAACACACCAGATCTCGCTTACAATGAGGTACATAGGTTTTTGTTCATACAGCGACTAACGGAATTAAGACGCTGAAGCAGATTGCTATAGAGTGGGCTGTACAAAGATTTGTACAGAAGAGAGAACGGAAGCCTACACAGACTATGCAGAATTTGTTGGGTCTGGCAACCTCCTCTGTTAAAACTATGTTTAATCATTCTTTTCTACACTACCACGGAGTAAGGTAATTTGCCTTTTCCGACTTCAAAGGCTATGTTACCATGTCCACCGAGGTGGTCGCTCGCTGTCTCCATTTCTCCGACGCCGTTATGTCATCCACTTCTTCTCGTAATCGCATTCTTCAATCTGCCCAGTAGACTACAGCTGTTAACTTTCCGCAAACTCGTTACCCGTCCTTATATTGCAGATTTTAAGGAACCCAGTTCTATATAATATACACACCGCAACGATGTATTACTGTATTTGGAATGTACCGACGTAGCGAGCTCGGACTTGGTCGATACCTTTTATTAGGAAAAACGTTTCAGTTACTAAGATAGGGATTTTATATCCACAACCTCTTATGTATAAATAAACAACCTCTTATGTATAAATAAAGTAGAGGTAAATATTATAGAGACATAATAGCAGAAATAAATGCATTAGAATTTAGAAATGACGCAATTGATGTGTCGTATCACGTGTTCGTCTTGTTTATGGTTTCAGTCTTCCGTCTTTATATGAAGAAGAATTTAGAGATATTTATTAAATACACTGAGATGAAATAACTATATTTCTCTACTCACGGAAACGAATGAGGAATCGTATAAGGAAAACGCGACAAATGTTACTGAGAAAGCTTAAATTACAGATTTCCTTTAGTGAAAACTTCAAAGGAAGTAAACTCTTTGTGATAAATCGGAACACCGCATACGTAGGTTGGATAATACGATTTCGATTCAGTGAACTTAATATCACAACGCCTTTTATATTACAACTATATTGCTTCACTGGAAAAGACTTCGAGTACAGTATTTATTTGTACTTTTGAGAAATTCTTTCCTATTCGCAGGAACTCATGAGAGGACTACGAAGTTACCCGGAACACGTATAGGCCTACACCACGTATCTGGAATTCTTTGAGGAGAGCTACGGAAAATGATTTATAAGAAACTAGCTGTTACACTCGCGGCTTGGCCCGCTTTATTCTTTTCTTTTCATTTACATTTTTTAAAAGACAATTTTTTAATATAATCATTAGTCACATTATCTTTATTTATGTGTTTTCTGCTCAGCTTTGTTTCTATTTAAAGATTTTCAACCTGTTGTTACCTATCGAGTGGCTGCGAGGCTGCAACTGTTTGTTTACGTGGTTCCGGAGGTGAGTTTAAATCATTAATGTGAACCGATCTTCTCTGAAGACAATTTATTGTGATTAGCAAAAATACAAAAACTTCTACAAGTTACTTAATACAATTCTTCTTGACAAACTATGAACTCAGTTAATTCAATTACTTTTAAACTCTAAGTACCTTCACTTACTAGTACTTCGTTCACGAAATAATGTAACTACTTTTAGTTACTTTTAAAAAAAATTACAAAGACAAACTATTGACAACATCTGGTTTTCCGGCTCTCTCGGACCACCTTCCAACACAGATCAAAGTCAAAATGAGAAAAGTTATGCAGTTCTCTTGGACCTCTTACACAATCAGATCTGCCTTCTCCAGCAAATACTTGAGTTTTTATAGTACACCATCGTGGCTGTAACCCTTAGTTTTAGTGGTGGGATTGTTCCCTCCTCTTAATTCTAAAACCTTAACTATGATAGGCTTATTCTATTGGAAGTGAGGGTAAATCTCTTATAATTTTATAAGAACTACCACTATTCATCAGAGACTGCATCACGTGACCCTACGTCACTATCTGGGGTGTCTTCCCTCTAGGATTAAAGTTCTCACGGAAATACAACACTTGTCTTCACACCTGTGACCAATTTATTCGACTTCACCCCTGAAGGGTATCAACTTTATGGTGACATTTATGTTTTCTGTCTAACGTGTGTCCTGCATAAGACTCCCTCTGATTTTCATAAATCTGTCATCTTTTTATCTAATAGAGTGGCTTTTAACCGCCCACAGCTGCTCCCACAGCTATTCATAAACTAAGCTTTACGATTATTGCTTTGTAACACCTGTTTTTAAGAAAGAGGGTGAGATCTGAACCCTGGGAAAGTTCCCTAAAACTATTTGTATGTACAAAACATCTGCTAGTTTCATTATTACTAAATGACAATGCTTCTCCCTCTCACTTCAAAGCACACTTATGAGATAAGATATGATACAATTACAGAAAGTACAAATTGACAATTACAACACCTTCCTCCTTATTTTAAGCTTTAAGCTACACAATGCTTAAAGCTTAATACAAAACAATTATTACTATTCAAATCTCTTACCTAATTGTATAAGTGATTACATAATTTTATAAATTTTAAATTCCTACATGATCCATTACTATCACTACTGATCTGATAACACTAATAAAAACACAAACAATTCTATTTACAGCTTACTGCACTTTCACCGTATGACTTTAGTTTACTTGATGCTATATCAATTTTTCATTACTACGTTCTTTTCGTCCTTGGTCGTAGTTTCTTTTCAAACTCTTTTAGTTCTACAATTTCATCCTTTAATTGAGTACAACCGTTTGTTGGACTCTCTCCTCTTATTGCAGTGGTCAGGTCATGAACTGACGCTCCATACTGGTACTGCTTTACTACAATTGGTTTGGTACTTAATGTCTGTACCTGTTTAAAAGGTTCCTCAAACTTCTCTTCTATCCTTTTACTACAAGATCTACCAAACAATGGTAACAACCATTTTGGACAAAATCTTTTATATACATAGTATAAAATTCCTGTTGTTATTAATCCACAGATTATATACATCATTACTGAATGATGCGTTACCTTTGACTTGTAAATTTCATGCACATTCTCTTCCTCAATAGCTTTCCTAATTTCATTTAATCTGTAACTGGCTGCATCTAAATCGTCAGCATCCATCGCTACTGTTTTCAAAAACTTTGGTAATTTTAATGTAGGTAGTTTTACATCATCTTTAACTACACTAGCCAATTCGTCACAAAAGTCAATTTCTATATCCACAGGTGGGATAATTGGTATTGAACCATTGCTTTCATATTTAGTATTTGACAATAACATTATACCTGAGCCATACGCTCTGCACGTTGGTCCTAAATTAAAAATTCCCACATTACTTAATTGTACTGAATGTATAATAGATGGCATACCAGTCGATTTCCAACTAACTGTCAATGTCTCATCCTCTGGTTTGATCTCAGCCATTTGCCATGAGTTTGATTTCATCATTCTCTGCCATAAAGGATTATTAATTCTAGTTATTCTTTGATCACAACTCTTTGCATCGTAATCACCTTTAGACAGCTTTACTTCACAAGATTCATGTAAATGTACTTGATAAATAGGATTCATTTGTTGACAAACAAATACATCATTTTCTAAATTTTTACAATTGTTCAATTCGTCTGATTTTAAATAAATAAAATACTGTTTAACATCGTCTATACCCAAATGTTCAGTTTTGGGTTGAATGAATAGGTATTCATAATTTTTTAAATATTTTGGTAATGGTGATACCTTATACAAATCAAATAATAAATCTTTAATCAAAGGAATAACGAATACATACACTAACTTATTGTCCTTAACATACACACAAATAGAAAATAAGTAGAAGAATGAGTGAATATTGTCATCATTCACTGCAAGAGGAAATCAGTCCTTCAGGTAATTTCCCTCTAATAGATTCTAATTCAGATTTTAGAGTTTTTAAATTAATAACAGAGGAGTGAACTTCTCCTTTTCTTGCATCAACAATAGCTTGTAATAATTCTGTGACATCAATTTCTAATTGAATAGCTTCAATGTGGATATAGTCCACATATTCAGTCATTACTGCCTGAAAAGTTATATTATTAAGTTTTTCTTTTAATACTTAACGAGTCAAATTTTGAAAATCAATAATTTGATCAAAGCTTTCTATGATTTTACCTTGATTAATGTTCGCATCATTAATCGTTTTATTAATAGTCTTAATGGTTGAAATCATGAGAGCTGCTTGTTTTCTTTTCTACTTTCGATAGCTTATACTGATTGTAGCTAACTTCTTTAATTTTGTCATCTTAATACATGTCATCGTCATGATCCATAGTCCCAAATAAAATTTTCGCTGCCTCACCTATAGTGCAAAATATTCCTCTTTTAAATCTACGATTCTTTGGTTCGCTATGTCCTAATTGCATTTTTAATTGATTAACATTTTCTTTAATGTCATTCATAGTGTTTTGCATAGCAATATTTACTTTACTACAATAATCAGAGTATTCTCTAGTACAAAATCTTTTAAGCTTATTATACCTGTTTCTATAATTTTCTAATCGTTGTAAATAATTATTAATATCAATATAAGTAATTAATTTCCAATTTTCATTAGTCAATTGAACTGTTCCAATTTTTTCGAAATATACACTAGGATTATTTCTTACTTTTGTTACACTGAATGGATTATCATCTGCGTCTTTTTTCTTTAACAGAAGTCCAAAATTGATCACTGTACACAAGGTTAACAGCTCCATCTGCAACATGCAGTTTCTAATTAGTCTTCATACATCTTTAATCGGTTTGCATGTACTTTAATTAATTTTCTCCCTTTTCGTAAGGTGTAATTTACTTCGGAATTTCGTTTTGTTATAAAGTACGGTCCGATCCATTGGGGACCTAGTTTCTTTTACCTACCTCTACGTATGGTCTCGTCATGTAACAATACTTTATCACGTACTCTAAATTGTTTATCCGCTGTATTTTTGTCATAATGACTTTTACTAGACTCTTTATTTTTCTTTAAAATTTCTTTTGCTACTGGTGAGCACTTTGTAATCTTTTCTTTACTTCATCTTTATATTCGTCGTAATTATACTGAGGTTGAGGCGAATCTCTTATTATACTTGTAGGCAATTCGGCTTCTCTTCCATGAATTAACGAAAAAGGTGTATGTCCCGTAGCTGTGTGCACGGTTGTATTAAACGTAAACATCGCATATGGAACCCATAAGTCCCAATTCAGTTGATCTTCATCAACATAGTGTCTTAAATACTCCGGAAGTGTCTTGTGACTCCGTTCTAAAGACCCGTTAGCTTGTGGATGATAACTAGTGGTCTGTATCTTTTTTATTTTTAATAACTTGCAAATTGATTGCATTACCTCCGATATAAAGTTTCACCCTTGGTCAGTTAACAATTTTTCTGGCGCACCATGGCGGCATGTTTTTCCTAGCGAATTCTCTAGCTATAGTTTCCGCGGTTTGATCCCTAATAGGAAACGCTTCACCATATTTTGAGAAACAATCTTGGAATGTAAGAAGGTACTTATTCCCTCCTTGAGTTACCGGTAATGGACCTACTATATCCAATGCGCATTGCTCAACGGCTTATTTAATTCATTACTGATTTTCATAGGAACCCTTCGTATGTCTTTCACATGACTTTTGTTACGTTGGCAATTATCACATCTTTTAATATATTCTTCAATATAATTTTTCATATTAGGCCATTCATATTTTAATTTTATTCTATTATATGTTCTAGATATACCTTGATGTCCTCCTAACGTTGAATCGTTAAACTCCACAATTATTCATCTCTTTTCTTCTTCAGTTCCTACATCCTCTTTAATTACTTCTGCCTTGTTAATTTTTATTATACTAAGCGCGTCTGCATTCATATTTCGCTTTCCTGCCTTATGTATGATATTGAAATCATAATCAGCCAATTTAATAATCCAACGCATCAATCTCGATCCAGGATCTTTAATATTAAACAACCACTCTAAAGGTTTGTGGTCAGTGACTAAAATGAACCATGTACCGTAAATGTAAGGTCGGAAATGTTTCACTGTTCATACTAATGCAACAAGTTCTTTTTCTGTTGTGCTATAATTCTTTTCAGCTTTATTTAGTGTTCTACTAGCGTACGCGATTGGTTTATCTTCGCATATCTTACCTTGCGATAATATTGCTCCGCAGGCCTCGTTACTAGCATCCATACTGATTACAAATTCCTCTTTAAAATTTGGATATTGTAATAACGGTGCACTAGTTAATTTGCTTTTTAGCATTTCGAAACTATTATCCTGTTTTTTCGCCCAATCAAATGGTACATCTTTCTTTAGCAATTCATTTAGTGCAGCGGTTCCCAAACTTTCTGTCTTGGGCCCCCCTTTGAAATATTGAACCATAACGCGCCCCCTCACATAATGTGGTAGCCACGTACATTTAACAAGGTATTAATAAGGTAAATAACAAATATAAGTATTTGATAACTGTCGTTTATTAGGTAAATTTTCACCATTTATACTACATATAAAATTATAAATACAGACAACAGTTGTAAATATTCAATTACATTTTTGATTTAAATATTGTTGCAGTTATGAAAGTAACAATATTCTTAGATTAAATACACAGTTTCTGATAAAAAATCATTATTACTTTGTAAATAAATAATAAATAACGTCAATTAAGAATCAGTGTTTCAGAGAGTTTAAATATTGTCTGTTCATTCAGAAGTATTTGTTTTGAAAAATATCAAATATTTCGCTTGAGCTTTTTTTACACAGAATTTTAAATATAACAGTAGTTACATTCATTAACAGCATGACGTATAAAATGGTAAATCAAAATATTTCAATAATATCATATAGTTGTTGTAGCAGTCTTTAAAACTAATGACTTGGATGGGCCTGTTTCTTGTCACAAAGTTTGTTAAATTGAGGTGTTACATTGGTAAGAGCAACTCTCATTTCTTTGGTCACATCTAGTCTGGCTCTGTATTTATTTTTAATCGCAGTCAAAGCTGAGAAACCTGTTTCACTCAAATAAATGGAAGCAAATGGAATTATAACTTTCATTGCTTTTTCGCTCAGCTCCGGATATTCTTTGGCAATGCTAATCCAGAACTCTGGTAATGAACAGTCAGTAAGTGTCTTCTTCAAAGAAGGATCACATTGCAAATCAATAAGTTTTTCTTTTTCTAAAACACTCAGTGATTCAATTTTTGAGACATCTTCAAACGGGTTTCTAATCCAAGCAAAATTACTCAAATCCTCATAAAAGTAGTGGTAAAATCCTCGCCTCAGAGATACAATGTGATTTAAAAACACATTTTTTAACTCCCCATCAGAAATATCCTTTTTAAATTCGTCCAAGATTTTTAATAATGTTGGAAACATTTCTAGATTGTTGGTTTTCATGCTTTGACCCCACAAATCAAGCTTTCTGATGAATGCTTGAATCTTATCATTCCAAGTTAGTATGTTTGCATCTTGTATCTGAAGGGATCTGTTCAAAATGTTCAGTTTCTCAAAAATGTCACTGAGGTAAGCCAATTTTGTAAGAAAATCTTCATCACAAAAGAACTCAGCTAGGGAATGGTTATCTTTATTTAAAAAACAAAAAACTTCGTTTCTCAGTTCAAAAATACGGTCCAACACTTTACCCCTGGATAGCCACCTTGCTTCAGTGTGAAAGAGCAATGAAACATGTTCTGCACCCATATCTTCACACAGAACTTTAAAAATTCTTGAGATTAAAGGGCGAGCTTTTATTAAATGTACTGTTTTCACAACAGTCTTTAACACATCATCCAGTTCAGGACTTAGTACTTTTGAAGCTAAAGCCTCCCGGTGAATAATGCAGTGTGTCCAAACACCCTCTGGAGCCACAGCTTTGATCCTTGCCCGTAGGCCAGTGTACTCACCAGACATTGCCCGGGCACCGTCTGTACAAAGCCCAATGCATTTATCCCAAGTTAGCCCACTTTGCTTAAAAAAGTTATCAATTATATCAAAAATTGTTTCTGCATTTGCATTATTTGAAAATGGTTCACAAAAAAGGAGCTCTTCCCGGAGTATGGTTTTGTCAACAAATCTAACGTAACCAATTAAATGTGCATCCCTATGTATGTCTGTTGCTTCGTCAACTTGAATTGCAAAGTCCTTTGCTTTTAATTTTTCTAATAATTGGTCACATACATCTTCAGATATATCTGAAATTCGTCTTGCCACTGTATTGTTTGACAGCGGATTCGTTTTCAAAGTTTCTGCTTCTTTTTCACCTATCATCGTTGACACCATGTCTATTGCCGCTGGTAAGACAAGTCTCCCCAATTGCGTGGGCTTTTTTGCATTGAGCAATTCTGAATGAAACTTGATATGAAGCTAAAAGAGCTTTCGATGGTAAACTTGCCGTTTTAGTGAAACTTTTTTGTGCTGATCTAAAACTATTAAGTTTCCTAACAAAAAGTCCCTAGGTTTAGTACTGACATCTTTATGTTTCGTATCCAGGTGCCATTTTAATTTATTTGGTTTCATACTGTCTGAAGCCAAAACTTGCAAACAAATAACGCACTGAGGGCGTTCATCATCGTTAACAATAGTGCTTGTGAAACCTAACGACAGGTAATTGTCATCACAATTTCTTACTTTAGCAGTCCGTGACGTAGATGCGCCCGTAGGTTCTGGATCTGTGGTTGACTCTTGGGAGACCGAACGTTCCATGTCAGAGTTCATACGCTTCATAATAATTGAAAGACACTATTATTTTTAAACGAATTAAAAAGACTGGTTCACATCAATGTCTAAACTTTCATTCACAACACATAACCTCACTACGCTGACAGATATTTGTCAACAATACACAGGTTCTTCCCGCCTTTACCTAAGTTCCCTCTCGATTACACAACTAAAGTAAAGCATTCAACGTGGAACGAGGAACCCCCACCACACCACAGTCAGCGAACAGCCAAACGGCCACACCACAACAGCAACACACGGTACACACAAGGACGAGCTCCTCGTCGAAAACGCTAACCTACGACGTGACAAAATAGTGCATCAAAATTATAAGACCACAACACTCATGCTATTTCATTAATAAAATGAGTTATTCATTATTCCTAATTTTACTTATGTCATGTCAACGGCTTAATTATGTGAATTATAAATTTGTTTTAAATTTTAAATTTTGCTTGTTGAACGAGCTCCGCGCCCCCCTGACACCTTTACGCGCCCCCCTTGGGGGGCACCCCACAGTTTGGGAACCGCTGATTTAGTGGATGAGCGATTTTACTAAAGTCTTTTAGAAATCCCCTATAGTAACCTACTAGCCCTAGAAAACTCTTTATGTCTTTCGCGTTCTTAGGTTTTGGATCCTTATCTACAGCTTCCGTCTTCTTCGGATCTGGAGTTAACCCTTCGTCTGTAATTACATGACCTAAATAATTTACCTCTTTGCGTAAAAATTCGCATTTATCCGCGTATAATAGCAACTTGTGTTCTCTTAATCTATCAAAAATTTCGCGTAACTTTATTTGATGCTCCTCTAAATTCTGAGCGTAAACCACAATGTCATCTAAATACACAAAACACTTAATACCTTGTAAACCTGTAAGTACTGTGTTTATAAATCTTTGAAAAGTAGGCGGACCCCCTTTTAACCCGAACGGCATCCTAGTAAATTCGTAATGGCCATATGCCGTACTAAATGCTGTTCTTTCTTTATGTTCTTTATGCACTTTAATTTGATTAAACCCGCTCGATAAATCTAAAGTACTAAAGTATTTACTTCTAACCAATTGGTCTAAGATATCTGTAATTGAAATGAATTACCTATAGTTGCTTCATTTAATTTTCTAAAATCAATGCAAATACGCCATTTAATTTTACCCGACGCGTTCATTTTCTTTGGTACAACCAAAAGTGGCGCGTTCCAAGGACTTTGGCTCGGTTCTATTATTTGTTGTTCTAACATAGAGTCTATTTGCTTTTGCACTTCTTCTTTATGCTGCTCCGGAATACGATACGGTTTTATATTTATTGGGGCCGTATCTTGTTTCAATGGAATCATATGTTCCAGCGTATCAGTCGCCGTTAATTTGTTTCCCGGAAAATAAAATAACTTATTGTACTCTACGCATATATTTATCAAAGCCTTTTTTCTTCTTTATTTAAATGATCTACTCTCAATTGCTTAATAACTTCGTCTTCGCGATTTCGCGATAACTGCTTACATTCATATTCGTCAATTTTGTGTATCTCCACTTCTGGGATTTCTATTTCAACTTTATTATCATTTATATTCGTAACTGAAACTAAACATTTACCCTTAAATACTTTAGTCAGACTACTACCTAACTGTACGTCTGGCTGTAACTCACAAGAGTATACGACGTCTTCTTCTACACTGTGGGTTTTTGTTCAAATAACCGCTTCTCATCGCGGTTGTAATACAATTTTATTTATATAAGAAACTAGTCTCCATTTAGTCTTTCCTACTTGCACAACGCCTTTCTCATAGTCTATATTCGCTTTGTATTTCGACATAAAGTCTCTACCCAAAATACGTTACTTCTTAATGGAAACTTACCGTATACCACCTGAAATGGATGAACAATTTCTCTACCATTCATTTTAATATTTAAATTTATTAAACCAATAGTTGTTACAGGCTCCTCAGAAATACGCGCAATTACTCTTTCGGTATCTGGCATTATTTCAGCATCATCTTCTAGCTGTCCTACTTTAATTATCGAAATATCCGCTCCCGTGTCTAAAAGTAAACAAACGTTCTTATTTATTGTTTCTGATAATTCCATTTCTATGCATTCATGCTTACGGTCATCTGCAATACGACCTACTTGAATGGTTTTAAAATCACTTGGCTTCGGATGAGCATCCGTACTCTTCGGCTTAAAACTCGATTTCTTATTATTTTTGTTTTCTTATTCTTTCTGCTTCTTAAAGCACTTACCAATAACATGATATTGTTTACTACAGTAATGACACGTAATTACTTTAACATGCACGTCCCTATCTATTTTAACAAAATTATTTTTATTAAACCCGTCTTTGCTTTGAAACGAGGTTTTCTTAAAATAGCAATTACTAGCTTCATGTCCTCTCTTATTACAATTAAAACATTTAGGACGAGTATCTTTCTTATACTCCCTATAATCTTTTACTTTTAAACCGAAATACTCTTGAGTTTCTCTATAATTTAATATGTTTATTTCTTCTAAAACACCTGCTTCAACAGCATCTTCATACATACGAATATTTTTCGCTTTCATCAAAAATTTAATTAGTTGACGTAACTCTTCAATAAACACGTTATGTCTCTGTTGCTATAGCACATCGTAAATCGCGCTTTTAACAGTTTTATCTTTATTTTCCGTCATCTGAATAGCTAACGAACTCAAAATACTATTTAACCTTTCAGAAAAGGCCCGAACATCTTCATCTTTATTTTGTCTTGCACTAGACATTTATTTCTAACTGCAAATGAGCTATATTTTTCTTTTCACCGTACTTATCGTACCTAATTTAAGCTGTTCCCATGACCCAACATCTTTAAATCTAATAATATTGTAAGCATCATCGACTAACTTATTCTTTATAATTTCAAACAGCAAATATTTATATGAATTACTTACATTCTCAATCGCAAAATCAACACAGCTAATAAATTTACTTACATCATTTTTTTACCATTAAACTCAGGAACAAATTTAGCTGCTTGGTCAAGCTTTAATTTCTTATGATTTTCTTTATACACATCAAAGCTATCCTTTACTTTACTGGTTTTTCTATCACCACTATCTATCTTACTACTTGTGGCATAATCTTTCAAATGTAATTCAGAGTCAGAATTACTATTAAAGCTTTCAAAATGATTTAACTCTGGAGTAGCCATCTCTATAGGGTAAATAAAATGACTCTATTCACTTACTTCTACTTGAAGTCGGAAAAGAAGACTGTCCTCCGTCAACGATGATCGCTTCCAACGACGATCTCAACTGCTACAACTGCTTCCAGCGACGATCTCAACTTCACTCTGTGTCCAGCGACGATCTCAACTGCTACACTGCTACAACTGCTGTAACCAACTGCTCCTTGGTTCTGCAACACGACTGCTTGGCTAGTCATAAGACTGCTGCTGGTCCAGTGAATGCCCTGAAGCTGCTTCACGATGCTGCACTCCAACGTCCACAACTGCTGATCACCTTTGTCTTCTTTGAAGTTTCGTTGGTCACCTCTTGAACCCAAAACACCTGACACCAGATTTTTAATATTGTAACCTATCGAGTGACTGCTAGGCTACAACTGTTTGTTTACGTGGTTCCGGAGGTGAATTTGAATCATTAATATGAATCGTTCTTCTCTGAAGACAATTTATTGTGATTAGCAAAAATACAAAAACTTCTACAAGTTACTTAATACAATTCTTCTTGACAAACTATGAAGTCAGTTAATTCAATTACTTTTAAACTCTAAGTACCTTCACTTACTAGTACTTCGTTCACGAAATAATGTAAGTACTTTTAGTTGCTTTAAAAAAAAATTACAATGACAAACTATTGACAACATCTGGTTTTCCGGCTCTCTCGGACCACCTTCCAACACAGATCAAAGTCAAAATGAGAAAAGTTATGTAAGTTCTCTTGGACCTCTTACACAATCAGATCTGCCTTCTCCAGCAAATACTTGAGTTTTTATAGTACACCATCGTGGCTGTAACCCTTAGTTTTAGTGGTGGGATTGTTCCCTCCTCTTAATTCTAAAACCTTAACTATGATAGGCTTATTCTACTGGAAGTGAGGGTAAATCTCTTATAATTTTATAAGAACTACCACTATTCGTCAGAGACTGCATCACGTGACCCTACGTCACTATCTGGGGTGTCTTCCCTCTAGGATTAAAGTTCTCACGGAAATACAACACCTGTCTTCACACCTGTGACCAATTTATTCGATTTCACCCCTGAAGGGTATCAACTTTATGGTGACATTTATGTTTTCTGTCTAACTTATGTCCTGCATAAGACTCCCTCTGATTTTCATAAATCTGTCATCTTTTTATCTAATGTGGCTTTTAACCGCCCACAGCTGCTCGCGTCAGCTATTCATAAACTAAACTTTATGATTATTGCTTTCTAACACCTGTTTTTAAGAAAGAGGGTGAGATCTGAACCCTGGGAAAGTTCCCTAAAACTATTTTTATGTACAAAACATCTGCTAGTTTCATTATTACTAAATGACAATGCTTCTCTCTCTCACTTCAAAGCACACTTATGATACAATTACAGTAAGTACAAATTGACAATTATAACAAACCGCCTTATTACTTGCTCGTTTATTGTCATGGGTCGTTAGGAATTGTGATTTTCTGAGAGGTGAGAGGAATGTTACTTACTTATTGCATCATCAGAAGTACGTATAAACATAAATTTTATAATCGTTTAAGACAATTACAAAATATATAGACGTGTCTGCATTTTCATATTATTTCAACACAAGTACTCGTTAACTCTAAAACGCCAGGTTATTTATTTTAAGTGTTACTGTGTTGTAAGCACTAAACGTTATGTTTTCCTCAACCATGGCATTTATTTATTTTAGTAGTACACTAAAAACCTAAAATCGTTGTCACCTAACCTCACAAATGAAAACAATATGTATTTTCTATTTCTTTTATGAAATTGCTAAACTGCTACAATTTTATGTTCAGACAAAGCTTTTCGTCATTTCTGACATCATCAGGTCTTGAACAACAAAATATACAGACATCATCTCTGATGATGTCAGAGATGACGAAAAGCTTTGTCTGAACAAAAAATTGTAGCAGTTGAGCAATTTCATAAAAGAAATAGCAAGGATGGCTGCTAATTCAAATAATACGAAGAATATGTATTTTCGCTTTGCATTAAGAAATGGGATAATTTACAATTAGTACACTTCTTTTCCACATCGTAACATATCGACACAATCGCATATTAAAAACATCAAAAATGTACTGCAGGAACGGATAAAGGTACAGTTCCGATGCCGCTAAATATCATTTGTTTATTTACTTGTTACTATGGTAATTAATTCTGATCTCCATGGTGTTGTTGACATCTTTATACGCGTCAACAAAAGGGCATAATAAAAAGTGCCTAAATCATACGAACGGGACAGATTATCAAATTCCAAGTTAGACATTGTTTTTTGCATTGTGTCAAAGGTTACCTGTGCAAAATTCGGTGGCAATCGGTGTAACGGTGTGGATTTGTATTCAGTACAACTAAATACAAATAGCAAGATTCAGTAGTTTGTATTCAGTTTTATGTATTAGATTACTTGAGAGTCTTATTTGGTAATTGTACCGCCTCCCCCTCCTGTCAAGGCATGATTGACTTTTGTGACAACACACACACGCGCGCGCACCCACACACACAATTATAAAACAGCTACCCTCTTTTTCTTTTCGCATCTGGCTTAGAGCGAACAGAACCGACCGCCGCGCGCACTTTGTAAAACCCCGTATTCACTAAGAAGTGCTGAACGTCTTTAATTACGTACACGAAAAACGAAAAACAAGAAACATAAAATAAGCCAACAATTTTAGGTACCAATTAAATGCGAGTATGTTAAATTTAAAGCATGCTAATTAGGACCATCAAACAGAAAGAAGAAATGTACCGAGAAACGTGGCTGTAGCGAAGAATGATTAAGCGGATAATGGACCGATATAGTCAGAAACGATGAAGTATTGTGACAAGAATAGGAGAAGAAAGAGAACTACCGAAAGTAGTGAGAAAGAAGAAAACATCGTGATTGGAACGCAGAGGGAAAATTAGATGGAAAGAGAGGACGAGGAAGAAGAGAGGTTGGAATATTTGATGACGACGTCAGAAGCGGAAACATACTAAATACTAAATAAGAAGACATTACATACGCAACTAATTATAACACTAAAAAAACATGGCGTTTAAAACTTTTCAATTTTTGCAAATCCAAAAATGTCACTTCCTTATTCATCCGTACGGTTTAATACGCACTGATTGTTAAATAATGTTTCTATAGCATAGGCAGACGTTTAGAACATTGTGTGAGTGTGATGTGTGTGTGTGTGTGTGTGTGTGTGTGTGTGTGTGTGTGTGTGTGTGTGTGTGTGTGTGTGTGTGTGTGTGTGTGTGTGTGTGTGTGTGTGTGTGTGTGTGTGTGTGTGTGTGTGTGTAAACTCCAGTGGTGGGTTTACTCGGTCTTCCAGGCGTGCCTTTTGAACTCTTCATTTTGGTCTCAGAACAGTTTCGAATTTGCGGCTATTCTTATTTTATAACTAATGTCGAAATATTAGTTTAGTCTTAGTATTCATAACGGAAAGATTAGTTTCATAATCTTAGTGTTGAACTCAGTCTTAGACAGAAAGTAAACGGTGATTATAATTTCTACACAACTTGAGAGTAAAACATTGTTTCTCAAATTACAGTACGGTGAGCGTTTCTGCGAGTTACGAAACGGGAAGCAGAGAGGAAGTATGGCTTTGATTTCTTGGACTAAGATGCAGGTCACCAGTGTCAAATTTAGCGGTCTGTACTGATTAGACAGGATAGGATCAATGTAATCCGAATTTGGAGGCGGGTGTAAGGAACAACGGAACTCAAGGAGGGTAAAACGACGTTTTGAGTATAAAGAGGAATACTGGTCTCGATTTAGTGAGAGACTAGGAACTTTTCTTGGGGGGGGGGGATGAGACTACTTTGAAAGTTGGATTCCCTATTTTCCTCTGGACAAGTGAGACATTCAGGATTCTTTCCATAGAATTCTATACACATATTTTGTAAATTTCTTTGCGTCTCATAGTCTTTGAGCAAACCAACGTGAAGTATAAGGGTTGAAAAAATGAGGAAAAAAGCTGTTTTCGATACATTCTATTTTGGTTATCTGATATTCAAATGAAAGATAATATATCTCATGTCGTTAGACATCACCTTAATTCTAAATTTTTATTCTTAATAGATCTTGTGAAAATGAGTATTTTGAACATCCAGTTTTATTACCCTCCCACACTTTAATTTAAGAATGTTGTTCCAACATGTTTGAAACAAGTTATAGTTCGTGTTAAAGTGCGTTAATTTTTATGAAAAATCTTCTCTTTTTTCCTAATTAAAGTGAGGAAACTGCTGGTTCCCATGTGGAAAGACGACCTTGTTTTTAATTATAATTCACACCACAGAGATAGCCATGTTATAGACAAGGGGCAGTGTGAAGATGAAGGTAGGTTGGCGCTAGCGTAATTGTTTTTTAGTGCTACGAATAAGTCCGTTATTTACCAGATGTTGAATGATTGTCATTATTAAAAAAACTCTAATAGGCCTATATTAATTTATAATTTATTTAATATTTATAAATTCTTTACCTCAAGATGTTTTTCCCTTATTTTGTACATGTTTCGGGAATCATATTGTTTCCATCCTCAGCCTTCCTGATTTTATATCTTCTGGAGCATTTGTGTTTTGGTTGGTTGTTGTTATGGTTTCCTGTTGTTTTTTGGTATTTTGTACTGGTGTTATTGTGTGTTATTGTGGTGTATATATTAGCTTTTTGAGTGTTTTCGATGTTGAGTGCTTTGAAAATTGTGTCATGTTTTGTATTGATTCGTATTTGTTCAGGTATTTGTTTTGTGTTTTGTGTTTGTATATTTGTAAATTTTTCCATATGTTCATTATGGTGCCTTTGCGTGAATGTGTTTTATTAATGTCTTGTTGGTTATGTCTGGGAATTCATGTCCTGTGTTTATTGCATGTGTGGCCAAATTTTATATATATATATATATATATTTAGTCACTTTCTCCTACAGTCCGTTTCTTGATGTATATAATACATTTAATATTTATAATTAAATTTACCTCAAGATGTTATTTTTTTCCTTTTTTGGAACATGTTTCGGGTTCTATCTTGTACCCATCCTCAGCCTTCCGGTTTTTTGTCTGGTGAAGTACATATGTGTTGTTGGTTGACTATTATTATTGTGGCTTCCTGTTGGCTTCTGGTATTTCAAATTGGTTTTATTGTGTGTGATTGTGGTGTATGTGTTAGTTTTTTGTGTATTTTCAATGTTGAGTGCTTTGAATATTGTGTCATGTTTTGTATTGATTTGTATTTGTTCAGGTATTAGTTTGTTTTCTGTTTTATGTTTGTATATTTGTAAATTTTCCCAAGTGTTCATTATGGTGCCTTTGTGTGGTATATGTTTTATTAGTGTTACATTGGTTATGTCTGGGAATTCATGTCCTGTGTTTATTGCATGTGTGGCTAAATTGGATTTATATATTTCTGGTTTTTTTGTATGCATTTAGGTGTTCAAAATAACGTTTTTTCAGCTGTTTTTTTGTTTGTCCTATGTAACATTTATTGCAATCTTGGCATTCAATTTAACAGAATGTACAAAATTCCCCTAAACAAACAAGAAACTGACAAAGAAAGAAATATAATATACCAAATTGGTTATGAAAATGGATACAATATAAATACTGTGATCAAAATATAAAATAAAATCAAATATAAAATAAAAACTGAACAAATAAGAATTAATCAAACTGAACAACACATAAATAATAACAACAACAAAAAATGGGCCACATTCACATACATAAATAATAAAATGACAAAACTAACAAAACTATTTAAAAACACATATATAAAAATAGCATACAAAACTAATAAAAATAAATTACAAAATCTAAATAGCTCACACAACAAAGATAATACAACAACTAACGGCATATACAAAATTGAATGCCAAGATTGCAATAAATGTTACATAGGACAAACAAAAAAACAGCTGAAAAAACGTTATTTTGAACACCTAAATGCATACAAAAAAAACAGAAATATATAAATCCAATTTAGCCACACATGCAATAAACACAGGACATGAATTCCCAGACATAACCAATGTAACACTAATAAAACATATACCACACAAAGGCACCAAATTGAACATTTGGGAAAATTTACAAATATACAAACATAAAACAGAAAACAAACTAATACCTGAACAAATACAAATCAATACAAAACATGACACAATATTCAAAGCACTCAACATTGAAAATACACAAAAAACTAACACATACACCACAATCACACACAATAAAACCAATTTGAAATACCAGAAGCCAACAGGAATCCACAATAATAATAGTCAACCAACAACACATATGTACTTCACCAGACAAAAAAACCGGAAGGCTGAGGATGGGTACAAGATAGTACCCGAAACATGTTCTTCCAAAAAAGGAAAAAAATAACATCTTGAGGTAAATTTAATTATAAATATTAAATGTATATATATATATATATATTTCTGTTTTTTTTAGTCGTTTAGATGTTCAAAATAATGTTTTTTTAGTTGTTTTTTTGTTTTTCCTATGTAATATTTATTGCAATCTTGGCATTCAATTTTGTATATACCTTTTGTATATACCACTGGTTGTTGTATTATTTTTGTTTTGTGGGTTATTTAGTTTTTGTAAATTATTTTTATTAGTTTTGTATGCTACTTTAATGTATGTGTTTTTAAATAGTTTTGTTAGCTTTGTCATAAAGCTAACATAAACACAATTATTTGTGAGAATTATTTTAACACACTCAACCGGCTTGGAAATAAGCCTGTTAAGAGATTATGGAACTTCTCGTAAATTTTCATTATCTCTGGGTGACTGATATATCATGTGGGTGAATGGACTGATAACAGTGGAACAGTGCAAGGAGTGAATAAGAGAGGTAGGTAAAGATCCTTAATAACGAACAACGTGAAGGACTCTGCCTAGAGACGGACATGGGGACCTCGCAATCCGGGTACAGAAATAGCCATGTTCTTCTTTAACCGCTAAATTGTGCCATTGTCAGAAAAATACCTATAAACACAAATAAACTTTTGATCAATAATAATTTATGGAAAAGTTTCTTACGTCATCTGCCTGCCTACTACACTGAAATAAAGTCGCAGTTTCAGAGACCTCGAGGACGAGGTCTAGACTGCACATCCTAAAATACGTTCAGAAGTGTAAGTATGGGATTTCCATATGTTTGGATTTCTTGAAGATTTGATTACTCTAAATAACAGGCTATTCAATTAACATTTGCGTAATGCTCTTGCTTTCACATTACATAAACCACATGTACCTGAAGACAGCATTCTCCTCTAGAGCTACTTAAAAGAAGAAAACAGAATATTCGTGTCGCTTTCATAAACTAAAATATGTCGGAGAGAAACATGCTTAAGGAATAAACTGAAAATCGATTAGCAAAACCTAAAGAAAAATTTATAACAAAAAATTAATTAAAAAATATACTATCGTCATCTTACCGATAAAGAACTGTTCACAGCCTTCCTGAACATAGAAATGTGGGAACGTGTTTATCGTTTTACAAATGATTAGGGCCTATATCAAATGTATTCACTGAAAGTTCTTTCCAAAACTGAGTATAAAAAAAGTATTGAAAAATATTATGGAACAAGACAGATTGAATAGAGCTTTCAACTATTGAGAACGATTTTAAAAATTATACTTTATTTATGTAATTAATTACGTATTGTCCAAAAAATGTGGAAGTAAGTTCACTTAAACTTATAGGATGGGTGCCTCATTTCAAACAACAGCCGGGGGGAGGGCTCAAAGACCTTAAGTACGGCCCTGCGAATCTGGGAGCTGCCACACGCTAGAATACAATGACGACTGAATATATAAAGAATATGACAAATGAATACCGTGCGTGATTGAATGCAGGCTTAGCGTGGTGTGGCGTGCTGTACCGCGGCCCTGGGTCTAATGCTTGACCAAAGTTGATGATGGTGTCCAATTATTTAACATTATAATTTAACTAGCCGTGAAACGCTTACAAGTATTTGATGTTACAAATGCATGTGAACGTTCGTAGAATTCGTCAGACCGGAACGGGACGCCATGCCGGCTGAAACTGCGTCTCGCACAAGTCGCCCCAAACATTTCCACATTTAATTTAATTAATACCCGTAAGTGAAACATTACGTTCGTTTTATAATTATAATTTAACCTTTAATTTCAATGGCACTTGATTATTTATTTAGTTCTGCATGCTTGTGCAAGCGACCAAATACAACGCCTGTAATCGTAAATAATTTATTCGCCAAGAAAAATATTTAGATTTTATTTGAAGTCACATTCATTAAAACGTAACTATTCACTTAGATCTGCAGGGAAGAGTTGCCACAACCTCAGTCAAGGTTTGTTAGTCTCTTAACAGTTAGCCGTTTAAGTTTCCTAACCAAAGAAACACAACTTTTATCAGTAATAGGGAAAACATTCGAATCCCGTCCGTCCTCGATATGAACTGTTGTAATGAATATAAAAAGATGGAGTTGGAATTGAGTTCATTGTCCCAGGCATGGTCACGTGTAATCCATGCGTCGTAGTATCGATCCTGACATGCCTCGCGACCTGGTTTACTTGTATCTCAGTCAGCTCTCTCAACGTTTATATTATTATACAGCTGAAACGCTTTGATTATCAATTGATAAGTATAAGTATTTAACAAATTTTTGTCGTCACCGTGGCGATGGTTTTTGATTATTTATCTGCTAAGTTTGGAAGAAAATGTGTGAAAACGCAGAATGCTGTTCAAAATCGATTCCGTACGAGACTAAGAAAGCAATAAATGTTTTCTTTCCTACGTGTATCAGTGATCAGTGAACTTGACTAAAAAGAACAGTAATTTGAGTGAATTTTTTTGTTATTTAGAAAGGGCGGGAATGGGAACGTATTAAGTCTGATTGGACATGCTATCTGCGGTCACGACATTAAAGGTGAAGGTTACACAAACTTGTTAAATATCGTACGTTATAAGTCTTTGTGCTTCCAGTAAAATCAGCAATAATTATGATCATTTTAAAATACAGCTCCCGCTGTTGCTACAGCCACTATCGCTGCTCCTGCTGCTGCTGCTGCTCCTCCTACTGTTGTTGCTACAGTTACTATCACTGCTGTTGCTGATCTACTGCTACTGACACTACTGCAGCTACTATCATTGCTACTGCTGCTGCTGCTGCTCCTCCTACTGTTGTTGCTACAGCTACTACTACAGTTACTATCACTGCTGTTGCTGATCTACTGCTACTGACACTACTGCAGCTACTATCAATGCTACTGCTGCTGCTGCTGCTCCTACTGTTGTTGCTACAGCTACTACTACAGTTACTATCACTGCTGTTGCTGATCTACTGCTACTGACACTACTGCAGCTGCTATCACTGCTATTGCTATTGTTTCTATTGCTACATCTACTGCTACCACTGGCGTTATTGTCACTGCTGATGCTACAGCTACTGTCACTGCTATTACTGTTCCTGCCGTTACTGTTGTTGCAGCAACTACTACAATTACTATCACTGCTGTTGCTACAGCTACTATCACGGCTATTATTGTTGCTGATGCTACTGTTGCTCCAGATACTACTGCCGCTGCTATCACTACTATTGCTGTTGTTGCTGCTGCTGCTACAGCGATTGCTACTACTACAGTTACTATCACTGCGTTTCAACAACAACAACAACTACTACTACTACTACTACTACTACTGCTAGTACTACTACTGCTACTACTACTACTACTACTACTACTACTACTACTACTACTACTACTACTTCTACTGCTGCTGCTGTTGCTGCTACTACTACTGGTACTAGTACTACCACTATTATTATCAACTCCACCACCATGACTAATAGTACTTATCAATATATAATTATGTATTATTATATTACTATTACTATATGTCATTACCTATACAGTTATTACTGACAACGGCAGGAACGTGTAGGAATTCTTTTCTAGACGGAATTTTTCAGTTTTAATAATAACAACAACATAAGACTAGTGATAAATCGACAGTTTACTAGTATAATGTATAAACTAGAGGTTTAATTATTTATAATTGTGATGAAAGCATCACATACATTACTACTAATGCTCTGGAAGTTACTCGGTATCCGTAACTGTCACAGGAAATTCCCATTCGGCGGGAAAAAGCTAGAAAAATTGGTTATTCCAAAGTATTAGAAAGATAACAAAGTGAATCTTCGAAACGAGTATATTTCTCGTTTGAAGAAGTGGAAA
Source organism: Magicicada septendecula (assembly GCA_034769895.1). Taxonomy (NCBI): domain Eukaryota; kingdom Metazoa; phylum Arthropoda; class Insecta; order Hemiptera; family Cicadidae; genus Magicicada; species Magicicada septendecula. The sequence goes on along the minus strand of CM068376.1, from coordinate 35,050,426 downwards.
TTTTCAAATCCTTACCGACTGTAATAGCAGAGAGTCGTAGAATTCTAGAAACAAAACAACAGCCACACTGCACAAACAAAGAATATATAAATGTTCCATTGAAATATAAGGACAATGTTTGTGCTAAAAATAACAAGTCAATAAAGTAATTAAAATGTTCAGGTTAATATTATTACATAGAGTCGAAAACTTAGTCAGAAATAAATAAATAACAGATTAAGACACAATAAGTCATTTATCTAACGAAGGTTCAAGAAGTAAAGGAATTTCATAAAGCTTATAAAAAAAAGTCTATAAGAACTGATAAACAAATGCACGATAGAAGATGATTGAGGGGAACAGTAGGGAGAGCCTACGAATGTGAACACGAAAAGGAAGTGAAACAGGTCAACTTGAGTGGTTGCAATACGAACGGGAGTGCATAACGCATAATGCTTGGCACTGTAAACGTGTTACAATAAAAACCATTTGGTGGTGGATTTAACACAGACCACAGAATGAAAGTTTTACGGAGCAGATTTCAAAAATCTCAAGGAGTCGTTCACGGTACGGGAATTCAGTGAAATCTTCGTACAACGATTTATCCATACAACGAAAATGCCCTAATAATGGTAAAATATTCTGATCCCGCTGTTAGTTCCATTATTGGAATGTACAATATAGCTTCTACAGAATTGACGATGCTTCTGATGACAATAAGTCTTTTACACGATAGTTTTACAGTCAGTTTGAATGCACTTTCCTTCTATTACTGCGAACATGAGTCAGGAAGACCTGTCGTCGTTTTAAAAGCAACTCAACCGCTTTGATCTTAGCCCCTTCGATATCTCATTAGGATATGGAAACAGTTCACTGTTCTCTCTTTCTACCTCGAGAGGTTTTAACTGGACGCTCCCCATTTATCTCGGCCCTGTATATCTGTCTATAGCCCCTTAAGTTTCTGAAGTCATCAAACATTTCAACTTTGCTTCTTCTCCGTCTCCTTTCCTTCCACCTTTCACTCTATGATCCTTTCTGCGCAATACATACCCGCCCAAGATGTTTGTATCTTTTTTATTACGTTTAGCAGTTTTATTTCTTCTTCTATACTCGTGAACACTTTACCGTTTCTCATTCTATTAGTACATTTCATCTTAATCGTTCTTCACTACAACCACGTTTCGAAGCTCGCCAGGTACCTTTCTTCTTTGTTTCTCATCGTCCACGTTTCACTGCCATACAAAACCACACTCGAAACAAAACGTTGAGCGAATCTCTTTCTCAACCCAATCGGAACCCTCTGGCTGTCAGCATTGCTTAGCTCTCTTACACACACTATATATTGTACGACGGTCTACTGATCGTCGTATGGTACAGTGGAAAACAAAATACAAGACACCAATTAAGTCACTAATCACCAGCTTTAATTATCACAATTAAACAGTTTGTAATCAACAAGATAGTCTCTTACAACAAATCAAATAAAAATTGTTCACACGCAATAATAATGTCTACTAATATAAAAACACAACTGTATTACAATTGTCCCGCACAACTATAAAACACATAACACTTCGCCACAATACTACGAACCGCACTTCAATAAATCGCAACTCAAACTCACTGTGTAATCACCCGAGAATAACTGAACTAAGCGCCGCTGAAGCCTTGTATTTATACCCCGCTCAGACACCAGAATATTCCACATACTACGCATCAGCGCTACACTAGGACGTAATTGATTTCGGCCTTGACACAGTGCGCGCGGCTGGCCACGTCTAGAAAAGCCTCGCGAACGCGTGTTGAAATCACGTACGCACACAACATTACAGCCGGATTCCTCTGGAACATTCGAGAAACACGTTGATTGCTGTGTAATGTCGTAACAGTATGCATGGGATTTTGCTTTAAGGCTGGTTTGTTTCAGTCTCAATAGTATAAGAGAAAACTGCGGCCATAGAAATCGTCTTTGTCAAAATAAACAGGGGTGTAAGTACGGAGTTACACATGGCAAATATAAAGTCCCACAAATTATAGGGGGCCAGCCTTCTTCCTCTTTTACCTTATACTTACGCATTCGTTTGTTTTGTAAGAGACGCTGACCAATTATATGTAAACTTGCACTCGGTGAGTTGCATTCCATCGGCGAGTTGACGAAGATATTATTGCATTGCGATGAAAGCCCATCGTGCTACGCATATTTATGGCATACAGGACATCAGACACCCGCCGAATATACCATAATGACTCCCCCAAGTCCCAAAGCAGTTTCCTTTTTTCGACTCACCCGGCTGTCACAAGAGTGTTAACTTCAGTGCGAGTGCAAGGAAGAATATTCCATTACCTCGGCTGTAGGTCGGAGATTCTTCCGACTTCTGGATGGGTCTGTAGATTCATGAAGATTCATAGTAAACTAATCGTAGTATATTCGGATAGCGTAAAATATGTAAGGATTGCGTTTGATCGAAGTCGAAGGGGCCCAAATTCTAACGTCGTTACGGCACTGGCATTAAATGTTACGGATTACGTATTAATTACTGTAGTTCAATTATGAGGTGTTTGTCTACAGTCTGCACGTGACAAAATGACAGCGAATTTCCACACTGCGTCATACATTTTCTTTACAACGATAACTCTATCCAGGTAATGGTGTATCGGCATTTGACTGCATTCACGATTTCCATATTTCTATTTCGAACAGTGTTGAATTTCTCTGCATCAATGAGAAGGTAAAGTAATTATGAAACATCGAGACACTAAAGTCGACAATGATTTAGTTACTTTTTACTACTAATAACACAAAGGCTTATTAACTTTACAATAAAATTTTATGAATCAGAAAACCACAGTGATTAGATTTAGACATAAATACCATTCGATACGTACAGAGTTTCCGCTGTTCTAGCAAGAATTATTCAAGTTCAATACGAAACACCTGCTCTGGGCACGTAATATTAATGTAAAGTAACTTTAACAGGAACGGTCTATCAGCAACGACATTCGGAACAGTTCTCGTGGGGCCAACAACGCTTGGGGCCCGTGTAATGAAATTGCCAAGTGTGCATTCACCTTCTTACTTTCTTATTGTCCAGTCGCCAGTAAAAGCATAACAGTTAGGGAAAGGAGTTAATAATTATGAGTTACACAAGAATGGAGAGTGAGGAGACTTTCAAGACATCAGAAAGAGATGTACGTTTCGCACGGGACGCTGAAACAAAGTGTAAGAGAGAATGTTTTAACTATTTAAAAGATTATAAAATGGCTACTCTCTTGTAGTAGTAAAAAAAATGTCTAATACTTTTATAAGTAATATATCGAGCCAAGCGAGTTCTCATTTTTAACTCGACCTTTTGGAATTCGTCTGTTTAGGATATGTGTCAATACAACGTATCAACCGATCTTCGTATAACTTGGCCTGCGTGTACCCTACACAACTCTACTATTTTTTAGATTGATCTTCCCCAACAAAAGGGGGGAGTGAGGCAAAATGTGAGGGGATTAAAACTGTCAAATAATCGCAAATTCACACGTGGGGTATCAAATTAAGGGGAATTTTAACCTAAATATGAATATAATGTTTATTTTTATAAATTTCAGCAAAAAAGTTTCCAAAAATTATAAATCCAACAGGGTGTCAGACTAGAACTATGTAACCTAAATCCAAAAGTTTCGATTTTTGGTTTTGAAATTCTTTACCGAAGTCTTTAGCTAGGACTAAATTGCTTTTCGTGTACCCACTAAGGTTATAAATATTAATTAAAACAAACAAACCAATGCAGTAGTTCGGAATTATTAGTATATATTATATGATTGTATGCTCTACAATTGTTATATACTAAAGAAAGAGAAGAGTAATCGGGATTCATTCTTGAAAAATCATATAATATCGACATCTGTGTACTAATAAATGTACCTCGTTCTGCAGTTCAAGTCGATTACTAATAAAACGCGAAGAGCATGAAAGAGTCAGAATCGTTTAGCGTATGAAAAAATATTGATAAATAATCGTGTTAAAAGCGATTATTTATCAATTATCAAGTGTAATTGTTTTTATGGCAAACGATAACAGCCGCAAATTCAAACAGAATCAAATAATGTTTCGCATACAGCCCTGAATTGTAGAGTTCTCAAGACCTATTGTTTTTGGTGAAGATCGGTTAAGGGAAAGGGGTAGTTTACCTGTAACGTGTTATGTTTTAACAAGGGTATTTTATATGGCAAACGATAACAGCCGCAAATGTAAACAGAATCAAATGATTTCTTGCATACAGCCCTAAATTGTAGTTTCCTCATGGCCTATTGTTTTTGGTGAAGATCGGTTGTTGGAAAGGGGTAGTTTACCTGCAACGTTTCATGTTTTAAAAGGGTATTTTCTATGGCAAACGATAAGAGCCGCAAATTCCTACAGAATCAAATAATATTTTGCATACAGCCCTGATTTGTAGAGTACTCAAGACCTTTTGTTTTTGGTGAAGATAGGTTAAGGGGAACGGGTAGTTTACCTGTAACATTTTTTTATCAAGGGTAATTTTCTATGGCAAACGATAACAGCCGCAAATTCAAACAGAATCAAATAATGTTTTGCATACGTCCCTGAATTGTAGGGTTCTCAAGGACTGTTGATTTTGGTGAAGATCGGTTAAGGGGAAGGGATAGTTTACCTGCAGCCTTTTACGTTTTAACAACAGTAAAGTACTTGAAAATTCATTTAAACGTTTTCAAACAATGGTTATTGTTAAAAATAAAATAATTTTGTTGCCAGGCAATAAAATTATAATTTTTTCATTTTAATGTAAATCATGTATGAGAGAAAATACATCGTTCGTGGCAGGCAAGCATATCTCAATTATGTAATGTTTACGTTTCCATTTTATTATTCTGATTACTGCAATAAAAAGGCAGGGAACACACACACACACACACACACACACATACATACACACACAAAATTCGCGTTATTTCTGGCCTCACTCATGTTTATTTTGTTACATTTGGACGCTTTTTAAATGGAAAGTGCAGAAACCCACATCAACATAACGCGTGCAAGCCGAAAAAGTGTACAGCGTGGGTAGCGATTTGCTTCCTGTGGATCGCTGGGCAGTGTAACTGCACGTGTTTACAGAGGAACGATTCATAGACAGAATTTTCGTCTTTAGGGAATGAACCCTCTGCAAGATGCTGAGGGTCCATGAGTGACTTCGGAGCGCTCCTTCTTTTCCGCGTGTTTGTTCTGTGAAACATACACTGTAGATTCGCAGCTTTACTCTAAGCAACGCTCAATAGGAAATGTTGAAAATTTTTGTCCACGGTGTACCCTCATACACACTAAACATGCTCTTATGTTTTAATTACGGATATCAGAATATTAAAACTTTGGATACTTGAGCATTACTTAATGGAGATCAAACATTAACTTATACAAGCCATTAATTTTATGCATATTTTTTATATATATGTGTACAACGTTATCGGCAACAAAGAAGTAGTTTTTGTTAAAATTCCTTCCCGGGATGTTTGGCCGTAGTCCAATGTTTTCTACAAAACCAGACGTTTCGGTAATGCCATCGACTTCCATCATCAGTGAAAATCGAGTGCGATAACGTGATGTGGTATACGTTACTGACCACTACTGTGGATAAGGCTGAAGCAGTAAGTAGAAAGAAGTAGTTTCTATCGTAATATTTCATTTCGAAAATGATTTTAAATATAAATCTTAGAACATGGTAGTTATGTATGGTTCTCCATACCGATATTTTATATTTACCTCGTTCTTTTCCCACTTTTATGCATTCACATTTATTATATTAATATATTTAACATTTTCAGTTATGGTATTGCGTTTCTAGCAAACATTTGTTTTATTTTATTCACTTATGTTTGTCTCATTGAAGTTCGTTGTTTGTCGGCATCAGCAAAATGTGACATGTTTATATATAACGTCAAATATTAATATATTTGAATATTATCGGAGTTTCGATCAAATCTGTGTACTCAGGCTTACTTGGACTTAGAAATTTCTGAGGCCTACTCACATATCGAACCTAGGAATTCTACGTTGATCCAACGTACTGTCCAAGAATCTAACTTGGATGACGTTACAACAGTGACAATATTCAGTTATTCAATTTGTTAGTAAGAAAAATTTCTTTTTTTTTGTGTTATGCAACTGAAAGAATTGATACATGACTGTCTCAAAAGTATTAGTGTGATCTGTTGCTCCTTCTACTTTTCTTCTTCTTCTTTTCATTTGCTTGTTCTTCTACTTATTCTCCTCCTTCGTATTATTCTTCTTCTTATTATTAATATTATTATCACAGCAATCATCATCAAAGTCGTCGTCGTCGTCGTCCTCCTCCTCCTCCTCCTCCTCCTCCTCCTCCTCCTCATCATCATCATCATCTACCAGGGCCTTCGTCGTCGTCGTCGTCGTCAACAACAACACCATCATCATTATTGTCGTCATAATGTAACTACATATTTGGTGATATGGAAATTGGTTTCACTTTATTTCAAAGAGATTATATCATACCCTTAAGTATTTAATAAATCAGTGCGTAAGCATTATTTTGTTGTATTTTTGGGTTTCTGGTGAGTTCTAAAAATAATTTTAATTTTAAATTTTCCTATCATTTTATAAGTTACTTTAAAAGAATGTTTGGGCAATTTAATCTTGATCCTAATTATCACAATGGAGATGCGCTAACTTCGTCAGTTTGGTTATCTTATTAAACAAATTGTTGGAGAAAATAGTTATTCAAAGTTTAAATATAATTTAAAAAAAATCAATGATCAAATTTAATTGTAGCATACTCCTACGTTGTTAGTAAATAGCATATCGTCACCACCCTACACAACAGTTTGGAAAAGGTACTGCTAAGTTCTTCAGAATTAGAATCACCAACTGGGAGAAGTTATTGAAAATTATGAAAAGGCGTCATGTTTGGATGATGAATGAAACCTTTTAATAGTAAAAAATATTCTTCTTCTTACAAGTACAGGAAGGAAGAAATGCATCTTTTTATGAAGTTTTTCTTTGGAAAATTTGAAGAACAGGCGTTGTCAGTTTGTGATGACGATCTGCTAGTCGTTTCATTACGGACAATGCCTTTCGGCGTCTCTACAGTTCAAACCCCTGCAACTTCTGCAGGGGAAACCCCCTCCGTTCCTTGTTCCGTTCTCCGTTGCCTATTCTGCAACTCCTGTCCAAGCTGTAGAATAGGTCTTAAGAATAGCAGAAATACCGGTAAGTCTTGCTCAGAAAGAAGCGATTAGCAGATTGTCAACAAGAATCGACAACGTAAGGTTGAAGACGGCTGTATTGACTAAATTTGTACCACTATTTTTTACTATTGTTGAACTAGGTTCTCAAATATTTTAATAATAAAACTAAGTTTACCAAGGAAAAAATAATTCTTTCTCAGTAGGATCGTATAAGATATTTTTTTTAAGATTCTGAGGGACGTGTTCCATCCCCTGTCCGTGGATCTTACCTGCTTCCGTACCACAATACCACAACCAGTCTTAGTGGTCCACAACCGTCAGGTGACGTGAAAGTTTACAGTCTACCGTAACGTTGAACGGTAGTGGCTTTCTTCAGCTCAAACTGAAGTTAGGTAAGCACTCGTGAAAGTCGTAAATTAATTTATCAATCTGTACCAGTAGGCCTATCCTAAGATGGGAACGAATATCAACTCCTACACATTAACATCCCCGAATAACACAGTTCCCACTGGAAAATTTACTTAGACAAGCGCGCGCGTACCTATGATTCAGCGTGTCAGTTGGTACTAAATGCTAAAAAGGAAAAATAAATAATTATTTGGTTAAAAAGGAAAGACAGAGGGTCCACACGTGGTGTTTCCGGAGTGTGATCCGCATTTTGTAAACATCGTCGCCCGTTTTGTTTCAGGTGAAAGCAGCTTTGTAATCTCTGTTTTGCTTTCTCCGCTGAAACATTTGTTTCCACATTGGCAAGTTTATAATTTTGCAGTTGTGATTCATGACTGATCTACCTTTTGTAGGTAACGATGTAATGCAGTTTTGGGCAAACGAATCAAGATCCTAATAATCACAATGCAGACGCGCATATGAATATTAATTAAAACAAACAAACCAATGCAGTAGTTCGGAATTATTAGTATATATTATATGTATGCTCTACAATTGTTATATACTAAAGAAAGAGAAGAGTAATCGGGATTCATTCTTGAAAAATCATATAATATCGACATCTGTGTAATAATAAATGTACCTCGTTCTGCAGTTCAAGTCGATTACTAATAAAACGCGAAGAGTATGAAAGAGTCAGAATCGTTTAGCGTATGAAAAAATATTGATAAATAATCGTGTTAAAAGCTGTAATATTACTTTCAAAAATATTACTCAGTTTCAGACTATGTTAAACTTATTTTCTCTTTCTCTGTTAAAAAGGAGTAGGCCTGTATTAGAATTTATAATAGAATTTTATCTCATTTGTTAATAATAATAAAAATAATAATTATTATTATTATTATTCAAACGTAGTTATCTTGAAACACAAAACTACCATTTTTACATAATCTTAAACACAATCATAAATACGCAATTCTTCCAGCACGCTACTACATTTTTTCGTACCTGCGTAGGGTTCTTTGTCTTCTGATAACTTTTTTTATTTCCTCAGTGCTGTGACAATAATGATTGCTTGATGTATCCCAAAAATAAAGAGAATGTGAGGGGCGATAATAGAAAGGTAAGGCGTATTGTCAGATTACAATAGAGTGGGCTGTGTGACGTAATACCAAGTGATCGTTTGCAGGGGGCGGCGTAATCTGGGCAAGAACTTGTAGTTCTTTGGTACCACTTCTTTATACCATCCCTCCAATAAAAACATTACCATTTTATATTCTTCATTGACAATCTTAATTTAGACATTTTAGGATTGTTTTCTTAACATTATTCGAGAATAACGCCTTTTTTTCATACAAATATTATACATTTTCCTGTAAAACAGAACTCCCTACAAACCGGTAGCGCACAATGTAAGTTCCCTTGTAAGGCGTTTAGTAGTCTAATAGTAACAATGCTTATGAGCGCCAATCAAGAAAATTTATTTTTGATATTCTAACTAATTTGTGTCAACAGTAATTGTAAATATAACATGTATTTATAAAAAAAATTAACAAAGAAACTTGTATATATTGTTATGATGGTCTACTAATCGTCGTGTGGTACAGTGGAAAACAAAATACAAGACACCAATTAAGTCACTAATCACCAGCTTTAATTATCATAATTAAACAGTTTGCAATCAACAAGATGGTCTCTTACAACAAATCAAATAAAAATTGTTCACACGCAACCGCACTGGAATAAATCGCCACTTAAACTAAACTGACCGTCGCTGAATGCCTATATCTGTACCCCGCTGATATTCCAGAATAAGGCCGGGCGGTCGCCAGAAGCGGAGCGGAACGGAGCGGATTGAGCTTGTAAAATCGAAACAATGTTGTTCAATGAAAGGGCGGCCACCGAAAGCGGAGCTGAGTGGAGTGGAGTGAAGCGACGTCGCTCGGGTCAACTCCGCTCAGCTTTGCCTCGGCCGAGGTCCGTTTGGAAGCTGACTCCGCTTCCCCCGCCAACACCACCTTCCCACTGACAACGATAGGACAATGATTCTTGTTCAACAATTTTTGTAACTTAGTAATTGATTTCTGTAAATTTCAATTGTTGTAATTAATATATAAATAAAAATTACCTTAAAGAAATTGCTAATTTCTCTTTTGACCCAATCGCCTTCCGATAATTAGTATCACATGCTGCTATGTCATCACGAATAATATCGAGAAGTTCGTTAAACTGGTCGCGTGACATTCTGAAATAATTTGTAAATTGATCAGCGGTCAAATCATCAAAAAGAGCGTGAAATTCACGGCAGTTTGAAATTTAGCACGTCTGACATCGCCGAGGTTATAAACGCAACTCAACTGCACTCCGCTTTCTATTGCCGCCCCCCTAAGTGACTCGGCTCAACTCCACTGCGCTCAACTACGCTCCACTCCGCATCTGGTGGCCACCTAGCCTGATCCATAATACGCGTCAGCACTACACTAGAGCGTAATTGCTTGCGGCCTTGAACACAGCGCGCGCGGACCGGTGAGCCTTGAACAATATCGTTAACGCCTGTTAAGAAGCACGTACGCACACAACATTACAGCTTGTTCCACTGGAATAGCCGAGAAACACGTAGGACGTTCTGTAATGTGGTAACAACATATAAATGTTAATTATTTGGTGACATAAAATTTCAATTACCAATAATTAATATCAAATTAGCAGTTTTATTGCTTCGATAATATATATGAAGTTTTAAATATACCTTTGTTCCAATGTCTGTCTTGTTACTGTAAATAACTTTTATGAACTAATAACAAATGCCCGTTCAAATTGTTTTCAATTGGGGGTAAGCAGTTGACGATCGACAGCTTACTGGTAGAGGTGTCAAAATCTTATCTAATTTTTCGTGATCTTTCAGATAGGGAAGTGACTTCGAAGCGTTTACATTAGTAATAAACAGATAATTTACAAACATAATTATCACTGTTGCACACCACTATAGAAAAATTATTCCGATTAGCGCTTTCAAGCTTCTCAGCTCATCGTCAGATCGGAAATCCGATGAGCTGAGAAACGTGAAAGCGCTAATCGGAATAATTTTTTTATAGTGGTGTGCAACAGTGATAATTCTGTTTGTGATTATAACCACTAACACAACTTTCTTCATTTAACTTCAGATAATTTACAGTACCGCTAAGGCTCTCATACATGAAGTGATGATAAGATGATTGCAGAAGTGGCAATTCTTTAATTTTAACTGATTCACTCAAATAATTTAGGGTAAATATACACTCAGTTTAAAGGGTTCATGTGTAAGATACACAAGTTTGCAAAGATGTGGAAGTCTTGCTGTGCTGAACTGCTTTTGCTTTTTTCCACAGGTTGAGCTCCAGCAAACCATTTCTTCGCATTTTATGTTCGCAGAGCGGTTGCCGAAGAAACAATTGTTCGGCAGGATATGTGGGGTGGGGGCGGGAGGGGGGATTATCCGGTGAAGAATTTGTCGCGAAACCTAGAAATTATATTTGACAATTTTGAACGCTGGTATTTCGTATTGCTTCTTCCTCTCGTAGTCCTTCAGCCTTTCGACTGGTTAGTACCCTCCCCGCATATACCCGTGGTGCGTGTGGTACTGAGTCTCTCACAGGTATATGGGACCTACAGTTTAACGCCGGATCCGAACGGCATAGTTGGGGAAGGTTTATACTAAGCAGGATACCTCTCGCTCGTTTGCCATTGCCTGGCGAGGGGGAACGGTCGTATCTAAATCAGATGGCCCCCGGCGGGAATTGAACCCGCGAAATGTTTTAATGCTTTACACAGTTTTCAGAAAGCACGACTCAAAGATAAAGTAATGGCGATTGGCAGTTTTGTCTCTACAGCATGACGCCATGGTTTCCCTGAGAATAACGCTCACTGTTTGTAGAGAAACCTTTAAAAAGCCAGCCAGGGTGGTTGTACACATTTTACGCTGAATAGAAGGGTGGAGATCAGACGTAAATAACGTGTTTTAATTCACTGAAACGCAGATGTGTCTGTGCGTGCGTATACTACGAAAAGCTCTACGTATTCCCTGTCTATAACGGTTCAGACACGACATATAGGCTACTTTGTAGGAACTCCTGTAGTAATCGCATGCGGTAGTTTACTATGTACAACACAATAATAAACAAATTCTTCTGGAAATTATGTACGTTTCGTAGAAACAATGCGCATCGTCAAAGAATTTGTAATATAAATTAACCTGTATTTCGATTTAAATATTCGATCGTTGTAATGTTTGTTTACGTAATGAGCTGACTTAAACGTTAAATTGATTTTTTAATGTTTAGTTTTTTATTGGTTTTTACTGTTATTAAATTTTTTTATCATTTTGTTGTTTCTACCTAAACTTGTTTGGAGTTTTATTATTGGTTTTAATTAAATATCGACGATTTATTTTTCTTGAATTACTGTTATTGTGCTCAGTGGCTTAGGCCAAGTTTTCTAAGCGGCCCACCCCCGGCTGTGACTTTGAAGTAATATATGCACTGTAGAAGTAATTTGATGTGAGATTAATACTATCAAATTTAAAACGAGTAGACTACTATAAAAAAGCGTGCTTTCATTTAGCAAACGTTTTCAAAATATTAAGAACCATACAAAAAAATTGAGCAAATTAATTTATTTTTTTAGTAAAGTAACTTGACTAAACTTATTCAGAAATTTATTTCTGAAGCTTGTTCATGATAAATACATTTAGTGTACGGATTCAATTCTATGTTCATAAAGTTCAAATTTCAACGAAACAACACAAAGCTAAAAACCTTCTTTTACATTCGAAACAAAATAAAAACATAACCTCAAATCGCAAACCGTTCAGTCACAACGCAGATAAACAATGATAACAAACAAGGGTGGTACCACGGTCGTGCAAATTCGGGGGAAATATAGCGGACGTTCAAAATTCGCATGCGCACGTTAGTTTTCAAGGATGCCTACGTCTTAAAAATAAACGTGCAATATTTAAATAAGAACAGTCTTCCATTTGTATTATTAAGAAAAATTGATCATTTAATTTCAAAAAATCATACTTAAATAAATTAAAGTGCATCCCACTTTTATAAAAATACTTCTATTAAAAAAAATATCTGTACCTTGCGGCCTCTTCTGAGCCCGCGACCTAGTCGTCCTGGTGGTAAATCCGGCACTGATTGTCCTTATGTTCATGTATAGGCCTATTCCTTTATTAATAGTTCAACATTTTGAACGGCTGGAAATTGAAGTTTATTATTTAGACGTGGAAAGCCAGCAGGATGTCAGACTGTAACCAAATCCGAATGTTTCGAATTTTTAGTGTTTATTGTATTTTTGCGTGCTCTAGAATTGTTATATATGACTAGAGAAGTGGTAGAGTAACTGAAATTTTTGTAATTTAACCTCATAATTGGAAAATTATCTAATATTGAAATTTACTCCGTTCAAAATGCTTCGTTCAAGGATCATACTAGCAGTAGTAGTAGTAGTAGTAGTAGTAGTAGTAGTAGTAGTAGTTGTAGTAGTTGCAATAATAATAATAATAATAATAATAATAATAGACCTCGTAGGCGGAAGAGGATGAAATTCCCAACGGTGGACAGGGCGGAAGAACTTTAAAACCCAGACGCGTCTGTCAGCGTCTCTGTTTCCCCATGTGAGGGGCGGCTGTTTTAACAAGCCTCTCCAGCTCACAACCGGAGTTGTATTTTCGTTGGGATTTATTCCAACCCCCCTTAAACAAATTTTCAACTATATTTGGCAACTTTCCAGTCTGAACGGATACAGCAAACAACTCAAGGAGGAAATAATGAAACTGGGTATCTCTTTGAATGACTGTGTTGATATAAGTACATACAGAAACAAAATTCAAAATCTTGAGGTTCCCTGCGGTAAGAAGAAGACGAGAAAGGGGTAGACAGTGGAAAGGAAGGCGGAGCGTAGTGTGCGAATGAGGGCCTTTTGACGGAAGAAGAAAAGGAAATAATATTCCCGTAGTCCACGGCTGGCTTGTTCGTGTAAAAAAAATAATAATAATAATAGTGGTGGTAGTAGTAGTAGTAGTAACAATAATAATAATACTGCAAAAATCTAATACTGTAATGATCTTGCAGAATTGAAGCAGAAACAGAGTAAAAGGTAACCTGAAAGAAAAGCTCGGAAACGAAGCTTCTTCCTAACAGCAGCACGATTACTTTACAGGCTTTGAAAATGTCGTTTTGTCTTAATGTCTACGAGTTTCCACTGTCGTTGAGTCAAGTAAAATGTAGGCGAAAAGAAAACATCCCGCGAGCAGATGTCGTTGGGCTAAAGCCCTTAGTTGCCGAGCTACAAAACAGAAATAAATACTGCAAAATTAATGTACTTTCATATTCCTAACGGGCAAGGACGAAATATAACGCCAAGCACCGTGTTTTGGGACAGTCTTGATTCCTTTTACAACCTGCAACCACAAAAACGTTGTCTGTCTCGAAGTGCGAGGGAAGTTGAATCAATTACACCCCACTGATACTCTCGCAAACGCGGATTTTAACAGTATAATCAAGTTTCCGAGACATATTTTAATTTTAAAAAATCTTTCTTGCGTTGGTAACGAGTATATTTTTTCGCAGACCCCGCCTCGTGCGAAGTGACTTAGTGTCCTTCAGTTCCCGTCCTGCGCGAGTGAATGTAGACATGATTGTTAAAAAACAAACACCAAATATTTCGAAATGTTTAATTTTAATTTTATTTTTTCAACTTTAGTTTGAAACAATCTAAACGTAGAAAACAGTGTCACTTAAGAGAGAGCAGTCACCTAACTAAATGTAAATACGGAACCTACGTTGCATGCAACAAAAAGTTAACTGAATTTTTCATTGAGTTTGTTATTCTTTGCCTCTTCTACAATTCACTTTGTCCTGTTTCATTTTCCTTGTGCACCGTTCTTGTCTAGAATTCTGTTCTTGCCAGTTAAAGTGCTTAAAGCTACGATTTGATAACTATCAACAACAAACGTATTGTCAAAGCAATTAACTTGAATTAATCAAACGGCGAAGAATGAATTAGCTTAAAATATAAATTTAAATATATTGTATTATTTTAGAAATATATTAAATTAAAATATAATTATTATATTGTGTTTTATTTAATATTTATACATATGTAAATTTTCCCATATGTTCATTATGGTGCCTTTGTGTGGTATGTGTTTTATTAGTGTCATGTGAGTATTTTCAAAGCACTCAACATCGAAAATACTCAAAAAGCCAATACATACACTACAATCACACACAATAACACCAGTATAAAATACCAAAAACCAACAGGAAACCATAACAACAACCAACCAAAACACAAATACTCCATAAAATATAAAATCAGGAAGGCTGGGGATGGGAGCAATACGCTCTCCGAAACATGTATCAAATAAGGAAATACGTCTTGAGGTAAAGAATTTATAAATATTAAATAAAATATATATGGATCAAGAAATAGACTGTAGCAAAAAGTGTTTAAGTATTATATTGTGACATACGTTATAACCCACCCACTTTCCGTAAAGTTCATCTAGCCGAGTCTGACGAATACCGTACCCACCGCTAAAACTGCAACAACTTTAACTGAAGTTTATATTTTACGCTAATTCATGATTTTTCATTTGTTCGATTTAAGTTAACTGTTTCTACTTTGTCTTGGTTTATGATGAACAGTTTGTTTAACTATTTGATTTAAATTTATTGCTCACAGATAGTTGTCAATCGTCCTCCCACGTCTGTGGCAAAGAACATAGAGGTGTGCAAATTAATAGACTCAAACAGGCAATCTAAAAATTAACCCAAATTTTTTCAATACAACTTTTATTCAGTATTTATTATTATCATCATCATCTTCTTCAAGGATTAAACTAAGAATGATTTGTTCCGGTCTCAAATAAGCAAAGATTAGAGCTGGTAACTCCAGCGCTTCCTCGGACGTCCCACACCTTTCCGTATCCTAGGAGTATAGTTCCATAGTTGTTTGAGGATGCGGGAGTCATCCATTCGGCAAAAATGTTCCCACCAATCCCGCCGATACTGGGCGATCCTGTGGAGTATACTCATTATATTCAGTAGCTCCCGAATATCTGTTTCTTCTTTGATCATGGAGAGTATACCCTGTCACGTGCCTGAGAAATCCCATTTCAGCAGCTTGGATGTGACTGGCCTGGCCTTTAATTAAAGTCCAATTCTCGGACCTATAATGAAGTGCGAGAAGAGGCATCACCTTGTAGAATTTTAGGCGTGTTCCTTTACTTGCTGACTTAAGGGTTCGCCTAATGGTCCCGCACAGAAGGTTGAACTCATGCAACTTATTCACAACGTCGTTGCTTGCATTGGCTAAGACACACTGTAGCCCAGGTATTCAACATTACTAACTTGTTCCAGGACAGTACTATCTATAACAATTTTCGCCCGTACGGGATCAGTTCCACGAAAAGCTATCACCTTGGTTTTAAGTGTGGATATTTGCAATCCAGAGTCTTTGCAATCCAGTATACATTATTTTATCTTTCATTCTTTACAATCAGCTTTACCGGCTTTGTTATGCTTTTTGCGAGAGTTTCAGAGTTTCTCATCCATGCGGCTCCTTATCTACGAGGTGATGATCGTTTAATTTTTGAATTCTTCTTAACAGTTGAAAAACGTCAATATTGCATTGCGAAACTTTTTCTTCCTTTAACATTGGTAATTCTTATAAAATAATCCTCGTAAAAAAATGGGGTACTTCCCCGATAACCGTGGATGCATTAATTTGCAGTATTCCTACTATACCATAATCGGTAACGGTATGTAGTCAATATCGCTTATAGGTTTAGTAAAATTATATAAAGCGTTTTAATGGGATTTTTTCTAATTAAACAATTTGCTTTTGGTGGTAATTGTTTTTTGTTTTCTTGTAAACGCGAACCGTTTCTAACAATATTGTTACGGTCTACTGATCGTCGTATGGTACAGTGGAAAACAAAATACAAGACACCAATTAAGTCACTAATCACCAGCTTTAATTATCACAATTAAGCAGTTTGTAATCAACAAGATAGTCTCTTACAACAAATCAAATAAAAATTGTTCACACGCAATAATAATGTCTACTAATAGAGTCCCGCACATTTATAAAACCCGTAACACTTCGCCACAATACTTCGAACCGCACTGGAATAAATCGCCACTAAAACAGAACTAACCGCCACTGAAGTCTTGTATTTATACCCCGCTGAGATTCGAGCATATTCCATAATACGCGTCTACTAGGAAAACTAAAACTAATTGATTGCGGCCTTGAACACAGCGCGCGCGGACCGTTATGATCTTGAAAAGTCTCGTTGCGGACGCGTGACAAGTGCCACGTAATTGTCATTCATCTCAAAGTACAGTACCAGCATTATGTACGCGCACATTACAGCTGGAATAGCCGAGAAACATGTAGAATGTTCTGTAATGGCGTACACATTTTCCACATTACGTAACAATATTGTAGGTTAGGTTAGGTTAGGTTAGGTTAGGTTAGGTTAGGTTAGGTTAGGTTAGGTTAGGTTAGGTTAGGTTAGGTAAATGGCGGGAAAATATGGTGTTCTTAGGTTAACACACAATCCGACTTCCTTTTCCACACAAAAGCCAATACACTCGACAAATAATACTAACTTTTTAGTTTACAGTCCAAGCAATGTGAGGTACTAAATAGGACACCTATTGTGTAACAGAACTCAATTTTTGCTTTAAACGTTAACTTTGCTGCAACCAATTATCTACCCCCATACTACATATCTGGGTATCTGGGTTCAACGGGTATCATGTTTATATCTTATGCATGTTCTGATACAATATATAAATATATTGCAACGTTACAAGTATTATAAAATGAATACACTTCTGTCCTAGTACCCAACGCAACTGTATAGTGTACAACACCGGATAGGTCGTAGGATTTTTGTGTTCTCGTTGCGTTAATTATATGTGGTTGCATAATAAACGTATTTTAAAAAAGACGAGTAAGACGTTGACGACATGAAATAATTAATTAAAACATAGGAAAAGAATCAATCAACGGTTTATTAAATACTGCAAAGAAAATTAATTGATTATTAAAATTTTGAAAAAAAAAATTCAAAATATTCTCTTTTATTAGGTTACACTCTGTAAAACATAACATATCTTTGCTATTCAGCACACCTTAATAACCTATAATCTTAAATATCTAAACATATATGAAAAACAAATTATATAATTCTTTTATATTGTTTGGGTGTCTGATTTTGAATACTTATGAAAATAGCAACTCATTTATAAAAATAATATTAACTTTACTAAATAAAAATTTAATTGCTGCTATTAATATTTTAATAAAAATAACATTTAATTCAAGAATATTTATGATTTTTAATGACACATTCAATTTGTAAAATTAAACAGAAGAAAATTATTATTTTTTTACACCAATTTACAATTACGTTTTTACTCTGAATGTTTACCTTATTTACATTTAAGACTTTACTATTTCATATTCTGTTCATTATGAGTTCTCTCCACAAAAACATAATTGTTCATTTGTCACCTGCGTATTGTCGAAGTTACCGTTGCGTGTGTGTGCGTCTCCTGAATGATGACAATGGCGATTACGCTTCCTTGGTATTCTATAGCCTTTTGTTGTCCTGTGTTCCTCCATCAATCTTGGTGTGTTGCAGATGATTGTGATGATGTTGATGCATTCATGTCAATCAATAGACGGACATAGTGACGGCGTATCAAACTTTCTTCAGTTTGACTTCGCCCAAAATTGCCGGAGGTATTTATAGTAGACGGGTAGATGGGTGAAGCCGGAACAGGCAACCTGCCTAATCCTGGACAGATAGATGATGATGATGACGAGTTATAGTAGACGGCAAACTGACATGTCAGATATTGTTTTTGACAAGTTAAATTTTGTCAATTCGAGAGTAGCTCCTTTTTTTACAATCACTTTTTAGTTCGTTTTCACGATCATATAAAATTTATTTTTAGGCGAGTGGCTGACATCCTTCGTAATTTTTCACTCGTCATTCACACATAACACACTCATTAATTTCTATTTAATTATGGTAGTAATTAATATAACGTCTTTATTATTTCACTTTTCTGCAATAATTTTGCATCACAATACACGTTTATATGTCCTTAATCTAGAATAGTGTTTTTAGAATTGTGATATGTCTTTGGTAGCAGGTAAAAAATATATTTATTAATTTATTTTAATCATGTCAATACCTGATTTAATAATAAAAACCAATAATTCATCGTCTCCCTCTTGTAGAACCATGCCTGTCGGCACTGGCATACACAAACAGACACACAAACGATGAATTTACACTGTCGGGGCAGGTGTACACTTTCAACGGGTTCTCGCCTGCACACGCCTGTACTTACACGCACAAAATATTTAAAACTATTCGTCGTACTATCCTTGCACTAATTATTTACAAAAATACCGCCCTGGTTAAATATGCAAATATATGTATTGTTGCAATATACTTTGTATTTTCACATGGTACGTATACGTAAAAATACGTAATAATTTGGCGCATAAGGTTATAACTGTAGTTTAGGTTTTAATAGAATTTCAGTTGAAACAATTTTTTATTTCGTGTTTCTAAATGTTACTGCGTTCAGTTGTTAATGTGTTAAAACCGATGTTTTCTGTAGTTTGAAATTTTACTGTACTTTACATCAGCTCTAATTACATTACTGTACATACGAGCTGCTTCGGGGGGGGGGGGGCAAGTACGAGATTAGCTTGAAGGATGGACTCCCCGATATTCCTCGCGACAAATGAAAAATTCAGTATTCTTCCCATCTTATTTTATAAATACATTTTTTTAAATTTAAACACTTTGCTTCAGTCTATTTCTTGATGCATATATAATTTATTTAATATTTATAAATGCTTTACCTCAAGATGTTTTATTCCCTTACTTGGTACATGTTTCGGGAAGCGTAATGTTCCCATCCTCAGCTTTCCTGATTTTATATCTTGTGGAGTACTTGTGTTTTGGTTGGTTGTTGTTACGGTTTCCTGTTGGTTTTTGGTATTTTATACTGGTGTTATTGTGTGTGATTGTGGTGTATGTCAGCTTTTTGAGTATTTTCGATGTTGAGTGCTTTGAAAATTGTGTCATCTTTTGTATTGATTTGTAGTTGTTCAGAAATTATTCTGTTTGTTCCCCCCCCCCCTAGTTACCCCACTGCTTTACATAATAAATTAAAAACCAAAGCAATATTTTCTAATTAAATGCATGAAAATCATTGATCTAATCTAAAACCAAAATTGAAAATTAAAAATCAAAATCTAATCATTGATGTGAATAGATGTTAAAAAGAATTATTTCAAATGGGGTTACTTTTGAAACGCTAAGGATCTATTTTTGTAGTATATACTAACGTTTAGTATAGTCTGTATAAGATTTCAGTGACTGCACAATAAATATGTGACAAAATTGTTGGCGATAAAAGCCAACTAGACCTATGAAAGGTTGTTGTTTTGTTGAATTAAATATATAGCAAGGACATTGATAAACCTTAACTTGTCACTGCTCACGGTATGTGATGATCAGGTAATTCCTTGACCTGTGAATGTAATGAACATTGTAAACTTCAATAATGGGAATAAAGATAGTAAAAAAAATTCGTACTTCTTCTTCTTCTTCTTCTTCTTCTTCTTCTTCTTCTTCTTCTTCTTCTTCTTCTTCTTCTTCTTCTTCTTCTTCTTCTTCAATCCTTAAGGTATCGACAGTCGAAACCCAAACACGTGTGTAGTGGTCATACGGTAATTGCGAAAATACCAAAAACAGTTACAATAAAGATCTTTCATAAAAAATGATTCTCTAAAAATATCCCAGACTTTGGTTCAGACAATTTTGTCAGCCTAGTTGTAATAATTGTTAAAGTTTGTAAGTAAACTTATGGCTAATGGCTAACTGACCTTACTTTTGCCAAATAAAGTTGACGCAACCTCGCGGAAATACTGTATTTAAAAAAATATATCGACCGACGGCGGGCTGTGGAGGGGAGCAAAAGAACAAATACATTGATACAAAGCGCAGTCACGCGCCATTATCGACGTTTATTTTTTATTCGCACGACTACGTATGACTCAGCCGACTGGTGCAGCGCATTTGGTTTGGTCGATACTGCCTGCACTCTGGGCCCCCGCAAACGTGTTTACAGTACGTACTTGCGATAATTTTGTTTAGAACTTGGAAAACAACAAAACCATCTGTGCTATCAACTTTTACTTCTACATACAAAATATTGATCATTAAAATCGTATATCGTTAGTTACGAGTGTACTTTGCAATATTGCAATCAATCCAATAGTAGAAAAAATTTTACAGACAGATTCTTCTTCTGATAGTTCCTATCCGTTTCGGACGTTGGATATCATACAGATTATTTTAACTTTCTGTATTGCTGCACGAAATATGTCAGTTGTATTCATGCCAAACCAGGTCCTGAAATTTCTCAGCCATGAGATTCTCGATCGCCCAACTCCTCTCTTTCCAAGTACTTTTTGTTCATTTCTCATGAGATGTCCCAGATACTGAAGCTTTCTTATCTTCACTGTGTTAATAACTTCCTTTTCATTCTTCATCTTTCTAAGAACTTCAACATTAGTTACGTGTGCTCTTCATGAAATGCTCAGTATTCTACGGTAAAGCCAAATTTCGAAAGATTCCAATTTTATTGTAGCTTAGTATAAATAATATTCGTTTTTTTCTAACATGAGGTATCATTTTCACCGTCGATATCACCATCATCATCGATTTGGTGAGTACGTTTTACGATTTTGCAACAGCACCCAACACCCAACAACAACATTACCAGTGATACTTGAGTCATTGACAATGCTCAGAATATTTACTAACAGTTCACACTTCGCTTGACACTCTTCGCATGGCATCGACTAAATGCTTTGCGCTAAACAGTCGTCACCGTTTTTTGGGTGTTACCACCATCATCATCATGATCGTCATCATTAAAATTGCGTAGACCGAGTTGTTTTGGTCATTATATAGAACATCCAGGCAAAACTGACGCCGTTGCTAGTTGTCCCAAACAATCCTTTTTACCAGTGGTGGGACAATTTGGCGAAACGTCAGTGGTTAGTGTTGATTAGTGCTATGCTTAACTGATGAGACCAACTATCCTACAGAATGTCGCGGCATTCGAGCCAACGACGATCGCCTTAACTTTATGCAACAAAGTTTAGTTGTAATGGCAGCTCACGCGCGCGCGTTTGTGTGAAAATTATTAGACTCAAACACGCAATCTAAAATTAACCCAAATTTTTTCATTACAACTTTTATTCTCAATATTTATTATGATACCTTTTATTCTTTACAATCAGCTTTATCGGCTTTGTTATGCTTTACGCGAGAGTTTCACAGTTTCTCATCCCTGCGCCACATTTAGCTACGAGGTGATAATGATCGTTTAATTTTTGAATTTTTCTTAAACGTTGAAAAACGTCAATGTTGCATTGCGAAAATTTTTCTTCATTTTAACAGTGGTAATTCTTATAAAATAATCCTCGTAAAAAATGGGGTACTTTCCCGACAACCGTACATGCATTAATTTGCGATATTTCTACTATAAGTAGGCCTATAACATAATCTCGTCTTCACTGTGACCAGATACAGATATACCAATCTCTGTATCGATATGTAAGGAATATCGCTTATAGGTTTAGTAAAATTATATAAAGCGTGTTAATGGGATTTTTCTTCTAATTAAACCATTTACTTTTTGTGGTAATTGTATTTTGTTGTCTTGTAAACGCGAAGCGTTTCTAACAATTGCACTGGAAGTAACACGTGGAAACTCAGTTGAGGCCTGCTTCCTGATCCGGAATATCAGGGAAGTCGTACATATAAGAAAGTAGACTATTATTGGAAATAAAATCCGGGCTTTCGGGCCGTGGCCCACTGAAGTTATTATTTTCAGACGTTTCGGCCTCACCTTCAGTCAATTCAACACAACTGACACGATGTTCGTCAGTAACCACAGGCTACGTTTTATTCAATGAAGATGCCTTCCAGAGGGAAGGCCGTAGCGTCTGAAAATAATAACTTTAGTGGACCGGATATATAACAACCCACTAGCCCGGATATATAACAACCCACTAGCCCGAATATATAACAACCCACTAGCCCGGATATATAACAACCCACTAGCCCGGATATATAACAACCCACTAGCTCGGATATATAACAACCCACTAGCCCGTATATATAACAACCCACTAGCCCGGATATATAACAACCCACTAGCCCGGATATATAACAACCCACTAGCCCGGATATATAACAACCCACTAGCCCGGATATATAACAACCCACTAGCCCGGATATATAACAACCCACTAGCCCGAATATATAACAACCCATTATCCCGGATATATAACAACCCACTAGCCCGGATATATAACAACCCACTAGCCCGGATATATAACAACCCACAACCCACTAGCCCGGATATATAACAACCCACTAGCCCGGATACATAACAACCCACTAGCCCGGATATATAACAACTCACTAGCCCGGATATATAACAACCCACTAGACCGGATATATAACAACCCACTAGTCCGGATATATAACAACCCACTAGCCCGGGTATATAACAACCCACAGCCCGGATATATAACAACCCACAGCCCGGATATATAACAAACCACTAGCCCGGATTGTATTTTTCCCACAATGTTGTCACCGGCCGTGAACGAGTATTACTTTGGATATTTTCGGTCACTGACAAATGTTGAACGCAGTACTCACTTAAAGACATTATATCGCAAACACAATGCTTTAATGCTGACTGTAACCAGTGAATAGACGAATAAATAGACGTGGAATTTGGCCACGTAAATTTGAATTAGGAAAGTCTTTAAAACTAAACTTGCACATGTATGAAACAAAAATAATTTCCATAATCTCTACAATACCAGACGCAACGTTATTGAAAATGAAAAAGTGGATTGTGTACACTAGTGCGGGACGAATGCTGTTGGTGTATACGCCTATGTAGTAGGCTTACAGTATATTTTTACGAGAATAGTGTTTTTATTCATTAAACTAGTTTCATGATTACTGTTTTAAAATAGTTCAAGTATAAATTCATTTGAAGTATAAATTCGGCCTGTAAGTATAAATGCATGAAACCGATTTTTTTTTTAAGATGTATCACAATATTCACGACGGAAGAGAGCATGCTGCCCGTAGAGTTCAGATCACAATTTCTTACATCTAGGCAAGTCTGATTTTTGAACAACTCTATAATAAAACCTGTTTTGTTTGAGCGTGTGGGAAATCTATGGTTTTGTGTGTGCGCGTATGTGTGCTTCTGTGTACGCGCGCGTTGAATAAAAGCGACGTTAACACTCCGCGATTGGATTAGAGAACCGACGCAGCGTATATAAGCTCCGTAACAAGTCTGCCACGAAACGGCGATTATTTTGAAAAGAAATATTTTGTGAGCCGTCTACAGCGGTGTAATGTAGAAGGGCGTGGAAATGCGAAGAGGAAAATAATAATAAAAAGTGACAGAAGGTAATAAGAGAAGTGACACGTATTAATGGACATATGACGACGAATGATGTTACATAATGCATGAAACGGGCGAGAAGAAAATAACGGATCTAATTTGTAACTGTAGCGTGCGAGATACGATGTGATAAATGTAAGCGATACGCGCCGAGTGTGACAAAATAATCAAAATGCCAATAGTCTTAACATGAATCTTCCACAAAAACTCTGTACGAAAGGCTTTAATTTCATGAAAAGTAATTATATCAGTGTTGTGTACTGGTGATTCTGTTTTTCCTCGCCCAGACCTTGAATGAATCTGGATACAACAGACGGGGAATGAAGTTCGACCGAAACCGTTGTCGACAGTGGAAACAGCAGTCTTCATCTCTTCCGAAGCGCTACAGGCTTGGCTTCCTCGCGATTCTCATTCAGGGTGAGGACTGTGCGAGTCGAAGGGAATGCCCGTCGCCCGCTCGTGTGCTGCGTCCCGTGCTTCAAACAGAGCTCCTGCCTGCAAATGGTGCTGGATATTTAGAGTGTAGCCTGCTATCGGCCGTGTTTTTCAATTAATTAATTAATTGATGTCAGTGTTCGCCGAGGCCGGGTCCAAGATTTACCTGACACAGATTGGTAGCGACCGAGGGCGCTAATGAGGTGGTTGCCCTGAAAGCGGGCGGTGCTGCGATAGAATTTCCAGGACAGTGACCGTATAGTGGCGTTCAGGGAACGAACACGTAAGGAATCTCTAATGGTTTTATTAGATGTCAGGTAGTGGGCTTTGCACGCCCAGCGCAATCCTCGGTCCAGGAGACTGAAATTTTCGCTTATGGGTCTTGGCCAAATAGCCCCAAACGGGAATCGCGTAGGTAACCATCGGCACCACATAGGTGGAGACGATAAACTTCCTTAGGCGGCGGGTCATAGAATTGCTGCAAAGCAAGGGACGGAGTCGATACTTGCTCGGAGTGAGACGTCGATCGAGGTGGAGCCCGAGGTACTTAACCAAAGCAACAGAGTAACGCCTACGTAGAGTCTGTCAGAGAGCCTTAACCGCCTGGAGAAGACTATGGCTGTGCTCTTGGCCGCGTTGATGGCAACCCTCCGTTTCTCTGCCCACTCAACGTATTCCTGGTCCTGGAGCCAGATAACTGCCGTTTCAGCTCGAAGACCGACGGATTCTCATCCTTCCCAAACCTGCTTCCACCTTCTTTGTCCTTCCACCCACCTCACTTTGCAATACAGGATTCTCTGTGGTTGCCTGTCTCGACTCGTTTCCTAACCAGCCAGTCCTTCAAGACTCAATAATAGTCCTATCTCCGTCTTCGTATATAGATCCTTCTCATCCTCCGGATTCTCCTTCTTTTATAGGGCCACAAATTTTCCTTATTATTTTCCGTTTTAAAATAATAGATATCTGCTCTTTGAAAGGTATTTGCCTCCGATTCGTACGCATTCACTGGCCTCATCATAGTTTTGTTGAGCGTCATTTTAGTATAGCCGGAGATTGTTTTGAACCTGAAGAGGTTCTTATTTGCATGGTAATTAATGGTCCGGAGTCCAGCAATTACCCTCTTGCTGATTTCTTCTGATAGGCCTATACGGTTTGTAATATTCAGAACCATTCCCAGACATGTAAAACTTGTTAGTCCTTCAAATGTATAATCCCCGATTTTACATTTTGAATGCTCTTCTCGCCTCTGATGCTCTCATTTTCTACTAAATTGAGAGACTGAGTCATGGCGTGGATTTACAAATTTGTAATAATTTGTACCTTGTACCTTTCTTAAGCCCTCGTGTCCTAAAATTTTTAAATTTCAAAAACTGAATACTAGGCCTATATTTAGATTTTGGTTAAAATTCTCATTAATTTGATACCCAACATGGGTTTTAAAGATTTTTTCAAAGTTTTTACCAGTAACATTTTCGCTCTCTGCCCCCTCCCCTATTTTTGAGTGGATGAATCTCAAAAACAACAGAACACTGCGAGAAGAAGGTATGGTTACTCACGCTAAGTTTAAGGAAAATCTGTTTGTACGATCAAGAGACTTCCCCCAAATAGATAGATGGGCAGACGGTCAAGTTAAAACTCAATGGCAGCGACACAGTTTGTGCCGCCTGAGTAGTTTAGGGATGGTACGCTGCATAGTGTACTACGCTTCACCCGCCCATTATTGTCCCACGACTTTATCCCAGCTACTCTATTTCACAGACTAACTCGACCTGAAGCTAAAAAGTACCTCGATTTTATGGTTCGCCCGCTGCGAATGGAACTAGGGCAGTGGCGTATGTAGAATTTGGTCTTGGGTGTGGTTCCGGTCAAGTCGTCTTCACACAAAAGAAAAACCAAGTTAAGACTAATCAACACTACTATCTTTAAATTGGTTGACAAACGTGTGATAACATCCCGAAATCAAATCCCATTCAAGTCAAAGGTAACAGAGCAATAAACATGTTATTTGGTAGATTGATTGCTGTTATTGACTGAATTGATTTCCCTATATTTTATATTTCAAATGTATACGCTGTATACTCAGATGCTCAGTAATAAACCTGTTTGTATATATTTTTTTAAAAAGTTACTATTATATTAGCGTACACAGTTGAAAAATTAATAAAATAGCGTAACAATTAATAAATTTACAAAATTTGACAATTTTTTGACCATGTGGGAGGGTCCGGTCCCGTATGAGTACAGACTTTAATAATCAAAATGTTAAAGGAAGACAGAGTGGCAGGAGATCTTTTCCATTCCACAGTAACAACACATTCTGTATACTTAGCGAAGTACTGTATACTTATTCTGTATACTTAACATCATAATCTTAGCGTGGTTATCATGAATTTCTTACAGAGCATAAACGTTAGACAAAGCTTGAGCCACACAATTTCTACAGCAGAAACATATTTTACGTAACCCAACAAATAGCCAACAAATAAAATTATATGAAACCATTAGGTTTATTCTAGAAAGGACTGCCAGGAATTTAAAATTCGATAGAGCACATTCCTAAACAATTCTCAACTAGATTTCCACACAGTCATCTGTTTCATAGTCCCCCCCCCCCGTAAATACGCCTCTGAACTAGGGCCCTCTGGATTAGTTGCAGACGTCATTTCCAATGGACTACTAAGCCCCATATTAATTTACTAAATGAGGTAAAATAAGAAATATTGTAAAGTTTGAGTGCGAAAATCAATCTGTAACTTGAAAGCGGATCAAGAAATACACGAGTAAATGTCTTACATAATATCATGCACGATTAAAAACGCTCGATCAATACCTACTGGTGGAAACAGAAACATGAGACACTAAGCACGTATTATTTTGTACAAATAACGACGAAATGTTTGTTGACATGAAATGGGTTACGCGAGTCTCTCTAATGGACTGCGGCAGCCAGGCTTACACACAACGCTAAGCTAAATAGTACATTTAAACAAATGTATACACTCCTGAAAAATTGAATTTACTTCCTGTGTTTAAAAATGTAATACATTTTGAATACAAATTTTTTTAAATTATCTTCGTTATCGAAGTAAATTGTTTTTGGATTACTGAACGAACACAGCGAGCGTTTGTCTCCTGTTGCTAAGGCATTCACCTCTGGCGTTAACATTGTTCAAAATAAAATCAGGGCTATTGGGCCGTAGTCTACTAAAATTGTTATTCTCAAATATGTTATTTTCAGACGTTTCGGCCTAACCTTCAGTGATAAAACGATTCTGCACAACTGACACGGTGTTCGTCAATAACCACAGTGCTGTGGCAAAGATTTATCACTGAAGATGGCCTCCAGAGGTGAAGCCGAAACGTCTGAAAATAACAGCTTTGAGAAGTACAACTTTAGTAGACCCAAATAGCCCAATAGCCCGCATTTTATTTTCAACATAATCTGTTCGTCTATTTGGAGAATTTCTCACTGTAACTTTTTACTGCATCAACGGATTTCTGTAAAACTTAGTATGCGTCTCTACCGACCCTGTTTTTGAGATTAAGGTTGATCCAGAATTTACTTTCAACATATTCAACTTTAGGGGCACAACGGGCCAAAATGGTATATACCTACATACGAAGAACTGTACTCATAACTTTTAAAAATTATTTTTATTCGTTTGATTATGTAATATCTTCAAATAAATGCACCGCAAATAGGTTTATTTTCACCTGACGCACGTTTCACAAAAATTATTCTGTATCTTCAGAGGTTTGTTTGAATTGTAATTGAATGTTTCGCTTACATTATTCGTTTAGCTAACGGATAATCGAATTTACTTCGATTCTATTTTCGATTGTTTTAATCTTTATGTAGTAGCTATTTATTATATAGTCAATGTTTATTCTATTATTCTAATAAATGTATATTTTGATAATAAATCGTCTTGTTTTGTTTTTATTTGTATTTGTTCTTTAATTAGTAGGTTATTATTATTGTGTTTGTAAATATTAAGATTTTTCCAGATATTCATTTTGTTACCTCTTTGTACGTTTTTAATTAATTTTGAAATTTTGAATATCTGGAAACTTATGTTTATTGTTTAAACAGTGTGTGGCTAAATTAGATTTGTAAATATTATGTTTTAGATACGCATTGCGATGTTGAATATCTCTCGGACAGTTTTTTCTTCGTCGGGCCTACGTAACATTCATTGCAATCTGGACATTCTACTTTGTAAACTCCATTTTTATTATGACTTTTGAAATTATTTTTTGGTTTTAATTTATTAAAAACAATGTTATCTGTGTTTTAAGTTTGTATCTTTAAATAGTTTGCTTAGTTAACGAGGTATGTTTCCGTGATAAGTAAAGTTGATATATTTTGTACTATCATTAGTGGAAGAGCTTTTACACGGAGGTTTGTATGGTGTTAGTTTAGTGAGTTTATGTTTTGTTTTATTTTCTAATTTATTAATAGTTTTTATTTTGTATTTGTATTTATTTTATTTTGCTATTTGTTTGATAATATTTCTTTCATTGTTTCTTTCTTCTTCGTCTAATGGGATTCTACATATATGGTATTATTAATTAATTTAATGCTGCCATTTTATGTTGGGGAGGATGATTAGACTTACTTGGAATTGTTAAATCAGTTTGAGATGGTTTTCTGAGATCGTTTGATTATAGCTAATAAAAACTGTATTCGTTAAAAATGTTGGGAGGGTTCTGCTGCTCAGGGAGGTTGGTAGGGCTACTTGTACAAACAAAGGAACATTAATTCAGTACGCGACAATAATTTAACATTTATATTGTTTGGTTCGGACGGGTGTCCCGTTTGTTTGGTAATCCGAACTTTCTGACCCGAAATATCAAGGTACCAATTATAGTTCGGGTTATCAAAGTTCTGCTGTACACTTAAGTCCTCACTTAACGATAGTGTGGACGGGACGATTTCCCCATAACAAACAATAGCGAAGGTTAAGGTTAGTCCCTAAAACGCTGCAAATGTTTAATGAACAGCCGATTTTTGTGCGTCAGGTATTTGTTGTATTAAGTTTACAATATTCGACCAAAGCAAACAGCCCGCCAGCATCTTTGAACAACTTTTTGAACAACTTTAACAACCTATGCATTATTGTTGTGTGTGTGTGTGTGTGTGTGTGTGTGTGTGTGTGTGTGTGTGTGTGTGTGTGTGTGTGTGTGTGTGTGTGTGTGTGTGTGTGTGTGTGTGTGTGTGTGTGTGTGTGTGTGTGTGTGTGTGTGTGTGTGTGAAACTCGAATTTGTATGAGCAAAGTTAGTTATCAGTTGCAACAGTAGAAATGTATAGGGTACTGTGCATTGCATAAAGTAATTAAAATAATTAATTAAAGTAAATAAATAATTCATATTGTTAGCAATAATAATTCAGCTTTCAATCTGAACTGTAAAAGGAACGACCAACGTTCATGTCGGGACAGGTTGATCACGCCACTCCGCTATGTCTGTGTGTACACGTGTATGTTACATGTGTGTGTGTCAATTCCTGAAAATCGTCACCCTTAATGAACGCTATTAATTATATGAATTTATTTATTTTGTTAAGATTGATAAGAATCCAGCGTACGGGACGAGGCGACGGACGGAGGAGAGGATCCGAAGGACGAGGATCAAGGACTCCAGGACTACACGACTACAAAGGAGCATCCAGGATCAAGGACCTAGGACCGAAGAGGGCACGCTGCCTATTTACCACGACAATAAGGTGAAAAACAACCATGTATTTGTAAAACAAAGACTCACATAAAGACAATATAATTAACAATGGAAAAAGAGACAATCTAATTCAAAGATGAATTAATAAATTTTGCAAATGTAAATATTTATTTGTATAGTAATTAGAGTAATGTTTTAAAAATGTTTTAAACTATAATTTTGAATCAATAACTTAGTCACTGATATTTAAATTAATATAAAAGTAATTAGTAAATTTTTATTAGAAAACAAAGCAATGCATATGCAGTATATTCAAAATAAATTAGATCATTAGAAAGAGATTAGATAATCTAATAATTATCACACTAATGAGCAAGCCGAGAGCAATATTAGATTTAATAATTAAATTTATAATATTAGATAATTATAAATGTTTATTATAGAATAAGATTGTATATTATGTCTATGTGTAATACGAGATTATCACTTATATGCAATAATTAGATGTGTGCTACGATTACACACACAAGGAAATAATAATGATATTTTAAATCGCAACCGAATAAGAAATTTTTGATTAATAAATTTTTAAATGATTTTAAACCATATTACAGTGTGTTATTATTATTACGCTTACACCTGTCATAATTTTATAGCGTAAGTAATGTTGCAAAATTAAATAGCTCACAAGAAGTTGGGGGCTCAGCAACAATTATTTATTGTTATACAGTATTAACTCGAACGTTTGGCATTCTTCTGTCTGTCTCTCTGTCTATTTGGGATTTGGTTCACGATAACTTTGAACCCATCAACCGATTTTCGTACAACTTGCATGCAAATCCATAATTTTACCATACAAAACCCTATTGGCTTTTTAGATTGATCCACCCAAAAATACGTGTGGGAGGTGGGAGGCAAATATATGAGGAAGTCCAAATTGTGAAAAAATCGCAAAAGCCCATGTGAAGGGGGGTTGAAATTAAAGAGACTTTAAATTAAAATCTGAATGTATGTTAAGTTTTGGGAATTTGAACATGTTGGGACCCTAGAGCCCAGGAGATAATTTTTTTTTTTTTAATTGTGGAAATCCAGCAGGGTGTCGGACTAAAACGAACTGTAACCGAAATCCCAATTTTTCTAATCTTTTAGTGTATACTGTATGTGCGCTTTTGTCACTAAAGAAATAGTAGGCTAATCGGGATTTTTGTAATTTTCCCCATAATTAAAAAATGATCTAATATTGAAATTCCTGTAATAATAAATGTACTTCGTACAAAATATTGAGCGAGTTATAGAGTTCGGGAAACATACCAGTATAATATTGTAACGACATTACTAAACATACTACTTGCTTCTCGGCTATTCCAGCGGAGCCCGGTTGTAATGTTGTGTGCCTACGTGAACTCAATATGCGTTAGCCAGACTGTTCCAGACTTCGCCGGCCGCTCGTAATGTGTCAAGGGCGCAAACAATTACTCTCTAGTGTAGAGCTGACGCGTAGTATGGATGATTCTGTAATTTCAGCGGGGCATAAATATAGGCATTCAGCGGCGCTTAGTTTCAGTTTTAGTGGCGATATATTCCAGTGCGGTTCGAAGTATTGTGGCGAAGTGTTGTGTGTTTTATAATTGTGCAAGACTCTACTAATTGACATTATTATTGTGTCTGAACAATTTTTATTTGATTTGTTGTAAGAGACTATCTTGTCGATTACAAACTGTTTTATTGTGATAATTAAAGCTGGTGATTAGTGACTTAATTGGTGCCTTGTATTTTGTTTTCCACTGTACCATACGACGATCAAGGAGACCGTCGTAAAAATATTATAAAAATTCATATTTATTTACGTACAAATCAAATCGAAACGCAGAAGTTTCAGATTATATAACTTAAGAGACAATGAATGCGGAATCGTTTGCTCTTTACAGTAACCAATTCGAAAGCGAACAAACAATTTTCAGTTTTAAAGCATAAAACAGAGATAAAGGATTCAATTGAAACTCTGTTGGAACCCACGTCACCTGGTCGCGTCAATTATCAGATACTGTGTGCCGACGTCTCCTTGAACTTGGTCGTTTGGACTTCGGATTGAAGTAACCGTCTAATTTACTCAAACCTATGAACTTATTTTACACGTTATACGTTTATTAATTTTCCGCCACCTGTTCCTCGGCTGACCTGCAAACTGGGTCAGGTACACTCGGCTGCCTTCCCACTCGGGTTACGAGCACTCACCGCCCAATCGATGCTGCAAACTTCTCGTTATTAAACCTTTCTCACGTATTACACCTTATGACTGTAATTAAATAGACTTATTTCTCTAAGGCATTACTTATCGCACAGACCCAAATATGAACACGCTCTAATCTATGTATATAAAACTCAAAGTCTGACGATTTCTTTGTATTGAATACAAATCCACACCGTTACACCGATTGCCACCAAATTTTGCACAGGCAACCTCTGACACAAGGCAAAAACACTGTTTAACTTGGAATTTGATATTTTGCTCCGTTCGCATGATTTAGGCCCTTTTAATTATGCCCTTTTGTTGACGAGTATAAAGATGTCAAAAACACCATGGAGACCAGAATAAATTATCACAGGTCTACAAAAAATATTTTTTTTTCTGTAACGCTAATAAAATATCCTTTTTCTTATGTATTTTGTACCGCTGAATCCGAAAATGACAACCAAAAAAACTGTATCACGTACAATTCTTTTGTTACAGTTATTTCCTAAATTTTGTTGAAATATCTGAAAATAAATGGTACAAATCCAGATGTATTAATATACAATGAATGTAATACAATACAATGTATTATTTACTAAAATAAATCTATTACATGCATCTGTTTCACTCTATTTCAAAGAAAAAATATTTTTGTACCATTTTTAAAGGACTGGTTAGTTTTTATTCACTTTTTCCTCTTGTGTGGCGTCAAATCTTCTTTTTCCAAAAACCATAAATAATCTCCCATCATAGCAGGATCCCACCGGCCTTGATATCTTGTATCAATGGTTTTAATATCCTGGTGAAACCTCTCTCCCTGTTCATCACTTACTGCTCCTAAATTCTTGGGAAACTCCATATGCGAATGTAAGAAATGTGTTTATGGCTTTGTAAGCCTTCAAAAGATTTTGACCAAAGTTTTGTAGTTTTCTTCTTTTTTGTTGCCAAGAAATCCTTTTACTACTTTCACAAATGCTTTTCCTGGTGCTAGCTCTTTTTGATTTAGCTTTTTTGTCAAATTCAGGGTCACGAATTACTTTTCGTATGTCAGGTCCAGTAAACATACCTTCTTTAATCTTAGCTTCACTAAATCGAGGAAAAAATTCAGTCAAATACTTGAATCCTTCTCTATCGATGGCTTTGACAAAATTCTTCATCAATCCCAACTTGATGTGTAGGGGTGGAAGAAGTACCTCTTAGGATCGTCTAAGGGGTCGTACAAGACGTTTTTCTCTCCTGGATCGTAAGGTGTTCTCATTGGCCAAACTTCCTTTACAAAATGTTTCTGAGTATCTCTACTATTCCATAAGCATAAGAAACAGAAAAACTTTATATATCCACAATAAAGGCCCCTTAATACGCCAATTACCTTGAAATATCCACAGATTTGCCACTTAAACTCTTCGTACTTAATTGCATTTAAAATAGCAAGCATGTTGTCATAAGTTTCTTTCATTGAAAGTGAATAAGCTACTGGAATTGATGGCTTCTTACTCCCATTATGAAGTAAAACTGCTTTAAGGCTAGATTTAGAGGAATCAATAAAAAGGCGCCATTGGTGTATTCCAAGTTCAGCCATCAACGCCAAAATGTCGAAACATAAACACATTGAACCCTCCAGTTTATAAAACACCGAGAAGTTAGCATTTCTTTTTCTGAAGGAGGTAATGGTTGTCCCTTTTGCCAAAAGATTTCACTCTTGTAGTCTTGAGCCGAGAAGTTCAGCTTGCTGTTTTGATAGCCTTAAGTCACGGACCAAGTCACTTAGTTCATTTTGCTGAATGAGATGAGGGTCACTCGAAGGAGGCAAATAAGTAGGATCAACATTGTTTTCAAATAAATCTTCAGTTTCAGTATGTAGATCTTCATCGTCATGGAGCTTTGGAATGAAAACATCTTCAAATTTAATGGTGGAGCTGGAACTGGTAAACCTTTTCCGTGAGGAACAGGTCTAATTGCAAAAGGCACAGCTGGGTAGTCAATTTTATTTTTTCCTTTTTTGAATATCCTGCAGTATTGGTTAGACAAAAGTAACAGTCATTAAAATGGTTGGCTGGCTCACGGCAAACCATGCGTACAGCAAATGGCATAGAACTTCTGTTACCCACTGAATAAGAGTTACATAACATCTCACACAACAAATATGGGGAGCCCAATTTTTATTTTGGTCCCCTACATTGCAACCAAAATACAAAAAGTATGCTTTTTTCACATTTTCTGTTATAGACCTATGTTGTGACTTCAATACATAACGTCCACAAACGTAACAAAACTTATCTGGTGAATTTTTACACAATCTGCGCTGAACACTTGACATTTTTAAAGAAAACTAAACTTGTAAACTGACATAACCTCACTGTGCACTGTCTCACTAACGATTAGGAGTAAGCAGAAACAACAAAGCAAATCAACTCCCCCCACCACTGTTCTGCAAGCTGCCAACCGTCGTATTGTGAAAACAGAAAAATTTTGTACAGGAACAATATATGTGGCACTGCAACATAAGAATGTGACGTGCTGGCTCTTTTTTGATTGTTTATTCGTTATTTGCAAGCCAAATGTATACTAAAAATTATATTTTGATCTGTGTTACAAATACACTGTCGACCAGTAGCAACAAGTAACAAGTAAATAAACAAATTCTATTTAGTGGCATCTTTGAACAGTCGGTGTGACCACTCTCGTGCTTGTTAAAAACGTAACTAAAACGCAGCAGGTTGCGTTTAGGTGCGGAAGACCTTGAAAACGCAGCAACGTTGACGACCGTGCGATTTTTCCACGTTCCTGTGACCAATTTCGTTGCTGCCTGTTCGATAAATTCAATGCGTTTCCCACCTCTCAGAAAATTTCAGTCTCTAACGACCTATGACAATAAACAAGCAAGTAGTAACACGGTTAAAAAATCTGTAAACAGAAACAAAGGTGCGCAGAAAACACAATAATAAAGATAATTTGACGAATGATGATTTTAAAAAATTGTCTTTTAAAAAATGCCAATTAAAAGAAAACAATAAAGCGGGCGAAGCCGTAGGTGTAACAGCTTGTACTGAAATAAATCAACTATAAAGACAACAAACTACGATAAAAAAAAAAACTACGTAAACCACTATTATGGAATGTTTTAGCATTATTATATCGAATTAAATAAACTTCAGACGTCTTTCCCTGATATTTTACGTATGACCGATCTCAAGATAAGGGAGGTTGGATTTCATACGAAAATCTTAAGATTTCGACTGAAGCTCGAACCTGCGACTTAGCGAAAAGAAATTATACGGTGTCAGGTGATTACGCCCATTCTCGATTGAAAGTCGAGTGTAGCAAGTCCGTTGTATCGGCGGATTTCTCGCATCACATTACTAGGATTTAGGATACGCAAGTTGACATTTACACGCCACGCAATCTTGGTCGCTTTAGGTTAGGTCGCTTCACAATAGCATAACTAACTTGAATCATTAAAGAACTGTTAAAAACTTATTCTTACTTATTACTAGGTTTTTACTATAAACTAGTATATTATTATTACTTCAACTGCCTGCAGAATACGGATACGAGGGGTGAACCCCAGGGGGAAATGAGATATTCAGAAATCTGATTTACTCCGGGGAGATATGTAAGATTTTGTAGAACTAGGAAAGCAACAAATATAACACAAATATAAAGACTGCTTAGAGTATGGATCTGAAGCACTTCATTGATGGGCCTTCATTAATGAAACCTCAGAGGACATCGTAGGTATTAGAAATACGGGTCTCAAAAAGATGAGATTGTCGAGTATGAAGAGGGAAATTTTCGAAACGAACGAAACATGGACGTAGGCAAATGAGGTTTGAGGGGGAGAATTGGAACTTCCCGAAATTCCTATGTTTGTATATATAATAAATAAATATAAAGGTAAAACTGTAAGCGCGATGTAGTGCAGGAAACAAAACAGCTTGAAAAATACAACAATGATACAAACACGTGGCACGTTTACAAAAGAAACGAAACAAATAAAATCAAACTAAACCTTACGGTACACGTTACATCCGTAGAATCGATACCGGACTTGAGCCAGTCTAGTTTTGTGACTACAATAAAGTGTATTTCACGACCCCCTCCCTCTCACCACTGCAACCCTTTCATTTAATTAAGAACGTTGACACAACGTTTTTTTAACGCCTCTCTAATTACAATTTTATGAAATAACGT
The DNA here is from genome assembly GCA_034769895.1 of Magicicada septendecula. NCBI lineage: Eukaryota > Metazoa > Arthropoda > Insecta > Hemiptera > Cicadidae > Magicicada > Magicicada septendecula. Next base: position 35,013,705 of record CM068376.1, on the reverse strand, counting down.
AATTAACTAGGAAAAATGAAAAATGTGGCGTATTAAAAATTGTCCTGTAATATTAACACGAGAATATCCAACTCGCTAAGGATAATATCACCGACGTTAATCAATGTTTATACTTGGTCAAACAAAATTAATGTAGATTTTTATCCGTTCATCTAAAAAATTTAGTAAGCCTCATTCTCGGATAATGATTAAGAGAAACTGACGCTCTTACCAAAGTCGTGTAACAGGATTTTGCATGACCGGCTCTACTAGAAGGCCGGAGCATTAAACGTGGCAACCTTGCGTCTGAGGCCTATAAGCATAGTGTAATAAAATAGCTGAAGCGAACATGTTATATTTTGATTTAACTTCATAGCATTACTAAAATCATGAGTAGGCCTATTTATAGCTAAATCTGAATTATAGGTATGTGCGCACTTAGTACTATACGTTTAAGTTGAAAAAATTAGTGAATTAATTTTGTTTGAATTATTGAATTCGTATCATATGAATGAGTTAATACAACAGTAGATTGGTGAGCTTACAACTTCTTCCGTTCCAGAGATAATCTTTTACTACTTATATGTTCTTCTTTCTTGATCTCGTCCCTGATCTAGTCATGCCTTCCACGACCCAGCGAACAGCGAACATCGCAATAAATGACCAAACATATTACTTTTCATTTCCCCAATTGTTTTCAGTGCCGTTCTCTTTTCGCCACTTCCTCGTTCGAGATTTCCTCTGTCCAGCACTATGTCTCCAAGGCTTACGTTTCTGAGTGACCTTCTTCTTCACATCGTCTTCATGTGTACTTACGGTAGTTCCACTGTCTTCTGTTTCGTCGCAGCTCAGCCTATGCTTCCACGAACTCGCCCTTCCGCACAAAATACTTTCCTTTAAATTATATAAACAAATTCTTCTTCTTCTTCTTCTTCTTCTTCTTCTTATTATTATTATTATTATTATTATTATTATTATTATTATTATTATTATTATTATTATTAGAATACCAGTTACGATTGGCAAGTACAGATGATCGCTTATAAAAGTGTGCTTGCACGTCTACACAACCCAATTATCTGTTTCGATATTCTGCAGCCTTTAATTTATCGAGGTTGTTTCCAGTTACTTCGTTAAGTATTCTGCCCTTCACATAACGCAGGAACTCGGATCCTACTTTGCGTGTTACTCATACAGCGTAGGAACTGCCACATACGGCACCACACAAATATTGTCACTATTGTTGCCGTGAGTATTGGAACTGCGGTACTTGTACAGTTGTATCATTTGCTATTATTTTCAGTATAAAGGTCCGTTTAGGTTTAAATAGTTTTTGAACGAGTGAAGTGGGTTTGGCACTTGTGTGCTCGCCTGTCAAGCGATAGCTATTTCCACACGACTAACGATTTTCGTAAACTTAGTGCACACTTTCACCCCACAGAACTCTACGGTTTATGAGACTGAGGGGGCGGGATGGACAAATTTAAACAATCATGTGGGGTATCAAATTAAAAGGACTTTTAACCAATGTTTGAGTACAGTGTTCGGTTTTGTATACTTTGGCCTAAAAGAGATCAAAGTTTGAAGAAATTGTAAAAATCCATGTCGCGTATCAGAGCACACACAAATCGGCACGCACTGTTTAAACATTTTTCAACTTAACGACCACCCATTCTTACAAACTAACTGTTCCCTCTGCATTGTTACCAACTGTACGATGATAATGACAGTTTACTATTTGCTCGAGTGGCTAAGCAAATTGTAGTAGAAGTACGTTGCCTGATTAAGAATTAAGAAATTCAAAAGAATAATTTATTCTACCATCAGAAGATTACTTGATACAATGCAATGCTACTAGTCGTTTCTATTATTATTCTATTTCACAATAAGTACATTTAATTTCCTTTTATATTAACTCTTCTGAGACTCTATTCTTTATTACTTTATAATACTGACTCTTTATTCAATTTAAACACACTTTAACAACTTCTTCACATACAATTATAAATTAATTCTCTACTTTACCTAGTTTACAACAAGTCAACTATTCGACGAGCCTGTCACTGACAATATGTCGTACTGCAACCCTCTGAGATTGAGAATCGTTCGGATATTTCACTCCGTTTATAAACTGTTCAGTTGTTTACTAAGTGAAAATTATTTACAATTTCTAAGGGTGACGAGTTTAGCCAAAATTCACTTTCACTAGCGAAAGGAACCCTCAAGAAGATTTCTTTTTCAATGTAAACTTTGAAACGGAACAGATATTTCAGTAACCCCTAGCAGCGATTATAAAAGCAAAACTAACTGAAAATACTTCAAATATACAATAGCATTATCCTCGAAAATACTGTGATCATAAACAGGCAAATTGGTGCTGTCGTTTAGCACAATTACGCTGTTTCAAAATTACGCTGAGACGTACTTTAATAAAGGTTTACTTAAAAATTAAAGACGTAAATAAATATCGGTATGGAGAACCATACATGACTTCCATATTCTAAGATTTATATTTAAAATCATTTTCAGCCAAACAGCCAGGCTGTGTCTTACCTGCCTTTTTATTACTGTATTAAATGAAAAATATTATATTACATTAAAATGAAAAAATTATAATTTTATTGCCTGGTAACAAAATTATTTTATTTTTAACAATTACCATTGTTTCAAAAAGTTTAAATAAATTTTCAAGTACTTTACTCTTGTTAAAACGTAAAAGGTTGCAGGTAAACTACCCCTTCCCCTTAACCGATCTTCACCAAAATCGAAAGTCATTGAGAACTCTACAAATCAGGGATGTATGCACAACATTATTTGATTCTGTTTGAATTTGCGGCTGTTATCGTTTGCCATAGAAAATACGCTTGATAAAAAAACGTTGCAGGTAAACTACCCCTTCCCCTTAACCGATCTTCACCAAAAACAATAGGTCTTGAGTACTCTACAAACCAGGGCTGTATGCAAAACATTATTTGAATCTGTTTGAATTTGCGGCTGCTATCGTTTGCCATAGAAAATACCCTTGTTAAAAAAACGTTGCAGGTAAACTACCCCTTTCCCTCAACCGATCTTCACCAAAAACAATAGGTCTTGAGAACTCTACAATTTAGGGCTGTATGCAAATAATCTTTTGATTCTGTTTGAATTTGCGGCTGTTATCGTTTGCCATAGGAAATACCCTTGTTAAAACATAAAACGTTACAGGTAAACTACCCCTTTCCCTTAACCGAGTTTCACCAAAAACAATAGGTCTTGAGTACTCTACAAATCAGGGCTCTATGCAAAACATTATTTGATTCTGTTTGAATTTGCGGCTGTTATCGTTTGCCATAGAAAATACCCTTGTTAAAAAAACGTTGCAGGTAAACTACCCCTTCCCCTCAACCGAACTTCACCAAAAACAATAGGTCTTGAGAACTCTACAATTTAGGGCTGTATGCAAATAATCTTTTGATTCTGTTTGAATTTGCGGCTGTTATCGTTTGCCAAACAAACAAAATTACCCTTGCTAAAAAAAAACCGTTGCAGGTAAACTACCCCTTTCCCTCAACCGATCTTCACCAAACACAATACGTCGCGAGTACTCTGCAAATCAGGGCTGCATGCAAAAAATTATTTGATTCTGTTTGAATTTGCGGCTGTTATCGTTTGCCATAGAAAATACGCTTGATAAAAAAACGTTGCTGGTAAACTACCCCTTCCCCTTAACCGATCTTCACCAAAAAGAATAGGTCTTGAGTACTCTACAAATCAGGGCTGTATGCAAAACATTATTTGATTCTGTTTGAATTTGCGGCTGTTATCGTTTGCCATAGAAAATACCCTTGTTAAAAAACCGTTGCAGGTAAACTACCCCTTTCCCTCAACCGATCTTCACCAAAAACAATAGGTCTTGAGTACTCTACAAATCAGGGCTGTATGCAAAACATTATTTGATTCTGTTTGAATTTGCGGCTGTTATCGTTTGCCATATAAAATACCCTTGTTAAAAAAACGTTGCAGGTAAACTACCCCTTTCCCTCAACCGAACTTCACCAAAAACAATAGGTCTTGAGAACTCTACAATTTAGGGCTGTATGCAAATAATCTTTTGATTGTGTTTGAATTTGCGGCTGTTATCGTTTGCCATAGGAAATACCCTTGTTAAAACATAAAACGTTACAGGTAAACTACCCCTTTCCCTTAACCGATCTTCACCAAAATCAACAGATCTTGAGAAATCTACAATTCAGGGCTGCATGGGAAACATTATTGATTCTGTTTGAATTTGCGGCTGTTATCGTTTGCCAAACAAACAAAATTACCCTTGCTAAAAAAAAACCGTTGCAGGTAAACTACCCCTTTCCCTCAACCGATCTTCACCAAAAACAATAGGGCCCGAGTACTCTGCAAATCAGGACTGCATGCAAAAAATTATTTGATTCTGTTTGAATTTGCGGCAGTTATCGTTTGCCATAGAAAAAAATCTACAGACAGACAGACAGACAGACAGACACACAGACAGACAGACAGACAGACAGACACACTCACAGACACTTTTCGGAAAACGACTTTTTTTCATTTTTTGAGTGTAGTAGAATCAGAATCTGCAATAATCTCGAACACAATTTTTTTTGCCATCACCATACTTCCATTCCTTAAGGAATATGGAAGTAAAATTACCCTTGATAAAAAACCGTTGCAAGTAAACTACCCCTTTCCCGTAACCGATCTTCACCAAAAACGATAGGTCTTGAGAACTCTGCAATTCAGGGCTGTATGCAAAATATATGATTTTGTTTGAATTTGCGGCTGTTATCGTTTGCCATACAAAATACCCTTGATAAAACAAAATATCGGTATGGAGAACCATACATGACTTCCATATTCTAAGATTTATATTTAAAATCATTTTCAGCCAAACAACCAGGCTGTGTCTTACCTGCCTTTTTATTGCTGTATTAAATGAAAAATATTATATTACATTAAAATGAAAAAATTATAATTTTATTGCCTGGCAACAAAATTATTTTATTTTTAACAATTACCATTGTTTCAAAAAGTTTAAATAAATTTTCAAGTACTTTACTCTTGTTAAAACGTAAAAGGTTGCAGGTAAACTACCCCTTCCCCTTAACCGATCTTCACCAAAATCGAAAGTCATTGAGACCTCTACAATTCAGGGACGTATGCAAAAAATTATTTCATTCTGTTTGAATTTGCGGCTGTTATCGTTTGCCATAGAAAATACGCTTGATAAAAAAACGTTGCAGGTAAACTACCCCTTCCCCTTAACCGATATTCACCAAAAACAATAGGTCTTGAGTACTCTACAAATCAGGGCTGTATGCAAAACATTATTTGATTCTGTTTGAATTTGCGGCTGTTATCGTTTGCCATAGAAAATACCCTTGTTAAAAAAACGTTGCAGGTAAACTACCCCTTTCCCTCAACCGATCTTCACCAAAAACAATAGGTCTTGAGAAATCTACAATTCAGGGCTGTATGCAAAACATTATTTGATTCTGTTTGAATTTGCGGCAGTTGTCGTTTGCCATAGAAAATACGCATGATAAAAAACGTTGCTGGTAAACTACCCCTTCCCCTCAACCGATCTTCACCAAAAACAATAGGTCTTGAGTACTCTACAAATCAGGGCTGTATGCAGAAAATTATTTGATTCTGTTTGAATTTGCGGCTGTTATCGTTTGCCATAGAAAATACCCTTGTTAAAAAAACGTTGTAGGTAAACTACCCCTTTCCCTTAACCGATCTTCACCAAAAACAAAAGGTCTTGAGAACTCTACAATTTAGGGCTGTATGCAAATAATCTTTTCATTCTGTTTGAATTTGCGGCTGTTATCGTTTGCCATAGGAAATACCCTTGTTAAAACATAAAACGTTACAGGTAAACTACCCCTTTCCCTTAACCGATCTTCACCAAAAACAATAGGTCTTGAGAACTCTACAATTCAGGGCTGTATGCGAAACATTATTTGATTCTGTTTGAATTTGCGGCTGTTATCGTTTGCCAAACAAACAAAATTTCCCTTGCTAAAAAAAAACCGTTGCAGGTAAACTACCCCTTTCCCTTAACCGATCTTCACCAAAAACAATAGGTCGCGAGAACTCTGCAAAACCGGGCTGTATGCAAAAAATTATTTGATTCTGTTTGAATTTGCGGCAGTTATCGTTTGCCATAGAAAAAAAATCTACAGACAGACAGACACACAGACACACAGACAGACAGACAGACAGACAGACAGACAGACACACAGACACTTTTCGGAAAACGACTTTTTTTCATGTTTTGAGTGTAGTAGAATCAGAATCTGCAATAATCTCGAACACGATTTTTTTTGCCATCACCATACTTCCATTCCTTAAGGAATATGGAAGTAAAAACGTGGCAGGTAAACTACCCCTTTCCTTTAAACGATCTTCACCAAAAACAATAGGTCTTTAGTACTCAAAAATCAGGGCTGTATGCAAAAACGTATTTGATTATGTTTGAATTTGCGGCTGTTATCGTTTGCCATAGAAAATACCCTTGTTAAAACATAAAACGTTGCCGGTAAACTACCCCTTTCCCTTAACCGATCTTTACCAAAATCAACAGATCTTGAGGAACCCTACAATTCAGGGCTGTATGCGAAACATTATTTGATTCTGTTTGAATTTGCGGCTGTTATCGTTTGCCAAACAAACTAAATTATCCTTGATAAAAAAAAACCGTTGCAGGTAAACTACCCCTTTCCCTCAACCGATCTTCACCAAAAACAATAGGTCGCGAGTACTCTACAAATCAGAGCTGTATGCAAAAAATTATTTGATTCTGTTTGAATTTGCGGCTGTTATCGTTTGCCATAAGAAAAAAATCTACAGACACACGCACAGACAGGCACACAGACAGACACACAAACACACAGACACTTTTCGAAAAATGACTTTTTTTCATGTTTTGAGTGTAGTACAATCATATTCTGCAACAATCTCGAACACGATTTTTTTCGCCATCACCATACTTCCATTTCCTTAAGGAACATGGAAGTAAATAATCGGTATGGAGAACCATTCATGACTTCCATGTTCTAAGATTTATATTTAAAATCATATTCGAAATGAAATATTTCCATAGAAATTACGTCTTTCTACTTATTGCTTCAGCATTAACCACAGTACTGTGGTCACTAACGTATACCACCTCACGTTTTCGCACTCGATTTTCACCGATGATGGCAGTCGATGGCACTGCCGAAAAGTCTGGTTTTGCAGAAAACATTGGACTACGGCTAAAGAGCCCGGGAAGCAATTTTAACAAAAAACTACTTCTTTGTTGCCGATAACGTAGTACACATATAAAAAATTCTCCCCTCCACCTTCAACTATAATTTTTAATAATAGAAAATTACCCCCACCCCGTTCACCTAACCTCTTCATTTATAGATATTTCATCTACGTTTCTACAGTGGATTACTATGAGCTTCTTATCAGGATACTTTATTTATAAAAAGTAAGTACTTTACTCTTGCTAAATCATAAAATGTTTCTGGTAAACTACCCCTTTATCTTAACCGATCTTCTCCAAAATCAACAGACCTTCCGTCCTCTCCAATTCAGGGAAGCATGCAAAAAAATATTTGATTCTGTTTGAATGTGCGGCAGTTATCGTTCGTCATGTAAACATTTCTCTAGTTACAACATAAAATGTTGCAGGTAAACTACCCCTTTCCCTCAACCGAACTTCACCAAAAACAATAGGTCTTGAGAACTCTACAATTTAGGGCTGTATGCAAATAATCTTTTGATTGTGTTTGAATTTGCGGCTGTTATCGTTTGCCATAGGAAATACCCTTGTTAAAACATAAAACGTTACAGGTAAACTACCCCTTTCCCTTAACCGATCTTCACCAAAATCAACAGATCTTGAGAACTCTACAATTCAGGGCTGCATGGGAAACATTATTTGATTCTGTTTGAATTTGCGCTGTTATCGTTTGCCAAACAAACAAAATTACCCTTGCTAAAAAAAAACCGTTGCCGGTAAACTACCCCTTTCCCTCAACCGATCTTCACCAAAAACAATAGGTCGCGAGTACTCTGCAAATCAGGGCTGCATGCAAAAAATTATTTGATTCTGTTTGAATTTGCGGCAGTTATCGTTTGCCATAGAAAAAAAATCTACAGACAGACAGACAAACAGACAGACAGACACACAGACAGACAGACACACACACAGACACTTTTCGGAAAACGACTTTTTTTCATTTTTTGAGTGTAGTAGAATCAGAATCTGCAATAATCTCGAACACGATTTTTTTTGCCATCACCATACTTCCATTCCTTAAGGAATATGGAAGTAAAAATGTTATTTCATTTACTTACTGGTGAAGTAAGTAAAATCTGCATGACGTAGAGTAGCTTAAATTACTGAAAAAGGGATAAGAAAGAATCTGAAAACTTAACAAACCTTGGCTGCGATAAATAATACAATTTGTCAATGGGACGGCAAGTAGGAATAACGTAGGTGAGGCGCAGAGAGAAGCCGTACTGCTGAGACACAGTTGCAGTTAACTATGGTCGGGGACGTGATTTATGTGGTCTTGAACTTAACTTTCCAACAGTCTGGCGTCGAATTTTGTATCAAGTCATAAAACAAATTGTATTTTTTTTTTTTAAGTTCGTGGCATATTTTTTTTTTTAATTTCACACATTTAGAAAGAGATCGGCATATTTTTAAGAAACAAAAAAGTATGACTAGTCTTATTTTATTAATGCCGTATATGATAATGTGTTTAATGGTATGATATTATCGATGCATTTTAAAACAAGCTTTCTATTTCACACGCACGCCTTTGTGATGTCTGTCGCACTTTAATGTAATTTTATTCAAAGAAAGATTAAAATTTTAGAAAAAAGAATTAGATCTTCAAGAAAGAACTGAACGAACGTGTGAAGACTTTAGCTTCTACGGTAAATTATATCTACATCGTAAATGATTGAATGAACTATGTACATTTTTACTAAACATATACGATTACAAATATATGTTTAATCTCTCTCTCTCTGTGTGTGTGTGTGTGTGTGTGTGTGTGTGTGTGTGTGTGTGTGTGTGTGTGTGTGTGTGTGTGTGTGTGTGTGTGTGTGTGTGTGTGTGTGTGTGTGTGTGTGTGTGTGTGTGTGTGTGTGTGTGTGTGTGTGTGTGTGTGTGTGTGTGTGTGTGTGTGTGTGTGTGTGTGTGTGTGTGTGTGTGTGTGTGTGTGTGTGTGTGTGTGTGTGTGTGTGTGTGTGTGTGTGTGTGTGTGTGTGTTCAATGCAAAATGTACATAAAGTAGTTTACTTCCGTGGTGCTATCCAAGCACACCTATTCTTGTGTATCAAATATTGTGTATATGCTTCTTATGGGTTTGCGTAAGTTGCTGACGGTGTCGGCTCTGCCGGAAGAAAGCAATGAGAGTGTTATTGCTCGTTACCGATGCCGTCACGTGACACGGCGAGTGTCGTTAACGAACGCCATACCCCCCCCCCGTGCACATTATGGTGGGTTTATACAAGGCAACATTTTATTTACTTAAATATATTCTCACATTCCAGTTCCGTCTTGTGACTTCTTCTAGTAGCTTTGTCACGCGTTTCGGAACGATCATAGGCTATATACCCCTCATACGAGAGCGTCAAACATTAAAATTTTAAATAAAGTGAAACACATATCAACAATAGAAACTGATTCACGTGCACGCTACTTGAGCGGTCGTACACGGATGCCTTTTGGCAGCCAGATATTTTTATATTACTCGTTAAATTCTGTTGAGTTGTAGTTACTAAAAAACGTGAACTTTCTGCTAATACGCGTCAACATTGACGTTCGAGATTACAGTATATAAACAACCGGGAATAGTTCCTGTCCCCCAAAATGTCCACTCTTTACATTAATTCTAAGTGATTTGTCACTGAGCGAGCAGCCCTTACGAGCCCGTCAGGTCGAAAATAATTTTAATCAGATTATAGATGTGTTACGTAAAACATTAAAGAACACTTCATTGTACCAGATTGATAAACTTCTGTACCTGTATCGCTCTGAGCGCGGTTTATGCAATAAATATGAAATAATCTGCTTTTTATGAAATAATAACATAAATTTAGAAATTAACTTTCATGTTAAATGACCACAAGATTTATCTCTTTGATGTATCGTTGTCTGAGGAAGACAAAATTCCTTTTATCGACGTTCATGATATAGGGGCGTGAATCACGAGCGTGAGTTACGCTTTCGTACGCCACGTTCCTGTGTGAACGCACAGTCTTTGAACTTGCATTCGTGAGTAACCACTCACGATCCAAGCGTGAAGGGATCAAACCTGTTTGATATTTCAGTCGTGAACACTTCGTGCAAGAAGATGTCGTCGCAGCGAGCAATGAAATTCAGCGATAATGAAACTGCGCGTTTTCTCGAACTATATGAAATGAAAAACGTTTTGTATGATCCAATTTAGAATATTATCGGGATAGAGATTTGCGAGCGGCCGGAATTGCGAGTATCCGGAATAAATATACTTATTGTGTTTTTTGGAACCCGAAAGAAAAATTCCAAACTTTTGAATGAGTCTCCTGTGGCTAAATAGCGTAACGTCACTTCTAATTTTGTTTTTCTCATGTTTGTATCAGATTTTGAAATAGACGTGCAACACGTTGCAAGAGATACTCAAACTGGTCTTCAGTCATCCGCAGTAGGTTTTTGAAATCGTCTGCATACTGATTTTTCAGTTCCGTATCAACTAAATTTGTTGCTCCTGAAATTCCTCTTCTCAATATCCACTCTGTAACCCACCAGCGTCTTTGTCGTCGTTTTTTTGTCATTGTGTCACGTAAGCGAACCATCCTTTCGGCCAGAAAAGTACAAAAAATGGAACTCACAACAGCACAGCTTTCAGCAACTGGCTGGCGTGTCGTTATAAACAAGGATGGTCTGAAAACGTATAACGTATAACTTCGAATAATTCCATATTAGCGCTCCCGACGGCCTTAGATTCTTGAATCTAACCACAGCGTATAGACTAATTTATGGGCTTTATTGGTTTATATGCAACCACGAAAGTAACAACATAACAAATTACAAATTAGCGCCCCTCTTTTCTTATCACATCTGGTTTAGACCGACCAAGACTGACCATCGCGCTCGCCTTGTATGCCAACTTTGAGATTTTTTGACCGCCGCGCGCACCTTGTATAAACCGTTGGAAAGGATCCATTGACCGCCGCGCACACCTTGTATGCCAACTTTGAGATTTTTTGACCGCCGCGCGCAACTTGTAAACCCCCTTTATTGTTACATAGATAACAATGGATTAAATTATTAAGCGCTAGAGAAAGTGATACTCAACACTTCTTTGAAACGAACGCATACGTATTACAACAGTTTTACAGTTTTCTAGTACGCGCCATCACAACAGTCATAAAAGTCACTAAACTTTCTAGATTAAACACACAATACGATCAGAAGTTACCTGGCAGGACACAAGTCAGACAGAGCGATGTGTCTGAAGGACTGACAACCAAAGAGAATAAATTCGATTTCAACCACATCGAGTAATAACGAATTCCAAACAGTGAAACCAGGAAGTCAATTTGATTTTATAAGACTGTGACAGCTCCCCTGTTATTGTATGGTCGTGAAGCCTTGAAATAATTCGCGCTGCTGAAGAAATATGTACAAGAACAGTATGCAAAAATGGAAAGCCATTTACAGAGAATGGATAATATTTCGTACAATTGTTGTAAACCCCGCGACACTGGACAAAGCAAAGTGACAAGAACAGGAGAATGGTCCGAAGCATTGAAGAGTTAGTTGTTTGATGATGATGATAATGATAATATTTTACAGTAGTTAATCTGTGTTCTGCCGCGCTGTTGCATCGTTCGAAACGGAATTAAAAAACTTTAAGTGCCAGTTAGACAAAATAGAATACCCTATGCGAACAGTTAATCTCGCGTTAATGTTTTTCTAACAGTATTTTTGGTTCGCCTTCGTCCACACTTCAATATTCTTCAAATACCGCTACACATCCAAGTCCACTGATATAGCCGTAAGTTTGGACTCCAACAAACTAACAATCCCTCAGGTCTTGAACCGGCTTACCGATTTCAGTTGTAGAAAGCTAACAAACTATTCGGTAACAAGTCCAAGGAAGGGGGGCGCACGCGTGTGTGGCTGTGTATCTGACGGTGAAGTACCCGAACTACTGTCCCACTATACAATACTTAATGTGTTTTATTAATGCGTTGACTCCGTAGGTTAAAATTACGAATGCGATGGCGTGGCGGTGTTGGTAGTGAAGACTATAATGACGATGGTGATGAATCGCTGATGAAGAGTGTAGAGCGAAATAGTTTGGACCTACGGCGCAGGTGGGAGAGCTTCAGAAGGAAGATCAAGTAAAACATGCAACACGGATGAGAATGAACATAGTTTGTGTATATGTAATCGTAGGGATAGTTTATACCGCCTTGTGCCGACAATATTTTTAATTTATATTGAATTGTTTAACTGCATAAGCTTAACACGAGCAAACAAGACTTAACAAGCACGTTTACAGTAAATTACAAACCGGTACCGCAACAATAATCTACGTCCTGGTTACGACGGTCTACTGATCGCCGTATGGTACAGTGGAAAACAAAATACAAGACACTAATTAAGTGAATAATCACCAGAATTAATTATCACAATTAAACAGTTCGTAATAAACAAGATAGTCTCTTACAACAAATCAAATAAAAATTGTTCAGACGCAATAATAATGTGAACGAGTCTCACACGATTATAATACACATAACACTTTGCCACAATACTTCGAACCGCACTGGAATAAATCGCCACTCAAACTGAACTAAGCGTCGCTGAGATTTATACCCAGCGACGCTCCCCCCTCCCCCCCAACGCTGAACTAAGCAGGGTATTTATACCCCTCTGCGATTCCAGAATAGTCCATACTACGAGTCAAGAACGCTACTAGAAAACACTAGAGCCTAATTGCTTGCCGCCTTGAACACAGTGTGCGCGGAAAGGCGAAATCTGGATCAGTCTCGGCTACAAGTGTCACGTAATTGTCCTTCATCTCAAAGTAGCAGCAATATGTACGCACACACACATTACAGCCGGATTCCACTGGAACAGCCGAGAAACACGTAGAATGTTCAGTAATGGAGTACACTTTATCCGCATTACGTAACAGTACAGTCCGAAAGTAGCATTCGGATTATCCAGATTAATTGAGACCGGAATTGGTACGGATAAACGGATATCCGGATAATTGGAAAAGGAAAAGTAACGTTTCTCTGATACTTATAGCGTATATTTAAATGTATTTTTTTAATTTTTGTTTAAAAATGTATTTTTCTTAGTAATTTGGTACACGTAAAATGAACAGTGTTATGAATGACTACACGAAGCACCAAAGTACGGTTAAGAGCCGGGCGATTGGGCCGTGGACAACTATAATTACTATTCTGACGGATGTTGTTATCAGAAGTTTCGGCCACACCTCTGTTGGCCATCTTCAGTGGATTACTAACGAACACCGTGTCAGTTGTATTTAAAACCGTGTTTCACTGAAGATGGCCTCCAGAGTAGACCACGGTCCAATAGCCCGGAACGCTGGCCAGAAATAAAGTAGTCTTTCAGTATATGCTTTCAAAGTTCATTGGTTATCAATAATGTTATATTATATGAGTAATATAAAACACATTTTACAATTTTTAAATTATTAAAATACGTTATTAATTCTAGTGTTTACCTCGAATAACAACCCACTGTATCGTTTTTATTAACTGGCACTTGGTCTAGCGATGCACAACACCATCCAAATACGAAATGTAAAATACTGCTAAGCCATTACACAACATTCTACTGTACGTGTTTCTTGGCTATCCCAGCGGAGCCCGTGTGTGCGCGCGCACATATTGCTGCTACTTTTAGATGAAGGACAACTACGTGACACTTGTCACGCGTCTGCAGCCGAGGCTGTTCCAGACTTCACCGGTCCGCGCGCACTGTGTTCAAGGCGGCAAGCAATATGCTCTAGTGTTTTCTAGTAGTGTTGACACGTATTATGGATTATTCTGGAACACTTGTGCTATCTATTTAAACAACGACAGCTGCCGCTTAGTTTCAGTTTTAGTGGCGATTTATTCCAGTGAGGTTCGGAGTTATTGTCGGGCGATTTACGCAGTGCTTGTCTCAAGTGGTGTATTAGTGAAAACTGATTATAGTGCAGAATTCTTTATAGTTGACATTATTATTTGTGTGGATAGATTAACTTGAATTATTGTACGAGTATAATCTTGTTGAGTAACGTTTTGACTTAAAACTGTTAAATGAGATTAATTGAAGCTGGTGATTAGCGACTTAATTGGTGCCTTGTATTTTGTTTTCCACTGTACCATACGACGATCAATGAGAGCGTCGTAACAATACAATAAAATATTTATGATGTGTGTAAACGACTAATCAATTTGAAAAAAATGTTGGCTTAATTAAAGAAAACCGAACGTTCTCCTTTCCGGAATTTCTTGGCGCAGACGTCACTGCACAGCGAGTGGGGCACCGTAATGCCACTTCTGTAGATTAACACGCTTCATTGAATAATGTACATATTATATACAATTATCGCGAGGGGAGACGAGTGTTGATTATAATAGATTCGGGCGAGTCTAATACTACCGGTGTGGGGGGAGGCGGATTGAGAATCAATATTATTATTAATAGACCATCTATAATTTAAAATTCGGATGATTGGAATTGTCCTGCATCACTGGCTGGCGGGGAGTAATCCAACAGATGTGTGAACACAACTTGCAGTTAGTACTTCGAAGTCAGTGCTAGTTACAAAAATTAATTTTTATTAATCTGGCAAGATTTTTATTCCATGCTGCGTCCCCCTACAATATTTTTAAAACATGTACGTTCCAATACGAAGTACGAATTATAAAATTTTGATATGATACTTTCAATGTTTTTATATTTTAAATTTTTATAAATTTTTAATATTTAAAAAAACTTGTGTAGAGTAACATTCTTTTCTATGTATTCTTTTTTAGTACTACAGAAACTGTTACTAATCCATTTAATGCATACGCTGAGTTAACATTTCTTGGTTTAGCATAAAGTGGCGTATTTACTGCCGCAATTTGCGCATCGTAATCTTTGTACTCAGTTTATAGAAAAACAAAATAGTGATGAATCTAATTTGGTGTCAAACAATGAACTAAATGGGTCAATGATTTAAACTGAACATAGCGTACTATAATTTCTTGAAATATACTTAATTGCGACTTTCCCGAATTACAATTTAACTGTTTGTATTGGTCATGACGGTAAAAGGTACGGGAGAGGGCTACTATTGCAAATGGAAACAGGGTAAGACGGATATGTCCTTTATTCTGGAAGGTTCAGCCTCCATACTACAACCTCCTCCTCACAAATCAACAAGCCATTCAAAGAATGATATAAAAAATATATTAATATAAATATACAAAAAACTTATTACGCAAAATAAATGTGCAAAGGAAAAAACACGATATTTATGCCTACCAGAAATCATATATTGCGTTAATTGACATCGAAAGAACCTTTCAAAAAGGCCCGCGTCTCCAACGGTATATAAGAAAATAATGGACTGATATAAGCGCACTAATCGAAATGTGCGAAATACATGCACACAAGGGACGTTTATACCTCCTCCCGGGTGCTCGGACACCTGCAGCACCTGCACCTGAGTCACCGCTGAGGGATTCCAAGGAACATCCACCCCCGCCCCAGTTTGTACTTAGCACTCTCATATGCTTATACTGTGAGAGTTTTCACAGTGTGTCATTATGGTTGTACTGACAATTAATAAGGGCAGAAGACAGGACACCCATTTGACAATGCCAAAAGAAAAGATGTCTTCGAGTGATTAAGACAAAAAATGGCGAAGGTTTGGATGTGACCGACATTATATGACAAGCCCGCTTAGAAGTTGTAAAGTATATCAGTCGAGCGAAGAAGGGAGCTTGCTAAGATGACACGTCCGATTCAAGTATCTACCAGATGAATTGGGAGAACTACGCAGTAAAGGCTACGACTTCGTCGCAAAAATGCCCCAACAGTTAACGACAAAGAGGATTTTGCACCACCAGAGAAGCAAATTTCGTGGATCCGACGATGATATAGAGAAACAAAAGTGGAGGTTTAAACAGATATAGACCTATCGATTGCGTTATCTGCTGCAGTAAGCGTATTACGTCATTAATACAAAAAATAAAAATAATTATTATAAGTATAACACTACCGACTCGGAACACAAAGTTTTATATTGGTAAAATTGTAAAATTTTGACCTTATAATCTGAACCAGTTTTTGCTTATTATAAGCTTCGTCAGAGGCTGCCACTGGGAGCGCTGTCCGTCTTGTTCTTGGCGACGGCGCCATCTTTTGAAAGATCGATTTTGTGTGTGTGGGACGTGGTATGTTCGAAAAATGTGTGTGATTTGAATTTTGTCTGTTCGTTTAGTATGTCGTTTTTATGTGTTTTTGTGCGTTTGTATATTTCCAGTTTTCAAGAGTGTCTAGTTTTTGGCCTTTTGTGTGTACGTGTAGAATATCCATGCTGCTGTTCGAATATCCACACATATTATTCGAACATACACACCCCACACACACAACATCGATCTTTCAAAAGACAGCGCCGTCGCCAAGAAAAATACGGACAGCGCTCCCAGTGGCAGCCTCTGACGAAAGTTATAATAAGCGAAAATTGGTTCAGGCTATAAGGTAAAACTTTTACATATTTTACCATTATAAAACTTTGTACTCCGAGTCGGTAGTGTTATACTTATAATTAGTTAATCAACGGACACGTCATAGACAAAATCCAAGAATAAAAATAATAAGTATAAACAATTATGTTAAATTTAATTGGATGTGTTCGTTCATTTACAGGGTTTGCTTGCGGTGCTATGGAATTAATGCGTGACTGTACCGCAAGTTTGGACCCATCTTCAACACCGTGTTAAATGACATGTATCATTTTATTCGATCATATAAAAGTAATAAAGTGTACAAAGCCTTCTACAAATATAATTTTCGTTTCCGTAACTTGTATTTCGTTAAGTTTTGCTTGTATATAACCTGAGTGAAACGATCCTGCGTAAGTTACGAATCCTGAATTTTTTAAACCAAATTTGCTTACAAACGTGATAAATTACGCGAGTCAAGACGGTATTTAAATTCTAAGCCCAATGGAACGTCGATGGACGAACAGCTCGATAACCCGAAGCGAATTACAAATTTTATCGATATTTTATAGAAATTATATAGTTTTAATGAAGTAAACAAATTTACTAGATTTGAAAAAATGTCTCGTATAAGTCAATAAAGAGTTACAAGTCTCATTTAAGTAAATTAAACAGTAAAATAAGAAATAATGTACAGTGAGAGTAGAAAAATCGATTGATAACGTGAATCGAAACGCACTCGAGTCTCAAACATTAACAGGCTAGCACAGAACAAAAATGTACGATCAATACTGGAAGAAAGCGTGAGACAAATTATTATTAGTTTGTGCAGGTTTATAAAGGAGCCATTTTTAACGGTTGCTCTATTGTTTAGTTACACGTAAAACCTAAACGCGTAAAACCTGATTTATTTTTATATTTCACAATGTAATACGTAATCTAATAGGTACATACAAAGCGCTTTTTATGTAGACTAGTTTTTAGGTAGTGCCTGCTGCTTGAGGCTGGTCCGGAGACGAGTCTCGGGCTGTTTTGGGGACTAGCGCCTTTCAGCTATGAAGTAAGCAGGCCTGGCGACGAGCAAGTGGAAGTACCGCGAAGAATAAAATTGAATGTGATGGTGTTTATGTGTAGTCAGATTGCCTATGAGGTAAGGGGTAGAATTAGGATTCGTCTGCAGCAGCGGTGGAGTCGAGCAACTGGAAACAGAACGTCAGTATTAAGGGTCCGGTGGGACTAACGGTATAACCGTAGGGTCAGATACCCGTTGTGCTTGGCCACTGCTTGTGGTACTATAGTCAGTGAACAATGGGACCACTCTCAAGAAATAAATTGAAAAGGCAAGACCAGTGTACACTAGAATGAGCAGTTTATTCAAAAGTCACGATTTAACAATAAACACAAAGATGACTTTTACGCTGCTACGTATTCTCGGTCCTCTTCCACAGTGTACAATCTTGGACTTTGACTGAAGCCACAAATAAAAAATTGGAATCTTTCGAAATGTGGCTTTACCGTAGAATACTGAGCATTTCATGTACAGCACATATAACTAATGTTGAAGTTCTTAGAAAGATAAAGAAAGGAATGGAAGTTATTAACACAGTGAAGATAAGAAAGCTTCAGTATCTGGGACATCTCATGAGAAATGATCAGAGATTTTATTTATTGCAGTCCATACTACAATGAAAAGTACTTGGAAAGAGAGGAGTTGGGCGACCGAGAATATCACGGCTAAGAAATTTAAGGACCTGGTTTGGCATCAATACAACTCACTTATTCCGTCCAGCAATACAGAAAGATAAAATAGTCTGTATGATATCCAACATCCGAAACGGATAGGAACTATCAGAAAAAGAAGAAGATTAGGGAAAATGGATTGGCAGTCCCCCTAGCTCGGCGGCTGCTCAACAACAATTGCAGTCTACGCTAACTATACTCTTACAGTCACACAAAACCATTACATAATCTACAGGATCATCTCACAAAAATACGAGCCTGGCTAAAGAAATGCAACGGAAACAAAGTCCGCACACATTACGAAACAGTTCTGCTAAACAACCAGCCGATTCCACAACAAGAAATTTGGACCGTCGACTCAGTGGAAGCAGCATATACAAAAAAAGAGGCTTAAATATATAAACATGTGATTTTTAATAGGAGAGAATTTACAGTTGCCAATTAACGAAAGATGCTAAGAACAACTGGAATTTTGTGGCAAAATTAATAAGAATTTAAGAAAAAGGTTGACCAAATGTTATGTGTGGAGCGTTGCGTTATATGGTGCAGAGACACGGACACTGAGGAAAGAGGATGAGAAGAGATTAGAAGCATTTGAGATGTGGGTTTGGCGAGCAATGGAAAAAGTGAGACGTAAAATTAGGAAGGATGGCTAAGCACATTTACCGATTCCTCTTAGAACTAACGTACTAGGAAATGCACGGTGACTGTAATAATAGGCCTACAACAAATAGTTAATTTTTTTATTGTTATTTGTTATTTTAGTTAATTGTTTATTTTATATTACAAACTGAACATAAATATGTATAAACTTAAATATAAATATAAAAATAAGATACAAATATGTATTTTTTTATAAACAGAGTTCTTCTTCATTAACGCAACGGAAGCATGTAGATGTCTTGTCCTGCTTAACCACTGTCGTCTATCCGTATCGGTCCTGAGCAAGGCAGTATATCCTCTCCTGTTTGAGATCAGTCAGGGACACTGTCTCTCCGACTTCTGGGTCGCACTCCACCAGGAGAATCCTTGTACAGCTTTTGACTAGTCTGCTATTTTACTTTCTCAGGATGTGACCTGAGAATGCTGAGATCATACATTCCTCTATTTTCCTCCTCCGCCATATCCAATTTTCACCTTTTGGACTTATACTCCTAAGCAGTTTTGTTTTATAGTCTGTCCACCAGCTGCATTGCCTACGTATTAACGGTATATACGCCGCGACTGGTCTAATTAAGGTTCCATACAACCTGAACTTCGTTGACTGGCTCACTACCCTACTCTTCAAGATTTTATTTAAGGCAAAGTATGCTTTGTTCCCGGCTGGCTGCGATTCTTCTCCTTATTTCTTTCTTTTCGTCAAGGTCTTCAGTGACAGTAGAACCGAGGTATTGTAAACTACTGACTGCCTCAAAACAACAAAAAACCACGTAATACTGTTTGTGGTCTACGGGTCCCTTCCTTTTGGTCTTCCCTTTATATACTGTTACGACGGTCTACTGTTCGTCGTCTTGTACAGTGAAAAACAAAATACAAGACACCAATTAAGTCACTAATCACCAGCTTTAATTATCACAATTATACAGTTTGTAATCAACAAGATAGTCTCTTACAACAAATCAAATAAAAATTGTTTAGACGCAATAAAAATGTCACTAATATAGTTCCGCACAATTATAAAACACATAACACTTCCCCAGAATACTTCGAACCGCACTGGAAGAAATCGCAACTGAAAACTGAACTGACCGTCGCTGAATGCCTATATTTATACCCCCTGATATTCCAGAATAATCCGTAATACGCGTCATCACTACACTAGAGCGTAATTGCTTGTGGCCTTGAACACAGCGCGAGTGGCCCGGTGAGGCCGGAACAATCTAGTTAATGCCTGTTAAAAGTCACAGGATTACACACGCACACAACATTACAGCCGGATTCCACTGGAATAGCCGAAACACACGTAGAATGTCCTGTAATGTCGTAACAATGATTTAAGTCCTATTTTGCGTCCAGTTTTAACTTTTTCTTTAACGAAAAACAGAGATCTGTCAATATTTGTTAATAAGCAGACTAAATCTCGACAATCGGAACTGATTGGGCCCGGGGTTGTTTCGCATTACCGATCACGCAGCTGGATAATGGTAAGTAAACAGTAAAGCTCAGCCGTGTGAAGAGTTCGGGAATGAAATTCCAAAACACAGTAACTCGGCAACCTGGATAGTTAGACTAGCTTACATTTTCCCATTAATTTTATAATCTACCATAGGATTTAGGAAGTTACTATCGGCATGTTCAATAATATCATTGGTTAACATTTTATTAATTTCTTCCTCAACTTGTCTTTGGTAGTGTAATGGAATTGGATAGGTTTTCCGGACAAACTTATTTTCATCAACTACATTTATCCTCTGTTTATATACGCTAGTACTGGTATGTTCATTTTTAAAACCCGATTCATATTTGTTTAAAATATTATCTAACCGCTCCTCTTAGTCAACTGTTAGTTTATTGCCGGTGGACTGGCCGCTACTCGTTATCTTATCTACGAGATTAAAAACTGGCTTTTGTATGTCAGTACATTGCGCGGATTGCTTCACGTCACTGTCAATATACCCCAATTTAACTGTGTATAATTTATTTCGAATTGTGCATGTAAGTTTTTTGTTACTGAAATCGATTGTGGCGTGCAATTTTCTCAAAGTGTCGGTGCCTAATATTACATCATATACTAGATTTTTAACTATAAGGACAGTCACTTCAATTTCTATGCCTTGTGTAATTATTGACATAAGTGCTTGTTTACAAATAATTTGTGTATCTCCGGTCGCCGTAGTAACCATAGTATTATTTACAGGTAAGATAGGTGTTTTCTTAAATTGGTACTTATGTTTATTAATAAATTTTTCATTAATTAATGACACTTGCACACCACTATCGAGCAACACATTACCAACACAACCATTGATTCTCGCTACCACAACAATGTCATTATTGTCTTCTACTTTACTATTTTCCACACATTCATCAACACAATTATTATATATTAATTCATTCCTAACATCAACAGGGTATAAGCCAGAAGCAGTGTATACATTATTATCACTATTATTGCTAACATATGATTTCTGATACTGCCGTTTGTTATTGTATGTTTTGATTGTATTTTTACTCTTATTTCTATTTATATTATTAATTGTATTGCACTCTTCATTGATTTT
The DNA here is from genome assembly GCA_034769895.1 of Magicicada septendecula. Classification (NCBI taxonomy): domain Eukaryota; kingdom Metazoa; phylum Arthropoda; class Insecta; order Hemiptera; family Cicadidae; genus Magicicada; species Magicicada septendecula. Next base: position 34,992,013 of record CM068376.1, on the reverse strand, counting down.
TGGCTGCTCTTCATTTGCACTGGTCTTGGTAATTGCCAATACTTTGCTTTGATTGAATCTTTGAAATCTTGGTTTATTTTTAAACTGTTGTTGTGTTTTAACTCCTGTATCCGCTGTTCCTGCTCAGCTACCAGTTCATTTACCGTCGATGTATGATTTACCATTCTTTCTTCTATGATATTGATCTTAGCTTCACAGTCGTTAAGACGTGAATTATTAGCTTCTAGTGCTAGCTCAATGTTAGTACGAATTAACTCGACTTTCTCTCCGATACGCTTCTCTGTCGATTCTAAAAGTTGTTTATTTTGTTTAGCTAGATCATGTACAGCGGTAAAAATTGTCTTATTCTCGTCATGTAGTGACCTATTCTGTTTTATTGCTTCCTCTTTATTAGCTGTATTTTCTTCTGACATATTCTGCATATTGGCTAATAATGCAGCTAACGTATTTTGTAATTCAAGTGATTCAGCCATATTTATAGTTATTTTAACAAATAAACAAATATTTTAATATACTTATTCAACAAATATTATAGTCCTTATTTAACGTAAACGGCACTATTATTAGCTCTTATTATTACAGTATTAATGTTCCGTTTAAATGTTGTATAACGTCACAGTCTAGTATCGCAATCAAATGTACACAATACTTATTCTAATGCATACAAAAATAATAATTCAAACTTCCAAATAAACTAAATTAATAATACTGTTAAAATATCTGCTTACAGAAAATATTCAACAAATTATATACACTCCCTGCTTACAAATAGAACACACACAAAATAGTTCAAATGAATCTACTCTTTACACACTTAAATATATAATATTAATCAATTATAAGAAAATCGTGCCACACGTTGACGGGCGCCAAATATCTCTATGCGACGATACAAATAAATATTTTCGCATACGATAGTTTTGTGTGTATAAATTATGCACAAGTCTATATTGTAGGTGTAGAAAAATTATATATTTATCACACAAGTAAATAATTGTTTATATGATATATTTAAAATTACACAAAATGTCAGGTATAGTATTTTACTTATTATGGAAAAGTTTATATAGTTCAGTTTGGATAAGTTTTACTTGAACGTAGAATTCCTTTACACTAGGCGTGACGTCACTCGCTCCGCCGCTGCTACGTTCTCTCTGCACTGATCGCCGCTCTGCTCTCTCACTCTCTATCTCGCTGCGCTGGGGTTCGCAGAACAACTGATAACACTAATTGCAGATTTCACACACAAATTGTCACTTTCTGAATCGATAGTTTTATCGCTCGCAATTGGTTATTATTAATTATTGATTGTTATTGATTTTTTATACTTAGGGTGATAAAGACTGATATTATTAAAAAGCGGTGTATATTACTTACACCTTCCGGCTATTCTTGAAGTGTTCCGCGTTAATAAGGATTTACTACGGTAGATAAATTTCCCTAAGCGGAAAATCTTCCACTAACACGTAATAGCACTTAATAGATTATAGTTGGTAGTTCACCCGCTTGGTTCTAGTCGACAAACTAGAAAAGAGTCCCAAGACTTAGAGTTACTCTACATTAAACCAGTTCGAACAAGAAAAACTCTTGACGAAGAACACACGTTCACTATGCAATGGCTTCCGATGAACTTCCTCGAAGTGCACATGACCACCGACGGATCTGACTGAAATTAGGGGCTTCTGATTGGTCAATCGACTGTCTACGTGGTAGATTGGACAAAAGATAGACGCGTTGCAGGCGAATCTTTGTATAAGTCTGCGAGAGCCTGCATAGATTTTATCTAGAAATTATATTACTCTTCAATTGATAAGCGTGAAAAGTTGAGTTTTCAATTACTAAAAAAACCACATTTAAAAAATGGCTGAGAACAACAGGGTATATAGAAAATTTAGCTATTTTCATAAATAATTCACTGTCCAAGTCTCATGCCGACATCCATGCTCTGATATACTTATTCTAGATCATCATCCTGTGTTTTGTTGCAATATATACATTCACACACACCCCGAAGTGTCACTGTCTGCGATATATTAGAAACCGTAAGTCCTAAAACAGTGAAATTAGAGGACAACGTTTTATCTTAGTTCACTTGCACTCCGCACTTGTGAAGGAGTAATTTTTGAAAATCCACACTCTAAGTGGTTTACTACTACTACACATTGAATACTACTTGTTGCACTTATTCTCGCTCTCCATAAGAAAATATAAACGTAAAAGTCTAAATATATTCTACTTTAATAACTATAATAATTGCCGTATGTTAAAACTTTAAAATAATAACTCTACATGTGAAAGAGGGTTGAAAATTTAATTTCACAAAGTTTACCATTGTCAACTGCTGCAAATTGAAACATTTGTATACACTTCAATTAAAATATGGCTTTAATAACTATAATAATTGCCGTATGTTAAAACTTTAAAATAATAACTCTACATGTGAAAGAGGGTTGAAAATTTAATTTCACAAAGTTTACCATTGTCAACTGCTTCAAATTGAAACATTTGTATACACTTCAGTTAAAATATGGCTGTGCGTAAAATTAAAATTAATTTTCTTAAACTAATATCTATATATACATAACTCAAATAAAGTAACTTTCTAGCTCCTCTTGTTTATTTGGAATGTCTCATCCTCATATCGACGTGGGTTGTCCGAGGATGAGACGGGTGCCGGAACACGTGTATATAACCTAATCCTTGAAGAGGAGAAGAAGAAGAAGACATAATTCAAACACCTCATAACAATATCTCAGAAACCGTAAGGCCTACAGAGATGAAGTTTGGCACAACGTTTCACCAGTGGAGTACATAGAATTTGGTCTGGGGGGGGGGTCCGGTTTCGGGTTGGCTTCATACAAAAGAAAAAACAAATTAAGACTAATCAGCATTACTATCTTTAAAGTGGCTGAAATCAGTCCCATTACAGTAAACGGCAAAAACACAATAAAAATACGCGTTATTGAAACATTATTTACCTGATACTTATTGACTGAATTGATTTTCCTACATTTCAAAAGTATACGCTCACCCCGTGTAATAAACCTATTTGTATATTTAAAAAATAGTTACTACTCTATTAGCGTACACAGCTGGAAATATAATAAATCAGACTAATATGGAGAGATTAACAATATTTAACAACTTTTCGACCTTCTGGGGGGGGGGTCCGATCCCCCGTAAATACGCCCCTGCATTTCACTTCAAGTTGTAGGCAAACGTCTAATAAATTAATGTGGTTTCTACTCTCGCTTTCACTACTTGAATATAAACGTAAAATTTTGGTCTATTATGGCAACAATTCCCGTGTATTCAAGTCTTAACCTACTATAATTCTACAGACGAAAAGGGATTAAATATCCAAATTTTACGAATATCCCAATTCACAATTTTTCAACTGCTGAATATTGAAGCAGTTGTTGATATTATAAATTATGTGTAAGACTAAAGTTATTTCCTAGCTACAACATCCCGAAAACACCGACTCACTCATGCATCCCGAAACCACGGAGCCAAGAATCATAAAATATTGATATTATTTTAATATTATATTAATATTTTGATAATATAATAAATCCCGGTATATATATATATAATGTATATTAAAGTATTACATTATTATTATAGTACTATATTAAAAACAGACATTTATATGACTCTATTTTCCGACATTACAAATAAACAAGCAAAGCTAGATAGTTACTTTATTTGAGACTTTACATATGCTTATGAAAATCTGAATAAATAAATAAAATAATTTTTCGGTGAAGGGTTTGTGAGGATAGGTCAAAAATATAACATAAATTTTAACTTATTTGTGTCGACGTTTCGACAATATTTATTCTCATTATCAGGACCTGTGTATGAATACAAAAGAAATGTCAAACACAACAGAACAATTATTATTTGAGTGAATATGTTTGTGTATGTGAGTGTGTGTGCGCTCGCGCGTGTGGGTGAGTATGTGCGTATCCTTGTATATGTGAAGGAGTTGAGATAGTTGTTCTGTTGTGTTTGACAATTATTTTGTATTCATACACAGGTCCTGATCATGACAATAAACATTGTCGAAACGTCGACACAAATAAGTTAAAATTTGTGTTATATTTTTGACCGATCCTCACAAACCTTCATCGAAAAATTCATTGATTGGCGGTCACTAGAGTACCCTGCATAGAAGTAATCCCGTCAAGGTCACTCACTTTCACTGCTTCTCCCTGTCACCTCCACGCCCCTCGCCCAGCGTTGTTGCCGGCTACTACATTGTGTAGCGTTTTAGCAAAAGTTCACTGTTTTCCGTACAGTGAATTTACTTATTTAAAGTTTTACTGTTTTCTTCATGGCGGTTATCCCACAGACTGATAGTTGTCTGAGAACACTCACCTTGCCAGCTGTTGTCTCTTTAATTTTTTCATACTCACGGTCTTTTCCCTTTTGTAAATGAACCTATTTTGGTTCTCTGCACGGTCGTTCCTAAGCCACATGTTTCGAAAGTTCTGTTAAGTATATGTACACTTTTGGTATGCAAATTGCGTATACCCTGTCGGCATGTCTTTTCGATAAATATTGCTGTCTGACACTTTTATGAATGCCTTTGTCATTTTTACACTCCCCTCAAAACTGTGTATGTTTACTGGCCGCGCTACTACCTTTCTTCCGTTGCACAAAGATAAATAGCACTGAGCAATTTCTGTAAACAAAATTGTCGCTGTTGTGACAAAAGTCAATCCCATTTCAGTTACAGTACCCCATATATGTACCCCATATTTATAATATATTAATATATGAATAAGGAATTTATAATTTATTTCATAAGGAATTCGTATTGTTTTTTATAAAATTATCCTTAGTTTCTTAAGAAATTCAATTCGTTTTCGCGTTTATACATACTATTATTTTCATGCTACTTGTGCATGTAACGTCTTATACTATAGTGCTGAATTTTTTACTTAATTATTAATGACAGCAGCGCAGGAAATAAAAATAGAACATTTTTCGGAGTCATGAATAGTGCGATGTTTCTTCAGTAATTAAACGGGGCAAGCTTAAGACACAGGATGCGTACGAAAATTCGTCCAAACAAACTATAGCTGACGCGTCTCATTGGATATTATGTATAAGTTATGGAAATCAATTGTTAATTAATTATTAACACTGTATTAATTGTGATGTAATTATTATTAACAATGTAACAATGTATTCTAATGTATGTATTAGAAACTTTCTCACTGTAAAGTGTTACGTAAAAAAAATACAGTAAAAAGCAAGTTAACCAGCGAAAATATCTTACATTACACTATCTTACAAAATGAAAACTGTGTGATACTTGTAAGGGTTTAACATGTTTTTTACTTTAAATAACATTAAATTTTATCTATAAAATGTCTGCTGTACTTTAAACCTTCAAAATGTGTCGTTGTTTTTTCAGTCTTTTATTGACATTGATTTTAGAATTTTCAACAGTTTAAAGTACAAAAAATTATTTTAATTGTGATTTTAATGGAAGCCTCATTTGGACAACAACAAAGTAAATATTCAATTTAAAAATCACTTTGTTATATACTTTAAATTAAGTAGGCCTACTTACTAGTGTAGCATTGTTCGGAAGAAAGGGAAACTGTTGCTTAGTGGCAACGCTGTAAGCAGTGTGACCTTGACGGTACCGTGTTAACTAGGAATTTAAGGCATAAATAAAATATTTAATAAATCCGTAGCGACTCAAGAGTAATTTACTAATCAGACGTAAGCTATCGAAACTTAAAACTACCTACTTTAATGATGCTTACCTCAAAATGTTGCAACACTTACTCCTAACATTACAATTTAGTATACAACGCAATCGACAGAAAATTAAAACTCCAACACTCGTCCGAAATCTGACGTTACTACTGACTAAGTAATCGCGTGCACGGGTTGACTTGCGTGGACAATTTGTTTCTCTTCTTTAACACGTTTCGCGCTCCTGAAGGTCGACGCAATTTGTGGACAGAAACACCTTTGGTTGCACAACTTATCTGGACTCTAGTCACGGAACTGTGGCCTTCGGAGACAGAAAAGGCAAAGCTCATCGGTGACGCAAGACGTGTTAATCGGAAAATTAATGAACAGCTGACGATAATATCTGTACAGGCTGTAACAAAATATTTTGATTTTATGCCGGTAAAATCACTGATCCCGCCAAGGGTTCCTGCTATGAGGTTAATGCCTACCACTGACTCCCGTTTGAGTTTAGTGCAGTAACAATATAATCTCATTTATTTATAAACAATTGTATAACAGTTTTTAAGCGCGCCAGGTAGTGAAGTGTTATATTAAACGGAATTTCAGTTCTCATTTAAGTACACATATTTCAGATATATGCATATTTTTTCTAACAGCTAAATGTATAAATTTTACTGTAAATCTAGTTAAATACATATGCCGATACAAGAATAATTTTAAAGTGATTTTTCAAAGAAAATGTATTATTACTTTTACTTTTTTTTAATACATATATCTACATATATTGGCATTAGATACTTTAGACACCGGTCTGAATTTTAGGTCCAATATAAGAAGAGTTATGAGATAAATCTAGTAAAAAAAACTCCCAATCATAGTTCAGAACAAAGTTGTTTGAAACTAAAGAAGAAAAAATTCACTTGAGAAAAATCCCGTATAAAGTTTTCTGTGTATATCTGCGCTGTACAACTCTAATTCTTCTATGTTTTTGTTCACTCTTGTCTCTTTAATCGATTTTTAAGATCACTTTTATTTGCTTTCAGGACATTTACGTACCAAAAATTTTCAAATATTGAAATGTTCGCGTAGGTTTAGTGGGTTAACAGATGAGTAATACCGTACACAGGATGAAAAGGAGAATTATTTTAAGGTAAAGACTAGAAGTAGAAATTTATAACCTGGTCCCCACAAAGTTATACAAAAGTAAATAACACACAATACCAGCAGTGTACCGTGAAATATTAAACGCATAAAATTGTTCTAAATTATAACAAATTAGCGTAACAAAATAGGTATTTAAATTGTTTATAGATTTAAAGCAAAGTATTCTGTACGGAGTAGTGAGTTCGTGGAAGGACAGGGTGAGCTGCTTTTGTGAGGAACTGCGGTAACGAGTAAGTACGCTATGAAGATTATGTGAAGACCAAGGTCGTTCAGAAACTGTGATGCTGGACAGAGGAAATCTCGAATGAGGAAGTGGCGAAAAGAGAACGCCGCTGAAAACAATTGGGGAAAGGAAAAGCAATATGTTTGGTTATTTATTGCGACGTTCGCTGAGGAAATGGTCGAGGGAGGTATGACTAGGTCAGGAACGAGATCAAGAAAGAAGAACATATAAGTAGTAAAAGATTATCTCTGGAACGAAAGAAGTTATAAGGTCACCAATCTACGGGTTGAGGACAAGGAGGAGGAGGAGGAGGAGGAGAAGAAAGAGGAGAAGAAGAGGAAAGAAGAAGGCTATTTTGACAGAGATTGAGTATATGCTAGAAATGACTCAGAGTAGGTGACACCGAGGGAATAACAACTTCAGTGGCAAGAGAGGAGTCTGATTCATTAAGAGGAGAGTAGGCCTATACGCTTTTTGGCCACAATGAATCAATAGAACCTCAGCATCTTGGTAAGAAAAACTTCTGTTTCTTTGCATGACAATATTATATTACTATATTACTACCATACACAAGTCGGGAAGAAATGCGCTAATAAAATTAAACATTATCAACGAATAACAAAAGGAAAATCCAGAAATACAGAAAACTAGGTATTACAACTTATTAACTAGGCCTCAACTTGTTCTTAGAAAGATGAAGAAAGAAAGGGAAGTTATTAACACAGTAAAGATAAGAAAGCTTCAGTATCTGCCGAGAAACAATCTCATGAGAAATGAGCAGAGATTTTACTTATTGCAGTCCATACTACAGGGAAAAGTACTTGGAAAGAGAGGAGTTGGGCGACCGAGAATATCATAGCTGAGAAATTTGAGGACCTGGTTCAGACATCGTCTATTCTCTTTAAATCGTGTATAGAATTAAATATATATATATATATATATATATATATATATTACAGAGAAAGAGGTTGTGGGTCCTCCTAAGCCTCGGGTTAAGGAGTAGAGGAAGTTAAAGGGTGGGCGCAGTGACTGGTTTGATGGCACACAACTATATATATATGCACACTCACACACACGCACTATGTAATGTACGCTGTTACACGCCGCAGTGTCCCAGTAGCAATTTACTGCACATGTAACAGCTCAAATCAGTTTGATTCTACTTCGCTTTCCTAGCGAAATTCTTTCACAAGAATGTAACACACACACACGCACACACAATGTTCTTTCTGTACTGTTGAAATTAAATAATTAAATAGTAAAACGTTAATGGATTATCTGTTATTGTTAAGTGTTGAATTGGATTCGTCGTACACTCAGGGCGGGTACAGCTTACATCGTGTGTGTGTGTGTGTGTGTGTGTGTGTGTGTGTGTGTGTGTGTGTGTGTGTGTGTGTGTGTGTGTGTGTGTGTGTGTGTGTGTGTGTGTGTGTGTGTGTGTGTGTGTGTGTGATTCGTCGTACACTCAGGGCGGGTACAGCTTACGAAACGCGATCTTGTGTGTTTTTGTGTGTGTATGTGTATGTAACATCTTAGCAAAAATCTGATCATGCAGCAAGCGTTTCCGTAAAAAATCCATTCGTTTTTCATCAGTCAAACAACGCTGATTGGTTAAGTGTTTTAACAGACTTTGTGCATAAAGACACAAACGTAAATGTTCACATTACACATTCCACGTGCTCGACGCAAAACAAAAATAGTTTTACATCATTCCCGCTTTAATGAAGCCAGTTTTGTTTGGGTTATAATTTTAAGTTAACTACACTTAACGCTTTGTGTAAACAAACTGGAATCTTAAAATTTATTTACAAAACTTATAAACAAAATTAGCAATGAAGAAAAAAAGCAAGCGTATCAGGCTTTTTTAATAACGAAACGTTTTATCTAAAACGTCAATAAAATAGTAAGTGGTTTGACAAAGTATAGGCCTACTGTATTTGTGCAAACTGTAATGACAAAAGTTTTCTTAAGGTTTGGTCGTTAAGTAGACTACTAAAAAAATAAAAAGTTAATAAAAAAACAGTTATTTTAACAGCAATTTCAACTAGACACGATTTAAAAATAAATTTATGTGAAACAGAAATACTTAAAATAGCTTCTACACACAGACCATGCAGAGATAATGTTTCCAGGTAAGAAAATTTAAAAAAAGGAACAAGTGAAGTAGCTAGTATATTTTTTCTTTTTGTGTAAAGGCTAATGATAAAACAAAACGAAAGCTGCGGTCAGTTTTGGGGTAATGATGTTTCTCTGATTAGTTCGAAGAAACATAAGATTGGTGAAGGTTTTAAGAATATAGATATGACAGAAAACAGATAAAAACAGACGTTCACGACTTTATACTGATATTTATACTTTACATACTTAATTAATACACACATATCGAATGTAAATGTTTATTCGACATTATAATTAATCTTATTATAATAAGAATAGTTATATTTGCTTAGTTTTGTTACTTTTCGTAAAACACACACACACACACACACACACACACACACACACACACACACACACACACACACACACACAGAGTCGTGACGTGTATTATTATTTCTGTATTTAAATAGCGAATACAGATCCCGACTGTAACGCGTGCCGACACAAAACTGCGAGTTTCATTCTAAACTGCGCGTAAGCAACTTATGGCTTACCTGATTGTGAAACAAATTATACCACTGTGCAAAGAAAATTTATTAACTATAAAATAAAGAAATAATTAAATGGTTTATAAAAATCTGATATAGAAAAAAGGAAACAACATAAAATGGAAACAGCATATGGTATAACTAAAGATATTTATAATAAAAAGTGCATATCTAAAAATGCGAAAATAAGGCATTACAGTACAGTAGTGAGGCCAGAATGCCTATATGCAAGTGAATGTCTACCATTGAATTATAAACTAGACAAATTAGAAATATTGGAAAGACGAATTATTAGGAAAATATTAGGCCCACGAAAAACTTCAGTAGGTTGGATATTAAGAATTAATGATGAAATATATCAAAGTATAGAAAATATAACAGAAACAATGAGAAATAGAAGACTATTATTTTTTGGACATTTATGTAGAATGGACGACATAGGTTAACAAAGCAAAGCAGATCGTTAAATATCTGTAGGGGAAGAAGTCAACATCAAGTTGGATTAAAGAAGTCAAAAAGGATTTAGAAAAAAAGTAATATAAACGCAGAAGAAGCAATTAAAAGAGAAGTTTTTCGGGCAAAAGTGTTAAAAACGGAAGGAGTCCAGGGTAGGTGAGAGAAAAACGCAGGTTCAAAGTGGACTGAAGACGGGAAGAAGAGACACAGGTGAAAAGGTGAAAGAATATTGGAGAAAAAGGAAAGAACAAAGAATAGAGAATTGAAATTGGCATGTGGTCCTTAGATGGCCGATACAAAAAAAAGTAATAATTAAAGTTTGTTTCATGAGTATTTTAATGTAATAGGCCAAAATACCCAAATGTTTACAAAAGTATATTTAGATATAATTAAATTAAACGATTAAAAGTATTTTATAAATATTCAATTAATTAATTATTAATATTTACTAATAGTGAGGTGACAACATAAGAAGAGAAATCAGAGAAAATAGGAAAATTCCATTATCAGATAGCATAAATCTCGGGCAGTTACATGAAGCGGGCTAACTATTGCTTTCCCCAAGGGTTTATCAGCTTTATTCGATCGAACAAACTTCACCCCCCCCCCCCCCGGCACGGTAACTCGCTCAAGCCGACAAAGGCGCCTAAAATCAACAGCACTGTATGAGACTCCCGATGATATTCAAGTAGATCGATACAAATGTAAAGCTTTCTTGTAAAAAAAAAAATTAAAACCTATTATATTAATAAAACGTACAGAAACAGAAAGCAGCACGATTAATCGAAATTTGTCTGCGATACGCGGACTAGCCGCAATTAGCGACGTGTGCAAGAGGTATCGATCCCGCGAGCGTTGCGTGATCACGTACACTAACGTTCTAGCTAACGCATATTAATGAAATAACACTTTGTCGCACTCGTCTTGTGCCGTTATTTACACAAATAATTCCTTCAAAGGAAATTTTATTTTAAACTGAATTCTCGGACGGCGAATGATAGGCAAACCCCTGTTTCGAAGCTGAATAACCGCACAAGCACACTTCCAAATTGAAAGGAGACGCTTTCTGACATTGGTATAGTCAACACTTAATACATTATAATCTCTCTCTCTCTCTCTCTCTCTCTCTCTCTCTCTCTCTCTCTCTCTCTCTTTATACCACACGCGTGCTCAAACGGAAACGCATATTAGTAGCGTCACAGATTTTCAAAATTTTTACTGCAATTTGGGTCATTTTTATTATTGATCTTACGCACGGAAACACATCCTTACAGACTTTTCATTGTCTGCTCTCTCTCAGTATTATCATTACTACTGTCAGGCGTTAGGCACAAAATCCTGCTATCCGCATCGTACCTAGCAATGATAGTGAGTTGCGTTTGCGATGAGAAACACAGTAGTTCATGAGTGTGTGTGTGTGTGTGTGTGTGGAACACGTATTTGTTCGACAAGACCGGATGATGAGCATATAAAAGCTGTAGGCCTGCTAACATTCATTTTATTTTCGCCGGAGTTTCAGGTCAGAGTGACAGCGAACCGGGTTATACGATCTCGGTTAATGTCTATGTTGTGGTTGTTGTATTGTTTATTAATACCGGCTGGAAACTGGTAGTGCGCGCGCAGACTTATTTTACGTGTCACAGACTCGATTACCTGGATCATCAGGTACCTACACGTTTCACTACGCACACACGCACGTGTCACACGGGAATTGCAACCGTGACGTCTACGTTCCCGTTCCACGACCATCTGAAATATTATATTGTTTGTATTTTATTACCTTTTCCCGTTCTTATTTAATTAAAGAATATAGGCTATAAAGAATTAAAAATATGTGACTTGGCAACTTAACACGATGACAAGCGGAAAAACGTGTGCAGGGACAGTCTGCGAGACAGAAGTATCAATAAGTATAATAAATGGATATTTTCTTATATAAATATATAAATTTAAGTGATGACTTCTGCAAATTTTCTTAATTTTTATCATTATAATTCACCTGATACACGTTTCACATGTCAGTTCACAACCAAAATATTTATACGTTTCATATTTACTTGCAAAGAAAATGTATACACACACACGCGCGCGCGTATACGCGCATGAATATTGTATATAGTAACGTGTGTAGTCGTGTGATTGGTAAATCTTCGCATGAAAATGTATTTCTTTAACGAAGCTTTACAATACACTCTGTACTAATGACGTGCGTTTGTATTGATGCTCCACGTACGGTTGCGTTACTACTAGCTCGAACAGCGTCAAATACTCTTTTGTACGCGAGCGTTTGTGTGTGTGTGTGTTATTGTAATATAAGTTACCGAGAGTTGAACGATTTAAATCTGGCGATGTTGACAAGAAGTGTTTCATGTTCAGTTAAATGTACCTGCATGTAGAAACAAAGAAATGATTTATAACTTATATTACACTAGTGTTTGTGTGTGTGTGTGGTAGTACTTTTTATTTATGTTTATTTAAATGTACGATGAGTTGTATGAGCGTACTAGGGGACAAATACAGTAATTGGTACTTACAAGCTTACGTACGGTCCACGATAAGCAGGCATTCCTTGACGCCGCAGGAGGGGCGGGGAGAGAGACAGAGAAAGGGAGAGAGCGGTCGTAGGCCCTGAAGTAGCCACCACTGATGGTCACGTGGTATCTCTTGTAGGGCTGGACACCCAACAGCCGAATCTGACTGACGAATTTACCATGGCTGTACGCCGTAAGGGCGACCAAACAGTACTGACTGACTCGTCCACCCTTCGAGCGTGCCTGCCTCCCCCCCCCCACGCCACACGTCGCCCCCGCAATGCAGCCAACTGACACACAAATTTACCGCGTCTACACTGTTTGTTCAGAAACAATACTCCGGTTTATTTATGCTCCCGTTTCGTCGCGGTTGATTTTGCGCTTTATCAGCGCGTAAAATCCAGTCCGATTGAAGATATTCTTAAAAAGTTTATTTATTCATCCCATAAAGTCATTTCCGGCACTTTCTTTATTTTAATACGAAATCACGGGTTAGCCTTATTACGGAAAGAAAACACGATTCAAATCGTGGGCAGAACAAGATGAATGGGATCAGGTTTTCATTGTGTCCAAGCACCAGTAAAAGGACCTGACTCTATACTGTTACACATTAAGTGCCTAATTTTTTTTTTTGTCTTTAATCATTAATCTTCCTGAATAATCATTAAGAACAAAATTATTCGTACATACTGTGTGCTCTGCGCATCCCTATGAGTAGGGTTGGGGGTGAATAAGTATCCGACAAAATGGGCTATGTGCCTCATTCTTAAGATCGATTTAATATTAACGAACAAAATGCGATCTACCACCTGTAGGATGTTCGTGGCTTTTGTAGTTTTTTCAATTAAATTTTATAGATTTTTATCTCAATATACATAACAAATTAATTAAACCTTATTATTAAAAACTTGATTATTCTTTTTATTTTCAAACCTTACACAACTACTTCCTTAAAATTTATGTCTTTAATCATTAATCTTCCTAAGTACGGTAATCATTAAGAACAAAATTATTGGTATACATACTATGTGCTCTGCGCATCCCTATGAGTTTCTAGAGAGAAATGCCATGCACAAAGATTTATTTATTTCTCCGTGGAGCCCGAATTGTGATGTTTAGAAAATTAAAACAAGATTTAATAACTTTTTTTTAACACATAAAATACGTATTCTTCCAAACACACCGAAATGTAATTGCATTTGTACAAACGTTCCATACGTTGGGTTTTACCTCTTCTAATATGTTTTCCATTATTTTAAAATAAATGAAAACAAAATGTATTTAAATCTTGACATTTTTGTGGAAACTTGTAAACTTTGCGGTATTAAGTTTTGAAGTTAATTTTTTCAACACTCGTAGGAAAATGTATACAATAAACAAGTTAGTCGATATATGACAGTTTACAGTAACAGAAAAAGAAAACTAAAAAGAAAAATACAAGTAAGTGCCTTGCAATTTTCATAGGTACACGCGTCCCCTGTAATGTAGTATCCGGATCCGTCTGCATTGACACAAAAACTCACCTTGAGACTTGCGCCTGCTGAGTATGCAAAATACTTGCAAACTAACTTCACGCCATTTTCAGTCGTTGGTAACCTTGTTAGTCGTTTAGTAATCTTAATATATTTTTTTTTAAACAAAATTCTCAATAAAATAAGGAAATAAGGGTATGATTGAATTTCTAAAAACAATGGATTTCTAATACATATGGACGCATATTCGTGTTGATTAGAACGACTTTCAGCAGATCGACAGATCGCTTTTCCCCGTCACACCCTGTCTAAACGTACAGAGAGAATATGACTGTATCCTTTATATGAAGGTCCTCATAATAATTTGTTTATACTGAAAGTTGTTATAAATTTTTAACCTCGCGCGTAGCGTACCATACGTGCATTTTTTTTTTCGTATGGCCCACTGTGGACTACGTTTCATTTAACTGGTTCTCCCTTCTCCTCCTCTCACATATCTCCTTCATTCTTGACCGATGTCTCTCCCTCCTTTCGTCAGTCTAGATGGCACCACTACATGTACTACTACTATTATTATTATTATTATTATTATTATTATTATTATTATTGTTGTTGTTGTTGTTGTTGTTGTTGTTGTTGTTGTTACGCCATTATACAACATTCTACGTGTTTCTCGGCTATTCCAGAGGAGCCCGGCTTGTGTGTGTGCGTACGTATTGGTGCTACTTTGAGATAAAGGACAAATACGTGACACTTGTCACGCGTCCGTAGCCGCGACTGTTCCAGACTTCCCGGTCCGCGCGCACTGTGTTCAAGGTGGCAAGCAATTACACTCTAGTGTTTTCTAGTAGCGTTGACGCGTAGTACGGATTATTCTGGAATCTCAGCATTCTGTATAAATATAAGCATTCAGCGACCCTCAGTTTTAATTGAAGTGGGGATTTATTCCAGTGACGGTTCGAAGTATTGTGGCGAAGTGTTGTGTTTTTAATTGTGCGGGACTCTATTAGTTGACATTATTATGGCGTGTGGACAATTTTATTTGATTTGTTGTGAGAGACTATCTTGTTGATTAAAAATTGTTAATGGTGATAATTAATGCTGGTTTTTAGTGACATCATTGGTGTCTTGTATTTTGTTTTCCACTGTATCATACGACGATCAGCGACACCGTAGTAACATTATTATTATTGTTATTATTATTATTATTATAACTAGGAGACTTGCTAGTTAGTACACCAGTGGCTAGTTTAGGGGAACCCGGTGTAACTCTCTAAAACGCATAAACTGCAGCTAAAATCCTCTCCCAACTGGCCTAAACGACGTCGAGACAGTACGCAGTCCCGTCCCCCCATAAACTACAGCAACGCTCACATACCAACAGTTAACTGCCTACTGCGTTTAGGAGAATCGGGTGGGTGAATAAAATAAGCTAGAAAATAATACTCAATAGAACCAAGGAAGGAGAACGGGAATCTGGATTGTACATACACAAAACTCTTTATGTCAGGCTAATAATTACAAAGTATTGCCATTTTTAGACCAATGGATATTATGCCGAGGTCCAGTCCCCGTCGCATCATAAAATCAATGTGAGTTTTTTACCTCCCAGGTCGAATGAGTTTGTGGAAATGAGTTCTGGTGGAAACATCCTGTGGTAATAATTATTGCTGGCCACCATACCTTCCTTGTATTCAGAACTCATAGACTGCTTATGCGATAAACGAGGAACCTTGTTATTATTATTATTGTTGTTGTTGTTGTTAATATTATTAAGTGTTCTGTTTGATAGTAGGTTTCGCTTCCCATCCGGCTTCTCCCAAGCCCCGTAGTCGTCTCTTCTAACTTCCTCCCAATGTAGTTTGCTTTCCTATGACAAACCGTATTCCGGATTGATCTCTTCACGTCCACCACTTCATTTGTCACTTTACTTTCCATTCTTCTCCAGCAATACGTTTCGGAGGTCCGTTTCTTCTCCTCTCTTCTGAGGCCCGTTCACTCATAACCGGGAGCCGATTGCCCGGGCGTTGGTGTGTAAAGTCGAATTAGAGCTTTCACACTTGCAGCCGGGATGTCGTTGTCCTCTCCCTCGGGACACAACGTAACCTCTCAAACGTGCCCGGCAGCCACTTGTTGACTGTTTTTCCTTTGTTTTGTGATGCTCGGTTTTTTATTTGAGTTTTTTTATTTTGTTTTTGTATTCGGTCTTTGTCAGAATGAATTCAAATGAAATTGATATAGACCTACTGATTTCATTAGTGCTGTGGGACAAAACGCTAGTAGTCTACGAAGACCGAAATGAAAAGAAGAAAGCGTGGGTGGAGATATTAACGGAAATGAATGAATTGCAACATATATAGCAACAGCAGCCTGCATAGCGACATTAATATTAAGGTTTGTTCGCGCTCCATAATCTACGCGCACTTGCAACAAGCCGATGGATTTGCGAAACCGACAACACAGGCACCGGCACCGGATCGCAATGGCACTATATGAATGCAGTCTTGTACTCTAAGTACTTGAACAGATCAAAGTTTTAAAATTCTTGATTTTCCACGGCGATTCTCACCGGATACATTTGCTCTTTCTGTTCCTGTTTGATTCTGGTCCCCTTGTACTTCTTTATGAAAGTCTAAAATGTATCTTTAGAAACATTCTCCTAAAGCATCATACGATCGTAAATATAAAAACAATTGGTGTTGATAACTACCAAAACGGCTTATATCAAAAAACAACGCGATGCATTAAAAAATATATACAGAAATTAGCTACCGTGTAGAAATTTAACTCCAAAAGAAGAACGAAGACACTGAACATATCAGTTTAAATCAAATATCGTATTACGTGATTATGATTCATTTAGACCGCTCGTCAAATAATTTGAGGTTTTAATGTCTTAAAAAGTTATCTACAACAAGCAAAATGTTGCCTTTTACACAGGCCCATGTGTAGACGCTATTTTGCCATTTAGCAGCTACAATTCTATTTAAAAAGTAAAACTAAATTTTTACAAAAAACCGATTACGTCAGACTCTTAGAAAATAATATAATAAAGAGCAACTTCGTCTTACATATCTATTTACAGTCTAAAATGTGACTCATACTTTTAACTAGATTCAATAGATTACTAGATTATTTCTAGATTACTAGAAATAGATAACTAGATTCAATCTTAATTATCACATTTTAATTTTATATAGAGCATTTTATACTTCAACCTCAAACACTTTATCTCTGTCAATTTTCGCCGTTAATCAGCTTTATGTGTTAAAAAAATTTAAGTAATTTTGTAAACTTAAGAAACCAAACTTGCCGCTTTCTGATGAAGTAATTAGTTTAAACTCGATAAAAAATAATCTGTTTTCGTCGATCTAAAAGTTTCAAAGTATAAATATTTCTAAACAAAACTGAGAAGAGAAACTGCTCCTGTAATGTTGTAGTTACTAAAGTCACATTTCACTTTATTAAATATTCCTGTGTTTCCTGTTTTTGCCTCCCACAGTAACTTCCTCCACCCTACCACAATGATTTCTGTCCAGTTCACACTGTTCTTACATCCCACCAACTGATGATCGTTCTCTCTTGAGCTCCAATCTAGCAAAGTCTTATCGCCAAGTCAAATAACCTCCATTTATTTTTATAATTCCGAAAATCATGTCATCTTTGGTTTGCGTATACATTTCTTGGCACAGCCATTTCTACGCCCCTCTGTGAAGCATTTCCACGTTCCTGACCCACGGAATACAACTGAGTACTGGTTTTCCTATGGCAGTTTGTTATGCTTCATATTATTGTTCGCCTCTCTAAAGGAAATCCACATTTCCTTTTAACGTTTTGGGCCGTCTGATGGAGATTTATTTATTTGTAAGCTTTCCTCCTTTATTCTAACTGTTTCTTCCTGGCGCTGACTTCTACTGCTAACATTGACATGTTGATTATTGAGTCATAAATAAATTTCTGTCTATTATCGTGTGTCGATTTACGTTTACTAAATGTATATCCTTCTTAGTCTGCTGAAACCATTTCAATCTTGTTTTAGGCCTCTGATCACAGATGTCAAAGATTTAAAATCCATTCTCTTCAGGTGCCCGTAGAAAACTGCTCTTCTCTTACTAAGTATTTAATATTTTATTTAATATATGTCAATAAAATATCAGAAACGTTTAATAAAAGATAACAGTAAGCGACAAAAGTTACAACAATCTCACCATTTACGTGAGATCTGCAGTGAAGTTAAAATCATCTCCGAAATCACATTAACAAAAAGTACTATATTATGGCCTATCAACTGTCAGCCACTCTGTAGGTTACAACACAATATAATTCGCTTTTTCAAAATTTACCAGGTTGGTGACTAGTATAATATATAATTTGTTATCATAATCTGTATTATAAGGTAAAGGCGCGACAGATGACGCATATTTTTGTTGTTGATCATTACTCCTAAGCAACATAACCTAGATAGGATTTGAAAGGTGAACTACAAAGAGGAAAGGGTTTTTCACATTATGCTGCAATCGGAATTAAATAAGCATTGTTATTCTTTTCAAAATACGTAAATTAAAAAAGTGTGTTTTTTGTCTCGTTTCAAGTATGAGGGGTAAGATGCCGCACTAGTGTCGGGTAAGATGGCTTATGGCATTTAACATAGAAATAACTTGATAATGTTATATCACCATACATGAAATGTAATATAACTATTAAAAAACTAATCAGGACAGATGCCGCGTGTTTTTTAATTAAATAATATTCCTATACAACTTAACCTAGACAGATTTTAAAAGTAAACTGAAAGGAGAAAGGTTTTTCAACAGTATAACGTAATAAAAATCAAGGTGATCGTTTGTTAGTTTACAATTAATTAATACAATACAAAATTTGAAATGAATACATAAGAACTACAAATTATTCGTTTTAAAAATGACAATAGCAAGCTGTTAAAAACAGGATGTGAATAATCTAGAAAAAAATTAAAACTAAGAATGTTTAAAAAAATTATTTTTCGTAAAATATAAATTCAAATACTATTATTTTTTACTTAATTTAATCTGTTTCAGTTAAAACAACTTCAGTTATTGATTTTCAATTAACTGTTCATATTTCTTCAAGCACGTATTAAAAACAATTCTTTTTATTTATCTGAAAAATGTTACTGATTTATTTTAAGTCATGAAAATTGTTCATATTGATTTTCTTTCATCAAGCTTTTTACGCACATCCTTCCGTCCGCAACCACAACACTTTCCTTTGTCTCCGTAAAGAGTGGACGACTCGTGAAGCCACCTTCGACACTCTACACATTGAATCCAATCGTCGTCCGATTGTGTCTGAGTGTACAATTCAAGACATTCTACACACTCGTTGTCATCAAATTCATTAAGATCGTCACTCATTGCATCATCACAAAGACTTAGTGGTAACTCTTCCAGGTCATCTTCAGACGAAGTAGGTACAGACATCCTTCTTTTCTTCGAGAAACGTCGTTTCTTCCGCAAGCTTGATTTGGGTTTTTTAACATTTGAGACTCCCTGTTCATTTTTATGTTTCTTATTCTCTTCTTTCTCCATGCTAATTCTTTTCTTGCGCCTTTTTTCCGTTAAATACTCTTTTGACGTTAAATTTGCCGCCGATTGCTTTAACTTTGGTAAGCTTTTATTTAATTTAGGAATTGGGGAAACCTTGTGAAGAATTTTTGTTGGTGTTTCAGTGATCCCAATCTGTGCACTTGTAGATGGTCCGGGCTGTCCTTCAGACATTAGTATCCCTGGGCCACTGGAGGCTTCAGTTAATTGCCAATCGTTTTCAGCAGATTTATTAATTCCTTCAGATATTAAATGTGACAGACCAATAGGGCTCATATTTGATCCTTGATCACCAGAATATGAAGCTGGAATGATTTCTTCTACGTTGGTTTCTTCCTGCTGCGTCATATGGAATGCATAATCTGGGATAGCTTTACGGTTAAAAGGGTACACGCCAATTGACCTGAATCCGTTTACAGCATTCTTTGCAGTAGCAGATTGGGCCCAAGCCTTTGAAAGTAATTCACCAAACTGCATCCTTGTGATTCTTCGGTTTGGTTCGTCTTGTCTTTTGTGAGAAGTCACCCAGTTGTGACACACTTCATTCCAGTGGCGCTTCAGAGACTTGAAAAAAGACCTGTCCAGAGGTTGTAAGTACTGTGTGCTATGACTTGGAAGGCACAGCATGATTATTTCATTTTTTTCAGCAGTCTCCAACATTTCCAGAGAGTTCATGTGTGAAGAATGACCATCTAATATTAATAATACCTTCCCGGAAGGTTTTCTAGGAACAAAATGATTCACTAGCCAGTCAGTAAATATTTCTGTACTAATATATGATGACTTGGCGTTCATTGCAATTGAAGAACCAGGTGGAATGCTGTCTTCCCACTCCTTTTTCTTATTTTTCCCTTTAAATATACAATAAGGTGGTAAATAATTTCCTTCCGCACTGATACAGCCAATTATTGTTATATTCTCTCCTCTTTCTGCTGAAATTATATTATGAACATCTTTACTACCTTTAACGGCAACAACTTTCCCGGGATCATTATTTAATTGCAATCCACTTTCATCGGTGTTAAATATATTTGCCGGTTTGCACATCAAATCGTTTTCAGTTAACGCTTTTCCCAGTAGATCAAAATATTTATCTATTTCATCTTTTGCCATTCCCTTCCCTCTAGCCTCTGAGAGTCCTTGGGATTTCCTTATAGAAAGTACAGGATTTCTTCTTAAAAACGAATTGAACCAATCTTTTCCTGCTCTTTCTTTTACTTCATTGAAGTTTCCTTTCAATCCCATTTGCTTAGCTAGATTGAATGCTATTGACTTAACTGTTAAAGGCTTTGGTGCGAATCCATTAGCTTGAGGGTTGCAATATGCTTAACTAATTTCCCCTCTGCTTCTTTTCCTAACAAAGATGATGGACCTAGCCCAGTCTTCTCAAAATTTCCCTTTTCTAATCTTCTCCTTAGTGTTCTTTCTGGGATATTGTTTTGCCTAGCCGCTTCTCTTTTGGAAACACCTTCGTCTTTGACGAGACGAACAGCTTCTTTTAACTGTTCCTCGGTCCATTTTCCTCTATCCGTAGTTCTTTCTCGATTGGTCGGCATTTAAAATTCTGAAAAAACGAAGTTGTAATGGTATTAGACCGTTGAAACAAAACGAAATACTGCGGCATCTGTCCCGCAGTAGCATGCGTCATCTGTCCCAATACGGCGGGTAAGATGCCGCACCGCCATATTGGACCCGTAGTGGCAAAGAGACACAATACGTCTCTACTCAACAGTAACGCTCACTGTTTACAATTAAAATAAGTGTTTACTGCCTAAAAATCTAATTTTCAGAAATGAACAGAAAATTTCTATGCTTACCGAGATCAAGTTTTGTAAATAATTGTAGATTTCTCGAATATTCACAACTGTATCACGACAAAAACATAAACACACAACCTTCACCATGCAAGCTAACTCAGTGACTAGCAGACCAGATGCCAGCTCCCAATGTAACTAGAATAATAAGGTAGGCACTCCGGCCAATTACGCTCCCATTGGTTGCTTCGCTCTGACGTCGCCGGGTGGAAGAAATAAGCGCGAGTCTCGATTTACCATGCAATCTTACCTGAAACAATGTCCTACTTAGCATCTCTCTGCTGTTTACACGAAATATTAACAATAATTGTAACGAGCTATTCATATAGAAAAAGGATTAAACAACAAGATTAAAGGGTTTGTGGCAAAAAATAATGGTAAAATCTATTTCTACACTTAATAGAAAAGTAAGCAAGTCTGTCCACATATAACATTGACAAAATGGCACAAGGTGTAAAATTAAGTCGGAAAGGAGGCGACATTTTTTATATAATATATATATATATGTATACATATATATAATATGCCTGCGTGCGCGCGTACGTGCACACGCGTGCGCGCATGAGTGCGTGTATAACATTTCTATGTAGTATAATATATTTGAAACAAGCTTCCAATTATTATAATTATAATCAATATCATAATCATTTTTTTTATCTACATTTTCACTGTTATAACGTTAAAAACTGAAGCTAGTACGTTTAGTTGTAAACATAAATACTTTTGTAAACGAAATGAAAATGGTTATTTAGTTGATACATACCTACATAGGTGACTTAAATTTTTGAAGACGAAGCTACCCAGAAGCTACTCTTTGTTGCTGCATACTTTTCAAGTGACTTGAGTTTGAGCTGTTTGTTCAGATGGCGGATTCTGATGAATGTTCTTGTCCTGACGTACAGACAAATGACTTTCTCGTCAACTTCTGGAAATTTAGCAGTAAGGTGGACAAATAAGAGATAACTTTCACTTGTTTTGATACTGTACGTCCGTGGAAAGAACTAAAAACTATCTCAAACTGAATCAGTTTTTGTAACCACTCGTCTGACGGATGGGTAAGCCCCCCCTTTGATATAATCGATATCCAGTCATGACTATGTTCCCCGGAAAGACACAATGTTTCGCCTCTCACACCTAGACTTTCATCAATGAAGCGCCACTTGAATGCGATGTACCCGGCCAGATATTTTAAGGCATCTTGAGGAACATCGTTGTCACTTGCAGACTGGGCGAAGTCCTCTGTTTTTAACAATTCTGCTTCGTCGGTGTCATTATTCGGAGAACTTGGTATTAACGTATGTTCAACTATGTCTATGCATAGTTCATTGGTAACAAACTGGATGAAATCCTCGTCAGAGTCATTTGATTCCATAACTTCGGTGGAATGAATGCTACCATCCTCAGCCACAGACGCACTTCCAGATAACGGTATATCGTCCGTGCTACCCGTTAAAAGCAAGAGCCGAATTCTGTTGTGCACTTCAAAGGGAGTGGGATTATTATAAAAGACGCCTAATCCCCAAATTCGTGAAAAAAAGTTTTTTAGGCAATCTTGATTGAATCTAGCGGTCAAAATGTACGTCACCCCATGAATCATTGTCATTTGTTCATAAAGGCCGAACAATGAATTTAAAGATATAATGAAACCTTTCTGAAAAGGTAGTAAACTTTGTTTACTTGCTACTCGCATGTTAGTTATTACTTCCAAAAACCTTTTTAAAGTATTTTCTTGGCTCCTTAAATTCATGCCATACCCACTTCTCAGGGGCGTTTTCTGGTCTTTTGGAAGTCACGAGTTTAAAACATCAAATGCATCGTTTACCAGTTCGATGAAGCTGCTTTCGCGCTCTTTATTTGCAACATATTTCACCGCCTTTGCTGTACGATTAGAAAACAACTGTGCAGCAAATCTTACATTTTTACGAGATCGACCAGTTACGTTAAGGTGTATCTGACTAATATTGGGTAAAATCGTCAATTCTCCTTTCTGTTGCTGTAACACATTTTCGATTGTATCCTTTTTAAGCTCAGTGCCGTCGGAAAGTAACAACCCATGGTCTAGGAAATGATGTCTAAGGAGCTTCAAAAGATGAGGTACGTCACAGAAAATCCACACCTTATCGTTTCCAGTTGGGTTAATGAAGAAATGTTTTTCTGTGTTTACACCTAATTCCTTCTAGACTTTTGAATTCTTTCCCCCATATCACACGTCACAGCCGGTACATGAATATTACTCTTCTCAACGGCACTGATAATGCTTTTAAGCAATACATCTGTCATGGTCACATCAAAATCATAATAAATGGGTTGCTTCCACTTGGCAAACAGACCTCTAATCTGAACATTATCACAAACATGACCACCTGAACATTACTGTGGGGCCCCAGAATTACGTCATCTGATGAATCGTAGCACACACGTCCATCAATATTCATTTCATCGAAGAAAGGACACAAATTCTCTCAAGTTCTGTAGGCCTAAAATTTGTAGCCTTAGCTTTCATTAAAGACAAAACTTCCTGAAGGATGCCTCGCCAGCATTTAAACTGTCGTGTCCACTTTTGGAGAGTAGAAAGAGCAGGTAAGGGGAAATTGCGTGTTCTTAAGTAATTGTAGGTCTTCTTTGAAAGTGGTCTATCGTGAGTGCATTCGCGATATCTTCTGATGACCACTTAACCCTCTTATCTTGTAAAAGACATCGAATCTGGCCTGGAGTGAAGCACTTAGCAAGGATATCTTTTATGTCTTGATTTAATGTTCCCCGTGTTGTTTTGCACGGGAATGCCTTCTTGAAAGACGCTACATATCTTGCTCTTTTGAGTGTTGTTAAAGCAGCTTGCGTTTGTTTTAGTGCGAGTAGATTTAGGGCATTTTTCTTTTTTAGCTGTAAAATTTCTTCTCGAAGTTTTGCTATTTCTATATCTTTTTGTATGTCCTGATTTGTCTCAGTGTTGTTGTAGTAGGCCTATAAACCCAGAATCAATTTAGGAACAGGGAGGAAACTTATAGCCTGAGTTATGTTGGCTAATAAAATTTGACTAAAATAGTATTACAATGTTTAAACTGAGGACATACATACCTGAGTTGTGATCTCGCTTGAATCTGAGTTGCCGTGCCAATTTGGAATGTACTGGGATAGAATAGCGTTTAACCGCAGAATTTTTCTTGTCGGTTAAACCAAGAAGTTCATTTTTCATATCCCTTTCGTAATCTTCTGGGAGAAAGTGCTTAGAACACATTCGGGCTGTATTAACATTAAATTTATCAGTTCGTTTACAGCGAGAAAGCCACACACGTCTCAGCTCTTCGCTTTTTGGAAACCGGTGGTACCAGGTTCCTTAAAGCAACAATTATGACACTGCGCAACAGCACAAGAGGCATTACTACTGCTACCACTTTTATTCATTTCAAACTATGCGTATATTCCAATGTGTAACATAAGATAAAAACACAACACACACTGACACAATACAAAACAAAAATACAATGACGCTACAGAAATTAAATTGTTTAGACTCAAACGATTGTAATGAACAAAAACGATACTCAAAAAGAACGCACTGTACAAAATTCTGTTAATTCTGACCACAATTAAATACCTAATCTCCCTTTGCAATTAAACTCAAACGCTTAGTGTGTAGTTCTTCCACCAGATGACGTCACGCGTCAACAACAGCTGATCGCTAGGTTAGCGCGGGAAGCCGGAATGCCCCCCCCCCCCCGGCCAGCTCCCCTCCACGCTACGCAACGGAATGTGCGGCAACTGTCCCGCCGCGTCATCAGTCCCACCTTTACCTTATATCTGCATAACACACGAGAATAAATGTAACATCAGTATGAATTTTTTTCATTTATTAAAAGCAGCTTCGTCTCTTTGGTATAGAGATATTCTGAACCTCGCTGTTTTGCTTCGTTTCGTACTTGTATGGCAATCGGTACATGCGCAGAATGAAGTATTCAATTCGTTTGCTGCGTAGGGGGCTGTAGTGACTCGAAACCGCGAGTAATCGGAACTTTTCAGTCACTCAGTCGCTGTTATATACGTTCCATAAAAATACCGTTCCAAAATACCTGTTGTAGGTATATCGACCCATCTGTAATCGAAACGTTGCCGACGTAATTGCATTTAATAGAAACCGTGCACGACGGCTAGAGGTGGGCTAAACTGTTATTTTAAAATACTAGGTATGAAAATACCGTTCCAAAAAAATAACAGGTACAAATACCTGTTATTATATACTATATATACATAACCTATATTATCCTTTGTAAGTAACTCGTTTTGAGTTGCCTGCAGGTCTCCTATGTAATATCTTCAAATAAATACACTGCAAGTAGGTTTATTTTCACCTAGATAAACCTATTAATAAACCTACTTGCTGTGTATTTATTTGAAGATATTATATAACCTATACTAAATAATTTGTTATAAGAAATAAATTGAAACTAAAAGTATTAACAGTGTTACTTTACACTGTGACTTTATTAAACTATTACTGTTTAAATGAATATAAGAAACAAGAGAATCTATAGGCCTATCTCCCTTTGGGAATACCAATTTAAGTTTTCACTAGTAGTAAACAAACTAACATTGGTTAGACAAATCAGTTGCGAAACTCGGGGCAATTAAATAATTTAGAGTAGGCCTACGCGTAATACCACAAAAAATAATGTGAAAAAACATCAGAAACGTATAATAAAAACATAACAGTAAGCCACAAGAGTGAATGAGAATAAACAAAATTTTACAAATAAAAATAAAAAACAAATTGTAATAAATAAATATAAATACATAAATAAAAACTTATAAATAATAAGCAACAACAAAAGTAAATTAAATGCATTACAGATATTTAAGGAACAGGATTAGATAAAGTGCATAAATGTCCATTACAACAATCTCATCATTTACGTGAGATGTGTAGTGAAGTTAAAATCACATTAATAAAAAGTATAATATAGCTTATCAACAGCAGCCACTCTATAGGTTATAACTCAATATAATTAAATACAACTATTTCACTAACTACTCGGAACACAAAGTTTTTTTGAGTAAAAACATAAGGTTTTACCAACTGATTTTAGTTACAAGTTGGTGACTAGTATAATATATAATTTATTAGCATATAATCTGTATTATATATCTGCATATCACAATAAATGTAACATCAGGATGAATTTTTTCCTTTATTAATAACAGCTCCGTCTCTTTGCGCAGAATGAAGTATACAGGACGAAAAAGTGGCTCATACTAGTTCCTCCTCGAAATATGCTTGATACTACCTGTTCCTAAAATACTAGGTGTTCCTAAAATACTACTGTTCCTCTGGAACGCGTTGTTCCTTGTGTATCGGTGATACCACTAGTATTTGAAATACCTAATATTTTAAATACGCGTTACTGGCTGTTCCTTGCGTTCTAGCGATATTTTTGTACGCCTAGTATTTGGCCTTGACGTATTCGTTTACGTGATCTTGCGTACGTTTTGTGTGTGTGTGTGTGTGTAGGTCATGGATGTTTATATACTAACATCCATGGTGTAGGTGCGTAGGGGGTGCGCCTCGACTCAGAACAGCGAGGGCGGCGTGTCTCGACTCGGAACAGCGTAGCCGCGAATAACAGGTATTTCAACTTTTCAGTCACTGTTACATCCGTTCCACAAAAATATCGTTCCAAAATACCTGTTACAGGTATATCGGCCCACCTCTAAAGACGGCCTAACAGCCCGATTTTTAGACGTAATTTTGAGTAGGCTATATTGACACCGGCCGAGCAAGTTTCAGACAAAATTTATCCGTTGTTTGAGGTTTATAAAACTATAGTAATAATTTTGTATAACTGGGGTTTTAATAGATTAGTGTCTTAATCCCTCACCCATCCACTCAACCAACTACTGGAACGTGGAACCACCAGCAGCCACTGGATCAGCATATGGTACATAAGTTATACAGAAATAATGGATAACTTAAATATATGTGAGTACGTACTTAACCTATGTGAATAACATAACCTACGCATTTAACCTTGTACTGTATTACTGGTATGACAAATAATAATAATACCAATCACAATATTACTGAATATATTATGCAATAACATTACTTTGAATGTGGGTGAGGAGTTCTCAGTATACAACATGTGTAGTCACCACAAGTTTATCACATAATTTTATGTTTTCACATTCAGAAGCTCAATAGCCGCATTAGCTTCAGCAACATCATTTTAAAGCCTGCTAACTTTATGATTTAGACATTTTAGTAATCCCAAGAGTATATGAACTAGACTATCACTCAAAAATTTTCCTTGCAATTGAAAATTGATGTGACAAGTCACATCTTGAGGTGATCCTGAAGACTTGTCATCTTTATGTGGTGCTGTCATTTATGTAATTTTATGCAGGAGTTATACATGTTAGGCCTACTATAATAATATAATACTAACACTTTCTGCTACAGTCCGTTTCTTGATGTATATAATATATATTTTATAATTACTTTACCTCAAGATGTTTTCTCCCTATTTGGAACATGTTTCGGGAAGCCTTGTGTTCCCATCTTCAGCCTTCCTAATTTTGAGCCTTGTGAGGTATCTGTGTGTTGGCTGGTTATTGCTTTGGTTTCCTGTTGGTTTCTGGTGCTTTAAATTGGTATTATTGTGTGTGATTGTGGTGTATATACTAGCTAAAAGCATGGCTTTGTGGTGACTCGCGAAGCATAAATACAAAAAATATTATGTACAAATAAATAATCACAATATTTTTATATTTGAGCTTCACGAATCACCATCAAACCATGCTTTTAGCTAGTTAAAAAAAAAGTAATTTTTGGTTTTTTGAAATAATTTTATGGCTAAAAAACAATATTTTGATTTTTTATATTTATTTTTTTGTTAATATAAAAAAAATACAATAGAAAATTATTTTTAAAAAATTAATAATTAAATAATTAGAAAAAAAGATTAACATAATTAATTAATAATTAAATCAGTAATTAGATACATCAGATACAAAATTTCTCATTCGAGTTTCTTCTTGTTTTCTACACTTTAACATATGCGAATTTTTAATATTATAAAATCTATCGTAAGAAAATGTTCTGTTTAATGCTAAACCTTCTAAAGATTTTACTCTCGACAACACAACATATGTTAAACCAATAGAAGTTTCCTTTTCTCCAATATCTACAACAGCTCTATCTAAGGTTAAACCTTGAGCACCAGTTGGTGCAAGCAATTGATAAGAAGATGATCCCAATGTTTGATTCAATCGACAAGTGAAATAATTAATTAAAGTACTCTTTCCAGAATTGGCTTTTCCTTGAATAACAATTCTTTTAATCGGAAGTTCTTCGTTACCTTGTAGATAACTAAGTTGTTTTTCATATATATTTGTCAGTTCTTGATGTTCATCAGAGAAAAGAATATTTGACAGATTATATTGAACATTAACAATGTAATTTCTTTGATTTTCTATTACTTTTTCATTTTCAATAAAATTTTCCAATGTATTCAACACTTGTTGATTCTAAATAGAATGCCAATTATATCTTATATCAATTTCTCTTCTACCTAGATCTACTTCTTCCTGAATAGTATTTGGTCCAGCAGCTACGTCCATCCAATCATATGGTTGATCTACTTCTAATTGGTCTATTTCTTCAAAATCTTCTTTGTCTTCCAACATTGTAGCATATAATCCAAATCAAAATTCAGAATATCGTCATTCCCAAAATCCTGCTCATATATAATCTTCCAAGTACTATTATGTGGATTTAGATCATTCAGTTGTCGCCAAGGAATATGTAATAAAACTTGTTGCTTGTAAAAAGTTTCATTGTTTTCAACACCAGGATCATATTTAATTTTTGGTATGACTCTAAGAATAAAAGGTACTTTTTTAGTACTATAATTTGCACCTCTTTTATAAATTTTTGTAAAAAAATCTTTTAAAGACATATTTTCAAATTACGCTGATCGCTGTTGATATTTCTCCAAAGAATTTGAAATAGAAATGCTTCCATCCTCTCTATTCATATCAAGTTGTTCCCATACATTATGTGATAAATTAATTAAAACAAATTGACGAGATGATCGAAACAAAGGCCAACTCATTAAAATCCAAAATATTTCTTGAGCAGAATAATCACGTTCAGCTCTTTTATCAAAATCTTTTGAACTATTTGTTGAACATTAACATTACTATGTGACGCTTGCACTGTTTGTCTAATGAAATGTTTCATATCTTCCGATCTTGGTTCAGCTTTGCTAGCACAATTAGCAATATACTTAAGAATAGCATGAATAGAAACGATGGCTTGTGAGTCAATATTTGCTCGCCAAATTTTCAAAATTTGTTCACTATGGCTATTTAAATATGAATTATTTCTTTTTAAAATATATTCTAATTCACTATGAATAAATTCAATCTTACTTTCGTTGACACATTCTTTTGGAAACTTAAAACGACAAGTAGTTTCAGAAGATTTTTTTTCTTTCTTTGACAATAAGCTTTAGAACATTTGTATGCATTTGTACTGCACGTATTAAATGATTGTAATCAACACCTTGATCAGGTATGTCAGTAAAATGCATTTTTGATTAATGTAAATCATAAGTTTGAGAAGGATCTGGATGCCAAGTAGATATAAATTCATCGAAATACTTAATAATTTCTTGTATTCTTACAATATCATCTGGATTACAATTATTCAGATCAGGAGCATTTTCAAGCCAGAAAATACCATGCATATGAGGACTACCTCTATGTTGAAATTCAATACGAAACCAGAAATCTTTGACTTTGAAATATTTTAAAAAAAAAATGTTCCATAAAAAATTCTAAACTTTTATGAAAAAAATAGGCAAAAATTAAAGGATTAGAATTCAATAATTTTGATATTCAATAATCTCTGGCCAATATAAATCAGCTGCACTTAATGTAATAAAAACAGTAGGAGTTCCTAATTCTTCAACCATATCCAATAATTATCGAGACCTCATGTACCAATAAGAGGTTGATGACCTTAGATTAGCATTATAAGATAAAATTGATTTATACAATCTTGGTTCGCTTTGTAATATTTCTTGAAATTGTTCGATTGTTTCAATACCATGTAAACGTGATTTTTTTTTAACACAAATATTCTTGGATGTTGACCAAATCTGCCATCTTCATAGATCATGAGAAATTTAAAATACTCACTATTGGAAAACTTACGAAACCTCGCATCTTTAAGATCACCTTTTCGAGTAGGAAATAAAGTTGGAAAAGCTCTACAAATATATCCATCACACGTAAATTCATTAATAGGTACAGAATTTATTCTAGGCCAAGGTAAAACATGAGATTCGTCATTATCTTCCTGAATTCCCAATACAATATTTACTGCCTGTCGATTACATATAAAAGTGACCGTTGGAGCTCCAGATTCATAAATATTATTTAACAATGGATTTTGGTCATCATCTTCACTATCCAAATTAACATTATCCAAATTAAATAAAATATTTTGTTGTTTTTGACTACATATTATTTGTTGAAAAACACTTTCATTATCAGGTAATGTTTCTAAATTATTTTCGTCAATTATAATATGATACAAAGGATTATTGTTTTTGAGATATGCCAAAGCAGCCTTGACATTATTGCGATTTACAATAAAATCTTTATACCCTTCACCCTCATGTCTTCTAACAAAAATATATTGTGAAATAGTATCGATAGAATGAGGTAAAGAAGTAGTAAAATTTGTAATGTCTTGATTAAAATTAATTACTTGTCCACTATATCTAAATTGACCACCTTTAAGTCGATAGACTGTGATTACTGGATGAACTTGAGCAATTGATTGTTCTTCAACAAACGTTAATTTCTTCAATACATCAGGTTGTGGACCAGGATCCATATTATTGTCAGTGGAAAAAATATTAGTTCATTTTTGACATTAAATTTATGACAAAGAGTACAAGATCCATCCTCTTTAATATGTAGATCAAACCAACGACGATGACATACATTACACAATTTGAAATCCAAATTTTTCTGAGCAGTTTCAAAATTCACTGCATACTCGTAAAAACGGGCATCATCACGATGGGAACATTGTTCATTGTGTCAATCTTCTCGTTGTCGCTCTCTTGCATCACGCATTAATGAACGATTACGTGCACGTTCTTTACGGCCAGTCAGGGTACGATTTCGTGGCATTTTACTGTAATAATACAAATTATTAAAATAATTAATTAATTAACAATAATAATAATTACTTTAATTTTTTAATAATTTAACAACGAATAAATCTATAATATATTATAATAGTAAATAAAGTTATAACATTAATAATGAAAAAAATACTACACTAATATAAATTAAATAATTAAATTATTTTTTCAATTATTATTTAATTAACATCACTCATTAATGAACGATTACATGCACGTTCTTTACGGCCAGTCAGCGTAAGAATACGTGGCATTTTACTGTAATAATACAAAGTATTAAGTTAATTAATTAATTAATAATAACAATACATTTAATTTTTTAATAATTTAACAACTAATAAATCTATAATATATTAATATATTATAATAGTAAAAAAAGTTACAACATTAATAATGAAAAAAATACTACACTAATATAAAATAATATAGAGAATTAAATTATTTTTTCAATTATTATTTAATTAAATTTATTTAATAATAATTTGTTTAATTATTAAATAGAATTATAACATTAACGAATCATGAAAAATACAAAACAAAAATATTCACTACACTAATATAAATTAATATAGGGAATTAAATTATTGTATCGATTATTATTTAATTTAATTTATCCAATAATAATATATTAAATAACTAAGTATATATTTTTCTGATTGAAAAAGTAAAAAAACTTACCTTTCACACAAAAAATCTCTTTTAACAATGTAACTTAACCTCAAATGCAAATATAAAAATACAAAAAATATTTTCACTTGCCGATATTGATAAAAAAAATATACATGAAAAATGAATAAATAATTTAACATACGATTACAAAAACAATTTATAATATTATAAAAGATAATATGAAATATATTTTATAAACAACACAGCACACCAGTATCTTTCATTCATGAAAAACACTAGAATATTCGGTATATACACTGTTTGTCTAAAACCAAGGAACGTATACATTTTTTTGATTGAAAAAGTAAAAAAAATTACCTTCAACACAAAAATTCTCTTTTGACAATATAACTTATCCTCAAACGCAAATATAAAAATACAAAAAATATTTTCACTTGCTGATATTGATAAAAAATATACATGAAAATGAATCTTGGATTTATGAAATATGTTTTATGATTTACAAAATTTATGAAATATATTTTATAAATAACACAGCACACCAGTATCTTTCATTCAAGGAAAACGCTAGAATATTCGGTATATATAATGTTTGTCTAAAACCACGGAACGCATTAGTAACAGACTATATAGTAATATTAAAGAAATCCTACAGATGGCGACACTTTACATACATACCACAGAACGCATTAGTAACAGACTATATAGTAATATTAAAGAAATCCCACAGATGGCAACACTTTACATACATATATATCGATATATACACATAAATAAATGAAAAAAATTATTACAATTATTTCTTGTCAAAATTAATTTTTTATAAAAATTATGATTGATGACACATGTCATATGACATATGAATAATATGTTCAATTTCAAGTCTAGAGGTTCAGTAGTTTTTCCGTAAAGTGTACCACAAAAATGTACCAATTGTTGCCTAGTATAGGGACTCGCTTTGCTCATCCTAATTAGTATTTTGTGTATTTTCTATGTTGAGTGCTTTGAAAATTGTGTCATGTTGTCCATCAACTTCCCAGTAGATGAAACAATAGACATAATAATAAACAAACTTAAAGAACAAAATGAAGACACACAATATATAACTGAAATAAAAAGTAGCCTCCAACTAATACTAAAACAAAATTACTTGGAATTTAATAGCAAAATTTATCAACAGCAAGAAGGTTTAGCAATGGGATCTCCATTATCTACCATAATAGCAGAAATATTCTTACAACACATAGACACCAAAACACAAAATATTATAAATTCATTTGATCCAAATGGCATATGGATAAGTTATGTAGATGATGGGCTATATGTATCAAATAACAAAAACATAAATCCAGATAACATATTAAAACAAATCAATAACATACATCCAAAAATACAATTCACAGAAGAAAAAGAAAAACATAACAAAATCAACTATTTAGACATAACCATCACAAGAAACAACAACCACATACAATATGCAATACACAGAAAACCAACATCTACTAATATCATTATACCTAACCATTCTGACCACCCACCACAACATAAAATGGCAACTTTCTATTCACTATTTAACAGAATGTACAAAATTCCCTTAAACAAACAAGAAACAGACAAAGAAAGAAATATAATATACCAAATTGCTTATGAAAATGGATGCAATAAAAATACTGTAAACAAAATAGAAAATAAAATCAAATATAAAATAAAAACTGAACAATTAAGAATTAATCAAAATGAACAACACATAAATAATAACAACAATAAAAATGGGCCACTTCACATACATAAATAATAAAATTACAAAACTAACAAAACTATTTAAAAACACAGATATCAAAATAGCATACAAAACTAATAAAAATAATTTACAAAAACTAAATAACCCACACAACAAAGATAATACAACAACCAATGGTATATACAAAATTGAATACCAAGATTGCAATAAATTTTACATAGGACAAACAAAAAAAACAGCTGAAAAAACGTTATTTTGAACATCTAAATGCATACAAAAAACCAGAAATATATAAATCTAATTTGGCCACACATGCAATAAACACTGGACATGAATTCCCAGTCATAACCAATATGACACTAATAAAACATATAGCCTACCACACAAGGGACCATAATGAACATTTGGAAACATTTACAAATTGAAACTATATAAATTAATTCAATATTAATAAACTACTCTCGTCCCTGTTTGGGCGCCACTGAAACTATATAAATTAATTCAATATTAATAAACTACTCTCGTCCCTGTTCGGACGTCATTGAAACAATTCAATTTATTTTAATTGATATTTATAATATTTTATCTTACCTTCGGGTTCTCTTTCCAAGGTCCTAGCTTTCTTTAATGCAATATTTGCTTTCATTCTATTTTTACATTACATTTTCAATACAGAAAATAAGGCATGAATACTCAATCAATTGGTTTAAACTCATATGAAAATGACTTAGCAATAACGCAATTTAAAAATAACTTAGCCACTTTGCAACGCTCTCTCACTCATACTCTTGTATTTTTTCTTTTAAAATCCCGTGATTAAAACTGTGTTTATTTTTAATTTCTGTATTTATGGAATAGTTCTTATAGGGTTATGTAGAGTACCGGTACTTAACAATCCATGGCGTTAATCAGTTCCATCACCACCTCGTGTTGTTGTCTGTTTCTGGTCACCAATGTTATTTCCCCAGTTCACAAACTTTCACACTACTGCAACGTACTCCGTCTTATTTAATTCACCATAGTTTACAATTTCGTTACACTTTTACAGACTTTTTTGTCGGCCGACTTTTGTTTTAAACAGTTGCTCGAGCTCTTACGTTTTTAATTATTTGACCACGCGCGGCCATGAGTTGCAGTTGAACTAACTCATTGCTGCGCTAAGGCCGAGAACACGGAGTTTTTTCTGGTCACGTGATCGTCAGTCTGCGCTCCAATTGGTGCTTTTTAAAAGAGCGCTATAACACAGGCATAGCGTTTAGCAACATCTTGCCGCCTGGTGCAATATGACTTTACATTATTTTCTCCGTGATTCATGGCTGACGCAAAATTGTATGTTGTTTCATCATCTGTCTGGACTGTTTGAGTGCGGAGACAAAACACAGACGTTTTGTTTTGTAATAAACACTGCATACGTAGTTGACTAAATCGGGGTT
The DNA here is from genome assembly GCA_034769895.1 of Magicicada septendecula. Classification (NCBI taxonomy): domain Eukaryota; kingdom Metazoa; phylum Arthropoda; class Insecta; order Hemiptera; family Cicadidae; genus Magicicada; species Magicicada septendecula. Next base: position 34,956,381 of record CM068376.1, on the reverse strand, counting down.
CCCAAAAAGGTGAACGCTGGCTACATTACAGAACATAGGGAATACACTTGATTTAAAAATTGTTTTTCATACAATTCTGTACCGTTACAAAATATACAAACATAAAACACAAAACAGACTAATACCTGAACAAATACAAATCAATACAAAACATGACACAATTTTCAAAGCACTCAACATAGAAAATATACAAAATACTAATATATACACCACAATCACACACAATAATACCAATTTAAAGAGCACCAGAAACCAACAGGAAACCAAAGCAACAACCAGCCAACACACAGATACCTCACAAGGCTCAAAATTTTCCATTAGCCACATAAAAATCATATAAACCATTACATGACAAACTCTTCTGCTTTCCATAAAAAGCATTGTCCATAAAACATTGCATTTGATGTTACTTGGAGCCATCTTGTCAAGAAATAAAAAACGTACAACTAACTTAACATAGATTAAAATTATCCACACATGATCAAAAACCTTTCTTCATAAGTTGTACTTCCAGTTATGTTTACCTAGAACAAATATGTGTAGGGCTATAAACATAAACAATTTCAGTTCTTCCAATTCTTATACCCAGTTTTCGTAAATGCAACCTCTCCCTTAGGCATACTGTCACAAAATGCTCGGCAGTAGTAGCAGTAAGCCGAATCAGTCACAATACAAAGAAATTTTCAAATTGCCAGTCAGCCAATTTTCAAAGAAATTAAGCAGTGCTACTCCTTTCCGTTTCTTATCTCCTATTTCTCAGAACTTATGAACACACAAAAACCAAAACAATCACAACAATAACAAATTGAGAAAGAGTAAGAGATGTGTACTTTAACGGACTATGTACACGACCAAGTAACTGACCGCACTTGTATCAGTAATAATTAACAAATATTGGTCTGACAATGTGATGTATTTTAGGCTGCACCTTGATCAATGTCTCATCTGATGGGCACATTCTAAATAAGTAGTCCAAAATATTACCGAGTATTTTTTTTTTTACTATTCAGATCTGTAGTTAAGAATGAAGGTAGTCTTTGTAAAGTCCAAATCAGGTCTAACTTAAGTCGTTAAATCCAAGTAATTCACACAAAGTTAATATTTCATGTTAACTAAAAAATATTTTCAGTTGCTTTATTACATTTAACAGTCAACTTAAAGTTTAAACATCATTAACAACTTGAACAAGTTTCACTATATTTAATTCTGAAGTTTTGGTATGAGTTTGCTCTGTGAATTCTGTACAGTTTATGTATTCATGTAGGCATAGTACATTGTTTGCCAACTTCTGTTCATATTATACTATTGATAATAAGCTAGTAACCACTATACTAGTAACCACATACAATATTTTTGATTGGACTGAAAATCATAATCTGAAACAGTATACACAGGGCTTCTCCAGTCTGCGGTACATGAATTATGGGAGATATGATAATTTACTGCAGGCGCTTAGAACTGAAGATTTTTTTAATAAATAAAAAGATTGACATACTATGTGACAAATACACAGAGTAAATGTCTACCCAATTTCTTAAAATATAATCTATGTCTTATTGACAGCATTAAAAACATTTTATGTGTTGAGTAGCATCTTCAGTAGTAAAACTGCGAATGAAATGGTTTGTATTTTACAGAATGGGCAGGAATTGTTTACACTATAAGCTTATTCAGCATGATTAGTTAAAATGTGTAAACAAATACTAATAAGTGCAGAAGAAAAATAATAATAAAAACAAAAACAAACAAAATTATAAATAAGTAATAATAAAATAATTAATAGTAGTGATTGCATAATAATAACAATAATAAATCTACTATACTCTACTTACCTCGTACCATTTGCTACTGTAAGCTTGAGACACTTCCATATGACCCTCCTCCATCCTTTCCTGTTACCTGCTTCCTTCATAGCTTGTATCCATTTAGAGATTCTCTTCTTTAGCTTACTAGCTACTGGTATCTCATTATTCCATGTTTTCTAGATTGTCCACACTTTCTTTCTTTTTTATCTTACTTCCATTTCTCAACATCATGACTCCACTTGCAAAGTCAAGAATCACATACATAAATACAGAAAACTGAATAGATGATCATATAGTGCCTCACTGGTTGGGGGTCTGTATAGTTGAAAGGATAGATAGAGAGAGATGATTAGTAAATTAATTTCCATTTCTTCTATAATTTCAACCATTCTTTTTCTCCTTTTCTCACAATATGCCAAAATCATCTCAGCTGCTGTCTAAACTTCTAAACTTAACATATTTCAAATTGTTTTTCTCTAAATCTTATCTGCCCTTCAATCTTTTGTAATATTTTTATTTTGCATACTTTGATTCACTTTTCAAAATAATCTGCTAATAATCACAATTCACAACTGCACATGAACATTGGTATTAGAACTGGCTCATGTTTTTGTCTTAATTTTTCCCCTACTATTTTCCTGTTGAAAATTGGAGTATATAATATTCTATATAAAACTAAAACTTTATACTAATTCTGTTAAGATATTTTCAATGAATTTTCTCTGATTCAATCCACTGTCACTCTCTGATATTTTGTCCAATTTTCTGTATTTTCAGACTCTGGCACTATCTCTGCTTGCTCTGACATATATGCTGTCTACACTGTATTTCACCTTTATTAAGTTTATTTTAAATTTTTACCACTCAAATGTTAATTCATTTCTGTTTGCCTATCTACCTTAAAATTATACAAGGCTGTATACATAAATTAATTATTTGTATTCTAATTAACTCCAATTTTCTATATTTCAGGTAGGTTAGATCTTTTTTCAAAATGGTATAATTGTTTTTGGAATATAATACACTCTCATTATTAAGCTTTGTGTCATATTACCTCCTATCTTTACCACATTTTCTGTTTGTGATACAATTCGGTTTGTTCAATATTTACAATTGTTTCATTTTCTCCTTTCTCCTTCTTCAGTCTATATTTTCTATAAGTGTAAGCTACAAAAAGATTCTTCTGCAATCAGTAGGAATTATTGTAATTTAAATAAGTGTACAATTGTTTTATACAATATGATCAGAGGACTCTTCCACATACTCGGGCTTTTACAGCCATCTTCTTTATCAAAATTATTCCAGCAACTAAGTATATTGCTCAGCATCAGACCATATCTTATGTACCTCATTAGTTATTATTAACACTTTCCAGACTATCAGGCCGAGGTCTGATGTTAAAATTAGCAAACGTTTCAGCCACTTCATCGGTGGCCATCTTCAGTGCTGGAAGGACTGAAAATACTGATAAAGGTCTCAGTCAGTATTTTCAGTCCTTCCAGCACTGAAGGTGGCCACCGATGGAGTAGGTGGCCACCGATGGAGTAGCTGAAACATTTGCTGATTCTAACATCGGACCACAGCCTGATAGCCCAGAAAGTGTTAATAATAACCACGACGCTGGCCGTGAAGCTTAAGGCAACGATTAGGTACCTTATGTTTTTCTTACTAGTGTCTGTTTTTTGTCATAACATAATAATTTATATGTCATAAATTTCTGTTAAATTTTGTTTTAGGTGATGACAGAAAACATGGAAAATGTTCTTGCACAAACAAATCTAGATGGTTATTCAGAAATGTTACTGTATAATGCATTAGCAAATTCAAGTAACGAAATTAAAAATATGGATAAAGAGTCCTTATCAGAGCTACTTGAGTCAGAGCAAATACAAGCAGCAGTGAGACAGTCTGCATTGGAGTACTCAGCTAAGCTTGTTAACAAGAACGGAATGGCAAGAGGATTGCTTCTAGATGACTCGTACTGTGAAAACTCTTGGGTTTACTGGCTTCCCATGTTTAACTGTCCAGAACCAGAACCTATTGAAACACAAAGCCTGGCATTAATCAAAGATGGCAGTTACAAGTGCTACCAACCTGATCAGGTGGTTATTTAATATACGCTAAACATCTTGTGTATGAAAATAAACTGGAACTTGAATTAGTTGTATTATAAAAAGGAAAATAAAATACATACTAAGTGTATACAAAACATAAAAAATGGTGACTCAATAAACTATTTTATTTATTAAATTTATTCTCCTAAATCATAAAACCTTACGTCCATTCTAGTTTCACAACATAACTTCAGAGTACTGCATTCTAAATGTCCATATTTTACTTAATAATAATGCTTCACAACCTCTACTTCAAGAGTAAGAATGAGGCAATATTGAGGACAAAAAGTAATATTAATTAACATGAACATAAGATTTTAATACAGTATATAGTAAATTCTTGGATTCTGTTGTCCATGACGTTACGTAGTCCGTTACTTAACTAAATACAACTATTATATTAACGACTCGGAACACAAGTTGTGTTCCGAGTCGTTGAAATAATAGTTGTATTTAGTATATAGTACTTTGATCTGTACGAAGTTTAAGGGTCACTGCCAGACATCAGCATCATTTAATTATTATCTAAATAAATTTAACAAGTTGAAGATATTTCAACAGAAATTTGTTAGCTTAATCATATGATAACAATACTAGCAAAAACAAAAAGATGATAAAGAAGAATAAGCTAAAAGGAGAGTAATAAGCATTAATTAATCCTTAAAACAGTATATCCATTATCAATATTCTCTACTTCCAATCACTAACAACACTGAATAAGTGCTGAATTTTAAGGGCATTAACAAACATAAAATATGATTAGACTTAGTCTTATTCATAGCACGAAAAGTAAAATATGTAAAACAGTAACTTGTATGTTTCATAAAAAATATTTTGTAATTATTTCAAACAAAATTTATAATTTTTATTAATTTTATATATTTACAAACTACATAACAAATACAAAATGGTCAAGTAGTTTATTGGTACAGAGATGATCATATTTCATATTAGACTGCAATGTTGCATTTTCAGGATAGCAAGGTGTGCATTATTGTAACTATCTCAAAATTACTGCCTATGACATTCTGATTACTTCAAAGGCTAAGGGAAGAAACCCCGACAGAAAATCAGGAGGCCTGGCTACTTAGAAGGCAGCCCCTTCACCAGGCTTTGGGTGCTGAAGGCCAATAACCTACATACCCGAGATTAACTCATTACAGAAACATCAATGAATAGAAGCCGGATGGATAAAATGGATTTGACCTTTGGCATGAAATCGGACACGAGAACTGGACTGTGGAATGTACAGACAATGTGGCAGGTAGGAAGATTGGCTGAAGTATCCAGGGAAATGAAGCGAGACAGGTTGGATATACTGGGTTTGAGCGAGACGAGATGGAATGGGTTTGGTGAGATAAGGACCCAGGAAGGGGATACGCTGTTGTACTCAGGAAGAGAGGAAGAACATAGAGAGGGTGTTGGATTACTGATTACCCAGAAGACAAGGAAGAGTTTGATAGAATGGTACCCAGTCTCAGAAAGGATTGTAGTAGCTCGATTTGCATCAAGGGTTAGACCTATTACACTGGTGCAGTGTTATGCACCGACAGAGACAGGAAATGAAGAAGACAAAGAGCAATTTTATGGTCAGTTACATCGAACCCTGTTAAAGGCAAAGAAAAGGGATATTCTGGTCGTGATGGGAGACCTGAATGCGAAAGTTGGCAATGATAATCAAGGAGTAGAAAATATAATGGGAAGACATGGCATAGGAACTAGAAATGAGAATGGTGAAAGACTTATTGAACTTTGTAGTAACCACAGGCTGGTGATAGGAGGCACTATCTTCCCTCATAAGAACTGCCATAAAGTGACATGGGTTTCCCCAGACCATAGAACGGAGAACCAGATCGATCATTTCACTATTAGCAAGACATGGCGAACCTCCCTGTTGGATGTGAGGAACAAGAGGGGGGCAGATGTGGGAAGTGACCATCATTTGGTAGTAGCCACGCTCCGACTGAAGATTGCAAGTATTAGACACATACATCAAAAGAGGAGGATAAAGTATAACTTTGATAAATTGAAGGATAAGGAGATGCAACAACATTTTTCACTGGAATTGAGTAACCGATTCCAACAGCTAAGGGAGGAAGAAGAAGGACAGGATATTGAACACAATTGGAAGAGCATAGAGAGTACCTACATAAATACCTGTGAAAAGGTCCTAGGCAAGAGGGAGAGAGGAAGAGAGGAATGGATTACTTCAGAGACATGGGAAGCCGTGAATCAAAGGAAGGAATGTAAGAAAAGACTCAATACCGCAAGAACGCAAGAAGAGAAGGTACAAGCTACAAAAGACTTTAATCAACTTAACAAAACAGTGAAGAGGAGTTTTCGACGAGACAAACGAGCATTTATCAACAATCTTGCAACACAAGCTGAGACGGCAGCACAAAACAATGACAGTAGGACTCTGTACCACATTACCAAGAGATTAACAGGAAAGTTTTCAAGAGCGGACAAACCAGTGAGAGCTAAAGATGGGTGATTACTGTCCACACAAAAAGAACAGCTAGAAAGATGGAGAGAACATTTTCTGGAGATTTTGAATCGTGAAACAATTGAAGAAGGGGAGACAGAGGTGATGATGGAAGAAGGGCAGGAAGATGTTGCTATTAGTACAGAGCCACCATCAAGAACAGAGATTCAAAGGGCCATTAAACAACTTAAGAATGGCAAAGCGGCAGGCATGGACAATATCGCACCGGAGGCCTTGAAAGTGGATATGGGTACTTCGGTTGAGATTCTATTCCCACTTTTTAAGAAGATTTGGGAAGAAGAGAAGATCCCCTCAGATTGGAAGAAAGGACTGTTGATTAAGCTTCCGAAGAAAGGAGATTTTTTAGAATGTGATAACTGGAGAGGGATTACCCTCCTTTCGATACCAAGTAAGGTACTCTCACGAGTAATTCTTGAAAGGATAAAACAGCGAGTTAACTCAAGGTTGAGGAAAGTACAAGCAGGATTTAGAGAAGGTTATTCTTGTACGGACCAGATCAATACACTGCGTATAATTATAGAACAATCCACGGAGCTGCAGTCGTCACTGTATATACTATTTGTAGACTTTGAAAAGGCGTTTGATAGTGTAATGAGGAAGAAGATGTGGAAAGCCATGAAAGAGTTTGGAATTCCAAAGAAAATTATTAAGTTAACTCAAGAAATGTATGAGAGCTACACATGTCAAGTTTTACACCAGGGGATGTTGTCCGAGCCCATCCCAGTAGATAAAGGAGTGAAGCAAGGATGTTTGCTGTCACCTATATTATTTATTATGGTGCTGGATCTCATGATGAAGAAGGCAATGAATCGCCGAAGAGGAATTCAGTGGGGACTGACAGATAGGTTGGAGGACTTGGACTTCGCGGATGACCTGTGCTTGCTAACCAACAGTTTTTAAGGATATGGAAGCAAAGCTGAACGATTTAAAAACCGAAGCATCAGAGGTGGGATTGAAGATTAATGGAAAGAAAACCAAGGAGATGTGTTATAATAACCGCAATAAGACACTATTATTTTTAGGAAACCAAGAGATCGAACAAGTCAAACAGTTTTGTTACCTGGGAAGTATGGTCACCACGGAGGGAGGAACCATGAGGATATAGGAAATAGAATAAATAAGGCTAAAGGACCATTTGCAATGCTGAGACCAATCTGGAAATCAAGGGAACTTAACACCAATACCAAACTACGCATCTTCAATACAAATGTCAAGTCGGTACTGCTCTATGGGTGTGAAACTTGGAAGACTAACAAACAACTGATTAGCAGACTCCAAACATTCGTGAACAGAAGTTTGCGGAATATCCTGAAGATATGGTGGCCACAAGTTATCTCCAATGAAGAGCTGTGGAGAAGAACCCATCAAACACCCATTGACATTGAGATGCATCGTAGGAAATGGAAGTGGATTGGGCATACATTACGACGAGATAGAGACAACATAGCAAGACAAGCCCTGGAATGGAACCCACAAGGTAGCAGGAGAAGAGGCAGACCAAGGAACACATGGAGGAGGAGTGTAGTAGCGGAAGGGATGGAGAAAGGAGGGAAGACCTGGCCCAAGATCAAGACGATGGCGTTGGAACAGAGTCCAGTGGCGGAAGTTCATTGATGCCCTATTCTCCACTTAGGAGATGCAGGAATAATGATGACATTCTGATTATTCATCTTTAATAATAATAAAACTTTAATAATAAATCTTTAATAATAAAACTTGCTTTTGTTTTTTGTATCTACCTACGCATAAGTGAAAAAAGGTTCCCTGCTAGTTAGCATAACTAAACTTTACCCGAAAGTAATATATGAAAGGCGAATGGTATACTAGAGACAATTTCACCTTTAGGCACTGGCACGAAGATGGTAAATTTCTCTGTCCAATAGAGGTGTAAATTTCAAGTAATCTTACTCTCCAAGATTAGTCCCCTGAAAGTTACTTTTAACACATCTTAGTCTGGCGATGGAAGACCTGCAAACATATGTTGTGCACGAAGACATTGAAATATCTTGTGCCGGGGTTTGAATTTTCCCGGCTTGATTTGAACGATTGGTGCCGCCAAAGCGCGTGGCCACTGGGCGACAGCTACATTATTATTAAGGCCGTGTTTGTGGCACGGCGACGCGATCCAGTAAGCAAGCCAACCGTAACAGCTGAGGCATTCCTGACCGGAGGTTATCTTCGACAATTCGAAACAAGTTGAATTTCTGTACCATGTGGGAACGCAGAATACGTAGTCCTTTCTCATTTCATCTCCAACCATCCGACAGGGTGCCTGTGGTCTGACGGCAGGACGAAGTACGTTTTCAGCTTTCAATATGACTTCGTAAAATTCTAAAGCATCTCAGGGTCCCCGTACAGCCGGGAGAGAGGGGAATGCGGAGATGGTGACATCTACAACAGTCACCATCTGCAGAGCAGTGCACCCGGATGCTCCCCAATGCCATCAGGCCCCAAACCACTTCTCCTGCAACACACCAAGGGACAGCTGCCCAGAATGAGATGAGCTGGAGTTTCGGAAGTCTTCAGGAACCATCACCAACACTCTTCACCACGGCTCTACCCGGTATCATTCCAGTTCTTCAAAGTACAGGTGGGAGCCTTCCGATTACTAAACACTCAACAACAACTCCACCCATTTTTTTAAAATCAAGAGTAATTGACTTTATATATAAATGTAAAGACATGCTCTACACAAAGGGTATCAGAAGCCCCGGGTGTTTCTAAAATTAATATTGTAACTAACCTTTGTAAATTTAAATTATGTTGAAAAATGAACCATATTAGAACTCATTTTTGAAGGATTAAATCAACATGTTATAAAAAAAGAAAAACACTAATAAAAAGTTGTTAATAGTTACATGAGTGTTTTATTGCAAGTCCTGTCACTCTGGGCTCCAGCACATTTTTCCTCCATCTAGGCCAAGCGGTCTAGTTTTTAAATTTTACGTAATGGCCTAAGTGGCCATTCCAATCTACAAAACAATTTCAGTGCAATTTTCCAAAACCAAAGCAGGAGAGTATCTATCTCAATCTGCCATTTGTTTAATCAAACCTTCCTGTTTTATATCCCACCCTGAACATCATTTACTTGTGGTTTACAAAATAAGTCTGTAAGCAGTGCATAGAGCCACTAACTTTATTAATACAAACATCTTGCATAGTAGCCACTACACAGACAAGGACAAGGGTATAAAAATATGTTACTTTATAAAGACATTACAAATACATGAACTGTATTATCCATTATCAATTATCGTTTCCTACAGATAATGTACATATACATACATAAGTATTATCCATTCTGTATTTTAAGCAGAGGTGCACAGACTTTATACATTTTTATCAGTACCCCATACATCCATTATTCATGGATTTAGATTCATGACACATATAATTTTATTATCACAAAACTGTGTGTAAATTATGACACCACATAATATACTGAAATGAGTCACTTGTAAAACTGCTTAAAACATTTACAACAATTAAATTAATCTTTGGTTAATTTATCAGAACCATCAAGTAGTAATTGTAATACTGACAGAATACAGTAGTAACTCAATATTCAAAAATTTCATCACCAAGATTTTCCAATCCTGATCTAGTGATGTGTGCTGTGCAATGGGAAAATAAGCTCTGTTGTCACCAAATAAACAAAATATCAGAAAATCAATTTGTGGCCGGTTTTTAAAAGTTTAACTTGCCAATATAGTTTGTTACAAGAATGACTGAAATGTTTCAAATGAAGATAAAGGAAGGAGGGAATGTTAGCACCCTACTACAACTTTGATACTGCAACAATTCATATATATATGGAGAGGTCGATAACAAAGACAAGTATCAACTTTTTACAAGCAAAACCTGAACATTATATCATGATTATTCTACAAAATATCTTATCTTTATTATTCTACAAAATATTTGATATAACACACCTGTGAAAGGGAATATTCTTGTAGTGCCCAGACTTCCCAAGGGTAAATTCTGAACTTAATTGTTTTATTTTTCTGTTTCTTCTTTAAACTTCTTTAATGACCTCCTGAAAAATGAAACGCAGATGTTCGCCAATACCTAAATTAATCAGTATATTTTAAAACCAAGGACTATCTAACCGGATACACGTGTGAGCATCTCGCGGTTAATTATCATATCTGTTATTGTCAGTAAAACCAGTACCACAACGCTTCCTTTTTGGACAAGCGTTAATGCTCCATCTGACCATCACCCATCATCAATTGCGACAATCACAAAATTTCTGTAAACAACTTCAAGGGCGCACATGGAGCCGTTTGGCCCCAGATTCCAATAAATACACACGTCCTGCCAACAGAAATCATCATTCGATCAGGCGCAACAGTCGCGACACTTGACCAGTGCGCTCGATTCGTTCAGCTAGACTACCTCTCTACTACAATGTGCTATCTTCCAGTTGGTGAGTGACTTACTTGTTTGCAGACCTATATATTTTATAAAACATGTAAAATTTAAAGTCTTAAACTAAAAGAACTTACAATCTCTCTACGTTAAATGAACTTAGAATTTTTGTCTTAATAAATGAACGTAGAATTTTTGTAAGAGTAAACAAAGTCAATGCTTGGTTATTATTATTATGATTTATTAACTGTTTAACTACAAAACTCAATTCGTTTGAACAAGAGTTTACATGTATTTGCTTTAAAAATGTATTAAATGCAAACTGTCATAGAAAACTAATTAAGAACGTTAATAAACTTAAGTGAAGAGCAATAATCAAATTTAATTTAAGCACTTAGTACCACACCTCTGCTCACTATCCTGACATTCTGATTCTGGATTCATATGCTAAAGAGTAAAGAATTCAAATGGTTCAACATTTACTGAATTGCATTTGTTTTAAATAAATAAATACTGGTATATTGTGAAGTACGAGTTTATTGCAAATTGGACTACTACATATGTTAATGTGTGTTCAGGACAGCACTTAGCATTAGCCTGTCCCTTTATTTAATAATTCTGTATTAGTTTTAAGATGTCTGCTATAAAAATTAGTCACAGAAGGTACAGTGCTGCATGGAGGAAGCAACATGGAGATAGATTAACTGTAGTTGAAATCAATCGGTATATTCCAAACAGAAATGATTAGAAAAAATATAGTGATGAGGATGAAAGCAACATAGTAACTATATATATGATACTGAAAAAAGGAGATAAGAATGGTACAAAATGGGGTTGGTGGGATATATATAAGTGTTCAGAATTCAAATATTGCTGGCAGTAATAGAACTTACTTCTTACTTCTTCTTATGGACTTCCAGGGATTATGGGACCCCGATGGTCCGATGTCCATTGTACGCTGCATTGGCCAGTGCCCAGTTTTCTCTTCTTTTGAGAATGCTCTCTATACCTCCATCTTGTCCAACCAATGTCTTCAGGTTTTCTCTTGCTGGGTTTTGTGAGGTGCACCGCATCAGGATATGCTCCAGTGTTTCCTCCTTTCCACCACAGTTTTCACAGATTGATGTATCCTTCAGGCCCAAACGGTGCAGGTAGTGCCCAGTGACGATATGGCCAATTCTGGGCCTAGCTGCAAAAGTAGCCGTGGCTCTTGGAACATTTCGATACAAGGAAGGATCCGCTGGTTCCTTCTGAATTTGAAAAAGATGTCTGCCTGTGGCCGCTCTGCACCAGCGCTCTGTCCATTCGTCGTTTATTCGACGTGCTGCAGCTCTCTTGCACCTTGTGAGCGAATATCTCATATTCTGAATTGGTCCCATGTTTGCGGCTTCCTTTGCTATTTCATTCGCCTTCTCGTTTCCAGGTATTCCACAGTGCGCTGGTATCCATTGAATTACAATGTGTTTCTTTTTAATTTTTAGGCATGACAGCAGTGTCCGAAGGTCCTTGATTCGGAAGGAATAATCGCTCGGTCTTGTCTTTTCCAGAGCTTCCATGGCTGGTTTTGAGTCAGTTAGTATACATATTTCTCTTTCTTTTATTTGCAAGCAGCTCATCAGGGCCGCATTCAGAGCCAAAAGTTCTGCGTCCATACTTGATGCGGCATTTGCTGGGCTGTAATAGCGCTCGCCAGTCGCCTGGTTGAAGTATCCTGCGCCTGATTTCCTCCTGCTTGTATCCACTGATCCATCAGTATATATTTTAACAAAACTGTGGTATTTGGAGTTTAGCATTTCCAAGGTTACCCCTCGAAGCTCTTCTGCCATATCTGCCTTTGTCGGCCGTATAGGCAAATCATAGCTAGTTTCCACCTCTACCCATTTCCATGGTGGATCATTGGAAAAAGTCTCGATGTGTTCCGGAGTCTCTTCTGGCATGTCCATCAAAATCGTGTCCACTCTTTTACCGAAGGACTGTTTGATATTTGTGGCCAGCATTGAGCGAAGAGGATGCGATGAAGGGAGTGTTAAGTTTCTAAGGTGTTTATTCCAGATATGCTTCTTGATAAACAGATCTATTGGTTCGATACCAAGTTCTATTTCCATCGCCGCTATGGGAGCAGTCCTGGGACAGCCAAGGCAGATTAGTAAAGCCACTGATTGAATGAGTTGCAGTTTGCCGATATGGGTAGCAGCAGCAGAGCCCCAAACCTCACTGCAGTAGGTCATCTTTGATCGGACAAAGGATATGTAAAAAGATCTCAAAGTGACAGCGTCTGCCCCCCACTCTCGGCTTGCAACAACCTTCATAGCATTTAGGCGCCTGCCGCATTGCTCCACCACGTGTTGTATATGTGCCTTCCAACGAAGTTTTCTATCCAAATGAACTCCAAGCAACCTGGGGCATTCATTTAAATGAAGGGTCATGTTTTTTATGACAAGGTTTGGAATGAAGTTTTTGTGGGTATTATGTCTTGAGAAAAATGCACAATCGGTTTTGTTTGGCGATATTTTGAGAGACCACTTGAACACCATGTCGCAATCCGGTTTAGAGCCAACTGCATTCTCCTGTTTGCTTCTACGGGGTCTTTGTCAGCCGTGAGTAGTGAGACATCATACGCAAATATAACGCATATTTATCATTTGATGGTAATCATCATATTACCATCATCATATATTAAATACCATCATATTTACCATCATCTGATGGTAGTGTTATATTTATGTCATTAAGAGCCATATTGAAGAGTGTAGGACTAATTACCGCACCCTGCACTATTCCATTTTCAACTTTAGCACAGTTTGACTCTATCCCGTTCACTGCTGTTTTGATCATGCGCTTTCGTAAGAAGTTTGCTACAAATTTTAGGATGTTTCCCCGTATTCCCAGCTTCATGCACTGCAGCAAGATAGTTGAGTGTGGAACCCTATCAAAAGCGGTTTCAAAATCAATTTGGACTAGTACGGTAGATTTTTGGTTTTGGAAGCCCTCGTAAATGTTTTCTGTCAGAAAGTGTAACACATCGCTTGTGCTTCTATTTCGGCTGAATCCAAACTGGGTGTCTCCGAGCAGGTCGCAGGTTTCCAACCTCCACATTAATCGATTGTTCACCAGTCACTCCAGGAGTTTGCCGAGGCATGAGGTGAGTGCAATTGGCCGGTAGGAGCTCATATCTACTCTATTCTTGCCAGGTTTAGGGAGGGGTATTATAAGCGCTGTTTTCCATGACTAAGGGATTTCTCCTGTCTTCCAAATCATGTTAAACAGCTGAAGGACACTGCAGAGTAGTTTTGCTGAGCAGTGTTTGAGCATTTCATTATGGATGCCATCAGTTCCCGGTGCTTTGCTTAAAAGTCCAGCTGTTCTCTCCTTTAGCTCAGCCATGGAGAAGGGCTCATTTGCGGGGTTGTCCGACAGAGTCAGCAGTTCAAACCAGGCGGTGAGTTTCATTTCCTCAGGAGTGAGCACTCTTGGCCATGGGACCTTCTTTCCAGATTTATCTCTATAGAATGAGTTTAGAGCCTCTGCCTTTTCTCTGTCCTCTTCAAGCCATTCACCTGAGGCGGTTTTAATCTGCTCCATCCTTTTATTTGTCTTCCCTTCGATAGCGTTAAACTTTTTCCACACAGTACTGCTGGGAGTGTTTGTGTTTATTGAGCTGACATATTCTTTCCAGGCCTTTCGCTTTGCTGTTAAAGATTGCTTTTCTCAGAGCGGCATTACATTTGTTGTACACCTCACGATGTTTATTTGTATGATTCTGTTTCCACTTTTTCCTCGCTCTCTGCCTTTCGTTTCTAAGATCTCCTATTTCTTTATTCCACCAGTTGTTCATATGATTTTTGTTTTTGTTTTGAAGCTTATTCTTTGGTATCGCCCTTTCAGCAGATATGTGTAGTGCCTTCTCAATTTCCTCAACAGTGCAGTCCTTGCAATCTATTTCTCCTGTTGCAGTTTTGAAAGCCTCCCAATTTGCTTTCCTAACATTGTACTTGCTGTGTGCAACAGAAAGGTTAATAACCAACCTTCTTGATAGCCCAAGTTCGCAATAAACCGGAAAATGGTCACTTCCCAGGTCCTCTCCAATACTCCAGTGTTTTATTGTTTTGTCGAAGGGTGGTGACACCAAGGTCAGGTCCAGGGTGCTCAAAGTGCTTGTGGAAGGAGACTGGTAGGTAGCTTCTTTCTTTTGATTTTGGAGAATGATGTTGTGCATTTGAATCCACTTTAAAAGAATTGAGCTATTTCCATTTTCGGGCCCGTCATTCCAGCTCGAATGCTTACTATTAAAGTCACCCACCAGCATAAAGTTCCGACTGTGTGATTGCACTCAGATCCCCCTCCTTCAGGCCCTGTGACGGTATGTATGCATTTACCAGTATGAAAACATAGTCCTTTGTAGCTCTTATTTTCGTCTTAATTATTCTAAGTTCTTGCCCAAACTCATCGTACAATCCTCCACATGCAGGGAATCGTGGACAAGTGTGACCAATCCACCTCCACAGCCGTTTTCTCACGATAAGTTAATCATTTGAAAGTTCTTGAATTTAGGATGATAGGCGTTGTTCGATGGTAGTGAGGACTCCTGTATGCATATGATCCTTGCATTACGTTCAGTGATCACTCTCTTCAACTCCTCTGCTTTCCCTCTCAAGGATCTGGCATTCCAATGCATCAAAAGAATGCTATCTTCCTCATCCGCCCTTGCAGATGAGGGCAGTTTGTCTGATTTTGGGCTTCTTTTTTTTCCCCTCTCATTATAGGACAAACTCAAGGAGATGTGCCCATATTTGTTTGTTTGTTTATTTGCTTTCCTCATTAATTCTTGGTGGAGTGTCTGCAGAAGCTCTGCTAGGGCACCATATCTCAGTTCTCTTCAATATGTCTGTGCCAAATTCTCTCATAATAAGAGCTTTGTCAATATTTAGCTTTGGCCGTATAGATTTTATACTTTGTTTATCCTTTAACCATAGGTGAATCTTAAGTCTATCAGGGTGATTTCGTTTCGATGTTGAAACTCGTCTCAGGCCCTGATAAGGGCCGTATGTGGCACTGTTTCTTTGTGGCATACTTTGGGGCTTCCTCCAGGAAAGCATCTGCTGGCGTTCAGTTCACTGTGAGAGCTCTGTATCACCGCTAATCACAGCTATCCAGGGGCAGGAACGAGGACCAACCAGCTCACCCCCCTGGAAGTAATAGAAAAAATGGTTTTTTACTATTTCTTCTTCTTTTAAGGATTAAATAATATCAATGTCCACAAGTTTAGGCTTCCAGGAGGTCCTTCCCTTTTGCCTTATAAAAGAGTGTTGCCTGGGCAATATGTCAGCCATCATTCTTTCTACACAACATAACCATCTGTTTTCGTATTTGTCAATCTTATAATTTCATGAGCACATTTTTTGTTCCCTGCATATATCCTCATTATGTACTCTGTACCTTCATGTACACCTCTTCTTGTAATAGAGAAACTTCATTTTGGAAGCTTGGATCCTACTTGTATCTTTTATTATTGTTATCCAATTTTCAGACCCATTTAACACCTATGGGTCATGGGTTAACTAGGTACTGTTGTGACTATTTACTTGTGTCTCTTTTTTGTTCTCCTGCCTAAATTCTGTTTGATGGCCTCTGACCAGTGGCAGGCTAAGACAGGTTCCAACAAGGTTTCATTATGTTACAACCAATTGCAATCAGTATGTCAAAAGCCATTTTACAACTGGAAAAATATGGTTTGAACATTTAGTTTTGTAAAGCTTAGGCCTATGATAATGCCCCTTGATATTAGATGTACATGGGAAAGTTAAACCGAATATCCTACAGATCTGCTATAAAGCTTTGTTTATGTGTAAATCACTCGCTGAGTCTTTGAGGAGCATAATAATACAACCATTCATAAAACAACATACATATATGATAAAAAATCATAGCTGGGGCCTCATTATGAAAGGTGACCCCAGGCCTTGGATAGCATTTGGATAGCCTACATTCATCACTTACTCACTGGAAAGATTGTAACCCTCAGAATCCCTTTGGAAATGCTGCCAACTCAACAGACGTTTCCACTATATATTTTCTACCATCCAAACTTAAACCTTAGAAAATTCTGGCTTATGCTTCAACATGTGATGATGAAAGACCAATACTTATATGTACACAAATGTTTACTGGAATGATCGTATTTAAAAGGCCATAATGGAAAGATTTATACATATAAAATTATCAACATTTGCCCTTAAAATATTTGTTTTATACATGCACATGAATCAAGGTGTGTGAGTGTGTGTTTTCCACTCAAAACAGAAACATAGATGATGACTTCAGCAGCATTTTCATATAAGTCTAATAAGAAAGAGGGCATTAACTCTCTTCTAAACAAAGGCTGCTGCTCGACTAGTCATCTGTTTATACATACCATTTATAGAAACATCAGAAAAACCCACAAGTGACAAATAATAAATTAGAAATAAAATATGTCCTAAAAAATGTATTTCAACTTAAAATATTACATAATTAGGAAATCAGAAAGACTGATGCCTCTAGGATTGCAAAAGGGAAAGGGAAAAACATTTTAGCAGCACATAGATACTGCTTCTTAGAAACTGCTTCAAAAATGTTTTTCAACCATATTAATTTAATTTATATGCGTTGGGATTATTTTTACTTTATTAGAAAGTGGAGGCACAGAATGATTGATATTTAACATTCTGTGTGTAGACTACTGGTAGAGGAATACTAATGAAACATATAATTCATTTTCATCATTTATTGAATGACATAGTGACAGGTAGGGCATATTTATGAGGGGGGCGAATGGAACCATACCCCCCCAGAGGGTCGAAAAAGTTGACGAATTTTGTTAATCTCTTAATTTTTAGGCTGTTTATTATTTTTTTCCAGCTGTGTACACTAATATAGTAGTAAATTTCTGTTAAATATACAAACAGGTTTATTACACAGCATTAGTGTATGCGTTTAAAATATGAAACATAGGAAATCAATTCAGTCAATGTATGTTGAAAACAATGTTTCGATATTGTGTATTTTTGTTGTGTTATTACCGTTTACTTTAATCGGACTCTTTTCAGTCACTTTAAAGATTGTAATGTTGATTAGTCTTAACTTGTTTTTTCTTTTGTATGGAGCCTACCTGACCCCAGACCCCCCCCCCAAACCAAAATCTAGATAAACCACTGATGACAAAGTCCAGTTACACACTCCCTGTAGAAAACTCACTCTCAAAAAACATTTTCTAACAAACAAACAAAAAGGAAATGTGAAACAAACAAATGTGAAACAGAGTAAGGTAAAAAATAATTAAAAAAAAAAACAGGAGAAGAATTAAGAATAAATCCAGATTTTGAAGGGCCCTTTTACTTATAGAGTTTATTGTGCTACCCAAGGGTGGCTGGTGTTAAGGTTACATGGTTAAACAACTATCAATATATGAACTATAATTTCTACCACTGGGAAATAGTGTTGAAAACGTAAAGTCTAATGTGGCATGAAATTGTCTGTCTGGTCACATAGAGCTAAACCAAGCGCTACTGTACATGTGTAGATAGCAGTGGTGGGTTATCCAGAAGGGCTGCAGGTCTTTAAAATTTAAAAGAAAAACTAATTACCATATTTAAGTAATTTTTTACTTAGAAAATTATATATTATTTAAAGATACACCTGTATAAGAAATAAATTCTTATGTTTGCATTCAGCCACAACTAAATGTTGCATATATGCATTCGTTACTACTCTTGAGAGGCAGACTATGCCCTACTTTAGACAGTATGTGTTGCATCTGCGCATGAAGTTTGTGGTGGGTAGAACACTGTTAGCAAGTGGAGCCTCAGGGCTACATTCAGTCCAGCCCTTGGAGAGGTCAAAAAGTTAAATGTGTGAAGGCAAATCATTTACTGACGGTGTGTTCTGTGTTTGTATTACTGTGGTAATTTCTATCATTGTAGTTTTAAATCAAATATGAATAAAAACAGTGTTAAATATTTGCTAAACATTGCTTTTTCATCTTTAACGCTAGAAGAGAAGAAGAATGAAGTTAAGAGTTTAGGCTGTGAGACTCCTGATTCAGAAATTTCTCAGTCATCATCAAGCAGAAATCAGACTTATTCCATGAAATTTATTATGTCCATTTATTGTAAGCATAAGTGGTTGTGTGGCTGTCCTGAAAAAAAAGCGCTATTTTGGTTTCCATGTTTATAATTTGGAGATGATGCAACTTGGACAAAAGCTGGAGTGGATGATTTTTAACATTTAGGCAAAAAAAAAAACATGAAAATTCTGCAAAACATATTAATAATGTAACTGATTAATCTATGTTAGGGAAAGTAAACATTGCACAGCAGCTAAGAGATGCTTACAGACAGCAAACAAACACAATAAAAAATGAGACGAAATCACGAAATTCTCTCTAAAATTATTGACTGCATCAGGATTTGTGGAAAATTTGGACTGCCATTACATGGTCATGATGAAACCTCACAGTACTTGAAACCTGGTGTCTTTCAAGGACTACTGGAATCTACTGCTGGAAAGTTAGATGAATCTCTCAAAAGTCATTTTCTGAACTCTGCAGTGTTTAGGGGAACTTCTAGGAGAATCAAAAATGAACTTCTAGACTGCTGTATCTTTGAGACGTCTCATGATGAAATATGTGCTGAAATTAAACAATCTTAATTTTTATTAGTAATATCAAATGATAAATCAGATATATCATGTCTTACACACCAAGTTATTGTTTTTTGTTACGAAGTGAGCGTAAATGTGCATGTAAGATTCTGGGAATTTTTTAACCCAGAAGCCCAAAATGCTGAAGTATTAGCAGAATACATTTTAGAACATATAAATATAGTCCTGTATGGCGACAATGACAAACTTATTGGCCAAATGTACGATGGAGCACTCGTTTTTAGTGGGGAGAAGGTAGGTGGCATACAATTATTCAACATTCACACAAATATGCACATTTTGTGCACTGCTATGCACATCAATTAAATAAAATTATAGAAAAGGCAGCATCACACAACTCAAGCTTGTATTTGTTTCAGTAGTCTTGCCACTATACGTGCATTTTTTCAAATTTGACATACATATTAAATATAAAACGAAGTCACGCGAGGGATCTAAGGTAATTTATTAATTTTTTCAAAGTCACCCTCTCACCCTCACAATTAGCTATGCTAGATAGTGTTTCTAAACAAACGCAAGATAGAATTTTAATAGTCTTAACACTGTTTTTGAAAACAAGAAAAACCTAATTTTGAAAAACTTTGCTTTTTGCTTTGAAAAACTTTCCAAATCATTCCACTGTGCAATCAGCTACAGGGATTCTCTGTATGCTGAATGACCAGGACTTCAACTTTTGGCTAGAATTTTTTCATCACATCATACATCATGTGGATATTTTATATAACCAGCAGCAGCAACATAATGGCAACTCCAATCATATCTAAAGTGCAGTAAATGCATTTCTTGAGTCAATCATGAAAGAAAGAAATAGACTTCCTTCCATTTCTGATCAACAAGAAGAAACTACAGTCATAAAAAAAAGGAAAAGGGATTTGCAATATCTTATCTCTGCAGAGGAGGTGATGAATACGGTTTGTTATCAGGTAAAAGAGAATGTTTTTTTTTCAATAAACATCTATCAGCAGTAAAACTGTTAAATTTCTCCCTCTCCAAAGACAATATAAATTCTTCAACCAACTTTGTTCAAACTATCAAAGCTTACCCTTTTTGTGTAAAGAATGTCTAAAAACTGAACTATCCGTTTCATATGAGATGCAAGAATTTTGCAGTATTTCAGACATTATGAAAATGTGCAAAATCATGTTGGATACAGGAATCACTTACTCCTGTACAGACGTGTTCACTCTTCTCAAAATAATTCTAACTACTCCTGGTACTACTGCTGAGCCTGTGAGGTTCTTGTCTACCTTAAAAGTTAAGAGTTTTCTAAGGAGCACAATGACACAAAACCGTCTTGTTGCTTTGGCAATATTAAGCATAGAAAAGACATGATAGAAATTTATTAATTTCAATGATAAAGTGATCAATACATTTTCTGGTTGCAAAGAATGGAGAATGGACTTTAAACAAATGTTGAATGTTTAAACAAAACTGTGAATAATATATATAAAACTTTCACATATGAACTTACTATTCGTTGTCACTTTCCCAAACGTTTCAAGGTGATGTACCTCTTCTTCAGTGGGAGTATACTGAATGCTGATTACAGAATAACCGTTACGGAATTCGGTGTGTGTGGTGGGGGTTGATGGTGGGAAGGGATTTGCGCTGAGGTTCAAATTGTGTGTATGGATCAGTGTATCGAATAGTGTATGTGATTTATAATGTAATTGTTCATTTAATATGTTGTTTGGTTGTAGTGTGTGATGTCTGTATATTTCAAATTGTTCAGCTGTGTTTAGTTTTCTACTTTTAGGTAAAACACAGCTGAACAATTTGAAATATACAGACATCACACACTACAACAAAACAACATATTAAATGAACAATTACATTATAAATCACATACACTATTCGATACACTGATCCATACACACAATTCGAACCTCAGCGCCAATCCCTTCCCACCATCAACCCCCACCACACACACCTAATTCCGTAACGGTTATTCTGTAATCAACATTCAGTATACTCCCACTGAAGAAGAGGTACATCACCTTGAAACGTTTGGGAAAGTGACAACGAATAGTAAGTTCATATGTGAAAGTTTTATATATATTATTAAATTAATAAGTGAACGAAGAGGATGAATCAACAAGATAATTATTAAAACTGTGAAAGAATCAGTGACTTATTTCTGTTTTTATTAAGAACTTAACTCACAATTACATTTCCATTTGAAAATAAATTTTAATGTGTACATTAAAAATTACAGTTTGTTAAAATTTTAATGTGTATAGTTTTTGTGGTTAATCATATTTAAAAATAGATATCACAAACTGCAACAGCAGCAGAACCAAAAAGGATTCGACCGATGATTTATCACAGCATCACCTTTAATACAGGTAAAAGATGTATTAAATAATACTTTTATAATATTTTATTAATAATATATATAAATTTAAATAACATAAAAAATGATAATGCTATATGTTGAGCCCCACCAAACTAAAATCTCACTAGCCGCCACTGATAGATAGGTTAGTCACTTGGAAAACTAGTAGTTGTTTGAGCTCTGCAATAAGTAAATGCAAACTTCCTGACAGGCTTGTAACACTGCATAGAAAACACAGTCAATAATAGGGATACAATGAATGATGGCTGAATACATAGGCTAGTGAACCATTTGACTGCTGCAAACTACCACTGCAAGTGCTGCTTTGACCACCTGTTTGCACAGCCAGTTGTGTAGTAACTCTAGACCACAGCCTAACAGCCTGGGGTAATAATGTTTCTAATTATATTCAGATATGTCCAGATAAAACACTTGTAACTGAAAGGAGACTCAACAACTGGAAAAAGGCAATTCAAAGGTTGAAAAAGTGAAAAAAGTGTTTCTTGCCCAATGAATAACAACCATGCTCAACAAAAAGCCCCTTTTGAAAGGCAGTTATAAAACTTGAAGCTGAGGAACAAAGGTTATAATTACTACTCTTAAGTATCTCATTAGGTAGGGGCAGGCTATTAGAGGTCATACAAATTTTGAAGGAAACTTCATGGAATTGCTGAAAGGCCGCAGTGACGACAAAGCTTCTCTTAGGCAATGGCTCCAATGTGAACAGAATTATAAACACCTTGTGCTACAAAATGAAATCTTCCAGATCATAGGAAATGAAATGGTTACTACTTTTACTAAATTGATTAAGCTAATATGTACTTTAATTTATTCATTGATTTGTGATAGTGTACAAGATATTTCAAAAGATGAAAAAGTGAGTATCTGTGTTCTCTGGTGTTACGATCAGCTGGAACCTCAAACAATGGGTTTTATGGGTTTCCATAAAACTGCTGTAACTTGTGGCTCAGATATGGCGTCACTCATTTTTGATTCTCTCCTTAGACTCAAATTTCCACTTGTAAATCTTCGTGGACAGACCTACGATGGAGCTGGGAATATGAGCGGCATCAATAAAGGCATACAGACCATCAAAATCCAGAAGCAGCCTTTGGCTGATTATGCGTACTGTGGAGCTCATTGCTGTAATTTATCATGAAAGAAAGTTATGAACCACATAAAGCAGTAAACAATTCAATGGAATTATCCCATTAAATAGGAATTTTATTTTCAAACAATAAAGCAAAATCTGCATTATGCATATCCAGGAGAATGGAGTCGAGGATCTTACTGGTAACATATGCAAGATCCAACCACAGTGTCCTACGAGATAGCTTTGTCAGCAGTCATAAATAAAGGAAATTTTGAATAGATGTGAATTAGTAATTACAACACTGACTGAAATAACAACAAGGCTATGACAGAGTTAGTGATCTACTTAGCGTATCTGAGAATGGAGCTATATATCTTGTTGTTTTGATAGTTCATCTTCTTTTTTCACAGCACTAAATACACTATCACAGCACTATTGGTTATTAAACTTTCACTTGTGAACTTACTTTGTTTCCTCCCGTACACATTTCTGCGTGATGTGCGCCTTCATCAGCAGTGTGAGACAGACTGTCAGTTACTGAGTATACGGGAGGAAACAAAGTAAGTTCACAAGTGAAAGTTTAATAACCAATATTAATATATATCTTGGTTAGATCATGGTATAAGATGTAATTGAACTTCTGGAAATTTTAAACAAGTGCTCCAGGGATATAACAGAACTGTGGCAGGACTTTATAAATCAGTTAAACACATCATTGATGGACTGAATATGGTGAGGATGAAATAAAAGTTTTCTCTGTATTTAAAGAATGCAAAGATAAGATTTCTGAGCTTGGTTTGGAAGAGTTAAAAGTTCTGAGACAAAAGAAAGTACCAAAACGGATTGCTGGAACAACTGACCTACATGTATGTTGTCAGTTATGTAATGAATACTATAAAAAGAGTATTTTGAAGTCATAGGCACAAAATAACAGGGCTTCTAAGTCGAATTCTCAGTTAGCCTAGTATAAAGAAACAGGTTTTGCTAGAAAACATTCTTTTGCAAAAGGAAGGATGTGAAGCATTAGCCCCTTATTCAGAAATTAACACCTTATCATTTAAAGTAGAAATAGAACTGTTTCTACAAGGGTACAAGGTGACATGTGTAATGACGTGAAGATAGCCTTGATCTCTATGTAGAAAGTTTGGTTCAGCTTCTACTTGTGTGCCCAGCATCTAGTTGTGTGAGGCAGAAAATCTTCACTCCTCTTTAAAAACTAAAAACTTGTCTTAGGTCAACTGTGGCCCAGACAAGGCTCAACCTATGCTGTGTTTATAAAATACTGGATTTCTCTATTTGAGTCATTGCAATGTCCATCTGAGTTAATCTAGTGAATTAATTACCGTCTTTAAATTATTTGACAATATAAAAATAAATTATATTTGTTTACAATATTATAACAATTATAGTAGTAATAATAAGAGATTAAAACTTTTAAAAATAGAAAAGAATAACAGTCTAGTCTTTCAGAAATTGGCCATACACCAAATATTCAGTATTACCATAATGATCCCCTCCTAGTAATTTGGTACTGGTGATGATCATGGATATACATACATATATATGAGAAGAAGTATATGTTTTCAAATTTTGAAAATATTTTTAATGTTATATTTTATTGTAGAAAACATTTGTGTTCTCAGAATTTGAACTTGTTCTCCTTCTTCTCCTTATAATAATAATAATTATTATTATTATTCATGTTGACCAGTTAATTTGCATATTCTTAATTAGTACCTTGGATTTTGTTGTCCATGACGTGTCCGTTGGTTAACTAATTGTAAGTACAGTATAACACTACCGACTCGGAACACAAGTTTTTTATTGGTGAAAATGTAAACTTTTACATTTTTACCAATAAAAAACTTGCATTCTGAGTTGGTAGTATTATACTTATAATTTCATAAAATATCATTATTTGATTAATTTCATGAACACACAAAACAACACAAAATTAAATTCATTAATTTGGAAATCCAACTGTGATAGTGTATGGTACCAATGTCTTCAGATCATTTCTGAACTGAACTTTATTAGTTCTTTGGAATTTATATATGATAAAGGTTGCTAAGAGGAACAAAGTATTAGTTATGTTTAACTAGTTACTGTCTACCAGGGGTGTAGCACAACATTCCCAGTTAAAAACAAAGCTATTCCCTTTTTCTTCTTGCATAAATTTTAATTTTTTTATTATAAAAATTATTTATATAAAAGCCATGGACAAACAATATAGTGACAACTGATTGTGATCTACGCGCGTGCGCGTGCGTGTGTGCGAGGGGGAGGGGTACAGGCCTGAATCAGTTTGTTCATATGCTAGTATCAGCTTTGCAATTCAATGCAGTGTATGGTTATTTACAGAATCTGCTGATTTCTGCAGTTTGCACTGTATTTTGAATAACACTGAGTATTCTTCTGAGCTGTGGAATTACAGCTTCTGTTTGTGGAAAAACTGAATGAAAAAATCTACTTAATACAAAAAAAGATTGTCTTAATTTAAGACCATCTTTATTCCCAGTATGCAAGAATCCTTCCTTGTACCAGCTAACTCCTGTTCAAGTGTTGACACTGAGCTTCTGGCAGTCAATGAAGCACTGACCTACTGCCTCACCTTAAACAATAAAAAATTATGTATCTTCACAGACTCACAGGCTGCACTACTATTACCATACTACAGCAATACAAGCCATCAGCATACTACTTTAGAACAGTCCACATATTCCCATAATCAAAAAGCTGGAAAGAAACAAAACTGGATTAACTCTACAATGGATTCCCAGTCACATAAATATTACTGGTAACGAAAAAGCAGATGAGATAGCTAAGGATGCAACTATGCTGTCCACAATAGAAGAAAGTGTAAGATCACTACTGGCTGCCACTTCAGATTTCAACAGAAGATTCACAGAGACGTGGAAGGATGCATTTTTGAATTCCACCAAAGGTTCAATAATACAAACAGCATGTCAGTACACAAGTATCTCCATATATGGAAACATCCCTTGAAGTGTCCAAACTTTCGGTTCCAGAGGAAGACTTGGCCATATCGTAACCCAGTCATACTTGTACAAATTCAACTTGACCCAAACTGCTACCTGCCTACTATGTCATCAGCATGAGGAGACCTTACACCACATATTAGTGGATTGCCAGACAGATATCCCAGGAGTGCCAAGACTGAAAACAAATATGGACACAATATTGAACAACAACTCATATTGGACAGTGGTGGAGAACATCTATAGGAAACATCATGTCATCGGAGAACAATCCGGAAACACATAAGAAGATGAAGAAGAAGAAGAAGAAGAAGAAGAAGAAGAAGAAGAAGAAGAAGAAGAAGAAGAAGAAGAAGAAGAAGAAGAAGAATTTAAGACCAGATTCTTTACTGAACCATTACACTTGTAATCATGGACCACAGAAGAGAGGACCTTTTCAGAATCTCACCTTTTTTTGGACAAGAAAACTGCAGTAAAGACATACACAGAGAGCCTTGTTCCCTTAGAGAAACACTACTGCCCTGCAGCCTGTACAACAGAACAGTATTTGCCAAGCTATCTATCAAATGCAAAACTTAATGAAAAATATAATGAAAGTGCTGCAGAGGAGCTCAAAGTACCTTATTCTTACTTCTATGATATTTTTAACAAGGAATACAACCTGAGCTTTGGTTCACCAGCTGTAGATAAGTGCTCGAAGTGCATACAGTACGAAGTCAAAATACAGGCAGGAGATACATCTTGTATTGCAGAGCAAACACTGCAAAAAAACGAAGTGAACAAAGAATGACGGCGAAGTAACGATTTCCTTCGACTGCCAGAAAAATCATGTCTTACCACGCATACCTGACCAAGCCGCCTATTACAGTAGGCAACTGTATTTATACAACTTGACTGTATGTGAAGGAACATCTACTGACAAACAACCAAAAAAGAAAGTCTCTATTTATACTTGGACTGAGTCAGATGCACCTAAGGGATCAGCGCAGATTTCATCAGCTGTTTTTCATAGACTGGAAAACATGAATTTTGAAGGTGTCTCTCTTCTTCGGCTCTTCACAGATGGCTGTGGTGGCCAAAACAAGAATTCTTCAATGATTTATATGCTAATGTATTGGCTTGCAAAACGTGCCCCTCACCATCTAAAAGAGATTCATCTGATTTTTCCTGTACCGGGACACTCGTACATTCCACCAGACAGGGTGTTCGGCAGGATAGAGCTTGATCTACAAAATCTTGATACAATTGTCAATCGTGAAGAATACTGGAAAGTTTTCAGTAAGCACGGAACAGTATTTAAAATTGGAGATGACTGGTGTGTTTATGACTGGAAGCTTTTGTCTCAACAGAATATGAAGAAGCCTGGACAGTGGCATTTCAAGTTTTCATCTGCAAAGAGATTCGTCATCACTCGAGGTTTAACTCCTATGGCACCCATCCTTATCAGAGGTGAGCTTTAGTACCAGACTAACATAGGAATGTCCAAAAATGTAATTAAACCAAAGGTGAATATTTTACAATCAACTTTGCCATTGATTCGTCTTGGTGGTCCTGTAAAGAGGCAAAAAATTGCAGACGTGAACTGACTGATGACCCTGCAGTTCGGTATCGGATGGGAAGAAAATCCTAATTTGAAATTCTACCGTGAGATAATATTTAACATAGCAACAACTGATGAAGCCTCTGAAGATGAATTGGAAGGGGAAATGATGGATGATGCTGATGACATAATATGACTAGTATATTTCATTCAGTTATGCAGTAAATGCCTTTTTCAGTTTGTTTGTTCTTATAAATGACACTAAAAAGACAGTTGAATTTTAATTTTTTTGTTTTTTTTTCAATTTGTATGTTTTATAAAAATCATAATACAGTATTATAATCTATAAGTTTTGTTAATATTTTGAAAAACTAAAAGGTTAGCTTCTTTAAAAAAAAAACTTGTCATAATTTTGTAATCAAATTGTCCTTTGTCCATTGGTTTTGTTTTCAAAATGTCTCTTGTCCACTCTTTACCTTCAAAATGTCCCACGTCCAAATTAATTAATTGAATTATAAAAAAACGGATAGCTTTAAAGTGTTAATATTTAGCACAGGCAAAACTGATAGTATAAGAGCCCCTCCTTATTATTATTTATTTTATTTTTTTTAAGGAGAGGCTACTAGATATTTAGAACTAGGCAGAAGGCCTAGAAGGAGCATAAAATGCACTGGGTCCAGTGAGACGGGACTTGCAATTAAAACTCTCTATTAACCAACAATAACAACTTTTATTTTTTGTTAAATTTTTTTTTTACATAATTATAGTAAACTTTCTTAAATCATCCTGTGTATATATATATATTAACTGCAGTTTAAAATTGACCATCATAATTCAACACATTCTTTTAATATCACAAATATATTAAATTTTGACATTATAAATATATATATATATATATATATATATATATATATATATATATATATATATCTTACCGATTCACCTGACACATAACAGAACATTAAAATCACATATAATTTACCAAGATAATAATTATAATTCACAACCACATTATACCCATAAAAGCCTTGCGGCCCGCCTGTATATATTTTTTTTTCTTTATCGCCCCATCATATAGAAATGTCAAATGGCTGTAACCCACTAGTTCTTATTAATTGAGAACTGATATTATCTATTAAGAGATACCCAGTATAAATTTTTAAAATGCCTATAGCCAGCATATAGCTTACTCAGCATATCACCAACATAATTTTAAAAAAAACTAACAATTCTATATTAATTTATCAATATACATTTATAAATCTGAAGGACAATCCAAATGGCCCCCAATAGCAAAATACAATTACAAGTTAAAGTGTTAGTACAAGTTGCATAATTCTGCAAAAATGTAAAACTTCTTGAATTTTATAAAGTATAGATCATTAAGAAAAAACAGAGTTGGTCATAAGAGTTTAATAATACTTAAAAGTTTAATTATGATGGCTTGACCATAATAAAAGAAAATATAATTGTAAATTAAATCTCAGTACAGCCTGCATAATGTTACAAAAATTGGAAAATTGATAATTCTAAGAAACTCTGGTTTGACCCATAATGGCTAGAAAATACAAGTTACAAAATATAAGTACCAGTGAACCGCCTGTATACATTTCATAAAAGTTGTAGAAGCTTTAATTTTATTAAGGTATAAAATTTTAAAGGAATCCGATTGGAACATAACAGCCAAAAAGAAAAATACACTCCTTAAATTGAAGTGTCAGTACCGCCTGTACTTTTTTATAAAAAAGTAAAATTTTTAATTTTTATCAATATATATATATATATATAATTTAAAGAGATGCTGAATTGACCCGGCCGCAGGAGTGTTCCAGCAGATGCCTGACCTGACAATGGATGACACGTCAGAAGCTTGCATGAAATGTCACCGCGCCTACCCCTTGATTCGAAAATTTTGTTATAACATAACTAGACCTGATACCGGAATAAAAAAAACCCCAGCCCTTGTATGAAAAGAAAGTGAATAAGTGTTAAAAAAAACTTGATAAGAATGAAGCCAAACCAGCCGGTTCAGCACGCTTCCAGACAACACACATTGATTAAATGAAAAAACAGTCCCCTACAACCCTTGCACCAGTTCTAAAGCATAAAATGAATGCACGCTGGAACCATTCCGCGGGCAGGTCCACAATTATACTTGTATTAACTGTCTTATTAAGCTCGGATCACACGGAAACTGTCCCACCGGAACACACCCGATTAAACAGCCTCACGAAATAAAAGTCAATCGAACAGTCTGTTAAATTCACCAAACAGAACGTTTGCCTGCCCAGGCCAGATGCGAGTAAGAGAAAAAATTGTTTTAATATCACCTCATTTGATCCAGGCGGTCACAGGGTTATGGCTTGCAGTAGTGTCTCCCTCCGCCGCGGCAGAACTAATGTTTCAGAGGTTCAGGGCATGATGATGTATGTACACCACGCTTTGGTCACGTCTCCGTCTACCACGGGAACCCTGGAGATTAGTAATAATTAATGTACTGACCACAAAAGCCTAACACACACATGTCACATATAAGGCGTGTATGACAAACACAAGACATAGGCGCGCCTGACCATCAATACAGTTCATCAAAATTTAGGTGACACATTCTCCCTTTTATATTTTTATTAATATAATTATAACTCACTCTGGGCTTGGCTCAATTATGAGGCACACTCACAGGCATGTACAGCTTTAACATATCGCAACAGGTGGCAAGTTCATTCGCCATGTGCTCTCACAGTCAATCACCAAAATCTTGCAAATACCTAATTCTTTTTACGCCCATTAGATATGGACAATTGGTAATTACAAAATACAACATGTAGGCGGTTTTAGAGTTTAAAATGAAGCAAAAACTTAACAATGGATACACTTCCGGTCAACGCCACGTGCATTCATAGACCATCCAACAAAGTCCCCCAGTTTCACAAAAATTACATCATTTCTTATACTGTATCTCTTTTTCATATTCAATTATTAGTTACCAAATACAAAGAATAGGCGGTATTAAAGTTAAAAATAATCAAATATTTCACAATAACCAATACATTTCTGGTCACACGTCACGTGCATTCACATCAGACAATCTGTTCGCATCTAGATTAATTATAGGTTGAATTTAGAACTTTCGCAACCAAATTATTAATAAGTTATATCTTCAAAGTACTTACCGGTAGGTCTTAGGGCGTTTACTTGGCCATTAAAGAGGAGAAAAAACCACAATTAAAAAGCTCTGCCGACTGGAAGAGAGAGAGACTGCTTTCAGTTCTATAGCGGGCGACGGACTGACACCGACATGCTCGCGAGTCCAAGCAGCCAAGTTAATTACGAGTCTCCCCCAACAGGCGGCGCCAGCAAGCAGAGAGCAACACGATAACACCGATCGGCTCCGCGCAACATTTTCGCGGCTTACATTAATTACTTACAGCTAAATATCGAATTTTTTGTATTTTATACAAACGCCGGGTCATCAAAACCCGGCACAAGAGATATATGTTAAAAATATTTATGTCAAGGTTTATGTTAGGTTATATGTCAAGATTTTTCTATCTCAAAATGTTTTTTTTTTTTATTTCCCACAAATTCAGAAGAGTGGACAAAGGCCGTTTTGAAAATAAGCTCCTCACTTATAGTGTGTGTAATCTTCTCCATCTGTTTGTTAATCTCCTCTATGCTGTCCTTTAACTTACTTGGCCCCAAGGAATTTTTGGATGATTTTTTCTTTCTTTTATATTTCATGCAGCATCCCAATTCTGATCATGTTCAAACACTCCGCTGTATAGAGGCTCACTGATTTAACTGACGTGTCTTAATTTTGTTCTAGAGGTGGATTTCTCGTTATATAAGTTTCTGGTCAGGCGTAATGAAAAATTTCAGTTTCTGATTTTTCATTCGGTTGTCCTCCTTTTCCGAGCTGCTAAGTCGGATTACTTCTTGAATTGCTTGGCCTTGTTTGTTTTGCCATAATCAGCGTAATCCACCTTTATCTTATTTGTCTGACAATTTCTGGAACTGCGTCTTTGTACTTGTCTTACCCGCGAAATTCACAGCCACCAAAACGTTTACCATACCATATGGACATTGGAAGAGGTGACGAACTTCAGTAACGGACTTTCTGATCCGTGTTGTACTCAACTGTCAACAAGATCAGAATTGAATATAACAGTCACGCGATAAAAGAAATGGATAAAAGAAGGCCACAAAATCCGTTGGATCATTCATTTCATTCAGTCCGACCATTGTTCTTAATACTAGAAAGTCGTATAACATTTTTACAAAATTTACTCTGAATTGTTTAAAAAATTATTCAAAGGGCACAACTAACGAGAACAGACTGGTTCTCTGACGCTGACAGCGTGATATAGCGTTCCTGTTGGGGGGGGGGGGTGCACTTTGTTTTACGGTTGATACAAATTTAATATTATTTATACTACGCTATTATAATCAATTCTGTGTATCTACAGAAATGTTGTTGGCGGAACTGATTCCTTGTGTACGGTCGTGCCACGCTTATTGCCTTGTGTTAAGTGTTATTAACAATTTTTCCTCAGTTTTATTAAGGTGTGTTACTTTAAAGATGCACTAAGCTGTACTGTTCGTCCGTCTCCTGGCTGTAGAATATATAATAAGGAAAACGATTTTGAATCTGAGCAAGTCCAAAATTTCATTAGTTCGCAATGGTGGTAAACAGCTAGGGATGAAAAATGGTGATTTAATACAGGAAAAAAAATAGAATTTGTCTGTAGTTACGTAGGCTGTATACAACTGCTACGTTAAGTCTGCGGGAGCTAGTGTTGCAGTTATTCGGCATCCCTACCGCGTATGCGTAGTTATTATTATTAATCCAAACAATGACGTGTCGTATCGGGTTGGTAGTGTAATCTTCTGAGGTTTGTTGGTTGTTGTTCGACGTCACGCCCCCACCTTTTCTTTACGAAACTAATTCAGTACTCAGCCGGTCGACCTTTTTTGCTCAATCGGCTACTGGAGTCTAACATTGCGATCGGGTGAGCAGAGTCAAGATCCCAATTGTCTTCAAATCTGCCCTTTGCGCTGGGAACTTGACATACCAAGCATCGGCTTGGTCGAAGAGTACCGGCAGTTTTTGATTTTCTCCAGGAAGCTATCGTTCGCTGATGTAACCTGCACATACTTAAAGAGACGGAGGCTGACACTTCGTGAAGAAATACGACAGGCCCCCGCACGACATCATCGGCGACATCATGCTTCCAGAGGACACGCCCTTTTGTTCTTTCAAGTAAACTAATTAATTATTAATTAAAGCACATGTGGAACTCCAAGTTTGTAACACTCCAGACAGAAAAGAAAATGAACCAAGCTTATTCGTTTATGTGACACAAAAAACTGTTGTTATAATTAATGAGTTCATGGTAGCATGTATGTAACAGCAGTTAACATTTTGTAAACTGACATTGACTGATGCACCGTCATTAATTTTAGTCCGTTGGCTGGCTTAATTTTTTACACATAAAGAGGCAAATCTATATCTTACTAAAATAAAGCAATGCTGATTCTGCTCACTAAAGGTTGGTACTAATAATTTTCTATTATACTTCATTTATTGCATTCAGTGTAACATTACAGTTATTGGTGTCGAAGTAATTTTTGTGTTACGTCTGTTTGGGCCCAGCAGCTCATCATACAATTTGATACACATAACACGTAACAAAAGCTAAATATGCTCTGAAGTAATTAGTTCTTCAGAGTCAGTTTTTACATTCAGAGTATCAGTAGTGTGTACCTGTACAGATACGTTTTGTTCACTAACAGTTGTACAGGACAACCGGTGGTGTTTTACTACTCTCGACAATTATTACTTTTCACTCGTCACTGTATCAAGTCCAGCTCACCATTTCAGCCAGTGAGCAATTACGTATCTGCTGTTCATCTTACTGTGCATAATTGTCATCTTAATTACACATGTACTCGGTATTGTAAAACTGTGGAATACAGCGGGACACGATTTATCAGGCCTGTTATTCTGAAGAATCAAATTGAAATAATTAAAAACAATACAAAAATAATGCATTAATTTGTGAGCCTCTGAGAATGCCTCATCGTAGTACGGATGAAATGTTTGATGGTAAAAGTAATCAAAATACCTGCGTTGAACCGCAAAAGTGTTGTTATGTTTCCATAATGCTGATTTTCGATCTATAACTGGTAATACTTTGCCATTTAATTTTAGCTTAGAGTCATTCGTTTCCAGGTCTTTTTGCTTACACGCCTCAGTGCTGTGATTATTAGCTGTATTATTTCAAAAGATAATAATTTGTTATTAATATAATAATAACAATAATAATAATTATTATTATTACTATTATTATTATATAATCATATATATCTAGGTCCAAAGGCGAAGTGCTCTTCGAGTTGCATCGGCGTACCGCATGGATTCCGAGCCGGCTGTCTTGGTCGTTGCCGGAGTGATGCCGATTGACCTTCCCGCCAAGGAACGTAAGATCATCTTCTTTCAGAGGAAGAAGGAGGTAGGTGGTGAAGCTCCACACCGAGAGGCCCGAAGCCAGATGCTGGGAAGCTGGCAGAGAGCTTGGGAGCAAGGAGAGCGAGGTCGCTGGACAAGAAGGCTCATTTAGCAGGTGCAGCTGTGGGCAGAGAGGAAGCATGCCGAGATCAACAATAGTCCTCACCTAGTTTCTGACTGGACATGAGTATTTTCGATCTTATCTGAAGAAAGTTGGAATGGCAGAGTCACCAGAGTTCCTGTACTGCCCGAGAGCTGCGGACGATGCCAGCCATACATTGTTCGTCTACGACAGATGGGAGCAACATAGAAGATCGTTGCAAGATGATATTAGCCAGGAGATGTCCCCGGGTACCATCGTTGAAGCGATGCTTCAAGGGGGCTACACGTGGAACTATGTGGCACGCTTCGGAGAAGAGATTCTTCGGGGATTTGAATAATACAATATAAAAGGCTAACAAGTCACATGTTAGCCCTAGAGCTGAAGAACAGTAGGCCTAGCCCGAAGTAGTGTGTCCAACAGTTCCAGGTTAGTGTCCTAGGAGAGGAAAGGGAGATGGTTTTTTAGTGCATCGGGTATAATACTCAAACTCACAGACCTCGGAAGTGTGGACCTTTGTAGAGCAAATTTTTGCACCTGCCCTTGTTAAAAAATTATATAATCATATAGATAAATCCAATGAGGGAATTCAGAGTAGTTTCTTGCATTGGATGACAACAGATTCAACTTGTTGAGTGGTGATGTGGAGGTCTTGGTCTTCCTTCACTCTTGACTAGAAAAACTCAGAGAAACCTGCTCTTTTTCGTCAAGTTCTTGGATTTAGTGGATTGCCCAGGTTTACAGGTCCCTACCTACACACTTCGTGTAGTTCCAAATTTATTGGTACACATGCAGGATCATATAATCCAGTTGTAAGATGCATCGAAGTTGCCAACGTCTATGCAGACAGCTTGGACAGGTTGTGTTAGGCTTTAGCAGAGATGGGGCTCAAAATTAATTAACGTAGGACTAAACGTTGTGTCAGAGCACAAAACAGACAAATCGTTTGGGCCACTCTATAACTAACGAATGCTTGTAGTTTTAAAGTGGTTCATAAATTCTGCTATTGGGAGTTCATATTAGAGTTTGGGAGATAGTGGCATTGAAGCGGGATGGTTCCTGGAAGAGGTCAATTATGGGGGTCTCGGCTCGATTCTGGGGCTTGCGCCATCAGAATAAGAAGGCAGTAAGAACTATTTAGAGCAACTGTGTATCAGTAACTTTGACTTTTTTGGTTAATACTGTTGTACTTTTGCTTTGTAATATTACACTGTCGATTACGCTGAAAATTCTAACAGGCCGCAGACACGATACTTGTACACTTTTAGTAAAAGCGCAGTCTAATGAGACCGACTGACTCATTGTTCTGAATCACAGTGCAATATGAAACCATTGTAGAGAATCGAAATAATGTGCGTGAATAATTGCACACAATACAATTCGTTACAGAATGTATTTGCATTGAATGACTGAGCAACTATTAAAATAATTGATTCGTTTATACCGTCGTATATCAAACCGTATCGCCCAATTTTAATCTTGGTAAATATATTTTTAATGACGAATATTAATCTCAATCTGACGCATGATTCATTAAAACTCATTTGTGTTGAAACACTGATATAAGAATAATTAATACAAAGTATTTATTCAAAAAAAAAAAAAGATTAAAATTTATTTTACTGGAATTAAACAGGCACAGAACTACAATAGAAAACTAAATTCAAAGAACTTCTGTACAAAATAGTTTATTTAGTTTTTAAAACTGAAGACGCCTTAAAGTTACAACCCTGTGGTTCATTAGATTTAGAGAAATCATGTTGTCCCAAACGGGAGCCGGGAATATCGCAAACTCACTCGTCACCGACGCCAAATGTTAAATCCTAATACAATATCCAGCAAGATAGTTGCATACGGAGAACGAATAAGAGAATGAAGTGAAGGACTCTCGCTTCCTGTCACTAGCATGCTCTAAGGGTAGGGTGAGGCTGGAGACTGGCTCATTGAACGCCGATCCTGAAAAGTCCCTAGTCTGGATCATATTTCAAATATCGCCGTGCCGTCCTTCCTGAACGAGAAATTTTGTTCCTCGTAGCGCTGTTTCAGACTGAAGTCTACGTAATACTGTTATTGAAGGTGACACACATACCGACAAAGTGCGCACGGTACTCGAATAGCGAGTAAGTATACGAGGTTATCGTGGAAACTGACATTCTGGATGAGAATGGTGGAAGGTTTAACAAGTGCTGAGACACTAGATGTTTTCCTAGGTGACAGTATCTGGACGACTCGGTCGTATTCAAACTTCAGGAAATTCAGCTCCACGGCTGTAATCAATATGCCTGGTACATCGAGTGACAACTACGACTCTTTTCTGGTGAGCGTCGTAGGCCTTCTCCTGTTTTCTCTATCTAAGGAGTCAAGAGTCACAATGAGGATAACGCGGTGTTGGTAACTACGATAGATCACGACTGCAACGCAACAGTTCGTTGACTGTATTCGCGGATAACTGGTAAG
This sequence comes from Magicicada septendecula, assembly GCA_034769895.1. Classification (NCBI taxonomy): domain Eukaryota; kingdom Metazoa; phylum Arthropoda; class Insecta; order Hemiptera; family Cicadidae; genus Magicicada; species Magicicada septendecula. Next base: position 34,919,850 of record CM068376.1, on the reverse strand, counting down.
TGGCCGTTACTGGGTCCAAGAATTCTGTTCTCTAAGCGCTCGAAGAACACGCGAAACCAGGGTAGAACTTACTAGCCCTGGTCCCAATAACTAGCTCTTGTAGCAGAACGAGATGAGGGAGTATTAGTCATCATCATCTTCTTCGTCTGCCCCTGTGGGATTTGGCTTCCTCAACAATCCTACACTGTTCCCCTCTGTTTCTTCCTAATTCCCACGGCCTTCAGGTCTTCCTTCACACATTTCATCCACAGATTTCTTGTCATCCTCTGGGCCTACACATTCTAACGTTTCCACTCTGTGAAAGCTGTTGTGTTTTATGTCTTCTCAGCTAGCGGCCTAAGTCCCCTGTCAATTCTATTCTTGTTTGCTTATGAGCGGACTCGATGTTCGAACACTCCAAACAACTCCTTCAAAACCAGACTTGGTGGTGTTTCCCGGAAACGATCTCGGTACACATACTGTACTGAGATGAATTAGTACGAACAGTCATCGTAGGCCAATGTAGAAGAAGGATTCCGTCTTGGACCGGACCTCGAGAGGTGGGTGTCCGGCTTCCTGGTGGATCATTTTTGACGCACCGACCAGCACTTGCCGGAGTTGTTAATATTGGACTGGGTCAGGAGCATTCCGGAAGGGTGTTCTGGCAGGTTCCTGGCGGGGGTTTAGATTTTTGTGAATAAAACTACAAAAAATAATTGAAAAAGAACTCGTTAATTCCTATTTATTTTGTTGTAATTCAGAAGGTAAGTGTGGAAACATAAATCTCACATCAACAAATATCTGAAATTTAACAGTCGTGAAACAATAAATATGACACCTTACATTACAACAAAATGAGCATACCACAAAATTGGCATCAATTCCCCCCCCCCGTACAGACACTGATAATGTTAAATGCTTTTTAAAACTTAGCCTTAATGAAAATATTTGAATTTGTAAATAAATTAAATACGTAAATAAATCAGATATTTGATTTGTATCATAAATCTGCCTACCCTTTTGCCGCAGAAATGATTAGAAAACAAAACATTACTCAAAATCAGGCTACGGCATGCACAAATCAGTCCCACACAAATCAGTTCACCGGTAGAGGTTGTGGATCGCTTGTAAACACCGAGTTTTGTCTTACATATGTACAGAATAACGGAAAAGTTTCAAAATCTTTATAGTCGAATTATTTTAGAAACAATACGAAAGCACTAAATTTTAAAAAAGCGAAATATAATTGAATATGGACGGAAACCCGCAAATAATTCAAATTAAAAATTTACAAATAAAAAGCATAATTAGACCCGGTGTAACATATATACGTGAAACCTGGGTGTTAACGCAAAAAGACGAACAGTATCTAAGAACGTTCGAACGAAAAGTAATGAGAAAAGTTTTGAAACAGTATACGACAAAATAACTACAGTATAATGGAGAACACGAAGGAATCATGAAAAAATAATCATCTAATACATGGAACTGATATAGTAAGGTTTATAAATAGTAGAAGGATAGCCTGGCGTCCCAATGGAACACACAATGGAACAACAGAAGTTCCAGAAAATTTCTAGAATGTTAGGAAGTCAAGAGGAAGTCCAAGGAAGAGACGCATCGAGGATGTTGAGGAGGCTCTGAGGAACATTGAGATAAAAAGATGGAGGAGACTACGTAATGAGAGGGCTGAATGGAGAAAAATCTTTGAAGATGCTAAAACCCATATTTGGCCTCACCGCTTTTAGGCACCGCTAATATGTGAAAGATAAACTTAAGGGAACATTAAGTTTCGTGCTTGCTGAAGCAAGCGTCAGGGTTTCGATTTACTACTCGGGAATAAAAGCGACATCGACCTTGCCTGTGCGAAAATCGATTGCATGACATTGGTAGCGAACCCGCGACACGCGTGTTCGTGGAGGTGCTAAACAGCACAAAGAGAAGACATTTTTTCTTGATTTCTCTTATTTGTCGTAAACCTTTTACTACATTTATAATAAATTTCCAAACCTTACTTGTTATGTAACTTTAAAGTAGGCTGTATTCAAAGCAAGAAAACAACACTACAGAATAATACTCGATGGTAAGCTGGAACCTCACGTGAGTTGCCAGTTCCCAAATGAATCTATACACAGAGGAAACTATAAAATAAATACAGATTAACCCACATTAGACAGTTTTTTTACGCTAAAATATAAACCAAATTCTTGGAAGCCTACTGTAATATGGTGTTTATATTACAAATTTATTATACTAAAAGTATTAATTTCTTTTTTGTTACTTCCACTTATGTGAAAGTTAAATAATCGTGTACTTATCGACAGCTCGTTTTGATGATGTACTTTAATAAATTTATAAAAGACAATCGTTTTATATGAAAATTTTAATACCACAGTTAGTAACTTAACGGATATAAAACTCCAGCCTAAATGTAAAAACTGTAACTACACGGTTATAATATCGTTTCGGGGTTTGAAAATAACGACAGAGGTGAAGTTAAAAGAAATAATGAAATAATTGCAATTATAACTTTAAAAATATTTCTAAACGCTTAACGTCAGAAGATCTAATTACGTTTAGACTTGATTTTAGTACAGTTTTAATAACACATGACTAAAGATGGTTTATTATCTGCCAATATTCCCTATAATTTATGACTATCACACACACACACACACACACACACACACACACACACACACACACACAGAGTGTATACATTCATACGCTGGTGGGGTATACATACACAGGAGTTGCTTCTGGTAGGGTGGGGGGGGGATGAGACTATCTTGAAAGTTGGACTTCCCATTTTCCTCAGGCCAAATAAGATAGTCAAAATTCTTCCTATATAATTATTTATACAGTTATCTATAAACCTTATTTTAACACACGCAACTGGTCTAGAAATAGGCCTACCTTACGTGATTATTTTAAATACCTCTAGGAGGGGGAATGATCCTCCCCCCCCCCCGGTAGTTACGCCACTGCACGTAGGCGCACCACACACACACAATCTGGAAAGAAAATGTCGCTCACATGGCACAAACGTGGCTGGTGGGGCAGTAAGGATATCGCGCACGACTGACTGTTGGACATAAAGGTTACTAGGCCGACGCGTGTACGTCCACATTGTACTCTTGTTACTGTAACCCGCAAAGCGATAAATCCTAAGTGAAAGAAAGGAAACGTCCGCAAGCCTCTAAACGTTTCATTTTTGCGGGAAGGAAGCTGTGCATTGTATATCGTCGAGTTCGTCTTTGCCCGAAAGTTTTACCCAAACGATTAAGCGGAGTCCAGTACCTATTTAGGACCAAAAACAACGCAAAGAAATATTATCATCTTAGAAAATTCTCCATTTCTTCCTCTTTAAGAAAATATATATAGTTTTATATGCTTTAATGGTCACATAAAAAGTCATTTCGATGTTACAAAATTAATAAATTAAAAAAAATGCATTCTACTTAACGCACGATCCAAAGCCACAAACTTTGCCCGATGGGACAAAAGACAAAAGAAGTTCAATAAAAGACAAAAGGCTCTTTGCAAGTTCAATAAGACAAAAGAAGATAGATCAATCTACAAACATGAGCACTCTCTACCAGAAGCAGTAAAGGAAGCTATTAAGCCCATATGTAGCACAGTTGTCTAATCAAGATCTCCTAAAACTCTGTCTTCACAGGAAAACTCAGAACCCGAACGAAAGTTTCAATAGATCTATTTGGCAGACTCCCAAAACCTGTATTTGTAGTGTAACCCCTCCTTATTTTTTATTTGTTTGTTATAATTTTTTTTTTTTTTAAGGTGAAGCTACTAGATATTTATGACTAGGCAGAAGGCCTATAAGAAGCATAAAATGTGCTGGGTCCAGTGAGACGGGACTTGCAATTAAAACTCTCTATTAGCAAACAAATAACAACTCTTTATTAATTTTCATAATTCCCACAATTCACATAGTTTTATGTTGACATTTCTCAAAATTTTTTTTTTATTTAAATCATATTCATATATCATAAATGCATAATTGTTTAAATAGCACCCCCCCCAAAAATAGTATCACAGACATAATAATTCTTTCAACATTTTAAAGATATATATATATATATATATATATATATATATATATTATCCATTCTCATAACACATAACATAACATGAAAATCACACAAAATGCACAAAATAACAAATGTAAATCCCCGATATTTATTTTATAAATATAAAAGCCTTGCAGCCCGCCTGTGTATTTTCATCGGCACGCAATTCAGAAATTTCAAATGGCTGCCACCGACCCTGCTAGTGTTATTAAAGCGAAACCATGTATAAGGTGAAAATGCCTATAGCCAGCATGTATAGCTTACTCAGAAATACCACAAACATAATTCTAAAATGCTGTAACAATTCTATATAAATTTTATCAAATGTACATTTCTAAATTTGAAGGACAATCTGAATGGCCCATAATAGCAAAATACAATTACAAGTTAAAGTGTTAGTACAGTTTGTATAATTTTGCAAAAATTGTAAAAATTCTTAATTTTATAAAAGTATAGATAATTAAAGAAAATCAGAGTTGACCATAAGAATAAAAAAATTGCAAATACAAATTGTCCGCGCCGCCTGTATAGTATTATTACAGATACATTCAGAAATTTAAAATAATCTGGCTTGACCACAATAAAAAGAAAATCTAATTGTAACTTAAGTGTCAGTACAGCCTGCATAATTTTACAAAAATTGAAAAATTGATAATTCTAAGAAAATCTGGTTTGACCCATGATAGCAAAATACAATTACAAATTTAACATGTCATCACAGCCTGTATGAATTTCATAAAAATTGTAGAAGCTTTAATTTTATTAAGATATAAAATTTTAATGAAATCTGAGTTGAACATAACAGCCAGAAAATACAATCATAAATTGAAGTGTCAGTACCGCCTGTACAATCTTATAAAAATAGTACAATTTTAATTTTATAAATATATATAAAATTTAAAGAGATGCTGAATTGATCCGGCCGCAGGAGTGTTCCAGCACATGCCTGACCCGACATAGGATGACACGTCAGAAGCTTGCATGAAATGGCACCAACCGGTGCCCACCCCCTGGATTGTGAAATTTATAAAGTAACTAGACCTGAAGCAGAATTAAAAAAAACCCAGCCCTTGTGTGAAAAGGGGGTGATTAAGTGCAAAAAAACCCGTGATAAAAATGAAACCAAACCAGCCGGTTCCGCACATCATAGAAACAATACCCATCTACTTAATTAAAAAAAAACTGTCCTCCCCACAACTTTTGCACCCATTATAAAGCATAAAATTAATGCACGCTGGACACATCCCGCGGGCGGGTCTACAATTCTACTTGTACTAACTGTATTATTAAACTCAGGTTACATCGAAACTGTCCAGCCGGCACACACCCGATTAAACGATCTAACGGTATAAAAAGTCAATCGAACTGTATGTTACATGCGCAGAACATAATGTTTCCTGCCGAGGCCAGGTGAGAGTAAAAAAAGTTTAAATATCACCTCATTTTGATCCCGGTGGTCACATTGTTATGGCTTACAGTGGTGTCTCCCTCAGCAGCGGCAGAACTAAAGTTTAAGTTGTTCAGGACATGGTGAAGTTGTAGGTACACCACGCTGTGGTCAAATCTCCGTCTACATCGGGAACCCTGGACATTAGTAATAATTAGTTGACTGACCACAAAACCATAACACACACATGTCACATACGAAGCGTGTATGACAGAATCACGCCCTGGCCGCACCTGACCATTCAACACAGTTCATCAAAATTTAGGTGACACATTCTCTCTTTTATTTTTCAATTAATATAATTATATCTCACTCTTGATTTGGCTCAAATTATAAAGCACACTCACAGGCATATACAGCGTTAACATATCACAACAGGTAGCAAATTCATCCCCCATGTGCTCGCACAGTCAAGTCACCAAAATCTCGCAAAATACATAATTCTTTATTACGCCCATTAGATATGGACAATTGGTAATTACCAGATACTAAGTATAGGCTGTTTTAGAGTTTACAATAAATTAAATACTTCACAATAACCAATACATTTCCGGTCACCACCACGTGCTCACACAGACAATCCAACAAAGTCCCCCAGTTCCACAAAATTACATAATTTCTTACATCTCTTTTTCATACACAATCACTAATTACCAAATACAAAGTAACAGGCTGTATTCTTATTTAAATAAATCAAATTACTATACAATAACAATAACTATACATTTCCGGTCGTCACGCCACGTGCATTCATATCAGAGAAATCTGTTCACATCGAAATTAATTATAGTATGAATTTAAACTTTTTGCAACCAAATTAATAATATATCTTTAAAGTACTTACCGGAAGGTCTTAAGGCGTTTACTCAGCCATTAAAGAGAAGCAAACCCACAATTTAGAAAAGCTCTGCCGCCGGGAAGAGAGGCCTGTTTTCGTTACTGAAGCAAGTGGGCGACTCACTACTCAACGTGCACCGAACCCGCAACCTAATTGTCGCGCCGCTAGATAGCGTCGGCATGCCTTAACTGCCGAAACATGGCAATACAGATCGCGTTGACACGTAACAATTTCGCGGGAGACCTCAATAAATTATAAATAGATATCGAATTTTTATTTAATACAAAAGCCGGTTCAGCAAAAACCGGCACAGTGGATCTGCAAACTTTCAAACTTGAAGTCACAGATGCAACTATAAGCTTTAATAAAGGTTGTATTAGAAAGGCTAATGTTCTTCAAAGGCTTCAGATCAATCCTAGGAAATTTATTGTTGATGGTCTCAAACAGATTGACGCAGAACGTATACAAAAGGCCGATAAGGTAAAGAGACTCAACGACAAAATAAAAGACAAAGAGTAAGAAGAAGACTGTTAAAAAGGAAGAGAGAAGAATGTGAAAGAGAAAGTTATTGTCCTGGTGGATTTTAGAGACATAGAATTCTTTAAAATGCGTTTTAAATTTGTATACCAGCTTTTCCAAAAGCTGCCATTTTTAAATTTTAGGTACATTTTTCCTAAAAAAAAAGAACTATAAAACTTACAAGCCTGATATTTTTCAGATATGTCGTTTACCCTTATACAAGTTTGCCTTTCCAGAATTATAAAACAATAATTAGTAGAACCTTTGATTAAAAAATGTTCAATTTAAAATTTTACGTCAATAAAATTTATAAAAGTTGAAGTTAAAATTTTTTTCAATCGTAACCAGACAAGATACTTTAGAATATCTGCTACAGTATCAAAAGCTAAGTGTGCTTATATTTGTTAAACATTTTATAGAGATAGGATTAACCGTTTTTAAAATAATGGTACCTAAAACTAGCTAATTTTCCCATTGGATCGGAAAAGGTACTAACTCACCTTAAATAACCCAACGTTTGTAGTTAACGAGAACATCCATAGGTATATCAGTTGTAGGTATTTCAGTATAACTCATGTGTGCCGGTACTGTACGTTTGCAAACACGGGTACTATACGTTTGCAAACACGGGTACTGTACGTTTGTAGAGGACATGAGTTGTAGGTATTTCATTGTAAATCGTGTGTGCCGGTACTGTACGTTTGTAGAGGACATGAGTTGTAAATATTTCAGTGTAACTCATGTGTGCCGGTACTGTACGTTTGCAAACACGGGTACTGTACGTTTGTAGAGTACATGAGTTGTAGGTATTTCAGTGTAACTCATGTGTGCCGGTACTGTACGTTTGCAAACACGGGTACTGTACGTTTGTAGAGTACATGAGTTGTAGGTATTTCAGTGTAAATCGTGTGTGCCGTTACTGTACGTTTGCAAAACACGGGTACTGTACGTTTGTAGAGGACATGAGTTGTAGGTATTTCAGTGTAACTCGTGAGTGCCGTTACTGTACGTTTGCAAACACGGGTACTGTACGTTTGTAGAGGACATGAGTTGTAGGTATTTCAGTGTAAATCGTGTGTGCAGTTACTGTACGTTTGCAAACACGGGTACTGTACGTTTGTAGAGGACATGAGTTGTAGGTATTTCAGTGTAACTCATGTGTGCCGGTACTGTACTTTTGCAAACACGGGTACTGTACGTTTGTAGAGGACATGAGTTGTAGGTATTTCAGTGTAACTCATGTGTGCCGGTACTGTACGTTTGCAAACACGGGTACTGTACGTTTGTAGAGTACATGAGTTGTAGGTACTTCAGTGTAACTCGTGTGTGCCGTTACTGTACGTTTGCAAACACGGGTACTGTACGTTTGTAGAGGACATGAGTTGTAGGTATTTCAGTGTAAATCGTGTGTGCCGTTACTGTACGTTTGCAAACACGGCTACTGTACGTTTGTAGAGGACATGAGTTGTAGGTATTTCAGTGTAACTCGTGTGTGCCGTTACTGTACGTTTGCAAACACGGGTACTATACGTTTGCAAACACGGGTACTGTACGTTTGTAGAGGACATGAGTTGTAGGTATTTCATTGTAAATCGTGTGTGCCGGTACTGTACGTTTGCAAACACGGGTAGTGTACGTTTGTAGAGGACATGAGTTGTAGGTATTTCAGTGTAACTCGTGTGTGCCGTTACTGTACGTTTGCAAACACGGGTACTGTACGTTTGTAGAGGACATGAGTTGTAGGTATTTCAGTGTAAATCGTGTGTGCCGTTACTGTACGTTTGCAAACACGGGTACTGTACGTTTGGAAACACGGGTACTGTACGTTTGTAGAGGACATGAGTTGTAGGTATTTCAGTGTAACTCATGTGTGCCGGTACTGTACGTTTGCAAACACGGGTAGTGTACGTTTGTAGAGGACATGAGTTGTAGGTATTTCAGTGTAACTCGTGTGTGCCGTTACTGTACGTTTGCAAACACGGGTACTGTACGTTTGTAGAGGACATGAGTTGTAGGTATTTCAGTGTAAATCGTGTGTGCCGTTACTGTACGTTTGCAAACACGGGTACTGTACGTTTGCAAACACGGGTACTGTACGTTTGTAGAGGACATGAGTTGTAGGTATTTCAGTGTAACTCATGTGTGCCGTTACTGTAAGTTTGCAAACACGGGTATTGTACGTTTGCAAACACGGGTACCGTACGTTTGCAAACACGGGTACTGTACGTTTATAGAGGACACGAGTTGTAGGTATTTCAGTGTAACTCATGTGTGCCGGTACTGTACGTTTGCAAACACGGGTACTGTACGTTTATAGAGGACACGAGTTGTAGGTATTTCAGTGTAACTCATGTGTGCCGTTACTGTACGTTTGCAAACACGGGTATTGTACGTTTCCCGTTAGCTTTTTACTTTTTTATTGTGTTTATTATAAAACGCAATCATGACCGCTACTTTACAATAACGCCTTTTTTCTTCAGCGCAAAAACTGGAAAACTTAAATTGCCTTGAACAAGCTCTCCCCGTCGGTCTTCTGTCACGATGATGTGGATTACGCACTTCTCTCATGGCTTCTGCCTGACGTCGCAAGTTGTCGCCTCACAAATACTCTTGATCGTTCCTCGGGAGAAGTCATATCTCTCGTTGGGTAAATTTAAAATACTCAGAAAGCATTGTGACTGAAACTGAAATAACCACAATGCGCTGATGATATTTAATACATTGTGGGTAAAAGTTTCTGGCAATGGGCAACTTTCTGTAAGTATATAAAGTGTACACCCCCCCCCCCAAACATCAGTTATCACGTGGAACGAGTGGGATAAAAACACGTTGTCTTGAAAACTTTTGCCCAGGTAACTTCCTTCCGGTAATTCTAAACTCTTCCACTAGCATGTCTTCATCTTCGATACTTGCCCGGTTAGTTTACTTGCAATAACTCTACACTCTTCCGTTCCCTTCGCCTCGACTTTTTGTTTTAGTATTGTCTAATAACAGGTCGCCTTCCGTAAGGTTCCACCAATACAGGGAGGTAAGCTTCTGCCGGTCGTACGGGAGCCAGGCCGGTGCACCTACCCTCCAGAAACAACAAGCGCCTGGCTACGGATGTCTAAGAACTGCCCGGCCTTCCGTGAGGTTGCGCATGTAACCCCAGCCCAGTACGGCTCTAAGCTTCTGCCGATCGTACGGGAGCCAGGCCGATGCGCCTACCCTCCAGAAACTACATACACCTGGCTACGGACTTCCTTAATGCTGAGCAAAGCCTCTTTGCGATATCTGTCCGCCTTGCCCTCACCATGCGGCCAACGCCTTACAGGCCACACCATCAGGCTCTAAACTTCTGCTTTTGAACCCTTGGTTCGGTGCCTCAGGCAGGGTACAACCGCGAACTAGACGCTAGTTCGTACAACGGGGACCCGAAACCTATCTTGTACTGAAATCGCGTGTCCGCGCAGAAAAACCGGTTCTAACAGGCTGCGACCCTAACAGCGCGCACAATTCGAACACTTCTGTCTGTCTGTCTGTCTGTCTGTCTCTCTCTCTCACGCGCGCGCGCGCGCACACACACACACACAATTGACTTGTGTCAATTCGAACACGGACACTTCTGTCTCTCTGTTTTAGTATTACCTCAAGCCTCCCTCGCTGCTCATACTGTATTAGTTTGTTTATCGTTGCGTTTTTGCTGTCTGGAATAAATCACATTTGGAGTTCAGAGAGTACGGCAGCCGTAATCGATTGCTTGTTTACCGGAAGTGATTGACCGCGGAACCCAAAGATCGATGGATGAAACTCTTCCAATTTGTCTTTTCTCTCTCGCACATTGCAGTTTTAGTCGACCAGCAATATTTCTCTTTTAAAATAAACGTTATTCGACATAAGCTAAACTCAAATTAATTAAGAATTCGCTCAGCGAGGTCATTCCCCTTTCCTTAATCTGGACTCTTTGTGTTCCGCGTTAAAGTGGAACGCAGTCGAGCTCTCGGGGCACTGCCTCAGTCAACGTTTCGGCCATAACAATACCCCAGACGTCACGACAGTCTTGATAACAATATATCTCTGCAAATATTTCAGACGACAGTATATTCAGTCTTATTTGTATTTATCGTTAAGCCCTATTTCTGGTATTCTTCGTCTAACTTCCTAAGCATGTAATAGATGCCATCGTCATTTTCAGCTATAATTAACTGATCGTCCGCGAAATTCAAAGAGTTTTCCGTCATTGATACTTACTGCCATGTTGTGATTTTATCCATCGTTATGATAACAACAGATATAATAAGCTATTAGCATTTGTGGAACGGTACGTAGAACGCTGTAGGAATCTGAGTCATGGGCAAGATGAGGAAAAGATACAGTCATCAGAGGTGGGAACCGTAGGCTGTACACTCTTGGACAGGAAAAGGAACATTAATATGAAGGAATAATTAAATGCAATATCTATGCAAAAACAATAAAAGTACGGGGGTCACCTCAGAAGTAAGATTTCCTATTTTTTCTTTCAAAGGGAAATGGCGCAAGCAGGCTGACGAAGGTTGGAGAACTTTTATTTGTGTGTAGTGGCAGTAGTGTCAAAACCTCATCCGTTCCGTAGCAACGTAACAACAACACGAAATTTAAAATCACGGACGCTCCATTTATCAGCGTGTCCGATTGTAAAGTGCGTAGTGTGATTCGGTTTCTTGCTACAAAAAATTAATCAGGGGCTGAAATTCATCGTCACTTAGTTTTTGTATACTGACCTGAGTGCATGAACATTCAAATGGTCCGCAGGTGGCATAATCGTTCGTGAAAGGGAAAGGTTTGTTGAGCAACAAAGTTCTTCAGCTCCACGACAATGCACGTCCTCATTCCTCGCGAGTCACGCAGAATTTGTTGGAGTCCTTTCGAAAGGATATTTTTGACCATCCCTCGTATTCACCCAATTCGGTTCCTAGTGATTTCCGTATTTTCCCCCATCTCAAAGAACACCTGAGAGGACAACTTTTCGAAACGGATACGGAAGTGAAAGATGCGGTTGACGCTTGGCTCCGAAATCTGGGCACGCAATGGTTCAAAGAAGGAATTGAAAAAATGTTTTTACGCTACATTTTTTAATAAAAGTATAGTTTCCGGGTCTTTCACTATATCCTGCGGCCAAATTCAACTTCCGTCTCCGCGTTTGTACTTTACTTCGGTGTCCGATGTGTACTAGAACTGTTTTCTTCACACGTAACTAATGCCAGGTCATGGAGGTTATGTACGACAATGTAACTTAAATAAAATTTACTTTGTTAGTGTACAGTAAAAGGGTGTATTTATTGAAAGTACAGAAATTAGTTTCCATTTATCGCACATAATTACGGTACAGAGACGATTTTGGGAGTTGTGTCTACGTTTAACAATGTAACTTAAACTTTTAGATTTTTAAAATTAATTAGATTTAACAAAAATTTCCTTTGTTAGTGTACATTCAATTATTGTGTGGATAAAAGGCTGTATATAACATTAAAGGCTGTATTTATTCGAAGTACCGGAATTAAAACATACTTCCAATTTAGAACGTACAACCTAGTAGGCTACGTTATTGGTGCATATTTTATTGGGGTTTATTGGTACATATTTTATTAAAAGGGTGTATTTATTGGAAGTACAGAAATTAGTTTCCATTTATCGCACATAATTACGGTACAGAGACGATTTTGGGAGGTTGTGTCTACGTTTAATTATCTAACTTAACCTTTTAGATTTTTAAAATTAATTAGACTTAACAAACATTTCCTTAGTTAGTGTACATTCAAAGGCTGTATTTATTGTATGGATAAAAGGCTGTATATACATTAAAGGCTGTATTTATTCGAAGTACCGGAATTAAAACCTACTTCCAATTTAGAACCCAGTACAATCTAACGTAGGCCTATAACCAAACAAGTACATTAAAATCCTTTTTTCAACATAATGCAATGAAAAGCAATGGGCAGTTTCTGTTAACACGCAAATGATTAAGTATTAATAATGGGTTAGAGTGGAATTTAATGTTACTACGGTCTGAATTAATGAAATAAAATTGGAGATCTCGTAAATATATTAAAGAATGCTTGTATATTACACACAAAATTATTACAGTACGGACCTTTGTTAATGAATAGAAACAAATGGGACTCTATACTTTACTATGTACCAATAAAATTCACTTTTTTTTCAGATACTGATATCTATTGTTTCTTTTCATACTCTTAAAAAAGTTCATTAACAACATACAATATGAGAAAACGTGATTACAAATCATAATCAGCCATTAGTTACTTGTGAAGAAAATAGATCTAACATTTACAAACATGAAATCTTCAAATACTAAATACCACTATTATATTAACGACTCGGAACACAAAGTTTTTTATAAGTAAAAACATAAAGTTTTACCTAAAACATAACATACATTACAAACAAAACAACCAAACACTAACAAAACTCATAGTTGACACTGAAACAAATATACAAAACACAGAACCAGAACATCAAGACACTAAGACATAATATAAACAATATAATAGGAGCACATAAGACACCAGACAACAAGAACCACAACTCAGAAATACACACAGCCATCAAACTGAGGGAAAAGGCACACAAACACAACATCACATTTGTAAAAGCAGACAAAGGCAACACGACTGTAATCATCCCCACAGACAACCTACACAAAAACGTACAAAACTTCATGGAACAGAACAACATCACAGAACTAAAACACGACCCCACCGACAGATACCAAAACACAGTAAAACAACTAGTCAACAACGCCAAATACATAATGACACACAAACAAAAGCCCTACATGAAACAAATCCGACCATCAGCCCCTACCCTCCAAGCGCTTCCCAAAATCCATAAAGAAGATATTCCGATCCACCCCATTATCAACTACCGTAATGCCCCTGCACACAAACTCGCAAAATATCTAGACAAAATTATCAGACAACACACACAACATTGCAGTAAAAAACAACACAGACCTAGTAACAAAAATAAAAGACATACACATCCCCCATAATGCCACATTAGCCTCCTTTCACATTAAAAACCTGTACACAAACATCCCCATCTCTGAAACAATCACCATCCTACAAAACAAACTCAAACAGAACAACACACCAGACGAACTTATCAACGAAATAACAGAAACTCTGAACATTATCACTACACAAAACTACTTTACTTATAACAATAAATACTACACACAGAATGATGGTCTACCCATGGGCTCCCCCATATCCAGCATTCTAGCAGAAGTCTTCCTCCAACACTTAGAAAAACAAAAATACTCACAAACAATGACAGACACTCACATAAAATACTATATTGGCACAGATACGTTGATGACATTCTAATACTATACAGGGGAAACAAAAGACAATGTGAACAGTTTCTAACGCACATAAACAAAATACATAAAAACATAAACTTTACTGCCGAATACGAACACAACAATACCATAAACTTCTTAGACCTCTCCATCACAAAACTTGAACACAAGCACAAATTCAGTATATACAGAAAACCGACTACAACTGACACACTAATACACAACTCCTCCAATCACCCAATACAACACAAACTAGCTGCTTTTAGAACCATTATACATAGACTTAACAACGTCCCCTTAGATGAAAAAGACTACAAAGACGAACTAAACACGATAAAATATCTAGCAAAATCTCACGGATATGACAGAACAATAGTCAGTAAACTCCTTCACAAAACACAAAACAAACAACAGACAAATACAGAAAACAACAAATTCATAACACTAACATACATCAACAAAAAAACTGAAAAAATAGCCCACAAATTCAAAAAAGCAGGATACAGAATCGCTTACTAAACTACAAACAAAACAGAACACACACTATCAAAACACACACACAAAGCACAAAACAAATTCGATCTACCCGGTGTTTACAAGCTAAATTGCTCAAATTGCAACAAATTCTACATAGGCCAGACAGGACGTAGCTTCAAACAGAGATACATTGAACACACAAAGGCACTCCACTCCACTACAGAATCCACCTTTGCAAACCACCTCATTGAAGCAAACCACACATATAAAAACATCGACAATAACATGAACATTCTACACGTACACACGAAAGGCCGAAAACTAGACACTCTAGAACAATTGGAAGTATACAAACACACGAAAACAAATAAAAACGACATCCTAAACGAACAGACACAATTCAAATCCCACGCATTATTCGAACATATCTCACCCCACACACACAGCATCGATCTTTCGAAATTCGATTCCGTCGCCCACAACAGGACGGACAGCGCTACCAGCGGCAGCCTCTGAAGAAGCCATTTAAAGGCGAAAACGGTTCAGGCTGTAAGGTAAAACTTTATGTTTTTACTTATAAAAAACTTTGTGTTCCGAGTCGTTAATATAATAGTGGTATTTAGAATAATATACTTTAAGTTTTATACCTCTTGTAACAAGATTGTTTTTAAAGATGTTAATATTTAAAAAGTAGGCTCTATTTCCTGCTTGTATCCTTTCTCTTATACTCATCCTAATGTTATTATCATTTGATACCAAGGAACCCAGATAATTAAAGCAGGGCACTCCTTTCAAACACTTCCCATTCACACTGAAATCTCTACGAGCCCTTCTGGTCTCTGAGTTGGATATTACCAATTGCTTCTGCTTGAAATTTCCATGCATGAGAGCCTGTAGTTTATTGTTATTGCGTATTCTCCAGCTGCCTTCTTCTCTTACTGGGCCATAAATTTTATGCAATATTTTGCTCTCAAATGATTTTAAAGATATGGTAGTAGAGGGAAAATGGGGTTGCTGAGCCAAGTACCGTTATTCCCCAACCACCACCGCTGGACCCGCAGCATCCGCGAATTTCCGCGAATAAAATTTTTTTATTTTTTTTATTTGATTTTTAATTTTTTTAATTAAATTGATTTGCATATCAAGGGGTGGATGGGGTGGAGTGGGGTTCAATGGACCCGCAGCATCCGCGAATTTCCGCGAATAAATTTTTTTTATTTTTTTTATTTGATTTTTTATTTTTTTAATTAAATTGATTTGCATATCAAAGGGGAGGGTGGGGGTGGGGTGGGGTTCAGTGGACCACTCGCATCCGCGAATTTCCGCGAATATAATTTATTATTATTATTATTATTATTTTTTTAATAAAGCTGATTTGCATATCAGGGGTGGTTGGTGGGTGGTGGGTCAATTCTCTCTTTGAATGTAAATAACTATCTCTCTCCCTCTCTCTCTCTCTCTCTGCATGTTTATGTAACGGGTCTCACTCTATCTCTCTCTCTACGCCATCGGTTTTACTGTGATATGTTATCAATTCTCTCTTTGAATGTAAGTAACTCTCTCTCCCTCCCTCTCTCTCTGTCTCTAGACGCAGTTATCCATCACGATATAAACTCTCTCTCTCTCTCTCTCTCTCTCTCTCTCTCTCTCTCTCTCTCTCATTTGAATGTAAGTAACTATCTGTCAAGTAAAACTATCTCTCTCCCTCCCCCCTCTCTCACTCTCTCTCTCGCACACACACATTTAGTAGATTACTGTTGCATCTCACTCTCTCTCTCTCCGCGTGTTTATGTAACGGGTCTTACTCTCTCTCTCTCTCTCTCTACGCCATCGGTTTTACTATGTTATCAATTCTCTCTTTGAATGTAAGTAACTCTCTCTGTCTCTAGACGCAGTTATCCATCACGATATAAACTCTCTCTCTCTCTCTCTCTCTCTCTTTATGTAATCGGTTTTACAGTGATATATCATGTCTCTCTCTCTCTCTCTCTCGCTCGCAGACGTCGGAAGAAATTCCTAGTTTTTAATGTAATTACCTGTGTGTATGTTAACGGCTTCACAATAAATGTTAGCCTATTGTGTGTGCTATGTAAATTTTTTGTACATCAATGAATAATATAATCGTGCTAGTTTTAATGTAATGCGTATTGTGTATTGCTGCTGCTGTTGCAAACGTCGGTAGAAATTCACACATTCAAATAGTTGACAGCACCAATAAGGTATGATTTGAATCTTTCGGTGTAGTATTTCACATAATTTAATGTACTTTACAAATAATTGCTTGCATGTTCAGAGGTTTATAACGAAATAAATTAAAATAAACCATAATTTGTTTTAAATGATTAAATATATCACTGTGCACTTTAACTGCCGGGTGGTTTTAGAAAGTTATATTCAGTGTGGTAATTAGTGATAGAAAGATTAACTATGCACGCACACACACACACACACACACACACACACAACGATACAGAATTAGATATAGTTATTATTCGCTAACTTAAACCAAGGACCATTGACCGTGAGTACATCGTCTAAATCGGTGCGTCCTACTTTCTAATTTGACACATGACAGTCATTAGCAGCGGTGACAGTAATTCGAATTACTTACGGATTAGAAAGTATTTACTCCAAAAACGGACACAAGCTGTCCCCACTACCAGAGTACAATATATACACGAAGAAAATCAGTTGGAATTTCTCATTCGGCTGTCTGCGTGTGCTGATACATCGTGAAATCTATCACTGCATTTTTAATAGTTGAAAGACTGTTTTGTATTATTATTGTACGTCTTACGAGTCTTCAGTATACACAACGTTCATCATTAAGGGTGTGTAGATAACACATGCTAGTCTGGTAAGTGTACATGAAACATTTTGAATACGTTAATAAGTGAACATAATTTTATTGTATGTACAGATTTTATTTAAACGTAAAAATTATTTGCATTAAAACATTATCAAGCGCATTATTTATTGAATTTAATACATGTGTGTGTGCGTGTGTGTATGATCAAATTATTATGTCTGTTACAATTTTCCGAAATATATTCTTACCGTACTTTTATATTACACTTCTAATTGAAGATATATATTTTAGGTATAGCTGAATTTAAGCGTGTGAGCTTCAATATACACAACGTCCGTCATTTTAAGGGTGTGTAGACGACGTACGCTAGTTTGGTAAGTGTACATGAAACATTTTGAATACGTTAATAAGTGAACATAATTTTATTGTATGTACAGATTTTATTTAAACGTAAAAAAATTATTCGCATTAAAACATTATCAAGTGCATTATAATTACTTATTTTTTGCGTACCGTATCACTTATTATATGATATATAATTACCTTAATATCCACTTTAGTGATACACAGTTTCGTCACTGATGACGCGTTTCGGGACTAAGTCCCATCCTCAGATACATAATTAATAAACTAAAATATTAAAATCACGACCATGATACTGGTCAAGTCAAAAATAAATAAAATAAATTATAAATCGCATGTAATAAGTTTTGCTAACCACGGCTGGAGCTCCCGCATGCGTTCACCCGCAACCGCGATTTGTCTTAATCTTTGACCAGTCGCGTGACAATCGCGGTTGCGGGTGAACGCATGCGGGAGCTCCAGCCGTGGTTAGCAAAACTTATTACATGCGATTTATAATTTATTTTATTTATTTTTGACTTGACCAGTATCATGGTCGTGATTTTAATATTTTAGTTTATTAATTATGTATCTGAGGATGGGACTTAGTCCCGAAACGCGTCATCAGTGACGAAACTGTGTATCACTAAAGTGGATATTAAGGTAATTATATATCAAGTGCATTATTTATTGAATTTAATACATGACTCGTTCAAATAAGTATGTATGGGTGTGTGATCAAATTACTATGTCTGTTAGAAAATTCTGAAATTTATTCTTGTCGTGCTTTTTTATATTACACTACATAATTTTATTGTATGTACAGATTTTATTTAAACGTAATTTATATATTACACTACATAATTTTATTGTATGTACAGATTTTATTTAAACGTAAAAATTATTCACATTAAAACATTATCAAGTGCATTATTTATTGAATTTAATACATGACTCATTCAAATAAGTGTGTGTGTGTGTGTGTGATCAAATTACAATTTCTGAAATATATTCTTACCGTAATTTTTATATTACACTTCTAATTGATGATATATTTTAGGTATAACTGAATTTTAAGCGTGCGAGCCTTCAGTGTGCATACAACGTCTGTCATTTAAGGGTACGTGTGTGGACAACGCTCGCTAGTTTGTTCCAAGTAAGTAAAAAAATCTATATACATTATGGGGTGGGTTATACAAATAATAATAATAAAGTGTGTACTATATACATTTATTAAAATACATACACAGCTCCAAGATTATATTAAACTAGTTTTTACAATTAAAATACATACACAGCTCCAAGATTATATTGTTACAAGTATGAAAATATATCTAAACTAGTTTTTACAATTAAAAAAAAAACATACACAGTTCCAAGATTATATTGTTACAAGTATTAAAATATATCTAAACTAGTTTTACAATTAAAATACATACACACATCTCCAATATTATAATGTTACAAATATGAAAATATATATATTTAAAACTAGTATTCACAAAATATGTATAAAATAAGACTTAAACACGTCTATGTACTGTGTTGGACAATGGCGTATATTCTACAAGCGAATCATGTAGTATCATACAGTAGGCAGTCGTCTGCGTAGGAAAATTCATTGACGATTCAAATTCTAAACGTACATCAACCGCTGAAGACTTAAGCGTATCATCTTGTTTGCTACAATCGAATACAAACAGCGGGGCTTTTGATTTGAATAATTCTGGTGTCAGTACTGGGCTGACGTCTAAACGGTGGTAATACGAACTTTGAAAACTGGCGTACATATTGTACAATAATGCAAAACGGTCTTTCCCAATATCCAAGTTTAAATTATCGTAAGGATAATACTTGTCGTTTAGAAACAGTCTCGCATTGGTCACATTACAGTGATCGAATTCATCGGCGTGTGCTGTCAGTACATTCTTTCTTGCTGTCTGAAACGCTAACACAACAAAGCGTGGTTTTTCTAGCTGACTCGAGGTCTTGACAATCCAATTCTGCCTTTTAGTCTGTGGTAAGGCAGGATACTCGTGCAACTCCCAGGCCCTAAAAGGCATAGTTATCGGGTGGTCTTTCTCTATGAGTCGTAACAGTGGTAATCTGTACGCATTAGCTACATGTACATAAGGCATTTTCCAGTAAACTTTATCTAGTTCAAGAACACAATTAGCAGCTGTTTGTCCACTTGCTAAAACCATAGCGTTTATGTCGGTAGATGTGCGTAGGAGTATAAGTTCTTGTTTCACGTTCAGCACGATGCGTGTATAGTCTTCTGTGAATCCCATTAGCATTTTCAGTGGAATACAAAAGTTGAATTCACCGTCATCATTCACTTTTAATACGTTCGCGGTAGGTGCCACCCAACCCGCGTTTTCCATTGCGTCACGTGCGTTGTTGTTGAGTGATAGAAAAGTTTTAATAGTTGACGTAACGCCAACGTTTCTGGTATGGTCCACTACCACTCCGGCCAACTCGTAACGAATCTCTTCAAAGAGAAATGGTATAGCATTGTTCACCAGTTCCACATTCAGCGCAGTATCTGCAGCCACACTAGGGTTTTTAACCAACTTGCCTTCGATGTAGAGGAAACTTTCTGACGGCAGTGTAAAGACGTCCTGTTGTTGCATTGGCACACATATTTCATCATTGTTTCCATATCTTGTTGTTGCGTACGGCGCGTGTGAGTGAAATGAAAAGTGCGTGATACTGTCTTCAAAGAACGGTTACTGCTCCACAGATAATATTCCACTCGCCATGTTACTTGTTTACAACAACAACAAAACCCAGTGAAATCAGGAAACGACGGTTAACCGATGTTAATCGTTTCAGTTTCGAACGAGTACTGATGCGTTTCCTAACTGATCTTTCTTCTTCTTCTTCTTCTTCTTCTTCTTCTTCTTCTTTTATTTCTGACGACTCTGGTAGCAGCGGTGGCGAAGAAACAAAGTACAAGCCCATGTCTATAGTCGTTTTAGATGTAAACGCACAGTGATGACTTCCCCACGAAAATCTATTACGTCACCGTCCTGGTCGTGTAAAGATAATGTTATGTTGTCCAAACGACTCACATTCACAGGTAGGTATATGACGTTTGTAGGTGATTCAATTACTTTGAATCCTGGTTCGACTGACGGATAGAATGAGTGCAGCGTATGCTCGTTTTTACCGTTCTTGTATGATCCTTGCGCTATATTACACCTTATCAGTATACTGTTCACTTTTATAATGTTAACTGTGGCGTCAGACGTGTGAGTTTTATTCGCTTCAAGCAGACGCTTTTCCTTGAAACCCAACATATCACCGATACCACACACTGTTTGTTGAAAGTCAATATCCAGTGCACAAGTCAGTTCACATTTCAGTGTATTGTTGTTAGGACGTAGACTAATCTTTGAGTCTCCTAACTGCTTTTTGAGGAAGGCTTCTATGTCACCGATTTCATAAGCACCCGTAGGTAAAGTTATCAAGTCCCACGTTGTTCCGTCCCGTAGTACTGGAAACACATTGTTTTTTCCCTCAACCACGTTCGGTATACTGTTGTATGTAGTAAAGTCCAATAGACCTACATACCATTCGCCGTTTGTTAGTTCGAGAGGCGGGAAAAAGTCACATACAAGAGCGGCAGCATTCGTACCTGTTAAGGTGACCGACAGCGAAGACATCTTGTCGCTTACTGATCACTCACGCGTTAAGAAGTCCAAACCTAAATGCCCACAGATGACTGTGTGTGGCGGCTGTTCACGCTCGTAATTGTAGTAAATGTCAGTGTCGGTTCCAAAATACTGTGTCAGCTCAAGAGGTGGTCGCATATTACCATACGCATCATAGTAGTAAACTCGATTGTTTCGCTTCTTGTAGCAAACCCAGTGCGTACCAGGTCCTTCTGCACTGTCCAGATTAACAACCGCACTCTCATTCTTCCAAGGCGGTCTGTGTGGTAAAGTGTTACGCATAAAAACTCCTCTGAAATAAGGTATTTTCAAAAGTTGTGCGTACACATACAAATCACTGTCGGACAATGCACGCACTGGTATGCAAATTAGTTTTTTTGTCTGTAAGGACGTAGGTATAGACCTGACGCTATTTTTTTATTGTTACGTTTATGCCTTGACACTGTTTTGTGTTTGGTGTTGTTACGTTTGCAGGTTGTTTTGCGTTTCCCCGCGGATTGACGTTTAATTCCTGAACCCTTCTTTTTTCTGCAACCACTACGCGAGCTCCCTCCACCCACTGCTGATTTTGCTTTCATTGCGGCTGCTACAGCTGCAGCATACACTCTTTCTCTAACACCGGAATTCCAACCTTTCACTCGTTCCCACGCTTTGTCGGCAAGAACGCGATCAGCTATACGTCTTCGACTGTTGTCTTTGTACCTTGCGTAGGCGATATCGTGTTCGCGACAGGCTTCGTCCAGCTCGTTGATTCCGCGCTCACCACGTGCCAATCTCTCTTTGAGTTTTGTTCCGGGTCCACAGAATCGATAGCCGGGTAGGTGTAATTCTACTGGTAATGCGTCCACCGCTCGATTAATCAAAGTAGGTACTGACGAAACGATAGTGGGCACAGTGTTTTTAAGTATTTTTCCAATTACACCACGCCCCATTCTTTTCTTACGAAGTACGTGCATTCTTGTAAACAGATCTCCAATCCTTGATTTCCGTTTCCGTATCGAGAACGTCTATTAAACGTCCCACCTCTTCAATATATTCAGACAGGACTGAACGCTGTGTCGCGCTGTCTTGATATTTATAGACAAACTTTATTAGATTGATTATATGAGCGTGAAATACCTGAGTGACCTTGTACAATTCAGTCTTTATATGTAGTTTTAATTCGTGCATTTGTCGTACAGTGACTGCGTCTGTGTCAGCTACTCCGTCCGCTATATTCGTAATTTTTCTTTCGCCAGCGTAGAAAGCATTGCTTTGCAAACTGATTGTGTTGTCGTATAAAAATTCCAAATTCACAGCGTCTTTGCTGGCGACTGGCGCTTGCACGTGTGTTAGCCGACAGTCATCAACGATTACGTTACCTACAAGATCTTTTCTCAAACTCTTTGCGTCTACGTATCGTTTTTTGGCTGCATCTCTTTATTTAAGCGGATCGTTTAGCATTATTATTCTATGATCTTTTGCGTCTACGGTAGCATCGTTCTTGTAGTGTAAGCATGCATCCTTTACGTACTGTAAAGAAACAACATCGTGCAGCTCTTCAGGATCACCCAAGTTGCGTAACTTTTTGTTTTTCACATCAAAGTGACCGTCGTTAGTCACTCCTAAACCGATATCACTTCGATGAGTTTCTTTTCGCACTCTTACAGTGCTGTCGTGTCTACCGAACTTGTCTACACTCATATTTATGAAGAACTGGTGGTTATAGAACGGTGCGTCTGCTTTTATATGATAATGCCGGCTTCACGTAATTCTTCCAATATCGAAACGATTTCATTCCTATGACCAGTATGGCCACTACTTTAAGAAGCCATTAACATTCTCAATCGATTAACCAACTCGTTAGGATCATCCCAATGCACGTAATCGATTGCAGTGTTCGGCTTCATCTCCATATAGCCACTCCCTGTACGTTTTCGTGCACTTCATGCAAACAATTTAGATATTACTAGTCGGTACTTGACGCCACTGTTACTGTTTATTCGCGTATTGTGTTTATATTTTTGTTTGTGTCCGTTGGTTGCTAGTAGTATGGACTTGTATTTCCTCATATCGTCCTTATTGTATTTTTTCGGTAGTTTCATAAACAAAAGTTCATACAGACCGGGCGTACTCTCGTAAATTTTCCTTTGACATGAAAGTTGTCGTTATCATCGATTTTCACATTTGAATCACCTATCATCCATTTACCGGCCTCGAATCGAACACCATACATACGATCTATAATCCGTTTACAGTCAGCCGATTCGCACAAACGCATATATTTGTTTGCTAATGAACCGTCACTGAAATGTGAAGCGTTAGGGTTCCATGCGCTATCGTCACTGAAATGAGAAGCGTTATGACTCTGCGTGCCACTTTCGTTTTCAGTTATTACGTGTTGTGTAGGCTCTTCTTGTTTTATCTGCTGCTTCTCCTCCTCCTCCTCCTCCTCCACCATATCACCACTTAACTTTCGTGAAATAGCTTCTAACGGTTCCAGAATCGGTCTGTAATTTTTTCTGAACTTCTCGTCGCTTTCTCTGATACCGTGTTGTAATGCATGATATTTTTTCCTTATGTTGTCGCTTATCGTATCTATATCATACGTAAGTCGTTCCTCCTTATTCATCGCCATCGCGTGTTAGCAACAGGACTGATTACATTACTACAGTGCAACCACTTTTATACTTCGCTGGAAATTATTATGAATCGATCAAAGCCGATTCTATATCTACCTTCATTTATTGACGAGTCTTTGTCTATGACTAGAAATCCATAACGATCCTTCCACGCTTCCGTGCAGACGTCTTTGAAAGCATCATATTTCATATCCATGTTGACATGATCGTTGTATGCATGTCGTAAATTTAGATCGTCTTGTTTGAACAATATCAACAAGTTAGTGTTGTCACGCACCAATTGTTTCGGTATCTGGCTATATGTCTGACATAGATAGAATGTGTCCACACCGCTATGTCTCCCCATAGCAAAATACTTTCGAATATTGTTTTGTCTTTCACACGATACGTCATCGAATACGATAACAGAGTCGAGACCAGTGATTTCACTCGGTAGTGGGACTTCTTCGTTCTCGCTGTATGCGTGATAACCTAAACCTTCATCAGCGAGTGATTTCATCACTGTTTCTAGCATTCTGTATTTTGGTTGAAATAATGATTTTGAAAACACGTATACGTTGCGGAAACGTAGACCGTTGGCATCAAACAGTAGGTTGAATAGCACATTGGATTTCCCACAGGAACTTGGGCCTGTAACGATACAGCGAATACTGTTCGGTAATAGCGGACCATGTTTACGTTTAGCACTGCCTTCGTCACCAGCCAAAAAGTCCATATCCTTTATTGGTAATTTGTTTGCTTGCTGTACAATCTTCATCTTTGTGAATACCGAAAGCATACTGTTTTCAGCACGTGCTGTCACCTTTTTATATTAGATCTTTCTTATGTATCCATGCATCGTGTTTACCATCGAAACCGAGCCAACGAACACGCACTCTGTCACCTTTGCGTTGTAACACCTTTTCCACTAGGTATACGTCGCCGACTTTGGACTTACTAATCTCGTGCTCGTAAAAACCACCTTTCAACACTTTGTTTAGATGATCTTTTAGCAGATAATTGACGGGGATGGTAGTAGATTGTACTTTATCCACAGTGAATATTTCGTTAGTCCAATTTGGCGTATAACCTTTGGCGAACGTCATTTTGTGCTTACTTATACGAACACGGTCACCGACTTTAAATTTGGGTGGTTTCGTTGGACTGATTTTAGGCGCTGTGTTCTTCCTTATTCGTTCCAACACTATATGTTCGTTGGCGTCATTCACTTCACTCGGTTTCATACCAATGGTTCTGTGTGTTGTATTGTTGTACGATTTCAGTAATGTAGGTAGTAGATCCAACCAGCGGTAGTGTCCTTGTTCACTGAAAGCTCGATACATGTGTGTCTTCAGTGTGCGATTAAAACGTTCCACTCTGGAAGCTTTTTTCTCACTGTAGGTTGAGTAATGTTTCACATTATACTTTTTTAGCAACGCTTGTACTGTGCTGTTGTAATACTCCTTCCGTTGTCTGTCTGTAAATATTTCATTCGATTAGCAGTTAGTATAGGCTCTAGTGCATGCTTTACTTCTTTTCCTGTCTTTGTTTTCAATGGTACAGCGTACGCGTACTTGCTAAACGCATTGATCACTGTCATCATGTACTTGTACCCTTTGTGCACTCGAGCGTATGGTATCATCTCCACAAGATCCGCCTGGTACAAGTCGTGTAGACCCTTCAATTCAACCGCGCGCCTAACGAAATTCCTTCTCGCTGCTCTGTGTAGCTCTAGAGCTATAGTCTTGCGTGCGTTGTTCATGGTTTAAGATACACTAACATAATACCAGCGTTAAAAATACTATATATATGTATAACAGTTTCTTTGTTTTTCAGTATTCACTCTCTCGTCTGAATATCATCATCATGTCCGACCTTCAGCAGAATCCGGAACAACAACATCAGCAGGAACAGGAACATCCTCAACAAGGTAAAAATTTAAATACCAATTGGTACAGTTAAGAAATTGTCTCTCTCTATAATTATGTAGCAAACCAAATTTGTTTGATATGAATTAACATATGATCCAACTCTGTCTAACATGTACAAGATAGTCTCTTGACGTTGTTTAGAAATTGATATGGCGGAGAAAATTTTTTATGTTCCGACATAGGTTTGTCACCTTCTCCCCAATGTATTGTCTCTTGACATCATTTAGAAATTGACATGACGGAGAAAATTTTTCATGTTCCACCATAGGTATGTCACCCTCTCTCCAATGACCTAATTCAATTCCGCAACAAAAGCATTTAACTCTATCGTCTATGAATGACATACTATGTCCACAAACATCATAATTTAGCGGATAGTAGTAAAACCCGGCAAACGCTAACTCGTCTTCGATTTTCTTCTTTCACTTTCAATGCTAAAATCAGGAGTAGCTGCCATCTTCACAGTTTGCAATAAACTAACGTATTACTAACGTGTACTATCTATTTATTTACCACAAACATGAATTTGTGTGTGTGTGTGTGTGTGTGTGTGTGTGTGTGTGTGTGTGTGTGTGTGTGTGTTATTCATCATTCCTATTAGCTAATACACATGTTTCTATTGTTTCAGTTATGACACGATTTTATATCGTACGAAACACCAGTATTAGAGGATCCCTCACAACATTTAATTACCTGCCCGTGTACACGGACACAGGAGAGCAAGATATATTATCGATAATGACTGAGGTGCGACCTTTATTGTGCAAGGATATTCTGGCAGAACAAACACGTTTACGTAGTATCAAATGGCATATTGCGTGCAGGATACGTTTCACTAAAACTGTGTTAGATGGTGACAGCGGCGAAGAAAAAGAGGTAACCAAAGACGTCGTCTTCCACGGACGTTGTCGTACGTTGCTCACGGACGACAACGACGAGTTGAACTGTCTACTAGACGAATCATACGACAAAATCACGAATAGCATATCCAATTTTACCCGTGGCGGGAGCGGATGGTCGGTGGATGCTGTTATGAAGCTGGAACTGGTTGTTGGACGGTACCGGCCGCTAGCAGCGTCCTCCTACATTCCTACCCCGCGAAAACTCTCACTCACCAAGGCAGTAGTCAACATCAAGAACCCCCAAGATGAAATGTGTTTTCTATGATCTGTTCTAGCCCACATACACCCTCAGAAAGACCATAAAGATCGTGTTTCAAAATACACCTCCTTCATAAACACAATAAATATGTCCGGTATCGAGTACCCTGTTTCTATAAACTCAATTTCTAAATTTGAAACACAGAATCCCAACATTTCTATAAACGTTTTCGGCTATGATATAGAAGACAATATCAGAAACGAATCAAAAAATGAGGTTTATCCGTTAAGAATTACCCCCAATAAGGACAGATTACATCATGTTAATCTTTTACTTCTGTCCGATACAAATAGCCGAAAACACTACTGTCTTATCAGTAGCATTAATAATGTAACCCCTCTTTCCTTTTACGCTTAATATATATAAAAGAAAACCTTTTTTATATTATTTTTTTTGTATTTATATTTTTTTTTTTTTTTGAAAGAGGGGCCACTAGTTAATTAGAACTAGGCAAGAGCCTAGAGAAGCCAAAAATGCGCTGGGTCCAGTATGATGGGACTTGCAAATGAAACTCTGCTCTAAGATAACAGTAACAAGATTTATTGTATTCATGTTTTTTGTACAATGAATTTCCCCCAACCTTTAAATTAACAATCCAATACAAAACCCAATTAAATAGAAAAGTAATTAACCATGAAAATTCCCCTACAGGGTACCGAGACACCCGTGCATGCATGCTTAACGCTGAAATCATTTAGTGACAGTCAGTGCCACCCATATTTACAGAAAACTAACATCAACTCGGGTGATGCATGACCCTGGCTGAGTTTACAAATTCTCTTAATGAGATAAACATTAATAGGTTAATGAGGCGTAAGCCTTAGTAAAAATGAAAAAATCACATGTAAACCCAAATGTCCCGTTGGACTTGTACGGAACAAAGTCCCAAACTGGAGCATCTCCCAAGTGTCTCAAAGGAAGTGTATCGGCCACAAACCTTTTGTTTCAAAAAAAAGCTTAAATGTCACCTGGTTAGCAGCATAAGGGTTGAGGATCTCGTCGGTTGTGTCCGTCCATTCGACCTGACAGCTAGACGGAAGTGATTGAATTCATTTCATGGAAGGCAGGAGTTCGGCCGTCCTCTGGAGCAAGACAGATTGTCGACTACTTCGGAAACCCTGCACAATTATAGGAGTGATTACTTACAGGTTCGATAAATCACACTATCCCATTCACCCAGCTGAACCCACTTTTCATGACATGTCCCGTTTACAATCTCTGGAAAATTTACTTATGCATTGAAGCCCATTGAATCAAATAAATCACTTCAAAATAACACTTTTAAATATTATAATATATAATATATCCAAATATATTCATTCAACATAATAATCATTTCCAATAAATAGTTATTCACAAGTTTTCGTCAAGCACTTAACCCCCTTTGACAGGAACTAGCAAACTTTAACAAGTTCGTGATGTACGTTCATTCCAGCAAAATCACAAAATAATTACTTACGCCCCATTCTAATATAATGACTTAAGTAAACAGGCACAAAAAACTGTAAAACCATATCTATTAGCCAGCGTTAACAAAATTTAAACAAACAAAGTGAATAAACAAAATTTAGCCTGGTGCACGCCACGTGCTAATATAAATTGATGCAAATATATATCGCCCCACATCAGCGTTGACATTAAGTAAATACAATTTATTTTTATGAAAGAGTAAGTTATATATCTTAAACACACTTACCGGAAGGTCGCGTAGCTTTTACTTATACATAGTAAAAGATAGTAGACAAAATTTTAGGTCGAGGCTGTCAGGCGAATACAGACGCTACTACGCTGGACGGTGAGACTGAACTGGTCAGTTCAGCTGCTGAAAAAATAGTATGAAGCGCTGGACTCAGAGCGCGCGCGGATCGGCCCGGCGGCCTGATAACGACGGACGTAATTTATTACGTCGGCAAGATGCCGATAATACGTAATTTAATAATTCAAGGCAGGCCGTTCCCGTTGATGAGAAAAAAAAACCGCCGAGTTTTTCCAAAACACGGCACAATAAATTGTTATTTTCCCTAACAAAACACAAAGGAAAATCATTTTACTGCGACTACTGCCTGCATCGTTTCTCCACAGAACATGGTCTGTCCGAACACCTCCCCTACTGTACACCTTATGGTGAACAGAAAACCAAAATGCCCACAGAGGAGGAGAAGTTTATGTCATTTAAAAATTACGCACACTGTCTAAAAGTACCCTTTACCGTCTACGCCGACTTCGAGTCCCTTATCACCCCCCTTCAATCGTGTTCACCAGGTAACGACATCCCGACGACAGTGAAAGATTTAGGTGACTTCTACTCAGTTGATAGCAGTGGTGTCCGCCAGAAAATACCTTCTCCTCCTGTATCGTCCACATCATACGAAGCGATGCATATTCCGTCAGGTTTCTCCTATGCTATCGTTGATCACGCTCACAGTCTCTGGAGAGATGTTAAAGTATATCGTGGTGAAAACGTTGTAGACACTTTCTTCTCGTGGTTGATGAAGGACGTTGAGGATATGATGAAGGTAATACGTCATAACGTACAATTAATTATGTCCGATGATGACAATGTTGCGTTCACTAACGCCACCGTTTGCCATTTGTGTGAGCGCCCTTTGACAGACGATGACAAGGTACACAATCATTGTCATCTTACGGGGAAATTCTTGGGAGCAGCCCACAATAGCTGTAATCTGAGCTACAAGATGCCGCGTCATATCCCCGTCTTCTTTCACAACCTTCGTGGCTACGACTGTCACCATTTAATGCAGGGTTTAGGAAAATATAAGGACCAACACGTATCCTGCATTGCAACATCTAGTGAGCGTTACGTGTCGTTCTCCCTGGGTCCCTTGCGTTTCGTAGACTCTTTTCAATTTCTTAATCGCTCTCTGGACACACTCGTTACCAATCTGTCCACGTCCGGGAGCCAATTTCTTTTGCTTAGAGAGGAAATGCTTAGACGGGGTTTCAACGAACAGACCAATCTGCTCGTACGCAAGGGGGTATACCCTTACGCGTACGTTGACAGTATTGATCGGTTCAATGAAACAAGTCTACCCGCTCGTGAACACTTTGATAACCGGTTGATGGAATCGTCTATTTCGGACGCAGATTACGAGCACGCACAAAACGTGTGGAGTGCATTCAATCTGCGTACGTTTGGAGATTACCATGATCTGTATTTGTTGACAGACGTAATGCTGCTGGCCGATGTCTTTGAAAGTTTTCGAGACATGGCCTTACGCGATTACTGCTTGGATCCGTGTCATTTTTACTCGCTTCCCGGACTCGCTTGGAACGCGATGCTAAAAATGACAGGGGTCGAATTAGAGCTGTTGATAGATATAAATCAACATCTGTTTGTAGGGTCTGGGGTCCGCGGAGGCGTCGCGATGATATCCAACCGTCATGCCATCGCTAACAACCCTCTGATCTCAGATCAGTACGATGTTTCGAAACCAACCTCCTTCATTCTGTATACGGACTGTAACAATCTATACGGTGCAGCCATGTCGCAACCACTCCCTTACACAGACTTCCGATGGCTCGATCGTAATGAAATCGAGTCTTTGGACGTACGTAATGTGAGTGATGATTCTGACATCGGGTACATCCTCGAGGTCGACCTACACTATCCTAATACACTACACGACCTGCATTCTGACTACCCGCTTGCACCTGTGCGCCAGCGCGTAACACCCGATATCCTTTCTCCCTTTTCCAAACGTTTACATGAGAGTATATACAGATCATCATATAACGAATCAGGGTCAACAATGTCATCCGTAGAGAAGTTGTTAACGACTTTGGAGGACAAACAAAATTACGTTCTCCATTATCGAAATTTGAAATTGTATTTAAGTCTTGGTTTAGAGCTGAAAGCGACTCATAGGGTGTTGTGTTTTAAGCAAAGCGCTTGGTTGAAACCGTTTATCGATTTCAACACCCGCAAGAGGCAAGCAGCCGTCAACAGCTTTGAAAAAGACCTTTTCAAACTGATGAACAACGCCGTATACGGCAAGTCGCTGGAGAACGTACGGAAACATATAGACTTTGAACTAGTCTCAGATGAACGACGGCTTCAAAAACTAGTTTCCACACCTAGGCTGAAACGTATGATTCGTTATACGAACGATCTGGTGGGGCTCTCACTTCGTAAAAAATCCATCGTTCTTTCCCGTCCCGTGTATGTCGACTTCACGGTGCTTGACGTTAGCAAAACAATAATGTACGACTTTCATTATCGTTATGCTGTCGGCAAGTACGGCCGTAACGTTAGATTGCTAATGACAGATACAGACAGTCTGATGTATAGTATTCAAACATCTGACATGTATGCAGACATGAAGGAGGACCTACACGTTTTTGACACATCGGATTACCCTACGTCTCATCCTTGTTATAGCCTTAAAAACAAAAAGGTTGTCGGACTGTTCAAGGATGAAACGTGTGGTCGTCCTATTAGAGAATTCGTGGGTCTCCGAGCGAAATGTTATTCGTTCCTTGTGGCCCATGAAGATCCTACCAAAGAGTGTCAAAAACGTGTATGTAAAGGTGTACCTCGAGTTGCGATTAAGAGGAGTCTACGACACGATATTTATCGCAAGTGTCTCACTGATCATTGTCAGTTTTCTGCCAGTGCGCTTTGTTTACGTAGCGATCATCATACGCTGTACACGATGCGGGTAAATAAGCAGGCGTTGTCACCGTATGATGATAAGCGCTATATACTAGACAATGGTCGTGATACACTTGTGTACGGTCATTATCGAATACGGCGCATCAACATGGAGAACGATGACGACACCTCACCACCTGCTAAAAAAATTTGTCTCCATGTATAGTACCCCCCAACACTTGTTTCTTTCGTCAGCTGATGTCTCTCGACGCTTCAGTCCAGACGTCTGTAAACGTCAGTTCGCATATTAATATCGCAACGATATTTGCGTGTTTAAACATAATATATATATAGAGTTTGTAATGTGTGGTTTCTTTGTCTTACAGTATTATGGATAACACTGCAGTTATAATTGACTTCCAGTGCTTTTTCGATGACAACGGGAAATATATTGTGAAGGAACTGTCAATCATGGACGTTCTGAGATTTGCTGGTAGACATAGGATTTTCACTCCGCCTGCTACATCCGTTACGAATCCAAAATACGCTAGGACAAACCACTGGTTAACGTCAAATTATCATAGACTTAGATGGAGCGAAGGAGAGACACCGTACGACAATCTTGTTTCATTGTTAACATCACATACACGTATATATAAATATGTGTTTGTGAAGGGTTTTGAGAAAAAACGTTTTTTACAATCAAAGATAATACACAATAATATCATCAATCTCGATGACTTTGGTTGTCCTAAAAACATACCGTATCTATTTCACGGAACAGAATGTCTTAGACATTTCAGTTCTTCTGACCGATGTGCCAACTATAAAGTGCATGCTATTCGGGAATGGATGATTCATGATTTTTGCTTTAAACAAACATTTTTAATGTGAGCGCGACAAAATTTAGAAGGTAGGTCACAGCGAATGATGACATTTATATCTCTAATTCTGTTGTGGACATGTACATACATGCATAGCTGTAAGCGGTGACTATTTCCTTATGAAAGTGGAATGTGGACTTTCCTAATGACATTGTTATATTTTTGGTGTCTCTAATTTCGTCTGGGGGGACATGTTCATACATGCAAAGCTGTAAATGAAAGTGGGACACAGACTTTTCTGATGACAACGTTACCACCACCACTATCACATTGTACTGTCCTTTTGTGTCGAATATTCTGTCATTGTTTGGTTCTCTCTCGTTTGATACAGACGTGTTCACTAGTGTCTTTCTCTCTCTCTCTTCTAATAATGTCGTTTCTTGTAAAGTTTAATGCTGTAAGTGCTATCGAGTACAAGCGATGTTCAGAATTGACAGTGAATAAAAAATATCCCATCATGGTCTTAACAAATGTGGACACAAAATATGGGAACTCTGTGCTTGCTACGTTGGAGGATGGCGACCACCAGTATCGTGTCTATCTTCCCAAAATATGGGAACTCTGTGCTTGCTACGTTGGAGGATGGCGACCACCAGTATCGTGTCTATCTTTCCAAGATATGGGAACTCTGTGCTTGCTATGTTGGAGGATGGCGACCACCAGTATCGTGTCTATCTTCCCAAGAGGTATGCAGGTGTCTTCACGAAATGAGGAGCTCAGGTATATCAAACCCAAAGAACTACATTTAGTGTATCGAGGGACGAGGAATCAAACAACGCAGGTGGAGATTGTGTCCTAACGTCGTAAGTAGCAATCGTGTTAACAAACAATTTATTGATGTGTGTGTGTGTGTGTGTGTGTGTGTGTGTATGTGTAGTTTCAACCCCTGTACTTAACACTTTAATAATTGAATTTGTATGTACGTGATAAATGTATCATTGATTCTAATTAGTTTTTTTTTTTTTTTTAACAAGTTTTATTGAATAATATTTGGTTCGATTAGAAATTATTTGAAAGTACATTAACTTTATGTGATAAATATATCATTGATTCTAAGTAGTATTTACAAAGTTCCGATGAATAATATTTGGTTTGATTAGAAATTATTTGAAAGTACATTAACTTTATGAAAAATGACACATACTTGAAAAAGTTTACTTACTTAACGCATTTTGATTCTTTCTTTCCACTGACTGTACGTGTGCGTGTGATAATTGAATATTTATTGTATCAGTGATTCTAATATCAACTGTATTGTTATGTTACAGATAAACGTCCTTGTGAACTGTATCTACAGCCGTGAAATTAATATTATTTAAAAATCTTACAATGTCAAAAATTATTATTATTATTAATATTGTATTTATTTTATATAACAATGTTTGTTTGTGATATATATATATTTAATCAATGTAAAATGTATTTTTGAATAATTGTATTACAACGGTTTGTAAACTATATTTTAAGTTTGTGTACAGTGTTGTAAATATATATTTTAATCATTTAAAACAATATTATTATTATTAATATTGTATTTATTTAATATAACAATGTTTGTTTGTGATATATATATTTAATCAATGTAAAATGTATTTTGAATAATTGTATTACAACGGTTTGTAAACTATATTTTAAGTTTGTATACAGTGGTGTAAATATACATTTAATCATTTAAAACAAATTATGGTTTATTTTAATTTATTTCGTTATAAACCTCTGAACATGCAAGCAATTATTTGTATAGTAATCAGAAATATGTGTGTGTGAGAGAGAGAGAGAGAGAGAGAGAGAGAGAGAGAGAGAGAGAGAGAGAGAGAGAGAGAGAGAGAGAGAGAGAGAGACAATTTAATTGTTTGAATTTCCCACCACAGCGGTAAACTATATTTTAAGTTTACGTGTACACAGGTTGTATCTTGCAATCATGAAAATTATTATTTAAACTGATAATTGTTTTTATTAAAATCTTACAATGACGAAATATTATTATTTCATATTGTATTTATTTTATATCATTGATTACGATATATATTTAATTAATGCAAAAATGAATTTTTAAAATTACAATGGTCTGTAAACCATATTTAAGTTTGTGTACAGTGACACCGTAATCGATTTGAATAAGGGAATTCCTGTCAACGTCTGCAGCTAGAGAGCGAGAGACACACAACAGTAATATAGTAAATGTGTGTGTGAGTGCATACATTGTCCGACAGCGATTTGTATGTGTACACAAAACTTTTGAAAATACCTTATTTCAAAGGAGTTTTTATGCGTAACATTTTACCACACAGACCGCCTTGGAAGAACGAGATTGGTGTAGAGAGAGAGAGAGAGAGTGAGTGAGTGCGACCCGTTACATAAACACGCAGAGAGAGAGTGAGATGCAACAGTAATCTACTAAATGTGTGTGTGCGAGAGAGAGAGAGAGAGAGAGAGAGAGAGAGAGAGAGAGAGAGAGGGAGGGAGAGAGATAGTTTTACTTGACAGATAATTACTTACATTCAAATGTGAGAGAGAGAGAGAGAGAGAGAGAGAGAGAGAGTTTATATCGTGATGGATAACTGCGTCTAGAGACAGAGAGAGAGGGAGGGAAAGAGAGTTACTTACATTCAAAGAGAGAATTGATAACATGATATCACAGTAAAACCGATGGCGTAGAGAGAGAGAGAGAGAGAGAGAGAGAGAGAGAGAGAGAGAGAGAGAGAGAGAGAGAGGGAGGGAGAGAGATAGTTATTTACATTCAAAGAGAGAATTGACCCACCACCCCTGATATACAAATCAGCTTTATTAAAAAAAAAAATAATAATAATAAAAAATTATATTCGCGGAAATTCGCGGATGCGAGTGGTCCATTGAACCCCACCCACCCTCCACCCACCCCTTGATATGCAAATCAATTTAATTAAAAAAATAAAAAATCAAATAAAAAAAATAAAAAAATTTTATTCGCGGAAATTCGCGGTGCTGCGGGTCCATTGAACCCCACCCCACCACCACCCACCCCTTGACGTGCAAATCAATTTAATTAAAAAAATAAAAACAAATAAAAAAAATAAAAAAAATTTTATTCGCGGAAATTCGCGGATGCTGCGGGTCCAGCGGTGGTGGTGGGGGAATAACGGTACTTGGCTCAGGAACCCCATTTTCCCTCTACTTATGGAGTATGATAAATATGCAAATTATCTCTTTTTACTTATTTACAATTCAATGCTGCCGTATTTATTTTGACGGTACTTGTTGAAATTGATCAGCAATGATGTGGTCCGCCGGTAGATTTCTCAGGCCCTCAGGGTTGGAAACCACTACAATAGACTGTATGTAGTAAACGATTACGTACATTTTTGCAGAGTTGAAGTTTGTTTGGAGATTACGAATTGTCTGAAGAATTTTAATTTTTTTTAATCGCTCCTTTTTTACCGCCTAAGCAATCTAGGCGGAATTAGGTGAGCCGTTCGGTAGTGTGGCCAGCACTACGCTCCAGGTACTCATTAGGTGAGCCGTTCGGTAGTGTGGCCAGCACTACGCTCCAGGTACTCATTAGGTGAGCCGATCGGAAGTGTGGCCAGCACTACGCTCCAGGTACTCATTAGGTGAGCCGTTCGGTAGTGTGGCCAAAATTACGCTCCAGGTACTCATTTCCACAGGCTGAGTCGACCTGGAGGCTAATTAGTCTACTAATATCTTGTCTAAAGATTGTATACTTTGTTTTTAATCATTAGCACGCCATCGAAAGGTAGAAGAGTTTTGTGGACAAAAATCTATGTCCAATTTAGGATCCCGTTCTATTTCTTGGTTCTTTTGAACTTATTCATCCATCTTTCTCTTAAATACGCAGTTAGGAATATATAAAAAGGCACTTAACTGCTGGTATGTGTGTGTGGGTGAATTGATGAAGTTTATGGGGGAACGGATCTAGAATCCTAAGATGTTTAGGTTGTAGGATAGGTTAGTTGGAAGAGGATGCGGCTTATGTGTTTTCCTGGGTGCCTTGAACCAGACGCGAGTAACAACGAAGATACCTCTTGGTCTTTGTTAGAGTCAGGTCGTGCAACTGACCGGCTAGCGGACGCCTCACGTATTGCACAGCTGACACTAGCCCCCCTCCCTATGCAAGGCAGTCTGTATCTATTGTATGTTTTATGCAGTAGGATGATGGGTTGGTAGTGGTTCCCTCAAGAGAATGACCCCAAGTGGAGATTATGGTGGGTCGTCCAGTAGAGTTCAGGGTCTCTTCCCGATGTTACTCGGCGGGCCAGATCGCGTAGGTGAAGGTAAGTTGAGTTTGCCACCCTGAAGACGAACCCTTCCACCCTCGACAGACTGATGTAACAATAATAGGACTAGACAACTTCTTTATACCCCCACTTGCCCTTCAGCGCGTACACATTTTCGTAAAAAGGCTTTCAATTAAACGCCCTTTCTGACTATTATTACTAGCGCGTTCAGTCACCCATGTCGGTACTTTTACATTTTTTCTAGTACATTCTGCGCGCGCGCGCGCGCGCGCGCGCGCGCGTGTGTGTGTGTGTGTGTGTGTGTGTGTGTGTGTGTGTGTGCATTCTTTTCAACACCTAACGTTTTAAAACCTTTCTCATTCACATTTTTAACTGCAAGTTCTTTTAACACAACTTTCTTAATTAAATTGATAACTGATCGTCAGCCAATGACTGTGACTTTGATGATACTGAGAATAGTGCATACTGGATTATTACCTCAAAAAAGAATTAGTGTGCATAATACTTGCCCCTATCACCGGCCTCTAAATTCGTACATCCAAGGCAGATATGCCTACTTTCTTGACAAACATATGTGGCATTAACGAAACAACAAGTGGAAAGAAAGTAGATAAAGGTATGAGTGACGACTGAGTGTAACAAGACGTAATTAGAGGAAGG
Organism: Magicicada septendecula; assembly: GCA_034769895.1. NCBI lineage: Eukaryota > Metazoa > Arthropoda > Insecta > Hemiptera > Cicadidae > Magicicada > Magicicada septendecula. The sequence goes on along the minus strand of CM068376.1, from coordinate 34,882,246 downwards.
AAGGTACACGAAGACATGAGAAACTCCGTGTAACAATGGTACAAACTAAATTAGTAAACATCCTCTCAGTTGTGAAGCCTGTTGTCTGTTGCGCTAAAACAAGCGCTTTTGGGTGAAGTAACACGTGATCTTCAATTATGTGTTGTATATTTTACGTATTTTCAGTTAGTTTTGTTTTTGTAATCGCTGTTAGGGTTTATTGAAATAATTGTTCCGTTTCAAAGTTTCCACTGAAAGAGAAATCTCCTTGAGGCTTCCTTTCGCTAGTGAAAGTGAGTTTTGGCTAAACTTGTCACCCTTAGAAATTGTAAATAAGTTTCACTTAGTAAACAACTGAACAGTATATAAACGGAGTGAAATATCCGAACGATTATCAATCCCAGAGGGTTGCAGTACGACATATTGTCAACGAGGGCTCGTCGAATAGTTGACTTGTTGTAAACTATGTAAACTAGAGAATTAATTTATAATTGTACGTAAAGAAGTTGTTAAAGTGTTTAAATTGAATATGGAGCCAGTATTATAAAGTGATAAATAATAGAGTCTCAGAAGAGATAATGTAAAAGGAAATTAAATGTACTTATTGTGAAATAGAATAATAATAGAAACAACTAGTAGCATTGCATTGTATTAAGTAATCTTCTGATGGTAGAATAAATTATTCTTTTTTTTTGGTACCTTTTGAATTTCTTAATTCTTAATCAGGCAACGTAGTCCTACTAAAATTTGCTTAGCCACTCGAGCAAATAGTAAACTGACATTATCATCGTACAGTTGGTAACATAGTATGATTGGTATGAACTGAGGGATACAGAACTGAGTGCCGTATTTAACCATGTTCCTTTTATGGTATTCACGTATTCCAGAAGTGGTAATGTATAATCTGAAGCGCCGATCTGGACAAAATACCCGTTCAAGAATATCTCGAGCGCTTGCCCCCTTCTCAATATTCCGAGTTTCATAAAATTCTGTCACAATAACAATAGACAGTACGGGCTATTCTACACAAAGGGTGTACCCAGCACGGGCTATTCTACACAAAGGGTGTACCCAGCACGGGCTATTCTACACAAGGGTGTACCCAGCACGGGCTATTCTACACAAAGGGTGTACCCAGCACGGGCTATTCTACACAAAGGGTGTACCCAGCACGTTTTTTTTTTCGTATGAGCCACTGTGGACTACGTTTGGTTCAACTGGTTCCTCTCTTCTTCTCCTCTATCTTCCTCCTTTCCCGTATCTCCTTCATCGATGTCTCCCCCTCCTTTCGTCAGTCCAGATGGCACCTGTCCTCTTCTTTGGTTTTCCTGAAAACCTTTGCCGTTTTTAAATTTCTTTTTGAATGGTAAGCGTTCTTCATTGTTTTCTTGAGTAATCTGGAGTCTTTCTACGTCTTTTTCTGTTCCGTTAAACCACGTATTGGACATTTTGAGCTTTCTGAAATAGTTAAAACGTTTTCCTGGTAGTCTGTCAGTATACATTCTTTGAATATGTCCGTAGAAAGATTCCAGTACCTTTATTATTAATATTTATTTCGAAGAAATTTATAAAAGAATGTTTCACAGGTTTTAATGAAATACTTCGAACAACCTTCACTGTGATTGTATACAAACAGCGACTTGTTTGGCACATAACAATAAGCACGGCTACACTTCTCTCTCGTGTCACACACACATGGCAAATGTTGCAGGTATTTTGTATCCATTAAAAACTAACCGTTTTTACTACGTCACTCGGTTTCAGAAAATATTTAAGAGAAATTGTATAAATCAGTAGCGTGGCGTCCATGTAACCACTGTTGCCGGCGGCAACAGTACTACAAATAAGAGAAAATAATATTAATTATATCACAGAATAAATACTCTGGTTATTGAATAATTTGAAATTCCAACAATACTAGTAGGGAAACTTGAAGAAAAGCGTAGCATTGCTTTCGAACTGCTGGGCACTTGCACCGTCTTGTGTTGCCGGCTAGACTGCGTACGGTCATTGACCTCGTAATGGTTGTCACTGTACAAACTGCGGAGAGGAGGACACATTCGTCCACCCAATGTGTTGCTGCTGTATAAACCGGCAAAACGGTCAGTTAGCAGCTACGTTCGTTTCGGAACCAACGTGCAGCAGTTATGTACTACCTACCTATTTGTGTATTGTTCGTTTAGTTATGTGTTCCTCTGTTTGTCTTCATTATTTTTAATTCGATTATTTGAGTTCTGACTTATTCTGTATAGTAGGCTACAATAGGAGTCAGATTCCGTTGAACCGGGACCCTCTTCTTCTCCCAACGAATGATAGAAAATACTCTAAAAAAATATTTTGGCTATAAAAAGAATATTTGGTCCTAAAAGTGACACTTGGTACTAGAAAAAATTCGAATTAATTCTTAGGTTAAGTTTTAGGCCTATCACAACAGGCAATAGGTGTCATGTACCCACGCCACGCCACTGTTCCCCCTGTTCCCTACTATAAATATAGGGAAATTTAATATGGAAGTTTAAAAAGATAGCTGTTTTGGCAGCACATTTATTACCTGTAATGAAATTCGTAGGTCCGCTTTTCTTTGCACAAAAGATTCTTGAAATGTTTACGTTATTGTTTCTTATCAACCTCATTGTTAGTTGTAAATTTTTCACAGATTTATAAGTAAATTTATCGCTATGCAAAAAAAAAGATTTAATAATAATTATTTATAACAAACGAGTTTTCGTGAAATATGATGTTCTGTATCAAACTACAAAATTACCCAATTTGTCCTAACTGCACCGTCCAAGTCTAGTATCCTCTGTGTGTGTGTGTGTGTGTGTGTGTGTGTGAACTCTATATCAACTTTTATCTGTCTGTGTATGTAGGTTTCACGGTTTCACTTTTTGTCCTTTGAGCCACCCAAAGTTTTTCGCAACTCTACGCGCGCGCGCGCGCGCACACACCACTATAAATCCCCACAGTCGTACCCAATCCTGGTCTTACTGCTTTAGGTAAATCTAAGTGCAAGTACAATTTGGAAAGTTAAAAACGAAGTGTCATTAAAAATGAAATTTTCGCTCTTTTTAAGATTGGTCATTATTACTGAACTTTGCAATTTTGTACAAAGCGGTCTCACTGCACACCTTGTATTTTTAAAGCTTCGTTCTGCTCCCTCCCCAAGATACGTCCATGGTCTCGATACCGGACCATGGTCTCGATGGTTTCTTGACTACGTGCATGTTATTAATACCACAAGTGATAGAACTGCATAGAGTTACATTATATTCTCCAGCTTGTGTATCTAGTTACATAGAATACTACGGGTAGGGGAAACTTGCGCTGAGGTACAGAACATCAGTTGTCCAAACTAATTGGGACCGAGGGTAATTCGGATATACGAAAATTCCTATATTCGAACACAAATAATTGTATACAATTTACGACAATATGTAGTTTCGTATTCTGCAAGAAGATAGTACGACACTTACAATTAACATCGCGCGCACGGAGTCGTGGCTGCGGAGCGTGAGTGGACAATCCCTACAAATCATTCGTATTTTGTCACTTTGTGGAACTTCTAAACTCTGGGTTAAGTTTGTTTCGTTGATCGAAACTTTGTGCGAAGTGTGGATTCTAACTACAGCACAACAACAGCTCATATATATAGGCCTACTAATATACATACATTCACATCCGACACTACAGTCCAGGATGGACCTTGGCCTCCCTAATGATCTGCCTCCAGATAGTCCGATCATGTGCCTTAGTCGTCCATACCCATTCTACTCAGTTCTTCTTCCACGTCGTCTTGCCTTCGTTTTCTTGGAGGCAGGTCTCGTCTTCTGCGTCCTTTCATATGCCCATTCATTATCCTTTTGGGGAGTCTTTAGTTGTCCATTCTGTCTACATGCTCTATCCAGCTGATTCTTCTGGACATAAATCGGACGATATCTCCCTGTTATAGAATGGAGTCTATTTATTCATTAGATCTGATATATACTAATATAAGCCTACTTAATAATAATTTAGTTAACTATCTGCGTAACCGATATATGTTGGTGAGCTTAGAAATTATACTCAGTTAACCCATAAACAGCGATGCAGGGCAGAAATATTATTCGCATTACGCGAAATCGTGGTTTCATTAGATCAAATGCTACAACGGGTTATGAGTCTCATATCTGCTCATCAACGAACTGTTACTCGAATAATAAACGCAGCTGACGATAATATTTTTTTACGGAAATTAGTACGTGTGATATAAGCTTTTATATAAAAAGTGTTGCAGGTTCCAAATCACCGAAACGTCCAATTTAAAAATATATTGCGAGTCAATTTTTGAAAATTATTCGATAATAGTAGGCTATAAATTATAATTTCCATTTCAATTCCAGTTTTTTGTCCAATTTGTATTTAAATCTTGTCTGTAAAATGGGTAAGTGGTGCAGGGATTCTGTTCCCCATCCAAAGTTAAATATTAAGGAGAGGCGGTAGAATGTACTTTAATGATTTCCTTTAAAATCGAATAAAAACAATATTTACAAAAAAAAAAGCAAAATTAAACTTCGCAACTTGTTTGTCTGGCGAGAATGAGAGAACGTTCTTGTAATTTAAAATAAACAAACATTGCTTGCATTTAATTACTGATATTTTTTGTGATGCAAATAAAAACAAACTGAAGATATGTTAGCAACTATGCTTCAAAATATACTTTAGAAGTAATAATTTTAAAATCAATTACATTTATCGACGACTGCCGTACTTGTACTTATATGATACGACGTGAACACTTTCAGTAATGTTAACAATATACTTGTAGGCCTACTTATATGATACGACGTGAACACTTTCAGTTATGTTAACAATATACTTGTAGGCCTACTTATATGATACGACGTGAACACTTTCAGTAATGTTAACAATATACTTGTAGGCCTACTTATATGATACGACGTGAACACTTTCAGTTATGTTAACAATATACTTGTAGGCCTACTTATATGATACGACGTGAACACTTTCAGTTATGTTAACAATATACTTGTAGGCCTACTTATATGATACGACGTGAACACTTTCAGCAATGTTAACAATATACTTGTAGGCCTACTTATATGATACGACGTGAACACTTTCAGCAATGTTAACAATATACTTGTAGGCCTACTTATATGATACGACGTGAACACTTTCAGCAATGTTAACAATATACTTGTAGGCCTACTTATATGATACGACGTGAACACTTTCAGCAATGTTAACAATATACTTGTAGGCCTACTTATATGATACGACGTGAACACTTTCAGTAATGTTAACAATATACTTGTAGGCCTACTTATATGATACGACGTGAACACTTTCAGTAATGTTAACAATATACTTGTAAGCCTACTTATATGATACGACGTGAACACTTTCAGTTATGTTAACAATATACTTGCAGCACAATCCAACATAAGAACTGAATTCTGCTGCTTTATATATGGTTTTGACGTTCAGAAGTACAAAACACGAATAGCTCTGAAGATGTACCAGGACTCTACAGTTGAAATTTGAAATGTTGAACCTGACGCGCGATTTAAAGCCCTTGAAGTTCTTTCTAAAATTACTACTGGATTCCGTTCCAGTCTGAATATCAGAATATGCTGATACGGAGTTGTGTATCCTCTCCGTTGCCCCTAACGTTTACTTTAATGGGACTGATTTCAGCCACTTTAAAAATAATTATGTTTTTCTTTTGTATGAAGCCGAAGCGACCCCGGACCCCCCCCCCCATGGCCAAATTCTAGATACGCCATTGGCAATAATTTTTCACTGTTTGGTTTCTTTTATTACTGTTCATTCGAATTTTGTAATAACCGTATTCAAAATTAACCGTATTCTACTGTATTCAAAATTAAACATATTAATATAGAACAAGATATGAAGTGTAGAAATAAAATTGAATTCTGCTTAAATGGAAGAGATTACCTACGCTTCGTCCACGATTGTGTATTAGGCCTAAACACGGACCTGTAAAACGTGAAAAGCGTAAAACGATTAAAGAATATAAAATACCGTTTTCCCTAGTTTGTGAAGAGGGTCGGTTTATTTTATAACAACCAGGTATAGTTTGAAGTAGCTGAATAATGCTATAACGATAACTACATACATGATAACGCTACTTGGAGCATGCCGCGCTATCTGGCCGTCAAACTCAAAACTACTACCCACTACCATTCTACAAGTCCCGTTGAAATTTATTCGCAGGAAGAGAATTTGTCTTCCTGATCACCTGATGAAGTTTCAATAAAAAAAATAAGAGAGAAATTAAAAGTTTTTAGGAAAAGCTGCACACTTTGAAATTCTAATAGTGTTTGACATAAATACTGTCAAGAGAGTAATTTTTATATTTTGAGAACAGGTGAAGTTTTGTTGTCAGAAAATTGTGAAAACATTTATACGCCTATTAATTAAAAGTTAAATTAGGAATATGCTAAAGTCCATAGATGAATTATAAATAAAAAAGTTAATTTTTGGTATAGACATTAAGTACAGTCACATTACACCAAAATATAGCACCTGATATTTTATCGCCTTACTTTCTGAGAAACTCTCTCTCTCTCTCTCTCTCTCTCTCTCTCTCTCTCTCTCTCTCTCTCTTAATTTGCCTACCACAATTACCCTTCCACATTCTCTTGTCCAATTATTAATTCAGTGCATAAGTCTAAATACAGATGAGATCATACCTAATCATACCTAATAACTCTTATATGATGACAATTGATTTTAATATTACAAGTATAATAATCTTTTCGAAAGCTGACTTATGTGTAAATAAAACCTATTAAATGTTCATGTAACCACACCCTTAATATAAACAAAGTCTAGTTGAACGTGTAACCAAATTTATATATCTTGGTACCAGTGGCGGCTGGTGGTTGAAAAATTAGGGGGTTGCAGTTGGGTTGAATGGTATTAAATTTTATTCTCTGAATAGAAAATGTCCAAGCCTCCTCGCCTCCAAACAATACACAAGGAAAGCAAAAAAATGCAATTTTAGTGTCACACCTACGTAACCACGAATATTTATTGTATGCATCTTTTTTAAATTTACGATTAAATATTCTGTTATCTGATTTTACACATTGATTAAAATTTGAAAGCTCTGGTCTAGGCCAACCTACTCTCTTTCATTTCAATTTTTTCTTTAATAGGACGTAAACTGAACAGCGTTTTTGTTAAGTTTACAACAGAATTTATTGCGTCCTACCAGTTAAATAATAAATATCTTACACTATGACACCTTAATTCCTTATATGTACTATTATTTACATTTAACGATGAACTGGACTGACACTTAACTGACACTAACAACGAACTTCCAACCCGGCGCACCACGTGTTTTTTACCAACAAACAGACTGGTGGCTCCGTGAGTTACAAGCGGAGTTTGCAGTCCCTAATCACACCAAGCGAGCCTATACCGCTGCAATAGGAACACCCGAGTCTAGCCAGCCAGAGCACTACTCCATTGTATTTCCCCATATACAAAGCGCGTCACAGTTGGTGCACACTTGCCATGTACACCGCGGCAAGAGTGTGTACGGTTTTTAGTAATTGTTCTGCGCTTTTCAATCGGTAAATGATTAATTACGATGATTTAGCTTGAAAACACTATTATTACTTATTGTCTTATTCATAATTCTATATTTTAAAATACTACAATTCTATAATTCGGGATTTAATGGAGGTTGTGCAACCGTGCAACCTAAGCACGGGCCGCCACTGCTTGGTACTATAGTAAATGAACAATGGGGCCACTCTCAGGAAATAAAGAGCAGAATTGAAAAGGCAAGAGCAGTGTACACCAGAATGAGCAGTTTATTCAGAAGTCACGATTTAACAATAAACACACAGATGAGACTTTTACGCTGCTACGTATTCTCGGTCCTCTTCTACAGTATAGAATTTTGGACTTTGACTGAAGCCACAACTAAAAAATTGGAATCTTTCGAAATGTGGCTTTACCATAATACTGAGCATTTCATGGACAGCACATATAACTAATGTTGAAGTTATGAAAAGGTGAAGAAAGAAAGGGAAGTTATTAACACAGTGAAGATAAGAAAGCTTCAGTATCTGGGACATCTCATGAGAAATGAACACAGATTTTACTTATTGTAGTCCATACTACAGGGGAATGTACTTGGAAAGAGAGGAGTTGGGCGACCAAGACTATCATGGCTAAGAAATGTAAGGACCTGGTTTGGCATGAATACAACTGACTTACTCCGTGCAACAGTACAGAAAGTTAAAACAGTCTGTATGATATCCAACATCCAAAACGGATAGGAACTATCAGAAGAAGAAATGTTCACATAACCCCAATTCGACCACCAGAGTTATTACACAATCACAATTGTTGTCAGATACCCAACGACTGATCACATATGTACCTTTACATTAAATGCATCGGCTTCAAGTAACTGCATCCACTGTATGCTGGGCAACACTTCGCTGAAGCCCATTTAATGAATGCATACACTCAAAAAATTATTATATCTTGAAATACGTATCGACAATGTAAGCAATAAGTAGCATTGTATGCTACATTTTGTGTAAAGAGAACAACAAAACACCATCACCTTCTTGCTTGCTATATCACAAAACAATATAGCCTATTATGACAAATATGATCTAATATATTATGTTAATAAGATTTACTATATTATGATCTAATATAATGTATAATGTAATAAGACAGATATAATATATAATGTATAATGTATAAGATATAATACCCATATATTGGTATTACAGTAATGTACATACTTTCTTTAATGAAATTCGATTATCGAATACTTTATATATTCAATCTTCTGGTTAGAGATATCAAGGCTAACACATGCACGCACAAACAAGCGCACACAAACAAACACACACAAACACACATGGAAAAATACCAGCCAAATGTTAAACTTAAAAGTCTCAATTTACCAGCCTACAAAATATTCCTGTACGGTTTCCTCCAGCCGGTACTACGTTTACGGGACAGCTTGAACAAACCTAAGGCCAAACTGGCTCACACACACATACTGCGAGCAATAATTTACAAAAATTTTTTTTAAATGATTTCTCAAGTATAAAATCTGTAGTTATATTAAAATAAAATATTTTACTTTATACATATGTGATTTGGCAAAATAGTGGAGAATACAATTAAATGAAACTAAGTCAACATAAAATGCCACAGGAAAACATCAATTTTGTGAAATTAAGTAACAAGGCTATCCCAGTAGCTGACTCTGTAAAATACTTGGGCATCCACCTAGACAAAAAAACTGACTTGGGCCAACCACATTTGGATGAATAGAAAACAACTGGACACCAAGTTTTGCAAGCATTATTGGCTCCTAGGCAGAAAAGCATTACTGTCAATGTGAAACAAGCTGTTGGTGTACAACACTGTCTTCAAGCCTATGTGGACATGGCTTATAGTTTTGGGGAATTGCATCTAAATCCAATATTGCCATAATGGAAAGGCTTCAGACCAAGGTGTTGCATGTCATAACCAACGCACTGTGGTTCATCAGCAACAAAGACATCTATAGAGACCTGGACCTGCCCTCAGTCAGTGAAACCATTGTGATGTTCAGCGAAAGATATATGTGAAATGGCTTGAAGAGCACATGAATCCTTTAGCTATAAATCTACTAGAAAACAGCCTACAGACAAGGCATTTATAGTTAACATTTCCTCTGGACTTACCTAGACGCTAACACTATAAATATATTGTACATAATATGTTACTTTTAAATACTCATACAGAGCTAGTCAATGGACTAGTTCTCTTCATGCTATGTATTCTGTGAACAATTATGCTTGTTGTACGAAGGTTTACACGGCCGGTGTCATTTTGATTAAAATTAACTCCCAGGCTGTTTGGCCATGGTCCATAGTTTATGACAAAACCAGACGTTTCGGCAGTGCTACTGACTTGACCACATTATTGTCCAGCCTCAATCATAGTACTGTAGTCCTAATGTATATCATCCCATGTTAGCGTTTGGCTTGTTTCCACGGAAGATGGCAGTCAGTGGCACTGCAGAAATGTCTGGTTTTGTCACAAACTATGGACCATGGCCAACCAGTATAGGAGTTAATTTCATTCAACATTTGCTGCTTATTGTTATGTATTAACAGACTGCATAAATAATGTAAAAAAAGATTGCTTTCACCATGTAATGATTGGTATCACAGTTTATTCCTCTACTGTTCTGCACATCAGTAACTGAGGAGGAGTGGTGAGGACTTGCCAAAACATGTTCAGTTTGGTTAATTACTCCATTTACTCCTGTTTCCATGTTCCCAAATGGATCCTTTTATGTGGGAAGCAGGTGCTCATAATTACAATATTATTTCTTGCAACAAACTGACTTAGTAGAGTTCCATTCTCACCGTTTTCTTCATGCAGAGAGTATTTCACAGAAACTTCATATTGCTATTCCATCCTCCCTATTTTTCCTTTGAAGTCTCCTAGAACTAGCAGCAGATCATATTTTTGGACTCTACAACAAACTTTTTCCAATTCTTCATAGAACCATTCTTTTTCTGTATCCACTCTTTCTTCTGTTGGTGCATGAGCATTTACTATTGTTATATTTTTAAATTTCCCTTTTTTATTCTAACCCTGCACATCCTTTTCTCAATCTGCTAAAATTCTAACAGACTTCTCCTTCTCTTTTTCAGTAGTATAAATCCAGTACCAAACTGTCCATTTCTTTCCTCTGATCCACTATATAATAAGGAGTGCTTGCTTTTGTCAATCTGTCCATGCCCATTCCATCTCACTTCCTGTAATCCTAATAAGTCATAGTTGTATTTAAGAATCTCTATTGATATTTCCATCAATTTCCCAGGTTTCAACATTGTTCTTACATTACAAGTAGCTAATGCCATATCATTTGTCCTTGTCGTTTCCCTTGGTCGTAATCCATTGGTCCCATCCAACATCCGAGGCTTTTGTTGAGGTTTTGTAACTGAGCACTTTTACAGTGTGGGGGGGAGTCAGCCCCATGACCAACACCCCAACCTGGAGGACCAGGTTTGTAATCAAGGTTTTCTTCTCTAGATGGGTTGCTTCCTCGACAGCTACAGAGCCCCACCTACCCCTTCAGTCGCAATATCACATCCGGGTAAATCAAGATTGGATTGCTGCCTGCAATAATCCAAATCATAGACCAGTCCAGGATCATTTCCTATACATCCTACCTTGGTACTGGTGGATACTGTTGCCCTCACCAGAAAAGTTTTTTTACCTTCCAGTCTAGATCCATACCGTTCTGCGAAAACAGGGTCACCTTGTGTAGGAGATGACTCTTTACCACACAGTATGGTCTTGGCTGGATAGAAGCTAGAAGCTCCATTAGGGTGCTATCGCTTCCTCCAACCCTGAGATTTGTGAGGACCCGTACCCAGTCAACCCGCAGCAAATATACTACCGCTTCAAGTTCCCTTTACCCCCATTTGACAATAGTTTTAGGAAATATTTTAATAAAAATGATCTTGTTCTCATAAACTGAAAACTATAATCAATACATACCTGTCTGTAGTACATGTATTTTATCTGAATTTAATTTATTTGGATGTACAAAAAGTGAACAGTACTATATTATTTATATTGTATGTAATCATTGGAAATAATTGTCCATTTTTGTTGTATTGTATGTATTATGGAAATAAAAATTTTTATTCTATTCTGTTCTATACAAATAAAAGCTGAGAAAACAATTCTTAATTTATAAATTTTTTCAAAATTTTTTAGTGCTTTCTGTTCAAACACAGAACAATCACACAACAATCACAATCTTTGAATCAGTCGTGAGCTGCCATTAAAATATATATATTTAAAATCAACATATCTTCCATTTTTTAACCAACTTTTTATTAGAGAGTATAGAGAAATTAGAGATTATACTTACTACTAATGATGTAGAAGAAGAATGGACACACGCACACGTAAAGGAGGAAATTATAGTAAGAGAAAAAAAGAATACAAGAAATTGGAAGTGCCACTATGAAGAAAAGTCAGGCTATAATGCGTACAAAGAAATGCAAGAGGCAACAAAGAATATAATAGAATTAGAATAGAAGCTGCAAGACTGTGCTGCTGTAAGAAAAGAGAACTGCTAAAATGAGAGATAGAAAAAATAATAGAACACGCAAAATAATTGTGTTTCATATTAGATTAATTTATTTTAGTTGGTGAATTAATGTAAAAATTCTGCAAAAATATCCAGAACAGAACATAAGCACTCAGGCCAAGATTATGTGCATGTAAAGATAAAAATTTGTTGATCAAATGGGAACATTCTGCATTTTAAAAAATCATTGTGAATTTATGATGATTTAATATTTTTTTAATAAGCATAATAAACACATTCTGGTGGCAATTTATCTGCCTTTATATGTTGCTGGTGAATTTCCTGGATTTCTCAACAAAATAATTAACTTCTTTGCATAATACGCTTGAAATTGACCGACCACACAAATATCAAGTGGTTGTAACTGATTGGTTTTGTGAGGCAACATTTTTAATTTTTCATATATAATACCATTATCTTAGACCATAGCTCCAACTTTTATAGACAATAGCTTTCATGGTTGTCAGTGATTAGTAATGTGGGATTATCTTCTGTATAATTTGTAGGCCTATATTCAATTATATAGGCCTAGAGTAGCAAGGTGACTAACAGCTCTTGATTCAACCAACCACTAGGTGTAGCTAGCCCTAATGTCCCTGGGAAACATCCTTATAACATATAATCTTTGTAGTGAGTATGAGGAAATACCGTATAATCTTTGTAGTGTGAGGAAACACTGCCCCTAAGGCAGAGAAGTTTCATTTGTTGCAATCATGCAGCCTGTTGTGACTAACCTAAACAGTCACATTCACCACTAGTGAATGTGGTTTCACCCGTTCACTCCTTTATTTGGGTACAACTTTCTTTGTATTGGAAACAGTTGAAGTCAAGTTTTCATCTAAATTAAAAATTCTAGGTATAAGTATAATACTACCGACTTGTAACAAAAAATCATATATTGGTAAAAGCGTAAAGATTTTACCTTATAGCCTGAACTAGTTTTCGCTTATTATAAGCTTCGTAAGAGACTGCCACTGGGAGCGCTGTCCATCTTGTTCTTGGTGATGGCGCCGACTTTTGAAAGATCGATGTTGTGTGTGTGTGTGTGTGGAGTGTGATATGTTCGAATAATATGTGTGATTTTAATTGTGTCTGTTCATTTAGGATGTTGTTTTTATGTGTTTGTATATTTCTTGTGTGTGTTCAAGAGTGTCTAGTTTTCAGCCTTTTGTGTGTATGTGTAGAATATCCATGTTGTTATTTATGTTTGTGTCTGTATGGGTTGCTTCAATGAGGTGGTTTGCAAAGGTAGATTTGGTGGTGGCGTGTAGTGCCTTTGTGTGTTCAATACTCTGTTTGAAGTATCGTCCTGTCTGGCCTATGTAGAATTTGTTACAGTCTGAACAGTTTAGTTTGTAAACACCAGGTAAATCAATTTTGTTTTGTTCTTTGTGCATGTTTTTTGATAGTGTGTTCTGTTTTGTTTGTAGTTTTGTATGCAATTCTGTATCCTAGTGGCAGTCTCTGATGAATCTTATAATAAGCGAAAAGTGGTTCAGGCTATAAGGTAAAAATTTTACATTTTTATCAATAAAAAACTTAGTGTTCCGAGTCAGTAGTATTATACTTATAATTAGTTCATTTTAGTTGATAATACCATTATCTTAGACCATAACTCCAAGTTTTATAGACAGTTGGCTTTCATGGTTGTCAGAAATTAGTAATAGGGGATTATCTTCTGTATAATTTGTATACGGTATTCAATTATATAGGTCTCCAGTAGCAAGGTGACTAACAGCTCTTGATTCAACCAATCACTAGGTGTAGCTATCCCTAATGTGCCCGGGAAACATCCTTATAACATATAATCTTTGTAGTGAGTATGAGGAAACACTGCCCCTTAATGCAGAGAAGTTTCATTTGCTGCAATAATGCAGCCTGTTGTGACTAACCTAAACAGCCACAATCACCACTAGTGAATGTGGTAGGTACGGTATTCACCCGTTTCACTCCATTTTGGGTACAACTTTCTTTGTACTGGAAACAGTTTTCATCTAAATTAAAAATTCTAGAACCATCAGCAAACTGTGCACACTGATGAAAAATTGGTTTTAAAATGCTGAAATAAATTTCTACACTGTGCCTATTAAAAGAATTAATTGTCCTATTAAAAGCAGATCTTAAAGACAAAATTTCCTCATGGTGGTGCATAGGCCTAAATTCCAACATTTTATTTTCATACTATTTGTTGGGAATTTTAAGGTTATTAGCTACTGCAATGAGACCCAAAAATTTTATTAACTTCATAGATAGGGGCAAATCATATTTCTACATCTAGATTCCTTTTTTTACTTTACATAAAGGGCAAGCGTCTGAAATTTTTAAAATGTAGGTATTTGTTTTGAGATAGAGTGGATTGTTCTGAATTGTAGAACCTTAGACACAATTTCTTTCATTGTTTCTCCTGAGAAGGACTCTTTCAGTTTTTTTAGGGTTCTGAGGTGTATTAATCACAAAACGAAACAGTTCAGTTACTTAGTGCCTGTTATGTTATATTTAATGGTACTTCACGAACAAACGTCAACATTCTCACTGTTCCCAATGCCTATTTGCCGTTTTCTCTGCCAGTAGGAAATCTTTACAATTACTGTATAATTATCCGAAATATAAAATCTACAAGAGGCTTCTCACCTTCAACTTGGTGAGTCACTTAAATTATTTCTTTCGTCGTCCAACGAAAAGTGACTAGTCTTTTTATCACTAGATCGATTTAACTAGTAAAACTAATTCTCTTCCATTAAGCGTCTACCACTTCGATTCGTCGTACCGCGACTAAATTTTCGAGCAAGTTGGATTCGGACCAGTTGTCCTGCAGTGCAATATGAAATCAAGCAAACGATTGGAATGGCATAGGTGTTCCCATTTCTCCGTGAAGCGTATAGGTTACAGCTGATCGTAGTTTAGTGATATAACGTAAGTCAGGAAGGTTTTACTAACTTATAGATGCCTCATAATGACAACAAAAGACTTATACACGAAGGTAAGCAATTTTCGTGCACGTAAGAAAATATGGTATACTTTTCTGTAGTTCGTATCTTTGTTTAAGATGGTTTTCATTTGCAAACAATATTACGTTTATTTTATTTGACATGTCAGGGGATGAAGTTTGTGTAGGAAGACGGTATCTGTTAAAAAAGAAAAAGCTGCGGAAAACTGGAGAATCGTTAGGGAAGATAAATTGTTTATAATGTATGTAAAGTTACCTGTTATAGTTGTTAGGTTAGAAAAATGTAGGGTACCAAATGTAGATTATAAATAATAATGAAAAAAATCGTTACATTTTTTTAGTAACTAGGTATAGAAAGAAGAAATAAGATTTTAGTAAGGAAATAAACATGAGCTATATATTAGCTGTTATGAGGATAACTTAGTATTGGCTGATTGGTTTTTAATGTGTATGGTAACTCAAAAACAATGAATTGACAAGACATGAACAAGTATGTGTTGACATGTTGACAATACATGAACAAGCATATGTGGATCTGTCATGTGATTCAAAGAGTTAATGTAGTAATGTGTTTGTTAGATGATTTTGCATTTTATGTTTTGTTGACATAGTGCTACTAAAAGTTTTTATATATTACCGTATTAAAATTAAAAATATAGTCTATTATAAGATTATCGTATCTCATATTACACAATATGTGCATTTTAAAATATTTAAAAACAGATTATTTCAAATTTCATTAACGTATAAAACCAACACTTTCGAATGTAAAATAACTGTCACACATTTGGTACGGTGCGTGTTTAGATATTGTTTTTGTTTTGCTTGATTACACATTATTTTGTTACTTGGAACTTGGTACTTTGTTTTTCCAAAACATATTGTGGTGCCAATTATTGAGACATTCATCACTGCTATGTAAGTGATCGGTCGATGTACTGGGACTAAATGTTTCTCAGAATACATATAAGTCAGTGTACCAAATGTGAGTAGAATGGATTGATTTCACTGGAATTACCTGATATGTATTCAATTATTTATAACTGTGTGGTAAACATATTTGTGTTGTTTTATTATAATTGTTATAAGCAGTTATAAGGAAATTTGAAATAAAATGAAAGAACTTAGTCCCAGTCTTTGTTACTAAAAAAAAATTTTCTAATTTAAAATGAATGACTATTAAAGTTGCCAATAGATGTGCTCAAAATTATATTTCATTTAAAAAAATGTGTGTATTGAAGTGCCCAGTACACAGGAGATACAAGCAGTATTGTATATAAGTATATACCTCAGGTAATAAAAGAGGCTATAAGCAGAGTTATTTGGGCTACAGGAAGCTATCTGTTATGTTGTTCACCCAAATTCAAATGGTAATAACATGACTCGGTCAGTGCTAATAAAATTCATCCATCTACCAAAAATGTCCATGTACCGTAGAATGTAGCATAGCAACAACAGGTACGAAAATAAAATTAAAAAAATTACATTAAAAATAAGAAAGCTTTACAACAAAAAATCTATTTAGGCCTATAATTTTGTCACATTTCACATAGGTTCTACAGTGTCTGGTAACACTGTATGAAGAAAACTCCAACTAGAGGTTTACACAAAACTGTTTCCTTATGCACACCCTCTCTTCCAAAATTTCACCTTCTCATTTTTCTCCTGTACAATTAAGTCTCCACATCTTTATGTCGCGTCTTTTCCCATGACTAATAAAATGTTAGGCTAATGTGAAAATGCCATTCATAATTACAGAAGTAACACAAAATAATTAAAATATGGTTGTAATAAATACATGTACATGGAGGTTGGAAACATTTAAACAAATTAGCAGACAGCTGTCCTGTATAATCGTTGGTCATTTGGGAGAAATATTTAGTAGGCCTATCTGATGCTGTCGAAGCGACATTTGAGAATTTTCAGATCAAAAAGGACTCGTGTGTATATATATATATATTACTATAATACTTAGTAATTATAGCAGAAAGTGATAATTGTAGCAGAAAGTGATTGAAATATATATATATATATATATATATATATATATATATATAGCGACAGTACAAATAAGTGATGTACTGAGCATTGAATATAAAAATTTAAATATAAACTGTAAATAATTAATAATGTATTAGAAATAAGCATGTCAGGGATTGCAAGCTTGGCTCAGACAAAAATATGAACAGGTGTTTCGACCTGAATCGACGTGCACACACACACACACACACAAATGTAACTGAAAGTGTGTACACCAGTATTTTGCAAGTGTGTGTGACGCAGGTCTATGCAGGCAAGTTTAACACCCCAAGATGAATAATTGTATAATTACTGTTTTTCCGTAATTATTCATAAACTATAAATAAGGAGTAAAATCCAAAAACACAATAAAATTAACTAAATACTGTGTACAAAAACCACGTGAAAGGGACACACCGTACGAGTATAGTGGTGAAATAACTGTACAGAGCGAAAGGGTTAAGTTGCAATGTCCAAAAATACAGTGAACATGTGTAGTGAAAATAGTTATAAGATGAGTATAAGAGTATACTTACAGGACTCTGCAATTCGCAGAAATATAAGAAATAGCGAAATTGACAATGAGTGGGGGGACTGAACCCAGAGACAATTTCAGACATGTCGATTTCATACAACTGCAGGTGTGGACCAAGATGTGGGTATAAATAGGACACACACGCTACAGTTGTTCATTTTTTTCGATCACCCACAGTGCAGCGGGAGCTTTTGCCTGTCCGCACAGAGTATTTAAATTTTTGTAAATAGTTTCATCCTTCTAGTTACATACAGTTATGTAACTGGATTGTAAAAACAAGCAATTTTAATTAGTAACAGAATTACACAAGAAGAAAATCCATATAAGAAGATCAACTGACGTCCAAAACAGCACGAGAAGAAGTTCCAGAGAGAGAGAGAGAGCTGACGACTTAGTTCCAGAGAGCGAGACGACGCTGGACAAGAGAGAGACGACGCTGGACTCTAGAGGTGACTGCGCTGGACAAGAGGAACACTACTGAAGTCTGGAAACGACGCTGGACAAGAGAGGAGCGACGCTGGACAAGAGGAAGTGATGCTGGAGTTCGAGACGAGGACGATTACAGATGGATCAATTGATTGAGTATAATTGATGACAATAAGGTGATAAACAACTTATTTATCTCTTAATCGAACAATTAACTCAAAGACAATTAAAGACATTCTTGTTCTATTTAAAAGTAAGAGGCAATGTTTATTGTAGATCTAGAGAGTTAAAATCATAGATGTTATTGAAGTAAGAGTAACGTAAACAAGAGCTCAAATTAGTATTGAAATGAAAAGAATGCAAAGTATGTAAATAAAAATTAGCGTTGTATAAATCAGTACTGATAAAAGAAAGATAAATTCAGTAACTATTAATATTTTTGAGTTTCCATTACAATATCTAAAAAGATATTTAAACATTGATATTTCGAAGCACACTAATTGACTGAGTAGTCAGGAAATGATATTTTTTAATAAAATAATTAGTAGAATAGAATATTTAGTCAGTAAGGATGTATATAGCGTAAGCCTTACGGCATAGTAACAAAGTAATAATGAATGTTTTAAGTCGAATCAAGTGCCATGCGCACAAGTTTATTAGTACCAAATAAATTTGAAATACCGTTACAAGTTACATCGAGTTCTTATTACAGATACACCTGAAACCCAAATTAAATTGTATTTATGCAAGTAAGTATTGTTATATAAGTTGTCACTCCAAGATCGTGGGGCTATTCAAATTAAATTACATGTAAATTTATACACATACAACATAAATTAGACAACTTATGTACAGTTGTATAGTTGCATAAAATGTCGCTTCCAACATGGGGCATCACAAATTTAAATTATATTAAATTTGCAATGTTGTATTGTTGCAATATATATATATATATATATATATATATATATATATATATATATATTTATTCAATCACTTTCTGCTACAGTCCGTTTCTTGATGTATATAATACATTTAACATTTATAAATAAATTTACCTCAAGATATACTTTTTTTCCTTATTGTTTTGAGAGCTCCCGTGCTCTCATCTTCAGCCTTCGTGATCTTGCGTCTGGTGAAGTATTTGTGTGTTGGCTGGATGCTATTAAGGTTGTTTGTTGGTCTCTGGTATTTTAAAGTTGTATTATTGTGTGTGATTGTGGTATATGTATTTGTATTTTCGATGTTGAGTGCTTTGAATATTGTGTCATGTTTTGTATTGATTTGTATTTGTTCAGGTATTAGTTTGTTTTGTAGTAGCACTTAATAGCATCCAGCCAACACACAAATACTTCACCAGACGCAAGATCGCGAAGGCTGAAGATGAGAGCACGGGAGCTCTCACTGTCTGACTGTCTTCATTTCTTCATCTGTAATTTTATATTTATATTTTCTATTTGGCATTTGATGTAATGTCGACACAAATAGTGAAAAAATTGTGTCTGCACTTACCTACTGATTCATGCAGAACATTTATTGATTGACACTCATTTAAGTATTATATATTGTGACGTAGCGAGGCGAAGATCTGCTCTCGGCGCCAGCCGAGACGTGACACGAGAAGGCGAGGCAAGCCAATCAAGGATCAGCAGCAGCTTGATTGGCCTCGACGTGACCATCCAACGTGCTCGAAGCGAGCCAACCAGGGACCAGGGGCACTCTGATAGGTTCATGGCACACGACCTGTCAGGGCATAACATGAGCGCCGCTAGAAATTTTGGCACACTCCATCGGACACCTTGAAGCCAGCCGGAAGAAGGAAGAATGGAGAGCACAGGAGAGCCAGTGATGGAAATCGACTGGAACAGCAGCGGGCTCTACATACCGCTGCTGAAAGAAGAGTACAGCAGTACGCTCGGAACAGCGGACGCAGCCGCCAAACATCACAGCGCGGCTTGAGCGGCATACGCAAATGATGTAGCGTCCTCGACAAACGGTCCTTTTAAGGACCACAAAAACGATAGTGTGTACAATTGGCGCCATTTGTCCGGTGACAAGTGGCGCCCAACTTGGGGCGACGATCATCTTGCGGATGCAAGATCCAGCCACGCCAGAGAGCTACCAGCCAGCACACAAAACAACATGGCGCCCAACAGCTACACCCAGCGGGACACCGGGTTCGAGGTAGAGCAAGGCTTTGCGCAATTCGCCGCAGCTCTGAGGTGCACGTTGCCACCGGTGATCACCGCTACATACCATGGCCTCAAGTACGAGGATCCAGAATGATATCTTCAACAGCTAGAGCGGCAGCTGCGGGACTACAGAGTCCCACCTGAACAGTGGGCAAATTATGCAGTGCGGCAGCTCCGAGGAGAAGCTGCCACGTGGGCAGAGAGATACACGGGATTGCAGATAAAATGGCCCGAGTTCTGCGACCGCTTCCGGCATCACTTCTGCGGGATGCAACGCGACGCAGAGCTGCTGGCCGAGCTGTACGGACAAACGCAGTGGCAGGAATCGGCAGAAATCTTCATCCTGAGAAAAATCAATCTGTTTCACCGTCTGTACCCCGGAGGTGACGAGAGGATGAGCATAGCCATGCTTACACAACAGCTGCAGCCACGCCTTCGACCCGCGCTGAAGTTCCCGCCGCCAACGACTTTAGAGGAATTTGTACAACGGGCAATGAGCATTGAGGCGGACTTGGATCAAGATAGTCGTGCGCAAGGTCGGGATGACTGCTGAAAACTCCCAGGATCGAGTAGGGGGGTCGAAGCAGTGTCGATCGGCCTCAAGCACGAAAGAGGAACAATGAATGAACAGCCTAACGCCCAAGTGCCGCTACTGCCAGGGAAGACACTTCCATCGGGACTGCCCTGTGAAGAACCGTCAGGGAAACGACCAAGCGCCCCGGTAAATAGCCCACCGGGGCGCGTGAACCAACTAGGTACGGACATACCGCGCATTCCAATAGAGATCGCCGGCCGAAAACTGACCGCAGCCTTGGACTCCGCCGCAAACTACGACTTCGTACGAGCCGGTCTGCTGCCCGGTGGAAGGAAGATAGAGCCCCGAGTTGTCCAGCTAGCGCTACACGGTCAGCAATGTCACTCAATGGCCGCCGTCGTCGCAGACATTATAATTGGAAGTCTCGCGACCACTACCAGTCTGCTAGAAGTGCCCGGACTGCAAGAAGAAGTTTTACTGGGCCCACCACTGGCTCACGGCCAACCAAGCAGTTGTGGACTACCGATGGGTTGCCTTCACATTGGCAGCGAGAACCGACAGATGGTCTTCTGGAATGACCGCGCAGAGCCCGAGGAAGAGGACATTAAGGAAGCTAGCCTTCAAACGTCAGCAGGTGGCCAACACCATAAACGGCTTCTGGAAATGTTACACCGTCATCGCAGTTTGTTCTCCCGTGGCCCGCTGCGCACCACATCTGCAGCCAAGCACGAGATCCGGCTGAAAGAAGGTAGCCAGCCATTCCGGCTCCCAATGTACCGGTACTCCGACGAGAAGAAACGCACCATCCGGGAACAGGTAGAAGAGATGCTGAGGCAGCGTATCATTGAACCGGCCACCTCACCATACAGCTCTCCGGTGGTGATTGTGAAGAAGAAGGACAGCACACCCCGGTTCTGCGTGGACTTCCGGAGGCTGAACGATCAGACCGAGGATGTAGACTCACCACTGCCACTGATATACGAAACAATCAAGGACCTCAGCGGGGCCAGTCTTCTCGACCCTAGATCTGAAGAGCAGCTACTGGCAAATCCCGCTGGAGGAAGAAGCAAAGAAGTACACAGCATTCTCGGTGCCCGACGGAGGTCGCTACGAGTTCCGGGTGATGTGCTTTGGGCTGAAGAACGCGCCCAGCACCTTCCAACGGCTGATGCAGGATGTTCTCACGGGACTATTACGGGAGTGCTGCCTCGTCTATCTGGACGACATCATTGTCTACTCCCCTGACTGGGAAACACACCTGCGACACCTGGATCAATTCTTGGAAAGGCTGCAGATGCACCAGCTGACCTGCTCGCTCAACAAGTGTCACTTCGGCTGGGAAGAAGTCGCCTTTCTGGGCCACGAGATTACTCCGGATGGCAACCTCCCGCAGCAGCAACATCTCAGAGCGATTGAAGACCAGCCGGCCCCCAGCAAAAAGAAAGAGCTGCAACGCTTCCTGGGAACCTGCAACTGGCTGCGAGAATACATCCCCTGCTTCGCCATGATTTCGGAACCGTTAACGGACCTGCTGCGGACAAGAAAGTGGCATTGGGACGACACAACTCAGCGAGCCTTCGAAGAGGTTAAAGCCGCTTTCCGGCAGCCGTTAAAACTCTCACGACCGGATCGAGACTTGCCGATGTTTCTACAGACTGACGCCAGCCAAAAGGGACTGGGAGCGGTGCTTTATCAATGCACCGAAGCCAGAGAGAGGCGTATCATCTCGTATGCCAGTGCCAAGCTCCACGAGGCGGAGAAGAACTACCACTCCAACGAACTGGAGTGCTTGGCAGTCGTCTGGGCCATCAAAAAATACCGGCCGTACTTGGAGGATCACCATTTCACCCTAAGGACCGACAACAAGGCGCTAAACCTGTCTGAAGCAGGCGACGGGGCAGAAGACGAAGTACGCTCACTGGGCTCTACTGATACAAAGCTTTAAATTCACCGTTGTCCACTGCCCGGGCAAGGAGAACAAGTTGCCGGACTTCCTCTCGAGGGAACCTGGGCCTGAAGATACTACCGGCGTCCAAGAAGAACCACGGATGCAGCCTGAAGAGAGGCCACTTTGCAGTGTTGCGGCAGCTGCACCGCAACTACAAGAAATCACAGCTGTCGGCATCCATCAGGCAGTGCAGGAGGCGCAAGAGGCGACCAAGAGTGTCAAGCGTGGAGAAACGACCCTGCGGCGGCTACAGCGACAGGATACCGGGTGGACAACGGCCTGGTTTGGAAGGACAGACGCAACCAGGAACCAGGATTGTACGTGCTGCCGAGTGTCCGCATGGAGGTCATCAGGCACTTCCACGGCTCCCCAGAAGCCGGTCATCTGGGGGCCGAAGAAATGTTTCTGGCCATCGGCAAGGACTTCGTCTGGACTGGCCTAACCATTGATGTCCGCAGATATGTCCGGAGTTGCAGATTATGCACCCTACACAAGCATGGCGCAAATCCCGAACAGGACCAACAGCGACCTCACCGACCCAGGATGTGTTGGAATACTGTCGCCCTGGACATCATGGGACCATATCTGCTGACTCGAGCTGGCAACCGGTACATTGTAGTGGTCACGGATATGATGTCGAGATGGGTGGAAGCAAAGGCCATGCGCAAGGCGGACGCTGACACCATTATCCGCTACCTGGAGGAAGAAGTGTTCCCTCGTTGGGGATACCCAGAGGCGTTGCTCACCGATATCGGAAAGCCGCTCACGGGCCACAAGTGGAAGCAGATGTGCGAAAAGCTGCACATACGACCGTGGACTACAGCCAACTACCATCCCAGGGCGAACCCGACCGAGCGGCGCAACAGCGAGATCAAGAAGGCGCTGCGGATCCAGCTCCATGACTGCAAGGACCATGGCGACTGGGACAAGCGTTTGCCAGCGGTTCTGTTCTCGCTGCGGAATCGTGCAAACGCCGCCACTGGAGTGACACCGAGCAAGCTTCTGCTGGGCAGAGACCTACGCCGACCCGGCGACTGGAGTCGGCCACATGCAGAACAGGACGTCCGGCCAATTGAGGAATGAGAAGAGGCGGCCAGGTCACACCAGACCAAGTATCAGCAACGGTGGTGTCCGGAACGGAGGACACAGGACAATGGGCTGTCCACCGGAGAGCATTCAAGACCCGGGGAAGTTGTGACGTAGCGAGGCGAAGATCTACTCTTGGCGCCAGCCGAGACGTGACACGAGAAGGCGAGGCGAGCCAATCAAGGATCAGCAGCAGCTTGATTGGTCTCGACGTGACCATCCAACGTGCTCGAGGTGAGCCAACCAGGGACCAGCGGCACTCTGATAGGTTCATGGCACATGACCTGTCAGGGTATAAAATGAGCACCGCTAGAAACTTTGGCACACTCCATCGGACACCTTGAAGCCAGCCGGAAGAAGAGGAAGAAGGAAGAATGGAGAGCACAGGAGAGCCAGTGATGGAAATCAACTGGGACAGCAGCGGGGGAACATACCGCTGCTGAAAGAAGAGGACAGCAGTACGCCCGGAACAGTGGACGCAGCCGCCGAACATCACAGCGCTGCTCGGGCGGCGTACGCAAATGATGTAGCGACCTCGACAAACGGTCCTTTTAAGGACCACAAAAACGATAGTGTGTACGATTGGCGCCATTTGTCCGGTGACAATATATTCCTTTGTAAGTAACTCGTTGAGTTCTCTGCAGGTCTCCCATGTAAAGTCTTCAAACAAATACATTGCAGGTAGGTTTATTTTCACCTGACGCACGTTTCGCAGAAATTATTCTGTATCTTCAGAGGTTTTTTTGAATTGTAATTGAATGTTTCACTTACAATTTCAATATATATATATATATATATATATATATATAAACTAAATACAGTATATGCGAAATTGAAATTGTAAGTGAAACATTCAATTACAATTCAAAAAACCTCTGAAGATACAGAATAATTTCTGCGAAACGTGCATCAGGTGAAAATAAACCTACTTGCAATGTATTTGTTTGAAGACTTTTACATACATACATATATATATATATATACTGTATATATATATATTTCAATCACTTTCTGCTACAGTCCGTTTCTTGATGTATGTAATACTTTAATATTTATAACTAAATTTAGTTATAAATATTAAAGTAATATATATATATATATATATATATATATTTCAATCACTTTCTGCTACAGTCCGTTTCTTGATGTGTATAATACTATAATACTTATAACTATTTTACCTCAAGATATATTTTTTCCTTTAGGAACATGTTTCGGGAGATCCTGTTCTCCCATCTTCAGCCTTCGCCATCTTGCTTCTGGTGCAGTATTTGTGTGTTGGCTTCTGGATGTTATTAAGGTGGTTTGTTGGTCTTAGGTCCTTCAATGTTGCATTATTGTGTGTGGTTGTGGTATCTGTCTTTGTATTTTGTGTATTTTCGATGTTGAGTGCTTTGAATATTGTGTCATGTTTTGTATTGATTTGTATTTGTTCTGGTATTAATTTGTTTTGTGTTTTATGTTTGTAAATCTGTAAATTTTCCCAAATGTTCATTATGGTGCCTTTGTATGGTATATGTTTTATTAGTGTTACATTGGTTCTGTCTGGGAATTCATGTCCTGTGTTTGTTGCATGTGTGGCTAAATTGGATTTATATATATTTGGTTTTTTGTATGCATTTAGGTGTTCAAAATAACGTTTTTTCAGCTGTTTTTTTGTTTGTCCTATATAACATTTATTGCAATCTTGGCATTCAATTTTGTATATACCGTTATTGAATGCCAAGATTGCAATAAATGTTATATAGGACAAACAAAAAACAGCTGAAAAAACTTTATTTTGAACACCTAAATGGATACAAAAAACCAAATATATATAAATCCAATTTAGCCACACATGCAATAAACACAGGACATGAATTCCCAGACATAACCAATGTAACACTAATAAAACATATACCACACAACGGCACCATAATGAACATTTGGGAAAATTTACAGATTTACAAACATAAAACACAAAACAAATTAATACCAGAACAAATACAAATCAGTACAAAACATGACACAATATTCAAAGCACTCAACATCGAAAATACACAAAATACAAAAACAGATACCACAACCACACACAATAATGCAACATTGAAGGACCAAAGACCAACAAACCACCTTAATAACATCCAGAAGCCAACACACAAATACTGCACCAGAAGCAAGATGGCGAAGGCTGAAGATGGGAGAACAGGATCTCCCGAAACATGTTCCTAAAGGAAAAAATATATCTTGAGGTAAAATAGTTATAAGTATTATATATATATATATATATATATATATATTACTATAATACTTATAACTATTTTACCTCAAGATGTATTTTTTCTTTAGGGACATGTTTCTGGAGATCCTGTTCTCCCATCTTCTGGGAATTAATACCAGAACAAATACAAATCAGTACAAAACATGACACAATATTCAAAGCACTCAACATCCCAAGGAAGATGGGAGAACAGGATCTCCCGAAACATGTCCCTAAAAAACATCTTGAGGTAAAATAGTTATAAGTATTATAGTATTATATACATCAAGAAACGGACTGTAGCAGAAAGTGAATGAAATATATATATATATATTCAAACACTTTTTGCTACAGTCCGTTTCTTGATGTATATATTATATTTAATTTTTATAATGGATTTACCGCAAGATATTTCTTTCCTTATTAGGAACATGTTTCGAGAACCATTGTGTTCTCATAACATCGAAAATACACAAAATACTAATACATACACCACAATCACACACAATAATACCACTTTAAAATACCAGAGACCAACAAGAAACCACAATAATGACCATCCAACACACAAATACTTCACCAGACGCAAAATCACGAAGGCTGAGGATGAGAACACAGTGGTTCTCGAAACATGTTCCTAATAAGGAAAGAAATATCTTCAGGTAAATCCATCATAAAAATTAAATATTATATATATATATATATTACAACGATACATATCATATATAATTTATTTTGTGGAGCCCCTTCGTTCATGGGGTGCAACAAGATATACTTTTTTTCCTTATTGTTTCGAGAGCTCCCGTGCTCTCATCTTGAGCCTTCGCGATCTTGTGTCTGGTGAAGTATTTGTGTGTTGGCTGGATGCTATTAAGGTTGTTTGTTGGTCTCTGGTATTACAACTTGGTCTGCTACGTTACAACTTTATGTGTTATATAACGATACCTTTTATGTATGCAGGTTGTATAGCGATACCAGGTGTAACTATAATAAGAGTAGTAGATTTATGAGTAGTTAAAATGTCATGTTTATTGTTTTAATAAGCATTATAAATAATAAACATTGTTAATAATCTCCGATCAAGATATCACTCATTATTAAGTGTTTATCTCTTAAGCTATATGGTGTTACACACATTTAAAACACTCTTACATCTAGACATGTAAATAATCTTAATCTAGACATTTATTCAATGTGATTTACTAAAACAAAATAAAATTTAAATGTAATTTTAATTGAATTCATTTACTCAGATCTGACCTCAGCTTGCTCAGTCTATACCAATGTTTTTTAAAAATTAAATTCAAAATTATATTATTTACTCTTAGACTGGCATTTGTTTCATATTAAAAATTTAAATTATTCTTTTCTACAAAATGCAAATATCAAATCATTTCAATTATTTTACTTTGATAAAAAAAATATACTATCTCAAAATTAAACTCTTTTTTTTTCTATATTTCTCTATATGCGATCGCTCATTCTTATGACTAAAACATTTATCTAAGACTCTATTACATTATTTCTAATTATAACCTTTTTTGTTTTAATTCATTGTCTCTTTATATAGTCTTTATGAGCTCTTTTAAAAGAATCATTTATAAATGCATTATGCATGTCACCTTGAGTTTTGATGACCTTACGATTTACTGACGGGGTCCAGCATTGTCCAGAGTTGGGTTTCCGTTACTCCTGGCTTGGCATGGTCCTGGATATGTCCAGAGTCTAGCGTCGTTCTCCAGTAGTGTGTGGTCCGTCCCAGTGAATTACTATCTGCTGTGAGGTGGATCTCGTTCGGCTGTTAGGCGTTTAAAAAGCATCTCCTAACGTCTAGCATCTCGTGTCACTCTTGTAGCTTCTCTGTTGATACTCTTGCTGACTTAAACGGTCCCGGTACTCTACATTTCCCATAATATTGTAAACATAATTACTAGATGAGACTTATAACAAAATAAAACTGTTCTGCCGACGGACAGCGTGTCCGACTGCAACTGTGTTTTGAAAAGAAGAGAAGGGTTTCCAGTTGAACCCTTAATTTATACCCTCTCGAGATTCCACACCTGTTGGTTCCGAAATTGTTCTGTCGAGACCTGCAGATCACATGATAGCCCCCACTCCCGAACCTTTTCATATATTTGCAATTTTTTGCAAATGGCAATGTTTTGTACAGAATCGAGATAGCACAAATCATAGCTAATTTGATTAAGCACTCACTGTATTAATTTGAGCGTCTTAGTGTAATTTACATATTTTTGGCACATTTATTTCACACTGACTTCGCGTAGTGTGTCCTATTAACGTCATTTTCTTACTGTGGATAACTATAAAATTTACACACACTTTGGTGCCTTTTGTTTGTTTCTGCACTAATTAGTTTTCACACAGTGAATTAAAATAATTATTTTAGTAATTAATTGCGGAGGGTAGCTGAGATTCCTGTCTGTACATGCATCACTAACACACACAAGATAGATGTGTGCATAACACACATACAATCGAGCAGGTGTTCTTTGCCTGTTGGAACAGGTTAATTTCTCCCCTAGTATAACAATGAAACATTTTTAAAATCCCAGACCTGTCCATTTACCCCAAACTTATAATAATTTTACAAATTTTATATTTATTTAAATCAATGCTTAATACAGCATATGGCTGTATCGTTGCAATATATATATATATATATGTATATATATATATATATATATTGTCACCGGACAAAAGGCTTGCCGCATGAAAAGTGGCGCCCAACGTGGGGCGACGATCATCTTGCGGATGCAAGATCCAGCAACACCAGCGAGCTACCAGCCGGCACACCAATCAGCATGGTGCCCAACACATACCTCTACAACATCCGGAGAAGAGCAGTAGCTGGGTACAGGAGAGCATTCAAGATCCGGGGGAGTTTTGACAGGAGCAGTATGTGAACATCTGCTCTCCGTTACCAGCGGCGGACACAGCAAGCGAATCAGGGATCAGCAGCCGAGACGTGACCAACTATGTGCTCGGAGCGAGCCAGTCAGCGATCCTGGTTAGTGCATAAAACCCGGGCCGGCAGAAAATTTTGAGCACTCTTTATCGCCACGCCATCGGATGCACTTCATCTCTTCTCCTCTCTCGGACGACATCGGTGCGGAATCAGCCGGAAGGAATTGCCGAAGAATAGAACCGGCGTTCTTGCGTCTTCGCCCTCCAGTTCCGTGCCAGCGATGGATTTCGCTGGGCCAGCAGCCAATTCTACAACCGATGCCAAAAGAAGAGGAGGACTGCAGTACGCCCCGAACAGCAGGTGCAGCCTCCGAACATCCCATCGTGGCACGACCAACATCAGCCTTCTCGCCACACGGTCCTTTTTAGGGCCACCAAAACCACTAGAGTGTACGATTGGCACCATTTGTCATGCGGCAAGTTCTTTTGTCCGGTGACAATATTTATATATATATATATAAAAAATATATATAATATATATATATTACAACATAACAACAACATTACATACATAAGTTATATACAACTCTTATTATCTAATTGTAATTACTTTAAAATGTTTATTTTGCTCTCGGCTTACTCATGGTGTGTTCATGTTTTTGCAATTGCTGATTCATTAGCTTCAAAAAAATGAATTTACTTCTATTCAAACTTCTTTTATATTACTTTGTTTTACTTTCTACTGCATATGAATTTTTTTCTTTATCATCAAAGACTTTACTAATTACGTTAATTCAAAAACTAGTTATTTCTCTTATCATTTACGTTACTAATTTCTAAATTTGATACAAGAAATATTATTCTAATTTTTGCTGCTTTTACATTTATGTATAATTTATTTATTTTAATATTGGTTGAATGTCTTCCATTCAAACTTTAATTAGTGTCTTTCAACTGTCTGTAATTAAATGTTTTTTTTATCACCTCGTTTGACGTGGTTATTTTCATCTGTACGTCCTCCGTGTCCTTCTGGTCGTGTCCTCTGTGTGTGCTTCTGGTCCTCTGGATGTGTCCTCCATGTGTGTTTCTGGTCCTCTGTTCATGTGTGCTGATTAATAGTCGTCTCGTCTCACGTCATATGCTGCAGGTGTGTCCATAGACCTCATCGTATGTATTTTGCAGCTCTGGCTGTATAGCTAGTTGATCCTGTGACTCTTACGATAATTGTGAATTTGTGTCGTCGACTGACATAGCCTCCTGTGGGAATGGTTGAATCGGGAAGAAGAAACTTTATTAGCGCGACCTTGTATTTATAGTCAGGTCGTGCAAAAATTCCTGTCTGAACACTTTTCAACTTGTCAGATTCTGTCGAGGCGTCACTCCCCCCACTCTGGTTCAATTCACTATTTTTGAATTACGAAGTTTGTTTCACCTCAGTCGATGTTCAATCAATCACTAATTTTTATGTGATTACTGTACGTAAATTGCACTTCTTTATGGTATTCACAAAAAGAGTTATTCATTTTTTAAGTATAGTAATTGCACTTTTCGTCACCTCTAATGGTTTTTTAACATTTTATTTATCTATAATTTCTACACACTTTGGTGTCTTTTGTTTTATCCTATCGTACATAGTTTTCTTATAATTAACAATAAACATATAACTATTCTACTTGAAAAGGGTTGGTTACATTTCAGGAACGGACAGGTTTCACACACACTAACAAAATACGCGTGTACACAACGCTAGCGACAGGTGTGTCAAAACTGTATGTCCATGCATGAATTCTGTACTCCCTATTTTTACTACGATTCAGCTTATGCAATCTGAATCATGTTTATTAATTTATATTTATTCATTTTTATTATTATTTTATTTATTTGGGCAATGCACAGTGTCATTACTGTTTGTACTGTTGCATTATTTCCCAGCTTGGTGAAAACAAATTTTTTAATACAAAATTAAAAATATTTTTTTTCTCTGCCTTTTTATTAGACAAATAATATGTATTGTTTTTTATTTATTGACATATTTATTTATTTTATATGCGATTAATAATGAGTATTTGATTTTTCAATTGTACCCTTATTTGGAGGTTTTTAAGCAAATGTTCCCCCCTCTATGCGAGTAGAGTTGATGCAGTTGTTGTAGGTACAGTCTTTAGTCGTTGTGGGTCACATAATTGGGTACAGTCGGACTGCCTTGGAAAACACTTCGATACATACCAATATGTGTTTCACTCTTCGACTTGATCGTGGTAGTGGTCCCAGAAAATCCACTGCAATTAGCTCTTCCTTATTTTCTTTCTGGATGCTCTACATTTCTACGTATTTATGTAATCTTTCACTCTGTAATTTTACATTTCCTTAATTATAACATTCCTACATTCTTTCATCTTTTCTTACATGAACATTACTTACATTTCTTTTCTGATCACTCATAATCTTTTTCATTCTTACCATTACTTTCTGATCGCTAATCATTTTCTTCATTCTTACCCTTACTTTCTGATTGCTAATAATTTTCTTCATTCTTACCCTGTGTTGAAATACACTTCCATAACAGAATACTCTTTTAGCTTTGTAGTGTGTCACATGATCGGTTACAGATGAACTGCCTTAGAAAACGTATCGATATTTTACTCGTAGTCCTAAATTCTAAGTAGTCTCTGCCCTTTGACTTTTCACTATTGCTTTCTTCTGTGTTCTTACATTTCCACTAAGGTATGAAGATTTCACTTGATCAGCCGTTCTGACGACTATAACATTTATTTCTCATCTCTAATCCTTTCTTCATATTAATAACAACATCAATAATAACATTCTTTACAATCATTTCTTAAATATTTCTTTACACTAACATTCCTCATCATTAATAATACATTTCTTACCTTTCTTTTAAAAATAATATTCCTTTTATTTCTAATATTTATTTAGCATTTCTTTTTATTTAATTCCTTAACTAACATTAACAGTAATATTTTTCTTAAAATAATTATTTATTTTCGGGCATTGAGTGTGGTTCAATTTACACCCTCCCTAGTTTAAGTTACCAATGCATTGTATTATTTGACCAGCTGCCAGACATTGTTTCTTGTGTAGTATAGCCATTGTCACATAACAATTTCGGCTTCTTACCCTTGTTAACATTCCATTGTAACATGTGACTGCGTGACTGCATAACTCACCTGTTTATAGGGTAAAATTTTGTTTCTTAGCTGCGACGAATAACCTCTCTCTCTTCTCTCAGCATGTTCCACAATTCTGTCGTCACTAATGCATTGCATATGGTCAGTCTGCTTGAAGCCCATATAAACAGCTGTCGACTGGTTTTTTTATCCATCATTTATGATAACCTCTTAGTTCTTATACTTACAGTTATAATTATCGTTACTATAATTATCACTCGTTCGGTACTTATTGTGTGCATAGTTAATATTATAATTATCACAATTTTGCGTAGTGTTTCGTATAGATGATTTATTACTACGTTTCTCGTTACAGTGATATTTATTGTGTGTTAAGTGTTTTACACATATTTTTCTTTTATGTGATTTATTGCTGTGTGTGTAACTTGCGATTTGGATATTCCTATCAATAAGGTATGCTCACTTAATTTTTACATTGTTTTCTTCCTTAATGTTAATTATTTCTTTATGATTATCATTATTAATTACGAACGTATTTTCTTTCGTATTTTCAATTATTATGGTTTCTTCCCATATCATCATTTCACATATTTGTTCCGTTTGTTTATTAATTATTTCACATATATTTTCTGTGATAGTGTCAATATGCGAGTTGGTATCAGCAACCTTTTCTGTTAACTCTTTTACCTTCTTCGTTATTTTATGGTGTCCTGTTTAAAATTTTCAGTCTGTTGTTCTAGTTTAGTATTAAAATTTTCAGACTGTTGTTCTAATTTATTATATAACTTTTTGGTTTGTTCCTCAAGTTTAGCATTTAGATTTTCTGTCTGTTTTGTGCTTATCTCATCTACCCAACACATTATCATGGTATGAAGTGCTTCCATGTTTAAGCTTTCTGGTGTTGCCATACTGAATATTTTGTATTTATTTATTATGTTTTAGAATATTATTCTTATGGAACCGAATTACTAATTTTATTTATTTATTTATTTATTTATTATTATTATTAATTATTACTTTTCTTATTACCATTACACCTTTACAATGATATTATTTCGTTGAGCGCCAGTTGTGTCTTAATACACAACAATTAACATAACATACAATTAATGTTTAATATAAATAATTATCATATATAATATATATATTTTTTTTAATTTAACACACCTTTATATATATATATTTTTTTTTTTAGAGCAACCATTTAGCTAGAAAAAAATAATTTATATAGTCAGATGGTCGGGATCATGCCACACATTCATGGGCGGCAATTTACAACATAACAAATTGATGTTTATTTAAATTAATTTAACTTGTGTAGCCTCATGCTTTTGGGAGACAATTATTTATACAACGCAAGTTAACCAATTTAAATGCATTTATATATGGTGTATTGAATTCATGGGTGTAATTGTAATAAGAAGATGATACGTTATTTACGTTTAAAATCGTTCCATTATTTATTTATTTAAACAACATCTCTCATATCGGATATTAAACAATAACTCATTATTAAATCGTTTGTACGAAGTTTTCGTCCATAACTTATTGCTAACAAATTACATACATAAGTTAGATACAACTCTTATTATCTAATTGTAATTAATTTAAAATGTTTATTTTGCTGTCGGCTTACTCATGGTGTGTTCATGTTTTTGCAATTGCTGATTCATTAGCTTCAAAAAAATGAATTTACTTCTATTCAACCTTCTTTTATATTACTTTGTTTTACTTTCTACTGCATATGCATTTTTTCACTTTACTAATTACGTTAATTCAAAAATTAGTTATTTCTCTTATCATTTACGTTACTAATTTCTAAATTTGATACAAGAAATATTATTCTAATTTTTACTGCTTTTACATTAAAATTTATGTATTATTTATTTATTTTAATATTGGTTGAATGTCTTCCATTCAAACTTTAATTAGCGTCTTCAACTGTCTGTAATTAAATTTTTTTTTTTATCACCTCGTTTGACGTGGTTATTCATCTGTACGTCCTCCATGTCCTTCTGGTCGTGTCCTCGGTGTGTGCTTCTGGTCCTCTGGTTGTGTCCTTCGTGTGTGTTTCTGGTCCTCTGGTCGTGTGTGCTGATTAATAGTCGTCTCGTCTCACGTCATATGCTGCTGGTGTGTCCATAGACCTCATCGTATGTATTTTGCAGCTCTAGCTGTATAGCTAGTTGATCCTGTGACTCTTACGATAATTGTGAATTTGTGTCATGACTGACATAGCCTCCTGCGGCAATGGTTGAATCGAGAATAAGAAACTTTATTAGCGTGACCTTGTATTTATAGTCAGGTCGTGCAAAAATTCCTGTCTGAACACTTTTCAACTTGTCAGATTCTGTCGAGGCGTCACTCCCCCCACTCTGGTTCAATTCACTATTTTCGAATTACGAAGTTTGTTTCACCTCAATCGATGTTCAATCGATCACTAATTTTTATGTGATTACTGTACGTAAATTGCACGTCTTTATGGTATTCACAAAAAGAGTTATTCATTTTTTACGTACAGTAATTGCACTTTTCGTCACCTCTATATGGTTTTTTAACATTTTATTTATCTATAATTTCTACACACTTTGGTGTCTTGTTTTATCCTATCGTACATAGTTTTCTTATAATTAACAATAAACATATAACTATTCTACTTGAAAAGGGTTAGTTACATTTCAGGAACGGACAGGTTTCACACACACTCACAAAATATGCACGTACACAATGCTAGCGACAGGTGTGTCAAAACTGTATGTCCATGCATGAATTCTGTACTCCCTATTTTTACTATGATTCAGCTTGTATGCAATCTGAATCAT
This sequence comes from Magicicada septendecula, assembly GCA_034769895.1. NCBI lineage: Eukaryota > Metazoa > Arthropoda > Insecta > Hemiptera > Cicadidae > Magicicada > Magicicada septendecula. The sequence goes on along the minus strand of CM068376.1, from coordinate 34,847,272 downwards.
GTTTATTAATTTATATTTATTCATTTTTATTATTTATTTTATTTATTTGGGCAATACACAGTATCATTACTGTTGCAAATATATATATATATATATACTGTATTATATATATTCAATTACTTTCTGCTACAGTCCGTTTCTTGATGTATATAATACATTAATATTTATAAATAAATTTACCTCAAGATATACCTTTTTTTTCCTTATTAGGAACATGTTTTGGGCACCATCATAGATGGGTGCAAGATGGTGCCCGAAACATGTTCCTAATAAGGAAAAAAAGGTATATCTTGAGGTAAATTTATTTATAAATATTAACTGTAATATATATATATATTTTTTTTAAATATTTATTAAACAAAAATTCTTATTTTGGTTGCGAATTAAAATATCATTATTATGTGCTTGTGTGTGTGTAGCCATAGCACACATCTAATTATTACATATAAGTGATACTCTTGTATTACACATAGACATAATATACAATCTAGTACACATAGTATAAACTCTAATACACATTTATAATTATCTAATATTGCTCTCGGCATGCTCATTAGTATAATGATTAGATTATCTAATTATTTTCTAATGATCTAATCTCTTTTGATTTTACTGCATATGCATTGCTTTGCTTTCTAATAAAAATTTACTAATTACTTTTATCAATTTAAATATAAAAAATAATAGATTCAAAAGTATAGCTTCAAAGTTATTGATTCAAAATTATAGTTAAACATTCTTAAACATTACTCTAATTATTATACAAAGAATATTTACATTGTGCAAAAATTATTAACTCATATTTGAATTAGATTGTCTTTTTTTACATCATTAATTATTGTCTTTGTGTGAGTCTCTGGTTTACAAGTACATGGTTGTTTGTCACCTTATTGTCGTGGTAAATCGGCAGCGTGTCCTCTTCGGTCCTATGTCCTTGATCCTGGATGCTCCTTTGTCGTCGTGTAGTCCTGGAGTCCTTGATCATCGTCCTTCGTCCATCGGATCCTCGTACGCTGGATTCTACTGCATGTGCTCGGCTGCCCCTCGTCTCCTGTCATGGCCTCAGGTTGCAGGTACTCTCACTAAAATGATGAGTAGTCGTGAAGCCCCTGGCTGCTGCTGTGGTTGAGATACAAACGTTGTTGTCTCTGGGCAGAGCCTCCGGCTGCCAAGATGATTGAACAAGAAAGAGAATGAAGTTAGCGCGTCTCGTGTATTTATACCCTAGGGCGCTAAAATCATGTTTCGACAATATTCTGCATGTTAAAGTCTGTCGAAGGTGTCACTTCTCACACACAATACTTGTCACACTTAATTTGCCTGTCTTCGTGAAATGCGAAGTCTTTTGCACATTACCCGATATTAATTCGGTCGGTAATTTTTATGTTTTCACCATGTATAAACCGTTTTTCTTTAACTTAATTAACATAAGTTTTATGTATTTTTTTATTTTCCTGTAATTACACTTTTATCATTTTTACACTATTTTTTATACACATGTGCGTTTTATTTTTATACACACTTTGGTGTATTTGGTTTTGCAATATTATGCACACAATCTTTACAAAATAAATAATTTCATATAATTAATAGCGTACCTTAAGGGCGACGCTTTTCAGGAATTGACAGGTTTCACTCACACATGTAACATACGTGTGTACACAGAGACACAGCAAAATGGCGTGATCAACCTGTTCCAACATGAAAGTTTGGTCGTTCCTTATACAGTTCAGGTTGAAAGCTGAATTATTATTGCTAACAATATGAACTATTCATTTACTTTAATTAATTAATTTAATTACTTTGTGAAATGCACAGTACCCTATACATTTGTACTGTTGCAATATATAAAATATATACATACAGGCAGAGCCGTATTTACCGGAAGTGCTCCCCTGTGCGGCCATAGGGTAACGCCCCCACCCCCAAAAAAATTATTTTAAAAATAATTTTAATTAACATTTTTTAAAACTCACGATTACATGATCCTGCTCCGCCGACTTCGCTTTTCCGCGAACGACGTCACAAGGCGGTCGAAATCCAAGGCTTGCACCATTTCTGACTCTATATTGAGAATTGCCAAAGCATTTAAGCGCTCCTGCAGCATGGAAGATCGGAGATAATTCTTCACTCTTTTCAACACGGAAAAAGAACGTTCGCCTGAACAATTTGACGCAGGAGTGCACAAAAAAATTCTCAGTGCTATGTCAACATTAGGGAATACTCCTTGTAGATCGTCTTCATGGAGAATCTTGCTTAATCTGAGTGGGGACATTTAAACTTGATCCCTTTTTATTAAATATCCCCGAAGATGAAGACACTCGTTCACAAATTCTTCTTCGAGGTCGTCTTTGTATGTTTCCTTCAACTTCTTAGCTTCACTTGCAACTTCTGAAGCTGGTGTATTTCTTAAGTGAGACAAAAATCCGAATTTATCATTAATGATTCTGTATGCTTCTGACCTTCTCTTCAGTTCATATTCCAACTTCGATAATATAGTCAAATAAGTATGATCAACAAATGTTTCTCAGGGAGTTTTTGAACTCGTCTGGAATGATTCCTTATTTTGACTATCGTCGTCATCATCATCGAAGAAAGTCTTCTTCTTAATTTTACGTTTGCTCACGTCATAATCCTGAAGACCTGACTTCGCTTTCGCTTCTTCTTCGTAAACTTCAAATGATGTTTTACATTCTGCTACAAACACTGCTAAAGCGTCATGCTGTTGGACTACATCACTGATATCTATGTCGACTCTCTGCAATACCTTGCTTACTGCATTAAATAGCCCTAGGATCGCATCCCTTACTCTAGCTGAGATTGCTGTTTCGAGTCGTGACAATTTCTTCAGCAATCCTCTAGCTTCAAGTCGTGTTGTTAATTTCTCGTTGTCATCTGCTTCAATTTTCTCCAAAGCTCTTATGATCATGCTCCAGTTGAGATTTAAACTCCGGCATGCATCTTCTCGAGCACTCCAGCGAGTACCGGATAAGCCTTTTACAATGACTTTGGAGGTTGCGGCCATGTCTGATTTGTCCTGAACTATGTTCTGAGACTCCTGCAACAGTTTCCACTGATATGTAGAAGAAGTGAAAAAATTGTATAATTTTTGCAACATGTCAAAAAAATTGCAAGCTTCAATACAGCATTCGGCGGCACAAGTTCCTATGAGATTCAAAGAGTGAGCCGAACAAGGAGAGTAAACAGCTAAATTATTCTTTTCTAGAATTCTTGCTTGAAGTCATGTATATTTTCCGGACATGTTCCTAGCATTATCATATGACTGGGCCCTGAGATTAGTTATATCCAACTTGTATTTTGATAGAATTGTGAACACTGTGTCGGCAAGCTCGGATGATTTATGACCTGCATTTGGAATAAAACAAAGAAAACGTTCTACAGGTTCACCATTTTGTTTTACATATCTAACAGTGAAAGTCAGCTGATCTGTATGAGAAACATCTGGTGTGGAATCTACGCTGATAGAGAAGTACTTAGCTGCCTGACATTCTGCCACAATGGTGCTCACAACTTCTTCCCCCATTATTTGTATAAACTGCTTGTAGGTAGCGAAGGAAATATAAGATGTATTCCCTTTTCCAGGATTGCCGTGTTTTTTCAAATGTTCTGCCAAAAATGGGTCGAAATGTGCAATCAGTTCCAGCGACATCATAAAATTTCCGTTGTTCGGTGAACCGATAGCGGTGAGCGCATCAGTCCCGCGAAAGGCGAGTCCACGTGTGGCCAGTGCTTTGACAACAGCAACTACACGTTTTAGTACATTTCTCCAGTATTCAATCTCATCATCAAGCTGCTTAGTTAGCTTTTCGTCGATTTTTCCTAATTTCTTTCCCCTTTCTTTGAGAGTCATAATGCAGTTTCTATGAGCTTGTGAACTTTCATGTTCATTAAGTCTCTCTGTAGCATGTCGCCAATCACTGAAACCTGTTTGTCCAAAAACTGTGGTTCCACCAAAAAGCCGGCATGGTACGCAGAATACACAACCTTCACTCTCTGAATATACAAGGTATTGACGTTTCACTGTTTCTCCATTACGAAGTTTCCGTTCGAAAATATTCTTCGAACAATATCGTGGCCCATCTGCATACATTCGTTTCGATTTTGAAAAATCTGCCCCACTATTCTGAAAGGATATGCCATGTGTGGCAATGTAATCACGTGCCTCTTCATTACAAATCCATTTCGCTGGGTCACTACTCAGCAATTCTAAACTAACCTCACATTTTCCTGGATCAGTTTCGCAACTTTCACACACAAGAATTTCGCACAAATCCTGTTCACTTTTAGAATAGCAATTGTCACTGGCAGCAATTAAGTTAGAAGAATTATTTCCTTTATCCGCTACTTCTCCGCCGTCGGAAGATCCCCCACTATTCTCCGTAGCTTTCAATGAAACAACTGATTTACTGTACTAAGTTCGTTTGGTTCCGAAACGTCACTGTCCAATTTATGAAAATAAGACTCCACCTTCCGACTTTTCCATATTACTTCGTCTTCTTTTTCCTTCTTCACCTGTGCTGACTTTCGATACTGCGACCCACTCAGCCTTTTCCTCCCGTCACTCATTGTTCATGAATCAATTAGAAATGAAAAGAATAAACAAACTGTTGACTATACAAAGTTTATAATTATTTTTGACACCAACCACTAAATATAAACAATAAGTATGATACTGCAAATACAAAATACTAATTAGAATTTCCACAAAGAACAAATCCACTTCAACTAGCAACCTGAATTAACACTCAACGACTAAGCCTTGGGTCACGGTCACCGTCTCCAAGCGGTCAGCGCATCAGCCAATGCGGAGCCGTTTCTCCGCGCTGTGCTGACTTTGGAGGGGCACGCTGGAGAAGCCAAAATTTTGAGAAGCGCTTTACCAGGAAGCTGTTAACAAACAAAGAGGCAATAACAAACGGCGCGACACCCAACCGTGTGATTTTTGAAAAATTTGCCGCCCTGTGCGGCGCACAGATTCGCCCGTACGTAAATACGGCATTGCATACAGGCCTATATAATACTTTATACTTTGAAACAGGAATATGTATTATTGTTTTGTTTACAGTGTTTAAACAGTTTTGTAATGTACTGCCATCATCAGAATTATAATTTATAAATGAACTAATAGGCCTATGTTGTAAATTAATTAATTATAAATTATAATTTTGATGATGACAGTACATTGTGAAACTGTTGAAACTTTGTAAACAAAAAACAATAAAATATATTCTTGTTCCAAAATATAAAGCATTATTATTTATTATAAATTAGAAGAACAAGAGTAATTTGAGTAAATATGAGCACACACACACACACACACACACACACACACACACACACACACACACACATTTTTCGATTTCAGTTTTTTTATTTGTTGTTTATTAAAAGAATGAGAATCTGTAAATTACCAGAAAGTAAAATATTTATTATTGATAAAACTGGTAAACCAGTTAGAAATTGAAACGTGTAATGGATTCTAGCGTTAATCATTTTCTGAAAAAAAAAACTGTTGTGTATAGGAGTAAAGCAATGTTATTTTTGTGCCATTATAATGCTATTATGTGTTAGAACAGGCACTATGGTGTACCTGAAGTTGTGTATGATTAAAGGGAACATAAAAGATCACAGATCAAAGAAAAACACATAACCTAGTTTCTCGTGTTGGTAGGTGGTAGATTGATTTTCCTAAGGTGGGTTACGTTGCTTACATGCTTACGTACATATATGGTACGTGCTTACGTTGGGTTAAAAATCTGTTATTGAAATTGGGTTAAAACATGTGTTGTTGTTATTGAAATCTGTTATTGAATATCTGATATTTAAACTATTAAAGAAATAGATTTTAAGCTGTTAAACAATTTTTTAAAAGTGGATTTTGAAAATAATCCAGCAGAGTTGTAGCTTATTTACAAAATGTTTGAACATCCAGTCAGCATGTTTTTCCATTTTGTTTTCATTTTCTACCCTAAAATGTTTTTAAAGTTCTAGGTGTGTGTAAACATATAATCTAAAACATCATTGTTTTAAGTAGCCATAAATTGGTGTACACCTGTTTGGTATCATGGCAGATCGGATAGTTTTAGTATGTGCATTCTACCAAGAAAGTTTTCTCACAATGTCTGTTTATCATTGTCTATGCTGTTTAGATTTTCCAGTGGATACGTACAATCTGTTCATTAGGATGCGTTTGTGTGATCTTGTATTGTACATTTTCAAATCCATCAATTCAGAAGCAAAGTTCGTTTGCTGCAGTTTTATGTACGTGTGTGCTGGTGTATGTCAGTAATATTTTAAACGGGTTTTTATATAAAATCGTCAATATGTTCCAAGATAAATTTGATTTAATACTGCTGTACAAAAAACTTGCTCCTATAGCTTCATCTTAAATAATGATGGATGCATTCTTGATTTTAACACTAGCAAACAGCTTAAGGAAAGTTAATCACTGCCCATAAGCTGAGAATTAGTTTTGTCGCATGTAAAATAAAATACCATTTTAGAAACTTTACAGTGAAAAGTTAAAGGAGGGATCTGTTTCAAGAACACAAGTATATGGTGGTAAAATAACATTTATATAGGTCTAATGGCATTAAAATGTACCACCATATGTATTTTGACAGTGTGTGATGATTTAAATTGTGACAATTATAAAAAAAATAAAGAAATAAAAAAATTTTTAATTGCGAACAATTAACCATTTAAATCTCACAATGATAATAAAAAAAATGTAGGTACTAAGTGTGAATGGAAGTAGTAATTAATAAGGGCAAAGAAACGGTAAAGAAAAGACATATTGTAAATAATTATTATTGTCGCATTTAACCCTTTGCTTGTTATCAGGCGCCTACCTGTTGATACCGGACTCGACATGTTTACCGAGTCTTCTGTAATTAAAAATAATATAGAAAAATAATGTTAATAATTAAAGAATCTGAAGACACAGATAGTCACGAAAACAACTAATTTAAATGATGTATTTTTATCTAGCGATAGTTTGTGTAAATAAAAAGTTTTATTTAGAGAGAGACCGGGACTATATTCTCGCGGAATAAACACCCCACTATCTATTGTCCTGTACCAGTGGTAGCGGACGAAAAATCTAGCTCTCGCTATGACGACTCCAAGCAGTGCACACGCACGAGCGAAATGCTCTGTTGAAATGTTATGTGATTGGTTATTAGTTTGGATTAATTCTTATGTATTTTACTAACTGCTACAAAAGAGTGTAATATGTAACATTAAGAAAAAGAAAAATTAAAAAAACGTAACAAGAAGAAATATGTGACAACCAAAAGTACGAGTGTTAATAACTATAACAGCTATCTTCTCCGATTGACGACTCTGCACAACATCCTACCTGGAGACATGAATCATCAGAATTACAACTCTCGTAGACCCGACCGATAATGCAGTTCGAGACATCTGAGAATCAACGAGTACCTGTGTAGAAGGCCCACTCTATCCTGAAGACGTTTAAGCCGTGAACAACTGAGACCAGACCTAGACGAGGACGACGCCATTAGGATTCCCAAGATGTAACCATATGGAGGAGATTTCTACATCCCAAATTAAAGGTGACTCGATAGCACGTCTATCGAGGAATAATAATAATAGTAATTGTAACACAATACTCTCTTGAAGAGACTTTCAGAGACGATTGACTTTAGAAGAATATAAAAGTTTAAATCTAAGAATTTAATTGTAACTATTCAGGCTTCTTACAATTGTAACAGTTTAGATTTTAACGTATCGTAGTATAATTAATACCATTCTTCAAATGGAATAATAATGAAACTTAAAAGAAAAAGTAAAAGTAAAAGTAACAGTCTTGCAAGCTAATATCTTGAATTGAATATGATTAAAAGTTTAAAGACTAAATACCAATGGTTACCCGGATCCGGGGAAAAGCTAAATATAATTTGTTGTGATCCCACAGTATATATATAGCAATTTAAATAATTTTGATAATTTAATTAATAACGTAATGGGATCTGTATTTTGAGTAAATGTCATTTGTTTTTTTAAATGTTTAATAAAGGGGAATCTTCTTGTTACACACATATACTGAGTACATAAATCAACAGTTGTCCCTTCCCTGATTCCTTTTATATTTACTGTGTGTTGTTCTGTTTAAATTTCAGCTCGTCCCGAATAAGGCAGCCTTAAGTAATTGGGAGAACCAATTACTTTGGGTTCCCTCTGTTATAACTCAAGGGAAGAGGTTATAAGTGTTTTTGAATTGTTTATATATTCAATAATTATGTTGGATTTGTTTGATAAGAACAGGAATTTTTACCATTCTCAAATAATTTCTGTTCAAAATTTAAAAGACTAAAGGTGAGAAATTCTAGTTTTCTCATAGTTTTAAATCTTTCTGTTATCCTTGCTTCAATATGAAGTAATTTAATCCGTGTTACATGATGTTTATATAAATAATTTATTGAGTACCAATGGATTTCCATCATTATAAGCGCTATTTGATTTAGCAGTCTTTAGCTCATTTCATAGAAAAGTATCAAGAACATTGTTATATATGTAAGGACCAGTTTTTCCTATAAGTTTGTTGAAAAACTTACAATATGTCAAGTGCATGTTTTGATTCTGGTTAATTGGTCTGCTCATACCAGCAAAAAATAATGCATTTGGACAGTCAAACTCAGATACGAATACTACCACTATTATTTGTAATGTTGGGCGTAGTAATTGTAAAAACAGAAGTAATACTACTTCACTAATGCTTGTAATTGTGATTCTGATGATTACATAATACAAGTTTGCATTTAATTGTGTTGCATTCTTAGTATTCATCACAGGTTGGGACCATTGGCATGACAAATACGAGAATAGATTGATAATTTTCCTTAAACATTTCTTCTTTAGGTTTTGGACTGCTGTGCACTTTGTGGTCTTGCCACTTTTCTTTGGCATTCCAATGATTATCTTCCTGTTAGATCATAAACCAAAATTTGTGTAGGTATATGCATCCTTGTCTATTGTTTTGTCTTATCCAGGGGTGTTCATTATGTCACCATTTCTTAGCCAGGCCCTCCATGTTTAGGTATATGCATCCATATCTATTGTTTTGGCTTAACCAGGGATGTTCATTATGTCATCATTTCTTAGTCAGTCCCTCCATGTTTAGGTGTATGCATCCTTATTGACTTATCCAGGGATGTTCATTATATCACCATTTCTTAGCCAGTCCCTCCATGTTTAGGTATATGCATCCTTGTCTATTGTTTTGGCTTATCCAGGAGTGTTCAGTATGTCACCATTTCTTAGCCAGTCCCTCCATGTTTAGGTGTATGCATCCTTGTCCATTGCTTTGCCATATCCGAGGATGTTTGTTATGTCACAATTTCTTAGCCAGTCCCGCCATGTTTAGGTATATGCATCCTTGTCTATTGTTTTGCGTTATCCAGGGATGTTTGTTATGTCACCATTCCTTGGTCAGTCCCTCCATGGTATTCTGAGTATTGATCTAAAAATCTCACTTCATCAGCCTATATTCAGCTCTGTGTCTGTGCATTCACTGCCACAAAGGCCATATGGCACTGCCATCACTTTATAAAACTTCATGAGCATCTCTTCTTACCTTTGTTTTCTGATATACAGAAGAAAATACACTTGTGATTTAACTTTTATATCTTCTTGTCCTCATTTATCTCTCCAATGCAACACTGTAACAGTCACATCCAAAGAACATGAATGAATCGATTTACACAATTAGTCAATCATTTACTACTAGTTTACACCTTATATTCATGAAAATAGTCTTGACGACACACACATTTCCAATCCGTACATCCTAATTGTCTAGTGCATATCATAGAGAACCATCTGCAGGCTGTCTTCGGTGTCTTATATTAGGCCTGATTGTCAGCAAACACTAGTGTTTTGACAAAGTTACATTCATTGAAAGTGTTCTGAAGTTCACGGAATAGGATTAGTAAAATGACTAAGTACGATAACTACTATATGTTGTACCATAAATATTTTTATTACCCAGTAATGAGAAGGCTAAAATCGATACCCTGTTCTGTATAATCAGTAAACAGAAATATGCACTTATATAGAATAGTGTAGTACATTATAGCAACATCATAAAAAAAAAGAAAAATAACAATTTATATTACTGGTACAGTTACAGTAACTAAAGTGTATCACTTTCGTTTTGGTCTCTAAGCATTTTGCAGATATGAAACAGCAATGGTTTTGTGAAATTCACCTCCTTTATGATTCAAACCAGATAGTGGTACACTTCAATAAAATACTTCATTAATAGTAACAGTAATAATAAACTGTGGCTTAATGGCAGCTTCCTCTTTATCTTCACTCACCGAATTGTCCACGTAGTGTAAAAGATATGTTTTACACTTTAGTTGTCATATAGTATTTCAAAGTTGTGTCAAGTTCCATATAATTATTCACTGATATCGTTTTTTGAAATGTTTTCATTGTGTGGGGGGCATTTGATTACGCAGCTCAGCTTTTTTGTTGGTCTGTTGATTTTAACAGTCTGATCTATAATAGAAATTGATAACAAACAGTATGATGTTGAAATTACTACAGTATCGCCAGAAATTTTAGAGTTAAAGTATAAGAATTGAAATGTAAAAAAATGTTTGCAGTAAGATTTATTTTTTATAAATTATTTTTATACTGTGCCTATATTAATGTTGTTGGAAAAAAACTTACGACTTTCAGACCCTCTGTGTTTTCTTTGTGTTTTAATTCATCCTTTCTTTAGTTAATAACAAGTGTAATTCGACTTGTGAACATGATAATTTTATTGTATTATTAAGACATTATGGAGGTGGGTTGTCAATCAGATCTCTGAAAATATGATAGTGAATATTGTTTGTTTCAACCATTAGTGGCCCCGTCTATAGTGAAGAAGTAGCCAAGATCTGGTACACATGACTATGAGTGCTAAGGTCCAGCCACCTTGGTAGAGGTTTAAATTAGGCCTATCTGATTTCAAAAAATTTGTATTACAAACAACCACACTGGATAAGTTGAACGTTAAACTGATACAGCTTTTTCTCATTAGACTGTAGAATTTGTAAACATTTACATTTCTACTTAACTTATACATTTAACATTCTACTAACATATACATTTCACTTATGTTTTGCTGGACAAACAAACTGTCCAAAAATATTGTATACTAGCAATAGTGGTGATATGTCGTGAAGGCAACATTTTTATCCAATTAAAAATTTCAAATTTTATTGTTATTTTGTTATGAATTTTATCTAAGAATATTATGAATATTTTGTCTATGAATGTGATTGTTAATGATATTTATAATTATTTATGGGAGACATTTGATTTGTGCAGTAGTATTTTTTAAGTATTCTGAGCGCTGCTACGCTGTTGGTGCGGGTTTGATTCCCACCAGGGCTGTCTGATTTAGATATGACCGTTCCCCTCGCAAGGTGATAGCAAACCAGCGAGAGGTATCCTGCCTAGTATAAACCCTCCCCAACTATGCCGTTCGGATCTGGCGTTAAACTGTAGGTCCCATATAGCTGTGAGAGACTTCGTAACACACGCACCACATTTATATGTGGGGAGGGTACAAACCAGTGAAGGATGAAGGACCCAATAATAATAATAATAATAGTTATGATATACAGTTTTTAATTAATTATAGTCAAAACAATGGTTTGAATCCGATGTGTGTGTGTGTGTGTGTGCGTGCGTGTGAAAGAGAGAGAGAGAGAGAGAGAGAGAGAGAGAGAGAGAGAGAGAGAGAGAGAGAGAGAGAGAGAGAGAGAGAATGCGCTTGCATGTGACTTCACCTTTTAATAGTTGTTCAATTTAGAATTTATATACTGGTATAGACACTTTAAATTCATGTATAAAAGTATATGGCTTGCATTATTTCTAAAAGAATGCAATAGTGTGTGATATGATCACATTATAAGATTACCATAAAACAACTACAATTCTTCTAAAAATATTTAGTTATAAGCTATTATAGATGTTACAGGCTATGATGTTATGTGTGCATGTTACATAAAATATTATACTTTTTTTTAGAATGGTTTCATGTCAATCGAATATGTTTATATGGAAATGACATTCTGTACTAAATCAGACCTAACATACTAATTGTTACTTTAAAAGAGTAAAGATTTTTCCAAGCTCATATCGTGAAGTAACTTAATTTTTGTGCATATACAATTTTAATTGTATGTAAATTGTGTGGGGACAGTACAGACCTTTCATGAATATAGTGTACACACCTTCCTTTCGATCAGTCTGAATTTAGTCATACCCCATAGTTGTGAGTAATTTTACTACTCAAGTAATGGTGTAAGTAGAGCAATGTACTGTTTGTGTAATCGGTGTAATTTTAAAACCATCTAAATCTGCAGTAAATTAAAGGGGAAGAAACTACATGTAAGAATGTTAATCTGATGTCATGAAAAGTTTAAAACCGTTTGTGGTACATGTAATAAATATTTTGGCTGTGAAAAACTTAATGTTTCTGTTGAATTCTGTGGACGTGCACGCGAGCGCGCGTGCACACACACTATGTGTTTCTAAATTTTTTTTTTTTTTTAGAATTAATATTAGGCAATTACCTGTATTAACGTCCGTCTTGTGACTTATTTGGTTTTTCCCCTAAAACGACGCGTTTCGAGAATAAATTCTCATCATCAGGTTCAAATTCTATAAAAACATCAAAGTAAAATATAGAATTTGAACCTGATGATGAGAATTTATTCTCGAAACGCGTCGTTTTAGGGGAAAAACCAAATAAGTCACAAGACGGACGTTAATACAGGTAATTGCCTAATATTAATTCTAAAATTTAGTAACGTGACTTGGAGACAATTAAAACAAAATGAATATGTGTTTCTGTCCCTGTATTGGAAAAACTATGTTATGGAGATTTTGAATAAACATGTTTCTATTAAAAATTTAAGTTTTTTGAGGAACTACATTTATCCCATGTGATACAAATATGGTAGTGAGTGAAAGTTATATAGCTTTATGAAAGTCAGACTACAATATTCTTGTTCACGAAGAGTTGTCTGTTACCGTCTATTACATATGAATCTCTGTATTATCTCCCATTTTCGGCTAAAAGTTTATGTAAAATCTTTTTTAAAAATGTAATATTGTCATTACCATTATGCATACTTAAAAGTAATAAATCTTTATATTTTTAATGTTAGTCAAATACCTAAACTATAAATTTTACATTTGTTACAAACACTTGATGATTAGATGTTTTTGTATGTCATAATTTTCTTAATATACTTATTTTGTCACTACTTGTACATAACATAGTACTATCAGGATTGATTGTGCTACACCAAAAATCCGTTTCCCTTATTTTTCTGTGTGTACGGGATATAATGCATGTATATGTTTGAGTCAGTTTGAGACGGATAGGCTCGTATATGCTCTCGTTCATTGTTAGGGAGAAAGAGAATCTTGTATGTAGTTTCCTTTTTTTTAGAAATCAACCTTAAAAGGGCATATTTATACCACATTGCAAAGCCATAGGAATGTTGTGGTCAGAAGGTACAGGTGTTTGGTTTCAAGAAACCACTTATCTTGTTTTTCATAGCTGCAATATAAATTCTTATAATTTGGACACTGGGACTACACATTATGTCTTGGTTTAAAAAAAAAAAAAAAAAAATGGTGAAATATATCTCCCCCCCCCACACACAAATATACGTTAGTATTTCAGCTAAGTCTGATTGTATTTTTCTGTATCATAAAAATAACCGTATGTCTGCAGGAATTTTTAAATGGAAAAAACATAGGAATTACATGTTCTTTATTTATAGCAAAGGTCCAGTTGTTAACGGTGTATGCACGAAGGCCTGCCTGTACATAGTTTGATTTTGTATGTGGACTTGGCACAAAAGTGTTGATCTGCAATAAGAGAGCATTTGAAAACTGCTGTCTTAAACTACTCAGTGTAAACCATGTTATTCGTAGGTGCTGATGGTAGCAATTTTATCATTCTCATTGCAATGGCAGACACCTGTAATGATATTCTAGAGTTGGGTCAATTATTTATGGTCTGTGATTAAGCATAATTATATATCCTTAAAATTTTTAGCATTAAGCAGAGTTGAAATAGCTGTGTAAGGGAGTTGTTGAATAAATAAACAAACATATCTGTTGTTTTAATAAGATTTTTTCCATAAATTTAACAAATTCCCAATTTTCAAAATAATTTCCAGTTACATTTCAACACTTCTCCCATACTCTGTTAGTTTTGTTAGGTTAATCCATGAAACTAGCCATAGGCAGTGTTACAAATTTAAATCAAGACAAAAAACTGCTGGCTGCCACCACCATAAGATTTACAAAATGCTATGTTTCAATTTCTACTGGTTTGGGTGGGTCGTCTTCAGATAGATAAAGCCTAAAACATATACTGTACTTCTAAACTGGTAACATCAAATACAAAAAATACGCATAAAACTTGTTTTGGTATTTCTTATAATTAACTTGTTAATCAGTTTTATGTTTTTTATATTACATATTTGGAGTTTATGTTTTATGTTTTTGTCTCCCTGAAGACGATCTCGATCTGTACGAGTCAAGATTCAGTGTTTTGTAAATTTGATGATAGCAGTAATCCATAGATTTTTTTTTTAAATTTAATATTGTATTACATTGTTGTCGCAAATCTTATGCAGTGTACTCTAATACCATTAATTTTTATTTGTTTTGTAATTTCTTTCATGGTTGGAAACTATGAAAATAATATTTGATAAAATAAATCTTACTCAGAAGCCTGACATTGCTTTTAATGTGCAACCCCCCCCCCCCAAGTAATTAAAAAATCAGCAAAATTCTGTAATAACTTAACATAGGCTTATTTTTTAGCTGGTTACGTATGTTAAAATAAGACCTAAGGAATTACAACATTGTAAATCAATAAAATGTAGTTTTCTTAATAATATTATCACTCAGCTTTGGTTTGGAGCATTAAAATAAGCCAGAAAATGAAGGCAGAGCCTATAAATCTATACTTTTTTTCTCCCAGACACATTTTGCTTTTCAGGGTTGTCTACATCATGACTTTGCACATATAAACTAGCAATTTCTTGACTTATTTGGAAAAATGAGATTTTTGCTGGATTTAACAAAAAATAACATATTTAACACAAACTCTGAGTCACTTAAAACATTCTTGCAACATCCTTAAATTAAAGAGCGAAGTGGTAATAAAAGAGGGTTTTTTTCAAAATATCTTTAGAAAGACTCATTTACATAAGGTGAGTTTAATAGAAATTCAGAATTAAAATGATTCCTAATGATATGAGGTTTATTACCCTAGTGTAAATAACAATTAATCAAAGCAAAATATTTTGATGTCAGCGCTTTTCACTATTCTTTTCAGCCTGTATACTTCATGTTGGTTTACTCAAAAACTTTGAGATGCAAAGAATTTAATTTAAAATGTAATTATAATATTATTCGAGAAGAATCCTGAATTTCTCTTTTGTCTTGAGGCAAGTAGGGGCTCCAGCCTTCAAACTAGTCTCGACACTCTCCAGAGTCTAATCTGATCCCTCCCCTCCGGGAGCAGCTCCTAATTATACCACTGTGTGCATGTACATTTTTTTAGAGTACTGCTTTGAAGTTTGCTTGGCTTTTACTGTAACGGGACAGGATATACAAACTGAATGAACAGTGACATGTAGTATTATGTGCGAGGGTCATCTCAAAAGTAAGTTTCCCTGATTTAGGAAAATTAAAAACATTAAAAATTAAAAAAAACTATACTTTTATTCAAAAACATGTACTTATTTTTCAATGTAATCTCCAGCATTGTCAATACATTTTCAGTAGCGTAAAAACAGTTTTTCAAGTCCTTCCTTGGACCGCTGCGTGGCCAGATTTCAGAGCCAGGCGTCAGTCGGCTGTTTCACTTCCGTATCCATTTTGAAACGTTATCCTGCTAGGTGTTCTTTGAGATGGGGGAAAATATGAAAATTACTTGGAGCCAAATCGGGTGAATATGAGGGATGGTCGAAAATCTCCCTTCGAAAGGAGTCCAACAAATTCTGCGTGACTCGCGAGGAATGAGGACATGCGTTGTCGTGGAGCAGAAGAACTTTGTTGCCTAACAAACCTTTCACTTTCAAGAATGATGTATGCCACAAGCGGACCATTTGAATGCTCATGCACTCAGGTCCGTACACAGAAACTAAGTGACAATGAATTTCAGCCACTGATTCATTTTTTGTAGCAAAAAAGTGAATCGGACATGCAGGTAAATGGAACGTCCATGATTTTAAATTTCATATTGTTGTTACGTTGCTACGGAATGTGTGAGGTTTTGGTACTACTGCCACTATACACAAATAAAAGTTCTCCAACCTTCATAAGCCTGCTTGTGCCATTTCCTTTTGAAAGAAAAAATAGGGAAACTTACTAGTAGCACCTGTCCATATCTGTGCACAAGCATTGTCTGTCCATGCTACACAGTTATTACATTTTGCTAGTCCATATTTCTTGCTGCATTAGAGTTCAGCATATGCAGATGGTAACTACCTTCCTTCTGCTGTTGGCCTGCCATTGGCAAAATGAAGCGAAGGGAGGACAAACGGGACCTCATTATCAACCTTTGACAAATGTAATATTTCACCATGCATGCAGTGCATTATAAATTTGTTAAAGCATTATATTGAAAACTGAAGAGTATAATTATTTTAAAAGTGAGTCTCTAGTTTCAGAATCAGATACATCACTTTTTTCATACTCACATTTTTTTTTACATTTGCCTATACTTTATTACCTTCTGCATGCATGTCCCTATCTACTTCACAAGTTTCTAAAACAGATACATCCTTATTCAAATTGGAGTTTCTCTCTGCAATAAAGTTTTTTATGTTTAAAAGGAATAATTCCAAATGTTTAGTACCAAGCCACGTGTTGTTCAATCAAATATATTGGAACTTACCGTCTGCGGCTTTTCAGAAACAGCGTCTTTATAAAATTTACATGTTTCGGGACCCTTGTCCCATCATCAGAATTTAAAAATAATTGTGTATCATTTAAATTTGATACACTTGTCAAACACTTAAAATATTAAAATCCAATATAAAAATAACTTAATATAACATAATAATATAATATTTACAGCGAGTGCGAAGGTTACCGATGTACATCGTATGAAAACCGACCGCACACTAATTTATGTCTCGCTCCCACCACGACAATAGCGCAAGGCAGTGTTGTACAATACATTTGACTTGAAGACCAATTTATCATTTAAAACATGCGGCTTGGTATCAGTATTATTGTGTGCTTTATAAATTTCGTACTATTCAAGAGCGTTCAAATATCGCCCTTTCTTACATATGTGAAGGGGTTTCAAATTAGTTTTAAAATTAGTGTAGCTATGATTTTCGGAAATGAGGTGTTCTGCAAATTTTGACTTGATAATGTCCAAACTGTGAAAATGTGTAGGCGGCCTATGTTCTATAAATCTTTTTAAAAAACCACGTCCTGTCTGGCCCACATAAAAGGCATCACAATCGTCACATATCAATTTGTAAACACCAGTTTTGTGTTCAAGGCTGGTGGTTCTGCGGACACGAAGATTATTCATAATACTATTAGTGGTCTTATAAGTGACCTTGATATTACTGGTTTTTACCAAAAATTGACCCAAAGATCTGTGGCATAAGGTATGTGTACGGTGTTGCAATATATTTGCGTGTTGTATTTTCGCGTGTTTTACATCCGTTAATATTGCTATGTCCCTTCTTATGTTTTCGAAGGATGTTGTTCACCATATTGACATCATAACCATTAGCGACAGCAGTGTGTGTAATGGTGTCTAATTCCTCATGGTATTCTTTATCACCGAGGGGCAAAGATAAAAGTCTATAAATCATACTGTGGAAGGCAGCTAATTTTTGTGATAAAGGATGAAACGACTTAGCATGTATTACAATGTCAGTCGTTGTGGGTTTTCTATAGATGTCAACACACATTGTTAAACACATTGCTGTCGCTAATGGTTATGATGTCAATATGGTGAACAACATCCTTTGAAAACATAAGAAGGGACATAGCAATATTAACGGACGTAAAACACGCGAAAATACAACACGCAAATATATTGCAACACCGTACACATACCTTATGCCACAGATCTTTGGGTCAATTTTTGGTAAAACCAGTAATATCAAGGTCACTTATAAGACCACTAATAGTATTATGAATAATCTTCGTGTCCACAGAACCACCAGCCTTGAACATAAAACTGGTGTTTACAAATTGATATGTGACGATTGCGACGCCTTTTATGTGGGCCAGACAGGACGTGGTTTTTTAAAAAGATTTATAGAACATAGGCCGCCTACACATTTTCACAGTTTGGACATTATCATGTCAAAATTTGCAGAACACCTCATTTCCGAAAATCATAGCTACACTAATTTTAAAACTAATTTGAAACCCCTTCACATATGTAAGAAAGGGCGATATTTGAACGCTCTTGAAGAGTACGAAATTTGTAAAGCACACAATAATACTGATACTAAGCCGCATGTTTTAAATGATAAATTGGTCTTCAAGTCAAATGTATTGTACAACACTGCCTTGCGCTATTGTCGTGGTGGGAGCGAGACGTAAATTAGTGCGCGGTCGGTTTTCATACGATGTACATCGGTAACCTTCGCACTCGCTGTAAATATTATATTATTATGTTATATTAAGTTATTTTTATATTGGATTTTAATATTTTAAGTGTTTGACAAGTGTATCAATTTTAAATGATACACAATTATTTTTAAATTCTGATGATGGGGCAAGGGTCCCGAAACATGTAAATTTATAAAGACGCTGTTTCTGAAAAGCCGCAGACGGTAAGTTCCAATATATTTGATTGAAAGTTTTTTAGCTCTCCTGAAAATTTTCATTTTTTGGATGTATCTGGTTTTGAAACTAAACGACTTAAGTAATACTTTGAAACAAAATGGATGAAAGTGATAAAATGAAGAGTAAGGACTGGAAAATGTGAAAGAAATTTAATTTTAAAATTCTTTCTTTTTAGTAGTTTTTATTATTAATTTACTTACAGAACACATTTATGTACAGAACAGTTAATAATTTTTATCAGCAAGCTGCCACTGGTTTAGACATTCTTGAAATTTATTTATTCTTCCAGTTTTTAAATCATAATCGTGTTTGTAAAGCAGTACCAACACTTCAGTCCTTTCTGTTTGTAAGAAAAAGATTTAGTCGGAGTAGGTTATATATAAAATTAATCTCATAGATTCATTTACGTATTCTGATATAAATGACCTTGTATACGTATCTTCCTTGAACTATGATTATGGATAATTATACTTAATAATTAATTAACTTAATAACTTAATTTAAAGTATGCAGTGTTGATTGTGAAATACAGGTGAATAAATAAAATTGTGTTTACATTTAAAAACTTTTATAAATGGCTTTTGTTATCTTTGTTACAAGATTTACAAATTGCATTAAAATATGTGTTTTCCACTACTTTAAAATGTCTTTATCAGTACTTATACAATTCAGGTTAGGTGAGGTGTTTTCTATTTGATTTCTGCCCCCGCCCCCTCCACTGGTAGTCATGCGTGTTTTTCTGACAGCTGTACATTGTGTGTTGTGAGGTTCATATTTTCAGATTATTTGTGCAAATCTAATTAAATTTCAAGAGGAAAATATTTGTTGGTTAATATAATTAAATATAGCATACGTTAGTAAATAAATGGCTTCAAATGTTCATATGTTTAAACGTTCTTAGCTTCTGGTATATTGATGTACTTTTTACTTCTATATTCATAAGAAAATTGAGAGACTTTGATTATGTAAGGACAGTTGTGGTGTAACATGATTTTTTCTGGTAGTTGGTGTATATTGAAACTGAAACATTTTTTTAAATGTATTTATTTATAAGGTGGCTGCATCAGCATCGGTCATTAGCGACCACAAAAATTATAAAAATGAATTTGTAAATCTTACAGAAATTCTCATGCAGATGCAGTATCATATATTAAACTAGAAGGTGCTTAGTGAAGACAAACATTGCAGCAAAATACACAGGAACTACATTAAAAATTTGTTTAAATACCAATTAATGCAAATAAATAACAATATTTAACAAATAAAAATATTTGTTTAAATAGTGCAAAATAAAATGAGAAATATTGCCCCACACAACACAAACATTATAAATACACATCATGCAGATATATAACAAATGTAAATATACTAATATAACACGTAATAAAATATGCAGTGACAAACAATATATAACAATAATTATAACAACAAGTTACATAATAATAAATATATATATATATATATATAAAACAAATAAAACAGTAATAACAGATACTTGATCACATATCAATCCATTAACTTAATTGTCCCAGAAATTACACAATTTTTAATGTTCTTATAATTTTCATAGTCCGTATCTATAAAACTGAAACATCGATCTTCAACATATGAATGGTTAGTTGGATTTTCAATTTGCATTCTGCACTTTCCTCTGGTGAGCACCACATGTGCTTTATCTTGTCTCTTGAGTAGTTAAAAAAAAGTGGGGAACTCCCTAAATTGCTGTAAGAGATTACTCATATGAAAGATATAACCAATTTGGATGAGTCTTATATAAAAGACATTCTTCAAAAATTTCATATTAAACCGTTCTCTTTCTATTGTTATGAGGTGACATGAGGGAACTTCATGTTGACTTTCCTCGTATGATATCAGTTTAGTTTCTATAACTGTGAAATTAGTTATGTAACTATTTATTTGAGAAACTGAGATTTAGTTTACTCTTGTATGCACTTAAAAACAGGCTCAGATTATTTTTGAGCTGACAGCAATTCAAACACAGTTGCCAATATTTCAGTCTGTGATTCCAGAAATCACTTTATCGATTTCCATTGATTAGCCAAAAACATATCACAGAATTAAAGAAAAGTAAAATCCCCTTAAAATGTAATAAACACCGAATAAATAGTGATATCAAGTGACTGACAGAGATAGTGACTTATTAACTTCAATGAAGTAGTATCATAAAAAATGATAGACGTGAAAATATAATGGTGTGAGTGTATTTGCATGTGTGTGTGTGTGTGTGTGTGTGTGCGCGCGCGCGCACGTGCGTGTGTGTGCACATGCTCCCGGTGGTCACTTCATTAGTGATTGTTTTTATTTAGTTTTTAGTTATAAACATTGTAACCAAACAAGTACAAAGAAATGATTCCCATTAAAGAGATAATGAAATTTTCAGTTGTCTGTTGTCTGTTTCTTATAGGATATAGGAATATATTATAAAACTACACTTATCTATTTAGATTAACTACAACATAAAGCAATAGAAAATTGTGTAATTTATCACTGTATACCCCACTGATATAATGTGTAAATGATGTAGTTGTGTTTCAGTGTAATAAATCCCATTATGATTTATACACAATTTCCATCTTATCTGCACTTAGAAACGATGATTGTTGTAACAATATTGACAGTATTAGTCACTAAGCTTCTGTTTTGGCTGTATGCGGCTAGATTTTGGTAGGAATATGTCGGCAATTATTGAAATGTGATAACATGACCTATTTATTGTTGCGAAAGTAATTTGAGGGGTTTAAGCACTTTATCGGTTTGTTTAATATGCTGTTTTATTTTAATTTGTTGTCTTATGTTGAAATTTATAAGACATTAAAATCAGTCCAAAAAGAATGTGATTAAATAGAATGTGGTGTAGTCCATAAGTTTGTAGTAATACAAACATTCAAATGAACTATTCATAAAATAACTCATGTTCATATATGACGTTCTTCAATCAGGAACAATACCAAGTCGTGTTGAGCGTTGTTAAAAAACTAAGTCATTGACACTTTCGAAAGATTTCACAAATTAGTGCATAAATAACCCCACTAGTCACATACCTGTTATATTCAACTACACAAACACATGGAGTTGTGTAGGGAACAGCACAAATACAAGTTTTGTAGGTTATGTAATGATGGTCAACAATGTGAGAAAAGTAACAAACCATCTTTCCGTGTGAAGTCATCAGGACATGAGAGTCCAAGCATTTTAAATGCTAATGATTCTGTTCTGCACACTGAAGAAATATTTATAACAGCGTATGTAAAAGCCTTATATACTTAATTACAGTACATTAGTTAAGAGTGTTCTGAAACTATGTTTACTTTTTTTTTTCATTCCAATATAGACAGTAGTCTATACATGTTTAACAAAAAAAGTTAAAGGATGTCGTACTTATTTAAGCATTCTTTGAAAAGTGTAGTTAAAAATATAATTTATAACAAATCAGAAGATGTTTGTTATAAAAGATTCCAAACGTGGGATGCGTCACTTGATTTCAAGAATTCATATACATGTGTAAGTATGTTTACTTGTTTGTGTTGTGTTTATATGTTTTTGTGTGCATTGAAATGAGTGAATGTGAATTTAATTTTTGTACTGTTTTATCGAAGGTGCATAAGGTATCATGTTGTTGTGATGTTGATTACTGACACCCACCGTTCATTATGAATATGCTCATCTGTAGAATCCTATGGTTGAGTTTGTATAAATAAAAATAAACAGGTGTTGTTTAGCCTATATGTATATATGTAGGGATTTAGGTCAGCATAACAGGTACAGTATGAAAGATAAAAGCTACTGACTTGACGATAATTAATTAGTAATTATTTTGAAAAAAAATGTGTTGTTTTGAATACAGATTTTCAATGCAGAGCATAGTGAATGTGTGGTGCATATCAAATTGAATTTTGTTTCAACTTGTTACGTTTATTTTATTTGTTGTTTTTATTTAACTAACACATTTAGTGGAGGTGGGGGTAATTGTTTGATGTTATTGAAGAAGGTTGTATGGGCTCGTATATATAAACACTGAACACCTTGATTCCAGCAAAAGTAATATGCACTTTTATATGACTTTTACAGTTTTAAAATTAGTTTGTGAATGGTTCCTGGATTATTGTTGAATTTTAATACAAATCTTGTTCATGTCTTAGACTCAAAGAAAAGTAAATTTGTTTTTCAGATATTAACTAGATCAGATATAAGGGTTAGTTGTTTATTATTGTTATTAGTTGTTTGGTTTGATGTTTGTTATTAACCACCAACATATAATATATCAATTGTTTAAACTTGCATGAATATTTGCTATAGTTTTGGGGGAAAATTCAGGCAAAAATTGTGTTATAGGGAAAGTTAGCATTTTATGCACCCCCCCCCCGCAAATGCGCTATAAGCCTGTTACTGATTTATAAAGAAGTATATGCATGATCAGAATGAAACATCGTTACAACTTCAGAAACATACTTGAGATCTGGCGATGTTTCTGTATCAGTCTTCCTTCAATACTGGAGATGCAGCTTCCACCTGAAGATTCCTCCACGAACGGTAGATCATATTTATCATCATCATGATGAACATTGATCATGATCGTAATCGTTTTCACCCAAATTAATTACAAACCTGTAAACTGTTTTGTGTGTTAATATTACTGTTCCTAATTATTTGCGTTCAGTTTTAATGATGTGTTCACATGCTGTTGTTTATTGTAGTTTTCTTGTTTATATGAAAAATCTACAAACTTACAAGTGTTGTGAATTGTTTGCGGTCAATCTTCATGAACTTTGATTGCCATTTGAAGGCACCACCCAGAATATTTGTCATCTTCATCGATGTTCAACACAAATGCTTTATTAATTCAAGTTAATCATGTCATCAGTTATAAAAGACCACAAAAACTGGATTGGTGGAGGCACAGTTCTGTACCACACCACATTACATTTTTGGTGGGATATTTTATATTAGGATAGCCCCTTGTATTGTGCTTAGCAGTGGCGGCTCGTGACTTAAGAGGCTGGAGGGCGCGACCTTGAGGCTCCTTAATTATTTATCAATATAGAATTTAACGCACAATAGAAATGTCGCCAATATTTGATCACATAATTCATTCATAAAATAAGAATAGTAACACATGCAGCATGCAACAATTATTTAAAAATTTGATCTCACTTCAAATATTGTGAGCTGTTGTAAGAGTCAACAGTTTTATTAATAAACATAACCACAAACTGTCCACAAAAATGTCTATGCTGTTTCCACAAAAAAAGTAATATACTATATTTACATTATATTATTTCTATGATACTGTTACGACGGTCTACTCGATCGTCGTAGGTACAGTGGAAACAAAATAATTACAATACACCAATCAAGTCACTAATCACACCTTTAATTGTTATAGTAAAACAGTTCGTAATTAACAACACAGTGTCTACAACAAATCAAATGAAATTGTTCATACGCAATAAAATGTCCACTAATATTAAAACTCAACTGTATTACAATTATACCGTCCGAATACAAAACGCAACACTTCACTAATAACTACTTGAACGTACACCGTAATAACCCGAACCGCTCTGTAAATATATCGCACTAATACTCTCGAACCGCACAGTCAAAAATCTCGCATTGAACTGAAAACTAAGGCTGCGACGCGATGTATTTATAGTTACGCTCACACACCAGAAGCTTCCAAACTGCATCTTATCTCTCGCGAACTACGTAATTGCTACGGCCTTGACACAGTCCGAGCGCCCGAGCGAAGCCTGGCACAGTCGAGAAAATTCTCGCAAAATGCGTCTAGTAGCACGTACACCACACGCTTACATCGAGATCTTTCTGGCGCATTCGATAAACGCGTAGATTGTTCTGTGCTGTCGTAGCACTTCCCCCTCCTTAAGCCTGTTCGTCCCGAACTGGCAAAGCGTCTCTAAATTTGTATTTAGCCAGGCGATCTAGGTGGACGACCTTGAACTTTCGCTGTCCTTCCTGTTGAATCCGATAAACAACATCGTTAATCCTTTTTTTTACAGTGTAGGGTCCTTCCCAGTTAGACTGAAGCTTAGGTGAGCGACCACGACGGCGCTTTGGATTGAACAACCAGACCTGATCTCCTTCTTGGAAACCCACACTATTGCTGCGAATGTCATACCGAGTTTTCATTTTATCACTGGCAATCTTGAGCCGTCCTCTTACCATGCGATTCATTTCTCGCAGTTGGTTTTCTAATTGCGAGGAATAGTTCTTTGGCTCTTGGGACTGAGTCTCAGGTGATCCAAACATCAAGTCCCCAGGAAGACGAATCTCCCGCCCAAACACCAATTTTGCTGGAGTCATGCCGGTTGTGTCATGTACTGATGATCTATACGCCATAAGGAATAGTGGTATACGTTGGTCCCAGTCTGTTTGGTTCTCGTCAACAACTTTCGAAAGATGCTGCTCAAGTGTCCTGTTGAATCTCTCAACCATCCCGTCCGACTGAGGATGCAGAGGCGTTGTCCTGGTCTTTCGAATTCCGAGTAGACGGCATAATTCTTCAAACACTCCTGATTCGAAATTTCTCCCTTGATCCGTATGGATTTCCATAGGGGCTCCATAACGGCAACAGAAGTTGTGAACTAACTGCTTTCCCACAGTGGTAACCTCCTGATTTGGAATTGCGTAGGCTTCCACCCACTTAGTAAAGTAGTCACCTACAACCATGATGTACCGGTTTCCATCGTCAGTAACTGGGAATGGTCCAGCAATGTCTATGGCAATTCTCTCGAAAGGTTGTCCAACGTTATACTGTCTCATTTTTCCCCTGCTTCTGGTTTGTGGGCCCTTGCTTGCAGCACATATTTCACACGTCCGAACCCATTCCTCTATGTCGTGGCGAAGATGAAGCCAATAGAATCGCTTCCGTATTTTGTCAAGGGTTTTGTTAACGCCAAGATGGCCTCCAGATGTTCCATCATGCATCTCTTTCAAAACAGACTGCACTTTACTTCGGGGAACTATCAACTGCATGACCACGTCTCGTCCATCTGCACTTTCCCAAGCCCTTTTCAGCAATCCGTTTTCTAAGGTGAGAGATTCCCATTGTGCCCAGTAGCCCTTCAGCACTTCGGAACCATGGCAGATATCTTGCCAATCCGGGCGGCGACCTTCCTCTTTTGCTGTCAAGATCAGTCCAATGTCCTCATCAGTCATCTGTTCTTGTCGACAGTCTTGTGTTGTCCAGCCATCAGCCAGGAAATCTACAGTGATGGCTTGAACATGTTCGCTTGAGTTTTGTTCTTCCTTTCTGTGGCAATGTCGGCAGTCTTCCGGGCACGGTCTTCGTGATAAGCCATCTGCATTACCGTGCAGGCGCCCCCGCCGATGTTGTACCTTGAAGTTGTACTCTTGCAGACGTTCGAGCCACCTTGCCAACTGCCCTTCCGGATTTTTAAATCTCAAGAGCCATGCAAGTGCAGCATGGTCAGTACGTAGTGAAAACTCTCTCCCATAGAGGTATTTATGGAAGTGCTCCAAAGCTCTGACAATTGCCAACAACTCTCTTCTTGTAACACAATAATTTCTCTCTGGTTTAGAAAGCGTCTTGCTGTAATACGCTATTACTCGTTCTTCACCGTTCTGCACTTGAGACAAAACTGCTCCTAGACCAGTATTGCTTGCGTCTGTGTCTACGATGTACTTCCCTTCGGAAGCTGGAAAAGCTAGAATTGGCTGCGAACATAATGCAATCTTCAATGTTCTAAATGCTTGTTCACACTCTCTCGACCATTGGAAGTTTCGTTTATTTTCCGTTAGCTCATGTAGTGGTTTAGCAATAGTAGCGAAGCCTTTCACAAAACGTCGGTAATATGAGCATAACCCCAGGAAACTCCGAACTTCGTGTTTATTCTTCGGAACTGGCCAGTCTCTTACGGTGTCTACTTTATTAGGATCCATGCTAACGCCCGCTGCCGAAACCAGATGGCCCAAATACTGTACTTCCTTCTGGAATAGAGAACACTTCTTCGGGCTCAGCTTCAGTTGTGCACCGTGAATTCTAGTTAGCACAGTCTTCGAAAGTCTTCCCGATCACTATGACATCGTCTAAGTAAACAAGGCAAGTTTTCCACGTCAGGCCTCGGAGTATCAGGTCCATCAATCTCTCAAATGTTGCCGGTGCATTACAGAGTCCAAATGGCATGACGTTAAATTGGAATGCCACGGACTCTTCAGGTCCAATGTGGAAAACCACTGTGCTCCGGACAACGTGTCGAGTGTATCGTCAACGCGAGGTAATGGATAGCAGTCTTTCTTTGTAACGTCATTTAACCTCCGGTAGTCTACGCAGAAACGCAATCCACCATCCTTCTTCGCTACCAGCACTACAGGGGAAGACCAAGCACATGACGAAGGTTCAATTACTCCCTCTGTCAACATGTCCTGTACTAACCGAGACATCTCCTCTTGTTTAGATAATGGAGGCCTACGAGGAGGTTGGCGTATCGGTGTTGTGTCCCCGGTATTGATGCGATGTTGCACAAGAGAGGTTCTTCCCAGTGACTGTCCCCGAACTGCAAAACAATCTTTGAATTCGTGTAAAAACTGTCCGAGTTCTTTTACCTCACCACTTGAGAGGTCGTTAGAAGATCTGTTCAATAATTCTTGCTTCTGCTTTTGTTCATGAATTAATGCTTTGATGTCACCTGCTTCTTGCTTACGTTTTTCATCCTGTCTTTCTTCTGTTTCTAGCATTAGTGCTTTCTGACGTTCCTCAGCTTCTTCTCTTTCTTGTCTTCGTTCTTCTTTTTGTCGTCTTTCTGCTTCTTCCGCCTCCTGTCGTCGTCGTTCTTCTGTCTGCAACAACAGCGCCTGGAAATTTTCCATCATCTGACTGGCATCCATTGTTTTTCGATTAATTACGAATTACACTCGTCTTGTACAAAGTATCCACTGTTTCCACTGTTAACCGTTCTATCCCAGTTCTGACACCACTGTTACGACGGTCTACTCGATCGTCGTAGGTACAGTGGAAACAAAATAATTACAATACACCAATCAAGTCACTAATCACACCTTTAATTGTTATAGTAAAACAGTTCGTAATTAACAACACAGTGTCTACAACAAATCAAATGATAATTGTTCATACGCAATAAAATGTCCACTAATATTAAAACTCAACTGTATTACAATTATACCGTCCGAATATAAAACGCAACACTTCACTAATAACTACTTGCACGTACACAGTAATAACCCGAACCGCTCTGTAAATATCTCGCACTAATACTCTCGAACCGCACAGTCAAAAATCTCGCATTGAACTGAAAAACTAAGGCCGCTACCCGATGTATTTATAGTCACGCTCACACACCAGAAGCTTCCAAACTGCGTCTTATCTCTCGCGAACTACGTAATTGCTACGGCCTTGACTCAGTCCGAGCGTCCAAGCGAAGCCTGGCACAGTCGAGAAAATTCTCGCAAAATGCGTCTAGTAGCACGTACACAACACGCTTACATCGAGATCTTTCTGGCGCATTCGATAAACGCGTAGATTGTTCTGTGCTGTCGTAGCAATACCTACACTTTAAAACAGACCCTTTATTTATATACAAAGTCCATTCGCCTTTCCTATAAATGAACGAACTTTTCTAGCATCAGAGTCCTTCATTTCTTTAACAAGTTCCTTGTTTATAGATAACATCGCAAGGGCATTCAGTCTATCGTTTTTCATTGTACTTCTCAAGAAAGTCTTTAGTCTTTTCAGAGTCAAAAAGCAGCGCTCAGGTTCGGCAGTTGTCATTGGGATAGTTATGATAATTTTCGGAAGTTTTGACACTTCTTTGAAAACTGATGTAAGATTGTTTTCTTCTATAAGGTTAAGAAGTTTTATTGCGCCTTTAATATTAAAATCATGCCGTCTGTATAATAGTTCCAATTCACTTCGAAGTTTGTTTTCTTGTAAGAAAGGGTAATGGTTGAATCACTCTCTTGAATTTTTCTTCTGGAAAGTTTTTAGAAAAAAGTGGAAATAAGTCACTTGGTTCCACAGGGAACTCCTCATTTATTTGTGTTTCTATTTCTTTTACTTTCTCCCTCTCTGCATCTCATTTTCAAAAATTCCAATGTCACTTTGCCACATTACACTGTCTTTGTTCCTACTCTGTAGTTGTTGGTACAGTATGTCCACATGGGATAGAATTCTATGGAAAAACGTTAGCCAGAACATGATATTTTGGTCCTAAAGAGCCCTTCTGTGACCACTTGCCTCCTTAACTGTGTCTGTTTGTACACTTTTCTTCAAGAACTTCGAAACATTCCTCCAACTTATATTGGTTTTGGTACACAACGTTGACTGTGCGAATGTTGTAATTCCATCTTGTTATAGAAACTCGGGGTAACCTGGCGCTTGCACTACTTCCTTCAAAACGTCCGTTCGTAGAGATGAGAGTGTGAAAAAAATGCTGGAATGGCAGACAGATTTGAGAAAAAACTCTAATTTTGTTGTTTACTCTTGTTGCTTTTTCTAATAGCAAATTAAGTTCATGAGCGTAACGGTGTACAAAATATGTGAACGGATACACTTCTCTAATTTTTGCCTTTACACCTCCATTAGAACCACACATAACATTAGCGCCAACATAAGTTTGAGCTAGTAACATTTCCTTTGACGTGTGCAGAAGGGGTAGATATTGTTACGACGGTCTACTCGATCGTTGTAGGTACAGTGGACACAAAATAAGTACAAGACACCAATTAAGTCACTAATCACACCTCTAATTGTTACAGTAAAACAGTTCGTAATTAACAACACAGTCTCTACAACAAATCAAATCAAAATTGTTCACACGCAATAAAATGACCACTAATATTAAAACTCAATTGTATTACAATTATACTGTCCGATTATCAAACACCACTCTTAACTAATAACCACTTGAACGTACATTAATCTCGCTACTATAACTCTCGGACCGCACTATCCAAAATCGCAACTGATACTCTCGAACCGCACAGTCAAAAATTCGCCTCATACTAAACTGAACGTCGTTTGAGTACCGGTATTTATAGCTAGTCGAATATCTAGACAATTCCCAATTGCGTCGTAGCGTGCATATGAACTACGTAATTAACTGCGGCCTTGGCACAGTCCGCACGGCTGGCGGCATCGAGAACTTTCTCGTAGGTGCGTATACAAGCACGTATACCACACGCTTACACTCTGGATATCTCTGGAAGTTCGACAAACACGTAGATTTTTTGTGATGCCGTAACACTGCCCCCTCCTTAAGCCTGTTCGTCCCGAACTGGCAAACCGTCTCCGAAGTAATACTCGACCAGGCGAACTAGATGGACGTCCTTGCGAAGGATAATTTTCTCGTTCTTCGAATTCAGTCTCGTGTGATCCGAACATCACGTTCCCAGGAATGTGAGTCTTTCGCGCAACCACTAGTTTTGCTGGAATCACTCCCGTTGCATCATGTATTGATGACCTAAATACCACTGGCTGATCCAAGTTTGTTTGGTTCTCAACAACCTCTTGTGTAACCTCATCTTCAGCCACTTTACCCTCGGGTGCTTCTATCAGCTCAGGAACAAGCAAGAGTTTTGTCTCGACACCCATAGTTGGCTTTCCAATCACTTCTTTTGTCATTATACTTATTTGTATTTCCTCTGCTAGTTCTTCCTCCATTTCCGCTTGCAACAGGGAGGGTTCCTCTTGACCAGAATTGTTGAGTTTTTCTTCGACTAATGCCACTCGCTTAATCGAATGGTTGGTAGACCCTGTCATTTTAGCCATGCAAAGCTTTATCTTCTCTTGGCCAACTTTCAGGACATTCTCTCTCAAGTCCACAACGAATCCGTAGGCATTCATAATGTCCGTGCCAAGAATCACTTCATCGACAATGTCTGCAACGAGCATTTTGTGGCTAAACTCAAGAAGACCCAGGCATACACGTACGTCTACCTTTCCTAGCATCTTGACGGGGCTTCCAGTCACAGTCTGTATTGTACAAGAGCTAATTAGAGGATGGCGGTTACAGACTAAGTCAGGGCGCACAATGGAGACTGTTGCACCCGTGTCAGCTGTAAATGATGTTGGTTTACCATCCGAAAATCCATTAACAATCAAGTTTCCACTGATCTTATGTAGCGTGGAAACTGTGTGCTGTTCTGGGGATTTACTTCTCCAATTGGTGCGATCAGTCTCTTCTCTCGGTATCTTCTTCTCCCAACAGTCTACCTGTAGATGACCACGTTTTCCACAGTTGTAACATTTCGGTCTTCTGTCTTTTTCAAATCGTTGCGACTCTCTTGAACTTTTGAATTGTTTGTCCAAAAACATTGTTTTTCTGCACCCATTGTAACGGTAATGTGATACAGGGATCTTCTGACTGCAACGTGATGGCACAAACCCATTAATGTAGTGGGACGCTGACTTGCCAGCTTCAAACTCTAGGGCGTGAGCAAGAGCTTCTGAGCTATCTCGGTGTCTTGCCATTCATAACACTTGCTGAAGTTCACAATCTCCGATGCCATCAATAAATGTCTGCACCGCAAACCTTATTCGGAAGTCTTCTGGTGCTTCAGGATAGGCCAATCTAATCAATCTGTCGATACTTGCTTCAAATTCTTGAAGACTTTCCCCGGAACGTTATTGTCTTGTTCTCAACTGAGCGTAGTACACCTCTCGCAAATGTTTATCACCATAGCATAATTCTAGAGCTTTTATCAACTCGGCAAAGATGTTCTGGCTGTCAGGTGGTACTTTCTGTAGTAATTCTGCCGCGGGTCCTTTTAATGCAAGAACAAGTGAAACAGCCTTGTATTTCTCTGTCCAATTATTTGCGCATGCAGCAGCTTCAAATTGGCGGAGGTACGTTGCCCAGTGACTGCTTCCGTCAAAGGTTGGAGCTTTGACATGAACTGTCCCTACTGCAGGCAAAGTGACTTTCTCTATTAACTTATTTTCTGTGTCTTTTTCTGTCTTTATTACTGGTACAGTCTGTTCAGAAATTTGTTTTGGTTGAATCTTCATGCACTGTTCAACTTCAATTTTAATTTGTTCTCTTATGTTTGCCATTGAGTTTTCTACTGCAGATATTTTTGTTGACATAACTTCTTCCACAGTCAAGACAGATTTTTCTACTTTAGCTATTTTATTTGACATGGATTCTTCTACGTCAGATATTCTGGTAATCTGATTGTTGAGCTCACCTCGTAATTCACCTACGTCACCACGTAGGAGACCCAATTCTGTGGTAGTATGTTCTTGCATCTGCTTTTGTTCATGAATTAACGCTTTGATGTCACCTGCTTCACGTTTACGTTCCTCTGCCTCCTGCTTACGTTCCTATTTTTGTCTTTCTTCTGTTTCTAGCATTAGTGCTTTCTGACGTTCCTCAGCTTCTTCTCTTTCCTGTCTGCGTTTCTCATCCTGTCGTTTCTCTGCTTCTCCCTGTGTCTGCCGCAGCAGTGTTTGTAAAGCTTCCATCATCTGACTGGGATCCATTTTATTAATTAATTATGAACTGCACTCGTCTTGTACAAAGTGTCCACTGTTTCCACTGTTAACCGTTCTATCCCAGTTCTGACACCACTGTTAACCGTTTTATCCCAGTTCTGAGACCACTGTTACGACCGTCTACTCGATCGTTGTAGGTACAGTGGAAACAAAATAAGTACAAGACACCAATTAAGTCACTAATCACACCTTTAATTGTTACAGTAAAACAGTTCGTAATTAACAATACAGTCTCTACAACAAATCAAATCAAAATTGTTCACACGCAATAAAATGTCCACTAATATTAAAACTCAATTGTATTACAATTATACCGTCCGATTATCAAACACCACTCTTAACTAATAACCACTTGAACGTACATTAATCTCGCTACTATAACTCTCGGACCGCACTATCCAAAATTGGAACTGATACTCTCGAACCGCACAGTCAAAAATTCGCCTCATACTAAACTGAACGTCGTTTGAGTACCGGTATTTATAGCTAGTCGAATATCTAGACGATTCCTAATTGCGTCGTAGCGTGCATATGAACTACGTAATTAACTGCGGCCTTGACACAGTCTGCACGGCTGGCGGCATCGAGAACTTTCTCGTAGGTGCATATACAAGCACGTACACCACACGCTTACACTCTGGATATCTCTGGAACGTTCGACAAACACGTAGATTGTTCGTGATGCCGTAACAATATTGTTCATTATGCACTTTGCTAATGTTTCTGCACATTTACCTTCAGGACTGAGAAATCCCCAAAACCTTTCGTACACCGACCCCTTAAACACGTAGTTAAAAACTAATACCATTTGACAGTGGTTTCTGAAATCAGAGTGGCCGATTCTAAATGGTCTTTCATTGCAGAATACAGCTCCGCAGTAAAATTAATTAAGCCTTTGTATACCCCTGGATTTGTAGACGATGCTCATTCGATATGAACTCTTGGAGACAACTGTAAAACACTACAGAATTTGACACACGAAATCAGCTGTTTTAAAACATGTCTGTTTTTGCTGGCTTGAACATTGTGCTTTTCAATTTTTTGTCTAAATTGCGAGTCCAGACTAGACAGTATGTTTACTTTGCCTAACAAAGAAAAATCAACAACACTATTCATGTGATGGACGGATATTTCATGCTTCTTAATTTTTTCTGTAAGATATTTTATATCATTAACCTCTTTTAGAGTCCAAAAACAATCACCATTATCTCTGGGAGACAATAAAATACATGGAAAACAGAACATTATTCGTGAAGCTATTAAAAGAAACACACAAACTCAAAACCTAAACACTAAACTAATGCCCGCACTGAATTAACCACGCCAGACAAACTTATAAACACTAAACAGAGCAAATCTCATATTATTATCAATAGTCTGCGATTAGTTGTACTGAGTGAATTACGCGACTTTCTGCTAATCATGGCATGGGAGCCGGCGTGCCGAGCGACAGTGTAAACGCCGCCTATAAACTTACAATTTCGTTCAACTTTGGATAGAGTGGGGGAACTGAGAAATGGGCACGATTGTCAGAGCGCCATAATGCATGCTGTTCCGAAAACATTTCTGCTATTACCTAACACAAAAACATTTTCTTGTCTGATATGATTTAATCTGGGAGGCACGCGCCTTAGCGCCCTAAGAACGAGCCGCCCCTGGTGCTTAGATTGTGTGGTAATCATTTATTTGTTGTATATTTCTAAACAAACTTGAGATAGTGTAGAAAGTTGTTCCTGAGTTTGTGGTGTTAATTTTGACCCATCTGTTAATGCTATGAAGATTAAAAACCTGCAGTTGTAAGGAACGCAGTGAGATTTGAGTATTGTTTTTTTCAGCATTGTTTTACTATAATTTATGTCTTTTCATGCTATGTAAATAGATGGTTTATCAGTTGTAACTAATTTTTTGTTTTGTTTTTTCTTATAGGGAGCAAAGATATGGGTGCCTCATCCTGACTTAGTATGGCAAAGTGCTGAACTACTTGAAGACTATGAAAAAAACAGTTTGAAAATTAAAACAGTTGATGGCCAGGTAAACACTGATATTATTATATGGTTTAATGAACTAGATGTAAACACATGGTTTAATTAAAAGTGAACATAATCTAAACAATAACCATGTACTTTCAGATGTCACAGATGTTGGAACTTTCCAAAAGCTTGCACAGCTTGCTAAAAACTAATTTCTAATAAACAGCATTTTACAACCAAGATATTTATAAAACAATGTAATTTGCTACCGTAAACTGAATGAACTCTATATGGTCACGCTTACATCACTCAGTGATGCCGATAAGCAAAAGTTTCAGCATTTGGTAATCATCCCACAGAAAATGCTAGAGAGTAGTACTTAATGTAAAGAATTTGGTGATATATGTTTTAAATTGAAATATTTCCATTAAAATTGTGGAAAAATAGAAACATGTCATGATGTTCACAAGTAAAATTATTTGATTACATCAGCTGGTCGGAAATGGTAGAGGCAGCGACAAATATGTTCAAGGATGTTAAGCGAACAACTTAAGCTGACTATAATACAAAAATCTTATATGACTGGTAGTAACATATGGATGCAAAGCCTGGACATTAACCAGCACAGACGAGCAGAATCTGAGAAAATTTGAACGAAAAGTCTTGCAAAAAATCTTTTGACCTCTACAAACTGAAGATGGCTGTTGGAGGATACGAGTGAACCATGAACTGGACCAACTGATTCAGGGTGGTGACATAATCCGATTTCAAACAGAATTATCACTCCTGCACACCACTATAGAAGAATTATTCCAATTAGCGCTTTCAAGCTTCACAGCTCATCATCAGATCAGAAAAGTTTTCCGGTGTGCATCAGTGATAATTCTGTTTGTGATTATAACCACTAACACAGCTTTCTTAAATAATCCGGTTTCTTAAAAGTAGAAGGCTTAAGTGGTTGGCTCACATAAGGCGAATGGATGACTGAAGAGTGGCTAAGAGATTTGCAGATTGGAGACTGGTAGGAAGAAGAATCAGATGTAGACCCAGAAAGAGATGGTTGGATGACGTGAAGGATGATGTGAGATGTATGAACGTGAGGCGATGGAGATGGATATGTAATGAGAGAGCGAAATGGAAGAAAGTCATTGAGCAGGCTAAAACCCACGCTGGCTTGTAACGCCAGGAAAAGAAAAGAAGAAGAACTGACAAAGACGTTTTGGTGACAATGACCACACACTTGCATATATCATAGTTGTCAAAACTTTCTGAGTTTGCTCAGATTATAACAGAGATCCCCCTGGATTTTTGCTATCCATGAAGTTTCCCCCATGGCCATTGTACTCTAGAACATTCCTGTAGGCTACCTTTTGTTAAAATCATCCAGCTCTATACATTTGTGTTCTTTGGTGAATCAAAGACAGTGTTCCTACTTTGAACCTTTGTCAAACTACTATATATTGTCCTGATGTCTTAGAAATTTCACATGCTTCCACAGTCACTTTTTTTAACTCGTGGAAAGTTTGCGTTTTCTTGAGCTACTTCACTACAGGTATGAGGAACTTGTAAACATTTACTGTGATGACTTTACTTTGCCTTCCACCATTAGTTCCTCCTGATAATGTGTTACATACCAGGCACAGCTCATAACCCCAGTGAAATGTTAGCTGACAACATGTGACCTTGATTACCCTAATTTCATGTAGTTCGTTCTAGTAAGAAGTTATAATAAAATATAAATCTAAGAGCAAGGTTCACCCTTTGTTCGTGTGCACCTCTATTCCTGGTTCACTTTCTCTTTTTCAGTTCTGTCAGCCTTCGACCTGCCTTACCTCCTTTACCTTCTATTTTCCTTGAAATAATTTAATGTCTGCACATAGTTCCTTCTTAGAATTAGGCCAGTCCAGTTAGCTTTCCTTTTTGTTATATGCTTTAGTCTACTTTCTCGTGCTCTTTTTATTACCTCCTCATTTCACCTCTGCCAATTTCTTCCGAATTCAAATCCAGTATTTACAGTAACAATATTGGATTAGGATTTAGGTAGCAATTCCTAAAGTTAGAGAGAGAGAGAGAGAGAGAGAGAGAGAGAGAGAGAGAGAGAGAGAGAGAGAGAGAGAGAGAGAGAGAGAGAGAGAGAGAGAGAGATTTCACCTTTACATGGTGGTGTATACCTGCTTAACTTTTTCTGCGTTCAACTGTGGGTTCATTCCTTAATGCTCTTATTTTGAGCCAACACAGTATATACTATAATTAACAAGTTAATCTGCTTCTTGACTGAGGCGAGACCAATTTTAATGTTTTCGACTCAGTTGCTGGAGAAATTACACTGGCTCCTCAATTGGCTGTAAACCATGATGACCCTAAATTCTATCTTCATCATGACAGTGTTCCTCTTTGTTTGACAGTGTTTGCTCAGTGTCTGTTGTGTTTGTGCAACCGGGAGTCTTTAATTTCAGAGTTAAAACATTGATTAACTCTTTTTTAAATCGCTGTACACATTTTCACCATACCAAACCAACTTAGGCTATAGTGTATTTTATATTTATTTAATATGTTCATTTGCTATATCTTAGTACTGTAGAAATAATAAATGACGTTTATTTTATAAAAATCTTTTGTTTAAGATTTTAAAAACATGCTTTCTTCCAGTGATTTAGAAATTTTTGCGTTTCAGAAAATTGTGTCATTTTCATTTTATATTTCCATTAAACCATTTATGTACTTCAATTTTCAGTGTTTATGGAAACGTTTTTACATTTATTTTATGCTTTGTATTGAAATAATTTTCTGTTATATTTTATGAAAATAAAAATTTAAAGCTTAATTTTCATAATGTTTCCGATAAATGTTCCAGTTCAAACAGAATTGGAAAAATTGTTGAATCAGCCATACTGTAGGGGGGGGGGGAATTTCTCTACTACATGGCCTGGATAATACAGTGGAAAAATAAAAAATAAAAATGAATTTAAAAGTAAAAATAAAAATAATACCGTAAGTTCGTTATGTTATATAGGTTCGTGTTCTACCTGTGGCTTCAGATGAAAATCTTCCTCCATTACGAAACCCTGACTACCTGACTGGGGAAAATGATTTAACATCATTATCATATGTTCATGAGCCAGCTGTACTCCATAACCTACAAGTTCGTTTCTGTAGGCAAAATGCGATCTATACGTACTGTGGTAAGTTGTGTTATAACTATGCACAGCTAAAAATGTGTATTGTTTATATGAAAATGCAAACGTATAGCCATACATAAGACTGTGCTAAATTCATATTAACGGTTGAGTTTTTTTGTATTTATGAGCAATTAGAATTAAAACGTTATGTCAGCTAACATGATGGCATAAGTACTATTCACAGTAATGTCATCTCCTTCTTTGTGATGAGAGTGCCTTCAGTCATTCGTCTTATCTGTGAGTGTATACTGACTTCTGCCTCTTCAGTTGTATGCCAGTGTGTTTTTATAGTAAATGATAAAGCACGGTGTTCCTGTATGATGATAGTTTTGCAGTATATTTAATATGTAGTTCCAGACCACTTTATAATCAGGAGTGTTTTTATATCATATTGTAACATTCAATTTAATATTCACCAAGGAACATTCGCAGTAGTGGTTAAAATCTGTGACTGGTATCTGTTAACAAGCAAGTGCAGAATAAAAAGGACATTACGGTTTAATGTATCCAAAATTGTGAAGCAGATGCTCCATATTATTCGGTTATAGAAACACAGTGATGAACTCGCAAAACATTTAGACGTGTGAGCTTTGAATGTACTGTGATATCAGTACCTTAGAATTGCGCGCATATACACATACACGCCCAAACACACACTCACATACACAAACACGTTCACTCAAATAATTGTTCTGTTGTGTTTGACATTTCTTTTGTATTCATACACAGGCCCTGCTGATGACAATAAATATTGTTGAAATGTTGACACAAATGATATAAATTTGTGTTATGTTTACTGACCAATCCTTACAAACCCGTCACCGGAAAAACTCATTGATTGACGATCATTACAAATGTAAGAATTTGTTTATTAAGCTCACCTCGTAGAAGACGGAGTTCTGCAGTACTATGTTCTTGCATCTGTTTCTGCATAGCTTCAAAAAGATCTTGCATTTTATCCGATTTCTTCTTATGTTCTTCTTTTTGTCATTCTTCAGTTTCCAAAATTAGTGCTTTCTGTCGTTCCTCTGTTTCCAGCAGGAGAGTTTTCTGTCTCTCTTCCGCTTTCTCATCCTGTCGTTTTTCTGCTTCTTCTGACTCTTGTCAGGGTCTTTTCTCTGCTTCTTCTGCCTCTTCTTGGCGTCTTTTCTCTGTCTGCAACAGCAGTGCCTGGAGATTTTCCATCATCTGACTGGTATCCATTGTTTACCAATTAATTACAAATTATTACACTAGTCTTGTACAAAGTGTCCACTGTTTCCACTGTTAACTGTTCTGTCGAACTTCTGACCCACTGTTATGATGGTCTCCTTGGTCGTCATGGTACAGTGGAAAACAAAATATAAGACACGAGTAAAGTCACTAAAACCCAGCTTTAATTATCACAATTAACAGTTTGTAATCAACAAGTTATTCAACAAGATCATACTCGTACAATAATTCAAGTTAATCTGTCCACACAAATAATAATGTCAGCTATAAAGAATTCTGCACTATAATCACTTTTCACTAACACACCACTTGAAATGCACT
This sequence comes from Magicicada septendecula, assembly GCA_034769895.1. Taxonomy (NCBI): domain Eukaryota; kingdom Metazoa; phylum Arthropoda; class Insecta; order Hemiptera; family Cicadidae; genus Magicicada; species Magicicada septendecula. Next base: position 34,808,174 of record CM068376.1, on the reverse strand, counting down.
GTGTAAATCGTCCAACAATAACTCGAATGTCACTTGAATAAATCACCACTTAAACTAAACTGACTGTCACTGAATGCCTGTATTTATACCCTGCTAATATGCCAGAATAAGCTGTCACTTTGGATGACATGTTAAACAAACAGGCGCTGTAATTGTCTAATTTGTTATCATATTTAATACTAATTTATTTTTTAAACTGCTTACCTTCATCGTTCCCAAGGTCGTCACGTGAACTCGCAACCTATAAGTGATTTAGGTTTTTATTTTGTAATAATTAGTCTCTCATGGAATGTTTTAACTATCTCAGTTTTATTTAACATTTCTCTGTATACTCTTTTTTAACTTTCTCACTTTTGCTTTTCTTTTTCAAGAACAATTACTAATTCTTATGTGACATTGCTAAAATTCATATATTTAGTTACTATAATTAAATTAGATACCTTTTTTGTTTTATAAGACAACCCAGTACCCGCTCACTCTCTCACTTTCACACATTTTACCCCCTTTATTAAGAGATCTCTTCATTTATTATAACCTTTATTTTCAGTTGTTTTAATAGAAATTGTTGGTTTACATAAGGTTTACTTCCCTGTGGTCACCTCAGGCACATGTCGAAATCAGTCTGGTTTTTTGTTCACTGTTGTTCCGAAATATGTTTTCACTGATTTGAATTTTGCTCACTGTTCGTTAGTTATACTGTATTAAATTTTGATTTGTAGTTTACACTTTCTTTACCACTTTTTATTATATTTTTGAACACATTTTTAGAATTTAATAAATTTTCCGGCTCGCGAGCCTTTATGCTGAACCGGCCGGAGCCGCAGCTATAGAACGACAGACACTGAACACAACGTTTTTTCCAAGATGGCCAAAAGGTTTTTTGGAGCGGCGGCTTCTTGCTCCTGATTGGCTAAAAGCGCCACGTGGTATCTCATCGAGAGCGAGTTTAGTACCATCAGCTGGCTGGCGTACCATAGTCCTAGGGCTCGCAAAAAAGTTCATGATTATTCATCTGTATGGGCACGCATGTCCGCACGCTTTCACATTCCAGAGCATCAGGAATCGGTGCATGTTGACAGACTTTCTGGACAAACGTGCAACTGGGTGTTCCACAAGTGAACACCTATTGTTAAAGATTGAGGCCCCATATGGGTAACTCCCCATTAATACACTTGATGACAGAATAAAAATACAGCCCATTTATTTGTCCCGTTACAATACCCCCCCCCCCCAATGAGAGGTTTTGTGCCAAAACAGAAAAACTCTCATTGCTAAGAGGATCAGTGAGGATATGGTGCCAACAACCCCCCTTTAATTCTTTAACACATCATGGGTAAACTACCCCCTAGCTCGGCGACTATGGCTGCATCTGAATGATTCTACTGGACTTCTCTGTCCGAGATCCCAACACCGTAAACTCAGACAGAAACACACCACAGTATCATCTCACCTTGTAACATTTCAATAAAATTCCATAACTGGCCTTATTCCAAACCAGATCCTCAACCAATATATGTCCCCTTACATATATACTGGATTGTGTTTAGCAAAGTACTGGGTGCGTACACATATTCATTACCAAATTAAACACGCTATCTCCACATTAATTATTAATGTAAAATTCACATAAATATTTTATATTTGCTTCTAAACAAAATTCATTCCCATTTCTGAACTTTTATTTGTTTGCTTGACGTTACTGTTCAAATCAAATTAAATTATTTAAATTTTGTTCAAATAGTGAAATAAATCTAAGTCCTTTATCAAAGATTCCCTTTCAAGATAATTTACATCATCTCTTTCAGTTAATCATTTTAATTGCAACTTTCCAAATTCCAAAATCTTTTAAATGAATTTACTTTTCTTTATAAATCCTCATAACTATTTGCTAACAATCATAATACACAAAACAAAATAAACAACTTATCTCTATCATAAATTCCATTATCACTACATTTGGTTACAAAACATATACGAGGGACATCCAGAAAGTAAGAATACAAGGGCTGTGTAGGACATAGGGAAATTTTTTTTTCAAAGTTGGCACCCGTGACGTGTAGACGGGTTCTTAGTGGTCAAAATGAGACATCAAGCGACTCAGTCCATTACAAAATGTCGTCGCAGCAGCTTAACACGTCAACCAGTTCGTCCCCCGTTTGCTCCACGTACCGCAGGTGTGAGATTTCAAACTGAGGGTGAATCCTTTCTCGACGCAGTTGTGACTGGGGACGAAACGTGGGTGTGTCACTATACTCCTGAGTCAAAAAGACAGTCTCTGCAGTGGCGCCATACCCATTCGCCAACATCCAAAAAATTCAAAGTTCAGTCTTCACAGAGGAAAATCATGGCATCCGTCTTTTGGTACCGGAACGGGATCTTGTTGGTCGATTTCATGCCCAAAGGGACCACCATCAATGCTGCTGCATATTGTGAGACCCTAAAGAAGTTGAAAAAAAAATCAAAGACAAAAGGAGGGGAATGCTGACTCGTGATGTGTCACTCCTTCATGACAACGCCAGACCCCATACCGCCCGGCTCACTCAGGACCTGCTCGTGTCGTTTGGATGGGACATTGTGACTCACTCACCCTACTCCCCGGACCTGGCACCCTCGGATTACCATCTTTTCACCAAATTGAAGGAGTTCTTGGGTGGACAGCGATTTTCGAACGATGGAGGTCATGGAGACTGTGAAAAAGTGGCTTAAGGAGGTGGATTATAGTAAAAAATAAAACCATAAAATAGTTTTTGTGATTTCCACTCGTCAATTTATTGATAACTTAACTGTTTGAACCATAGAAGTGAGATATGCCTCAACGCTCTATGTGTACAGCACGGGACAATCCAACTCCCCCGCACTTCACTTACGCGCCACCACATTGCTTACATACGATGTATACAAAAAACGCTGAGGCAAGTTCACGTTGCTTTATGCCGAAGTTTATTCGCTTTATGCCGAATCTCACCTGTCACCATCCAATTAGACCAGTGGTATCATATGTAACTGCTCCTTCTGTTAAATTATCTAAAAGACTAATTAAGATTATACAAACACAATGCAAATTTCAGTCAACACATAGTATTAAAAATTCACTAGACTTAATTAACAGAATTAAAGATTCACATATCCCAGACAAAGCTGTTTTATTATCATTTGATGTGAAAAATTTGTTTCCGAGTATTCCACCGACTGATGTAATAGATATTGTAGAAAAATTATTAATTGAAAATTGTAATAACCCCTTTATGAGAGAGGATATCTTGAATTTACTGAAGGTTTGCCTTAATCAAAACTACTTTGAATTTAATGGAAAGATCTATATTGGCAAAGAAGGGCTTGCAATGGGAAATCCACTTAGCCCTTTGGCAGCTGAAATCTTTATGGACTACATAGAAACTAAAATTAGAGCACACCCTTATTTCAAATTGTTTATTTTTTGGTATAGATATGTGGACGATATTTTAGCAATTTTTCTAGGTACACGTAGACAATTACAGATCTTTCTTAATTTTATTAACAATTTACACAAAAATATTAGCTTTACCTTAGAATTAGAAGATAACAATAGTATCAATTTTTTAGACCTTACAATAACAAAATGCAATAATAAATTAGACTTCGGTATTTTTCATAAGCCTACACATACAGATATGACGATACACATTACTTCCACACATCCATACTCACATAAATTGGCTGCTTTTCGCAGTTTTATCCACAGACTAGTTAGTATTCCGTTATCAGACTCAAATTTCCAATCAGAACTTAACATTATTAAACAAATAGCTGTCAACAATGGTTACCAACCTAGCCTCATAGATCACTTGTTAAACAAAAAATTTTATTCACAAGCTTTAAAACTAGTTTACCCTCCCTCAACACAGATTAAAAGATATCACACTCTCACTTACATAGGTTCTGCTTCTGATAATATTGGTAAATATTTCACGCAAAGGAATGTAAATATAGCTTTTAAGACGCAGTCTTCTTTGGGAAAATATATTAAAAATAATAAGAGTAAAACAGATAAACTGCAAAAGTCTGGTGTATACAAATTACCCTGTGGGTCTTGTAATAAAGTGTATATCGGACAGACAGGTAGATCTTTCGAAAAAAGAATGTATGGTCACAATTATAGTTTTAGATATAATGATGGCAAATCAAATTATGCAAATCACTTGTTAGAAAAAGACCATAGTTATAATGACAATTTTGAAATTTTACATTTATCTGATAAGGGTCCAAAGCTTGATTTATTAGAAACCCTTGAAATTAATAAACACAAATATTTAAATGTATTATTAAATGATCAGTTAGATCTAAATAGCTCGCCTCTGCTTAATTTGTATAAATAGACTTGGTATATGTTATGTTATATATTTGTGTAATGTGTATAAATCTTATTGACACGAGATTACTGTCGCTCTCTATACAACAGCACTTGTATTATATTTTATATTCTGTATTGTGTGTACGAAAATTAGTCAGCTTATACCATCTGATGAAGGCACTGTGTTGCCGAAACAGCTGTCATAGTTTTATAATTTTAATAAATTGACGAGTGGAAATCACAAAAACTATTTTATGGTTTTATTTTTTACTATAATTTACAATGGATTTTCACCAAGTAAAGGCATCAAGCATTAATTATTTGAAAGATGCTACAACTAGCATGTTGGCCTTGTGGTATTTTAAAGTGTTACTCCGTACAAAAATTACATCGCAGAATATTTGGTTCTTCAAAAAGTGCTTAATGGACAACTTAACACCACATTACATGAGTTTGAAGACGAACAACAAAAGTTTATCAGCGATAAAAGGGGTTGAAGCTGGCATTAGAAAATGGATGTTATACGACATGAAGATTCAATACAATAAAAGAGACGTTTGTAATATTTACCTTAAGTTTATACATACAGAATTATTACGTAGATTGCATAATATAGAATTTGACTTGCTAGACCGTAAAGTGCGAAATGATGTTCAAAGAATTATTCATAATAAATACTTAAATCAGTTACGTAAGTTAAACAAGTTGAAAATGTTTAAGGTTAGTAATAGCGGTAATTATTATAATAGACAATGCGGGCATAATAACAAATTTTCTAACCATATATTTTATCAACGTTTTATGAATTTGACCAACGTAACTTTTAATAGTTTTGAAACTAAACTGATCGAAAAGGGTTTCAAATATAATATACAACCGTCAAATTATAAAAAGGAGTTTGAAATTTTAGGTGTGGATTGTGAGTTAGCTTGTAATAAGTACAATAAATTTCATGAAAATTCCGAATCAGTACCATTGAACAAATACATTGTAGCGGATAAATTAACTTCTCTTTATGCGAAACAAATTAAGACTCTACCATTTAACAATAAAAATAGACTAACTATTAATTCAATTAAGAGAAAATCTGTAGTTAATAATATAATATTTACCCGCGCTGACAAGGGCAATACTGTTATTGCTATCGACAAAGGCGAATATGTAAACAAGACACTTGAATGTTTGAACTCTTTTGAACCCATTGATACTAACCCGACTTTTAAATTTCAAATAGATGTTAAACAGGCTATAAAGAATTGTTCTTTCTTTGATAATCGAGATTTGGGTTTTTTATCAGTAATGAATCCTCAGCCACCAAAGCTTTACTCTTTAATTAAATTGCATAAGGATAACCATCCAATTAGACCAGTGGTATCATATGTAACTGCTCCTTCTGTTAAATTATCTAAAAGACTAATTAAGATTATACAAACACAATGCAAATTTCAGTCAACACATAGTATTAAAAATTCACTAGACTTAATTAACAGAATTAAAGATTCACATATCCCAGACAAAGCTGTTTTATTATCATTTGATGTGAAAAATTTGTTTCCGAGTATTCCACCGACTGATGTAATAGATATTGTAGAAAAATTATTAATTGAAAATTGTAATAACCCCTTTATGAGAGAGGATATCTTGAATTTACTGAAGGTTTGCCTTAATCAAAACTACTTTGAATTTAATGGAAAGATCTATATTGGCAAAGAAGGGCTTGCAATGGGAAATCCACTTAGCCCTTTGGCAGCTGAAATCTTTATGGACTACATAGAAACTAAAATTAGAGCACACCCTTATTTCAAATTGTTTATTTTTTGGTATAGATATGTGGACGATATTTTAGCAATTTTTCTAGGTACACGTAGACAATTACAGATCTTTCTTAATTTTATTAACAATTTACACAAAAATATTAGCTTTACCTTAGAATTAGAAGATAACAATAGTATCAATTTTTTAGACCTTACAATAACAAAATGCAATAATAAATTAGACTTCGGTATTTTTCATAAGCCTACACATACAGATATGACGATACACATTACTTCCACACATCCATACTCACATAAATTGGCTGCTTTTCACAGTTTTATCCACAGGCTAGTTAGTATTCCGTTATCAGACTCAAATTTCCAATCAGAACTTAACATTATTAAACAAATAGCTGTCAACAATGGTTACCAACCTAGCCTCATAGATCACTTGTTAAACAAAAAATTTTATTCACAAGCTTTAAAACTAGTTTACCCTCCCTCAGCACAGATTAAAAGATATCACACTCTCACTTACATAGGTTCTGCTTCTGATAATATTGGTAAATATTTCACGCAAAGGAATGTAAATATAGCTTTTAAGACGCAGTCTTCTTTGGGAAAATATATTAAAAATAATAAGAGTAAAACAGATAAACTGCAAAAGTCTGGTGTATACAAATTATCCTGTGGGTCTTGTAATAAAGTGTATATCGGACAGACAGGTAGATCTTTCGAAAAAAGAATGTATGGTCACAATTATAGTTTTAGATATAATGATGGCAAATCAAATTATGCAAATCACTTGTTAGAAAAAGACCATAGTTATAATGACAATTTTGAAATTTTACATTTATCTGATAAGGGTCCAAAGCTTGATTTATTAGAAACCCTTGAAATTAATAAACACAAATATTTAAATGTATTATTAAATGATCAGTTAGATCTAAATAGCTCGCCTCTGCTTAATTTGTATAAATAGACTTGGTATATGTTATGTTATATATTTGTGTAATGTGTATAAATCTTATTGACACGAGATTACTATCGCTCTCTATACAACAGCACTTGTATTATATTTTATATTCTGTATTGTGTGTACGAAAATTAGTCAGCTTATACCATCTGATGAAGGCACTGTGTTGCCGAAACAGCTGTCATAGTTTTATAATTTTAATAAATTGACGAGTGGAAATCACAAAAACTATTTTATGGTTTTATTTTTTACTATAATTTACAATGGATTTTCACCAAGTAAAGGCATCAAGCATTAATTAAGGAGGTGGAGTGGAAGGTATACAACGAGGGTATACAAAAGCTGGTGCCCAGGCTTCAAAAGTGCAGTGACCTCAACGGTGATTATGTGGAGAAATGATAACATATTTTGGCACATACCCTGTAAATTTCATTAAAATATATTCATTTTTCGATTTTTAACAAGTGTTGTATTCTTACTTTCTGGACGTCCCTTGTAATATGAACACTATGAATCAGTTAATACATTATCAATACACACAGTCATCAATATATCGTGCACATGAAAACACGACACAATCTGTACTTCACCAAAAATTAAAATTTTTTTTTTAATAATTAAATGAATTTAAATTCCAGAAACATATATTCTGATAATTACTAAAAAGAAACAAATTATTAAATTAAATTAATTACTTAAAGAACATATGAATTGATTACATTATACATCATACAGTGCACACCAGTCATCAGCTGATACCTCATTGTCAGGTGAATGACCTTACCCTAGGCACACTAAATACAAATAACACAAATACACAATATTATTCAATTTAACTCATAATTCCTTTCATTAAAATAAACATTTCATTTGCATCTGAATAAAATTTACAAACATTTCAATTTTAATTTTAATTGAACCTTTAATTATTTATCATTTGTTGTACCATTAAATTCTTCACAAAATTCAAATTTATTATTAACATTCATTATATATAACATTTCAAATTCAGATTCTATCAAAAAATTTACACACCTTAAATATACACACACACACACATCTTACAGCGTTATTTTAGCTTTAAATTCTATTAACTCTTAACTTCTTACATTTGTTATTACATTTTAATTATGAACTTTGTAACGCTACGGCCATTACATTAAATTTTAAAACTAGGCGTTTGACCTAGACAGAAGAAAAAATTGTGCTGGAGCCCATTGTGACAGGACTTGTACACGCTTATTCAACGATAACAACCTTCTTTTTTATTAGTGTTTCATCAGTATACAGTCAATTGAATTGTGCAATGTTTACAATAACAGTTTCCATAATTAATTTCTTAGACAAATAGAAGTACATACATATATACAAGATGTTCAGTGTTCATTATTAATTCAATATTATTAGTGTTCATTAATCAGCATTACTAATACTATCAATAATGAGAAGTAGTCAGATAATATGCTAAATGGATGTTCTTTTAACAGTTAATAAGAAAGTAGCAAATATGTATACACAGGACACGTTCTGACAAAATGTTGCTCACTAGCAATATTAAAAAAAAACTGTTTATATATATATTATATATATATGTCCACTTCCTCCCTGAACTCATTATAGTGTTGTTGTATGAAATTTATAACTGTAATTCTCCCACCTGCGTTTGTAAAATTTACTGAGTCCTGATATATGTGTGATGGATGCTGGTGTGGTCCTGGTCAGTAGAGGAGTCTGGTCACTTCTTCACATGAAGTTCTCGCTCATGGTAGTGGTTGAGCATAGATATGTATTCCTGGGCATTCCTTGGTGTTCCTGGGTTGGATCCGACGGTGTTGGAGGAGCATGTTAGCATATCTCTGCAGAGGTGACAGGTGTTGTAGTCGCCATCACGAACCTTTCTACCGACTGGGGCGGTGACCCTGCAACATCGTTTCATTTGTACGCAGCTATCGTAAAATACAGTAAAACCAGCTCCTTTTTCTCGGAACACCAACACCACACTCACACTGTCCTAATTTTAGGTACTCTACTTCTCTGCTATTAATAATGCTTAAAACCTGGCATGAATATAATTCTGGTTGCTTAGTGCATAAGGCTCATGTCTGTCTTAGTCATCTTATTACAAAAATTACACATCTTTCGTTAAATTTAATTTCATCGTTTGTATGATATGTTCCCATATATTATTCATGCATTTGTTCCATTAATTCATCTATTTTCACAACCATAAAATAACTTCGTATTGAACATCTATACCCACATACATAGTACACCCAATGCAACCAGAAACAGTTTAATATAATTTTAATTCATCACATAATATCACCTCTTTTCTCCTTTAAACTTTATACACATTGACCTTAACATTACTTTTAGCTTACATTTATTTTTAACTTTCTTAAATCAGTTGAGTGCAAAGCGCCATGTGGTGTCAGACCGGCAGTCCCGTATAATTTTAATCTACATTAGATTCTTACAAAAAAGATGGCTTTATACGTTTAGATTATACACACAACATAACCCACATATTCAGAATAATTAAACATTGAACACTCTAATAAAACACTGTATAATAACCTCACCTGAGACCCTTCCTTTTTACTCGCACAAGATAGAAGTCAAGAAGTCTGTTCCCAAGCCGTCAGACCAACTCACCATGTCAGCGGATGGAAGAAAAATGAGTCCTGATCCACGACACATTCCATGAACTCAGGACGGTCAAGAAAAACTTGTTACAAATTGTCGAACCAAGATCAGCTGACAGGAGTTAAAATGCAAGGTTAAAACTGCCTACCATATTGTATCGCCACTAGCATTGACCCACAAGGCCACTGCCAGCCCTATTACTTCGCCACATACGGGTGAAAGCCGTTCCTGTCTCCCAACAACACAGAGTCTGAAATTTAGCCAGCCATGTCGGCACAAAATATGGCCAGGCAATTTAAATTTTTAGAATTGCATCGGCACACCCTCACCCCAAAAGGGCAACATGGTTGCCCCAAAATTGAATCAAACCGTAGCCACTTGGCTAGCCTATCATAACACGCAGGACTCTTGGCTGCCTTGGGAAATCTCAGAAAAAAAAAATTACCGCTCTTAGGAAGACAGAGGCTCAGAGTGAAAACGAAGGAAGAGGAAAGAAGAAGTGTAGTGTGTATGCCTGTGTGCATGTGGGTGTATCAGTGCAAGTGTGTGGGTACTGCATGCTGACTTGATCAGGGTCAGCATACAGCGACAAGAGATAGAAGGAGAAAAGACGAAAGACAAGAATCGGGGTACCCTCTGAGTTCTGACCTCCTAAGGCCTCCCAACTCACAACCTGAGACCCAAAACCGATACCTACTCAGGACAACTTCTATCCCCCCTTCCAGGAAAATCTCAACACCACTGTGACCATCCCCACGCGAGCCCTCTCCGCCATGCCAACCCCATGGGACTGCCCCAACACGTCACCCTCTCTGGTGACCACCACCTACCTCTACTGCTGCTACTCACATATGCGTCCAAGGACCAAACAAGGTATCACTGACCTTGATATGTGAGTGACCATACTACTACTCTCGTCCACCTCTTGGACCGACCAGCCATATGCAGCAAACAAGGCATCACAATCCTTGACATATGACTGGCCCACCTCCCTACACTAGGGCGGACGGCCCGATTAACTAGGCAGAGAAGACCACGCCAAGGGCACGCAAACATCACTCTAAATCACATTAACCATAAGTTAACCTCAATATGTGAGTAAGGGGGGGGTAAACTTCTTTACAGGACAGCTAGAATCGCCCAACCTCACCGCAACAGGAGACCATTTATCGGACCAAACTTATCATGGATAACACCATCACTTATTTTCACCACAAACAAAACTGCTCAAGAAAAGGAAAGTCGACACAGCACCCGACAAACAACTTTAAATACTTTCCATCCGAGCAAATTTGCCAAATCGTTTTCAAATGAACAACTACTACCAATGAACATCTTTGACCAACGCTCCATATGATACCACCCAAATCTAATTATTGTGTCGGCCATCAACTTTCCATAATTGCTAAAAAAAAAAAACAATAATTCAACACCACATCTCAACAATAGAACAGAATAACTTGATTAGCTTCAAGTGAGCTCAGGGTCCCCTAACGAAGCAATAGAAAGGATAATCTAAAAGCAGAGCAAGCTCCTCTAATTCCGAACAAGAAAACACATATACACTGATACCGAAAATATTACTGGTAAGAACACCGACAACAACACACAATATACTTACACCAGAATAATTACAAACTACAACACCCAACAAACAAGTATAAGGCATTAATCATCCGTTCAGAAGCTACGTAATATTGGAAAAATTTTTATAGAATGAAAGCTCATATCTAGATCCAATACATCAGATCAATAACAAGGGTGCCTGGTCTGACCATAACCGCATTCTCCCCAAACAGAATTTAATTCATGAATATATATTCCAGTGTAATTCCCCTATTATGATGCAATTGCTCTATACTCAAATTAAAACGAACCATCTAATCACGTCCGAACCAGAAGGTCATTGGATAACATGGCATGCAGGAGTCGAACAAGTCATGACCAACTCGGACAAGATCCGACAGAACGAAAGCTTGCAGGAAAATTTCTCAGGTGAAGTTTAAACATAATAAACCCTTACAAGGGAACGTACCTAGTTGATTCCCACTCTGTAATTAAACACCACTTCTGGTCTACACTGGCTAGTTAGAACTTTTTAATAAGGATGTGATTATAACATTATGGCCCACTTTGCACTAACTCTTACAACAATAATAATCCAACTTACAACACAATATCACATATTCTGAATTTACAAAGACATAAAACAAACACCAATAAAAAAAATTTGTTTTTGAACTCAATCCACTTCAAAATTTGGTATCCAAACCCATACATACATATGCTATTACACCCTCTTTGCAGACCCAGGAAATTTATTTTTTACTTTAATTACTTTAATCACCAGAAAATTTTGCTTTAATTTTCAAATAGCTTTGCAAGTCCTGCCACCTGCTTGGCCAGCACACAGAGATGGAACCACACTCTCTGCTACCATTTGTAACGGCTACGGCCATTACATTAAATTTTAAAACTAGGCGTTTGACCTAGACGGAAGAAAAAATTGTGCTGGAGCCCATTGTGACAGGACTTGCAATTACACGCTTATTCAACGATAACAACCTTCTTTTTTATTAGTGTTTCATCAGTATACAGGCAATTTAATTGTGCAATGTTTACAATAACAGTTTCTATAATTAATTTCATAGACAAATAGAAGTACATACATATATACAAGATGTTCAGTGTTCATTATTTATTCAATATTATTAGTGTTCATTAATCAGCATTACTAATACTATCGATAATGAGAAGTAGTCAAATAATATGCTAAATGGATGTTCTTTTAACAGTTAATAAGAAAGTAGCAAATATGTATACACAGGACAGGTTCTGACAAAATGTTGCTCACTAGCAATATTAAAAAAAAAACTGTTCATATATATATTATAACGTACCAAATCCCATAGATTTGGGGTTATATGTTGAAGGTTTCAAGAATCAAATATAAAATAAATTTAAATCGATAGATCCATATCTCGCGCTGTAGCGAGCATTTGAAACAATTGTAAAACGTGCAGCGGCTATGTTCCGGTGGCTTTACGTAAGACACACACACACAGTTGTAAATTAGGGACACACCCTAACTTTAAAACATTAATATTTCGGAAACGAATAAATATAGGCAAAAACCAAAATAGCCAAAATGTTTGCCCAAATATTAAGAATACGGTGTGCAAATTTTAATAAATATAATTAAAAGAGTTAATGAGATAATTCATTTTATTTAAATAACTTCCATAGTAACAGAGCTAGTGAGTTCAGATTTGGATATGTTATAATTATAAAAATTACTAATCAAATGTATATATTAGAATAAGCATAACTTGGCTTGCAGCCAAGATAATCGCAATACAAATTGCAACCGGACGTCCGACCGACAATTGATTCCGGTGTATTTCAGAATATTAAAAATAATAACAATTCTAGAACTGTGGGAATTATTTTTCGTTCTCACGGAATGAGGTGACTAAATTTCAAGTAGAAGGGAGAATGTATCAGCCAATCAGATCATTCTAAAAATTTTGAACAACCGTTGGTTTCGAGCTGAACGCTCTTCACTCATCTGTAAAGACTCAACCAGTACACACACATACTCTTCTGTTGGCGATCAATCTGTAAACACACATACTCTTCTGCCAGGACTCAAACTGTGAACACACACACTTCTGTAAAGATTCAACTTCTGAACAACACAGACACTCTTCTATAATGACTGGACTGTGAAGGCGTCTATGTACGATACTCTTATTTATCAACAAATAAGCGTACTGCGCAATACACCAAACTGTTGGCGTACGCATAGAAGAGATCGACCATATACTACGAGAAGTCACACACAGAGTACAACAGAACGAGGCCATCTAGAATGTGGTACGAGCTGAAGAACTGACGACGCAGAGCGACACCCAAGACGAGGTACACACACACACACACGAGTGCAGAGTATCCGGACCGAGGGCCTGAAGCAGTTGCGGCAGTTAAACCACGGACGTTAAATCCATCAACAGTTGCTGAAGGAGCTGAGTTGATGATCCCTGAACTCTTCGTTGGAATCCAGGACGCAGCGGAAATCATCGCCACTAGCTGATTGGACTAGGACATTGAGGGACCCCAGAGGACATTTTCGAGAACTTCAGTACCAGGAAAGTCAAAAATCATTTATACATTTTATATAAAAAGATCATTTTTCCTTTTCTGTTAAAATCAATTGTAAAGTTAACTTCATTCAGATGCCTATAAAAACAGAGACTCTAAATTAATAAGAACCTCAATATTGTCATAATCTGTAGAACAAGTATAAGTTAAGTAAGAAGCAATAGATAAGAAATAGACGTAGATAAAAAGCCCTATACAAATCTTAATATTGAATCACTTAGAAACTTATACTGCAGTATACGTGAAACAAATCACAAGTAAATAAAAAGCACGTTGAACAAGATTCACGGCTAATTTATTTAAGAGTATTTTAAAAGCATCTTGAAGCAGTAAAATCAATATTAAAGTCTTGAAAACTCATAAATTAAATTATTTAAAAAAATTAACTTTTGAAAGCAATAAGAAACAAGTTCGTATAAATTCGTATTTATAAGCTTTCCCTCTGAAAGCTAATATTCATTCAGAAAACATTGATCAAATTACTAATTACTCTTTAGTACGTAAGAATTACGTTAGATATAAGTTTTTCATTTTATGTGCTATTAGAATAATAAACTCCAATTTCATACCCAACACTGTTTTGTTATTGCTGTACTCCAAAATCTACCAACATCACAAAACTATTCGAAATAATTATAACTGTATACTTAGTGTTTGTACTTTTGAATTAACCTACTTGCGAATTCAAAACACAAATTCCTACGGCCCTAGTTGGAAGAAGAAGGCGCAAGAACGCACAGCAGGTAGGTCAGTTCACACACCACAATTTATAAGCATTATAAATAGCGCTCCAAGATCGTGGGGTTATCCAAATACAATTATAAATTTATGTAATTTGTTAAGTTATAAATGTCGCCCGGAACGTGGGGCCCGATTTAATTTTGATTAAATTTTAAATTGTAAAATTTAACTGTAGTGAATTAAATTGCAACAAGTTTGCTGTTTTAATTAGTAAAACAGCTGGCGTCCAACTCAAACAATCCCTAAAGAAAGTTTTGTGAATTGGTAATAAGTACAGTAATAGAGTGTTAAGAATATTGTATAATAATGGAGAGCTAACATCACACTCAAACTACACAAGTGTGAGTTCATAATATCTCAAATGAAGTTTCTGGGACACATAATCTCTGCCACAGGCATCAGCACGGACCCAGAGAAGCTCAGGAGTATCGTGGAGTTCCCTGTTTCCAAGAACCTCAAAGCACTACGAGGATTCCTAGGACTCACGGGATACTACAGGAAATTCACCAGCAAATACGCCGAATACACAGTCCCCTTGTACAGCTGGTACGCAAAAATATAAAGTGGAAATGGGGTTCTGAACATAACGATGCGTTTGAGAGGGTTAAGGGTTTATTCACAACCAACCTACAGTTATTCCATCCACAAAAGGGCAGGAAGTACGTAATGTATACTGACACCAGTGAGTACGCTATTGGCGCCGTGTTGCACCAGGAGGACGAACAAGGAGGTCTTCATGTGGTTGCATACGCAAATAGAACGCTCAAAGGCGCTGAGTTGCATTATTATACGTCAGAAAAAGAAATACTAGCCATTATAAACGCTCTCAGAAAATTCAGACATTACCTATACGGTACCCATTTCGAAATCCATACAGATAATCAAGCATTGTCTTTCATATTAAAATGCCGGTTAGCCAACTCCAGACTAACACGATGGGTGTTAGCCATTCAAGAATACTCATTTACGATTAAATACTGTAAAGGATCAGAGAATACCACAGCCGACACCTTGAGTAGATATCCACCTATAGAAAGAGAAGAGGTCTACGAAGCAGCTGACGACGTGTTGAAGGTATTGGACATTCAATACATTGTCGCGCCGGAAGTAACTGACATGCTACAGAACATAGGACGCGAGCAGGACAATGACCCCAGACTCCGTGCTAAAAAGCAAATGATCGCAGTGCAGGAAAGTCCACACTATCAGGTACGGGATACCATACTGTATAAATTACTACAGGGTGAATGGAAGGTGGTACTATCTCCACCTATGCTAGCTTGTATAACACAACAATTACACCTAAATATGGCTCATGCTTCACCACTAAAATGCATTAAAATATTAAAAGAAGATTTTACGATCACCGATATGTATCGAAGAGTGCGAAGGTTATTAAAAATGTGTCTTCCGTGCCAAACCGCAAAAGCACTGAATTTACACACTTATGTTCCCATGGCCAATGCGATAACGGAAGGGAAGGGACAGATGATCGCAACCGACTTCCTGGGACCTCTACCTAAGGCAACCAGAATGTTAAAACATATTGTTGTATGTGTGGATGTCTTTACCAAGAAAGTCGGTCTATACGCGATACCTAGACCCACCACAAAGTCCGTATTGAACATAATACTTAATAGGTATATTCCGGAACATGGGGAAATTAAGAGTGTGCTTAGCGACCAGGGAAAACAATTCCAGAATAAGCACTGGGCGCCGACCTTGGAAAGAAATGGCATTAAGGCAATCCTCACTTCAATAAGAAGACCGCAAGGGAACCTTGCCGAAAGAGTGAATTGGGAGATAGGGAAAATGTTCCGAATTTATTGTCATAAAGATCAGAGCAAGTGGCCCGAATTCTTACCATTTTTCGAAACAGCAATAAATGAAAGTTACCATGATGCAACAGAATACACACCAGCGGAGTTAGACCTGGACTAAAACCGGAAAGATTTTGGCAAGAATATTTGCACACGCCAAAAACAAGTAATCTACTGTACCTCTGCCGGTGCAGTGTAAAAATCAATTAGTAAAAGAAAGAATAGCAGCAAAAGGACGAAGCCGTGTGGATAGGTTCAACAACAGTCATAAACTAACGAACTTTGTGTTAGGTGAAAAAGTACTTCTAAAGGCAAACCCGGTTGGACGACGAGATTTAAATGTAGCAACGAAGTTTTTTCAGTTGTACAACGGGCCCTACTTATTAGCCAAACAACTTGCGCCGCACACGTTTATCGTCACAACGTTAGATAGAAGAAAAATTATAGGAAAATATCACGCAGCTTCGTTAAGAAAATATTACGAATGAGATAAAAAAAAAAAATCTTAGGCGCGTGATACCAAATAATGTTAAATACTAATATTGTAACTACTCAATTTGTGCAAAATTATAAAATACTCGGGTCCCTAGTTCGGGGCCAATGTAACTACTCACTTAATTCTTATTAATAAATTAATTCTTACCTTCGGGTTTTTTCCAGAGTCGTACAGACGAAACTGCTGCAGAAAGGATTATTCGAGATACAAGGGGTAAAGATCAAATACACAGTTTGTGCTAAAACAAATTGCCTCTGGTTTATTATGCAAAATAACTACTTCGTCTCTCTTTCATGACATTTAAATTTCTTATTTCTTTTCGTTAGATTAAATACTTGTTGAACGAGTAACAATTTGTAAAAATCAAACAAAGTAACAAAATGAATATTTCTTAATTAACTAGCTTATGACAACTATGGTATACCACAACTATTTATTTTTAGCAATGAACCAATACGTGATTTAGCCACACACTCACACACATTCGTTCTTTGACTTTGTCGTTCTATTTAAACCCCACTTTGAGATCTCTGATGTACATTTAAGATTTACAATTTATTTATGTTGAATTATACTCTGGAGAAAAAGGTAAAATGATATTGGTTAAAACTCAGTTAATACTTAACGTCTGAAGAACTCCGCTGTTTTGCACCTCTGCTGTGAATGCACTGGTTTTTTTTTTCTTTGGTTAACACACCATAAATTAGTTTTGACACTGTTTAACCGCGGTACTGTTATTGATTATTTCGTATTAGGTTGATGCGCCACTATTATTTTAATCCACTTTAGAATAACATTTCTTTTTATTTTGTCGGCCGACATAATTTTTCGAACACTTAGCTCGTTTAGGTTGGCCGCGAGGCCATGAGTTGCAAATGGAACTCGGCCGCACGTTATACTGTTTGTACAACTTTTAACACTGTTAATGCGTTGAAAGATAGGCCTACTCTTAATTACGGCCTATCTTGCACCCGAGGCCACCGTTTAAATTTAATCACCAACTTTACTGTCTGATGCTGCTTACTACTGTTGTACACTCTCTGATGACAAACTGCAGACTGTGATTCACAAAATGCCTGCTGCTGGGGCAGTTATGCAATACGTCTGGGCAATTGTTTAGGCTAACTTATTGGGTATATTAATTACCTTTTCATTCTTAACATAATACATACAATACACTCATAATTAACATTGCGATTATTTAAGGTTGATCAGAAATTAAACACCTTACCTCCTTACATTTGCATATAAAATTATAAACATTATATTTTAATTTCAATTGAACTTCTATTAATTAATTATCAATTCTTTATCATTTACTATGTTAAATTTTTCTTTGTTATCAACCTTCCTTTTACATAACATTTCATTTAAAATTTGCTATTTAGACATTGAACATTTTACTTTGTTTAAATTGCATTATAAAATTTGTACTTACAGTACATCACTCATACCCTGTCATAAACACAAAATATAAACACCAAACACCAATAACTCCATGTACCTTCTGAAACATTTTAACAACCATGTTATTCCACAAACTAAACACAATTTAACATTTATTAATTATTATCACAGTTAAATCTCATAAAATAATTTAAATTTATCATCATCAATTATATAACATTTTAAATCAATCAAAAATATTTAAACATCTCAAATTACTTTAACTCCATCAATTATTAAAACACAACATATTTTAATTACTTTACTTCCAAACAATTACAATTCATTAATTACAAACTCATTATTTATTTAGTCTGACAAAATATTATTATTAAAACAATTCCTACTACATACACACATTGTTTACATTACATCCTTGTTACAATACAAACACAATTAATTTCACTAAAATTTATTTACAAACTTTGTCATTATCTTTCTATTTACCACACTTCATTTCCTAATTCAGCAAGGTCATAACCATAAATTAAAATATTTAAAATGTCCATTTATTGATTTCTTATCTAACCGCCATCATTGTATAATAGTCTTATTTTTTTATAACACTTCTCATTCTTACTCACACTCAATTTACTATTATTATTATAATAACCCATTAACTCTATGTCATTCATTGTACCATTATAATTTATAGGATTATTCCCTTTTATTATTTCATAAACTTTGTCAATATTAGTTATTTTGCGATTATCTTCTAAAACTTCCGGGCTGAAAGGCCGTGGTCGATTGCTTAAAATACTGCTAAACGTTTCGGCCGCAGCACCGGTGGCCATCCTCAGTAGCGAAAAAATTGTGTTCGAATAGATGACACGCCGAACACGTCTCCCAATGGACTGGGAACAAGCAACAGTGAGTTACGGCTACAATGCCTCTATTTATAACTTTTTGGCCGCTTCAGGTGTATCGCGCGGACCAATGAGAAGCCAGCTCGTCATACTCGATTCTGATTGGCCATGGAAAATAAACCATGCCAGACACTATTTAAGGAGATGCTTTCACCTCGGCGGTTCATAGCGACGGACGCATTCTTATGAATATGGATGGACTCCAGATGCAGGCGAGTGAAGTAACCCCGGACAGAAGACAACACGCGGGCTTCATCAAACATCACCCGGTGATCGTCGTGGGACAGAGCGTGTTCAGCAACTGCGGACTTTTCCGGCTGGCCCAGGCGGCAGTATCTCCGATGTTCAGAGAGGAGATATTTGGGGTATTTGGGTGACCTGTTCTCGGCGGACATCACTGCTTTGTTCCGGCAGGTCCTAACAACGACCTACTTCCAGTGGAATGGCGGCTTCTATGAACAGTTGGATGGCGTCGCCATGGGAAGTCCTCTCAGCCCTGTGGTTGCAAACTTCTATATGGAGAAATTTGAAGAGTTGGCAATTTCATCTGCGCCTCTGAAGCCGAAGTGTTGGTTGCGGTATGTGGACGACACTTTCGTGGTCTGGAGCCATGGGGATGAAGAGTTGGAACGCTTCCTTGGACATCTGAACGCTGTGCACCCGCACATACAGTTTACGATGGAGCACGAGAGTGGTGATCAATTGGCTTTTCTGGATGTGTTGGTCCTGAAAAGGACCGATGGCAGCTTGGGACATAAAGTTTATAGGAAGCCAACGCACACCGACAGATATCTGCACAAGACCTCCAATCATCATCCTAGGCAGAAGAGGGCGGTGCTGAAGACTCTGGTAGACCGGGCAAAAAGAATCTGTGAGCCCCAGTATCTCGAAGATGAGTTTCGGCATCTCGAGGAAGCACTGCAGTCCAACGGCTATTCTGCTGCGGAGGTGAGGAGAGCTGCCTGGCCGAGAAGATCTGGTAGGCCGGACGAGTCGGTGGTGCCTGAGGTTGTTGGCTCTGCTGGCTTGCCCTACATCCGTGGCGTGACTGACCGCATCAGCAGGTTGCTGAGTAAGCGGGGCGTCAGGACGATCTTTAAGCCAACCAAAAAGATCCAACAGTTCCTGCGACCGGTGAAAGACGCCAGGGATCCACTCCCGTCGTGCGGGGTGTACAGTATTCCTTGTACGTGTGGCCAGGTCTACATAGGCACCACGAAGCGTAGTGTCCGGACGCGCCTCTCTGAACATCGGAGATACTGCCGCCTGGGCCAGCCGGAAAAGTCCGCAGTTGCTGAACACGCTCTGTCCCACGACGATCACCGGGTGATGTTTGATGAAGCCCCCGTGTTGTCTTCTGTCCGGGGTTACTTCACTCGCCTGCATCTGGAGTCCATCCATATTAATAAGAATGCGTCCGTCGCTATGAACCGCCGATGTAGCATGTAGCATTGTAGTAGCGGGGCGTCTTTGCACCCGGTGCATGACTGCAGCATCTGAGTCGAGCTCAATGGCTGCCTGTGGATATACATAGGTCTGGTTCTTCGACTGGTGCCTAATATCAGGAATGGACAACCGCCAACCAGTTAACTGAGAAGGCGGGGGAGAAAGGTTTTAATTTTTATTTATTTGAAAATATTTGCAATCAGTGGGCACTGCCGCATGAACGGGTTCAGGTGACAGATGTCACCCGTTCCCAGTCCCGCGTGCAGACGCCGTGAGGCGTCGGTCGCTCCCCGCGAGGCAGAGAGCCTCCGTGCCAGTGATAGCGCGTAGCAGCAGCATTCAGCGTGGTCGGCATACTAGGAAGGGAGGAAGGAAACAGCTTGCAGGTAAATTCTGGGGCATGGGCAGATGGTGAATATTCAAATTGAGGTTTAAGCAGGTTACTTAAACTTATGGCGGGTCATCGAGAATCGCCCGAGGGCGTTTGACCCGGACAGGGGGAGGTGGTTGCGTGGTGCTGATGGTTCTGAGGTAAGGGAAGGAAGAGGTCTCAGCTGCGGCAAAGAGAGTCGCAGCTAATGACCAGACAAAGGCTGAGAGAGCAGGAACTCGTAGACCTCCTCGAATTACACTGTTTCTAACAAACCAAGGAGATCCCGACAAGGAACGGAGGGTTCTGGATTGGAAACTTTCCAGCCTACGCCTGTTGGTGGCGGAGGCAAGTGACCACCATACAGGTGCCGCATAGGTCAATACAGACCGGAGAAACAACAGATAGAGGGTAACTTTCGTGCGCAGCGCCAGGGGGCTGCGGCACGCGAGGTATGGGTAAAGTTTGGCTCGGACGCCGCGAGCCTTGGCAAGGGTGTCCGTCACGTGGGCGTTGAAGCATAGGCGACGATCTAGCCGAACGCCTAGATACTTCACCGACTCTTTGTAGGCGATAGGCCTCCCTTCAAGGGAGAGGGGCTGGCATCGGGAGATGGACTTACGAGTGAAACAGATCGCCTCGGATTTCTCCGTGTTGATCGTCACCCGCCATTTCCGTAGCCAGCCCGGAAGCTGGTCCAACTGACGCTGCAACTGTGTACTCGCAAAACGCGGGGACACAGAGCTGTAATGATACATTGCATCGTCAGCGAACAAAGACAACGTGACTCCGGGCAAAACAGGCAGGTCGTTCGTGTACACGAGGTACAGAACGGGGCCGAGGACAGATCCCTGGGGTACGCCAGCGGCGACAGGACGAACTGCAGAGCAGGTTCCGTCGACGCTAACCCTGAAGGTTCGGTCGCTGAGATACGACCGGAGGAAAAACACTATGGACGATGGTAAGGGGGAGTTAGCAAGTTTGAAGAGAAGACCTTCGTGCCAGACTTTGTCGAAGGCCTTGCTCACGTCCAGCAGTGCGGCGGCCGTAGCCGCTCGCCTGTTGGTGGCGTCAGAGAGTTGCGTTACCACGCGGACTAGTTGAAGCGTGGTCGAGTGCTCTCTGCGAAACCCGAACTGTTCGTTGCGGATAAAATTATCCAACAACGGCGAGATGCGGGCCAGCAGGAGCCGCTCGAACACCTTCGAGATAACTGGCAAGAGAGATATTGGCCGATAGCTTTCAGGAAGCATGCGCGACTTGCGGGGTTTAGGAACCATAACGATGTTGGCATTTTTCCACAGGCGGGGAAAGTACTGTAGCCGGAGACAAGAGTTGAACAGCTCGAGAACGAGGTCAACGCCTGAGGCCGGGAGATATTGTAATGCAGCGGCCCCGATCCGGTCAGGACCGGGGGCGCGACGGCGGTTTAGTCGACAGACAGACGAAACGAGTTCGTCTCTGTCGAACGGGAGGTCTGGGCCAGCGGGAGGGCGAGAAAAATAACCAGATAGGAAGTCCCGGACTTCTGCCGAGTGGGCAGGGTCCGAAACGCCTCGGTGAACGGTAAATTGCGACTCCATGCAGTCGGCGAAGACCTCAGCCTTGCCTTCTGATGAAGACACAACCCCGTTCGGGGTTTCCAGTGGGTTGCGAGTTCTCTTCTCGCGGGTCAGTCTACTCACCGCTCTCCAGACGGAGGCGTGGTCGACTTCAAGAGACTCAAGGTATGAGTCCCATCGATCAGAGTTTACGTCCCGCAGTAGCTGCTGAACGTAAAGGGACTGTTGTTGAAATCGTCGCTTAACGACTGGGTCACGGGTTCTTTGCCATCTGCGGCGGAGCTGGCGCCGTAGCCAGATGGCGTGGAGTACTTCCGCAGGTAAGGCCGATTTTCGATGATTCACCTCGAGTGCGTAGGTGTGTCGATCCATGACACCTTGGACCAATTCCTGAAGATTTGTGGCGCGGAGATCCAGATCGTCACGAGTGACGATTGGGTCCGCCGGGAGAGATGGTAACCTTCGAGAGAGCTCGTCATGATAGGATCGCCAGTTGACTCTCCTAACAATCTGAGCGGGAAGTCGGGGTGACGCCGACAGCTCTCGAACAGTTATAACAAGGGGATTGTGATCGGACGAAAGGTCCGACACAGACGAGACCTCGATGTTGCGGGCAACGTTCTTGACAACTACTATGTCAAGAACGTCCGGCCGATGGCCGTGAAAGGGGAAGTAGGTAGGGTCTTCAGGGCCGATGACATTAAGTGCCGGGTCGCCAGAGACGAACCGGAACAGAGAATTTCCATAGGCGTTGACAACGCGGCTGTTCCATGAAGGGTGTTTGGCGTTTAAGTCGCCGGCTACAATGGTTGAGAGGGGGTGGTCGAGGAGGGCGTCCCACTCCTCGGGCGGTGGCGGAGTTCGCCGGCCAGGCCGGAGGTACGCAGAAACAACGCGCAGCTCCGATCCGCCGGCGTCCACCGCCACCGCGCAGCCTTGAATAATAGATGTATCTAGAGGAGGCAAAAGCCTGTGGGATATCCGCCTGTGGACTAAAACAGCTGTGCCCCCCGAGGGGGGACAGCGAGGCCGTAGGGGACGATCCTGACGATAACAGGCATAGGCAGGAAGGGAAAACGAGTGGTAATGAGCCAGATGAGTCTCGGAAAGAAGTATGACATCAACATCATACTCCGTTACGAAAGTCATCAGTTCAGATCGCCTGGGGAGTAGCCCGAAGGCGTTCCACGCAACGATCCTCAGGCTATTAGCCATTTAGGGGAAGTAGAGGAAAGAGGGCAGCTAATGATTGGAACACCAGGGCAAGCACAGTGGTAGTGTCGCGAGCAGTCCTGATGGATGCAACAAGATTATCTGCCCAGGCAGTCAGGGGATCCGCCGAAGCCCGGGAAGATTCCCGGGGTTCAGGAGGACAAGCCTGACTGGCCTCGACAGGGGTAGCAGATGGCGCTGGGCTGGTGGTCTGAGTAGTAGACTGCTCGCTGGAAGGTTGAGGACGATGGCTGGGGGCGGGTCGAGCCCGCGGAGAGGGTACAGGTGGAACCTGTGATGATGTTTGTCGGCCGGCGGAGTTCCGGCGACGACGAGAGCGCTTTGATTTGCCCGATCGGGCTGGAGGCGGGGCTGATTTAGCGGCCATGGCCGCGTAGGAAGGTGCGGGCGCTCCGGTAGGCGCCGGGATTGAGGCCGCTGCAGGCGGCGCCGAAGCGACGACTGCAGGCGAGACAGCGGCACCGGAAGCAACCGGAGTTGCTGCCGGGACCTGGGCAGATGCACCAGTGAGAGGCGGGAAAGCCGCTCGCCGGTTAGGGCCAGGACCAGCTACACGGCCTGCCTGCGCGCCAGGGCGCACAGGAGGTCGCTGCGGTTTCATGGCGGCGATAAAGTTAGGGCAGCCTCGGTAATTAGCCGGATGGGCTCCTTTGCAGTTACAGCATTTAGCTGTGTACCCCGTCGTAGGCTTATCACAGCCACGATGAGGCTCAGCACAACGCACGCAACGCGGGGGCTGATGACAGAACAAACTGCTGTGGCCGAACCTCTGGCAGTTGAAACACTGCGAGGGGCCGGGCCGCGGGTCAAATGTTCGGACTTGCACCCGTAGGTGCAGAAGGTTCTGGAGACTATAAATCTCCTCGAAAGGGCCTACTTTCAGAAGTTTGACCAGAAAGCTGTTAACAGGTCGGCGGTCATCACCTTTGCCAACATGCAGGACGCTTACCGCGGTCGGCGCATAGCCGAGCGCAACAAGTTCCTGCCTGATGGCATCAGTTTCTGTGAAAGAAGGAATTCCCGACAGAACGACCTTGATTTCTCGCTCTGACGGGAGGGCAAAAGTATGAAATGAGATCTTACGCTCTGTCAGGAATGACTGAACAGAGCGGAAGTCTGGGATCGTAGCAGTCGCCAGCTTTAGCGAGGCGCCTTGGCACCTCGCCTCGACCTTGACCGAAGGGAGAGCTAGGGATAAGGAACGAAGCAATTGAGTGTAATTCCTATTGTCAGGAATTACAATCGGTGGAATGCGTGGGGAAGACACAGTTTGGGTACCAGTTGAATACTCACGCTCGCGCTGAGTGCCGCTGTTACCGTGACTAGACGACTGATCTGCAGCTGAGGCGGGCGGCGGAGTTTGGGCCAGTTTTCGCTTGCGTTTGGCAGACTTGCCCTCCACAAGCGAGAACTGTCCGTCCCACGACCCAACACTGCACATATCGACCGCACTTATATCACTTTCACAATCACTTTCACTGTCGTGAGGAAGTGGAGTAGAACGGAAGCCGGTTGAGCAAGTTTCCATTAAGGAAACAAGCGGCGCCGGCAGAGGATTCGGGGGCGTATTCGACGCCATTTCGGACAAGCCGAAATGAACGTCTACGCAGGTCTAGGATTGAGGGATCACCAGACACTGAAAACTATCCACAGGCACAATTGGACACAACACAGACCGCACAGCACTCGGATACAAAAACACTCCCGCACAGATTAAATATAACTGCGTAGCACTGAACTGTTGGTGAAACTTGTAGTGTTGATGATGCAGAATATGATGATGATGAAATAAATGATGAAAATTCAATATTTCCGCACAAATTGGAAAAATTTTGCAGAGCAAAAACAATCACAGCCTACCCGGGCAAATGCTCTAGGTAGACTCCCCGCTTGAACCGCCGAGGTGAAAGCATCTCCTTAAATAGTGTCTGGCATGGTTTCCATGGCCAATCAGAATCGAGTATGACGAGCTGGCTTCTCATTGGTCCGCGCGATACACCTGAAGCGGCCAAAAAGTTATAAATAGAGGCATCGTAGCCGTAACTCACTGTTGCTTGTTCCCAGTCCATTGGGAGACGTGTTCGGCGTGTCATCTATTCGAACACAATTTTTTCGCTACTGAGGATGGCCACCGGTGGTGCGGCCGAAACGTTTAGCAGTATTTTAAGCAATCGACCACGGCCTTTCAACCCGGCAGTTTTAGAAGATAATCGTAATGACACCGGCCGTGAAAGCCTACGTACTAAGATTAGTTATTTTGGTCCAGTCTCCATCAGTATTTTTGGTTAACATCAGGTAAGTTATTTTATCATTTATAAAGGTATCATCAAAATAATTATCAATCTCTATTTTACAAGGTAAGTACAGTTAACCCTCGATTTAACGGACTAATTGGGGCTGAGGGGTGTCCGTTAAATCGAAAGTCCGTTAAATCCCAAATTTTGTTTTTTGAGGATATATTTAAATCAAATAGGCCTATAACACTTGAAATTTTTATACTATTAATATCATGCAAATACGGTATTGTTCCGAATACAAGCCGCACTTTTTCTCCTAAAAACATGGTCGCTAATTTGGCCTGCGGCTTGCATTCGCGCACTAACGAAATTCGAAGTTATACCTGACTTCTGGCGGGACGAACGCTTTTGGTATCTATGAGTTGTTTACTGCGTAAGCAACAGCAATTTGCCTGGCTGTTGTTAACGCTGGCATTATGATTTATGACTGCAACCGTACGTTTTAACAGCAAACTGAACAATGAATAGGAAGAAAAGTGTACGTACCTGCGCATGCGTGCGTGCTCGGACCCTTCCGTAGGCGGCAAGACAAAGGATGAGTAGAGGAGGTGTGAGTAACATGTTTCTAAATAACGGGTAAACTGCCAGTGTGGTTTTCTATTGTAACAGCGACAACATCGCTTATCTGTATTTTAATACGTACTATTAATATCATGCAAATACAATGTTCTGTACACACCTTTATTTATTCTGGATAAAAGCATCAAGAGTCAGTTGTTTTCCACTAGAATGTTGCTTCTTTATTATTAAAGATCTAAACTGTCTAAAATGGTCATAATAAGCACACACTTCTGGATCTGAAGACTCCCCAATGTACGCGATAATTTCGTCCATGCTGTTTCTTATCGCTGATAATTTAGGGCCTCCTGTAACAGATATTTCTTCATCGTCATCATCTCCATCTTCTTGATCGTCGTGTAGAACAGATTCCGCGATCTCTTCCTGACTCAGGATTTGGTAGCCTGGATCACCCTCGTCCAAGTTTAGCCACTGTTCTATGTCATTCTCGTTTACGTCTTCACCAGCCTTCTTTACGGTTTCACAGAAATCGGATGTTTCAAATCCTCTGAAATCGTACTCCGGTTCAGTCCCATTCAGTAACTGTCTCCACCCATTAGCCAATGTTGTTTCCTTCATCTCCTTCCATGCGGCAGCAAAATTAAAGATGGCGGACTTGATGTTGTATGCACGCAGATTTTGCAGCGTTCTAGCTCCTCTCGTGTCGTTTTCATGGTCTTGTTCGTCCTCCAAGACAACCATCAC
This sequence comes from Magicicada septendecula, assembly GCA_034769895.1. Taxonomy (NCBI): domain Eukaryota; kingdom Metazoa; phylum Arthropoda; class Insecta; order Hemiptera; family Cicadidae; genus Magicicada; species Magicicada septendecula. The sequence continues at coordinate 34,780,767 of CM068376.1, read as the reverse complement.
CTCTTCAAGAAACTTCTTCTTGTACAGCCTTTTGCAGGCAACAATGACTCCTTGGTCCATTGGCTGTAAAATTGAAGTGGTGTTCGGAGGGAGGAAGACGCATTTTATTTTTCCGTCGTTGCTAACTAACTTCTCGGAGTTGCGATGGGCCGGTGCATTGTCCAGTAGTAAGACGGCTTTCACTGCATGCGATGGAATTTTCATAGTCTCTTCTTGAAAACGTCGCACTTCTGGCACAAAATGATTAAAAAACCAGTCTGAAAAAATACTGAAGGTAAACCAAGCATTTTTTGAACTTTCATAAATGACTGGCAACTGGTTCATTATGTTCTTTATCGCACGAGGTTTCTTTGCGTTTCCGACTATGACTGGAGTAAGTCGATGCAAACCGTCAGCATTCGCACACAGTAGGGCAGAAAGCCGCTCCTTGTTGAGTTTACGGCCTGGTGTGCTAGTTTCATGTTTGTGTGCCAGAGTATTTTCAGGCACAGCATGAAAGTAGAGACCAGTCTCATCAGCATTGTAGACCTGAGACAAAATGAGACCCTCAGATTCGATCGTTTCCTTTATATGTTGACGAAAAGCCTCAACTTGTTCAGCGTCTGCACTTAGCGCTTCACCACATGTTGATCTATTTGTGATGCCATGCCGATTACGAAAACGCCAAAGCCACCCATCACTCGCCTGAAATTGGATACCAATATGTTTCGCCAGTTTATCAGCAGCAGCCCGCAACTCGACACTACGAACAACGACGCCACTAGAACGTTGTTGAATAAACCACTTGTACACAGCATCCTCTAATTGTTTGTGTTTGGCTAATTTAATGTGTTTTCTTTCTCCCTCATTCTTCGAACTATCAACACTGTACTTTAGCGAAAACTGAATAAGTTTATCTTTATTCTTTCGAATGTCTGAAACGGTTTGTTTCTTTACACCGTACACTTCACAAACATGTGCAACAGACGCGCCACCTTCAAGTTTACTTATTAGTTCAAGCTTTTGCTTTATACTCAAGTTCACACGTTTTTTCGTAACGCCAGACATACTTATGCTGTAATTCACTAATAAAGTAATGGACCTTGCTGTAACAACGCAAGTATAAACTCGTTAAGACTCTCTATTTAACACGTGCAAGGTTCGTACTATAGAAACACATGTAGCGTACACGCTGTATTCTCTGAATAAACTGATGCGACGCTGTACGAATGTGAACTGCGCGTGCATATGAATTATCACGAAAATAGCCGAATATTCAAGAGTGAAAATGCGTTGCTATGGTTATGAACTACCACCAAATTTAAATCACAACCATGGACTTCAAAAACTTAATCGTGATTTTTTCGTGTCAAAATTTTTTTTAACATGATAATGTTTTTAGGCTGGGGGTCATTCCACAAAATGCGTGATGCAAAATGTGTAACGTCATCGAAAAATGTAACGCTCCAGGTGACGTTAGTAATAAATAAATTTGGTCACAGTGAAATAAGATGCATATCAGTGTATATTGTCAGTGTTAGTCGTCGTGATGTCTTCCACTGAACGTGTGTGACGCCTGCGTCAACGACAACGCAAAGACGGGGATCGTGAAGAATTAAATGAATTCTTATCTAATTCTTATCTCCGTTCTCATCAAATACAATTGGAGATGAGAAAATTTGCGTGTTTCAAAACAAGAAACGAAAGAATGCTGCGATAGCCAAGCAACATTGCCAGAACAGGAGAGTCTGCAGTCTGCAGTTTATGCACATTATACGTTTCAAAAGCCTAAAAACATTTTCATGCTTTTTTTTTTTTTTTTTCCGTTAAATCCGAAGTCCGTTAAATCGAGGGTTTACTGTATTTTATATCATTTATCTTCACCACTTCTAACCTCTCTTTCAACTCATTATAATTTCTCTTTAACTGATATAATTCTATCTCCCTATCTACACACAACTCTCTATCTAAATCTCTCTCACCATAACACCATATTACACTTTCTCTCTCACTCCATGCAGAGGGTACTGCCACATTAAAACATTTCCTGATTTCTCCAGGAACAACAACAAGATTGAAAAAACAATTACTGGTAGACCATTTATCTACACAATACCTTCGTGAAGACTTTTCTTCACCTCCCACAACACCTCGAAAAAAATTTACCCTCTGCCATCCCTCTACTTGTTCACTCTCTTCATACTCTCTCTCTCTCTCTCTCTCTCTCTCTCTCTCTCTCTCTCTCTCTCTCTATCTGATCAACATCTATTTCTACCCCTTTGCAACCCATTACTCTCTCACTCTCACTCACTATCTCACTAACTGTTTTCAACGTATCACTCTCTGATACCACATTTTCAATTACATTTCCATTTTCAATATCACTTTTATCATTTGTTACCTTATTCTCTAATACCACATTTTTATACATATCATTATAATTCTCACTTGTTTTACAGTTATCATTTACCTTGTTATTAATTATTTGATTTGCTTTACTTTTAACTTGTTTCCCTACTGACTCTACTACTCTCTCAATACTCTGTTCTAATTTGTTAAAGTTAGTTTCTATTATTTCATTAGTTTCGTCTAACTGCTTATTAATTTCATTCATATGGTTTTTCAACTCGTCAAATTTATTATTCTGTATGTCAAATTTGTTATTTTGTTCATTCATTTTAATGTTTACCTCATCAAGTTTTAAATTGAAACTATTTTTTATTTCTTTAACTTCGATATCATTAACGTCAAATCTTTTATTAATAAGATTAAATAAGTCATTTAATGACAACTCTTTTTCTCTCATTTTAGTTGCTACGGGAGTGGAATTCGCTCCCGGCCCATTAATTACCGATTCGTCTACATTACTGTCACTTATTGACAGTGACTCTGTCTGAATACCTGAATCACTTTTATCAGCCGATTCAGTTAACATATTTTCATTGCTTTCATCCATCAATTTACATTTGGCTTTATCGCCTACAATTACATCAATTTCATTTTCGTTAGTAGCCATTATTTGCTCTTTATAATATTTGTTAGTTTAATCTAATCAATTTAATTAATCATAACACAATTTCAATCTTGTATAATTAAGTATACTACATATCGTTCAACCTGTACGTAATTTACGCACTTTTACGTATTTTTTCGTACTGTTACTTAACCTTGAAATCAAACTTGCATTTTACTTGTAGGTGTGGTCTTTATATATATAGATTTCAATTTATAAAAACTGTTCCTGTTTCGGATGCGCCAATTGTGATTATACGATTAATACATTTTTATAATAATAATAAATATCTCCCACTTACCTTTCTTTTGCCCAGGGTTACGTCACACGAACGGTGCAATGCAAGTGAGGTTCCAAGGTTATTTGAAAAATGTACGCTACACTCATTTATGTGATGGAATTCAAAAATTTTATTATATAATTATTTCATTTTTGTATTGCTCTCCAATCATGATAGATTCTTTCCAAAGAATCAAGACAAACTAAAAATTCTTTAAATATTAGTGAAACATATTATATTAACAAAGTTAAATATACATCTTATATTACAGACAACAGCCCAGCCTGCTCGCACACAACATTCATACCATTTTTTAATCCCCCATAATTTAGTTTAGAGTACTCTTTTGATGATAGATTATTTAAATTATTAAGATATTGGAATTTTGCTGGTTACTTAACGGACTTTGTTTCTCATCGTGTGTGTGACGCTGAATGCATGTCCGCAAGTTTTCGTTTGACGCCTTTTTAAATTTTCACTGCTACACTACACTTACTTCATTCTTTGACACCGGTTCACTTTTTACGTCGGTTAATACTTTTACATTATAAATTTAAAATTTAGTCTGCGCACATTTTTTTATTCATACCCGGCCGGGATGAGAGTTTTCTTCAACTGGGGAGAATGCTACCAAAAATTTCTCCCACCAGCAGTTAGGCATAACGGAAATTGCAATGCCTTAGATGTTGAATCGTTCGTCACGGTTCGTTTAACATGTGTTATTTACGTGTGTCGGACGTCAACGAAATCTCACTGCCACTGGTTACGTCACTAAGATAGGCGGGATCTCGTCAAGACTTCCGTCGTCACCCGACAGCATGGCAAATAAGTTTTACAATTAAGCCATGTTGGTCTTAGCGCCTCAGCGTCGTTTGTGCGCCCCGCTGGTGTTTGCGCGTTTGTGTGTGTCACACTGCACTACAGTTCTTAGAATTCAATTGCGTTCTCTGGTCACACCTTGCATTCCATTGTCCTTTGTTTGAACAACACCGTTTTATGTAGCGGACTGGTTACCGTATTCATACATGTGAGCGGCACTTGAAAATTAACTGAATTTAATAAAATGAAATACCCCATTTTGTCCCATTACACGTTCTGTATTTCATAACAGTATTGTACTTCAATTCATAATTGTATTTGTGTGTGTGTGTGTGTGTGTGTGTGTGTGTGTGTGTGTGTGTGTGTGTGTGTGTGTGTGTGTGTGTGTGTTTTCCATTGTACATAATTTCTTGCATATTTACCTTATTTTGCAGCTAGTTTTAGAAACATATATTGGTAAAAATATTACACACAACAGAAACAATTAAATACTCATTGTTTACAGAGTTATTGACAAAAATGTTAGTTTAGATATTAAAAATATCTAAACCTCAAATCCGGTTTCAATTAGGTATCGTATTGGTCGCCATCAATCCTTACACTGACCTGCCCATCTATGACAGTGACACTGTATGGGCATACAGGGGACAAGCAATGGGCGATTTGGATCCACATATATTTGCTGTTGCTGAGGAGGCATACACGAAAATGGAGAGGTACTGTAATTCTTTTTGTTGTTATTGTAGTATGTACAAACACAGAAAGATTATGTGTTACTGTTTCAAATCATTTTGTTTGGCTTTCCTTAACTTGATATTCTGAAGGTTTGTGTTTATTAAGATTGTTGTGAATGGACCTGCAACTGCAGATTGTGACCTTCAAACACATGCATGCACAAGAGTTTGGGCATATATAGAATTTCATTTTGGAGGGAGTTGGACCAAAAGTAGAGGGTATGTATATATTGCAACGTTACAACAAGTATTATACACACTTACCCAAATACAGTACCATGTACTCAACGCAACTATAAAGTGTATTACACCGGCCAGTTCGCAGGATTTTTTTTCTCGTTGCATCAAGTATACGTAGTTGCACAATAATTAAATAATTTTCAAAGAGGAGTGAGATGTTGTTGACATGAAATAATTATTTAAAACCGTTTCAAAATAATCATTCTATGATTTATTAACATTAGGCCTAATAGAAAAATATTCAAATGTTAAAATTTCAAATATTAGATAAATAAATATTCACTTTTATAAGCTTCACAAACATAATGTAACCTGCTATGCTGTTCATAACATATCAAACAAATAAACAACCATATAATCTTACTAGCTAAACAAACATGTTAAACAAGTTATTTAAATCCTTTTTATGTTTGTGTGTCTGAAATTAACTCAAATTTTAAATAATAATAGCAACTCATTTATAAACAAAATAATATTAAGACTCAAGAATAAAATTTATTGTTGCTATAAACAAAATAAAAAATAATATAACGTTTACTTCCAATCTATTATTTATTTCTACTGACACACCCAAATTTTTAACATACAACAAAAGATTAGTATTTCTGTTCTAGATTTTCTTGTTAAATTAAATTCTCTTATTTAACTACTATTTAACTTTCAAACTTTAATTATTTACTGTTCATAAGTAAGTTCTTTTCGAGAGCTCTTTTCACAACAAACAAAAATAATTTTTTTTTTATCACCTGCATACATCTGCTGTTACCATTGTGTGTGTGTGTGTGCGTCCAGAATCCTGAGAATTTGATGATGATGATGATGATGATTACGCTGATGCTGTGTTCGTTGTCTCTATGGGTTGTTGCTGGTGATGCTCCAGAGTTCCTCCATACGTCTTGGTGTGTGTGGTCCTGATTGGTCGGTAAACCGGCAGCATGACGTTGTGTGAAGATTTCTTAAGTCAGAGACCAGCCCAAAATTGCTGGTGGTATTTATACTGGACGGCGATCTGACAGGTTCAGGACTGTTTTCGACTGTTAGATATTGTCAGGTCGTGCAAAGCGTCCTTTTAATTACAAATCACTTTTTGGTTCAATTTCGCGATTTCATGAACTTCCTTGTAGCATGAGTGATATCATTGTTTGCGTAATTTTTTTCTGGTCACTCAACATATAACACACTTATTAATTATTATTTAATTTCCCTAGTAATTAACATTACATTAGTTAGCATCTTTATTATTGCACATTTTTGCAATAATATTATATCACCATACTCATTAAAAATTCCTTAATGTAATGGTGTCTTTATAATTGGGGTAAGTCTTTGTTCACAGGTTTAAAATGTATTAATTAGTTTATTTTAATCCGGTTAAAACCTGATTAATTGACAACCAACAATTCGGAAGCATCTCCCCTTCTCGTTGTTCAATGCAGATTGGAACTGGTATACACACACATACAGTCATACCCCGCTTTGCGCGACCCCACATAACGCGTTTTTTTTTTTAAGAAAATATTTATTATACATATTAACAATTACATATACAGTACCAATAATATTGTATATATACGTATCATCGTAAATATAATGAATATGTAAATTTTGAATTTAACAACTAAAGTTTGCGTATTTTATTTTGAAAATGACAAACACATAATTACATTACTGTATTATTTTTTAAGGAGTACGAACACGTCAGCCTACCAACACGTTTGGTGGAAACGTAAAAATGGACAGCTGATTTGTACAGATAAATAAGAGGTTGCATTAGGTCAGACGTAGATCTGTATATAAGTGTCAGCCAAAACAGTAGTACGTTTTGTAAACATACATGGCTGTGCCATTACACATTATAAATGTTATTTGACCATGAATACTCTTGTTGGCGGGATTCTGACGAATGAGAAATCGTATCTCTGTGCTGGAGACCCGTGGTGACGCTGAATAGACACAACACATTTTCACTACACACAGCAGTGGCTGACGTTTATTAACCATTTCTGAGTTCCCGATGCCACAACTCAGATTAAGCTGTGCACAATGTTTGTAGAAAAGGCGGACGTGTGTGACGTAGGCGTTAGTTTGGAAAATGCATCTTCCAGTCCCGCCAGAAATGTATTCACGTTTCTTGTTTATCTTGTCTCAGCCAAATAAACATTACTGTACTGTATACTGTACGTACTAATTTACATTCTTGGAATGGTAGTTCGGGTTAATATATCGTTTTTAGGGCCCCTTGTTGAACTTAAATCTCGGCCAATTTCCTGGAAAACCATTCACTCCCCCCCCCACCCGTTATTGTTTCTAAACATTGGGAATACGTCCTTTCAGTTTAGTTCGAACATTCAATTAGAACGGATTAACAATGTGTGCTGATAAAATGTCGAAATTTGCAGTTAAACGTAAATCGTTGACTCTTGAAGTTAAAATGAAAATTTTAATATTTCTTTTATGAAGTTGCTAAACTGCTACAATTTTTATTGTTCAGACAAAGCTTTTCGTCATCACTGACATCATCATATAAAAATTGTAGCAGTTTAGCAACTTCATAAATGAAATAGTAAGGATGGCTGCTAATTCAAACAATACGAAGAATGAAAATTTTAAATCGTATGGAGTCGGGTGTTGGTGCCACAGAAGTCGGTCGTGAGTTTGACATATCGGAGTCAACCGTATGTACAATTGTAAAAAATAAAGAAAAAATTGTGCTATCCAGTCAGTCCGTGGGTACATCTTATGCTGCCACAAAAGTGAATCGGTCTAGATCCTCTATTATAGAAAAAATGGAACACCTACTGTCAGTTTGGGATGAAGACATGAACCAGCGGCGAATGCCTTTAAGCCAGGCTGTTATCATGGCTAAAGCTAAGTCCCTGTTTGACGACATTAAAAAAAAGGAGGAAGAATTTTCAACCATTGAATTTAAAGCAAGTCGAGGTTGGTTTGATCAATTCAAACGTCGCTCAAACCTTCACAGCCTTTGACTTCAAGGTGAATCAGCAAGTGCTGACATGGAAGCAGCTGATAAATATCCTTCCACATTTAAGGATTTGGTGAACAGTCGAAGCTATCCCCGTAACGTTGTTTTCAATGTGGATGAGACAGGGCTGTTTTGGAAAAAGTTACCTTCACGCACTTTCATTTCTAAAAGTGAGCGACAGGCCCCCGGCTTCAAAGCGCCCAAGGATCGGCTTACTCTTCTATTGGGGGGTAATGCACGTGGAGATTTGAAATTAAAACCTCTTTAGGTGTACCACTCAGAAAACCCACAAGCAATTAAATTTTATAAAAAAGAAAATTTGCCGGTCATATGGACATAAAACAAGAAGGCTTGGGTGACAATGGCTGTGTTTAATGATTGGTATCTTAACCATTTCATCCCCGAAGTAAAAAAATATTGTGAGGAGAACGACTTAGAACATAAAGCCCTGTTAGTTCTGGATAACGCGCCTGGTCATTCTGTTACCTTGGAAAGCCTCCAAACTGATTTTCCTGTTGATGTTGTGTTTCTTCCTCCCAATACAACTTCATTATTGCAGCCTATGGATCAGGGAGCAATTGCTGCTTTTAAAGCGTATTATTTGTGCCGCACATTCGGCCAATTAATTCATGAAACAGATTCAGCAGACAAGCAGTCAATGAAAGAATGGTGGAAATCATTTAACATTATGAAAGCCATTGAAAATATTGACCTTTCATGGAAAGAAGTTACACAACATTGCATGAATGGTTGTTGGAAAAAACTGTGGCCGGACGTGGCCAAAAATGAAGAAAATAAAGTTTTTTCAAATTTAGTGAATGACATCACACAGCTAGCCAACACAGGGAGGCTAAGTGAAGAATCCATAGAAAAACAAGACATTATGGAATTGATTGAATCCGACACGCAGCCTTTGACAAACTAAGAACTTCTGGATCTACAATCTCAAGATGAAGCGGAAAAAGAAGAGATCGTTCCTGAAGAAACACCGCGAATTTTGTCAACTAAAATTTTGCAGGAAGGTTTAATGTTAATTCAAACAGGATTAAACCTCATAGAGCAAAATGAAGTTGATTGGGAGAGAATCGTGAAAGTCAAAAAAGTTGTCAATGATGGAATAGATTGTTATCAACAACTATTAAATGAGAGGAAGCAAAAAGCATCACAACCAACTCTACACACATTTTTCAAAAAGGCTGCGACTGAGAAGCCACATGAGGAACCTTAACCCGGAACTTCTCAAGGATCTTCTTTGTGATCAATTGTAAGTGAATTAGGTAGATGTTTGTATAAATTATTTTTGTACATATTCGTTTGTATGTACGTATGTATATCTTTTAAATTAAAATGCCTTTTTTGAGATTTCGTATTATGAATATTTATTTATCAAAACCTTGTACGTACATACGTATTTTATTATATTTATAACACATTTTGACAAGGAAAATCATATAAAAACAATAAAAACTAAAACAACGAGGTATTGGTCGGTAAAAAAATAGGAAACCCCGCTTAGCGCAATTTTTGTTTTATGCGAATCGCCGAGGAACGTATCACTCGCGTTAAGCGGGGTATGACTGTACACAGAAACGCTGTATTTTATGCTACCGAAGCAGGTGTCACTTTCGACAGGCCCCAGCCTGTATTCTCCCATACAAAATTGTTTAAAACTGTTCGTCGTATTCTTTTTACACTAATTATTTACAAAACATACCGCCCTGGGCAAATATGCAAATATATGTATTGTTGCATATATTCCCCAGGTGGGTTTAAATAAAATTTGACTGTTGTTCAAATTTTATTTACACAGAAATATATGTGTACTTTATAATTACAATTAATCTTATTATCTACATTACAATTGGTTTTTAAAAACTCCTTATAAAAGTAATTTTATAGCAATATGTAAGAAACAAACCCCTTTTGTGGTGGGTGACAAAATTCCTTCCCCCTATACAAACAGAGCAGCTGTTTACATCCTGCTTTCCTATTGTTGTATTGTTGTGTTTAAAGACACACTAGCTCACTGTACACTTGGTCAGCTTATATTTCCTTCTCTGTGTGGATCGGCTCTCGTCATAATAGACGATAGACATCCTGCATTAAACTTGTTCTGTGTATATAACAATGCCTATTGTATTCTTTGTGTACATTTATGCCGCTACTACGCTTCCTTATTTTGCGTTGCTTATGGTGCTCTCCCTTCTTACCAATACAAACATAACAGCTGTTCACATACTTACTTGCGTTTCTCTCTCTTGGTTCTTCGCTCTTACCTGCATTCATAGGGGCACAGTAATTCTCTTCTCTCTGTATAATATTAGTTTTATTTCTGTACTCTGTGCGAAACATGTGTTCAGATTGTGCGAGTAAAATAAATAAATCTTCAATCGTTTTAACTCCTTGTGTGTTACTAGCGAATCTACTATCTCTGTGAAAGTGATGTTCTAATTTAAGTACCAATTCGTGTTGTGTAAATGTGGATCTTACGTATTTACTTCTTTCAGTCAACTGGACTACGACATATTTTTCAATGGTGAGTGTACTTTACCTTGATACTTACCATATTCCAATTGGTCTCGTATTTGTTTTTGCATGTGAGTATTCCAATAGCAACCTTCAAATGAGTTTTTAAATTGTTCGTTAGCAGTTAAATTATATCGAGCACTCGTGTACCATCTTGCAGCAGAACCTTGAAAATGTTTACTAATAAAGTTAATTTTCTCTTTATAAGTTAAAGCATTACCTGTTAGCTCCATCTCTTGTTCACAGTTCAGTAAGCATTCAATTTGATTGTCACCATTTAATCCTTTGAAGACTAACAATTTTGTTCTTTCATCACTTTGTGTTGGATACACCATCATCTGCGTTGGTCCCCTCTTTAATTCCGTTTTTAGACGTTCTACTTTTCCATGTTGATTTTTCTTTAGTGTATTTATATCACTTGAATTTTCTTTTGTGGTTTTACTAGACTCTACTAGGGCAGTTTCCAGTGTCATTGTTCTGGCTTCCAACTCCTGTGTCGTATTGATGTTTTCATGGACTTGTTCACCGACTGCTTTTCTTTCCACCTCCTGCTCCTGCTTTGCTACTATAAACTTCTCATTCCAGTGTTCAGCTACTTGGTTCACACTATCTATTAATTCTTTAGACCATTCTGCTTTCTGTTCTTTAAATGTATTCTCCATCTTTAAAGTTTGTTCGTTTAGTGACTGTTCTACTCTATCTCCTAATCTTTCTATTCTGGTATTAGTTTCTTTGAGTTTTGTAGTCTGTTGCTCTTTAAAGTCTTTACCTTCAGCTTTAAATTCTTCACTATTCTTTTGCATTTGTTCATTATTTTTTGCTAATTCAGCTTTAAATTTGGCTTTAACTTCACCCCTATTTATACTCTATGTCAGCTATCAATTCTTCATGATTCTTTTGAATTAGTTCCTGGAGACTCCTAAACGTAGCCTCAATATCAACTCCTTTCTGCGGTGTAGCCATTTTGTTGTATTAGAATTTGTTTTATTATTAATTATTATTGGTAAACCGCGACTCTATTGGTTTTTATTTAATATTGTTTATTTATGTTTATTATTATTATAAATTATCTCATACCTACAATTTTTCTCCTCTTTCAGTTTTGTTGAGCGCCAGTTGTGAAATACACAACAATATTACAACTACAATACAATAATATTATTAACAATAATAACAATACTCTTATTAATTCTGAACATATATGATATTTAACATATATCGGGCCATACTTTGGGCACGCCAATTTATTATGGCACATTGAATATTGAGCCCCACATTGGTCGCACCAATTTATTATGCAACGTTACAACAAGTATTATACACACTTACCCAAATACAGTACCATGTACTCAATGCAAGTATAAAGTGTATTACACCGGCCAGGTCGCAGGATTTTTTTTTCTGGTTGCATCAAGTATACGTAGTTGCATAATTAAATAATTTTCAAAGAGGAGTGAGATGTTGTTGACATGAAATAATTATTTAAAACTGTTTCAAAATAACCATTCTATGATATATTAACATTAATAGAAAAATATTCAGATATTAAAATTTCAAATATTAGATAATGTTATACATAATATTATATTATAATATAATGTTATACATAATTATAATATTAGATATGTTATAAATTATACAAAAATAATGTTAATTATGTAATTGGTAAAAATATGAGGTCGTTAGGATTTACAACAAACTATGGATTAAGACAAGGAGGTGGACTGAGTCCGACATTATTCAACTTGTATATGGATGACATTATTAAGAAGTGTTCACTGAAGGTTAAGAAAATGCATGTTGGATACAGGAACTTGCGAAGTATAGAAATAGCAGAAGGGGCTTTTGTGGATGATGTAGTGCTAATGGCTACAAGTGAAAGGGCGTTACAGGGTAATTTGAATATATGGAATGAAGTTCTCTAGGAAAAAGGGATGAAAATAAATAAGACCAAAACAAAGGTAATGGTAATGGGGGAGAAAATAATAAATATAGAGATTGGAGGAGTGAAGATAGAACAAGTCAAACAATTCAGATATCTAGGGGTTATAATAGACAGTAATGGGAAACAAGAAGCCGCATTAAATGAAAGAATTGAAAAGGCTGTGAGACGTGGGTGCTATCCAAAAGCCAAAAAAGTAAAATCCAGGCGGCAGAAATGAAATATCGTAGGAGAGTAGAGGGAGTAGTGGTCTTTATTGGGAAGCTCGGTACCAAATGGGTTAAATGTACCAAGGGGGAGCCATTGGAAAACAACAACAACAACAACAGTAGTGGGAGTAACAAGGAAGAACAGAGTTAGGAATACACAAATGAGAGAGGATCTGGAAGTGATATCGATTCTGGATTTTATTGAACAGAGACAACTATGCTGGTGGGGACACATGCAGAGAATGGATAGTGATAGAATGGTAAAACAGGTTTGGGAGGCAAAATCAGGGGGGAGAAAGAAGAGAGGAAGACCGCGACTGACTTGGGATGGAATGATGGGAAACATGTTGAGAGAAAGAGGCTTGGGCTGGAGGGAAGTGAAGACATTGTCAATGGATAGAGTAAGATGGAAAAAATTTGTATATAGAGTGTAGTTGATGTACTTATCATATATTGATGTAACCCGACACCAATATGGTATAAGGGTATTTTGATAATAAATAATCAAATATTAGATAAATAAATATTCACTTTTATAAGCTTCACAAATATAATGTAACCTGCTATGCTGTTCATAACATATCAAACAAATAAACAACCATATAATCTTACTAGCTAAACAAACTTGTTAAACAAGTTATTTAAACCCTTTTTATTTTTGTGTGTCTGAAATTAACTCAAATTTTAAATAATAATAGCAACTCATTTATAAACAAAATAATATTAAGACTCAAGAATAACATTTATTGTTGCTATAAACAAAATAAAAAATAATATAACATTTACTTCCAATCTATTATTTATTTCTACTGACACCCAAATTTTTAACATACAACAAAAGATTAGTATTTCTGTTCTAGATTTTCTTGTTAAATTAAATTCTCTTATTTAACTACTATTTAACTTTCAAACTTTAATTATTTACTGGTAAGTTATTTTCGAGAGCTCTTTTCAAACAAAAAATATAATTTTTTTTTATCACCTGCATACATCCGCCTTAACCGTTGCGCGCGTGCATGCGTTTGGGTGTGTGTGTGTGTGTGTGTGTGTGTGTGTGTGTGTGTGTGTGTGCGCGCGCATCCAGCATCCTGAGAACTTGATGACTTGTATTGATTTTGTATTTGTTCAGGTATTAGTTTGTTTTGTGTTTTATGTTTGTATATTTTCCCAAATGTTCATTATGGTCCCTTTGTGTGACCAAACATGACACAATATTCAAAGCACTCAACATCGAAAATACACAAAATACTAATATACCTATACCCTGTAGACGTTAGAGATGAATTAATATATAATAATTGTGTTGATGAATGTGTGGAAAATGTTAGATAATGACATTGTTGTGAGCGCGAAAATGAATGGTTGTGTTGGAAATGTATTATTCAATAGTGGGGCTCAAGTGTTCCTAATTAATTAAAAGTTTATTAACAAACATAAGCACCAATTTAAGAAAACACCGATCTTACCTGTAAATAATACAATGGTCACTACAGCCACGGGCGACTCACAAATTATTGGCAAACAAGCATTTATCACAGTATTTTCACAAGGTATGGAAATTGAAGTACCAGTTCTTATAGTTAAAAATCTAGTTTATGACGTTATATTAGGCACTGACACTTTAAGAAAAATACACGCCACAATCAATTTTGCTAACAAAACGCAAAAATGCATAATTCAAAATAAACTACATACAATTAATGTGGGTCGTACGCACAGTACTATAAATAAAGACGAGCAGAATGTTAATCTACAGAAGCCAGCTGTTAATCGCGTACATAAGATAGCGAGTAACAGGCAAGTGCCCGGGAGTAAGATATCAGCTGATCAACAGAAACAATTAAATAATATTTGAAATAAATATGAATCGATTTTCCAAAACAAGCACACCGTTACCAACGTATATCAACATAAAATACCGGTTATTGATGAAAATAAATTTATAAGGAAGACATACCTGATTCCGTTCCATTATCAACAACAAGTTGAAGAAGAAATAAATAAAATGTTAGATAATATTATTGAAAGAGCAGATAGTAATTTTTTAAATCCTATGGTTGTCGTTAAGAAAAAGAATAAGGACATCCGTATTTGTTTAGATAAGCGCAACTTTAATACCATAACACAAAAGTGTTACGATAGTGCTCCCAACGCTGAAAATTTATTTGTAAAGTGTCGAGGGGTCAAATACATGTCATGTCTGGACCTAAAAAGTTTGTTTTGGCAGATCCCATTAGCCAAAGAGTGCCGGAAGTTCACAGCGTTTTTATATAAAAACAAATGCTACCAGTTTAAGGTAGTGCCTTTCGGATTGGTGACCAGCCTAGCCACTATGGTTAAGTGTCTTGAATTGGCACTAAGACCGGAAGTCGACGATTTTGTAAGTGTGTTTGTGGACGACATACTCATTATATCGAAGTCGTTCGAGGAGCATCTGCATCACCTGGATATTGTTTTCTGCAAGTTAAGAGATGAGAATCTTGCACTTAACTTGGACAAATCTGAGTTTGGAAAATCCCAAATAAAATTCCTGGGGCATATTATTTCGGCGGATTGGGTGAATACCGATCTGGAGAAAATCCAGGCCATTACGGAATTTCCAAATCCAACGAAAGCAAAGGATATCAGGGCGTTCCTGGGATTGACCGGATATTTTCATTGTTTCACTCCGGAATATTCTAAGACCATAGAACCGCTGCTGGAACTATTAAGGAAAAACACCAATTGGAGATGGGAAGAGCGACATGAGGCAGCATTCAACGCTACCAAAGAATTATACAGGTTCCATGTATTCTACCCGGAAAAAGAAGGTACGTATGTTCTAAATTGCGATGCGTCGGACTATGCGATCAGTGGAGTATTATATCAACATAATAGTAAGGGTGAACATAAGGTTATTGCCCACTCAAGTAGGTCATTAAAAGGGGCTGAGAGAATTACTTTACGTTGGAGAAGGAGATTCTCACGATCGTTTATTGTATAAGTAAATTTAGGTATTACCTTGTCGGTCAACACTTTGAAATTCTATCAGACAATCCGGCTTTATCTTTCATGCTAAAATGTAAACTTGCCAATGCGCATATATCGCATTGGATCATGGCAATCCAAGAATACGATTTTAGTATAAAGTATTGTAAAGCCAGTGAAAATAAAACAGCTGATACTCTAAGTAGATATCCCCCCGTCATCGAAGAACTGTACTCCTCAACCAGGAATGAAGTTCAAATTCTGGCAGTTAAATATGCATTACCCGAGGAATTAAAAAATAGATTGAAAATTATAAATGTCGAACAACGGCAGGATGCAAAATTAAAAAAGATCAGTGAGGAGATAAGAATTCAAGACAACCCGAAATATTAGATCGACGAGAATGTACTATATAAAATCATAGACGGGCAGTGGAAAATTATGGTACCTGATGGGCTTGTTGAAGATTTAACTTGGTCTTGCTCACGCGGGAGCATATAAATGTTATTTAGCTATGCGTGAAGACTTTGTATGGTTGAACATGGCTAGGAAGGTTAAATCTAGTTTGCGAACCTGTCACATATGCCAAACAGTGAAGTACCCAAATCAACATACCTATGTGGAAATGGGGAATATCATTACTAAAAATAAAAATGATCTAGTATGTATTGATTTTTTTAGGTCCGCTACCACGTGCATCGAGGGGTATGCAGAACCTGGTAGTATGCACGGATGTGTTTTCTAAACACGTAAGTTTGTACGCAATTGGACGACCCACCACGACGGCGGTATTAAATGTTGTATTGAATAAATACATTCCAAAATATGGTCCTGTAAAAAAAATTCTTTCTGACCAGGGTAAGCAATTCACCAATAGGAAGTGGCAGTCCGAATTGGAAAAGCACAATATACAGACGGTGTTAACAGCAATCCGGAGACCGCAAGGCAACCTCGCCAAAAGGGTCAACAGGGAGTTAGATCGACTGTTTCGTACTTATTGTAATACCAACCAAAGTAGGTGGCTGGATTATCTCGAGTTTTTCGAGGCGTCCATGAACGGGAATTACAATGACACGACAGGATTTACGCCTAACGAGTTACAAACCGGAGAAATGCCAAAGCGTGTCTGGGATGGGTGCATCAGGAGGATTGTAACACAGAATTTGCCTATTCTAAATGTGGTAAAAAGGATAGAAGCCAGGAGATGCATTAAAAGATGTGCCGAAGAACGGACTGAGAAATTTAATGCTGATCACAAGCTGGTAACTTTCAAAACTGGTGAGAAGGTACTCTTGCGGGCTTTCAGCGTAGGGCACAGGGAGGATAACACCACAGCCAAATTCTTTAGATTATACAACGGTCCATATATTTTATCGGAGCAAGTGGGTAAAAACACATACATTGTCACAAACCCAAATACTAATCGGGTGATAGGGAAGTTCCATGCATCATCCTTAAGAAAATATTATGTCAAAGAAAATTGAACTTAATATGCCAGGGTATAGGTGGTGTGAAATTATATGAAAATATGTGTAAAGTTTAAGAATAATTGTGATCATGTTGGATAAATGTTTTCAATGAACTGAGGTATACGTTTAAATTAGCAAAATGACTTCAGAAGTGTTGATAAGCTTATCTGTATTTCGGAATATAGGGCAATATCCAACCACGTGCATTTGTTTATGTTATTACTGTCAAAGTGACAGTTGAGGAATGTTGTTTTGAAAGAAGTTATTTATTTATTTTGGTTTTGGCTTTATTATGTTATTATTTGGAGTGTTATTGGGAGAAGGATATTTCATTTAGGTTAGAAAAAGAAAATTTGTATTCCATGTAACAAATTTTGTTTACACGTGGTGGGGTTAATCCTGCAACAAAACTGGATGTTAAGTTGTATTGATCGTATGTGAGCATGGATGACGAACATTGACATGTCTAAAATGGTTTTATTCAGTTTTTTGTCTTTTAGCTGTAAGTTTTGTATTTAGCAATGGATAAGGACGTAGGTTATATCAAATTCTTTATAAAAATGTGTTCTTTTATGTCATGTACTTTGTGTGTGAAATTGTACGCGGGTGATAAACCTTATTCGTTATATTTTCCGCGGTAATCAACCAATCGACGTGAAACTTTGACAGTGGATTGTTTATGTAAATAGCTACAGTTTTTATATACAGTACTCTGAGGTTTCCAACTATTTTATAAATATGGTTTTTTGTATAGGAAAAAACTCAGCTTTTAACTCTTATCAATGATAGAGTAATAAAATTCATAGATAAAATCATTGCAAGTTCTTGCGGATTTATATAAAGCTTTGCATGTAACTCTTATATCTTTTGCTAATATCAACCATGTTACATCGGATGGACCAATCAGAAGACACTAATTTCATTATTATTCGTACTCTGTGAGTACGGGTCGACACAGTTGGTCGATAACATTTGCCGAGTTGTTGTGTCTGTCGACGAGAGTTTTTCTTGTACGGAATTATAGAAATCTAAACTTACAATAAAACTTGGAACTCTGCTAGCTTTTCGTAAAAGAACCAAGCGGGTTAACAACCTCAGTATAAAAATTATTATTATATTTAAGTGCTTTTCGTGGTAGTCAAGATAGTCCGCATAGGGAATTATTGAACACTTCAAGCTTTCACGGAAGGTGTAAGCTAAATACACCGCTTTTATAATAAATACCCATATTCACCCTGAGATGTAATAAAAATTAACATGTAAATTAATAATAATTTTTGCGAGCGAGAACGCTAATTATTGTGAGAGTGACAATTGTGTGAAAAGTCTATTTGGTATTAGCAGTTCGACGGAATCGTCAGCTTGACATACAGAGGAAGCGCCGCTGGAGCAAACCGCCGATGAAGAGGACGCCACGACAAAGATGGCGCCATGATGAAGAGGACACTAGAAGGAGAGCGACGCCGATGAAGAGGATGCCAGTACGGAGAGCGATGCCGAGAGGAGGATACGCACATCCGGAGGAACAAATCAGCAAGTGCACGGATATCATCTAACAAGTAAAATCGATCTAAAATCGAACTATATTAACTTTATTCAAAATATAAAACTCATGACAATTATGTAATTTAATATACATCGTAAAAACTATTATTTCTTGTGTGTAATAAATAATTTTTCATTACCTCCATTATAGACTCATTTGTAATTTCTTCACACACACTATATCCTATGCGAAAATAATAATCTGTATCGTTGCATAGAGATATTTGGTGCTTGCCAACGTTGGGCACGATTTTGTATTAATTTAAGAATATTATTTTGATTTGTGTATAGACTAAAGTTATTTGAACTATTTGTGTGTGTTGTTCTATTTGTAATCAGGGAGTGTATATAAAAATTTGAATATTCTCTGTTATCAGATATTTGAACAATATTAGTAATTTTGTTTATTTGGATGCTGAATTATTATTTTTCGTGGGTTAGGTTAAGTTTTGTGTACATTTGATTGAGATACTTGACGGTAACATTTTACAACATATAAATTGAACATTATTCCGTAATAAAAGGTGGTAATAATAGTGCCGTTTCGATAAATAAGAACTATAATATTTGTTTACAATTATAAATAATAATCAGTATGGCCGAAGGACTCGAATTTCAGAATACATTAGCGACATTATTGGTCAATATGCAAAAGCTGTCTGAAGAAAATAAAGCAAATAAGGAAGAAGCAGCGAAACAGAATAAGTCACTTCATGACGAAAATAAAAGAATTTTTATGTCAGTTCATGACCAAGCAAAACAAAGTAAACAGCTTTTAGAGTCCACGGAGAAACGTATCGGCGAGAAGGTAGAATTAATTCGCAGTAATATTGAGACCGCTTTAGAAGCGAATAATTCTCGCATCAGCGAATGTGAAGCAAATATCACTGGAATAGAGGAAAGAGTGACTCATCATACATCGACCGTAAATGAGCTTGTAGCTGAGCAAGATCAGTGGATACAGGAGATGAAACAATAGCTGACCCGACTCCAGAGTACCTCGACACCAGCGATTCAGACCACGTATATCTATAGAACTTTGAATGAAACAAATTCGCAGTTAAAATTCTATGGTAGGGACACTGAGAATCCGCTTCACTTCCTTAAGAGTTACGACAGAGACATGGAAGCAATAGATGACAGTCTGAGCGAGATGGATAAGGTAAACTATGTTGTAAGAAGATTAAAAGGTACCGCAGCTGAGTGGTTCACCATCATAGAGGATAAGGTAGGTACATATCAAGATCTGGTGCTACACTTTAGGGCTAGATACTGGAACAGCGAGATACAGAGAAAGATACGTGTACAGCTGGAGTTTGGTAGATATTCAAGTTTAAAAGGATCCAAAGAAAATTATTTAATTCAACTGATATCTCGAGCAAAATATCTGGAACCAGTAATGTCAGAACCAGAAATGGTTATTAAATTGGCTCATCATTTTGGACGCAGAATTTCCACGGAGAAACGTATCGGCGAGACAGTAGAATTAATTCGCAGTAATATTGAGACCGCTTTAGAAGCGAATAATTCTCGCATCAGCGAATGTGAAGCAAAGATCACTGGAATAGAGGAAAGAGTGACTCATCATACATCGACCGTAAATGAGCTCGTAGCTGAGCAAGATCAGTGGATACAGGAGTTGAAACAATAGCTGACCCGACTCCAGAGTACCTCGACACCAGTGAATCAGACCACGTGTATCTATAGAACTTTGGATGAAACAAATTCGCAGTTAAAATTCTATGGTAGGGACACTGAGAATCTGCTTCACTTCCTTAAGAGTTGCGACAGAGACATGGAAGCAATAGGTGACAGCCTGAGTGAGATGGATAAGGTAAACTATGTTGTAAGAAGATTAAAAGGTATCGCAGCTGAGTGGTTCACCATCATAGAGGATAAGGTAGGTACATATCAAGATCTGGTGCTACACTTTAGGGCTAGATACTGGAACAGCGAGATACAGAGAAAGATACGTGTACAGCTGGAGTTTGGTAGATATTCAAGTTTTAAAGGATCCAAAGAAAATTATTTAATTCAACTGATTTCTCGAGCAAAATATCTGGAACCAGTAATGTCAGAACCAGAAATGGTTATTAAATTGGCTCATCATTTTGGACGCGGAATTCAAATCGCGGTGATTATTCAAGGAATTAAATCATTAGAGGAACTACTCCTATTGTTAACTAAGTGGGATAATGTTGATAGCCAAAGTAGTGGTAATAATAATAGTGAACCAGCTCATAAACAATTTCAGCCACAACAACTACAACAGTTTAAAAACAAATCGAATTTCCAAAGATTCAATCAAAGCAACGTATCGGCAATTACCGAAACAAGTCCAAACGAAGAGCAATCAAAAAACAAGTAAGGTTGCATGGCGTGAGTCCGTGTGATAAATTAAAAAATAAAAATAAAAATAAGGATATAAAGACAAGTAAAACATACCATAACAAACGGCAGTATCAAAAATCATGTGTTAGCAATACTAGTGATAAGAAAGTATACATCGCATCTGGGCTATACCCTGTAGATGTTAGAGATGAATTAATATATAATAATTGTGTTGATGAATGTGTGGAAAATGTTAGATAATGACATTGTTGTGAGCGCGAAAATGAATGGTTGTGTTGGAAATGTATTATTCAATAGTGGGGCTCAAGTGTTCCTAATTAAATTAAAGTTTATGAACAAATATAAGCACCAATTTAAGGAAACACCGATCTTACCTGTAAATAATACAATGGTCACTACAGCCACGGGCGACTCACAAATTATTGGCAAACAAGCATTTATCACAATATTTTCACAAGGTATGGAAATTGAAGTACCAGTTCTTATAGTTAAAAATCTAGTTTATGACGTTATATTAGGCACTGACACTTTAAGAAAAATACACGCCACAATCAATTTTGCTAACAAAACGCAAAAATGCATAATTCAAAATAAACTACATACAATTAATGTGGGTCGTACGCACAGTACTATAAATAAAGACGAGCAGAATGTTAATCTACAGAAGCCAGCTGTTAATCGCGTACATAAGATAGCGAGTAACAGGCAAGTGCCCGGGAGTAAGATAACAGCTGATCAACAAAAACAATTAAATAATATTTGAAATAAATATGAATTGATTTTCCAAAACAAGCACACCTTTACCAACGTATATGAAAATAAAATACGGGTTATTGATGAAAATAAATTTATAAGGAAGACATACCTGATTCCGTTACATTATCAACAACAAGTTGAAGAAGAAATAAAATGTTAGATAATATTATTGAACGAGCGGATAGTAATTTTTTAAATCCTATGGTTGTCGTTAAGAAAAAGAATAAGGACATCCGTATTTGTTTAGATAAGCGCAACCTTAATACCATAACACAAAAGTGTTACGATTGTGCTCCCAACACTGAAAATTTATTTGTAAAGTGTCAAGGGGTGAAATACATGTCGCGTCTGGACCTAAAAAGTGGGTTTTGGCAGATCCCATTAGCCAAAGTGCCGGAAGTTCACAGCGTTTTTATATAAAAACAAATGTTACCAGTTTAAGGTAGTGCCTTTCGGATTGGTGACCAGCCTAGCCACTATGGTTAAGTGTCTTGAATTGGCACTAGGACTGGAAGTCGACGATTTTGTAAGTGTGTTTGTGGACGACATACTCATTATATCGAAGTCGTTCGAGGAGCATCTGCATCACCTGGATATTGTTTTCTGCAAGTTAAGAGATGAGAATCTTGCACTTAACTTGGACAAATCTGAGTTTGGAAAATCCCAAATAAAATTCCTGGGGCATATTATTTCGGTGGATTGGGTGAATACCGATCTGGAGAAAATCCAGGCCATTACGGAATTTCCAAATCCAACGAAAGCAAAGGATATCAGGGCGTTCCTGGGATTGACCGGATATTTTCATTGTTTCACTCCGGAATATTCTAAGACCATAGAACCGCTGCTGGAACTATTAAGGAAAAACACCAATTGGAGATGGGAAGAGCGACATGAGGCAGCATTCAATGCTACCAAAGAATTATACAGGTTCCATGTATTCTACCCGGAAAAAGAGGGTACGTATGTTCTAAATTGCGATGCGTCGGACTATGCGATCGGTGGAGTATTATATCAACATATTAGTAAGGGTGAACATAAGGTTATTGCCCACATAAATAGGTCCTTAAAAGGGGCAGAGAGAATTACTTTACGTTGGAGGAGATTCTCACGATCATTTATTGTATAAGTAAATTTAGATATTACCTTGTCGGTCAACACTTTGAAATTCTATCAGACAATCCGGCTTTATCTTTCATGCTAAAATGTAAACTTGCCAATGCGCATATATCGCGTTGGATCATAGCGATCCAAGAATATGATTTTAGTATAAAGTATTGTAAAGCCAGTGAAAATAAAACAGCTGATACTCTAAGTAGATATCCCACCGTCATCGAAGAACTGTACTCCTCAACCAGGAATGAAGTTCAAATTCTGGCAGTTAAATATGCATTACCCGAGGAATTAAAAAATAGATTGAAATTTATAAATGTCGAACAACAGCAGGATGCAAAATTAAAAAAGATCAGTGAGTAGATAAGAATTCAAGACAACCCGAAATATTAGATCGACGAGAATGTACTATATAAAATCATAGACGGGCAATGGAAAATTATGGTACCTGATGGGCTTGTTGAAGATTTACATTGGGCATGCCATGAGAGTCTTGCTCATGCGGGAGCATATAAATGTTATTTAGCTATGCGTGAAGACTTTGTATGGTTGAACATGGCTAGGAAGGTTAAATCTAGTTTGCGAACCTGTCATATGCCAAACAGTGAAGTACCCAAATCAACATACCTATGTGGAAATGGGGAATATCATTACTAAAAATAAAAACGATCTAGTATGTATTGATTTTTTAGGTCCGCTACCACGTGCATCGAGGGGTATGAAGAACCTGGTAGTATGCACGGATGAGTTTTCTAAACACGTAAGTTTGTACGCAATTGGACGACCCACCACGACGGCGGTATTAAATGTTGTATTGAATAAATACATTCCACAATATGGTCCGTAAAAAAAATTCTTTCTGACCAGGGTAAGCAATTCACCAATAGGAAGTGAAAGTTGTAAAGTTAAAGTAATATGTGTAAAGTTTAAGAATAATTGTGATCATGTTGGATAAATGTTTTGAATGAATTGAGGTATACGTTTAAATTAGCAAAATGACTTCAGAAGTGTTGATAAGTTTATCTGTATTTCGGAATATAGGTCAATATCCAACCACGTGCGTTTGTTTATGTTATTACTGTCAAAGTGACAGTT
Source organism: Magicicada septendecula (assembly GCA_034769895.1). Taxonomy (NCBI): domain Eukaryota; kingdom Metazoa; phylum Arthropoda; class Insecta; order Hemiptera; family Cicadidae; genus Magicicada; species Magicicada septendecula. Next base: position 34,756,748 of record CM068376.1, on the reverse strand, counting down.
GAGGAATGTTGTTTTGAAAGAAGTTATTTATTTATTTTGGTTTTGGCTTTATTATGTTATTATTTGGAGTGTTATTGGGAGAAGGATATTTCATTTAGGTTAGAAAAAGAAAATTTGTATTCCATGTAACAAATTTTGTTTACACGTAGTGGGGTTAATCCTGCAACAAAACAGGATGTTAAGTTGTATTGATCGTATGTGAGCATGGATGACGAACATTGACATGTCTAAAATGGTTTTATTCAGTTTTTTGTCTTTTAGCTGTAAGTTTTGTATTTAGCAATGGATAAGGACGTAGGTTATATCAAATTCTTTATAAAAATGTGATCTTTTATGACATGTACTTTGTGTGTGAAATTGTGCGTGGGTGATAAACTTTATTCGCTATATCTTCCGCGGTAATCAACCAATCGATGTGAAACTTTGACAGTGGATTGCTTATATAAATAGCTACAGTTTTTATATACTCTGAGGTTTCCAACTATTTTATAAATATGGTTTTTTGTATAGGAAAACTCAGCTTTTAACTCTTATCAATGATAGAGTAATAAAATTCATAGATAAAATCATTGCAAGTTCTTGCGGATTTATACAAAGTTTTGCATGTAACTCTTATATCTTTTGCTAATATCAACCATGTGACATCGGATGTACCAATCAGAAGACACTAATTTCATTATTATTCGTACTCTGTGAGTATGGGTCGACACAGTTGGTCGATAGCATTTGCCGAGTGAAGTTGTGTCTGTCGACGAGAGTTTTTCTCGTACGGAATTATAGAAATCTAAACTTACAATAAAACTTGGAACTCTGCTAGCTTTTTGTAAAAGAACCAAGCGGGTTAACAACCTCAGTATAAAAATTATTATTATATTTAAGTGCTTTTCGTGGTAGTCAAGATAGTCCGCATAGGGAATTATTGAACACTTCAAGCTTTCACGGAAGGTGTAAGCTAAATACACCGCTTTTATAATAAATACCCATATTCACCCTGAGATGTAATAAAAATTAACATGTAAATTAATAATAATTTTTGCGAGCGAGAACGCTAATTATTGTGAGAGTGACAATTGTGTGAAAAGTCTATTTGGTATTAGCAGTTCGACGGAATCGTCAGCTTGACATACAGAGGAAGCGCCGCTGGAGCAAACCGCCGATGAAGAGGACGCCACGACAAAGATGGCGCCATGATGAAGAGGACACTAGAAGGAGAGCGACGCCGATGAAGAGGATGCCAGTACGGAGAGCGATGCCGAGAGGAGGATACGCACATCCGGAGGAACAAATCAGCAAGTGCACGGATATCATCTAACAAGTAAAATCGAACTATATTAACTTTATTCAAAATATAAAACTCAAGACAATTATGTAATTTAATATACATCGTAAAAACTATTATTTCTTGTGTGTAATAAATAATTTTTCATTACCTCCATTATAGACTCATTTGTAATTTCTTCACACACTCTATATCCTATGCGAAAATAATAATCTGTATAGTTGCATAGAGATATTTGGTGCTTGCCAACGTTGGGCACGATTTTGTATTAATGTAAAGAATATTATTTTGATTTGTGTATAGACTAAAGTCATTTGAACTATTTGTGTGTGTTGTTCTGTTTGTAATCAGGGAGTGTATATAATAAATTTGAATATTCTCTGTTATCAGATATTTGAACAATATTAGTAATTGTGTTTATTTGGAGGCTGAATTATTATTTTTCGTGGGTTAGGTTAAGTTTTGTGTACATTTGATTGAGATACTTGACGGTAACATTTTACAACATATAAATTGAACATTATTCCGTAATAAAAGGTGTTAATAATAGTGCCGTTTTGATAAATAAGAACTATAATATTTGTTTACAATTATAAATAATAATCAATATGGCCGAATGACTCGAATTTCAGAATACATTAGCTTCATTATTGGTGAATATGCAAAAGCTGTCCGAAGAAAATAAAGCAAATAAGGAAGAAGCAGCGAAACAGAATAAGTCACTTCATGACGAAAATAAAAGAATTTTTATGTCAGTTCATGACCAAGCAAAACAAAGTAAACAGCTTTTAGAGTCCACGGAGAAACGTATCGGCGAGAAGGTAGAATTAATTCGCAGTAATATTGAGACCGCTTTAGAAGCGAATAATTCTCGCATCAGCGAATGTGAAGCAAAGATCACTGGAATAGAGGAAAGAGTGACTCATCATACATCGACCGTAAATGAGCTCGTAGCTGAGCAAGATCAGTGGATACAGGAGTTGAAACAATAGCTGACCCGACTCCAGAGTACCTCAACACCAGCGAATCAGACCACGTATATCTATAGAACGTTGGATGAAACAAATTCACAGTTAAAATTCTATGGTAGGGACACTGAGAATCCGCTTCACTTCCTTAAGAGTTGCGACAGAGACATGGAAGCAATAGGTGACAGCCTGAGTGAGATGGATAAGGTAAACTATGTTGTAAGAAGATTAAAAGGTACCGCAGCTGAGTGGTTCACCATCATAGAGGATAAGGTAGGTACATATCAAGATCTGGTGCTACACTTTAGGGCTAGATACTGGAACAGCGAGATACAGAGAAAGATACATGTACAGCTGGAGTTTGGTAGATATTCAAGTTTAAAAGGATCCAAAGAAAATTATTTAATTCAACTGATATCTCGAGCAAAATATCTGGAACCAGTAATGTCAGAACCAGAAATGGTTATTAAATTGGCTCATCATTTTGGACGCAGAATTTCCACGGAGAAACGTATCGGCGAGAAGGTAGAATTAATTCGCAGTAATATTGAGACCGCTTTAGAAGCGAATAATTCTCGCATCAGCGAATGTGAAGCAAAGATCACTGGAATAGAGGAAAGAGTGACTCATCATACATCGACCGTAAATGAGCTCGTAGCTGAGCAAGATCAGTGGATACAGGAGTTGAAACAATAGCTGACCCGACTCCAGAGTACCTCGACACCAGTGAATCAGACCACGTGTATCTATAGAACTTTGGATGAAACAAATTCGCAGTTAAAATTCTATGGTAGGGACACTGAGAATCCGCTTCACTTCCTTAAGAGTTGCGACAGAGACATGGAAGCAATAGGTGACAGCCTGAGTGAGATGGATAAGGTAAACTATGTTGTAAGAAGATTAAAAGGTATCGCAGCTGAGTGGTTCACCATCATAGAGGATAAGGTAGGTACATATCAAGATCTGGTGCTACACTTTAGGGCTAGATACTGGAACAGCGAGATACAGAGAAAGATACGTGTACAGCTGGAGTTTGGTAGATATTCAAGTTTAAAAGGATCCAAAGAAAATTATTTAATTCAACTGATGTCTCGAGCAAAACCAGTAATGTCAGAACCAGAAATGGTTATTAAATTGGCTCATCATTTTGGACACGGAATTCAAATCGCGGTGATTATTCAAGGAATTAAATCATTAGAGGAACTACTCCTATTGTTAACTAAGTGGGATAATGTTGATAGCCAAAGTAGTGGTAATAATAATAGTGAACCAGCCCATAAACAATTTCAGCCACAACAACTACAACAGTTTAAAAACAAATCGAATTTCCAAAGATTCAATCAAAGCAACGTATCGGCAATTACCGAAACAAGTCCAAACGAAGAGCAATCAAAAAACAAATAAGGTTGCATGGCGTGAGTCCGTGTGATAAATTAAAAAATAAAAATAAAAATAAGGATATAAAGACAAGTAAAACATACCATAACAAACGGCAGTATCAAAAATCATGTGTTAGCCATACTAGTGATAAGAAAGTATACATCGCATCTGGGCTATACCCTGTAGATGTTAGAGATGAATTAATATATAATAATTGTGTTGATGAATGTGTGGAAAATGTTAGATAATGGCATTGTTGTGAGCGCGAAAATGAATGGTTGTGTTGGAAATGTATTATTCAATAGTGGGGCTCAAGTGTTCCTAATTAATTTAAAGTTTATGAACAAATATAAGCACCAATTTAAGGAAACACCGATCTTACCTGTAAATAATACAATGGTCACTACAGCCACGGGCGACTCACAAATTATTGGCAAACAAGCATTTATCACAATATTTTCACAAGGTATGGAAATTGAAGTACCAGTTCTTATAGTTAAAAATCTAGTTTATGACGTTATATTAGGCACTGACACTTTAAGAAAAATACACGCCACAATCAATTTTGCTAACAAAACGCAAAAATGCATAATTCAAAATAAACTACATACAATTAATGTGGGTCGTACGCACAGTACTATAAATAAAGATGAGCAGAATGTTAATCTACAGAAGCCAGCTGTTAATCGCGTACATAAGATAGCGAGTAACAGGCAAGTGCCCGGGAGTAAGATAACAGCTGATCAACAAAAACAATTAAATAATATTTGAAATAAATATGAATTGATTTTCCAAAACAAGCACACCTTTACCAACGTATATGAAAATAAAATACGGGTTATTGATGAAAATAAATTTATAAGGAAGACATACCTGATTCCGTTACATTATCAACAACAAGTTGAAGAAGAAATAAAATGTTAGATAATATTATTGAACGAGCGGATAGTAATTTTTTAAATCCTATGGTTGTCGTTAAGAAAAAGAATAAGGACATCCGTATTTGTTTAGATAAGCGCAACCTTAATACCATAACACAAAAGTGTTACGATTGTGCTCCCAACACTGAAAATTTATTTGTAAAGTGTCAAGGGGTGAAATACATGTCGCGTCTGGACCTAAAAAGTGGGTTTTGGCAGATCCCATTAGCCAAAGTGCCGGAAGTTCACAGCGTTTTTATATAAAAACAAATGTTACCAGTTTAAGGTAGTGCCTTTCGGATTGGTGACCAGCCTAGCCACTATGGTTAAGTGTCTTGAATTGGCACTAGGACTGGAAGTCGACGATTTTGTAAGTGTGTTTGTGGACGACATACTCATTATATCGAAGTCGTTCGAGGAGCATCTGCATCACCTGGATATTGTTTTCTGCAAGTTAAGAGATGAGAATCTTGCACTTAACTTGGACAAATCTGAGTTTGGAAAATCCCAAATAAAATTCCTGGGGCATATTATTTCGGTGGATTGGGTGAATACCGATCTGGAGAAAATCCAGGCCATTACGGAATTTCCAAATCCAACGAAAGCAAAGGATATCAGGGCGTTCCTGGGATTGACCGGATATTTTCATTGTTTCACTCCGGAATATTCTAAGACCATAGAACCGCTGCTGGAACTATTAAGGAAAAACACCAATTGGAGATGGGAAGAGCGACATGAGGCAGCATTCAACGCTACCAAAGAATTATACAGGTTCCATGTATTCTACCCGGAAAAAGAAGGTACGTATGTTCTAAATTGCGATGCGTCGGTCTATGCGATCGGTGGAGTATTATATCAACATATTAGTAAGGGTGAACATAAGGTTCTTGCCCACATAAATAGGTCCTTAAAAGGGGCAGAGAGAATTACTTTACGTTGGAGGAGATTCTCACGATCATTTATTGTATAAGTAAATTTAGATATTACCTTGTCGGTCAACACTTTGAAATTCTATCAGACAATCCGGCTTTATCTTTCATGCTAAAATGTAAACTTGCCAATGCGCATATATCGCGTTGGATCATAGCGATCCAAGAATATGATTTTAGTATAAAGTATTGTAAAGCCAGTGAAAATAAAACAGCTGATACTCTAAGTAGATATCCCCCCGTCATCGAAGAACTGTACTCCTCAACCAGGAATGAAGTTCAAATTCTGGCAGTTAAATATGCATTACCCGAGGTTTTAAAAAAATAGATTGAAATTTATAAATGTCGAACAACAGCAGGATGCAAAATTAAAAAAGATCAGTGAGTAGATAAGAATTCAAGACAACCCGAAATATTAGATCGACGAGAATGTACTATATAAAATCATAGACGGGCAATGGAAAATTATGGTACCTGATGGGCTTGTTGAAGATTTACATTGGGCATGCCATGAGAGTCTTGCTCATGCGGGAGCATATAAATGTTATTTAGCTATGCGTGAAGACTTTGTATGGTTGAACATGGCTAGGAAGGTTAAATCTAGTTTGCGAACCTGTCATATGCCAAACAGTGAAGTACCCAAATCAAAATACCTATGTGGAAATGGGGAATATCATTACTAAAAATAAAAATGATCTAGTATGTATTGATTTTTTAGGTCCGCTACCACGTGCATCGAGGGGTATGAAGAACCTGGTAGTATGCACGGATGAGTTTTCTAAACACGTAAGTTTGTACGCAATTGGACGACCCACCACGACGGCGGTATTAAATGTTGTATTGAATAAATACATTCCAAAATATGGTCCGTAAAAAAAATTCTTTCTGACCAGGGTAAGCAATTCACCAATAGGAAGTGAAAGTTGTAAAGTTAAAGTAATATGTATAAAGTTTAAGAATAATTGTGATCATGTTGGATAAATGTTTTGAATGAACTGAGCTATACGTTTAAATTAGCAAAATGACTTCAGAAGTGTTGATAAGCTTATCTGTATTTCGGAATATAGGTCAATATCCAACCACGTGCGTTTGTTTATGTTATTACTGTCAAAGTGACAGCTGAGGAATGTTGTTTTGAAAGAAGTTATTTATTTATTTTGGTTTTGGCTTTATTATGTTATTATTTGGAGTGTTATTGGGAGAAGGATATTTCATTTAGGTTAGAAAAAGAAAATTTGTATTCCATGTAACAAATTTTGTTTACACGTGGTGGGGTTAATCCTGCAACAAAACAGGATGTTAAGTTGTATTGATCGTATGTGAGCATGGATGACGAACATTGACATGTCTAAAATGGTTTTATTCAGTTTTTTGTCTTTTAGCTGTAAGTTTTGTATTTAGCAATGGATAAGGACGTATGTTATATCAAATTCTTTATAAAAATGTGTTCTTTTATGTCATGTACTTTGTGTGTGAAATTGTACGCGGGTGATAAACCTTATTCGCTATATCTTCCGCGGTAATCAACCAATCGACGTGAAACTTTGACAGTGGATTGCTTATATAAATAGCTACAGTTTTTATATACAGTACTCTGAAGTTTCCAACTATTTTATAAATATGGTTTTTTGTATAGGAAAAAACTCAGCTTTTAACTCTTATCAATGATAGAGTAATAAAATTCATAGATAAAATCATTGCAAGTTCTTGCGGATTTATATAAAGCTTTGCATGTAACTCTTATATCTTTTGCTAATATCAACCATGTTACATCGGATGGACCAATCAGAAGACACTAATTTCATTATTATTCGTACTCTGTGAGTACGGGTCGACACAGTTGGTCGATAGCATTTGCCGAGTGAAGTTGTGTCTGTCGACGAGAGTTTTTCTCGTACGGAATTATAGAAATCTAAACTTACAATAAAACTTGGAACTCTGCTAGCTTTTTGTAAAAGAACCAAGCGGGTTAACAACCTCAGTATAAAAATTATTATTATATTTAAGTGCTTTTCGTGGTAGTCAAGATAGTCCGCATAGGGAATTATTGAACACTTCAAGCTTTCACGGAAGGTGTAAGCTAAATACACCGCTTTTATAATAAATACCCATATTCACCCTGAGATGTAATAAAAATTAACATGTAAATTAATAATAATTTTTGCGAGCGAGAACGCTAATTATTGTGAGAGTGACAATTGTGTGAAAAGTCTATTTGGTATTAGCAGTTCGACGGAATCGTCAGCTTGACATACAGAGGAAGCGCCGCTGGAGCAAACCGCCGATGAAGAGGACGCCACGACAAAGATGGCGCCATGATGAAGAGGACACTAGAAGGAGAGCGACGCCGATGAAGAGGATGCCAGTACGGAGAGCGATGCCGAGAGGAGGATACGCACATCCGGAGGAACAAATCAGCAAGTGCACGGATATCATCTAACAAGTAAAATCGAACTATATTAACTTTATTCAAAATATAAAACTCAAGACAATTATGTAATTTAATATACATCGTAAAAACTATTATTTCTTGTGTGTAATAAATAATTTTTCATTACCTCCATTATAGACTCATTTGTAATTTCTTCACACACTCTATATCCTATGCGAAAATAATAATCTGTATAGTTGCATAGAGATATTTGGTGCTTGCCAACGTTGGGCACGATTTTGTATTAATGTAAAGAATATTATTTTGATTTGTGTATAGACTAAAGTCATTTGAACTATTTGTGTGTGTTGTTCTGTTTGTAATCAGGGAGTGTATATAATAAATTTGAATATTCTCTGTTATCAGATATTTGAACAATATTAGCAATTGTGTTTATTTGGAGGCTGAATTATTATTTTTCGTGGGTTAGGTTAAGTTTTGTGTACATTTGATTGAGATACTTGACGGTAACATTTTACAACATATAAATTGAACATTATTCCGTAATAAAAGGTGTTAATAATAGTGCCGTTTTGATAAATAAGAACTATAATATTTGTTTACAATTATAAATAATAATCAATATGGCCGAAGGACTCGAATTTCAGAATACATTAGCTTCATTATTGGTGAATATGCAAAAGCTGTCCGAAGAAAATAAAGCAAATAAGGAAGAAGCAGCGAAACAGAATAAGTCACTTCATGACGAAAATAAAAGAATTTTTATGTCAGTTCATGACCAAGCAAAACAAAGTAAACAGCTTTTAGAGTCCACGGAGAAACGTATCGGCGAGAAGGTAGAATTAATTCGCAGTAATATTGAGACCGCTTTAGAAGCGAATAATTCTCGCATCAGCGAATGTGAAGCAAAGATCACTGGAATAGAGGAAAGAGTGACTCATCATACATCGACCGTAAATGAGCTCGTAGCTGAGCAAGATCAGTGGATACAGGAGTTGAAACAATAGCTGACCCGACTCCAGAGTACCTCAACACCAGCGAATCAGACCACGTATATCTATAGAACGTTGGATGAAACAAATTCACAGTTAAAATTCTATGGTAGGGACACTGAGAATCCGCTTCACTTCCTTAAGAGTTGCGACAGAGACATGGAAGCAATAGGTGACAGCCTGAGTGAGATGGATAAGGTAAACTATGTTGTAAGAAGATTAAAAGGTACCGCAGCTGAGTGGTTCACCATCATAGAGGATAAGGTAGGTACATATCAAGATCTGGTGCTACACTTTAGGGCTAGATACTGGAACAGCGAGATACAGAGAAAGATACATGTACAGCTGGAGTTTGGTAGATATTCAAGTTTAAAAGGATCCAAAGAAAATATTTAATTCAACTGATATCTCAAGCAAAATATCTGGAACCAGTAATGTCAGAACCAGAAATGGTTATTAAATTGGCTCATCATTTTGGACGCGGAATTCAAATCGCGGTGATTATTCAAGGAATTAAATCATTAGAGGAACTACTCCTATTGTTAACTAAGTGGGATAATGTTGATAGCCAAAGTAGTGGTAATAATAATAGTGAACCAGCTCGTAAACAATTTCAGCCACAACAACTACAACAGTTTAAAAACAAATCGAATTTCCAAAGATTCAATCAAAGCAACGTATCGGCAATTACCGAAACAAGTCCAAACGAAGAGCAATCAAAAAACGAGTAAGGTTGCACGGCGTGAGTCCGTGTGATAAATTAAAAAATATAAATAAAAATAAGGATATAAAGACAAGTAAAACATACCATAACAAACGGCAGTATCAAAAATCATGTGTTAGCAATACTAGTGATAAGAAAGTATACATCGCATCTGGGCTATACCCTGTAGACGTTAGAGATGAATTAATATATAATAATTGTGTTGATGAATGTGTGGAAAATGGTAGATAATGACATTGTTGTGAGCGCGAAAATGAATGGTTGTGTTGGAAATGTATTATTCAATAGTGGGGCTCAAGTGTTCCTAATTAATTAAAAGTTTATTAACAAACGTAAGCACCAATTTAAGAAAACACCGATCTTACCTGTAAATAATACAATGGTCACTACAGCCACGGGCGACTCACAAATTATTGGCAAACAAGCATTTATCACAATATTTTCACAAAGTATGGAAATTGAAGTACCAGTTCTTATAGTTAAAAATCTAGTTTATGACGTTATATTAGGCACTGACACTTTAAGAAAAATACACGCCACAATCAATTTTGCTAACAAAACGCAAAAATGCATAATTCAAAATAAACTACATACAATTAATGTGGGTCGTACGCACAGTACTATAAATAAAGACGAGCAGAATGTTAATCTACAGAAGCCAGCTGTTAATCGCGTACATAAGATAGCGAGTAACAGGCAAGTGCCCGGGAGTAAGATAACAGCTGATCAACAAAAACAATTAAATAATATTTGAAATAAATATGAATTGATTTTCCAAAACAAGCACACCGTTACCAATGTATATGAAAATAAAATACAGGGTATTGATGAAAATAAATTTATAAGGAAGACATACCTGATTCCGTTACATTATCAACAACAAGTTGAAGAAGAAATAAAATGTTAGATAATATTATTGAACGAGCGGATAGTAATTTTTTAAATCCTATGGTTGTCGTTAAGAAAAAGAATAAGGACATCCGTATTTGTTTAGATAAGCGCAACCTTAATACCATAACACAAAAGTGTTACGATTGTGCTCCCAACACTGAAAATTTATTTGTAAAGTGTCAAGGGGTGAAATACATGTCGCGTCTGGACCTAAAAAGTGGGTTTTGGCAGATCCCATTAGCCAAAGTGCCGGAAGTTCACAGCGTTTTTATATAAAAACAAATGTTACCAGTTTAAGGTAGTGCCTTTCGGATTGGTGACCAGCCTAGCCACTATGGTTAAGTGTCTTGAATTGGCACTAGGACTGGAAGTCGACGGTTTTGTAAGTGTGTTTGTGGACGACATACTCATTATATCGAAGTCGTTCGAGGAGCATCTGCATCACCTGGATATTGTTTTCCCAAGTTAAGAGATGAGAATCTTGCACTTAACTTGGACAAATGTGAGTTTGGAAAATCCCAAATAAAATTCCTGGGGCATATTATTTCGGTGGATTGGGTGAATACCGATCCGGAGAAAATCCAGGCCATTACGGAATTTCCAAATCCAACGAAAGCAAAGGATATCAGGGCATTCCTAGGATTGACCGGATATTTTCATTGTTTCACTCCGGAATATTCTAAGACCATAGAACCGCTGCTGGAACTATTAAGGAAAAACACCAACTGGAGATGGGAAGAGCGACATGAGGCAGCATTCAATGCTACCAAAGAATTATGCAGGAAGAAATTCCGTGTATTCTACCTGGAAAAAGAGGGGACGTATGTTCTAAATTGCGATGCGTCGGACTATGCGATCGGTGGAGTATTATATCAGCATATTAGTAAGGGTGAACATAAGGTTATTGCCCACATAAATAGGTCCTTAAAAGGGGCTGAGAGAATTACTTTACGTTGGAGAAGGAGATTCTCGCGATCATTTATTGTATAAGTAAATTTAGATATTACCTTGTCGGTCAACACTTTGAAATTCTATCAGACAATCTGGCTTTATCTTTCATGCTAAAATGTAAACTTGCCAATGCGCATATATCGCGTTGGATCATGGCGATCCAAGAATATGATTTTAGTACAGTAGAACCTCGTTAACCCGGACCTCTTTAACCCGGACCAGTTTTGGAAAAAAAATTACATGTATGTTGTTCAGCGTAGTAAATGTAGACTTGTTTTACAGACAATAAATCGGTATTCTCAGTAGGTACATTACTCGAATTCACTTGCCAGCGGGCGAGTTCATTGCACTCACCGCACCTGCTGTTGCTACGCAGCAAACTGGTGACTCAACCCTCTCCTTCCCCTCCCCGCGCCTCGCACTTGACATTGACCTAGAAACAACATTCCTCAGTTGTGCTGCAATCTCGGTAGTGTTCGCGTGTTGTCCTAGTGTCACTGTCGAGGTACAGTATCGTTGTGCTGTTTCGTTAGCATGTTGTTCGCGATGGCGATGAAACGTAAAAACATTGTTGTGACTATGAAAAAAAGGATGGAAGCATTGACAAGAATTGATAAGGGAGAATCGTTAAAGAACATTGCTGCTGAGTTTGGAGTAGGAACATCGACCGTATCTGATTGGAAAAAGAACAGGAAACGCATTGAAGAATTTTGTTTCAAAATTATTTCTAAGGACAGTTTGGATAATCGGTGTAAAGCAAAAACTGCTAAACTAGAAACTCTGGATGAAGCATTGTTTGTCTGGTTTTGTGCTGAAAGAGAACGTGGTTTGCCGATTTCTGGACCCATCATCCAACAGAAAGCATTGAGTTTGAACAAAGTTGCCCCATGGAGACCCGAGTTTTACAGCTAGCCAGGGGTGGTTGGACAGATGGAAAAAACGGCATAGAGTGCGTCAACTTACAATCACTGGAGAAAGCTTGTCAGGTGATGTTGAAGCGGCAGAAAAATTTAAAAAAGAGTTTGAAGACTTTATTAAAAAGGAAGAACTGACTGCAGATCAAGTTTACAATGCCGATGAATCCGGTTTATTTTACCGGATGTTGCCGAGTAAAACGCTAGCCTCAAAATTAGGAGATTCAGCGAAATGGTATAAAAAAGGGAAAGACCGCCTCACCATAATGGCTTGCAGTAATGCATCAGGAAAGCACAAAATTCCTCTCCTTATAATAGGGAAGTCTAAAAACCCCCGTGCATTGAAAAATGTGAAACGAGGCTCATTGCCTGTCGTTTACAGCTCACAAAAAAGTGCTTGGATGGTTAGTGACATTTTCAAACAATGGTTTTTCGAGAATTTTGTGCCGTCAGTAAAAAAATATTTGAAGAACTGTGGCCTTCCCAACAAGGCGGTTTTGCTGATTGACAATGCGCCTTCGCATCCGTCTGTCAATGAACTAGTCAAAGATGACATTTCAGTGAAGTTTTTACCACCTAATGTAACTTCTCTCGTTCAACCGATGGACCAAGGAGTTCTAGAAAAAATAAAAAAAGTGTACAAAAGGCAAATGCTAAGTCAACTGGTAGAGGACGAAGGAGAGCATGGTGTGGTAGAGGTGCTGAAATCTTTTAACGTAAAGACTGTTATTTATATGATTGCGGAAGCTTGGGACCAGGTTGGAAGAGAAACTTTGATAAAGTCATGGAAAAAGTTGTGGCCTGGTGTGTGTGACTTGCCAGAAAACAATACAATTGAAGAAGAAGAAAAAATAAGTGTGGAAGAAGATTTTATAGACATTTTTAAAAATATCGATGGCTGTTCCGATGTTGATGAAGAAGACATTGACAATTGGTTGGAAATTGACAATGACGGAGGTTATAAAGCGATCACAGAGGAAGAAATTATTGCATCATGCAGTGTTACAGAAAATGAAAATGAAGAGGATTCAGACAGTGTTGATGAACCAGCTGTGGTTATGACCCATGCAGAAGCAGTAGCAAACATAGATAAATTGATGGTTTATTTCGAGAGTCAAGCCGAAACATCGCCAAACGAACTTCTAATGCTATAGCGGATGGGAGATCGCGCTGCTCGTAAGCGATACACAAAACTGAGGCAGCAAAAGCTCACTGCCTTTTTTACTACCGACTAGTTTGTACCTATATTGTGTACAGTGTAAATACATATTATGTGTTTTTAGGTGAAAGTGTGCCGATAATAATTTTTAAACTCCATTAAAAATATTTTTGGTAAGTACATGTTCTTTTTTATCGTTTTTCCCTCATTCTCTGGATAACCCGGATTTTCGTTAACTCGGATCGGCCCTGGCCCCAGTTGATCCGGGTTAACGAGGTTCTACTGTATAAAGTATTGTAAAGCCAGTGAAAATAAAACAGCTGATACTCTAAGTAGATATCCCCCCGTCATCGAAGAACTGTACTCCTCAACCAGGAATGAAGTTCAAATTCTGGCAGTTAAATATGCATTACCCGAGGAATTAAAAAATAGATTGAAATTTATAAATGTCGAACAACAGCAGGATGCAAAATTAAAAAAGATCAGTGAGTAGATAAGAATTCAAGACAACCCGAAATATTAGATCGACGAGAATGTACTATATAAAATCATAGACGGGCAATGGAAAATTATGGTACCTGATGGGCTTGTTGAAGATTTACCTTGGGCATGCCATGAGAGTCTTGCTCATGCGGGAGCATATAAATGTTATTTAGCTATGCATGAAGACTTTGTATGGTTGAACATGGCTAGGAAGGTTAAATGTAGTTTGCGAACCTGTCATATGCCAAACAGTGAAGTACCCAAATCAACATACCTATGTGGAAATGGGGAATATCATTACTAAAAATAAAAACGATCTAGTATGTATTGATTTTTTAGGTCCGCTACCACGTGCATCGAGGGGTATGAAGAACCTAGTAGTATGCACGGATGAGTTTTCTAAACAAGTAAGTTTGTACGCAATTGGACGACCCACCACGATGGCGGTATTAAATGTTGTATTGAATAAATACGTTCCAAAATATGGTCCGTAAAAAAAATTCTTTCTGACCAAGGTAAGCAATTCACCAATAGGAAGTGAAAGTTGTAAAGTTAAAGTAATATGTGTAAAGTTTAAGAATAATTGTGATCATGTTGGATAAATGTTTTGAATGAATTGAGGTATACGTTTAAATTAGCAAAATGACTTCAGAAGTGTTGATAAGCTTATCTGTATTTCGGAATATAGGTCAATATCCAACCACGTGCATTTGTTTATGTTATTACTGTCAAAGTGACAGTTGAGGAATGTTGTTTTGAAAGAAGTTATTTATTTATTTTGGTTTTGGCTTTATTATGTTATTATTTGGAGTGTTATTGGGAGAAGGATATTTCATTTAGGTTAGAAAAAGAAAATTTGTATTCCATGTAACAAATTTTGTTTACACGTGGTGGGGTTAATCCTGCAACAAAACAGGATGTTAAGTTGTATTGATCGTATGTGAGCATGGATGACGAACATTGACATGTCTAAAATGGTTTTATTCAGTTTTTTGTCTTTTAGCTGTAAGTTTTGTATTTAGCAATGGATAAGGACATATGTTATATCAAATTCTTTATAAAAATGTGTTCTTTTATGTCATGTACTTTGTGTGTGAAATTGTACGCGGGTGATAAACCTTATTCGCTATATCTTCCGCGGTAATCAACCAATCGACGTGAAACTTTGACAGTGGATTGTTTATGTAAATAGCTACAGTTTTTATATACAGTACTCTGAGGTTTCCAACTATTTTATAAATATGGTTTTTTGTATAGGAAAAAACTCAGCTTTTAACTCTTATCAATGATAGAGTAATAAAATTCATAGATAAAATCATTGCAAGTTCTTGCGGATTTATATAAAGTTTTGCATGTAACTCTTATATCTTTTGCTAATATCAACCATGTTACATCGGATGGACCAATCAGAAGACACTAATTTCATTATTATCCGTACTCTGTGAGTACGGGTCGACACAGTTGGTCGATAGCATTTGCCGAGTTATGTTGTGTCTGTCAATGAGAGTTTTTCTTGTACGGAATTATAGAAATCTAAACTTACAATAAAACTTGGAACTCTGCTAGCTTTTCGTAAAAGAACCAAGCGGGTTAACAACCTCAGTATAAAAATTATTATTATATTTAAGTGCTTTTCGTGGTAGTCAAGATAGTCCGCATAGGGAATTATTGAACACTTCAAGCTTTCACGGAAGGTGTAAGCTAATTACACCGCTTTTATAATAAATACCCATATTCACCCTGAGATGTAATAAAAATTAACATGTAAATTAATAATAACTTTTGCGAGCGAGAACGCTAATTATTGTGAGAGTGACAATTGTGTGAAAAGCCTATTTGGTATTAGCAGTTCGACGGAATCGTCAGCGTGACATACAGATAAAGCTCCGCTGGAGCAACCCGCCGATGAAGAGGACGCCACGACAAAGAGGGCGCCATGATGAAGAGGACACCAGAAAGGAGAGCGATGCCGATGAAGAGGAGCCAGTACAGAGAGCGACGCCAAGAGGAGGATACGCACATCCGGAGGAACAAATCAGCAAGTGCACGGATATCATCTAACAAGTAAAATCGATCTAAAATCGAACTATATTAACTTTATTCAAAATATAAAACTCATGACAATTATGTAATTTAATATACATCGTAAAAACTATTATTTCTTGTGTGTAATAAATAATTTTTCATTACCTCCATTATAGACTCGTTTGTAATTTCTTCACACACACTATATCCTATGCGAAAATAATAATCTGTATAGTTGCATAGAGATACTTGGTGCTTGCCAACGTTGGGCACGATTTTGTATTAATTTAAGAATATTATTTTGATTTGTGTATAGACTAAAGTTATTTGAACTATTTGTGCGTGTTGTTCTATTTGTAATCAGGGAGTGTATATAAAAATTTGAATATTCTCTGTTATCACATATTTGAACAATATTAGTAATTTTGTTTATTTGGAGGCTGAATTATTATTTTTCGTGGGTTAGGTTAAGTTTTGTGTACATTTGATTGAGATACTTGACGGTAACATTTTACAACATATAAATTGAACATTATTCCATAATAAAAGGTGTTAATAATAGTGCCGAAGGTGTAAGCTAATTACACCGCTTTTATAATAAATACCCATATTCACCCTGAGATGTAATAAAAATTAACATGTAAATTAATAATAACTTTTGCGAGCGAGAACGCTAATTATTGTGAGAGTGACAATTGTGTGAAAAGTCCTATTTGGTATTAGCAGTTCGATGGAATCGTCAGTGTGACATACAGAGGAAGCGCCGCTGGAGCAACCAACTGACGAAGAGGACGCCAGGAAGGAGAGCAACACCGACGAAGAGGATGCCAGGACAGAGAGCGACGCCGAGAGCAGGATACGCACATCCGGAGGACAAATCAGCAAGTGCATGGATATTGTCTAACAAGTAAAATCGATCTAAAATCGAACTATATAAACTTTATTCAAAATATAAAACGCATGTAATTTAATATAAATCGTAAAAACTATTATTTCTTGTGTGTAATAAATAATTTTTCATTACCTCCATTATAGACTCGTTTCTAATTTTTTCACACGCACTATATCATATGTGAAAATAATAATCTGTATCATTGCATTATATATATTGCAACATTACGCCAATTATACAGATACATTACCATGTACTGAACACAACTATAACATGTATTACACCGGCCAGTTCGCAGGATTTTGTTTCTCGTTGCGTCCAGTATATGTAGTTGCACAATAATTAAATAATTTTTAAAGAGGAGTGAGATGTTGTTGACAGGAAATAATCATTTAAAACCGTTTCAAAATAATCATTCTAAGATTTATTAATTTTTAGAAAAATATTCAAATATTAAAATTTTAAACGTTAAACAAATAAATATTCACCTTTATAGGCTTTACAGAAATACTGTAACCTGCTATGCTATTCATACAACGAAAATAAACAGCCGTATAATCTTACTAACTAAACAAGTTATTTAAATGATTTGTTGCAAATGATTTCTGATAGAGACGCTAAAGACATTTTTAACGTAGACGAGACGGGCTTATTCTTCAAATGCACCCCCGACAAAATACTTGCTTTTAAAGGAGAAAGTTGTAGTGGCGGCAAACACAGCAAGGAGCGCATAACACTTTTATTCGGAGCAAACATGGATGGCTCGGAAAAATTGCCTTTGCTAATGATAGGGAAGTCAGCCAACCCACGTTGTTTCAAAAATGTAAAAACAAAACCAGTTGAATATGAATCAAACAATAAAGCTTGGATGACAGGTGAAATTGTCGAAAGATGGCTTTTGACAATCAACAGGAAACTTCGGAATCAAAACAGAAGAATCGTCTTGTTTATTGACAACTGTATAGTGCACAACACTATTCCTGTGATGGAAAATGTAAAGGTTGTGTTTTTCTCCCCAAACATGACTTCAGTAGTTCAACCTATGGACCAGGGTGTAATAAAAAATGTTGAGCATTTTTACAGTCGGCTTGTGGTCCAAAACATTCTGTCAGGTGCTTATTTAGATGAGCACAAAAATATCAAGATTAACATCTCAAGCTGCCTGCATGTGCAACAGTGCTTGGGACCAAGTTACGCAAAGAACAATTGCTAATTGCATTTGTAAAGGTGGTTTCTGCCACATTGAAGGTGAAGAGGAGAATAAAGCTGCTAGAGAAGTCATACCCACTGCGGATAACTGGGAAGATGTTGGACATGACGCAGGCATTCATTACGAAGAGTTTGTAAACTTGGATGAAGACTTGGTGGTGTGTGATGAACAGACAGACGCGGAGATCGTGGTTGATGTTATGAACAAAAGAAATGATGGTGCATCTTCAGATGAAGAAGGAGACCAGCTAGAACTTCCAGAGATACCGATTCCAACGGCTTCACAGACATCAAATTACATTCAAGACTTGAGACGGTTTGTTGAAGGACAGCAGAGCCCGTAAGTGATGCTATTTTCCAAGCACTTAATAAACTTGAAGAGTTTACTACAACTCAGTGTACTAACTGCAAAATGCAATCAAAAGTTTCTAGCTTTTTTTAAAAAAACTGTAAATGCTATATTTCGTACTGAAACGTGTTTATACGTTTGTAATACATATGTATAAGGAAATTGTTTAATAAAATAACATATTGCTTCGGTTAATAATAACTGAATTTCGGTTTTTGATTTGATTTTTCTACCCTTATTAAAACTTTCCTAATTCGAATTTTTGGATAATTCGAATTTTTTACTGGTCCCTTCAGCTTCGAATTAGCCAAGTTCTACTGTATACTGTAACCTGCTATGCTATTCATACAACAAAAATAAATACCCATATAATCTTACTAACTAAACAAACATGTTAAACAAGTTATTTAAATTCTTTTATTGTTATTTTGGTGTGTCTGAAATTAACTTGAAATTCAAATAATGATAGCAACTCATTTACAAACAAAATAATATTAAGCTTCAAGAATGAATTTATTGTTGCTATACACTAATAAAAATGATATTACATTTACTTCCAATCTATTATTGATTTATACTGACACACCCAAAAATACAACAAAAGATTAGGGTTTCTTTTCTAGATTTGCTTGTTAAATTAAACTCTCTTATCTAACTACTATTAACTTTAAAACTCTAATTATTATCTGTTCATCTTTAAGTTCTTTTCGAGAGCTGTTTTCACAAATAAAAAAATATAACTGTTTTTTATCACCTGCGTATATCTGCCGTTACCGTTGCGCACGCGCGCGTGTGTGTGTGTGTGTGTCCAGAATCCTGAGAGTATGATGATGATGATGATGATTATGCTGATGCAGGGTTTGTTGTCTCTATGGGTTGTTGCTGTTGGTGATGCTCTAGAGTTCCTCCTTGTAACTGAATTTACTTTTCTTACAAATACACCACAATACTACTTACCCTGATTTGGTTAAACTTACCTTGTATACAAGCCCTCAGAAGATTCCCAAACACGTTTAAAGGTCGCCACGATGTTTTCAGGATATACAGCGAAACCATAATTCCCTTACCCTTAAATAATTTTGATGCTTTAGTGCCCTTGAGTAACTTATTCCCAGGTTCGGTTAGACGAACCTTTGATGCAGAACACAGATTATGGGTGTGACGTAATAATTACTCTAACGCATGTTTAGAATAAGTTAAATATTCTTTTATTTTCTTCAAAAAACTATTTTCTTTCTGGTTTTCTGATTTTCATGTTATTCTTTTACTTCGTATCTCATACAATTCTAACATCTGAAGTTATGCATACAACTAATATCTATATTTTTTCAAAGCAAACCAGTACTTGCTCATTCGCTCACACTCTCATTCTTTACATATATTTTACACCCCCCTTTTTCTAATCGAGCTCTTTTATCGGTTGATTTTCATTGAAACATTTTTGATTTTTGATATGGCCAATTGATTATCTAGGTACTTATCCAATCTGTTGCACCACCACTGTTAATTCACGGTTTTCACTTAACACTCCGAAAATAGGTTCTAAACTGTTAAATTCCGAAAAACTGTTGTTGATTATTCGATCTGAAATTTTTTACTATTATATTTTTATTAAGTTCATTTACATGATTTAATTGTCGGCCAACTTTAATTTGCTCGCGAGCACGGATTTCTTTTGACCACGCGGTCCTGAAGCTGGGTGTTGACTGCCGAGCCAAGCGAGGCTTGGGTACACGCTACGTCCTTTGTGCCCTGCCATGTGCCCATCAACTCGCCCTCTCATTGGCTGTTTTCATTGAATGTTCTAGAAGCCGGGCGATGGAAATTCTTTTAATTTGCCACGTGGGGGATTCTAAGTACCACAAATGCGCACTTTTCTGATAACTCACATACTTCGTTCCAATCCGTACCTGGCACTGTACTACAGGCTGTTCCCAAAAGTTACATACAAGGTGGTTAAAAAATGTTACCTATTCTGCCCCGTTACATCCTTACGTCTTGGTGTGAGTGTGGTACAGTGTGTGTGTCCTGGTCAATCTGCAATCGGACAGCGTGATGTCATGTGTAGATTTCTTGAGTCTGAGTGTGTGATCGCCCAAAATTGCCAGTGGTATTTATACTGGTGGTGATTTGACAGGTACAGGCCTGTTTTCGACATGTTACAGATTGTCAGTTCACGCCAAAGCGTCCTTTTTATTACACTCACTTTTCGGTTAATTATCGCAAACTCATGAACATACTCGTCACATGAGCGATATCATTGTTTGTGTAATTTTTTTCTGGTCACTCACATATACCACACATATTAATTACTCTTCAATTACACTAGTAATTAATATTAATTAGTTAGCATCTTTATACAGTAATCCCTTAACATTCGCGAGGGTTACGTTCGCGGAGATGTCAAAATCGCGAATGTTGAGACTATCTTCCCATGTATAAAAGGGGGTTAGGTTCTGTAAAATTTTAATTGAAACGAAAAAAATATGTACGTACTATGTTTATTAAGCAGTAATATTAACATACATAGATATTGATTATACTGTACTTTATACATATTGAAAGTTAAAGTTTATTTGCTAGTTGATGGTTGAAAATATTTTGTGATCTGTGATTGTTTGACAGAACAATTATACATTTCAGTGTAAGGAAGGGTCGCTGCCTCGATTTCTCTTTTAAATTTAAGGCTTCTCACCAGTGAATGGTCGTTTTCTATGGCTTTCTTAACAAGCTGTTGTTGGAGCTTTAAAATTTCTCCAATAACTTTTGAAGAAAATATTTTACCTGCAATAAAAAATGTTAAGTTGTAGAAAACTTAAAACAATTAGAAAACCTTTGCAGAAAAAAAAGAAAAACTTTTACCTTCAGTTTCCGGATTCTCGGTCTTGTCTTCAGTGTCGTTGTCGGTCTCTAAGACGTTTTCTTCAATGATCTCTATTAGTTCTTCTTCAGTAAGACCATTGTCTTGAGATTTTATTAATTCTTCAACATCATCTCGCGTCATATCGTCGAAACCATCACCTCCGACCTGATGAGCCAGTTCCACAATCTCTTCAACTTGTTTGGAAATTAAAGGCATCTGGTTTTCCTTTTGTACCACTTGAGGCCAAAGATTTCGCCAACAAGCATTAATTGAACTTTCTTTCAATTCCATCAATGATGCATCGATTTCGGCAATACAATTTGCTATGTTGAATGTTTTCCAACTATATGTTACTGTAGCTTCTGAATTTTCTTCGATGGAGTTTAAAATTCATTTTAAACATCTTCTTGTGTAGTAGGCTTTGAACGTAGCTATGATTCCTTGATCTAGTGGTTGGATTAGCGACGCCGTATTCGGGGGTAGAAAAACCACTTCAACATTGGGATGGGCCTCTTTTAAACTAGATGGATGACAAGATGCATTATCAACTATGAGGAGAACTTTGAAACCAAGGTTTTTATATGAGAGGTATTTTTCCACCTCATGAATGAAGCAGTCATTAAACCGTTCCAGAAACAATGCACTAGTTACCCATGCTTTCTTATTTGATTTCCAGAAAACAGGCAACTCGTTTTTATTTTTGTCTTTGAGAGGATGAGGATTTTGCGATCTATAAATCAGCATCGGCTTTACCTTAAAATCGCCTGATGCATTGGCACATAACAGAAGAGAAACTCGGTCTTTTGCGGCCTTGAAACCTGGAGCTGAACGTTCTGTTTCGGACAGAAAAGTTCTACTCTGCATTTTCTTCCAGAACAACCCTGTCTCGTCAGCGTTGAACACTTGTTCTGGATGATATCCTCCAGTTTCAATAATTTTAGCAAGTTCTTCCGGAAATTTTTTAGCACTTACATGATCTGCGGAAGCCGATTCGCCAACTAACTTAATGTTGTGCAAACTATGCCTATGTTTGAATTGTCAAACCAACCTTTACTCGCCTGGAAGTTAAACGATGATTCAGAAGGATCCAGGTTGATAAGGTCATATATTTTTTTAGCTTTGGCCCGTATCAAAGCTGAACTTAACGGAAGTTTCTTCTGGTTCATATCTTCTATCCAGACACTTAACGCTTTTTCAGTTTCTTCCAAACACTTGTTCTGCACTTGAGATACGGTTTTTGCACTGATTGGAGCACTTGCTGCAACACTGTCTCTTATAGCCTTTTCATTTTTTTTAATAGATCTAACAGTAGACTCGTTAATATCAAAAAAGTGACCTACAGCAGATGCACTTTCTCCTGCTCGTAGCCTATCTAATATTTTAATTTTTTTGGAAAGGTGCAAAACCTTTTTCACTCTTTTCACTGGAGGCGGCATCACAAACCTTTTGTCACTCACGCTTAGTAACAACTGAGAGAAATGTAAACAGAGGGGTACATAAACCGTAGCCTAGTCTATTTTCTCAGAATTGTTTACACAATGTGTGCGGCACGGAGTCAGCCGGAATTCTCGGAATCGGCTACACAAAGAAAGTCTACTCATACCCCTTAAACAATTTTATTTACGTATTTTGGAGGTGGTCTTAATGTTTGTTGTAAGCTTGATTAGTATAGTATTATAATATTCTAATGAAAAAAAAAATCAATTTAATACAATATTTTTTTTAATCCGCGAATAACCAAGTTGCGTATACGCGAATGTTAAATTTGTTTCTCATTAGTAGGTTCGTGAATAGTTAAGTTTCGCGAATGTTAAATCCGCGAATGTTAAGGGATTACTGTATTACACCTTTGGCAATAAATTTTATATCACCATATTCATCAAAAATTCCTTTATGTAATGGTATCTTTATAATTGGCGTAAGTCTTTGCTTACAGGTTTAAAACGTATAATTAGTTTATTTTAATCCCGTTAAAACCTGATTAATTGACAACAAACAATTCGTACGCGTCACCCCATATTCTTGTCGCAGCTGGCGTTACACACACACAAACACACACACGCTGTATTTTTAACTATCGAAGCAGGTGCATTCTCGACAGGACAGAGCCTGCATTTTCCTGCACAAAATTGTATAAAACTGTTCCTTATTTTATTTACACTAATCACAATATAAAACATACCGCCCTGGGGAAATATGCAAATATATGTATTGTTGCAATATATATATATATATATATATATATATACAAGGTAGTATTGGAGTCGTACTGGACTGGGCCTAAAAACATAAATTCTCTTACTTTTTTATTTTAATGGGCACCAACCATTTCCTTGGGAGCTTATATATCATTTGAGTGCCTTTTCCACCTTTCGAAATTATCGACAAAATCCCTATCCTGCAGGACATCCAGCACAGCCTGCGTTTCTTCTTTGGTGTCTTCTACAGTGTCAAAGCAGAGTGGTCATTGATCTTCAAATTCATTTTGGAAAAACAACACAAAGTCAGAGGGGGTAGGTCCATAGAGTACAGATGGTGTGGGGCAACTGCCATGTTGTTCGTCATAACAAACTGTGTCATTTTGGGGGAGGTGTATGCAGTTGCATTGTCATGGTGTAACAACCAATTGTGTTGTTTCCACAATTGTGGTATTTCTCAATACATATTTTCTCTCAAGTGCCTCAAAACATCACAGTAAAAATCAGAATTCACCATAACACCAGCTGGAACAAATTCTCAGTGAACAGTTCGTTTGATGTCAAAGAACACAGACATTCATTTGGTTCTGCTTCTAACTTGCCACAACTTTTTCGCTCTTGGTGACTGTGGGCTCTTCCAACTTTTATCTCCAGTTATGACCCTAGAGACAAAAGTAGGATTGTTGTTGGCCATGTCATGATTCATTGCACAACTGCTTTTGATCAGATGACTTTGCAGCACCACAACACGTGCCTAAATTTTCAGTGTAAATTTTTTGGCAAATTCGATAATCAGTTCCAAGAATGTCACACAATTCATGGATTGTTTGATGATGGTCCTCATGAAGAAGTTTTTCGAGTTTTTCCCACGTTTTCAGGTGTTTTGGTTGAGGAAGGTTATCTTGAACAATCGTCTGTTTATAAGTGATATTCTACTGGCCTCGAAATGAGTATGTCGTTTGAAAACCTATGTTTGACGTAATTGAAGGTTCTTCAAAAAAACCTCATGAAGCATTTCAAAAGTCTCATTAGCCAGTTTATAAAGTTTCACACAAAGCTTGTGCAGGCCCGTATTTCAAATATACACTGATAGGCTACTGCAGATGGGTAGTGATATAAGGTTGTAAAATGTTTTCTCTAAACTGAACACGAGCACACAATACAATAAAACTTGGCATCTTGACAGAGTCATGACTGCCATTGTCCCAGTTGCAGCACATAGTAACTTTCTAATACCATGTCGTATATTGTGATCAGTCATCTCCCTAACAACATTTCTGTTGATATACAGAACTATTAGTGTTGGTTGTTATAAATAATTTTTGCCCTACCTTAGAAATAAAGTAAAATGGAACAGTATAATGGTTTTTAACTGATTAAGGAAGTTAGAATTTTCAGGCTCAACATCCCAAAACCCTCTCTACCTTTGGACGTGTACAAGAACATCTGAGCTATTCAGATGATATGCCATTTGTAACAATGGCTCTGTTTCACTATTTCTAACACTGTCTACAAATTTCTGGAGTGCTGTTTACTAAAACAGAGATATAAATAATTGGCAGTGCTCTTTATGATTTGAAATAATTAGTGCTTCCAGTGACTGACTGATGTTTTGTGCATTTTGTGATAGCATTTTTAATATCTTGTGTACAAGGTTGAGTATTATATGTAGAGAAGGAAATATACTTTAGTGATTAAAGAATATGATTAACATGCTTGTCTGTTTTTTTATTTCTAGAGAGAAGGTGGTAATAGTAGTTTGCTTTCACTATCATGTAATGTGTATTGTTGCTTATTGTGTACAAGAAATAAACAGTATTTTAAACTCTAATACTGTTTAGGAAGTTAGGCATACATTAGATTGGTTTGTTCTCAATTGTAACACTGATGTGGATGCAGTATTCTAAAACCAGTATATTTAGTCTAACAGAAACATACAATACCACTGTTTTCAGCCATTTAACAAGTACATATCAAGGATTCATTGCTGTCTAAGTATTGTGTGTCTGTAGCAGCATGTATTTACATTTAAATCATTTTCAAAAAAGTATGGTTCACCCTATGTACTCATATTATTTCAGCAGTAAAATGTAACTTAAAATATCTTCATCTCCCTTCAAGCATTAAGGTTGCAGCTTGTTGTGGTCCGGGGCCATGATACAACTAATGTTCCACTGCTATCAGAGAGAACTTAGCCATCTAGTGACTATGTCAGTAGCAAGCCACATGGTGCAAAGGAAGTTGTGTGTGTGCGTGCATATGTGTAGCGTAAGTATTCGTTTGTTACTTATCTACCAAGACATGCCAGACAAAACCACTGTATTATTTGTCCCTAGTGATATGGGCTGTGCAGACAGGCCAAGTTAAAACTTAAAACCAAAATGATAAGTCAGACAAGGTCTACCTGACCCAGGCTAAATTTGATTATAGAAGAAGACTATATAGAAGCAGTCAGAGGTTTCACATACCTAAGAGCAATGATATCTGAAGAGGCAGGATAACTCTAGCCAACAAGGCCTACTTCATGCTTATCACCACCTTTAAGTCAAGAGTTATACATAGGCAGACAAAAAAGCATGTATACAAAACATTGAAAGGAAGCTCCTTAGATGGATCCTGGGCCCCATATATAAAAATGGGGAATGGAATATAACGTCATAATGATGAGATGTATTGTCACTTCAGTGAACCAGCGGTAGAAGTATACGTAAACTGAGAAGGCTGCAACGGGCTGGTCATGTCGTAAGAATGGATGACAAACAAACACATAAAAGAGTCCTTATAGGGAGTATGGGTGGCAAAAGCCCAAAAGGCCGACCAAGGAAAAGATGGGAAGATGCTGTCACTGTGGATGGAAGAGAGATTTTGGGAGTGCGAGGATGGAAGTCCTTTGTTATTGATAGAGAGAGATGGAGGGTCAGGATAGAGGAGACCAAGGTTTGACATCGTACTGTAGTGTCATAAGAGGAGGAGGAGGAGGCGGGAGGCAGGCCAAGTTGGGACCTTGGGGCTTGACGACTTGACCACAGCACAGCTGTTCCGACCGAACCACAGCATTGGCCTGCCCCACTTAAACGTTTTAGAATCAAAATTATGTGAGAACAAGGTATCGGTGTTGCCAAGTGCACTACAAAAAGCCATATATTTGAAATCCAGTCTCAAATGAATTTCACATATTGAAAACAAAGATGAATTTGTTTGGTGGTATGAAGAAACGGTATTTGTCTGTTGGTATGGGAGGGGCGTCATAAATGTCAGCAATCATTGGCTAGTTCAAATAACACCAAATCACCACTCCTTCTGCATTCCTAAGTGTCAACATGGAAGACAGATTAAGCAGATTATAATCAAAGTGACCTTCCCTATAGATCTTTGATGGTGGTTGGTACTTCTGATACGTTCTATTACTTTACCAATTTCCACCACGTGACTTCTACTTACCTTGAGCGATCCTTTTACGTACTCATCACACTTACACGCCACCCTGACTTACCAAACAGAAGACTCCAAATTACTCATAGGTCGCCACCGATATCTTTAAAGGGCAGATATGGAGACCTTAAAACACTTTCACTTATTTACCAGGTTCGTTAGGCGAAATTTTCTATACGGGATAGGTGATGTTAATTTGGCGTAATAATTGACTTAACACATGTTCATGCTATTAATCCATTTTATTGATATTCATTTTAAAAAAATAATTATTCTCTGTTTGTAACTCTGTAACCGTTCATCAAAGTCTCTATAATATTAGACATTAAACATTTTGGAAAACCAAATTTATTACTTCAACTAATAGGTATACATTTTATTTTATTAGACAAATACCACCTTTCTTTAATATTCTTTCTTTCAAAATTTTGGTATTCGTTTTTATTGCTCCTTTTACTTTATTTTTGAAAATACAAAATATCGTTTATTGCCTCCTTCTTAAAAAAAAAATATTGAAAAAACAAACCAAAAGAACAACTTAAACTATAGTAAAGCTATTTTCTAAGGCAACCCAGCTTGCTCATACACTCATTCATTCAGTTTATTTAACAACCCATTTATAGAGATCTCTTTAACTTATAATTTTCATGATTTTAAAAAGTTTATATAATATACGGTTACTTGATTGGCTGCTCGGGTCGACCTCCTGCTACACTGATTGTCCAAATGATGTTCTCACTGTTGATTTAATTTAGTTATCACTGATGATTTTAAAAGACACAGTTAGTCCATGTTAGATTATTGTTAATTTGCACTCACATTCTAATACTTTTACTAAATTTTCAGCCCACGAGCCTTTGTGTTCGTCTGGCCAGACGAGAGTTTTGTAGTTGACTGAGGCAGTTTTCTGCGCACACGGCGCGAAAGAATGTATTAATACGTGACCAAACCATGGGAAAGTTGTCCGCCTGACTGCGCGGGTGGAGGCGCGTACGCTCCCTCGTTGATAACTGCACATTCTTTAGCCACACCGCAACAGTTTTGACTATACAGTCCACTCACCATATTTGCTTATTCACAAGCCCCAATGCGTACTTTCTGACGGTTACTGACCAGTACCAAGAGTGGTTTAAAATGATTAAAATTGGTTTCACCCCTTTTGCTCCGTTTACCCCCCCAATGAGAGGTTTTCTGCTGAAACAGAAAAACTCTCATTGCTAAACCCTAAGAGGATCGGTGAGGATATGGCGCCAACAACCCCCCGTTTAATTCTTAACACGTAATGGGTTAACTACCCCCCTAGCTCGGTTACTATGGCTGCATCTGGACGAGATTACTGGACTTCTCTATTCAAGATTCCAACACCATAAAATCGGACAGGTACTCCTAACCTAACCTTTTATCATTTCACCAAAAAATCAGAAACTGGCCTTATACAGTACCATACCAGATCCTCAACCGATATGTTCCCCCTTACATACATACTGGGTTGCCTTTAGCAAGTACTGGGTGTGTACACATTTTCATTATGAATCACTCACTATCTGCATATTAATTGTTATAATATAAAATTAATATAAAATTCAAATTTGATTCAAATAGTTAAATAAATTTACATACCCTATCCAAAATCTACTTGGGTGTTACTTTATATTACATGTTTCAATTAATTTAAACATAATTTTCAAAACTCTAAGTCTTTATGCATTTATTTGTTCTTTACAACCCCTCTTAATTTATCTGTTAACAATCCTGTTATACAAAATAAAATAAACAATTTGTCCCCCTCCACTTATTCAAACACAATTATACATGATTACAAAATATACCATAATATAAACATCATATATCACCTGACACCTTATCTACATATAGTGAACATAAAAAAATTAAATAGATTTCTTTACTGCAAAGAACAAAATTTTTTTTTTCCAACAAAATTTAATTTCCAAAAAGAATTATTTTGTCAATAAAATTTATTATTCAATCATTTAATTATATTGATTAAAAAAATCTACAAATCAATTATAAGGAGCATACTAAATATCTAACACCAGTCATCAGCTGATGTCTCATGGTCAGGTGAGTACCTTACCCTCGATACACTCCAAAAAATTATACAATGTACAACGCATAACACATGTTTATAATTCTTACACTCTAACATAGTAAAATAATAACATAATAAATTCCTTCTCTCTGAGAATTAATCTTTTCAATCAGTAAATTCGTATGGAGCAAAACATATTTAAATCAGTTACTTCTGAACAAATTTATCTACTACAATAGTATCTCTTGAATCAAAATAAAATCATTTAATTAGCTTATTAGCTCATTCAGTTTACGTCAGTTTAAGGTTTCAATTCGTTACTCCTCTGAGTAACCTCCTTACCACACACACTGTGGCCCCCCTGGACTGTGGCGTCCAGTTGCTTCCACAAGAACTGAGGTTTATTGGGGGTAGACGCTGCCTACCCCGTTCTTGCTTCAGCGTTATACAAAAATTCGGCATTACTGATGTCCGAGGACACCAGTAATCCTACTATAATGATTCATACGCCCTTAACACAGCACTATCACCACCTTCGATGATAGTAGCTGTTCCATAGTTTAATAGATTCCCCTGATTTACCCCTCCCCCCTCCACCGGTTAATTTCTAAGTTATATCAGTTTCACAGGCAACCAGCTGCGGTCAGGTTACAATAATTCTGCCCACAGCTGATTGTCATCCAAAACCACGGTCTGGGCTGGTAAGGCCGGGACCGCCCAAAAGTGGGGAAACTACTTAAAAAGACATACAAAACGTTTGCAATTACATTGCTACTACAATTCACAAAAAGTAAAAACCATTATATGTTACAACAAATTTATTATTTAACTTAAAACCTCTGAAACTCATTTAAAATTTATTATTCAAACACCAAACATTTTATTTTATTTAAATCGCACTATAAAATTCATAATTACATATGGTCAATTATTCACTTAAAATAAAAAAACGACTAGTGTCATAACCTCAAACTTATAAACATTCCGAATTATATATTGATAATTATTTACTTAGAAACTAATTATTATCCTTATTGTAAATGAAGCTGTAATCGCCCGAAAAGTGGGGATTTGCTGGCGCGAGGGAGGGGTCGGGCAGACACACTACGTGAATTCACTTTCCCCTTCTCCTACCATTAGATGGCATTACCTTACGCTAATTTCAATACAAGATTTACTCTCCCATTTATCCAAATCCGCCATCTGCTCGTCCCCACACCCGCTCCAACAAAACCCATCTTTTTTTAATACTCTGAAACTGCTGTCATTTGCTAATTTTTTGAATTTGCAAATGACACTGGTGAATTACTTGAAAACATTGCCTCACTTTAATTTTTATTTTAATACACTCTTAGGCAATGTTGGTACGTGGTGTTGTGCACCTTTTTTTATGCACCTTGAGTGTAAAAAATATTGTTTCCCACGTACCTGAGGGGTCCCCCTCCCCGTTCAATAATATTGTTAAATTTCTACTTGTTACCAATTTTGTGGAGCCGGACCATCGTCGTGTTCACCACCCGAAGGAAATTCCGCCAACCATGGTCCGCCTCCAAGGTGCCAAAATCCACGATCAGGATTGGTAAGTTTGTGACCGCCCGAAAATGGGGGAGGATCCCTTCTGAAACATACAATACATATTAGGAATCATAAACTTGATTTGGAATCTATTGCGACCAATACCTCTTTAAATTCGTGGCATTCTGGGTACCCACTATTTCTCGTGTCTCCCGGTTCTGCAAAACATACGAATTATTCATTTTAATTTCTATTATTTCGTAGGGGCCTTCGTACAGCAAAAAGAACTTTTTTATCTCCTTGTCTTGAGCACTTGACAAGTCATGGCGCTTTACCAACACTAACTGTCCGATTTCATATTTCATGCACTTACCTTTCATATCGTGCCTCCGTTTCCTCCTCTCTCCTTTCGTCAATAACCTCTCATTTGCCAGCCTCAATTTTACGTCCTGGTTTATTGTACTCGTCTCTGGTGGATAATCGAATAACTGCTCTAAAATCCGAGGTGGACGTGTTCCTCGTACCAACTCGTAAGGCGTGAACCCTGTTGACTCATGTGTTACGCAGTTCAGCCAGTTCTCAATTCTCTGAACGTATAAGGGCCACTCGTTATGTTTGGCGTGTCAGTAAGCTCGGAAAATTCGGCCTAATTCCCTCATGACCCTCTCCGCCTGGTTGGACTGTGGGTGATACACTGCCGTGTGTTTTGGGATGATACCTTCCCATCCGAGAGTCTGGCGCCATTTTCTATTGATGAACTGTGGTCCGTGGTCTGACAGGATTACTTTTGGCTTTTCGATGTTGACCATGTAGTCGCGGGTGATTTTCTCGCTCAATACCTTACTTGTTGCTCTCTTCACACTATACAATCGGACATATTTTGAAAAAGTATCAAGCACAACGAAGATATACATAACACCACCCCTATGGCGATGGGCCATACAGATCTACTGCTACTAAGTCAAGTGGTTTCTCCACCTTAATGTAATTTAACTCACCTTCTACCCTATAATTCACAACTTTAAATTTTTGACATAGTTCACAAATTCTAAGTATTTTTCGCACACGCCTTTCCATACTTCTAAATATACAAGATTCCCTTAGTACACTCACACACTTTTTTGCCCCAAAATGTCCATGCCTATAGTGACAGTCCCACACTATTTTTTCTATCAATCCCTCCGGTATTACTAACCTCCAATCCCTCTCTCTACCCTCTACTCTTTTAAATAAACTCCCATTAAATACTTGAAAATGTTGTCTATACCCAAATTTATCTAATTCCGACTCTACACTTGTTATAATTTTGTTTAACTTGCTATCTGCTGTTTGCATTATGTTTATGTCTTTTAATTCTTCCCCAAAAAGTTTATCCTCCTTGGACAATCTGTAAATTTCTATTTCTTTAATATCTCTACCCGTTCTATTTCTATCTGTGTCTATGCGTGATAGTGTGTCTGGTACCCGGTTTTCTACCCCCTTAATATATTCCCAAGAGAAATTATACTCTTGAAGAGCTAACACCCACCTGGTTATCCGGCTGTGTGTGAGCTTACAGGTGATCAAAAACGACAGAGCTTTATGGTCCGTCCTGATAATGGTGTTACTACCCAGCAGATAGGTCCTGAATTTCTTTACGGCAAACACTATGCTGAGAAGCTCCTTTTCGGTAGTTGTATAGTTTCTTTCTAATGCTAGCAGCTTCCGACTGGCGAAAGCGATGGTATGGTGTTCTCTCGCATCGTGCTCTGGATATAGTTCGGCTCCTAGTGCTATATTGCTAGCGTCTGTCTGTAAATAAAAACTATTATTGAAATTTGGGTGGTTCATCAAAATCATATCGGCGAACTTACTCTTAATTTCGCAGAACGCTTCCCTTTCATTTTCCCCCATCTCCATTGTTTGTTTTTCTGTAACACAGCACTGAGTCTTGCTGTCGTCTGTGCGTAGTTTCACTGGAACTTCCTGTAAAAATTACATAGACCAAGAAAACTTTGTAACTGTTTTATGTTTTTTGGCTCAGGAAACGTCATGATGGATTCCACTTTGTCTGGGTTAGCCCGAATTCCTGTAGGTGTTATGATGAATCCTAAAAAATGTATTTCGGTCTGTAAAAATTTAGATTTATCCCAATTTACGGTTAAACCTCCTTGATATAACTTATCCAACACATATTCCAAATGTTCTACATGTTCCTCGAATGTTCTGGAAGCTATCAGAATGTCATCCACATATATAGTCAAAAAATCTAAATTGTGAGGTTGCAAAATTTCGTCAAGACACTTAATAAAACTAGCTACGCTGGTGTTCAATCCGAACGGTAGGCGAGTAAATTGATAATTTTTACCGTTAAATAAAAATGCGGTATACTTGCGGCTATTTTTTGCTGGTGGTACCTGCCAAATAACCTGCCGTCAAGTCCAGCGACGTCATATATTTTACCCCACTAAACTTCTGAAAAATTTCTTTGATTGCTTCAGGGGACTCCCTATCAGGAATAATAATTTGGTTTAATCTTTCTCGCGTCTAGACATAATCTAACTCTCCCGTCTTTCTTTATAACTACCACTAATGGGTTGGAATAGGTCGACACCGATCTCTCTATAATACCTCCCTCTAACATTCTATCCAATTCTAACTGCACTACCCCCCTTTTCGAATATGGTACCGGATAACTTCGTTGTATATACGGCGCATGCTCCCTCACCTTTAATTCACACTCATAACCTTTTGCCCTTCCTGGTTCCCCGGCAAACACTCCCCTAAAACCCTCTACTACCCGCCACAACGCTTCACGTTGAGAACTCCCTACTGCGCCAGCCTCACCACAGAATTTAACCGCTGTATCCGCCCATATTCTCTCCTCACTCTCATCACTTGCTCTCTCACTACATATATTCATACTAATCTCCGTGTCCCTATCTATGACCCTATTTGGTATAACCCGTATCCCCGAAATCTTCACCGTATCTAACACCCGCTCAAAATTAACCGTTACCTGTTTACCTTCATTATTTAATTCTAAGACCCTCCTTTTAAAATTGATTATCGCATTATTCCTGATCAGAAAATCATTACCCAATATTACTTCTAAGTTTAATCCCCTTACTACTAAGAATGTATTTTCATAACTTTCCCCCTTTATTACTATACTCAACTGGACTTGTGTGGTCACCCTTTTACTTCTAACACCCGTAATACCGACAATGGTTACCCCCGCAACTGGCAAAGATGGAATATTTTTATTACTTTCCCTTAATTTATTTAATACGTGTTCTGCTATTACTGATACTTCACTGCCTGTGTCTATTAGTGTCGTAACTGGCTTACTTTCTATTTCCAGTTTTACCTCTGTCAACCAAGCCTCCGGCCTCATCGTTTCCATCTCCTCTTCTTCCATTAATTCGTTCGCCATATCTTTGTGAATTGTGTGATTCCTGTATCTATCTCCATGGACCTCGTAGTCATCTATCGACAATGGCCAGGCCTCCTCATCCATTGTCCTTCTCAGTTTTCCGCCCGCTCGGCCGTACCTCCTGGTGTGTACACTCTTTCTGCTTGATGGTTTCCTCCTCCATTCCTGGGTATTTCTGTTCGCTGCTCACCGGTTCTCTGATGTGGGTTGTTGTATCTCTGCTGCGTCCGGTCTGATGACCTGGCCTCGCCTTCCTACATCTATAACAAAAATTACGGTCCGCATAATTTTCCATTTGACACCCACCACATTTCCACATCGGATATCGTCTACTTGGTTCTCGACCATTGTACGTAGTTCCCGTGTGTTGTCCTCCTCTTTGTGGGTAACTCCCTCCGCTGCTCATGTTTGGTTGTTGTGGGCGTTGGCTGGCTTCCTGGCCCCTGACATTCTGAAAAACATCCAACATTTTTTCTAATTCATTTATACTACTCACCTCTCTCGTCATCAGCGTAATCTGAACCTCTCTCGGTAAGTGTTTGCTGACATGGCGTACGAATGACTGAAATGGCAACGGTGGCTCTAAGTATTTTGCCTCGTTGAAAAGTCTCATTGTATATACCAAAATGTTACTGTTATTTCTCCCAAAATTCCCTGTTCCCATTATTTGACTGCGCAATATCTCCTGCTCCTCTTCTGACCAACATTTATTACGGAACGCGGTTTCAAAATTTTCATAACTCCCCCACTCGTTTCGATGCACCTCCGCCCATATCTCAGAATTGCCTTTAAAACATTTTAAAATTTTTATAAGTTTTATTTCCCAACTACTACCGTTAAACTGATTAAACTCCCGTACTCTGTTTAAAAACTGCATTGGATGCACTCTACGGTTCTCACTGCAAAAAGTTTCAAGTTCTATTTCATTATTAGCGTCTCGCATAATTACTACTCGTTCAGTAATATTGTTTAACTTCTGGTTTATTGCTATACTCAACTCATCTTTAACACTACTAATGCTCTGCTCAATTGAATACAATTTCTTATCATTAATACATTCGGACTGAATGCTATTTTTGGTTATTACATTAACTGACTCTTGTAATGATTGTATTTCCGTTTTACAAGTATTTTCAATTTCATTGATTTTAATGTTTGTATTACTTTTATATTCATCAATATTTTGATTCATTTTTTCCATCTTAACCACTACACTGCTATATTTATATTCAGTGTCAGTATTACATTTATTTATTTTAGATTCTATTTCACTGTTGTACTCATTTATTGTACTTACTAATTTTTTGTTACTCTCGTTTATTTGTTTATCAATTCTTTCTGACATATTACTGTCTATCTCATTTATTTTAATATCTATATTCTTTATTGAACTATCTACTTTGGTATTTAATTCATTAAACTTACTGGCAAATTCTTCATTAGTGTTTTCAAAACGCTTATTGACCTCATTAATATGGTTTTTTTAATTCACTGAAATTATTTTCACATTTGATTTTTTGTTCATGTATTCGCTTTTCAACTCATCAAATTTGTTATTCTGTTCATTAAATTTATCATTAAAATTGCTATTTTGAACTTCAAATTTTACATTAATATTACTACTCAGGTTATCAGACATTGTTCTCATGAAATTATATATATCGTCCAGTGACAACTCTTTTACTTTACTTATTACAGGAGTAGATTCTGCTTTTGCTTCAATCATCATTACAGATTCGTCTATCAGGCTTGGAGTGGTCTCCATTCCTGAATCATTTATATCATCTGATTCATTTACCATGC
Source organism: Magicicada septendecula (assembly GCA_034769895.1). NCBI lineage: Eukaryota > Metazoa > Arthropoda > Insecta > Hemiptera > Cicadidae > Magicicada > Magicicada septendecula. The sequence continues at coordinate 34,721,015 of CM068376.1, read as the reverse complement.
TTTCTTTTACTGTATTTGGGTCTAAATTCATTTCTACCTCCTCCGTGACAGAAAGTTAGTTCACTCATACTGACTTTATTTTCATTCTTATGACTTTAATTATTCTTTAATCAATTAATTAACTACTTATTTATTATCTAAACAAACTCTCATAACTTCTACTCACAGTATTTTACGTCTTAACCTCTAACCACAAATCTCGTAATTTTTACTATTACAAAAACCGCCTACTATCACCACCTATTTCGTACTTCAAATCAGGCCTAAACCCATATGAATAAATTCATCTGAGTTATACTGGCAGGGATCGCCATTTGTTACGTTCTATTACTTTACCAATTTCCACCACATGACTTCTACTTACCTCGAGCGATCCTTTTACGTACTCATCATACTTATACGCCACCCTGACTTACCAAACTGAAGACTCCAAATTACTCATAGGCCGCCACCGATATCTTTAAAGGGCAGATATGGAGACCTTAAAACACTTTCACTTATTTACCAGGTTCGTTAGGCGAAATTTTCTATACGGGGTAGGTGATGTTAATTTGGCGTAATAATTGACTTAACACATGTTCACGCTATTAATCCATTTTATTGATATTCATTTTAAAAAATTAATTATTCTCTGTTTGTAACTCTTTAACCGTTCATCAAATTCTCTATAATATTAGACGTTAAACATTTTGGAAAACCAAATTTATTACTTCAACTAATAGGTATACATTTTATTTTATTAGACAAATACCACCTTTCTTTAATATTCTTTCTTTCAAAATTTTGGTATTCGTTTTTATTGCTCCTTTTACTTTATTTTTGAAAATACAAAATATCGTTTATTGCCTCCTTCTTAAAAAAAAAATATTGAAAAAACAAACCAAAAGAACAACTTAAACTAGTAAAGCTATTTTCTAAGGCAACCCAGCTTGCTCATACACTCATTCATTCAGTTTATTTAACAACCCATTTATAGAGATCTCTTTAACTTATAATTTTCATGATTTTAAAAAGTTTATATAATATACGGTTACTTGATTGGCTGCTCGGGTCGACCTCCTGCTACACTGATTGTCCAAATGATGTTCTCACTGTTGATTTAATTTAGTTATCACTGATGATTTTAAAAGACACAGTTAGTCCATGTTAGATTATTGTTAATTTGCACTCACATTCTAATACTTTTACTAAATTTTCAGCCCACGAGCCTTTGTGTTCGTCTGGCCAGACGAGAGTTTTGTAGTTGACTGAGGCAGTTTTCTGCGCACACGGCGCGAAAGAATGTATTAATACGTGACCAAACCATGGGAAAGTTGTCCGCCTGAGTGCGCGGGTGGAGGCGCGTACGCTCCCTCATTGATAACTGCACATTCTTTAGCCACACCGCAACAGTTTTGACTATACAGTCCACTCACCATATTTGCTTATTCACAATCCCCAATGCGTACTTTCTGACGGTTACTGACCAGTACCAAGAGTGGTTTAAAATGATTAAAATTGGTTTCACCCCTTTTGCCCCGTTACACTTCTTACTGATGGACAACTAGCTTCTTCCATATAATTAGAATATGTGCTTTTCATTAGTTGTGGCCATTCAATGTGTAACTGACATTTACAAATTTGGTGTTCTAAATCATCATACAATATGATGATTGTGTGAATTGTCATCATGTACAGTGGAAACAGAATTACAACTTTAGCTATAGCTAGAAATAAACAAAGACACTCAAATACAACAGTTATTCAAAGTAGAGAATGTCCAACACAAACAATAAATGCCACTTTATTAACAGTCTCACACTAAGTACAGTAGAGCATCGATTATCCGAACATCCATCAACCATACAATCTATTATCCGAACTCAATAAAAAGTACAATTGTCTACTCTACTGTACAGTAACGTATTGGACACGTGTAGGCGTATTGGATATATATTGAACATGAAAAATTGTATACTATAAATTTTTACAGTACTGTACAGTAATAAATAATTGCTGTAGCTATACAGCCTTACAATCGATAAACAAAGAATCGAGACTGAGACTGTTCTAAAGTGGGCTGAAACAGAAGACGAGATAGATTGTATTCAGCTTATGAATCTTAAACGACTTCACTATTTAGCAGTGAGTAAACAGGATTGGAGATGGTTTGAAGCAGACAGTGATAGAACAATTCTTCAGAAAAGTGTAAATCCATGGTACTGTATGTTTTGTTTTGTTTTTTAATTTATAATTAATTTTATAGTTCTGAACAGTGTTTGTCATTAAGCTCTTAATTGTGTTTAAATTAGGGTGACCAGATTTTTTATGACGTAAAACAGGACATTTCTGAAATATGGAAATTAAAAAACAGGACAAAACAGGACACGAGTTACAAAGAAAATGTGCTTCATATATGACTGCACAGCTTCACTAAGACAAATAAAAACTACTTTTTACATATAAAAAGACATATATTTTAATAACCAACTTAAAAACATACTTATCATGGCACTGGATCATATTATAATTGATCAAGTTTTTTCAAGAATTATAAAATTATAATTATTCAAATATAAATATGCAACTTCTTAACAACTATAAAATTACATGGATGTGATTCATAGATATCAACAACCTGCTGAACATGAACTTGTGGCTTCTGAATCAGGAACATCACTATTAACTTTGTACTTATCACAAGACCTGATATCTCGCAAGAGCTTTGAATTACTTAATAGCAGGTTGTAGAATTCCTTACAGCTAAGGTCTTGAAAATGAGTTTTTAAAATTACAATTGCTTGAATAGTTTTGGTAGTAAAACGGTTTCTTTCATCAATCCAAAGGGACTTCACAATTGAAAAGACTCTTTCCACAACAGCATTTGTGCCTTTTACAGCCAGAGCAAAATTCACAACCACCTCTATGTTTTTACATGGAATGCTTATACTTTTAAGTATGTGGAAGACATCACACCATTTCTTATCAATCTCCACATTAACTTTTTCCCATTCCTCAAATTTTCTGGATAAAACTTTGTTCACATGTCCTATCTCATCAAATAATTCATCTTCAGGTACCTGAATTGTTGAACATGAATCTACTGTCTTAAGAATTTTCAGACTTTTTAAAACCTCATCCCAAGATACAGAATTTTTCAATGTTATCCAATGAAATGATTTCAGAGGCTGATATGGAGAGACCCACTTGTTTAAATAACTTAAAAGTGTCATAAAATAAATTGGTAACCGTTTCATATTTCGATTGGGTGAAAAGACCTTCATTTTCTAAGTTAATTAAAATTGAAGAAACAACTGAAGTTTGAAACTTACTACATTTCCTGTTATTGACTTTTTCTGTAAGCAATTCTAATTCTTCAGCTACTTCAGTGGCTGAAATGTTGGTTCTTTCCAACTTTTGGATTGAATTTGAAAACATTTTCAGTTGGCTCTGTATGAAATGAAGCCAAAGAAGTGACTGTGGGTTCTCAAAAAATTGTTTTAGCAATGTAGGACACCTATCCTGAGACATGAAATAAGACTTCAGAGGTTCATAAATATCAATAACCCTTGTAAATCCTGGCAACAATGACAACCATCTAGTTTTAACACTACCCAGAACTTGCTTATATTCAGTAGCAACAAAATCACAAAATAATTTCAATTCCTCCACACGCACGGTATAAATGTGAAAATATTGAAATATTTTATTCACTACTGTTTCTATGTCGATAGGAAGAATGTCTGCACTTGTTTGTACACCATTGTGTACCATATGAGCTGCACAACCAGTGCCTTGAATATTCATTTTGAGCACACTGTTCAATTTAGGAAAAACGTTTGTTCCGGCCCTCTTGTACCCACCAAAGTTAGTGTTAAAGTTATCTGCACAAAACGCGATGATCTTGTCAACTAAATGATGTTTCTTTAAGATGTCCAGAACATGATTAGCTAATAATTCTGCTGTTTATCCACCAGCGTTCTGAAAACAGATTACTTTGCACTGAACACCTTTGGTAGGAATGAAATACCTAACTAGGATCGGCACTAATTTTAAGCTTTTGTGATTTGATGCATCAACCATCACAGGCACATACTTAGCATCTTCAAGTTCTGATTGCACTTCATGCATTGCATACGGCGATAAAACGTTCACTAAAATCGACTCGCACTTTGTCCTGGAACACATGAATTTCTTCTCAAATAGTTCTCTGATGATAAGAGATGTGCAGTCCATTGAACGGAAAGAATGGTTGTGTTTTGCAGTATGAAATGCAAACAGCCCTTCTTCAGCAGCGATACGTTTATCTTCCTCAGTTTGTAGTCCATTCCTACAAAGGAAGTTATACTACTGGAAGTTCTCGCGGAAACTGCCAACATGTGTTTCTTTTTCTTAATGTGCTGTGTAATATCGGCACGTCTTCCATGTTCAATGGACAAAACTGAACGACATAAAGTACATTCTACCTTTGTAGATGTGGTGTCGTCCTTCAAGAAAGGAAACTCTTCTTTCAGGGTTTTGGAGAAAGTACACTTTCTTTTCCCTATATTAATATGCACGTGTATCTCGAACCAAGCGAACAACAGACAATGGAGCAAGCTCGCCACGCCAAGCGTTAAAATTAACCAAACAAAAAAAGTTTACCTTGATTGCCTCACTCTCCCTTGACGCACTCTGGCGGAAACCAGAGATCATCATTTGTTTTCGTGATTGCGTTCCCTTAACCATTCGAGACCCGTCTTGACCTCAGTAAGAAAGTTTAAACGAACGAGACCAAAATGACACAAAAACAAATAAAAACTCAAAACGAAGCGAAGATAAAAGATTAGGTTATCCGTTATTGCAAGTACGGAAAAACGGGACATTTGACGTCCCGTTAATAATTTGCCAGGACAACGGGACACATAATGAAAAAAAGGGACAATCCCGTTAAAAACGGGACGTCTGGTCACCCTAGTTTAAATTAACTTTTGGGTTTTATTAATTACACTCAGTTTTAATTCATTGATTTTTAGCCTTAGTAATACATTACAGTACAGTATACAGGTTGCTGTAATTATATAACATATGTTAGAAATTATTTTGTAATAAAAACCTTTTGTTTTTTTTTAAGGAGACAATGTTTTTAATTTACGATATATTATCCGAAATATCGATTATCCAAAACAGGCCCTCGTCGCGATAGGTTCAGATAATCGATGGTCTACTGTAATACGAAATAATCATTTTACACTAAACCACAAGTCACAGTAAAACTAACTCTTGGTAACACACTTTAATATTGCAGGAACAAACTGAACTTAGCCAGCTGCTGGATGCATATTTGTACCCCACCAAGGTTCAAGAAAAATCCGTCACTTTCCGGATGCCATGTTGAGAAGTCACAGCCACTCTGGGATTCGGTGGAAACTATGCCAATATGCAAACATGTACACATTGTGCAGACTAAATTCCGCTAGAATAATCGAAAGATGTCTCAAACAGTCTCGAGCATTGCGCGTAAAGTGTCACGTATCTATGTTTGTTATCTATCGTATCAACATAACAGTATTTTGTAGTCCGAGTAGAAACAGTTACCTTATACTTATGCCAAAATAATTAACAATAGACAATTAACACAATCTGTTATGTTATTTTGACCTGTAGGTCAGTATGATTTAGACATTCAACATTTTCACCATTAACGTGTCCTTATGTGGTTTAGGTCCCTGGATCTCGTCTGTTTACATACTTATTTTACACGGACATTAGGCTGATCTTGTTTTATTCAACTAAATTTAAACTAATTTTAAAAACATCGGTTCAAGGTTTGAAGTCGTTTGTTCAGTCAGTAGGTTTTTCTATTTAGTGACTTTAATAGTGACCATGAATGACTTTGAAAGTTTACTTGGTATAACTGGTTTTTCTACCTAAGTACATTTATATCTATCCTACAAATTTTTGTTATTTATGTATGTATGTATATAGTTTGTATATAATAATATATGTAATGGTATTTCAGAGAGAACTGTAACCAGAGTATCATAGTGTCAGGTGAGTCTGGAGCAGGAAAAACCGTTTCTGCAAAATATGCCATGAGATACTTTGCTACTATTGGTGGTTCAGCAACGGAGACACATTTAGAGAAGAAAGTTCTCGCTTCTAGTCCTATTATGGAGGTAATGCAAGGTGTGATTTACCAGGGTTTTACATCTAACTGCAAACAGATGACTGACAAATGAAAGTAACTGTTTGCTTTTGTATGTTTTACAAAACATGTTATTATGAAAATAATTTATTAAGGGAGTAATAATATATGGCATTGTATAAACCATTTTTTTTAAATTTGTGTAATAAATAACATTTTTAAGGTGTCTACCAATCTAAGTGCATGTGCTTAGTGATGTCTACTCTTTTTGTTACATCAAAAGGATCCTCTCTTCTTCAGTAGTTATGGCCTACAAATGTTGATAAATTATTGTAAATAAAACAATATGTTGCACTCTATCTCACTAACCTGTAAATGTATGATTCTGAACTTTTTGCATCTTGCATATTACGAACATTAGAAACAGATTTAATCAGTTAGATATATGATTTTGTTTTAAAAGGAAATATAAAAATTTGTAACAAATTAAATAACTTTATCAATATTTTTTAGTAATAGTCTTGTAAAAATATGTGATTTAATATTACAGTTATAAAGAACTAAGATAATTTGATCAGTATCAGTATTTAGGGGTTTTCCACAATCTTCAAACTTGCTAAGCTGTATTAATTTGTTTAGGAAAAATTAGTGATCATAAGCTTTCTGATTAAATGTTCTTCCTTAAAATTCTTGAGCTTCCAGGATGGTACTGCTGTTTGTCTCAGTTTTGGATAAGATACCCAGGTCTCACCCTCACTTGCATGCAGTAAAGCAGTTCATCTTCTTTGTTTTCATATTGCTGTCAAAATGTTTGCAAGACATTTCTCCTTATATATAGTGGCCACCACATTTTCATTCTAGTATACAATTTCTGAAACCCAGTCTTTAGTTAAAATATTTTAACTAGTGACGGTAAAACATTTGGAAATATAGTAGATAATTCTGGAACTAACTGTAAGCATTAATTTTCATGAACTTCTTCATTCATTTTCCTGACAAATCAGTTTGGCCACTTTTGGGTATCAGATGTACTTCCTTCCTTCTTGGAAAACCTGATGATATTGTAAACCTGATGATATTGTCTGACCTTACTGTCGTTCATAATATTTGGTTCATAAACATCGCAGTGATACGACAGTCTCACTGATTGTCATATGGTGCAGTGGAAAACGAAATACAGACACCAGTGAAATCGCTACTTACAAGCTTTAATTAATCACAAATAACAATTTATAATCAACAAGGTAAACCTCCGCTCAACAGTCCGTAGAGGACCAAGGCATACCGTGCGGCTTTTTGTGTTTAGTGTGACGGTTGCATGGCTAGTACTACGCACCACCAGCCGCTAGTTAATCAACAAGGTAGTCTCGTACAATACGTCAAGTTAAATTTGTCCACACGCAGTATTAATGTCAAATAATAGAGTTACACACTAATTATAGCACAGTAAACACTGTCTACTAATCTTCAACAACTACTCGATCCGCACTAAGGATTCCTTAACATAACTGACTGACAAAGCCAGCCTCTCTGTCCCTTATGTAGGTAGCATAGGTGTTTCAGAATAACATTCCAGTTCCATCCTTACTGTGACGTGCCAGCATAACGGATATTTCAAGTGATGTCCAGAACAATCTGGAAGGTACTTTTTGGCCTTGACTTAAAATACTACACCTGCTTGACTAGTGGAGAAACGGGTGGAAGGACTTTTTGAGAGAGTTCTATCGTTACGATTGATTAACTTGTGGATTTCAGTAACAGTTTTGTTTCTTGCCGTTAAGAACCAAATTACTGTACGACTTTCACACTTGCTGGAATTATTTATTAAATTCTCATTTTAAATCAGTTATGTAGAGAATTTAAGAACGGTGTAACAAGATTATTGTTGCCAGCAGCCAGCAATTCAGTTTGCTGTGCATGTACTGTTACTTTTCCAATATCAAATTGGTAACATTTTTAAACAGATTATACTTAAATAAATGTATAAGTTAAATAAATATGCAAGTTATGCAGGGGCTATTGTATTACAGTTGGTTAGCCAGGATAATTTAAGTATGTTAGATTTTATGTTTTGTATTAGGCAATTGGTAATGCCAAGACAACAAGAAATGACAACAGTTCTCGTTTCGGGAAATTTATAGAACTCCATTTCAATAAGAACTACAATATAGTTGGTACCAGCATGAGGACATATTTACTAGAGAAATCAAGAGTTGTGTTTCAAGCACCCGAAGAAAGGAATTACCACATATTGTATCAGTTGTGTGCAGCTAGAGAAAATTATCCATTCCTCAGGCTAAGTGAGTGTTGAAAGAAACTTTTGTTTTGTATATAGTTGGATTCGGTTTATGATAGATCAGTTCAGTATTCTCCACAATTGTAACTGACTTTTGTATACTGTATTATTTTAATAGATTAGATGGCACTGAGCCTCTTTATATGTTACTCCTTTAGTGGCATGAGCTGATTGGATCAGCCGTGTGGTCTGTGTTAAAAGAGCTATGGCCGATTCAATCAACTGCCAAGTTTCTATGTGTTTTAGTTCAGATGTTTGTTAATATACAGTGTTACTTTTATACCCCACAAAAATTTTGTATTCTTTATACAAGAATCATCGGCTTAAAACATAATTGAATAGGCTCTTGCTATTTAGATTTTTTAGAGTTCATTGTTGTGCATGCTGTAGTCTTTTGTTAAAGTTATTTCAGTAATATTTATTGAAAAAGGAGTCAGTTGAAACTCTTTGAGAATACAAAAATACAACTGCTATTAATTACAGAGACAGTGAAAGATGATCTAATAAAAATACTAAATTACAAAATAATAACCATGACATTCATAACCTAACAATGGTGTTGCTATGTTTCAAAAACTAATAAAACATGAATTTGTTGTAACGCCCGGGGCTGGAGCCTCACAAAGTGAAAGCACCAGTCGTGCGGACAGGATAGGTGTGGGAATGCCTCGTTATTAAATAAGGCATTTACTTAGATTAATAATATTTCTTTAATTCATTAGAGTAACTACGTTCGTTAACAAGTTTTATCTTGATGAACAAATGACAATAATGACAATACAAATGAACAAAATAACAATAATTGAAGTGACATACTCTCGTTACAATAATTCTATTGAGTGTTTTTATTAAGACATAACATTATATATATATATAAAAAAATTCTTTATATACTGACTATTCTTTATTAAAACATTATAAAAGCGTTTTAACTATATTTCTGAATTTGATATGTTACCACTTTAAATTAGGCATAAATTATTAAGATATCAATTATACATATTCCTTAACAAATTTAGAACACTACTGAGCACTTCTGAGTATAAATAATTCATTATCCAAAATCGATTAATGCTTTAAGTTTGAACTAAGTAAAACAAAAACAAAGTTGTAATTATGCTTTTGATGTGGCTCCATCGTAGACAGAAGATGGACGGATAGTGCACAAGGACGCCAAAAAGTGAACAAGTGAAAAAAGAGAGTGTGTACTTCCCAGTGCTCTCATCAGTTTTATACCCTGCGTGATGCAATAAGTCTCTATGAGTTAACGCCCAAAATTCAGCCAATCAGAACTGGACTCTGCACGTGTCTCGAAACTTATCAGGTCACACGAGAGGACAATTTGACATTGATTTTTGTGAACCAAAGCGGAATTCGTTCGCGAACACTGACGAGTAAGCAATTCTTAGCTTCCCTGGTTGATAACTCGCTACACGTGCCACGATAAAAAATGGTCAGCACACTTCCTCACAATCGCTCAGTTTGTTCCTTAAAATAATTCTTAAGATAAAATAAAATAATACATTGAGTAGTTTGAGTATGAGTAGAATCCTCATTTACAATTATATATAAAATCATAACGTGGAATGTGCTGGGCACAAGAAATTTATCACTAATATTTGAAAATTATGTACAGATTTGTTAAGGCAGTAATGGACATTACAATTTATCATTCATTAGAACTATAGTCATGGATTTTGTTCACATAGAAATTTTTATTTTGTGTGTTGCAAAATTGTTTCTGAAAAATATTTCTATAAATTTTGAAAAGAGAAATGAGGAAGTAACTTTTGCGTATAAAATATACATTTGTTTTGTGTGAAAGCTGAAAGTGTCGTGTATTTATCTTTAACAGTACATTTTTTACTCAGTTTTTGTAAAGACATTTTGTATAGTGAGAAACCAGCTTGACACTTTACCTCTACCCCACAGAATCTGCTGGCAATGTAAGGGTAAAAATTATCATAGAGAAACCTCAAAATTCACCAACCATTGTTTCAAAAGTGTATACGTATATAAGGAAAACATCAGTAGCTTAAGATATTTCACAGTCATACAGATACCTGTGTCATGTTTATTTTGTAATGACTGACAATGCTGTTTGTGACAGTGAAATATTACAAACCAGGTCGCGCGCATGTGTGTGTGTGTTTTACACATTACATGTGGTTTAAGTTAAAGTTAATGCCTGACGATGTGAAATTATTGCTAAGTGTATTGCTTTGGACTTCTGCCATCGTTACAGTTTAAATCGACACAATGTTTAAATCACTATAAATCAGTCATCTACAGATGTGTAAATGAGAATTACATTAAAAAAAAATAAAAATAAATAGTAATTAAAATAAAAAATATTGTCATCTCGAATAACATTAAAGAAATGAGTATAACATGAAAATTATTATAACTAAATATAAGTATATCACTACCGACTCGGAACACAAAGTTTACATAAAACACTTTACGTTTTTACCAATAAAAAACTTTTTGTTCCGAGTCAGTAGTGATATACTGGTACTTATTTTTAGTTAATCAACTAACAAAATCCAAGAATTATTATAACTTATAATAATTCATGTACTAGCCTAGCCTAGGCTATAGTTTGTCAGTCTAGGCACAAGAGATTTCACTGCATGCTTAAAAAGAAAAAAACAATTGTAGGGGGCTGTCTACCCTCACCTTGTTTAGGTAAGGCTATATGAAGAGAGAAGACCTCTTCGATTTGTTGTAGTTTTGGCCATGTAGTGAAACCTGACGTGCTCAAACTGATGGACTCTAAGCTGGTAAGTGAATTATAATTTATATTTATCCTCATGTGATGTTCGTTTATTGAATATTATGTCAGATGATGACATATTCTATTTTATGATAGAGCAAGCATTTGTTTTAAAATGCAATTCTCATTTACATACCTAAAGATGACCACCGATTTGTAGTGGTTGAAATGTTGTGTAGGTTATAGTTGTTACAATGGCCAAAGTCTGAAGATATACACCTAAGTTTTCACCTTAATGTTATGTGCCGATGTAATTTAAGCATTAAATTATTCGGCGTGCGTCGCAGAGACAGTGCCGTCTGTATAGCGGGTTCAAGGGTTGCCTGAGTGGCCAGCGCCATGGCTTCACGTATCGCTTAACCTTGACCGTGACGTGGCGGTAATTGTGTGTGGGCGTAATCAAGTCTGTCGTTCCGATCAGCTGATTTGTTCAACTCTCTGTTCACGTGGGTGATGATGGCGCCGACATTCTGTCTCATTTCTGGTTCTGCACTCGAGGGAAACACTGGTCTGGCGGCGTCAACTATTGTTCTATTATCTTTGAAATGAGTTGCTGAGTCATTAGAGAGCTTCAGGTGAGGAAAAGTATGGTATTAATTTTGATTAATTCAGGGATTATGTGGGTTTTATATTATATGTATGTATTTTTTGTGTGTGTGATTTTGTGTGTGTTGTGTCTTGTATAGTTGAGAGCATGTTGCCAACTGGCCTTTTCCTGTATTAATTTCCTGTAACGTTCTATTTCCTTACCCCCCTTATTATAAACTTTTACTTACCTTTTACAATCTTTTTACGCACTCGCTCTGACTTACCAAAAACAGAAGATTCCCAACTTATAGGTCGCCACCAATATTTTTAAAAAGGACAAATATGGAAACCTTTATACATTTTCCCAGTATTTACTTTAAATTACTTACCAGGTTCATTTAGGCGAGATTTTCCATACAGGACAGGTTATGGTTATGGCGTAATAACTACTCTAACACATATTTACATCCCTAAACAAACTTGATTTTATTTTATTAAGTAGCCTACAGCTAAAAAACATGAATTTGTTCAAACACAACTTTTATCAACTAATTATTTTCTAGGAACCAGTACTTTTAATCATGATTTCTCCCCTTAAATATATAACTTTTACCCCCTTTATAGTATTCTCATTAATTCTTTTATAAATCTAAATTTGTATAACTTTTTACTGATATCAGATTGTTACGGAGTCACTTTTGTATGTATTTGTTACTTAACTGACATGTGGTCCAGTTGTTACCTTATCACTCGTAGTTCACTTTCACATTCGCCACATCACAAAGAACAGTTCTAACTGCACAAATTAACGTATTCGTTTTTGTCTCGATCTCTTTCTTCGATACTCTTTTTGCACACCTTTTAATAAGGTTCGGTAGGCCTAGGCTACTGTAATCGCTTTGGCCTACCGAAATTTCCGAGGCCACTGTATAAAGTTTTACTTATATATGCACTGCTCTCCACTGCTGTCTGATGATAACTCTGGTGATAGACTGTGTACTGTGATTCACAAGGGAGACTGCTGGGGCGGTTACGTAATATGTCTAGACAGTTGTTTATGCTAACAATGTGTGTTGCTGGTTAAACTGGGGCACCTCACAGGTGGATGCTGACAATTGAAAATTAAAACTGATTTAGATTAAAACTGGGGTAGCACTCAATTCTGTACCGTTACAATACCCCCCAATGAGAGATTGGATGCCGAAGCATACAAACTCTCATTGCCTAAAACCTAAGAGGATCAGTGAGGATATGGTGCTGAAACCCCCCTGAACTTTCTACTAAAATCATGGGTACTTACCCCCCTAGTCCGGTGACTGTGGCAGCACCCCTCCGACCTTACTGGACTTCTCTACTCGAGATCCCAACACCATAAGCTCGGACCAATACCCGCCACAGTATCACCCGACTCTAAAGCATTCAATTAAAATTTAACAAAAAGGCCTTCCAATATACCGTATCCACAACTGATTGGTTTCCTCTTAGCCATACTGGTTCATTGACAAAGTACTGGTTCGTGTTTATATAATACAAAGTGCATCACCCACCAAAATCATACATAGATTACATAAAATACAAATCTAATACTAACAACCTTATTGTAGGATACATACTACAAACAAAATACATCACTGTCTCAAAAAGATTAGACTTTTTAATCAATTACTTTTTTTTTTCTACTACCCCCCTGATACCCTTAACCCCTGATACCCGTTACAATCTGCTGCGTTCAGCACTAGGCTTCTTGGCCCTTGCAGACCTCAGCCTAGCTGTAATCACATCTCCCTCGTGACCTGTAACTGGGTCACCCCCTAATCCACACTCACTATTACCCCCTGGACTGTAGCGCCCAGTTGCTTCCACAAGGACTGATGCGGAAGGGGTGGACATGTTTTTCTTTTATTCCACCCCCATCCTTGCTTCGGCGTTACAATAAAAATTCAGTTTAATACTTACTAGTATTGAATGATACCCCCCTAATAGACTACCACCCCTATCTGGGTGAAAATAGACCTGTTCCAAAATTTGGTAGATTCCCCAAAAAATAACCCCCCTACTAAGTCTAACAAACCACCGGGTTAACAAAACAAAACAAACCACAAGCCGGTTATATCAAATAAAATATATGATTTGTCACAACTAACTACTTTCACGGTCATGATCCGGTGAGGTCATGGCCGCACTTAGGTGGGGAATCTATAGTTAAACATAAAACATGAATTGACATTGATAAAAGTTTATATGAACAGTTATATGTACATCTTATTTTCCCAAACACTATCTCCGCCCAAACATTTCCTTTAGTTTTCAATTTTAAATGAATATTTTAATCATTGTTTTCATCAATTATTATTTAATCTACCATTACATTTGAAATTTGAGTCAAAATAACTTTAAATTTGTTATTAAAATCATCTCTTCAATTAATTTAATTACCAATTTCATTTAATTTAATTTCTCAAAACCTCATTGTATCAATCTCATTTGTTCAAAACAACTTTATTTGTTTTAATTACATTTTACAAGAGGACCCTACAAAAAAATATTACCTACATTGCAGCACATCTGGTGTTTCTTTTGTTTCATAATAGGATTTTGCTACTGGCAATGATTCAGCAGAATACAACATTTTTGTTATTGTCAACTCAGCATGACTGTAGACATTAGTCACAACAGACATCACACCTGTTTACATCAACAATGGTCTGCACGACTCGTTTTATAAACACTCACTCAGTCTAAACATTCTGATTACAACACATACTGACGCATGTACTTACTTCAACTTTTAATTTCTCTGAATCTTTTAGTTAACATATTTATCAACTACTATTTTTTGTACCAATTCATACCAAAATTAATTTTACTTCATTAATAAAATTTAGTTGATTTTATAAATTACTTTAATATAGGGTGACCAGACGTCCCGTTTTTAACGGGATTGTCCCTTTTTTTCATTATGTGTCCCGTTGTCCCGGCAAATTATTAACGGGACATCAAATGTCCCGTTTTCCGTACTTGCAATAACGGATAACGTAATCTTTTATCTTCGCTTCGTGAGTTTTTATTTGTTTTTGTGTCATTTTGGTCTCGTTCGTTTAAACTTTCTTACTGAGGTCAAGACGGGTCTCGAATGGTTAAGGGAATGCAATCGCGAAAAGAAATGATGATCTCTGGTTTCCGCCAGAGTGCGTCAAGGGAGAGTAAGGCAATCAAGGTAAACTTTTTTTGTTTGGTTAGTTTTAACGCTTGGCGTGGCGAGCTTGCTCCATTGTCTGTTGTTCGCTTGGTTCGAGATACACGTGCATATTAATATGGGGAAAAGAAAGTGTACTTTCTCCAAAACCTTGAAAGAAGAGTTTCCTTTCTTGAAGGACGACACCACATCTACAAAGGTAGAATGTACTTTATGTCGTTCAGTTTTTTCCATTGAACATGAAGGACGTGCCGATATTACACAGCACATTAAGAAAAAGAAACACATGTTGGCATTTTCCGCGAGAACTTCCAGTCGTATAACTACCTTTGTAAGTAGGAATGGACTACAAACTGAGGAAGATAAACGTATCGCTGCTGAAGAAGGGCTGTTTGCATTTTATACTGCAAAACACAACCATTCTTTCCGTTCAATGGACTGCACATCTCTTATCATCAGAGAACTATTTGAGAAGAAATTTACGTGTTCCAGGACAAAGTGCGAGTCGATTTTAGTGAACGTTTTATCGCCGTATGCAATGCAAGAAGTGCAATCAGAACTTGAAGATGCTAAGTATGTGTCTGTGATGGTTGATGCATCAAATCACAAAAGCTTAAAATTAGTGCCGATTCTAGTTAGGTATTTCATTCCTACCAAAGGTGTTCAGTGCAAAGTAATCTGTTTTCAGAACGTTGGTGGAGAAACAGCAGAATTATTGGCTAATCATGTTCTGGACATCTTAAAGAAACATCATTTAGTTGACAAGACAATCGCGTTTTGTACAGATAACTGTAACACTAACTTTGGTGGGTACAAGAGGGCCGGAACAAACAAAGTTTTTTCTAAATCGAACAGTGTGCTCAAAATGAATATTCAAGGCATTGGTTGTGCAGCTCATGTGGTACACAATGGTGTACAAACAAGTGCCGACATTCTTCCTATCGACATAGAAACAGTAGTGAATAAAATATTTCAATATTTTCACATTTATACCGTGCGTGTGGAGGAATTGAAATTATTTTGTTATTTTGTTGCTACTGAATATAAGCAGGTTCTGGGTAGTGTTAAAACTAGATGGTTGTCATTGTTGCCAGAAGTTACAAGGGTTATTGATATTTATGAACCTCTAAAGTCTTATTTCATGTCTCAGGATAGGTGTCCTACATTGCTAAAACAATTTTTTGAGAACCCACAGTCACTTCTTTGGCTTCATTTCATACAAAGCCAACTGAAAATGTTTTCAAATTCAATCCAAAAGTTGGAAAGAACCAAATTTCAGCCACTGAAGTAGCTGAAGAATTAGAATTGCTTACAGAAAAAGTCAATAACAGGAAATGTAGTAAGTTTCAAACTTCAGTTGTTTCTTCAATTTTAATTAACTTAGAAAATGAAGGTCTTTTCACCCAATCAAAATATGAAACGATTACCAATTTATTTTATGACACTTTTTTAAGTTATTTAAACAAGTGGGTCTGTCCATATCAGCCTCTGAAATCATTTCATTGGATAACATTGAAAAATTCTGTATCTTGGGATGAGGTTTTAAAAATTCTGAAAATTCTTAAGACAGTAGATTCATGTTCAACAATTCAGGTACATGAAGATGAATTATTTGATGAGATAGGACATGTGAACAAAGTTTTATCCAGAAAATTTGAGGAATGGGAAAAAGTTAATGTGGAGATTGATGAGAAATGGTGTGATGTCTTCCACATACTTAAAAGTATAGGCATTCCATGTAAAAACATAGAGGTGGTTGTGAGTTTTGCTCTGGCTGTACTAGGCACAAATGCTGTTGTGGAAAGAGTCTTTTCAATTGTGAACTCCCTTTGGATTGATGAAAGAAACCGTTTTACTACCAAAACTATTCAAGTAATTGTAATTTTAAAAACTCATTTTCAAGACCTTAGCTGTAAGGAATTCTACAACCTGCTATTAAGTAATTCAAAGCTCTTGCGAGATATCAGGTCTTGTGATAAGTACAAAGTTAATAGTGATGTTCCTGATTCAGAAGCCACAAGTTCATGTTCAGCAGGTTGTTGATATCTACGAATCACATCCATGTAATTTTATAGTTGTTAAGAATTTGAATAATTATAATTTTATAATTCTTGAAAAAACTTGATCAATTATAATATGATCCAGTGCCATGATAAGTATGTTTTTAAGTTGGTTATTAAAATATATGTCTTTTATGTGTAAAAAGTAGTTTTTATTTGTCTTAGTGAAGCAGTGCAGTCATATATGAAGCACATTTTCTTTGTAACTCGTGTCCTGTTTTGTCCTGTTTTTTCATTTCCATATTTCAGAAATGTCCTGTTTTACGTCATAAAAAATCTGGTCACCCTACTTTAATAGCCACCTACACTCAAAACAATTCGGCTTTAGTTACCTTGTTTAAAACACTTTTAATTTAAACACACAATGCAAAATTAAATTCATTAATACCTCCTGTTAATTATTATTGTTAATTAACGAAATAAAATATTATTATTATTATTATAACATACCACAAACATTGTTACATAAACTATTGTACACATTCTACCAGTATACACTGACACAATACATTTAACACCAATACATATTTATTTACAAATTTTTGTCATAATTTATTATTTACCACACTTCATTACATAAATCAGCCAAGTAATTTTACCATGGACTCAAACAATTAAATGTTCATTCAGTATTTCTCAACCCCCGTCATCGAAAATTAATCGAATGCCCACATAACATTGTTCCATTTTATTGATACACCGCATATGGCTATCTTTTTAATAATAACCATAAAAATTTATTTTTTCTGTTGTACCAAAATAATAATAATTTTTAGGGTTACCGCCCATTATTATTTCATCATAGACCAAGTCAACATTATTATTTTTTGTCAAGTCTCCGTAAGTATTTGTTGTTACACCCAGGTAAGTTATTTTCTCATCATATTCCTCCACTACAAGTACACTAATTCTTCCGACAGGTACATATTTATCATCAATATAATCATTGTCTACTACTGCACAAGGTATGTCTACATTATTTATCATAATTCTCTTAATATTCATCTTCTCTATCAACTCTCCATAACCTATATTTAGCTTGAACCACTCTAACTCTTTCTCTCTCTCATAATTACTTTCATCACCACAACATTTCACATTCTCACTCCACACAGAGGGCATACCACTAAATTATTTAAACACCATCTGGCTCTACCAGATAAACACAAACAACTTATTTGACTATTTGCCGACCCATTGTCGCCCAAATGTCCTAATGAGGATCTTTTATCCTCTTGCACCACTTGTGAAGTCCCTGCTTCACATTTAACCACAGAAAAATTTGCCCCCTGTTCACCCTCTACAATTAAACTATCTCTATACTCCCTTTCTAACTCATTATGATCACTAACTAGCAATCCTCTAACCTCAACTAATTTTCTGCTCTCAATATTACTACCACTATTACTCAATATATCACTATTTGATACCCCATTTTCAAATACCTCTTTATTATTACTCAACATTATTTCACCCCCATTATAATCGTTATTTATTTTAACACCTACACTTACCTTGTAATTCATTACTTCATTATTTATATTTTCACTACACTTACCTGTGTCTTCATTACGATTAACCCTTATATTTTCACTATCTTCACTTATTTCATCTGTACTTAAACTAACTCTATTGTCTGTAAAAGTATCGTCATCATTTTTACCTCCTCTATCAGAACTACTCACCTGGTTTAGGTCACTTTCTTTATTTTCTAGTAGCTTACATCTATCTCTTTCCCACTTTTAGTTTCGTTTTTTCACATCATTAATCCATTGTCTTTGTGAGTTTTTTATTTCCTCAAATTGACTTTTCAAATAATTCATTGTATCAGCCCATGTTAGACCTGCCCCGTTTTCCGGTACCTTGGCCATACTTAAGAAATATTATTATATAATACACTTTTATAAAACCTACACTAATTACTCACACAAACGCCATTAACATAACCTGTCTCGTACTTCCAATCAGGCCTAAACCCATATCAAAAAATTCCATATGAGTCATCCTGGCAGGGTCGCCATTGTAACGTTCTATTTCCGTACCCCCCCTTATTATAAACTCTTACTTACCTTTTACAATCTTTTTACGCACTCGCCCTGACTTACCAAAAACAGAAGATTCCCAACTTATAGGTCGCCACCAATATTTTTAAAAAGGACAAATATGGAAACCTTTATACATTTTCCCAGTATTTACTTTAAATTACTTACCAGGTTCGTTTAGGCGAGATTTTCCATACAGGACAGGTTATGGTTATGGCGTAATAACTACTCTAACACATATTTATATCCCTAAACAAACTTGATTTTATTTTATTAAGTAGCCTACAGCTAAAAAACATGAATTTGTTCAAACACAACTTTTATCAACTAATTATTTTCTAGGAACCAGTACTTTTAATCATGATTTCTCCCCTTAAATATATAACTTTTACCCCCTTTATAGGATTCTCATTGATTCTTTTATAAATTTAAATTTGTATAACTTTTTACTGATATCAGATTGTTACGGAGTCACTTTTGTATGTATTTGTTACTTAACTGACATGTGGTCCAGTTGTTACCTTATCACTCGTAGTTCACTTTCACATTCGCCACATCACAAAGAACAGTTCTAACTGCACAAATTAACGTATTCGTTTTTGTCTCGATCTCTTTCTTCGATACTCTTTTTGCACACCTTTTAATATGGTTCGGTAGGCCTAGGCTACTGTAATCGCTTTGGCCTACCGAAATTTCTGAGGCCACTGTATAAAGTTTTACTTATATATGCACTGCTCTCCACTGCTGTCTGATGATAACTCTGGTGATAGACTGCATACTGTGATTCACAAGGGAGACTGCTGGGGCGGTTACGTAATAGGTCTAGACAGTTGTTTATGCTAACAGTGTGTGTTGCTGGTTAAACTGGGGCACCTCACAGGTGGATGCTGACAATTGAAAATTAAAACTGATTTAGATTAAAACTGGGGTAGCACTCAATTCTGTACCGTTACAACAATCAAGTTCAAATGTAGAAATAATAATTTACTAAGAAAGAAAGTTAAAGGTAAACATAATTGAATCCTAGAAAAGATTATTTTGAGAATTGTGAGGAGTAATATTTCTATTCACATTTAGGTCACGGAATAGAATGGTGACAGTGTGTGTCTGTGATTGGTGTTACTGGGGCGAAAAAGATTTGTGTGACGGTATTTTCCTGATGGCAGTCTACAGATAAAAATGTTTCCAGGGTTCGCGGATAGCCAGGAGGTGAAAGGGGAGACGAGGATGGAGACAGACCAGCAGTCTTCATCGGCTGAAGATCTAAGCAACACCCCAATGCCGTCAGACCTCTAGAGATCCCCATACTGCCAGCCTGAACCACTGCCCGGAGGAGGAAATGAATTCCTGGAATTTCGGACTCTCCAGTTGCGTCACCATGTTCTATAGCATCGTGCATCCTGAGTAAAGTAATCTATATACAGGTGGGATTATTCCCTATATTTTAATACACGAACACAGCAACTTACGGGATTTAAGAATGAACTTAAAGACATTTTCATAAACAGTAACTTCACATATACTATGACCAACGGTCTGTTGTAACATGTCCTTGTGGACATTTAGTGAATTCTGTAATTAATTGAGTTGAAGAATCTGCCTGTTTAATGTGTCCATTACTGCTGTATTTTATGGGACGCCACTTGCCTTCTAGCTGTGAGTAATTAGCAAGGAAAATTTAAATTTGTTACTTGGTCAGTTTTATTAACTTTCTTATGAAGATCAAATCTCATGAACAAGCTTATACTGAATGCATTGACGAATAACTATGGGGGTAGTTCTTTCTGAACGTTCTTGTGTGAACAGGTTCTGTATCATGGGCTGTTACAGCATTGTGCCAGAATAAGTATCAAATATTAGTACTCAATTTTTATGGGCAACTGGTGTTTATAAGAATATGGCAATAGTGTTAAGATGTATCTATATGTATTTATATTACTCCTGTAATGCACAATTTCAAAAAGAAATTTTTATTAGTTGGCAAATATTAAACATTACCTGTCTCTTGATCAGTGATTATTATTCGAGTGTGAATTTAAGTCATAATGTATTTAAATTCTAATGTAATAATTGTTATTGAGACTTATCTCTAAATGTTATTTGAGTAAATGTCAATGCATAGCAATGTTGATTTATATCGAAACAATGCACGAAAAGGTGTTTGAAAAATTTGTTGTTGTTAATTATGTAATGGTTCAAAATTAATTCTTGTTATTAACGCCAATGGTCATTATTAAGAATATGGAGAATTTAAACTTGCATATTGTATTGAAATGTTATCATCATAAAAGGAAAGGACACGAATAAAGGCTGTTATCGTTATGCAAGTGTTTTATTGCAAGTCCTGTCACGATGGGCTCAACACAATTTTTCTTCTGTCTAGACCACAAGTCTAGTTTTAAGAATTAAGTAACGATTCCTTAAAAAAAAAAAAAAAAAACCAAGGGGGAGTTTCAGTTATACAATTTTATAATATTGTGTATCTATAATTAAAAACAAATTATTTCGAAGGATACTAAAAATTACTTTTTTCTGTGATAATTATGTATTTAAAAGTATACCTGTCTGCTAGGATTGTTCAAATGGACTGAACATGTATTCCACAGTTTCTTTATTTGTGTGTGTGGTGGGTAGTGATTCTAGGCAGATTCTGTGTGTAAGTGCATTTTTGTTTGGGTGTACAGTATTAATTTGTTGCTGTTTGAGACAGACATAGCTGAGACAGAGTGCAGCAGTTCATTGCAATTCAATATTAATGCCCAAAACTGTGGTGTGGTTTACTGAAATTGGCTTCATATATTGATGGCCTAGTTCAAGACAGCAACAACTAAAAAAAAACACGATTTTGAGTTATTGCTTGATAGGCATTGTCCACATGCTGCTCTACATATTTCAATAAAGAACCAAGTCAAAACATAAATATTGTGGGCCAGAAAAGCGTTAATTCACTCTAGAAATAGTTTTGTTCTTGTATAAACATAGTTCAATACAGCAACATTTAGACATGTTTCTGTTTAGAACAGAAACTACACTTCAACTTAGTTCCATACCGAAACATTTCGAGTTGTTTCTCTATGGAAGTGCACTTGAAAATTTTCCAAATTTATTGCCTCTTCTATGGTTGGCAGCGCTGTGTCTAGGAAAAGAAGAGGAAGAAAACAACAATTCTGGGACTACCTAATTCAAAGTATGACAGAAATACAGCCTAAATACACATACAAAAAGATTGACAGCAACAGGTCACTGAACTATGGCTATTACTTTGATATTTGTGGTTCGAAAGTTAGGGTGTGTAAATTATTTTTTCTAAGAACTTTAGATATTAGCAGCAAAATGATCTTCACTGCTTGTAAGAAAAAGAATGATGAAGGTGTAATAGAACCAGATAAGCGAGGGCGTCATGGTAAGAGTGGAAGACAATTGCCTCCAGAGTTGAAGGCAATATTAAAAGACACATAGAATCATTTGCGGTAGTAGATTCACACTATTGCCGCGCATATTCTACAAAGAAGTATTTGGATGGAAGTTTAACACTGGCAGCAGTGTACCGCATGTATGTGTCTGCATGCAAGGAAAACGGAGAGCCATATCCAAAATTAAGTATGTATGAAACTATTTTTAATACAGAGTATGACATTGCTTTTTGTAGGCCGAAAAAAGATCAATGTGCTCAATGTGACAGCTACAAAAATAGTTCAGCTGAAGAAAAAATTGAGAAACAAGCCACTTGTGACAGTCACATTCTTGAAAAACAACTAAGTAGAGCAGAGAAAGAAAGTGATGTAAAGAACGCAGAGAAAAACAAAAATCTCCAGGCTTGTTGTTTCAGCTTACAAGCTGTTATTGCGCTTCCTTGTGGAGACGTCAGTCAGTTTTATTATAAAAGAAGACTATCTTGCTACAATTTTACAGTTTTTAACATTTCTGAAAAAAAAAGGAACGTGCTACTTATGGCATGAAGGCATCTGTAAAAGAGGCGCAAACGACATCGCAAGCTGTGTATATAAGTATTTACAAGAATGTGAGGCACATGACATTATATTTTATGCAGACAACTGTGCTGGACAGCATAAAAATAAGTTTATGGCTTCTCTTCTTATGTTTCATGTCATGAACTCTGAAACTACCAATACTATAACGATCAAATTTCTCGTTGTAGGACATACCCAAAAGGAGGGTGATAGTATGCATGCTCTGATTGAGCGGTCTAAGAAACAAGCTTTGAATGGAGGACCAATCTACATCCCTTCCCAGCTTTTTTCAATAATAAGTCTCTCTAAAACAAAAGGTCACCCTTATAAAACAGTAGAAATGTCAACTGAAGACTTCTTAGATGTCAAAAGTCTGCAAGAAAGTATGGGTAAAAATTTTAAGACTGATGAAAATGGCGAAGATGTTAACTGGAATAACCTGTGTGTCTTAAGAGTCGAAAAAGCAGAACCAAACCTGATGTTTTACAAAACATCATACACACAAGAGAATTATGGCCGGATCAACATAGCACAGCGTATGATTCGGAGGAGGAGGAACAGTATCCCTGAGTTGAAAAAAGCTTATACACGTCCACCAGCAATATCAAGAGCAAAGATTGTTGATCTACTTTCATTGTGCAGAAATAACAGCATTCCCTATCAATATTGGTAGTCCTATGAATTGTTGAACTCAGAATGAGAATAAGTATAATTTTTTGTTTGATTTTCCATTGTTTTAAAATTTTGAACTCTGAAGAAAAATTTGTTGGTTTTAGATTTTCCAATGTTTCAACACATTGAACTCTAAACAATACTGTAATTATTCGATTTTTTAATTTTCCGTTAGTAATTTTGTTTTATTTAGTGCTGTTTTTAAAAATATTAACCGTTAGCAGTAGGACTCAGACTGGAAGTAACCGGGCACAAAAGAGTCAGCAATTATTTTGTATACTTTGAAATTCAAACATCATTGTTGTACTATTTTACTATTTTATAGAGTAAAAGTAGAGAATAATCCTTACATGATTGCATTTTAAATAAATATGGAGTAATTAATGGCTTACTTTGCTTCGTACAGTAGCAATAACTATAAATTCATCATAAACCCTCTACAATGTCAGTTCAGTAGAGAAACAACTCAAAACATAATATAATTAAACAATAATAAATATATCATATTTACAAAAAGATACGAACATCAATTTACCATCTAATTAATGTTGAAATTGTAATCTTTATGATAAACAAAACCAGAAATACTGGAGGTAATTGTGACAGAAGCTATACGTTATAATAGCAAGCACAAAAACTTTAAACCCAGTTATCTTAAAACTAGTTTTTTTGAGTTGTTGCTGTCTTGAACTAGGCCATCGTATGAAGCATGAATTCTGAATACAGTCACCTCTTGATTATCAACAGACTGTTCACTTTACAGTAATGTATTCCTAACACGAAACATTGTCATTTTATTCTTCACCTTTTTGTCTTCTGATTAATTTACATACGCATACTTGAGTCCATTTTAACTTGCAGTGAATAACAAAACACTCAGTGTAATGCGGTATTGTTGACCTATATAATAATAATCCACATCCAGCATTAGAAGTTACCATGTGTGTGTTGTTATAATTTTTACTTGGTTGTTTCACACACACACACACACACACACTATAACTGTATGAATGATTATAAAAATAAACAGAAGAAACTTAACCCCGCTTATTACTCTTTACGACTTACCTTTTCACAGAAGATTCCCAAAGTCCCCAGGTCACCACCAAATTTTCAGGAGGAAATGTGGAAACCATTCACATTCCCCGAAAAAACAATTTAGTAAATAAATTATTAACAACTTAACCAAAATCCAGGGCCATCTAGGTGAACTTATTGATACAGAGATAAGGTTATGAGCAGTGGCGTAATAATTAACTAACACATTGTTATTACACAATCATATTTTATTTTATTAAAATGATTATCAGTTTTCTTTGCAGTGTCACAAAAAAAATTATAAAACAAAAAGGTTTTAACGCGAATCAGTACTTTACCCCCTTCTCTCTCTCTCTCTCTCTCTCTCTCTCTCTCTCTCTCTCTCTCTCTCTCTCTCTCTCCATATATTTATGATACATTTTATTTTAAAAGTTAATTATGATATATAAATAGTAAAACAGTTTTAACTTTTTCTTTTCCGTCTGGTTGCCTTTATCCTTTATGAAACTCTACGTGTTTCGAGACATATGTCCCATCATCAGGAATATCCCTTGGTGAAGTTCATCAATAGTTAAAATATTAAAAACAACTTTTTATACAACTTTACACATCATAATAAATTACCATCGGAAGAAAATAAAAAGATAAAACTGTTTTACTATTTATATACATATAAGTGGCCTGGATACCAAAAAGCATGGATCTAAAACTAGAAGTTAATTATGAATTGAAATCAAATTTTGATTAATTTTGGCCAATTATTTTTGTTCTTTACAGTTACTTATCTGGCACGTGGTCTTCCAGTGGTTGCCCCATCAATCGTAATTCACTGTAAAACCACCGAAATGTTCTAAAAGTCCATATTTACGTCTCCATTTTTAGTTTTGACTTAGTTGACACTGATCTTACACGTTCATTTCCAATTTAACACTTTTTAAATAAAAATTCTGTATGCCTACCTCGATTACCCGCCGGCACTATTATAATACGACCGTACAGTTCGACTGTTCCTTGGAGACTGGTTTCACTTCCTTAGCGTCTCTGTTACAATTCCGTTTTCACTACGCCTTTGAAATCAGTTCTAGGTGGATTTCTACTCCCATCCCATCGTCGTTAGGTAATTTTCCGTTGTACTTTGTATCACCACTTCAGCTGGAGACTGGCTGTATCCTCGTAAACACCGTGCCTTCTGTGTGATTCGCTGGTTAAAAATAGAACTTGTTACATCTTTACCTTATTTGGACATCGCATAACGAACTTTACTTGTACAGTTTTAATCAGATTTGCTTCATTACAATAAAATATTTCAAATTGGTATATAAATTTTGTTACCCAAATTTTGTCCTGTTACAACACACACACACACACACACACACACACACACACACACACACACACACACACACACACACACACACACACACAATGCTTCTCTTAGATAAGCATTGTTGTGAATTAAATTTCCCATCTAGTTTTTGTTCTGCCCTGTCAGTTAGTTTCTTAGAACTTGTTGTTGTAAAGCAATATGATTTTTAAGCTTTAGGTTATCACATTTTGTTGTTTCTGTCAAGTAAACATTTTTTTTTTTATGGTGTAAGCATTTAGTAATGTATAAGCTCGTTCTGTTAATTTCCTGACAACAAGGTGTGTGATAAAGAAAACAAATTGTGCTATCAGTTTGATTGATGACAGTTTTCTGTTCAATATAATGATGTTAACTGAAATCATGATGTTCCATTAATAAATAATGTTTTGCTGGTAAGAAAAAAAAAATTACATCATACTTTAGAAAAGAATACTCGCACTTTTTCTCATTTTCTCAATTAATATATTTTTTTTTTTTTGTAAATACAATTGTAGGTGAATACAACATATAAATGTCAGTGATACATGTCATTATTTATGTGGTTTTTAATATATTAAGATAATAATATCTTTTATATGAATTATCTTGGTAAATAGTTAGCAGTTTAGTTCATTAGCTTTGATTTTTTTACAACTGCGATTTTTGCGTTGTTTTAATTTTGTCCACACAATACCCTAAATGTGGATAACCGAAATTGGCTGTATTAGTTTTTGTGGACTTATTGTCACTGTCGACATTGGCTATAAAAAGAAACGTGATATATTTATTTGACATGCTTGGAACAACAGTAGAAATATTTATTCTATAGTATTATGAGTGCTTATGTATATCTCAAACTGTGTACAAATTGTTGACATAATCAGTTGTTTTGTAGAGATGAGTATTATTTCAATATGATATTCTTTATAGTAATAATCCTTTGATTAGCAACTGCGGATTAATAAAATGTAAAAGGTTAGTGAGACTGTGATGAATTAACTAGACTAGTCAAGGTAATAAAATTTACATGGCTGGAGTTGGTTTAATTAATGAGCTGGAGTCCTCTGTTAAAACCACCAGACATTTCAACTCCACTGTAAGGGTTACCTGGTACAGGTCCTGGCCCACCGGTGATGGTCAGAGTGAAATGAGCTAAACTAAATTTAAACTGTTTGTGTTTATTCACATCTGTAAATTCGCAGCAGCTGTATTTCAAAATGTTGTAGAAACTCATCGAAAATTTTCCTGGAGATATTAATAAAGTTTGTTGAAACATTGTCTCAGATACTTTGAATTGTGTCTAACTAATGGACTGAAGTTCACTAAACCATTGTCAGTTATTTATTAAGTGTCAAAATATACAGGGTCCGCCACCAAAATCCAGACAAAACGAACAAATTGTTTAAACAAAATTTATTAATCAAAATGTAACAATTTCAAAAAAATATTATACATTAGTAATGGTAACCTTTCAAAGTAAAATTATTCGATGTAACCTCTTTTTGCATTTATTACTTCTTCGATTCCTGCCCTAAAACTCTGGCATGCTCTCTGCAAAGCGCTCTTATCCATATTCGCAAATGCCGCTTTGATAGCCGTCTGGAGAGATGTCACGTTGGGATGTCTCGACTTGTTGGTCACTTATTCAACAACGCTCCACACGTAATAGTCCATTGGATTTAAATCTGGACTATTTGGAGGCCAGAAATTCCGTGGACCAAAACATGTCCACATTATCCAATAGCCAGTTTTGGATTAAGTGACTCGTGTGTGTTGGTGCGCTGTCCTGCTGGAAGATGTATGGCCTCCCAGCAGCCATGGTATCCATCCACAGCTTCACAACAGTTGACAGAACATGTAAATATACTCCCTTTGTAACGGTTTCTTTCTTTTGAAAGAAGTGTGGCGGCATGATGTGGGCCTCCCTGGAGACGACACCTAGGACGTGAACAGAAGCTGGAAACTTCGTCCTAGCTATTATGAGGACATCTTTGGGATCACAGGTGAGCCAACGGTCATTCCTCCGGTTGACCGGAGCATCAACAGAAAAAGTTTTCTCGTCAGAAAATAATCTGATGTGTCCCGCAGCTTCATTTTTCAATGAACACAGAAGCAAGTGACAATGAGCAACTGTCTTTACCTTGGCAGCCTCCAAGAGCATGTGTCGAACTTTTATTACATAGGACTTGTAATGTAAATCCTCTTCACCAATTCGACGCTTTGTGGTTTCACTCACATCCATCATTTTCGACAGGTTTGACAAAGACAGCCCTGGGTCCTCGGAAATGAGTTCCCTTTGGATAATTGCTGGGGTCCTTACCAACTTTTCTTTTGAGTGAGTCTCCCTTGTCGGGTTAGCAGAACCTTTTTCAGTCGGCTCTGAAGCAAAATATCTTGCTGCAACATTATATACAGTCGATCTCGGGTACCCAGAAACCAAATAATTTCAGTCCGTGAACACCCAGCGCAAAGGCCTTCAACGATCGCTGCTCTCTGATTATATTCTGCACTCGATCTTATTTGATCGGACATTTTGAGGTTATACACGGTTACTACAAACATCTGCCTTGCATGAGTGTCACAATGATCTACCACTGAAGTCAAACAAGGCGGGAAATTCAAATATGACTGTCTGGATTTTGGTGGTGGACCCTGTATTATCTCATTGTGATAGAACATATTTATACCATAAATGTATGTAAATTATTCCAGCATTAACGTAATACAAGGATCAATGATGGCTGTCTGGCAGTTACTAAGCACATAGATATCATTTGTAAGTTTTTAATTTATCCTTTAGCAGACAGCCGTGTACATATCATCATGCATATATTCTTTGTATAATTGGACAGTCAGCCCATAATTGTGACATTTGCATTTTTAAAAGGTTAAATTATTAAACATGATAATTAATAACAGATAAATAAAGACAACAGACAATCATATTTTTTGTATGATGTAGTCAAATTAAATACAACCATCTATTTTTTGTGCCTAACAGCTGGAAATAAAAACCAATCAAAACAGGTATTTGTATTTAAATATGAGCTATAAGCGATGACTGAAAATTTCCTTTCAAATACTGAACTGGGGACTTACGAAAATTAAGTCTCTGTGGTGTTTTTGAGTTAAACGTAGTAATTTGTACGTGAAGAAGCTTAAATTCTCAAAAGTATTTATTGTGCAGGTGATGCGAAAAATTACCGTTATTTGTGCCATGAAACAGTGATTCCCGGAATAGATGATGCACAAACGTTTCAAGATACATACTCCGCACTGGTAACACTAGGCTTCAGCGACCGCAACATTACGGAAATGTTTTGTGTTCTGGCAGGAATTCTTCACCTAGGAAATATTTCTATACAGCCATATGGTGAAAATGATGAAAGCTATGTTGCGGTAAATATATCTTAGATTAGTGTTGTGCACGTACACACACATACACATGCGGTGTGCCTTTAAAGTCATGCTTAGTGGGTCGTTTTATTAATCTAGAGAAGTACAATACATAATTTTTTTAATGTAATGCAAGCAGTAATTTCTTCGCAAGTTCAAGTAGCTGCCATGGTACCACAATAAGTAAGCAAAGCTGCCGTACAAATGTCTTTAACAAAAATGATGACTTTAGAAAGAAACATGCATTGTATTTTGTAGTTTGGTATGTTTAAATCGGCAGTGCTTGTGTGCAACATAGGTAGTGTCGCGTGTTTAATGAGGATCTGCCACA
The DNA here is from genome assembly GCA_034769895.1 of Magicicada septendecula. Classification (NCBI taxonomy): domain Eukaryota; kingdom Metazoa; phylum Arthropoda; class Insecta; order Hemiptera; family Cicadidae; genus Magicicada; species Magicicada septendecula. The sequence goes on along the minus strand of CM068376.1, from coordinate 34,691,258 downwards.
TAAGATCAACAGTTATCTTGGTGTAAACAGTTTAACGAGAAAGGAAGCCTTCTGGTAGGCCATTTGTTAGTGATGGATAGGTTAGAAACAGTTGCATTCACAGTCCCAAGAGATCAGTTATAAATGTGCTTGAGAGTTAGCCTTTTCAAAAGCTACAGTCCAGTAGCTATTAACAAATGCATGTGATTTACTGTATATAAACTTCAGTTGGTACACAAGATACCTCCTGTTGATATCACCATAGCATCTGTTGGTACCATGGACGAAACTAATAGTGATGAGTAGTTTTTATATTGTGTAAAGTTTCAATGGTAAAGCTTCCTTCCGCAATGTTCTTAGACACTATGTAAAAATTTAGGTCCATAAAATCCTCTATATCTTTACTGGACATGCACATGACACCCGTAAAGTTAATCTGTGATAATGATCATGTGAGTGTTTTCAGAATCCACAGTTACATCTGGCAGATATTTCAACATGCCTACCACCTCATGTTACCACAGATCAGTGAAGCCAATCAATGCGATTCTCCACCAAGACGGTGCTCATGCACGTTGTGTTAACCTTGTTTGGGACTTTCTTGATGAGACATTTTCATATTGGCTGTTTTGGAAGGGGAGGGGGTGATGGCTTCAATGTTCTCTGGACTTAACTTTTATGACATTCTGTTTTTGGTGTTTAAGACTGTACATTGAACCAACTCACAACATTCAGCATTTAAAAACACTTGTAACTTAAACTTAAACCAGTTGTAAAACACGATAAGATATGCTTGGAAATAGTTGTAAGCAGATACAAATTGTTGTACTATTTTTGGCTAATGTACATATTTGGCTAGCTAAGGGGGTTATGGTTCAATCAAGTGAGTAAATGCGACTACTGAACCTACCATTTGTGTATGTGTGTGTTTTATTTTAAATTCATTAATTATATTTATGTGGTAATTTTAGTTTAATGTCAATCTTATCTTGTATGTGTAGAAGAACGATCCACATTTACTGGCACTAACTGAACTCTTACAAATTGACGCCAGTGAGTTACGAACATGGCTTTGTCAGAGACGTATTGTTAGCATGAGGGAGGTGTTTGATAAGCCAATGACGGTCATAGAAGTAAGTATCAGAAGTTTACCTACTTTTTTAGCATGTTTTGTAATAATATAAATTATATTTAGAACAAACTGTTTGATTATAACAATTAGAAACGACTTAAATGTAGAAATAGCTGAGTTACTTTCTGTAAGTAAGTAAAATACAATTGTGCCCATAACTATTATAAACAGTATTGGTTTCTGTGGTCAGAATAATCTTAGTGTATTTTTCATTTCAAAGTATTACTACAGAGAAATGTCAGTTCCTGATATTTCAGCTAGTATTAGCAATGTCACGTTGTCACAACCTGACAGTATTGGATAACACTAAAGTTAACTGCATGGAAGTAGTATCGTCAAGGTCACACCGCTTACTTACAGCGTTGCCACTAAGCAACAGTTTCCCTTTCTTCCGAAAAATGCTACACTAGTAAGTAGGCCTACTTAATGTAAAGAATATAATATAACGTCTCTCCTGTCAAGACATTATAACATAGGGAACCAGTTTAATTGTTCACTGTTAATTAAACTAGCTGCCATAGTTAGTAAAATTTACTTACCAACAGATTATGACAAGGTATATATCAGGAATTTGTCCAAGGTTATATAAATTTATTCACTCTCTGGATATTAGCGAAAACATCTCTTTATTCTTGTATTTTAACTAAGTATATAAAAGTAATAGCTTTAATGGTCATATTTTTGTATTTTACTTACTTTACTTTACTTTTAAAAGAAAATTCTTATAAATTCTGCATTAAATACTCTTTAAATTGTTACTCTTAGTATCTCAAAATCATACAGCTGTGTATTATTTCAATTACCACGGATCCGGGCTTTAACTTTGCAAAATTCTAACATATCTCAACATCATCCAAACTATTTGAAGAATAGTCTGATGTAATTTTCAGAATTACTTTATCTTTAAACATCATCAGGTTATTACTATAGCATTACAGAAATTACAAACATTTATATGCTAATCTTTAGGTGATCTAAAAGTCTTTACAAGAAACTTTACTGTTCTTTTTGTTGCGGTTTTAAAAAAACAAGTTATGCACAGAAGTTATGGTTTAATATCACCTGAATATAACGTGAGTCTGCGGTGGATGTTCGAGATGATCCTCTTCAGTAGGTCTTCTTGGGTATAGTTCGTTGTTCATCTGGATCCTCCGTTTAGTTGGTTGTTTCCAAATTGTAGTCTAGGTCATGACGGTTGGATTCTGCTACTTGAAGTTCTTACGGTTGTTGTAGTAACTTTCCTCCTGGTGTTGGTTGTTCACTTTTTACATTTAATTTGTTTTTATTTTAGCAGCACTGATGTTTACTTTTACATGGTAAGGAACATATCTTACCGCTTACTGTTCGTAAAGAGATGTGTCGGCTAAGTTTTTTTTTATTAATTATTAATATTTCCTCCACGTACTACATTACTAGTTTTTTAGTTTTACTAACGCTACATTGAATTAAATCGATTAGAAGAATTAACGTCTTGTTACATCGTTGTTTAGCGACATACACCTAAGTGTAACTTTACAACACATTTTCGACCCGCTTACATGTCGAAGATTCTCCGGCGACTGGGGCTAGTTTAGCGGCAGGGAGTCTGTAAGCTGGCGCGGTTTACGCGCTGAGAGAAAAGTAGTTCGTTCCTTTATTATTATTAATTGTCCATTAATTAACTAGTATAAATTATGCTACCTTTTTTGTTTAGGAGTTAGATATTTCCTTTATTATTAATACGTCTTTTATTTAATTAGAAGAATTATTAGTTTTTGCTTAATAACATTGTACTTTGCATGTTCGTACTGGACTTTCTGCACGTTGATACAGGTATCTAGGTACAGATAAGGGTGGATTATACTCTCACTTGTTATAAGAACAAAAATTTAATTTTTCTATTTAAATAATTTTTAAATCGTCACATCCTCCTGCACTTAAAGGAGATCGATGGGGCGGCGTTAGTGAGTACTACAGTGATATCTTTTTCTTTCGTGAAGTTCCCTTTCTCTCATTTCTTAACATCTAACTTAATTTTATTTACATATAAATAAATATTATTTATTTATTTATTTGTTACTCTTAGTTTTCGTAACTTCACAATATCATGGCCCGACTGATTTTACTAGCATACTCTAACTCAATTAGTTAGTTTTCTGCTCTATCATTAACCCTTTTCAGTGCGGCGCCATTGTGACTGTGTTACGTATTTATCCCTATATATCTTAATTATACTACAGTAATCTAAAGTTGATCCCATACTCCACCTTAGATTCTTTCTTAATTCTAATATCTTATACTACTGAGACAAGCGGAATTTCACGAAGGGGAATCTTTATCTTCTATCAAACGATCAGCTGTTACAAACTAAGCAAGAGGGGATAAACACTTTACACAACACGTGGTGGTGGCTATTGTTTACCAATGCAGACTTTCATAACAATAGGGGTGGCTTACTACAATTCTCAACACGATTATTTCCTGCACGAACGAGTTTGTCTAATACTGGCAAGCTGGGGAATTATTTTTCGAACAGGCCACGACCGGGTCTTTACACTATTCAAATATACTTTTATTATTATTTTCTCTTTACTTATTTTACTACTACACTTTTCACTTTTATTACACGTTAGTTTAATTTAAGATACTATTCAGCTTTTTATTTAAAGGCCTTATTATTTATTTTATTTCAAACACTTATAAAATTTGAATTCATTTAAACACACACATATATAGTACTACACATAGAATCTTATACTAATTAATCAAATTAAAATTATCTCAAATCAATTCAATTTTACGTACTTCTAGCAATTATCAGTCGAGACAAAATGATAATATTATTTTATAGTGGAAAGGAATTTCACACACGAAGAGTTCATTGCTTTTATAATAGCACAATGGATCAGCAGTTTGGGGAGTCTTATTGTTTACGTTGGGGTGGTTGTTAACAAAGGAGGGTGATTCGGACAATCTGAAACACGATTATTTCCTGTTCTGGACTGTCTGTTATGTCTACGAGGAAATGCCATTCAAACAACTTATTTGTGTACGGGGGAGAGCGTACATTTCTCGACACGTATCTAACATGAAATAGCCTGTAAATACCGACAGGTTTAGAATGGAATATTTTTACCAGCAGGGACTTGTTTATTACGGCAATATCCTAATACTAATATTATTATTTCTTACTTAAAACTTTATTTATTTATTTGTTCACAATTTCAGAGTGAATAAATTTATATATTCTACAAAGTTACTGTTAATTAATTATCACGACATACACAATTATTATTAATTTTTGTTTGTTTACAAAACAGCAGAGTGGCGCATTTTAGTACCGTAAAATCCTGTCTGGTAAATTATAACATAGGGAACCAGTTTAATTGTTCACTGTTAATTAAACTAGCTGCCGTAGTTAGTAAAATTTACTTACCAACAGATTATGACAAGATCAGGAATTTGTCCAAGGTTACATAAATTTATTCACTCTCTGGATATTAGCGAAAACATCTCTTTATTCTTGTATTTTAACTAAGTATATAAAAGTAATAGCTTTAATGGTCATATTTTTGTATTTTACTTACTTTACTTTACTTTTAAAAGAAAATTCTTATAAATTCTGCATTAAATACTGTTTAAATTGTTACTCTTAGTATCTCAAAATCATACAGCTGTGTATTATTTCAATTACCACAGATCCGGGCTTTAACTTTGCAAAATTCTAACATATCTCAACATCATCCAAACTATTTGAAGAATAGTCTGATGTAATTTTCAGAATTACTTTATCTTTAAACATCATCAGGTTATTACTATAGCATTACAGAAATTACAAACATTTATATGCTAATCTTTAGGTGATCTAAAGTCTTTACAAGAAACTTTACTGTTCTTTTTGTTGCGGTTTTAAAAAAACAAGTTATGCACAGAAGTTATGGTTTAATATCACCTGAATATAACGTGAGTCTGCGGTGGATGTTCGAGATGATCCTCTTCAGTAGGTCTTCTTGGGTATAGTTCGTTGTTCATCTGGATCCTCTGTTTAGTTGGTTGTTTCCGAATTGTAGTCTAGGTTATGACGGTTGGATTCTGCTACTTGAAGTTCTTACGGTTGTTGTAGTAACTTTCCTCCTGGTGTTGGTTGTTCACTTTTTACATTTAATTTGTTTTTATTTTAGCAGCACTGATGTTTACTTTTACATGGTAAGGAACATATCTTACCGCTTACTGTTCGTAAAGAGATGTGTCGGCTAAGTTTTTTTTTATTAATTATTAATATTTCCTCCACGTACTACATTACTAGTTTTTTAGTTTTACTAACGCTACATTGAATTAAATCGATTAGAAGAATTAACGTCTTGTTACATCGTTGTTTAGCGACATACACCTAAGTGTAACTTTACAACACATTTTCGACCCGCTTACATGTCGAAGATTCTCCGGCGACTGGGGCTAGTTTAGCGGCAGGGAGTCTGTAAGCTGGCGCGGTTTACGCGCTGAGAGAAAAGTAGTTCGTTCCTTTATTATTATTAATTGTCCATTAATTAACTAGTATAAATTATGCTACCTTTTTTGTTTAGGAGTTAGATATTTCCTTTATTATTAATACGTCTTTTATTTAATTAGAAGAATTATTAGTTTTTGCTTAATAACATTGTACTTTGCATGTTCGTACTGGACTTTCTGCACGTTGATACAGGTATCTAGGTACAGATAAGGGTGGATTATACTCTCACTTGTTATAAGAACAAAAATTTAATTTGTGCTATTTAAATAATTTTTAAATCGTCACAATAACAAAGTGATTTTTAAATTAAATATTTACTTTGTTGTTATCAATAAGGCTTCCATTAAAATCATTTTTTGTGCTTTAAACTGTTGAACATTCTAAAATCAATGACAATAGAAGACTGAAAAAACAACGATACATTTTGAAGGTTCATAGATGCCTACTGCAGAAATTTTATAGATAAAATTTAATGTTATTTAAAGTAAAAAACATTTTAAAATCTAACGAGTATCTCACAGTTGTTCTGGTTTTGTAAGATAGTGTAATGTAAGGTTAACTTGCGTTTTACTGTATTTTTTTAAGTAAAATTTTACAGGGAGAAAGTTTCTAATACATACATTAGAATACATTGTCAATAATTCTTAATAATAATTACATCACAATTAATACATCGTTAATAATTAATTAACAATGAATTTCCGTAACTTATACATAACATTCAATGTGGTGCGTCAGCTATAGTTTGTTTGAATGAATTTTCATAGCATCCTGTGTCTTAAGCTTGCCCCATTTAATTATTGAAGAGACACCGCACTATTCGTGACTCTGAAAAATATTCTATTTTTATTTCCTGCACTGCTTATTAATAATTAAGTAAAAAAAGTAGAACTATAATATAAGACGTTACATGCACAAGTAGCATAAAAATAATCGTATGTATAAACGTGAAACGAGTTGGATGTCTTAAGAAAATAAGGATAATTTTATAAACAACAAATACAAATGCCTCATGAAATAAATTTAAAATTCCTTATACATATATTAATATATTATAAATCTTTAAATATAGAAATTAAATTTATAATTCTATATTTTATGAATTGTCCTTACAAATTTTATAATTAAAGTTTCCTTATTTTATAAACTATAGAATTCCTTATGAGTATTATAAATAATAGTCAGTACTGCAACTGAAATGGGATTGGCTTTTGCCACAACAGCGACAAATTTGTTTACAGAAATTGCTCAGTCCTATTTATCTTTGTGCAACGGAAGAAAGGTAGTAGCGCGGCCAGTAAACATACACATTTTTGAGGGGAGTGTAAAATGACAAAGGCATTCATAAAAGTGTCAATATACCGAATATTTACCAAAAAGACATGCCGACAGGGCATACGCAATTTGCATACCAAATGTGTACATATACCTAACAGAACTTCCGAACCATATGGCTTAGGAACGACCGTGCAGAGAACAAAAAACAGATTCATTTACAAAAGGGAAAAGACCGTGAGTATGAAAGAATTAAAGCGACAACAGCAGGCAAGGTCAGCGTTCTCAGACAACTGTCAGTCTGTAGGATAACCACCCATGAAGAAAACAGTAAAACTTTAAATAAGTAAGTTCACTGTACGGAAAACACAAAATAACTGACCTAATGGTACTTCGTAAAGTTAGGGTGTGTATTGCTAAAAGCTTTAGATTCCAACATAAGAAAAACCAGTGCAGTATAAATCGTAGATTCAGAGAACTGCAAATCGTAACAAAAGAAGCCAAAGAAAGAGAAGAAACGCAAATATAGAAATTCTGTAGATATTTACGCGACAACAAAAAATATGTAATACATTTTATTGTTTTGTCTCCAAGTCGCACTCTAATACAATGGTACAATCTTACCTATTTTTTATTTTCCGTCGTGCGACTTCGTATATTTTTATTTATAGCACTACCCGTTTCGGCAACAAGTTGCCATCCTCAGGTGAAACACTCACTTAAAACGAGGCCGTTAAAAAGTAAAATGATTTATTAAAATACTAAAACTTAAAGTTAAAAGTGCACTTTCAACATATATGAGCACACACGTGAACATGAGCAGGTCAGTGCTATACACGCGTGCATTATCAGTTGACTAGACTTAGTGCTTATGTAAGGATGTACGCTGATAAAACTGTTTGTTTACCAAATTCTATACGTATCTAAAAAATATGTTGCCGACTCACACAAATTTTTATAGCTCAAATACTGGCGCCCAGAATTTAACTGAGTAATGTTACCCACAACTAATTATTCCTGATAAAAAAAATTCATTTACGCGATACGCATAAATAAATTTGGAACGAGCAATATAAGGTGGATGTATGAAATTTGCTTTCGTAACACTGCTAAAACGCTACACACAGTACTAGCCGGCAACAACGCTGGGCGAGGGGCGTGGAGGTGACAGGGAGAAGCAGTGAAAGTGATTGACCTTGACAGTACTACTTCCATGCAGTTAACTCTGTTAGCACACCTGTGTAGTAGAAGCTGGTTATATGACTTAACCTTTTTTCTAAACTAGAGGGCTAACATATTTTTCGGATCCAAAACAAGGACATCTTAGTCAAACTGGTGGTGTTGTCTACAGGGTTTTCTATGCATATGTTCTAAATAAAACCAATATTTTTGTCATTTCATACTCATTTAAAATTATAAAATGTTATTTATTATCTGTATACACTAAATTGGCATCTGGGCCGGCGACTACCTGGCGGCTGGCCCGGGTAATCCCCTGGCATTCACAACCGGCCCAGATGCCAACTTAGTGTATAGGCTACAGATAATATATAATTTATAAACATGTATTAACATTATTAATTAAATTACATGAATTAAATTGGATTAATATTTATTGTATAAATGAACATTGTTTATTTAATTTTTAAATAAAACAAACTGAAAACTTAAACTTTAAATTTAATTAAAATTGTTTAATATTTAATTTTTAATTATATATATGATCATAAAACATTAAATTATAAATTGCATGAGAATTTACTTATTAATTAATTAATGGAGGCCTATTTAAATGGCTCGACTAGAAGGTCCTGCATCTGTTTTGTGTTTTTCATTTGATTCAGCTTTATTAATAATATTATCATTATGTTTAATAATTTTGTAAATTCACAACTATTCTCTGAATTATATTTGATGTTGACTGAAGATTTTACTGTTTTGTATTCATACTTCTTCTTTCGGAATGCCACACATTCTTCGTTAAAGAAAATAACCTTTCCACAGCTGCTGAAGTCGTAGGTAAACAAAAACTGAAGCCAGTCAATTTGGGCAAATTGTAGACTTTTCTTGTAAAGAATTAAAATGTTTGAAAATTTCCACCCATGTGTGTCACAACTCTTTATCTTTAAAACTGTTATTTCCACTGCCAGTATATAAACATCAAAATTTATTTACTTTAGAAACTTCATTTAAATCGATAAATGCAGCTGAATTTTCAATATCAGTCCACAGTAATTTCTTATCCAATAAGCCAATCCATTTAAAATTAGGTATATCACTAAATGTGTTTTCCAGCCATAATTCAATGTACGATATGCTTATATAGTAAAACTAGACATATCTCTTGAATCTGTTTTCATCATGGTCCCCACTAGAAATTCTGGACCCAAAATTCTTTCAGCCATCAGTGGTATAGCTTTTTTGGAGTATAGCATTCATTGTTTCTTTAGACCAGCTAACTACATTGTTTCTTGATGTATCAACCTGTGGCAACTTCTGTGGCATAAACCTTGTTACGTTCTATTGTTTGCTAATATATTGTTATGACGGTCTAACTGATTGATTGGTGCTAAGGATGATGATGATGACAATCATTTCTGTCCGAACGTCGACACAAACGGTTTAAATTGTCGCTGGTTAATCTGGTTTTCTGGTCAATTGGTTAACTTGCCAACAGTATTCATAACAGTGTTCATAATTTACTGTTAAAGTTACAAAAACAAGGGAAAGTGACTATTTTGGTATATAAATAAATACCAATTCAAATAAGTTCGTTCGTACTTAAACAAAGGGGACGAATATTAATTCAAAGGTTTTTAAAAATATATGAACACTTGGTACGTTTCACAGTTTTTATTTAAGTATTTATATATTTTTAAAAACTTTGTACTAATGTTTCACCAAGTGCCCAACGAGTCATCAATCAATATCGCGAATATTAATTAATTATCTGCTTGTTCGTCTTAATCTTGGGCTCCTTTCCCTCACAATCATTAACTCTAATCATAGACATAGGGACAGAAAATACTTCACAGCCCGATCATAAATCAGACTATTATCCAAGCTATGGCCAGACAAACAGACAAAGGGTTTCGATTGGTTTCACCGTTACAGAAGGATTAAGACAACACTATTTAAAATATACCTCTATGTCCCATTCCTCTACATTTTCTCTTTCACTACCGAGGTACTTAATCTGTTTCACTATAAACAGTGGAACAGAATTTGTAGAGGAGTGAGGCTGCAGATAAATTACAAGTATGTTTTTACGCAGACGACCACGTTATATTAGCCCAAAAAAATGTTCTTGAATATATGACAGGAAAAATAAAAATAAAAATATTGTTACGACGGTCTAACTGATCGTCGTATGGTACAGTGGAAAACAAAATACAAGACACCAATGAAGTCACTAAAAACCAGCTTTAATTATCACAATTAACAGTTTGTAATCAACAAGTTATTCAACAAGATTATACTTGTACACTAATTCAAGTTAATCTGTCTACATGAATAATAAAGTCAACTAATGTCAAATAATAACAGTTAATAGAGTCCTGCACAATAGGGTGGAACGAAAATGGCCTTTTTTTATAATTTTTTTTTTTTAGATTTGTAATAGTGGGGAAAAGTTGCCTTTTAGGTTCAAAAAGAAGAAAAAAAAATTTGGCTGGTATACTACAACATCTTGAGGTGCCGCAAAGAGCTTAAAGTTTGTAAAAAAATTAAAAAAATTGAAAAATTATAAACTTTGATAAATTATTTTTTATGGTTTTCTCGTACATATAATGTTACAAAAGATAGTTGTAAATACATATATAAGCATTAGAATTGGAAAAAATTATTAATTACAAAATATAATAATAATAAAAAAATATTTTTTAATGTCAAAAAGTTTGTATTTTTACTAATTTTGAAACTTTTGCGAACATTTTGGTTGTTACAAATAGTAGTAAATAAGGTTGAAATAAAAGCTCGTCAAATCAATTATATATTTTTTTTTATTAGAGCACACGTAAAAAAACTGTATCACAATACACTTTTAAAGACATTGAAAGTTCATTTTTTATGATTTAAAATACCCTTAATAATTACAAATGTTACAGCTGCAAAATGTTTGTTTCTACTTCATTGACACATTAAACTGTTTTTTTTTTTGTATCAAATTTTGGCATGTTCTCACGTGAGTCAATTTTTGCTCTTATATATCCTTCTCTTGCGATTGAACCACAGACATTTTGAGCCGATTCGGTCACCAGTTTCACAGCTCTTTCCACTGCTTGCATGTGACAAGGAAGCCGGGGAAAGTCGATAAGCGGGTCCACTTTACTATTTGGTTGAGCTTCAGATGTCTTCCGTATAAAGTCTTTGAGAGAGTCAATGGAAAATGTTTTACCAAGGGGGGTTCAGTTACGTCATTTTCAGCCCATGAGATCATGTCGATGTAATCCTTTGTGTCAAAGTTTATCTTTGGAACTTTAAACTTCCTGACTCCGCCTCTACTTTCTGTTCTTGTTTTTAAAACACGTCGTAAACCAAGTTCTCTTACATTTTTGCGCTCATCACATAGCATGGACAAAAGGAGATTTTCTGCAGCAGCAAAGTACCCATTTCTTTGAATAACCGGGTCTAGAACGTTCTTGAAATCATCAGAGAGATAGCGTGAATATGAGATAAGCTTAAACAGATGTTTGGAACCATAAGTACATGAAGGTTTTAACTTAATGTTAAACCACACAGGTGCATACACTTTCACAATGTACTCAGCCAGAGTCTTAAGGTTTTCAGTTGGATTTTCAGTTGCCACATACAATCTAAGTATATGGTTTGCTAATGTAAGCCACCTGGAGTGAGCAAGTTTTCCAGGGTTTCTTAAAGATAAATCTAGTGAGCAATTTCCACTTGATACAGCGATACACATATCCAATAAATACTTCTGATCTGTACTTAAATCATTTATGTTCTCCAAAAGAGGAAGGTTATTTTCAATTGGCAAGAAAGTAACCACAGGAAGATTAGCACAGTTTTCCAGCTGCTGACCTATTTCGCCTTTAAACTCATTGGGTCCCTTCGTTTTACCTTCTAAATGACAAAGAAGATGTCGCAAAGGTAGCTCATTTCCATGGAACAAACAAACTAACCATTGTAAAGGTCTTCCTATTTCATTTTCCATCAAAGAAATCACACCATTATTATGTCCAGTGTTTACCACGGTTCCATCACACCCAATAGCAGTAAAGTTCAAAAGTTGTTCGTTGTGTTCTCTATCTTCAAGAAACTCCAGTATACTGTCTGCTGTGTCTTTTCCAGTGCCAGATTTAGGTGTTACGTGGCCTAAAAACTTTGAGTTTGGTTCCTCTATTAGTGAAACGCGCTCTTCTGAAATAACTTTTTTGTACAACTTAATTCCTTTCTTTTCTTGAACAATTGTTTTGTCTCTTCTTTCATCAAAAAACAATCGTCTATTTTCGGTTATCTGATCATAAAGACTGTCATTAATGAGATCTCTTCGATTTTTTGATCTTGCTCGTCTAATTTTCATCCTGTCTATTACTTTGGTTTTGTCTTCCCCTGTGATTACACCCAAGTCCTGTAAAGCAGCACTAGCTATAGCTGCAGCAGCTCTATCTGATATTCCGGTACGGTCACAAATGGAAGCTACAGATGGCAATTTAATACGCATTTGAGTGCTTATCTTTTTCTCTTTTTTCAGTTTTGAAGGGCCTGGTAGATTTGTCTCTTCTTGTATATTTGAAGGACCTGGTTGGTTTGCCTCTTCAGCGCTGTCATTGTCGTCAGTAACCGTTTCTGATACAATAGTTAAACTGTTTTTATCTTTCTGTTCATATTAAAACACCTATTTGAAACTTTTTATTGCATAATCGAGACACGTAAAATTCTTTGAAAAAGTTACAAAAAGTGTTTTTTTATAAAACTTTACCGCTCTTGCGGCACCTCAAGACATAATCCAAAAAGTTAAAAAAACATTGTATGTCTTTTTTGATATAAAAACTGCTTTTTTGACAGTATTTGAAATAAAAAAAAATTTTGACAACTTCTTAAAAAAACTTAAAAATGTAGCGAAAATTGCAATTTTATGAAAATTTATCGTCCTTGCGGCACCTCAAGACGTGCTCCAATATTTTTCATATCTTTTTTTTTTATCTTATCTACACCAAAAGGCAACTTTTCCGCGCTATTACAAATTAAAAATCCAAACTTGATTTTTTCGTTCCACCCTACTGCACAATAATCACTTTTCACTAATACACCACTTGAGACGCACTGTATAATCGCCCGATGTAAACTAAACTGACCATCCCTCAATGCCTATATTTAGACCCCACTGATATGCCAGAATAATCTATCACTTTTGATGACATGTTAAAGAAACAAGCAGTCTTGAGAATCCACTAGAAACAGTGTCCTTGAACACACTGCGGACCGGTACTGTCTGGAATAGACTCGATAGTTGACACGTAATTGTCTTTCATCTCAAAGTAGCAGGAATATGCATGCACGCACACATTACAGCTGGGTTAGCCAAGATACTTATGGAACGTTCCGTATTATGTAACACTTTTTCCGTATTATATAGCAATATTTTTGTAGTAGCACTCAGAAATCTCGTATATGAATCAATTTCAAACTATCTTTTGAAAGTCATAAGACAGTGTTCCTGGGTTGTAAAATATGATTTTAGTCCCTAAAACGTTTCCTGTACTTGTTAAATGCTGGCTTCATACTTAGAGATCTTGTTTTGCTATGAGAAAGAACTTTTTTTTTATGTTCAACTTCTGTATACTGACAAAACTCTTTAACTGCGCTTCTCTAACCGCGTGTGTCCATGTGTGTTGTGTGTGGAGATATTTATATAATGTGATTAACAGTAATTCAAAATCTACTGGTATCTTATCTGCAGCAGTTTGGAGACAGTTATTCACAAGATGTTCTCCTGAATGTATCTTATCTCTAGAAGTTCCCTCCCAAGTTCAGTTTGCAATCTAGTATGCCCGTTGTTTGTACCTCTTTGTTGGACACCACCAATGTTTGTATGGATATTGTCTGCAGAAAAACATACCACATTTTCTGAAATATATTTTTTTAATTGTTATATCTACCAAATGATTACTAAGCAATTCCAATTTTTCTCCATTCACCTCAGCAAATTTATTCAGTTTTTCCTTTATTCCTATTTCCTGTTTGAAATTTGCGATTAAAATATTAGACATAACTTCAGTTCATTCCTTTGTGAACAGGTCACTGTCACAGATTAAAATATGCATCAGTTACTTCTTTTCGTATGGTTTCTGCGACAGTTCTATTATATGGACAATGCTTTGGTTTTAGTTCTTGCAGAAGCAAATTTTAAATCGAATAGATTATTGATAAGTTTTTAAGTGCAATCACTGTACTTAAAACTTAAATCATGAACAACAGTATGGAAGGCAAATGTGAGTTCTTTCATTGTAACCGACTTTTAACCACTTTTTGATTTTTCACTTTCGTAAAACAAATTTAATATTTTTGACTTTTTCAGAATCTTTTTTTTTTCGTTGACGTGTCTTTTGACTTAATGTGCTCATCGATATTCCCTTTTCCTTATGTTGTACTGGAACTTCCAATTGACAATTAAGTACCAAATCTATCATCCAAACCATTAATCTGCACAATAAATGGATATGGTATTTTAAAACCTGATTTAATGCACATTTTGTTTGGCATTACTAAAAAGTTATTAAAAATTAAATTATTAAGTGACATTAAAATAGACGCTTTTCCACCAATTTGACTGAAATAAATTAAGCGAAAATTCAATGTGCTAATATAATCTTGCATTTTGTTCGACTCATTTTTCATTTATTATTTTTTTTCATTTCATTTATCATTTCATTTCATTATTCAATATTCTTCATTTTATTTTGCAATATTTAAACAAATATTTTTATTTAACTCATTTATTTGCATAATTTTGTCTTTAAACAAATATTTAATATACCAGTACCTGTATATTTTGTTGCAATGTTTGTCTTCACTAAGCACCTTCTAGTTTATTATATGTTACTGCATCTGTATAATAATCTGTATAAATTCATTTTTATGATTTTTGTGGTTGCTATTGACCGTTGCTGTTGCAGCGACCTTATAAATAACAAAAAAAAAATAAATAAATAAACATGTATAAGTCTTGCATAATTATGATTTTATCATGTACACGTAGATTTATTCCAGTCTTTCCATCTATCAAGTAAAACAAATAATTTTGAAAACTTTACTAATTAAGAATTTCAATTAACTGTGGCAAAAATGAGGACAAAATTGTGTTGTGGTGAAACTGTATCTGGACGATGAGTTTGACTAGTAGCAGTTGTTATGATGATCATAATAATGTAGAACTGGTAATGCATGGTGTGTTTGCAGGCAGAAGGAGCAAGAGATGCATTAGCTAAGCATATGTATGCAGAATTCTTTGCTTGGATTGTGGCTGTGATCAACCGAAGCTTAGAGTCATCAACTGAGGAGAAATTTAGGTTCATAGGTGTACTTGATATTTATGGATTTGAAACATTTGAAGTGAACAGTTTTGAACAGTTCTGTATCAACTATGCAAATGAAAAAATACAACAACAATTCAACCAGGTATTTAATCCTGTCTATTTAGATTTACTTGTTGGACAAGTCACATTATTAACCCTTTCAGTGCCAACTGGTTCTGCCTAGTGCAGTCGTAAAGTGCCAAGCGGTTTTCTCGTTTTACAACATGTGTTCACTTAAAATTACAAAAAAAATTAATTATTAAAGATAAATGATTGAAATTTTCAACTTGCCTAAAATACAGATGTATATTCTGTACGCTAAAGTTATTTCTCCATTTGTTTTTATAGCTCTATTTTAAGAAAGTTTCTTTTATAAATTTTACTTAACACAAATTATGAAATTGTATTTTTCACACAAAAATTATGTGTAAAACTAGTGGAGTTAACACTAGTAAACTTAAAATTCATGAGGTCCACAATATTCCTAACAAATCCATATACAATTTAAATATATTAGTCATAAATTTATTTTTTATAACTTGTTTATAATTATACTACTATCTCCCAAAAACATACTGTACTGGAGATTATGTTATTTTACTTTTGATGCTCATTAACACGTATGAAATTTATTTTATATATATTTATAAATATATAAATAAATATAAATATAAATGTATGTATAACACTCATTAAATTATGAAAACTTATGAGAAACAAAGGCTCACGAGTTGTTTGGTTAAAATTATCACTGACACTGTTTTGCACTCCGTTATCCTCAGAATCACTCAATAAATCACTTTCACTGTCACTACAATTAATTAATCATTCTATTTCATCTTCCCATAAAAATACACTCATTTTTAAATAAATATTACCGGTACTGAAAATACAAAACATGACGGTTAACACACAGCACGCATGACAAAAACTTAACCTACCCACGGCTGTGGGCACAGCCCATTCAATGTCATGTTAAACCAAAACCAAAACCAAAGAAGATAAACGTTTCATGCGATATACACAATGAATGCATCTTTCCAATGGTATAAAAATCAATGCTATCTGTTAGCAAATAACTGAACTACACCATTGAGAAACTTGACGGCCGTCCAAATTGGCCCATGGCACTTTTAATGAGTACGACTGGGCCGATATGGTCAGCCCGTGACACTGAAAGGGTTAATATTGTATTCGTTTACAGTATAACATACATTCTGTAAAATATGTGTTTTTAAATTAACACTAAATGATGCTTTCTGTTAATTTCTTTTGTGAGATTTATTGATTACAATAATGCTTTAATAAAACAAATTCTTTGTTTTTATGTGAAGACATTGTGTTTCAGCATGTTTTTAAATTAGAACAAGAAGAGTACATGAAGGAAGATATTGAGTGGAAGTTTATAGAATTTTATGATAATCAGCCATGTATAGACTTGATAGAATCTAAACTTGGCGTCTTGGATCTCCTCGATGAAGAATGTAGGGTAAGACTTAATAAAGAATCGACAATTCTTTTTTTTATGCACTAAAGACAAGACATATGCTTTGTGTAGGAATGTACATAATTTAAAAAAAAATGAAACAATAATACAACTACTTGCAGAAGTAATTATAATTTGATAATTTATATAATATTATAAAATTTTTAAAAATTGTACAGAAATATTAAAACTCATCAAATGGGTATTATTTATGTATCAAATTACTCAGAAAGGCCAAATTTTAATATTATGAAAAAACAAAGAAATGATTTTTGACCATATTTTAAATTCCAACTCCCCTTATAGCAATCAGTTAGTTTGTTCCAAATTTCTGACTGAGTATTATTTGCCATAATAAATGTTGTAACAGTTCCCTTTTATATGTTAATAAATTATTTACACAAATTTACTAAACTTATTAAACTTACAATTTACAAATTTAATTTACAAATTTATTAAACTTACTACTTTTCTTACCTTCGGTTCTCCTCCAGGGTCCTATAGATGAAACTGTTGCAGAAATGATTATTTGGGTTTGAGTGGCGAAATAATTATGCTAACACAGTTTTTCTGATTTTAACAAATTATTTCTCTTTTATTAAACAAAATCTTCTGTACTTTACTTTGTTGATTAATAACATAACGTATTAATATATTTTTACTGTCTCTACTTGTTGTTGCTATTCCAAATTCAACTCTTATATCACATAGAAAAAATCATATGGTTTCATGCTACAAGCTCACATTCTCTAATAATAATTACAAAAGAAAACAGTGATGTATCAAAAACAACTTTCCTTAACTACATTTTAATTACGTTTTTACTAGACGAACCAATACTCTTTATATCTTCCACACACACACTCTCTTACTTTTATAATCCCGCTTTCCTCCAGAGATCTCTATTTATGGATTTATATTTTAATTTTTAATTTTATAATGAGAAATTAACATTTGCTTGAAATTGGTTGAATTATTAATATTCTGTGTGTTTAGTTACCCATCCGCCACGTGCTCATCTGGGTTGTTGCACCACCTCATGTTAACCACTTTCTTCCTTGTGACGCACTCCGACACTAGTTTTCCGCCGTTTACATTTAGTTTAATTGTTATTTGTTTTCTATCCCACTTTTGTTGCGTTGGTTTAATATGTATACCTTATAATTTACAGTTGGCCGACTTTAATTTGCTCGAGCACTGTTTCACAGAACCGCGCGCTGTTTTACTGACCCCCGCGGTTCTGTGGTTTCTATTCTACTGGGCCACTAAACAGGTGTATGGTCGGTCACCTGACCGCCACTTCGAGCTCTGATTGGTTAGAATGTACAGACGCTCAGCCCGGGAACTTGTGTAGTTTTTTACCGCCTGTTGAAACTGGCGTTTTCTGTGATTCACGGTCAGCACAAGCTGTAGGTGGTTGCGTAACGCGTCTAGCCAGACTGACGCTAGACATAAACACACTGGTCTCTTACAATAACATTGTACTCACTTTTGTTAAAAATGAGGTTCCCCAAAGGGTGAACACTGATTGCATTAAAACATTTCTTTCAATTATTAAAAATTATTTACTTCCCTGATCTGTCCCGTTACAATGTAGGCAAACTAAAATCATCATATGGCAAACAGTAATTTGTGTTTGTGGAGTATTCACCATTTGAAACTGTGTAGCACATTTAAATGTAGAACATTTCAAACAATTTTTATAGAAATAACAATACAGTACATTTGTAATTGACTTTGGATAATGCCAGTTTTGTACGTACATGTACAAATTGCTTTTAAGGAGTCTGCAATAAGCAGTGTACTACTGTATAAAATTAGTTTCAGTATATAAAATTAGTGGTCAATAAAATGCAATAAATGTTACAGATAGTTAAGGTAACTGGAAGTCACTTTGTATGTTCTGTAATATGTTTTAAAGGATTTTGGGTACTGGGAAGCATGTAATAAACAATAGATACTTTAACCAGATGATCAGCGAATATTCATTTTATGTAATATCTTATAAAGTTGTTAAAAATAATATTTATATACACATGCATAAACAGTTTCAATAGAGGACTTTAATAATTTGATTATGTTTGTTTGTAGATGCCAAAAGGATCAGCTAGTTCGTGGGCAGAAAAACTATACTCAAAATGCACAAAGTGGAATCATTTTGCTAAGCCCAGATTTGGTGTGTTAAGGAGTTTCTGAAATCTAGAGTTTCCCTGAATTTAGATTAACAGTTAATTATTTTTTACTGTAAGGTGTAGACGTATGTTCAGCTTAAAATATTTTAATGTGTGAATGATTTAGCATTCCTTTATGATGAAGAAAGTGTGTTTTGTGTATTTGCTTGTCCAGAAGCCATCCTTAAACCTATTGTTTTGCTTCCATTCAGTGAAAAGCACATACCAATATTTACCTAGAGTTCATTAGTAAAGTTAAATTCTAGTTATTTTAAAACCATTTAGTTAGTAGATAAAACTGTGATGCTATCAAACTGTGGAAGTTATCTTCAGAACAATCCTCCTTCGAAGTGACCAGGTTCTGATAGAACAACAAGAGGACTGTCACTGATAATGATTACTGTAGTTGAAGTTGTAAGGTTACAACTAATAAGACCCCTGTACTTACCTACGTTAATAACACACAAAAAAACCTAAAAGAAAGATCAGGTCACCACTATATTTTTACAGGCAGTGTGTGGAAACTGCCTCACTGTCCCTGTTAAATACAACAAAACACATCACAATTTCCCACGTCAAAGATTTTTTTTTGGCCAGGTCCATTAAGGCGAACTCGTTGAGCACAGGTTAGGGTAAGGTGAGGTGATGTTCGAAATAACTTAACTCATTTACATTTTTATTGAGGTCATAAACAACATCCAGATTATTAAATACTTCTTATAATAATTACTTCTTAAATATAATTACTTCTTATTGACTAAGTACCAACATCGATGTGTACTGTGTGGATTGTGTGCTGCATTCACAGAATTCAGTCTGACCGCTGTAACAATGGGGGGCAAGAATACTGCGTATGCTATACACTGTACCTGTACAAAGTCTGACTTTTCTGCTTTGTTATAGCTGTTGTTGCTTTAGCGGAGCATATTTTGCGTTTAATGATATAGCTATGTCATATTTTAATATTAATTAATGACTCCAAAGTGGGAGGTCTTTAATAAGTTCTTTTCCTAAATAAACACATTTGTTCAATGTAAGATTTCAGTATTTTGATACATTATTTCAGTTTATCGCTAAGTTCTGTTGCGTTCATAAATACTTAAAGTTGAAGCTAGATGAATAAAGATTAAAAATAAGGGAAACAAAGAATAAAAGACGTGTGCCGTAAACTTTAAAATGTTTATTGTGTAAAAGAAGCTGTCATATACGCTCGCCATGGTCGTTAAAGTGTTCAATTAGCAATGCTAATTTACAATACAATTTTTATTTTATTTTATTAGCTACATATTAATTTTTAACATATTAAAAATGGTTTACATTAAACGTTACTAAATAATACAAATTTATTTAACTTTTGGTAGATACCAAGCTTAAAGAAGGTAGCTACAGCAGTTCTTTCCTTAGTAATATCATAGCACAAGATTTTATAAAATAATGTCCCTATTAATTTGATAAGTTTCACTTCATGACTACCTTCAGAAAAATCATTGTTTGAAATATGTTTTCTAAACACTGTGCCGGCAAAGTTTTTGCAAGCTGATATAATCATTTTTTTGGTATTAAGTTTACTGTCAGATATAATAAATAAATTACACATAAATTTTACAATCTTTAAAACGTCTGATGACGCTCTAATTAATTTTCGGCAGGACACAAAGTCAGTAAAATGAGTGTAAGTGCTCAAGTTATTGTCATCTGTTATCAGTAAATGAATACACTCTTCACACCTTAACTTCGAAATAATTTTTTTACAGGAAAGCCACACAGATAATTCAGAATGTTATCTTTATAATATGACCTAATTTTTTTAACCATATTCATAATTCCCTTAAAGTTTTCAATTTCTTCAATATCCGTTTCATTGAAATATTTCATGTGCATTTCTGACTGAATGACTCGTTTAGTACACGTGTTAACTTAGCGCCAAATGCTTTATCCCCCCCCCACGAGGTGGGGGAATCTGTACATGCTTCAGAACGTTTTCTGCCATTCACTTTACCTGTCAGCCATGATCCATATACAGTAAAGCCCCGATTATCCGCGAGCGGATGATCCGCGAGTGCCGCGAAAAAGTTTTTTAATTACGAACCTCAAAAAAACCAATTTTAATCCAAGCCAACAACAGAGAAAATACAATAGGCCCTATAGTGCGAAGGTCGAAAATTTCTTACAGGTTTATTGTGCATCGTAATCCTATAGGCCTTCTCGGAATTTTGTTTTGGCTCTTGCTCCTTTGTTTTGGTCAAGTTCACTAACCTTCCCCCTCTACGTACATATTCTCTCGGTCTGCCAGTGGTGTCAGTTGTCAGTAAGCACGCTTAGTGATCAGTTCGTTAGTTCCTGAAATTAATAATGGCTGAAAAACGAAAGAAGGTTGTGTTAACGATTGCACAAAAACTTGAAATGATTTCTAAAATAGAAAATGGCGCTTCAAGGAAGCAGATGTGTTTGAATTACGGGATCGGGGAAACAACAGTGCGAGACGTTTTAAAGCAAAAAGACAAACTGTTAGCCTTTGCATCAGTGTCGGACAGTGCTTCTGGGATGAAAAAACGAAAAACAATGAAGAAATCCACCTATAATGAACTTTACTCGGCATTAGCGGAATGGTTAGCTCAGGTGCGAAGTGAGGGCACCCCCGTGTCTGGTCCTACCATTGCAGCTAAAGCAAAAATCTTTTTTGATTTGTTAGGCCTGGAAGGAAATTTTGATGCGTCGTCCGGTTGGTTACATCGTTTTAAGAAACGTCATGGAATTAGAGAGATTGGTCTACACGGAGAGAAGCTGAGTGGTGATCAACAAGCAGCTGATGATTTTCAACGTGATTTTGAAGAGTTTGTGTTGTCTGAAGATCTGTCATATGAACAAATTTATAATGCTGATGAATCAGGGCTTTTTTGGAAGTGTCTTCCCACTCGTACTTTAGCATTTGAAAGTGAACATCAAGCGGCAGGTCACAAAAGTAGCAAGGAAAGAATTACAATCTTGCCATGCAGCAGCGCTGCAGGTAATCACAAACTTAGGCTTCTTGTAATCGGTAAATCTAAGAAACCGAGGTCTTTTAAGGGGACAAGAGCAGAAAATTTACCAGTTGATTATTTCAACCAAAAAAAACGTTGGATGAACCAGCAGATTTTTCAAGAATGGTTTGAAAACATTTTTGTGCTTCAAGTACGTAAACATCTTGACTCAAAAAATTTGCCAAAGAAGTCTGTTTTGTTAATTGACAACGCGCCTTCACACCCAACTACATGTGTGCTTAAATCTTCTGACGGGCAAATCTTCGCAAAGTTTTTGCCCCCAAATGTTACTGCGCTGATACACAACCTATGGACCAGGGAGTCATTGCAACCAAGAAGAGAACATACAGAACAAAGTTGTTACTGTCAAAAATCGAAGAAGGCTGCGATCTCAAAGAAGTTTGGAAGAAATATACAATTTTGGATAGCATTTACGATATTGCGTCTGCATGGGATTACATCAAACCCTCAACCCTTGTTAAATCATGGAGGAAACTTTCCGAGTATCGAAACAAATATCAACCAAAACATTTGTGAAGAAGAGAATGAAGTCATGCCGACCGCTACACTTGTTGACCTAGTGACATCCGTTCCGGGAGGTGAGAATGTCGATGAAGAGAACATAGAAGAGTGGCTGGAATGCGACGCAAGTGAGCTGGGGTTTGATCGACTGACTGACGTAGAGATAACGAACAAAGCAATGGGAGTGAACGAGAACGAAGAAGAACAAAGTGAAAGTGAAGAAGACGAGGCGCCTGCGCGGATGACACACGAAACTGCTTTGCAGCACGTAGACGGATTGCTTCAATATTTAGAGGAACAAGACGACGACGCACATCTGGCAGAAAAACTCATGTTAAGGAAAGTACAATCTAGAATAAAGAAGAGGTATTTCCAAAGCAAGAAGCAAAAACGAGTGACTGATTTTTTTAAAAAGGCGTAACTGAACACTTTTTGTTAACAGTACAGTATTGTTTTTTGTTTACTGTTCTTTATTTTAGTGATTTAGACGTAGAGCAAAGGTTTCTGCTGTACTGTACATATTTTTAAAGTTTTACATATTATGTTTTTTGTACAATAAAACATAGTTTTTATGCTGAAATATTTTTTTCTTGTTTACACCTCATTTTTAGTCTTTTTTCGGGTTATTCGCGATTTTCACTATCCGCGGTGCCCTTGCCACCCAATTCCGCAGATAATCGGGGCTTTACTGTAGTATAAATCGATGAGTACCAATGACACTTCTCTTTCTTATTATATTATGTTGTTACATAATAAGACAATTCTGTTATTTAATTTTAACTATTCTGTTACTGATGTTAAATTTTAGGCTGTTACTAAACAAGAACCAAAATTGTAACTTGACAGTTAGTTGTGACCCTAATATGGATCCCTAAAACATATAAAAAATCCAAAGTTGTATTTGAATAATACAATTTGAACAGTAAATGAACTTCTGATCAGGTTATGTGATGTGTACAAAATAACCATATTTTTAATTTGTTTTTCTTAAAATA
Organism: Magicicada septendecula; assembly: GCA_034769895.1. NCBI lineage: Eukaryota > Metazoa > Arthropoda > Insecta > Hemiptera > Cicadidae > Magicicada > Magicicada septendecula. Next base: position 34,667,652 of record CM068376.1, on the reverse strand, counting down.
GTCAAATATAAAGATCGAGATAAAACAAACAGAGACAAATGAAATCAATTAAGAAAATACGTAAATGTCTTTATTTAAGTAATATTTTGTTATTTTATAAGTGGCCCAAAGTACAACATCTCTTTTTACATCATGTCAGTGCTCACTGTGTAGTTAGAAATTATGTTAATTTACCACTATATTTAAACAGTCATGTCTCACAAAGTATTCATCCTACAAAAAAAAGCGTATATTTTGTAGTAACCTGCTTTATTTAATATATCTACCTTCTTTTGCTAAATTCAACATTTTTGTGAATATTTAAGGAAAATAGACAATTTTTCAACAGCATCACAAATTAATGTAACACTCAAAGTCTGTTATTAAAAAAAGAGATAATATAAAAAATCTTAAAAAATATAACCATTAAGGTGATATAGAATAACAATATCAGTTAAGCATTTTTTGTAATATTTATTTAATAGCAAATTACATAAGTAAAGTTGCCAATTTTCCAAGAAAAGTGTGAAGGATGCACACGTTTTTTTATCAAACCTTTTTTTTTTAATGTTAGGATAAAACAGAATTCTTTTGATTGACAGTTTAAAGATCTGTAATACAATTTATGAGTACTGTTTTCATAAGAGATGTGGTTTTCAAGTTATTCAAAGACAAAAGTTGTTTTTGAGGGTAAAAAATTGAAGCGTTGTCTTTAAACAGTCATATTTCATGAAGAGTCAGTCCTAAAAAAATGAAAGTATAAACAAATGTTTACCATAAAATTGACTTTATGTTGTATATTTGTTTTTGTTTTACTAAATTTAGTGTTTTTAAAGTTATTTAACAATACAGCTTTCTCTTTGCTGAAATCACTAAATTGTGCTAATATTCAAAGTCAGATAGTATCAAAATGAACAGCTTACAAAAAAATCATTAAACTTTAAGCATTCTGAGAATAATGTAGATTTAATTATACATAATAGAGATTTTTAAAACATTTACTTAATAGCAGTAGAAAAATTGCTAATTTTTCAAAAAAATGAAAAATACAAAAAATGTTAAATCATAACATTGTTATTTGTACTGGTATCATGTTTAAACATATCTATTATACATATGTGTATGTATATTAAACATATATGTATTTGTACATATCATTAGTTTTAAAGATAATTTCATGACCTTTAATTTAGATCGTAACTTTTTTTCATTTAAACTCACAGTTTTTGAGTTGTCAAGAGTCAGAAATTGTTTTTGATGGTAAAGAAATTGTAGCACCATTTTTAAACAATTTTAGCTCTCAAAATATTGACCTACAGGAATAAGAAAAGTATGAAATTGCTTCAAGCAAAATAAACTTTGTTTGGAGTCCTACCGTTTTTTTTTTAAATAAGTTTAATATTTTAAATTAATGCTAAACGTTACCGAAACTTTGACAAATTGTGTTCACATAGCTTATCATGGTAACAATATTCAAAATGTAGCATCACTTGTCTGCTGACTAAGATTACAGTAATCTTCAAAATTCGTACGAGCCTGTTTCAGTACATGTACAGTATGTTTTAATGTTTTATGAATGAATAAAAGCTATAATGTGATTTGTATCAAAACGTATTTTTCAAAGAGTAAAATGACAAATGTTTGATTTTTCAGGTACAAAGTCCTTTATAATAAAACATTTTGCTGACCAAGTAGAATACGAAATAAACGGATTCTTAGAGAAAAACAGGGATACGTTCTTAGAAGAACAAGTATGTATGAATTTTTGTAAATGATTACTGTAGAAAATACATTTTAATAGTGATGGGAATGGTTTGTATTTCTCTTGTATGCATAAGATGTTTGTTATGTAGATCACGCCTTTCACGCCCTAGACACTGTGGCTTTGGTTTAACACAACTAAAGGCATACACAAACTCTGCCATATAATAGTGATAATATTTATAATGTATTAATACATAAATAAAAGTTTATAACAAAAAATATGTTTGTAGGTGGCTGTATTACGTGGTGCAGGCAACAAACTTATGAAGCGATTATTCAGGGACTCTGACAAAACACTTTCAGTGTCATCAACTACACCAATACCAAAAGTCCGTGTCTCTGTGCAGCCTCAGAGGTCTGTGTCTACGATGGGTGCAGCAGCTAAACGCAAGAAAACTGTAAGCTGTGAAAAGTAAAACACAATTTGTAACTTTCATTTTGTTTTGTGTGTGTCTGTGTGTTTTAATAACAGTTCTGTCAGAAGCAAAGTGTGAACAGTAGTCATACAGGTTTTTAATAATTTTTCAATACTGAATTTGGCAGAATTTGTATTATTTGTTTTAAGAATGTGTAGATAATTTCACATTATTCCCCTGGTATGTTAGTATTGGTTCATTATTAAGTTCCCCAGCGTTATAAAAGTGCCGAGTTTTAAGTATGTGCATCATTGAATGCTAATGTTCAACATTTTCCCTTTATTGAAAGACAGTGCAACAAATATACTACTTTGTATTCATGTCGGGGTAACTCCAGACTAACCTATACCACTCAGACTACTCTGAAGTCTCACCCTGGCACACACTGCCTGTTCAGGTGAACTAACTGTCTTGATTCTATCAGACCGAATGGCGCATCCAGCACGGGTTGGAAAACCTAGATCTCTAGTGGAATGGGGCTGGAGGGTGTGAGGTGACCTCATGTGTATCGTGGCTGGTATCTCCACAAGGTCCCTACTACGCAGTGTTTCAACAAGTGTATATATTTAGTTCAATAATTGTGAGGTGTGTTACTCCATACACCCAGTCCTGCTTGTGGGCAGAGAGTAGAGAATTTTTCTTTCCATTCTCTGGGAAGGTGACGTGACATAGTTGCTGGGCCCTGAGGTATAGCAGTAGCAAACGTCTCTCCAGCAATTATTCACATTTTTCTAAAGAGGTGGTGTGTTACCATTGCAGAAAAAGATACATACTTTGGATTATATGCATTTTGTATTATTTAATGATTTTACTACTACCTTTGTCCATTTTTGAAATCTTGTTAGTCAGGCCTATGTATACTATGTCTTTTGCAAGATTTATTACATTTTTTAAACATATGATGTACCCTACAAGGTTGACAAGAGTGTGAAAATTATTTTATGATTGTTTTGTTGATCTAGGTTGCATCTCAGTTTCATGATTCACTCAATGCACTGATGACAACTTTAAATGCTACCATACCACATTATGTCCGTTGTATTAAACCAAATGATAACAAAGCTCCATTTGAATATGATCCAGTTCGGGCACTGCAGCAGCTTCGTGCTTGTGGTGTATTAGAAACAATACGCATAAGTGCAGCTGGATTTCCGTCTAGGTAAATCGTATGTTTCTTATCAACAGTGTTCTTTAACGTAAATAAATATGTTAGGTTTCAGTAGTATAGTTAAATGTGTTCATTGCTTTCTGGATATGTAAATAAAAACTAGAGAATCTATACTATTTGCGACAAGACTGCTGGAACAGTATCAGCCACTGGAGGATGATAGAAGTAAATGATATTTAAGTATAGGTGAATTATTTTAGTGATGTACTAGAGTAATTGTATAATTGTACAAAGTACTAGAGCACTTTGAAATACATAATGCGGCCTATGTGGTTTATCACATACTGGAAATTTTTTTAAATGTAACTAATGATTTCTCCACCACTTGGAAAGATATCTTTATAAGTTTGGTTTCATATTAAAGATTAATTCCATTGCTTGACGACACTTAACACTTTCAGGTCTGGCATTTTATACACATTTATCCCACTGTGGATTTTTTTTTTTTTTTTTTCCCCCGGCCTTTACATATTTAACAAAATTTCACATGTTTTCTAATAAAAGTACCTTCTTTCCTCTATCAAAAAATATGTGTATTTTAAGATATGTTAAAGAACAAAAATTTTTTTTATAATTTATATTTACTGTTTTTGAGTCTAAAAAAAATTTCTATGCTGCGGCCATTCTCTTGAAGTGGATTATGTACTATGTTTTAACATTTTTTTATTATTATGAATGAAAGATAGTAGTAATTGTTATTTCTGAAACTCAATTACAATTTTTGTTATGATACTAGCATAATAAAGTACGTTGTTACAAATATTTACTTTTCACACACTAAGTTATTCTCCATATATATTACTATAACCATTTACAGTTGTTTTCATCACAGTATAGTCACTTTCTTATAAAACAAAGCAATCTTATAAAGTTACAAAATAAAAATGTGGTTGTTAAAATTAAAAAAAAAAACAATAAAATTCAGTTCTTTACAAACGTAAACAAAACAAAAGTTTATATTTTGTTACAAAAGTTTCAACCATTTTTTTCAGAAAAAAAACACTAATTACCAGAAATACTGTCTTCTGATTCGTTACTCAGGTCATTATCTTAATTGTAACAAATTTGTAAACCACCATCATTCATAAAGTACTCAATAATTTGCGATTCAGTGAGATACTCCGGCACATAATGAGCAGCCATTTTCACGTATAACATCAACTTGTAACGGGGCAGATTAGACAACCCGTTTTAACCAATCAATGTACAACTTTTGGGGAAAGACCTGTAGCGGTACTAGGTACACGCTGGTACCAGCACATAAATTCGCAGAAAAAATACACCTTAGAAATTCGTAGAATCGACCACGTGGCGAAAGAAACGAATTTCCATCTCCAGTCTACCGAAACCTACGATGAAAAATAACCAATCAGAACAAGTTAACGCCATGCGGCCAACGCCTAACACCAGGCATGTGGGCAACCGCGCACACGAGGTTTGCCCAGTTCGTCACCATTAGTCAAACAGTGCAGTCGAAAGTCCAGCACCGTCTCAGTAAAAAAGTGGCGGGGGGGGCCGCACGTGTAAGTACGCACGGCCTACCCCAAAATTATATAAAGTAAGAAAATAGGGAAGAGTAAGTGGAAGTGACATAAAAAGAAAGTGTAAACTGGAATTATAACAGTGTCAGTGAAAGCTAGAGTGAAAGTGAACTGAAAGACAGTGGAACAATTTTGGATAGCGTGGACAGTTAAGTACCGTGAATATATATTGGCCAAAAGGGTGTTGAAGACTTAAATTAAAGAGCTCATTAATTAAAGAGGGGTTATCAGAAATAAATAGTAAGAGAAAGTGAGTGTGAGAAAATTTGTATGAAAAGTACTGGTTTTGTCACATAATTGTATGTTTAGAATGGTCAAGAGTATTTTGTAAAAGTAAGAAAAATAATAGAAGAAAGTTAAATTCAAATATATAATAAATCAGAGTTGCTTTAAAGAAAAGAAACATGTTAGGCATAGTCATTTCGCCTGTAACCTTTCCTATAATTTGTGCTAAAAAACTTCTAACGTTCCGGGGAATTTTCTGATTTATGGGAGGTCAGATAGAAAAATTTTTTCCAGTGTTTTTAATTAAGGTAAAGTGTAAAGGTTTCCATATCTATCCTTTAAAGATATTGGTGGCGGCCCTGAAGTTCTGATGGTGTTTGGAATAAGGTAAGTTTGCGAGAAAAGATAGCAAGACAGGTAAGATTCTGGCATTGTATATTTATTAAAAATGTTTGTTTATTTACAAACTAGGGAGGTTATGGCAAGGCTTCACAAATTTCGTTGCCAAAAACATTCACTTTGGTGCTGCTCATAGTAAATTTTTTTGGAACTAAAACAAGAATTGATCTTTAAAACGGTGAAAACGGCAATCGAATACAGCTTGAGGGATAGAAGTTATAACCTTGTAAACGTACGCTCGAGTGACAGCCGAGCATCGTGTGCTGCCAATAAAGTGGACTCGGGCATTGACTGGAATGTGTTAATTATTTTTGTCTAAAATCTCTATTTTTTTTTGTGAGTCATTAAAAAGTTAACTACTACATTTTCATAACACCGATTTTTTAGGTCTTCTGGTAATTCCTGTTTGATAAGAGAGCTTATTAGTGTAAGTGGACCAAGTGTAAAGAAAAATCCAAACTTTATTTTGGTTTTTGATGTATGCTAATATGATGGAGTTCTTTCCATAAAAAAGTTTAAATTCATACTTTATTCTATTTTGTGAATGGTAAAGTAGACCTGTATTATATAAAAAAATTATAATTTATTCACTTACCCAACAGAATGAAAATGTCATAGTGGAGTTGCTATTTTGTTGTCAACACTCTTTGTCATCACTACTAATAACATTTCTGTACTGATGTCCATGATACTCTCCTGTTCATAACAACCGTTTTGGACCTTATTATTTTATCACAGGCAGCAGTCCGATCATCCATTGAGATAGAATTTAATGTCTTTCATAGAAATAAGTTAAGAATTGTGTGTCTGTACAACTTCATTCAATTATCTAGCATGAATTTTGTATCGATATGAAGTTTTATTAAGGTTTGGCTTCAGGGTCATAATGCAATATGAGATTTGTTTTTCTTGCAGACAGTTTGAAACTGTTCGATTAATTTCAATTAATAATATCGAGTCCCTAGTTCAGGAGTCATTGAAACTGTACGTTTTTATCGCAACTAATAACTCTTTATTAAATTTATAACAACTGAGTTTTTATCTTACCTTCGGGTTCCAATCCAGGGTTCTACAGATGAACAAGTTGCAGAAGGATTATTTGGGTTTGATTGCGAAATAATATTAACACAATTTATGCTGACTAAAACAATTTACTTTTGGTTTATTATGTGAACTTTACGTTATTTTCTACACTTGTATGACAATTCTACAGATTCTCTTCTACTTTATGTTTGACACGCTACTCCAACCCTTCTACAACATCAAATTCATCAACATACATTTGCAATCGCTTAATCGCTATCTATTTTAGACAAAATTAATTAAAATTGAGTTATTTTATAACAACAAACCAGTACTGTTAATATTTTAGTGTTATTCCCCACACACACTCTCTCTCTCACGCTTATGCCCATCATACTTTTACAATACTCATTTCTTATTAATAGAGCTCTTTCAAAACTTTTATTTTGATGACAAAAGGTACTTTACCAGTCTGTGTTTGTACTTAACCAGTCTGTAATAGTATCCGAGCTGTTGCACCAGTATTGGAGGTTAACAGCGTCTTGCACTTCACATTACGGAAATAATTTCGGCTTTCAAAAGCTGGCGTAATTGTTCCGATCACATATCGAACTAGATTTTCACAGTAACTGAGTTGTATAGTTAGATTTTTAGTCGGCCTGCTGTATTTTTACTCGGGCCCTGTTTAATTTAAGACTGCGCGGTCTGAAGAAATTGCGTCGACTGCTTGAGCGCGATATATTGTTCTTACGGATTAATAGTTTAGAACTTCGTGCTCCTGAACTGCCCCGCGCGGCCCTGCTGTCTCTTGGCTGGTTTAACAAAGACTGCTTACTGTGACTCTCTGATGCAAACTGGGGTGTGTCAATTACTCATTCTTTCTGTACTTCACAGAGAGACTGGCTTGTCAGCGGTTACGTAATACGTCTAGCCGGGCAGGCCAGACATCAACACAAACGTGTGTTGTAATAACATTGCATGTGTGGCTGGTTACAATGAGGTACCCCACAGGTGAATACTGACTGCTTTTTGAATTAAGTAAAATTATTAAAATTTATCCCTGTCCCAGATATGTCCCATTACAATACCCCCCCCCCAATGAGAGGTTTTATGCCGCAGCATAAAAACTCTCATTGCCTAAAACCTAAGAGGATCAGTGAAGATATGGCGCCACAACCCCCCTTAGATTCTTACTACAATCATGGGTATTTACCCCCCTAGTCCGGTGGCTGTGGCTGCACCTGAATGACATTACTGGACTTCCCTCATCGAGATCCCAACACCATAAAGTCAGACAGGCAAGTCACCACAGTATCACCTGACTCTGAAACATTCAATTAAAATAACAACTGGCGTTTCACTATCCCATATCCCCAACTGATTCATTTCCTCTTAGCCGTACTGGTTCATTGTTAGCAAAGTACTGGTTAGATTTTTTACAAAGTACTAGTTTTTCCTTTAATTTATAATATACCAAGACAGTTGTGTTGCATGCAGATGCAGTTACATAAATAGGATACAACATAATAAGCATTACAAATAAACATTACCATGTTCGCATTGGCCTACAAACAAAACATTACCACCTTATTTACTGCCAGTCAAAAATAAATTATTCCAGTTTATTATATTGTCCATCTGTTAAATTAATTAATTCAATTCCAATTTTTTAAATTCATACTCATATACATTTTACATTGGTTTCACACAATTCTATAACTGGACTACCTAAGATACAATTTCCACATGGCAATACAAACTTACTGTATACTTACATCTAATACATATAAATCCCATACAAATTATATACTAGTACTTTTCTCCCCTAACAAAACATTATTCTCTACAAAATTACATATTGATTACATAAAATCCAAGTAAATCATAACTATAAAATACAGATTACACCCTCAAGAATGCCTAATCCTTAACTCCTAACGCAGTTTTTTTTTATCAACCCCCCAAATCCCTTAACCCCTGATACCATTACAATTTACTGTGTTCTGCACTAGGCTTCTTGGCCATCGCCGGCCTCATCCTAGCTGTAAACCACATCTCCCTCATGGCCTGTAACTTGGTCACCCCCCCATCCACACTCACTATGACCCCCCTGGACTGTAGCGCTCAGTTGCTTCCACAAGGACTGATGCGGAAGGGGCGGAAATTTGTTTCTTTTATTCCACCCCCATCCTTGCTTCGGCGTTACAATGAAACTTCAGTATAACCAACTTACTATTCATGATGAATACACCCCTAATGGACTACCACCCCTATATGGGTGAAAATAGCCCTGTTCCAAAAATTGGTAGATTCCCCTAAAAATAACCCCCTACTAATTTTAACAGACCACTAGGTTAACAAAACAAAAACAAACCACAAGCCGGTTATAACAATTAAAATTTATGATTTGCTATAATTGACTACTTTCCCGGTCATGATCCGGTGAGGTCCTGACCGCACTTAGGTGGGGAATCTACAGTTAAACATATAACATAGGTTGATTATTTATACCTGTTTACATCAACAGTTGTATACACGACTTGTTTTGCAAATACTAACTCAGCATAAACATTCCTAATCATATCAACACAGACATTTCCTTCAATTTTCAATTTAAATAAATATTTTAATCATTACGTTTTAATCAGTTATCATTTATTTTACAACTACAATCAAAATTCACATCAAAATAAATTTAAACACATTACTAACATTCACATTTTTAAGTTAATCCAAGGCCAACTCAAATTTAATTTCATTACCTCATATGTTCAAAACAGTTTCAGTTACGTTAATTACATTATATTCAAAATGATTCTACATTAATAAAATCCTCTCACATAAAATTTTGCTACATTACAATCAAAACACTAAGTTGCTTCATTATACTTTTCACAAAAAGTTAATTTAATTTAATTACATCTTGTATTTCTTTTATTTCCTAATAAAATTTACTCATAGCCATTATTCATCAAAATAAAACGTTGTTGTTGTCAACAATATGTAAACATTAGTCACACAAAATACAATATCCATGTCAACAGCATATCAGCTGATTTACTACCAAAATATCAACATGACCTTAACACAGTACACATTTATTTACAAATTTGTGTCATATCATTTCATTGTTTACCACACTTCATTGCATAAATCACCCAAGTAATTACCATTAACTCAAATAATTAAATGTTCATTCACCGTTTATCTAACCCCCGTCATCGAAAATTAGTCTCATTATCACATAACACCTTTCATTTTTGTTTACATACACCATATGGCTATCGTTTGTGTAATAACCATTTAAATCTTTGTTATTCATTTTGCCATAATAATAATCCCTAGGGTTATCACCCAGTATTATTTTATCATAAACCAAGTCTGCATTATTATTTTTTGTCAAGTCTCCGTCAGTATCATTTGTCTCAATTAAATCATTTGTATTTTCATCACTATAGTTGTCAGCTGTTACTAATGTGCTAACCCTCACAGCAGGTAAGTGTTTATTATTGTCAACCTCAATATAATCATCGTTCACTACTGCACAAGGTAAGTCTCTATTATTTATAATAATTCTCTCCTTATTTAACTTCTCAACTAACCCTTTATAACCACTATTTGACTTAAATATCTCTATCACACTCTCTCTCTCTCTCTCTCTCTCTCTCTCTCTCTCTCTTCATGATCACTTTCACAGTCCAATTTCACATTTTCACTCCACACAGAGGGCAATACTACATTATTTAAACCCATCCTGGCTTTACCAGGTAAACCACTAAAAATCAAGGGACATTTTGGAGACCATTTGCCTCCCACAAAAACTCTCGAGGAACCTTTGTCCTCCACCAACACTTGTGAAGCCTTTCCTTCATATATACCACAAAAGAAATTTGCCCTCTGCCCCCCATATCCCCTTAAACTCTCTTCATACCCTCTCTCAAGCTCATCAATGCTCATTACCACCCCATTACTACTAACGTCAACTCCCATTATATTCTCATCATTTCTACTGTTTCTTAATGTATCACTTTTTGATACCCCATTTTCAAATACCTCTTTATTATTATTATTCAACATTATTTCACTGTCATTATTACAGTTATCACTGTTATTTTCACTATTACTTACCTTGTACACATTCACCTGATTATTAATCGTCATCATGTCACCATTATGATTATCACTTGTTTTACAGTCATCACTCACCTTCTTGTCTATACCTTCATTATTTTTAATGAACCTTCCCCATTTAACGATGAACGTTACAAGTTTATAATTTCTTTTTTTTTGTAGAATTGGAAATGGTGTCTTTTCAGTCTACACTATTGTGTAACGGTACAGAATTGTGTGATCCCATAGTTTTAATTTAAATCAGTTTTAATTTTCATTTGTCAGCTTCCACCTGTGAGGTGCCCCAGTTTAACCAGCAATACACTGTTAGCATAAACAACTAATGTCTGGAGACAGCCAGACTAGACGCATTACGTAATACTTTGCCAGCAGCAGGCTTTGTGAATCACAGTAAGCAGAGTTCTTCAACAGTATACAGAGTAACACCAGACAGTAAGGAGCAGCATCCCCAGTATGCAGAGTAACACCAGACAGTAAGGAGCAGCATACAGTTGTTCAGTAAAATCAGTGGCCTCGGGCGTAAAAGATAGGCCGTAAAGTAAAACGGCCTATCTATTAAAGTATTAAAACCTTTATAAAAAAGTGTTCAAATAACATAGCGCGGCCAGTCTACAACATATTAGTGCGAATAAAATTATGTCGGCCGACTTTATCATATTGTATAATGTGGAACCAATAAAACAGTAAGAACCTTTAAAACACAAACAGTAAATGCAATAAACGAGTGCCGGAGTGTGTGAGATCGAAGCCAGTATTCAACACCAGTTCGTGCAACCAACCATATAAGCACGCAGCAACTAGAAACACTTAATATGCATATTAAAACCAATTCCAACTAACCGGTGATTGTTCGCTATAAAAGGAAAATATAAAATACTTTATACGATAGAGTTCTGTAAGGGGTGGAGTTTATTTAAAGATCAATGTAATAGAATGAGTGTGTGTGTGGTAATATAGAAGTTACACACTGGTTCATTTTCAATGTTTTATTTATTTAGTAATATCACTCATTATAGTAGTCAAAACAAAACTCAATAGAGATAAGAAATAATTTCAACCAGTTGTATTATCGTTTGTAAAACGTAAAAGAAAGGCGTGAGTTTTTGATAAATAAAAATAAGTGTGTGATTTAGACAGTATCAAATGTGTTAACGTAATTATTGCACATATCAAATCCAAATAATCCTTTCTGCAGCTATGTTCGTCTGTAGAACCTTGGAGATACCCATAAGGTAAGAGTTAATTATTAATTTGAAGTAATTTAAATAGTTTCATTGGCCCCGAACTAGGGACTTGAAGAGTATTTTATTATTTGCATTAACTGATAATGTTTCATTGGCACCTGAACAGGGACTCGAGTGTAATTTTTATTACATTCGCCAGACCTAATTAAGCTGCAGAACACGTTATTTGGAAGTGAGGGCGTAAATAAAGTAATTTCATAATGGAGAATGAAAATATGTCAACAGAGTCGGTCAATAAGGGCGATTCAGGTATTCAAACAGAGTCACTGTTAACGAGTGAAAGTAATGTAGACGAATCGAAAACCATGAATGAAGTTGCAATTCATTCAACACCTATTGTAGTAAATCAAAATAAGAAATCTGATGACGATAATATGTTAACAAGATTCTATAATATGATGTACAATAGTTTAGAAAAACAAGATAGCAATTTTAGAGAATTGAAAAATGAAATCAAAAGTAATTTTAATAATAAATTTGATGAACAGAATAGTCGTTTGGACGTTCAAAATAGCAATTTCAATACCAAATTTGATGAACTTAAAATTGATACTAATGAAGTAAAAATTAAGTGTGAAGGTAACTTTAATGAATTGAAATACGAATTAAGCAAAATAAATGAAATATGTAGTGAAACAAAAAGAAAAACAGATGAGTTAGGAGAGAGTGTGTGTGTGTAGACGGTAAAACAATTACAGTAAATGACAAATTAGAAAGCTTGGTAAGTAAAGAGAGTAATGATGTTGAAAATGTGGTATCAGATAGTGATGATACAGAAATAGTCAGTGAGATAGTGAGTGAGAATGAGAGAGTAATGGGTTGTAGATGGGGAGAAACAAATGTTAATCAGTTAGAGAGAGAGTATGAAGAGAGTGTACAGAGGGTAAAATTTTCTCGTGGTGTGGTTGTGGGTGAAGAAAATGCTTCACGAGTGTATTTGGGAGACGTGTGGTCTACAAATAATTGCCCCTTGAGTTTTTGTGCATCTGGTAAGGCCAGGATGTGTTGTAACAATGTTGTGTTGCCCTCTGTGTGGAATGAGAATGTGAAATGTTGCGAGGAATGTTGTGATGAGAGAGAGAAAGAGTTAGAGTGGTTCAAGCTAAATAGAGGTTATGGAGAGTTGATAGAGAAGATGAATATTAAGAGATTTATGATAAATAATGTAGACATATCTTGTGCAGTAGTAGACAATGATTATATTGATGATGAATATGTACCTGTAGGAAGAATTAGTGTACTTGTAGTGGATGAATATGATGAGACAATAACGTACCTGGGAATAACAAAAAACATTGACGGAGACTTGATAAAAAATACTAATGTTGACTTGATTTATGACAAAATCATGGGGGGTAACCCTATATATTATTATTATGGTATAATGGAACATATAAATTTGTATGGTTATTACACAAAAAATAGCCATATGATGAATGCAAATAAAATTGCAAAATGCTATGTGAAGACAAGACTAATTTTTGATGATGAAGGTTGAATATAAACTCAGAACGGACATTTTAAATACTTTAGTATATGGTTCTGACCTTGCTGATTTAGGTAATGAAGTGTGGCAAATAATAGAATTCTGACGAAAAGTTGTAAATAAATTTGTTGGTGTTAAATGTATTGTGTCCAGATTATATTGTGGTAATCTAGATTATAGTTTATGTAACAATGTTTATAGTATGATATAATCATAATAATATTTTATGTTGTTAATTAACAATAACGATTAACAAAAGGTATTCAGTAAATTTATTTTGAATTCTGTTTGTATTAAAAGTGTTTCAAATAATGTAATTAAAGTTAAACTGTTCTGGTTGGAGTTAAAATGAAGTTAATTTAAAAATGTGAATTTTGATGAAGTCAAATTAATTTTGATTTAAATTTTGGTATGAATTGGTACAAAAATAGTAGTTGATAAATATGTTAACTAAAAGATTTATAGAAATTGAAAATTGAAGTACATGTGTCAGTATATGATGTAATCATGAATGTTGAGACTGAGAGTGTTTATAACAACAGTCTGGCAGACAACTGTTAATGTAAACGGGTGTGTTGTATGTTTTGACTAATGTTTACAGCCAGGTGTTGAAGTTGATAACTATTGTATCTGCTGAATCATCGCCAGCCGCGAAACCGTATTAATGTAAGATGTGTTGAAATGGAGGTGGCTTTTTATTGTAATACAATTAATATTTTTGCTTTGAACAAATAAGATTGAAATAATGAGGTGATTATTGTAACTTAGATTTTGAGGAATTAAAATTAAATTAAATTGGTAATTAAATTAATTGAAAAGATGATTTTTAATAATAAATTAATTACTGTAACATTAATTAAGGGAATATTAGGGGGGTAGAGAAAAAAAAATTGTTTTGGTTCTATAGTAGTTAAGGATATAAATTGTATAATTGATGTGTTATTTTGGCTGGGCAATATTGTACGGGGAATATTATTTAATTTGTCTGGAACGCATATGTACTACTGTAAACATATATTGTTTTGTTAACACTGTATTTTCTAGGGTTAAGCCATATTGTTGAAACATGTAACTTGTTGAAGAAGAGCCGATGGGCTTGATAGTTAAATTTTAATTGACCCAGGTAACTGTTGGACAATTTAGAAGCTATATTACAATATAGTCAAATGCATATTATATTTTATAATAAAAATAAAATGAACCAGTACGGCTAAGAGGAAACCAATCAGTTGCGGATACGGTATATTGGAAGGCCTTTTTGTTTTATTTTTAATTGAATGTTTTAAAGTTGGGTGATACTGTGGCGGGTATCTGTCCGAGCTTATGGTGGTGGGATCTCGAGTAGAGAAGTCCCGTAAGATCGGGGGGGGGGGGTGCTGCCACAGTCGCCAGACTAGGGGGGTAAGTACCCATGATTTTAGTAGAGAGTTCAGGGGGGTTGCGGCGCCATATCCTCGCTGATCCTCTTAGGTTTTAGGCAATGAGAGTTTGTATGCTTCGGCATCCAATCTCTTATTGGGGGGGTATTGTAACGGTACAGAATTGTGTGATCCCATAGTTTTAATTTAAATCAGTTTTAATTTTCATTTGTCAGCTTCCATCTGTGAGGTGCCCCAGTTTAACCAGCAATACACTGTTAGCATAAACAACTAATGTCTGGAGACAGCCAGACTAGATGCATTACGTAATACTTTGCCAGCAGCAGGCTTTGTGAATCACAGTAAGCAGAGTTCTTCTACAGTATACAGAGTAACACCAGACAGTAAGGAGCAGCATCCAGTATGCAGAGTAACACCAGACAGTAAGGAGCAGCATAGTAGTTCAGTAAAATCAGTGGCCTCGGGCGTGAAAGATAGGCCGTAAAGTAAAACGGCCTATCTATTAAAGTATTAAAACCTTTATAAAAAAGTGTTCAAATAACATAGCGCGGCCAGTCTACAACATATTAGTGCGAATAAAATTACGTCGGCCGACTTTATCATATTGTATAATGTGGAACCAATAAAACAGTAAGAACCTTTAAAACACAAACAGTAAACGCAATAAACGAGTGCCGGAGTGCGTGAGATCGAAGCCAGTATTCAACACCAGTTCGTGCAACCAACCATATAAGCACGCAGCAACTAGAAACACTTAATATGCATATTAAAACCAATTCCAACTAACCGGTGATTGTTCGCTATAAAAGGAAAATATAAAATGCTTTATACGATAGAGTTCTGTAAGGGGTGGAGTTTATTTAAAGATCAATGTAATAGAATGAGTGTGTGTGGTAATATAGAGGTTACACACTGGTTCATTTTCAATGTTTTATTTATTTAGTAATATCACTCATTATAGTAGTCAAAACAAAACTCAATAGAGATAAGAAATAATTTCAACCAGTTGTACTATCGTTTGTAAAACGTAAAAGAAAGGCGTGAATTTTTGATAAATAAAAATAAGTATGTGATTTAGACAGTATCAAATGTGTTAACGTAATTATTGCACGTATCAAATCCAAATAATCCTTTCTGCAGCTATGTTCGTCTGTAGAACCTTGGAGATACCCATAAGGTAAGAGTTAATTATTAATTTGAAGTAATTTAAATAGTTTCATTGGCCCCGAACTAGGGACTTAAAGAGTATTTTATTATTTGCATTAACTTATAGTGTTTCAATTGTGGTATGATCGACAAATACAATGAAATTATGCAGTAAATTTGGTATTAACTGAGTTTTGGCCTAGTGCATGAAATTTGATTGTGATAATCCCCAGATGTTGTCACCCAGGACTGAATCCCTTGTCACTTTCAGCATGAATAATAATTACTCTTTTTTCTTTATTGCTAACTCTTTCTGAAGGGTCATGACTATTATCAGACAATCTTTCTTGTGTGTATGTGGAGAAAAAATGTCCGACTTGTGTAAAAACCCATGATAAGTCACTTCTCTTCCTTATATTGTTTAATTGCTTTCAATTGTATTGCAGTCATTTTGCTCTTCCATATCTCTTTTATTTAATAATTTCTTATATTCTATTTTCTTCCATCTGAATCTTAATAATCATGGAACTTGATATCCTTCCTGTGTAGTTTACACTTTCATTTAATTTTTCACAAATGGGTATCAAGGTTGCAGACACTTTTTATTTTTATGAAAGTCATGCACAATGTGCTTCACATTGCATTTATCAAAGTTGTCAGTCAAATACAAGTTTTTGTCTCTCACATGTTTGAGGAATTTAAAATGAACACTCACCATCTGTCATGGATTTCAATTTTTTTTTCTTTACAGGTATTTTGCATGGTTGTGATAGAAATGCCTTAGTTGCTGTCCCTAAGATCTTGTTTTGGGAACATCACCAAAAATACACAACTCCTCGAACATAAAGTGCACAATACTAGTTTATGAGCTTGTCTGTGCATTTTGCTCCTGCAACTTAATCTAGAACAGAATTATGAAGCAATTTCCATTTTCAGTATTCACAGAAATTAAAATTTTAATAAGCACACTAAACGTTAAATTATAATATATAATGAACATGAGCATTATCTAGTGCAACCAGTTTAGGGTAAATTAAGTATGTAATTGGAGTGGAAGTATCCTGTGTACCCTGGAGTAAGGCAGTGGGATGTATGCTGGAGTTAATGATTGATAATGATGAATGTGTACTGTGTGTAATATTTTTATAGGTCAGTATATTGTATATACTGTGATCAGTGGCAGTTACAGACTGCATTGGAATAAAAATCCTTAATAGATTGCTTATATATAATTTTTCATTTTTCAGGGTTATGTATGTGGACTTTTTAAATCGGTATCGTGTTCTCTGTCATTCTAAGTCAGTTAAGAGGGATAACTTCAGAGCTACATGTGAAACCATCCTACATAACTTTATCAAGGTATGTCTTGAGTAATACACATATATGTTGGTAGATGATTTTTTTACCTAGATATTTTACTTATGTAATTTTGTTAAATAGTAATTTAAAACAGCATGAATATAATTGTTTAGATAAACAATGGTTATGAGTTACTAATGCGTTAACTGAGTTGACATAACTCAGTTATTGGTTATTTTTTATTAACAGTTTCCCCGTGGAGTGTTACTAATATTTACTATGTGTTTAGAACACACACACACACACACACACACAACAGTAGGCAACATGCAGTTATTTGTCATTTGCAACATGTGACTCCAGGTGTTAATTTTAAATTTTTACCCACAATTTGTTCTGAGCATTGTACTGTACTTCATTTTGGACGTTTGCCAAAGCCAAATATTGACTACATGTTAAGTGGTACACTTCTGCTAAACAGTAATTGATTGCGATTGTTTATATGCTAGTTGAATATTATAACAGCATTGAAAGCATAAGTTGTGGATTGCAATTGGTCAGTTTGTTAATAAGATGTTTTTTGTTTCTTTGTTAAATAGCAAAACACTATCACAGAAAAAATTTATTCGTGGAGAATATAAAATAAAATGTTATTGTAAATGTTAGTTTTATACTTTTGTTTTAGTCGGGTGGTTTTCACTGTCAGAAATTGATAGAAAACAATTCAGATTGAATTTTTTGTTTGAATTGTGTGTCAGTGGGAGGTAATTTCTGTACTATTTCCGTTCTTAGTTCAATCCTGAATTAAGCAAACCCACGTGGCAAATCTGAAATGCCATTGGTCAGGGGCGGTGTCACTGTTCGCACACCAATGTATTATGCGCATGTGCAGAACGTCTGTATAGTCATGTGTGCGTTATCTTCCCACTTAAATTAGGGCACGTCGTTTTAAGACTCCGTCCTTATCACTGTATTCTGAATCTTATTGAATTAATATGGAGCCAGTTGAAAGGACATGTTGCTGCTCACAACACAGCATATATAAGCTGCTTGATATAAAACAGTTGGTAAAGAAGGAGGTAAATGAAACAACGGTGGACAAGCTGCGTCATTGTACCGAGCATATAAGCAAGGAAGAAGACATTGTTGTGGACAGTAACGCTGACTCAAGTGTTGATATAAGTTCCGACTCAGATGTGGAAGGGATTGAATTACTCTCTGACAGCAACTGATAATATGCAGTGCACTAGTAATTATCAGAGCTTCTGTTTTTATTTTAAATTAACTTTACTTGTTTGTTTTGTTATGTTTTTTAAACTGTGAATAAAAAAAGAAATTAACTGGTGTTATAAAATATTTCTCTGTCTGTCAGACAACAGTGACATCAATTTTACTTCTTTCAGGACAAATTATTACAATTTACATCTGTTTGTACAGTATCAATGTTATATATAACCTGTCTGTACTCCTTCTATCAGAGTGACACACCTCTAATTCAAGCAGCAAATAGCATTTCAGATGTGCCACGCCTGTTTGTTTACATCAGGATTAAACTAAGAATGGAAACAGTATACATGGAATAGTGTTCATTTAGGAGTTGGGAACACTAATAGTGCAGCAGGAACAGTTTGGTTTATTACGCAAAATAACAATGAGCATAGACATACTGAGTGTTTGCATTCTTTGATGATACAGCAGTATGACGACAATGCAGAAAAACCAGTTTACATTTATGCTGTCCAGAAGCTGTTTGAAGAAGTTTTCACTTGCCAGTTTTTCAATTTGATAATTTAAACAAAAATAAATTGCTATAGATTAGATACTGGATTGACTGTTCTCAAAAATACCACTGCTTGGTTGTGCCATGATGCAGAAGCTTATCTGCAAGTCTTACAGGAACTTTATGCTTTTTTTCTGTATCTTTTGCACCAAAATTTAAAAATTTACCTGCCAGAATTTACAAAAAATCCTTGAGTATACATGTTGTTTGTGTTTAGCGTATCATGCACTATTATTTGTTGCTGCCATGTTATGCCCAGTTCTTGCTTACAGAAAATTTAATCACTTCTGTTTCTGAAACCTAGTTTAAAATATTGTATAGAGTTTTTCTAGCAAAAATTACCACTGTTAATCATCTTAGAAGTGAACTGTCATATGTTGAGCAGAAGTGTAATTGGTTTTGAATATGAATGTGGAATACACAGTGTGTTCCCTATAGAGTACAGTTGACTGGGCCATAAGGCAGTTCACTGGAAAATCAGTTGTGTGATACATTTCTTGGAAAGATAAAAAAATGTCGTGGTGGTAAAATGTTTGTTAGGAGTTGAAGCATTATTGAAATCACGTGAAAGATCATAGAGATCATGGATCACAATATTCTCTGAAAATTTTAGAGGAGTTCTCATTTTATTTCCCCAAAAATGCAGAAGGCTTGATCTTTTCTCTCCTCCAACTTATTGTTCCACTCACGTTTAGTTTCATGTTCTGTTCAGAAGGAAACAACACTCCTTTTGGGCTTTTCAAATTTACAAATGCTTAAAAATATCGTTTCTCTGGTGCAGAAGTGTACTGCCCTAATCAGAATAAAGAAAGCAGATACTTTTGTCTGTGTCATCAATTAGAATAAATTTGCTGTGTGAGATACACATGTCATAAAAAATAATATAAACACTCATCACATTAGGATGAGTTTTAATGCTCAGAGTGTGTTCTGGCTAAAAATGTTTGGCAGTGACTATTTTTCATGTTGCAAAAATGTGTTCATAATGACTAATGCAATGTAGAAATATTAACTGATATGAAGTGTGCTTGATAAAAGTATTGTGCGTACTAAAATGTTTCCAGTATTGTTTAGCTGGAAGTATTAGTTTAATGTTAGCAGTAACTATACAATCACATACACTAACTGTTGAATATTTTGTTTGTATGATTGGTAACATATAATTTTGTGCTGTATTTCAGGACAATGATAAATTCAAATTTGGAAAATCAAAAATATTCTTCCGAATTGGACAAGTAGCATATTTAGAAAAATTACGTTCTGAACGGTTAAAACAGTGCTGTGTGATTATTCAAAAAACTGTACGAGGGTCATTACAGAAGAAAAGATATTTGAGAATAAAAGGAGCTATTAGATTGTTACAAAGATATACACGAGGATATTTGGCTCGCAAGTAATTGACTGCTTGAATTCCTTTTTTTTTTAATTTCTGTAATGTTCTTTGGTTTTGGCATTGCTGTGGTAATTTCTCATTGTTTGTCAGCATAGTCCATAACTTGATTTTATTTTTAGATCTTTCATAATGTTGTCTTAAAGTCTGTTGATAGTCATCCAATGTGTGGAGATTCCTCTGTAAATTTTGTCCACTTTCTGCAAACATTTCATTTCAGTTTTTATTAGTGCTATTTATTTACTTAAGACTCGTACTTGCTGTCTAAAACGTAATATCACAGGCTCCTTTGTTTATAAAAATAATTTTACTGTGTAGTTTAATACAGTATAGATTTTATTGATTTTAATTGATAGTGTTATAAATTGGGATGATGCGTATAATTGTTGTGTGTGTGTGTGTGTGTGTGTGTGTGTGTGTGTGTGTGTGTGTGTGTGTGTGTGTGTGTGTGTGTGTGTGTGTGTGTGTGTGTGTGTGTGTGTGTGTGTGTGTGTGTGTGTGTGTGTGTGTGTGTGTGTGTGTGTGGTTAACTGGAAAATTGTAAATAATCGTAATGATAAATAATTGGAAAATATGTAAATTAATTAGGTGTATTGAGATGGGTATTATAGAAATTTTGGTTAATCATGAAATAAAGTATACTGTTTTTTTTAATAATCTTAAAATTAATAACACTAATAGTAATAATCAAGACCCAGATTTTGATGATCTGAAAATGTTTTAGTAATTACCAAAATAAAAGACAGAATAAACAAAATCTATAAAATTGGACAGAAATTGAAAAATATACTGTATGGTTTTTCCTTGAAAAAGTGAATACTCTTGTTGACCACAATCTCTAAAAAAAAGAAGAAAAAACAGTTATATATCAGCATGCGTATAGGGTGACAATGGCAACCGTATTACTGCTACTACTATTAATAATAAAGACAGCCACACAAACAAATGTGTACAAATATTTTTGAGATTTTGTATTTCAGTTGTTTTTATAACTAAGCAGCAACCCACCTCAGCTTTGCATGGGAGCAGTTTTGAATAAATGGCAATAGGCTTTTATAACCAAGCAATGTCTTAACAATACTTTCATGTAGGCGACATTAGTAATTTATCCCCCCCCCCCCATATTGCTTCTCTTAGTTCACTAACTGCTTTTATCATAGATTAATTTTTCATACACTTAAACCTTACATGCCAAATGCTTTATAGAATGGTGAAACTAAAACTGTTATATCTTCTAAAGCTTATCTTCATATAGCATATATAGTATATATGCAAATTAGATAATAAAAAAGTATTTTTTTCAATATCTTAATTAGGCACTTAAGGAGAATAAAATTTATTTTAATAAGAAATAAGCGATTAACTAAAAAGAAAGTTTGTATGTTGCAAAAGTACTGCAAATTGAAACATAAAAACACTTAATGATGTTAACTTGTTATATTAAAGCTGCCGCAGACTGTATTGTGGTCAGCAGTTGTTCCATATGTTGTTGTGATACATCCTTAATGTTTTATGCAGCACAGGCTATGAAACTGCTCAGACAGCCTTTTATTTTATTTTTTTTTAATTTGTATTGGCCATCTGAGAACCACATGCCAATTTCAGTTCTTTATTCCTTGTTCCTTTCTTTTTCTTCAATATTCTTTCATCTTTTCACTATGTCTCTTCTTCCTGTCTTCAGCAGTCCACTTTGAACCTGCGTTTTTCTCTCTCCTACCCTGGACTCCTTCCACTTTTTAACACTTTTGCCTGAAAACTTCTCTTTCAATTTCTTCTTCTGCATTTATATTATTTGTTCTAAATCCTTTTCGACTTCTTTAATCCAACTTGATGGACTTCTTTCCCCACAGATATTTGAAGATCTGCTTTGTTAACTTATTGTCATCCATTCTATATAAATGTCCAAAAAATAATAGTCTTATTTTTCTCATTGTTTCTGTTATATTTTCTATACTTTGATATATTTCATCATTACTTCTTAATTTCCAACCTTCTGAAGTTTTTCGTGGGCCTAATATTTTCCTAATAATTCGTCTTTCCAATATTGTCTAAATTATAATTCAATGCTAGACATTCACTTGCATATAGGCATTTTGGCCTCACTACTGTACTGTAATGCCTTATTTTTGCATTTTTAGATATGCACTTTTTATTGTAAATATCTTTAGTTATACCATATGCTTTTTCCATTTTATGAATCCTTTCTTCTATAGCAGATTTTTCTAAATCATTCTCTTGAATTATTTCCCCTAGATACTTAAATTTTCTAACCGTCTCTATTTGACCAATATCTGTTAGCAGGAATTTTGGCGCATTTTTAGTGTTTGTGAGAAATTTGTTTTTTTTTTTTTGCAGAAATTCTTAAGCCTGTTCTGCTGGCTATGTCCTCTAAAAAATTAACTTGTGTTGTTGCAGATGTCAGATGTTCAGAAAGTATAGCAAAGTCATCTGCAAATGCCAAACAGTTTATTTCAATATGTTTGTTCCTTCTTCCCAACATGATTGGGTGATATATTGCATTCCTTTAATTTTTCATTCCAAATTCTCACTACTTTCTCCAGGACACAGTTGAAAAGAATTGGGGATAATTTTATTTGTCTTCTTTTATTTATTTAATTTTTTTTATAATATTGTCTCCCTTTTATCATAGTTAATGCTTTTTACAACAAACTGTACCGTCCACAACAAATGCCTTAGAGAACAGTGAAAACTGTACCAAAACAATGAACACAGTGGTTAGTGAGATACAGACCAACCTTCTGGGATATAAAATGAGTAGAGACATACAAACCAAAATAATTGAACATGTGTACATCTTGATTTGTAGAATGTATATTATATTCCTAAGTTAAGAATATGTGAAAACAAAAAAAAGTGTACTATTAGATATACTGGGTTAAAATGCATTATTGAGTGAGAAATGTTTATACAAAACTAATTTATTTCTCAGGCCAACAACTGAATAGTGAATCTTGTAAAATTTGAGTATTTGTACCTTTCATAATATTGAAATATATTTAACCTACATGCATATAGTTGAGTAAGTAATAATAACTCAGATGTAAGAAAAAAACTTCAAAATAAACATTGAGAAAGTTATTATTTAAAAATTATAAAAATTTGAAAAGTGGCATAAAATATGCAAATGTTTAAAGTATGTTGTGTCATCAAAATCTGGGCGTAGGTAATAACGCTGTATGGCTTCTTTGTATAAGCTTTTGTTTTCTTTGTTTGAAGATCTGAAAAATTGTAGTTTTTATAAAAGAAAGACTTTCAGAAATTTTGTTAAGCATATACTACACAGAAAACTAAACAACGTGTCAGGTTACGTCAGGTTACTGTGATTTATTAATATGATATGTACATCATTATAGGTGAGTTGATTTTGCAGAATTTAATCAGTGTGTTGCAGCTGTTTACACCACATTGTGGATGAGATTGAGGCTGTAACTTATTTTTATTCCATATGAGTGGGTTTTTGCCTGACTTATACAGCCCCCAGACATATCGTAATGTTAAGGATGATTTTTAAATCGCACATGGATCTGTAATGCAGTTTTCATTGCATTCAGCAAATCTACACTTACCAGTGTTGATTGGTTAATTTGTTTCCCTTGTGGTTTTCTGTGTTTCCATACCGCATTTACCAATAATTCCGTCTCCTTTTACTGAACATCCGCTTGTTAAAATTCATAAAAACAAAGTTGGTATTGAGACGAGAGTGTTTTCAGTAATATAGTGCTTCATGAACTCACTGTGGACATTTAAAATGCAAGTATATGCTAGGTGACTAGAAAACATTTATTGACAGTTATTTATAATTATCTTCTGCCCTAAGATTACTGTAGTTTAAGCTACAAGGGAAACTTATAATTTAGGTTAATTGTTCACTAGTTAGAGATGCCAAATACGTTTACACTTTTTTGTTAAAAAATAATACTTTACTTTATTTCTCCAGTTATATACCTACATAGGTATTTAATGTATATCATACTATATAGGTATTATCAAGTTTTATAGTTTTTATTATGATAATATCCTCTCATTTATTGTGTGGCTATATATACAGGTATCATGTATTGGTTTGTTTTAGACGTGTAACAGCTATAAGGCAAAACAGGGCTGCTACAGTATTACAGAAACACATTCGTGGATGGGTGAAGAGAGTTCAGTATCAGAGGCTCAGACGATTGACAGTTGGCCTCCAGGCTAGAGCGAGAGGTTTATTGGCAAGACAGAGATACCAGCAGATGCGTTACAATTGTGCTGTAAGCTGAACATAATTTACTAAAGCAACCAGTTTAAAGATAAGCATTTTAATGGTTAACAGTTTTGTCATTTTTGTTGTAAGTAATACTGACATTTAAATTTTAAATTCCTAGAGGCTGATTTTATTGTACAGTTTTTGTTTTTACTCTGTTGTAATGTTAGTACAGTCAGCTCCTGATTATCCGGGATAATCACCAGCAGAGTGATCACGGACAAGTCAGAATCCTGGTTAAAGCAAAAATTGTAACCTAGTGCTTAGATGAAGGTCTTAGTTAAAAATAAAATATGTGCATACAATAAAGTAGTACATACCTTTTATTACACAATAAAAATTAGTCAACTCCTGTTTTTGTCAATTAAAATAGTATATTTACAAGCAGAACAATATGTACAGAGTCAGTGTTTATACACGCTGAAAATAATCTGTTAATAATTTTTGCTTCTTAGCACTTGCTGTTTTCTTTAAAATAGGTGACCTTATTTTGCATAAAACCAACTAGTCACACAACAAAATGTCTTCTTGTCCTTCTAAATAGTCAAGAAGCCCCTCTACGTAATTGAGCGCTGTCCCATGTGTGACTTTGGGCTCAGAAACACATTCGTCACTCCCTCCTCCTCGTCATCACTACCACTCTCACTTTCTGCTACACCCTGCGCGCACAATATTTTGTCGTCTGTCAAAACCTCAAACATGTTAGCGGGCATGTTAGCGTCGACTTCAAACAATTCGTTTATGTTATCTTGATCAACGTTTTAACCACCTGGGACAGTGTTTGCTAAATGGGCCAAGTCAGCTGAGGTTCCAACGTCAAAACCTAGCAAAATCCTCATCCTCTGATATGTCGGGAAATATTTTTTTCCACGACTTTGTCATCGTAGTGGGTTTAACTTTGTCCCACGCAGCTGCAGTCTCATAGATCGGGTCCAGAACACTTAGTCCCTTAAAAAAGGTCTTCAAATCGTTCCCTTCCTCTATAAACTTTCATTGGCTGGATCAAGGCTGTAACACTGGGCGGCAGGTACTTAACAACGATCTGTCTGTCGTTGGATCTGACCAATATTTCACTTGAATGTGATTTAGCATTGTCTAATACTAACACTGCTGTTTGGGGAAGTCCTTGTGATTTTAAAAACTCTTGAACTTGTGGACAAAATTTATTGTGGAACCAATCATAAAAAATGTCTTTATTCATCCAACCTTTCTTTTGATTGTAGTGAATTACAGGCATGTTAACTGCTCATGTTCCTTTAAATGATCATGGTTTTTTTGATTCCCCTATCACTAGGAGCTTAAGTTTGTGTGTCCCAGTCGCGTTAGAGCAACACACTACTGTTATTCGTTCCTTACTAACTTTGTGTCCCGACGCACTTTTTTCATTTTCAGACGCTAAAGTTTTCATCGGTAAGCACTTCCAAAATAACGCCGCTACACTCTCTGTGCCTAAAGCCAGTTCGCGCTAAGATGAGCCGTGCAATTTGATGCAGTGTGTTTCATCTTCTAATCACGCACGCACACAGTGTTAGGAGGCCATCAAATTGTATCGTAACACATTAAACGGACTGTCATTTGCTTATAATAATATGCAGTTTTCTGCATATAGTTAACTGCATGGAGTAGTAACTATAGTTAACTGCATGGAAGTAGTATCGTCAAGGTCACACCACTTACTTACAGCGTTGCCACTAAGCAACAGTTTCCCTTTCTTCCGAAAAATGCTACACTAGTAAGTAGGCCTACTTAATGTAAAGAATATAACAAAGTGATTTTTAAATTAAATATTTACTTTGTTGTTGTCAATAAGGCTTCCATTAAAATCATTTTTTGTGCTTTAAACTGTAGAACATTCTAAAATCAATGACAATAGAAGACTGAAAAAACAACGATACATTTTGAAGGTTCATAGATGCCTACTGCAGTCATTTTATAGATAAAATTTAATGTTATTTAAAGTAAAAAACATTTTAAATTCTTACGAGTATCACACAGTTGTTCTGATTTTATAAGATAGTATAATGTAAGGTTAACTTGCGTTTTACTGTATTTTTTTAAGTAAAATTTTACAGGGAGAACGTTTCTAATACATACATTAGAATACATTATTACATTGTCAATAATTCTTAATAATAATTACATCACAATTAATACATTGTTAATACTTAATTAACATTCAATGCGACGCGTCAGCTATAGTTTGTTTGAACGAATTTTCATACGCATCCTGTGTCTTAAGCTTGCCCCATTTAATTATTGGAGAGACACCGCACTATTCTTGACTCCGAAAAATATTATATTTTTATTTCCTGCACTGCTTATTAATTAAATAAAAATTAATTAATAAAAAATTAAGTAAAACATTTACAGGCATTGCACAAATGCAATCCACAGAGAAGGGCATTGAAAATGCTTCAGTAAATCTAAAATCATAAAAATTCAAAATTTTCTACGTTATTGAAAACAAAGAAGTAGTTTCTATGGAAACTCACTGGTTCCCATTTTCGATCACGCGCAAATGTGCGAAACGTCCTTATAAACATTTTCAATGTTAAAAATTAGAACTATACTATAAGACATTACATGCACAAGTAGCATAAAAATAATGGTATGTATAAACGTGAAACGAATTGGATTTCTTAAGAAAATGAGGATAATTTTATAAACAACAAATACAAATGCCTCATGAAATAAATTTAAAATTCCTTATTCATATATTAATATACAGTATTATAAATCTTTAAATATATAATTTAAATTTATAATTCTATATTTTTTGAAGTGTCCTTACAAATTTTATAATTAAAATATTCCTTATTTTATAAACTATAGAATTCCTTATGACTACTATAAATAAGCAGTATGTTGAAAAACTCACCTCAAATAGGGTTAGTCACACAATTATCACTTTGCAAAGTGATATCACAGAGCACTTTCATAACACTCCTGAAGAAAACATGCACACACGGTTTTTTATGTTTCAATAAAAATAGAAAATACTACGCTTCGCTGTAGACACGTTTACAACCTATATACACTTTTTAACACTCCTACAGTAATTCGTCTTCGGATTCACTAGACTCAGGTTCGCTGTCACTACTCACACGTAAGTGTATGATGAAGGGCTCCACTGTGGTGTCTCTTGTGCACTGCTTTAAGTAATCGGCTTCTTGTAGTGCCTCCGCATGTCTTACGCACTTCACCCAGTCTTCCTGAGTTATCCTGTCCAAAGCTTCTTGTGCAAGTTGTTCAGTATTGGCTAATCTGAAAGTTGTATTCTTGTTTGCAACATACCGTTTAATTTGGACCCATATCAGCTCGATCGGATTATACTGACAAGATATGGTGGCAGGCGCACTACTGTATGTCCCATTTCATTTGCCAGTTGATCCAATTCGTACGTCTTCTTGGCTGTTCAAATCTCTTCTTTAGAAAGAAGTTCATCCCTGGTTTCAGCTGTGGAAAATGAAATTCTCTTCTTACGCAGCCACTCCATGATATCCGCTTTACGCCAGTTTGAACATGGTGGTTTATCGATTTGTACAGAATGATAGCTGGCATTATCCATCACGATGACAGAGCCTTCTTCCAAGGAGCGCAACATACCAACAAACCAGGTCTTAAAAACTTCAGCATTCATTTCTGTGTGGTAGTCAGATTCAGCTGAATGCTTACTGCCACGAAAGACAAGTTTGGCACCTTCTATGAAACCTGTACTTGCGGATCCAGCATGTGCAATAATCAGCCAGCCACCTCTACCAGTAGGTACTTTCAGCCCACCGTTCCCTCTGGAATCTTGCCAGATGTATTTATTCGTATGATTCTGTGATATCCAGGTTTCATCCAAATAAATTATAGGCCTGTTGTCCTCCGTACGATGTATATGCATGGTTCTCAAAAACTTCACTCTCAAGGCAGCAATGTCTCTGCGCTCCATTAAAAATTTTCGTCCATCGTTGCACTTCTTAAATTTAAAACCAAGCACTTTCAGAAGGCGAAGTACGGAGGCTTGTGAACCAGAATAATTAATTTTCTGACAGAGATCAGCTCGAATTTTGCTTGTAGTGGGGTATTCCCCTCGGTCATAATATTCTAGTATGGTCCTGCAGACTATTTTTTTATTAAAATCGTCCTGTTCAGCGTTTTTGTGTTCCTGTTTATACCCTTTCCTTGGAGAACTGAACACAATGCTCATGCCTTGATCGTCTGCCAAAGCAACGGTATTGCTAATACATTGCACCGACTGTTCAGAAATGCCACAAGCTTCCGCTGTCAATTTTCGAACTTGTGCAAAGTTTATGTTCCTCCTGGCTTCTTCATTATACGCAAGATTTTTAAATAACTTGTAAACATTTGCTATGATGACGTTACTTTGTTTTCTAATGTCCTCTCGGCTCGCACGTACACCACCGTTGCGTGTACCTGAACTAAATGTAGGATACTGTTCCTCAATATCACTCATAATAAATACGGATTATTTAAATAAACTAATACACACACTGTCTACAATAAAGACGTCAACCGTTCACATGAAACGCACAAAATGTCTGTCAACAATACTAAGGACGATAAATATGTTGGATGTTTGTTGCTAATTCGTCTCTTCCTCACCTCGTTCACCCAACCTACTTGGAATGGGGTACTGTAACTGAAATGGGATTGGCTTTTGCCACAACAGCGACAATTTTGTTTACAGAAATTGCTCAGTCCTATTTATCTTTGTGCAACGGAAGAAAGGAAGTAGCACAGCCAGTAAACATACACATTTTGAGGGGAGTGTAAAATGACAAAGGCATTCATAAAAGTATCAGACAGCAATATTTACCGAAAAGACATGCCGACAGGGTATACGCAATTTGCATACCAAATGTGTTCATATACCTAACAGAACTTCCGAACCATATGGCTTAGGAACAAAAACAGAGAACAAAAACAGATTCATTTACAAAAGGGAAAAGACCGTGAGTATGAAAAAATTAAAGTGACAACAGCAGGCAAGGTCAGCGTTCTCAGACAACTGCCAGTCTGTAGGATAACCGCCCATGAAGAAAACAGTAAAACTTTAAATAAGTAAGTTCACTGTACGGAAAACACAAAATAACTGACCTAATGGTACTTCGTAAAGTTAGGGTGTGTATTGCTAAAAGCTTTAGATTCTAACATAAGAAAAACCAGCGCAATATAAATCGTAGTTTCAGAGAACTGAAAATCATAACAAAGGAAAGAGAAGAAACGCAAAGATAGAAATTCTGTAGATATTTACGCGACAACAAAAAATATGTTGCCGACTCACACAAATTTTTATAGCTCAAATACTAGCTCCCAGAATTTAACTGAGTAATGTTACCCACAACTAATTATTCCTGATAAAAAAAATCCATTAAGCGATACGCATAAATAAATTTGAAACTAGCAATATAAGGTGGATGTATGAAATTTGCTTTCGTGACATTGCTAAAACGTTACACACTGTACTAGCCGGCAACAACGCTGGGCGAGGGGCGTGGAGGTGACAGGGAGAAGCAGTGAAAGTGAGTGACCTTGATGGTACTACTTCCATGCAGTTAACTCTAGTGGTTTATTTACTACAGTACTACACTGAAAATAATAGGCTTAAGAATACTGTAATAAATTGAAGTCATTATAAGCGTAGCATGTATCAATATTTTTGCTAAAACTATAATTTTTTTAAATCATATATTTTTCCCAGTTGACCCAATCCCGGAAAATCGGGAGTTGACTGTATATAGTGGTGTGGAATACAATTCAGTTAGCATGCCTATTTATTGTATAAGTTGCTACAATGATGTATATATAATATTGTTTCATTTCTGGTGAGTGAACTCCCAACTATATGGTTCTGATATTGATATCACATAAAATGCATAATCGTATGCTTTACATGGCTGTGCAAATATTTTCAAAGTTTTTTAAAAATCAGATGTGGTTATTTCAAACGCTTTACTGTTATGTTAACTGTTGAAGCCTCCTTGAAATAAAAAATCTTCTTGGTTGAAGTCAGGAAAGTCTCTGTAGAGCAACCCACTGACATAGTCAGTTGAATGTGTGATGAAAAAGGGCCATTTCTTATATAATTCATTCTTTGTCATTAAAATATTCATCAAAATCTAAACTGCTATTTTCTGAAATGTTACTGAAATTTTCTTAATTCCAAGTCATAAATCTATTGAAACATTTACTGAAAGTTTTTGATAATTCGTACAGAACACTTTCATGTGCTGTGTAATTATAACATTAAATTTAGTAGGTACCTCAATTTAATAATTTTTTCGACATACATTCTTCATTATCACAAAATTTAAATAAAAATTTCCTCTTCGTACACTAGTGTACACTAATACACTAGTTAATAATAATTTGTTACTGATCCATCATGACTGAAAATCTTTTCTTTGTGTTCTTTATATTTTAACTGATTTGAATTTAAATGTACCAGATAAGACATATTTTTTTCAAATGTGTATAATGATTTTTATTACATATCGTGATTTTCTCTCTCTCAATGATAATGTGTACTTTCAGGCTCTCATTATTCAAACTGCTGTCCGAGGATGGATTTGTAGGTGTAAATACCTTCAGGACATAAGGCATGTTATTATTGCCCAAAATGCTGTTCGTCGCTTCCTTGCACGCCGTAAACTCAGGAGGCTGAAACAAGAAGCTCGATCAGTTGAGCATGTGAAGAAACTGAACAGAGGCCTGGAAAATAAGATTATATCACTACAGCAACGAATAAACGAATTAGTGAGTTATAGTAGAAATGAAGTTATATTTCCTAAAAATATAATTTTTAGTTATATTACAGAAAAATCTTGAATATGTAAGAGATCCATTACACATCAGAGTCATGTAACCTGTGTACATAGACTACATGCTGATAAAACATTCTGAATTCAGTGAACTGTGTAAGGTATGAGATGTCAGATAAGGCCTGATATGTGTAACATCATACACGTACTAGGAAAAGAGGGAAAGAGCACTTATGATTTTCAAATCTTTTATGTTTTATGATGTATCTTTTATGAGTTTAAATTAATCATAAAATTAAAATGTTTTTATGTTAGTGATACTGTGATATTGGAACAATATATATTTCATTATTCATTATATTACCGTCTCCAAGTCACATGTATAAGTATTTAATTGTAGTATTTTTAAAACACTTGGTTACTCACTGTCTTGTGACTTCTTTAAAACTTCCAATAACAACGTGTTTCAAGGATAAATCCTCATCATCAGGTTATATAAAAAAACACCAATCCTTCTGGAGAAGTCGTCAAAAATTTTTACCAAACATCACAAAGCACTTCACGCTACGTTGTAACTTTTCAATCCATTAGGATAAAAATAAAAAGAAGAAATTAAGCCCCGATTACTACTCTTTTCTACTTACCTTTAATCAGCCAGAAGATTCCAAAAGTCCCAGGGTCACCACCACATTTTTGTAGGAGGAAATGTGGAAACCTTATCACTTTCCCCATAGAAACAATTTAGCAAGTAAACAAAACTCCCCCTCACAGAAAGATTCATAGGCCATTTAGACGAACTTTCAGACACAGAGAATAGGTTATGGGTAGAGTTGCGTAATAAACTAAACTAAGCCATTACAATGAAAAACCTGGTCTTATTTTAATAAAGAAAACAAAGGAAACATTGTCATTTCTTTATGACGTATTTAAAATTAATACAAAAACAAGATAAAAGAATTTTACATTGCAAATCAGTACTTTATTTTTAATATTTCCCCCTCCCTTGTTCTTACTCTCTCTCTCTCTCTCTCTCTCTCTCTCTCTCTCTCTCTCTCTCTCTCTCTCTCTCTCTCTCTCTCTCTCTCTCTCTCTCTCACACACACACACACACACACACACTCTTGCAGTAGAGCTCTCTTTTTTTTTTATTTCATACTATTCTTTTTTTCAATGATATTATTTAAGAAAGTTAATTTCGTACAATTTTGCCAAATGTATTGTGTCCCTTTTTGTTACTTATCTGCCTCGCTGGTGAGTCTCAAGGCGGTTGCGCCATCCGACGAAAATCACTTTCCCGACAAAGAAACCCCAAAAAAAATGTTCCGAAAGTTCACTTGTGATTCACATTTTCGTTTTGACTCAATTTGATGCGTTTATATTATCCTTTCACTAAACTTTTGAGCAAAAATTCGGTAGCCCCACCTTGGCTGCCTGCGGGCACTACTAAAATGCATCTGTATGGTTTGGTGGCTGGCGTGAGACTGGGGCTCGCTTCCTTTGTTTCTACATTACAGTCCAGCTTGACGACGCACTCAAAACCAGTTTTTTCCAGTTATATCCCCACGTCGCAGCCGTGGACTGACGTCACTTGTTTACAACTTGATCATGAGGCACTTTGCTGTCGGCCTAGCCCCAATCCTTCACTTTGTTATTGTAAACAAAATGCCTATCGTGTGAGTAATTGTGACTCACTAACTAATATTAGGATGTGTTATATAACGTACCGTTACAAGACCCCCCCAATGAGAGGTTTTATGTCCATAAACATAAAAACTCTCATTGCCTAAACCTAGGCGGATCAGTGAGGATGTGGCGCCACAACCCCCCTTACTTCCTGATTAAAGGTTGGGTACTTACCCTCCTAATCCATTGGCTGTGGTCGTACCCGTATGACTTTACTGGACTTCCTTCATCAGGATCCCAACACCGTAAAGCCAGACAGGCATTTGACGACCCTGCCCTGACGAGCTGGCCAGCACAGGTTCGCCTCCACAGTTCCACACAGAATCTGTGACAACAAAGGCAAAACATTATCAAATGGTCTTTCATAAATCCATATCCTTGTACTGATTTGGGTTCCTCCTAGAAGTACTGATTTGCATCGACCAAAGTACTGATTTGTGGTATCTTAACAAATTTTTTGTTTTAAACCCTTAAATAACATCATACTCACCTTACTTAACAAAATAGTTAGGCCTATATCAAACGCATATGTCAAATTACAAATGAAATACACATGTGCCATATATCAAATAAAGATTCCATCCATTTTGATCGGGCAATTAATTGTCCACAACATAACTACAAATTCAAATTCTATATCATAACTTCATACATTTATACATGTTCACAAAATTTCCATTAACAAAATCTCACAAGATGTTAGTAACCTGTTACCCATTTAAATTTGCTCCATAACCCTCAGTGTCTGAACATGATTAACTCAGTGCTTGCTTACTAATATTACAATACAAATAGTTACCAAAATTTATTCCAATCAGATCACAACAGACACAATATTGTTATAATAAACATACATTTTATACATAGCTAGTGTTGTAGCTACCCCCTATCCACTACACTATTGTATTTTTATGGCTGGACTGTCTCGCCCAGTTGCTTCCACAAGAACTGAACATTATTTGAGTATTTTAAATACTCCGTGGGACCCATCCTGATACTTTCTAATACCGGTATGGGGCCCATCTTGCTTCAGCCTTAAACAAGGTCTGGTATTACTGGTGTACTGGCATCAGTAACAACAGTGAACTAACTATACGCCCTTAAGACGGTCTACCACCCCATTTGGTGCATAGCCGCTGTTCCATAGTTTATTAGAGATTCCCCCCACATTTTTCAAAAGGTTCAATTTCTAAGTCCACCTTTACAACGATAACAAGCTATGGCCAGACTTAGGCAGCGCGTATCATAATGTGCCCTGACCATAGCCTGTTAAAAGATGAGCCAATTCCACGGTCAGGGTTCGGTGAGGCAGTGACCGCCTGAAAGTTGGGGAATCCCCTGTTTATCCGGTGTTAAAAAAATACTTATACATATGAATCTAATTACTACATACACACAAAGTGGCAACTGATACATTACATACAATTTTCATCACATTATTATAACTGTCTCTTTCCAAGGCCTCAAAAAAAGCAGGTACAATATAATGATTTATTGTTTAGTTAATTTACAATTAGGTGTACTTCACATCTCATTAAATAATACAGTTATCCGTTACAATCCATATATTAACAATCACCAGGCCAATATGCATATCTACATGTACATAACACATATAGGTTTTTTTTTAATAATAAAAAAATTCTTACAAAAAGAACAGCAAAAATTTTTGAAATAGCAACACTTGTCTGCCCTAAAAAATTACCTTACACTACTTTTGAAATCAAAAATTAGTTGATACCTGAGTGTAAATAAACAAAAATTTTATCGAAATACATAAATAAATAAAAATACTGCCAAGAACTTACCTGCGATCGTTCTCAACCACTTACCTTGTATTAAATTTTGCTCAGAAGCCCAGAGTCACCACCTATATCTTTGAAGGACAGATATGGAAACCTTTACACTTTACCTTAAATAAAAACGGGACAATTTCGCAATCTGACTACCCCCCACTAATAATTCAGAAGAAATCCGGCAACGTTTAGACGAATCTTGCAGCACAGAAATGAGAAAGTGGTAATGACGAAATAACTAGACTAACACTTGGTTACGCAGTAAACTAAATAACTTTAATTAATTAAACAACAAGGACACTACAGGACAAATTTTGAAATATATTTTTTAGCTACCATATTTAAATATTCTTACTTCTAAGGCAGCCCATTCTGCTCACACACGCTTTCACACAATTTAATACGTTACCCTTATTTATTATATGTTACAAATTCCTTTATTGTTTATTGTTTTAAAACTGTTCACTGACGCGTTGCCAGCCGAACACGTGTTTTTGTCCCGAGCTTCCAACGTCCGATTTAACTGTTATCAATTCACAACTCCACTGCACCAATTATAATCTTGTTACGTCCGTTAATTCCTCGGGTCCCGGTCGGTACTAAAACGTTAGTAGATGTTATTATTCACATTTTATGAACTTCGGCCGACCAGGCCCATACAACACGATCAGCGTCTGTAAGTCAACTGGGTAGAGGCGTCTCTCTCTCACGGTCAACTAGATTACTTCGTTTTTTGATGGAACACAAAGCCTGTTGGTTCTTCGTCACAGCTTCGTCCTATTCAACCCATGTAAGTGTTTGGGTGCTGATCATCTAGGATATTCGCTCGGCACTGGCTGACGTCACAAGATAGGCGGGACTTAGGCTTTACGTCCGGCCGCATGGTAAACTAAGTGAACAAAAATTGTTCTCTTAGCCATCTTTGCTGTTTCATAACTCGGCGTGGGTCCGCGCGCATGGTTGTGTGATACATACAGGCGCACTGCCACACACTTGCAAAGTTCTCAGAAACTGAGGCTGGGTGCATTCCTGGTTCGCGATTGCACAACTGTCGAGGTGTATTTCGCCTTTGTTACAACACTGTTATTACCATACAACACGTGGCCTGGTCACCATTGGAAATAAACTTTACAAATATTTTTTATAAACCCCAAAAAATTTAATAAAATGAAATAACCCTCAAATTCGGCCCGTTACAATACCCCCCCCCAATGAGAGATCTTCTGTCGAAACAGAAGAAATCTCATTGGACCGGTGAGGAACTGGTGCCAACAACCCCCTTTTGCTCTTATACTTCATGGGTAAACGACCCCCCTGGCTTGGCGACTATGGACGCACCTGAACGAGATCACTGGACTTCTCTGTGCGAGATCCCAACACCGAAAAATCGAACAGATACGCACCACAGCGCACCTCACCTTCTAACATGTTTCCCCAAAAAATCCAAATCCCTGGCTTATATCATGCCAGATCCTCAACCGATATGATTCCCCTTATATGCAAACTGGGCTGGCTTTAGCAGTTACTGGGCTCACACACACACTTATACTACATACTGTAGACATTGACATATTCTTAGCTATACCATTTCATTTAAGTTAAAATCCAAAAAATCAAACTAAAATCTTTTATCAAAAAAAATTCTCTTCATTAGTTGTTTGTTATTAGAAAATACACAAATTGAACATTTCTTAAAATAGGAACATCCTTAACCCAACATGTGATTACACCTATATTCTAACAATACAATTCAATAAAATAAACACGATTAGTGCACCAACAATAACATCATCAAAGTTCAAAGTATCAATTAAATGGCAGGCGCAAAATCAAGAAATTTTTTTTTTTTTCAAAAAAAAATTTTAAATTCAAAAAATTTAAATTTATAAAAATATATTCCTTTTTTCAATACTGAAATTATTTAAAATTATTCAAATTAATTAAAAGCAAAATTGGCTTTACTTCCTTGCTAAACATGTCTAGTATATGACATCACCTATCAGCTGATCAAAATTGGGTCAAGTCAAGAACCTTGACCCTACATAAACTATACATAAGTTACATCTGAAAATACATTGAAGATCTGTAAAATTCTACCTTCAAACACAAAAATACACTAAAATAAAACATTTAAAATAACAAAATATTATTATAAATAACACTCAAATTGATATTTAGATTATTCAAAATAAACACTTTACATTATTTTCAAATTCTATCAAAAATTGTCACTGGCTTCAATCAAAATTTAATATTTTTTAACTATAAATCTCTTTATTTAATCATCTCCTTCTCCATTACTTTGGGTGATTTAATTATTTATACTAGCTTGATTTGCCACTTGGCATTTATACATATATAATCTTTCTCACTCTGACTCTAATACACCTAACAGCTTTAACTCACACATAATAAACATAATACATTCATAATTAACATTGCAATTATCACATTAAAATAACCAAATCACAATTAACTTTGATCAAACTCTACACACCCTACATCTTTAAATTTACGTATAACAATTATAAACATTTTCATTTCAATTGAACTTTCATTAATTAACCATCAATCATTTATCATTTGATTCTTCACAAAATTTCAAATTTATTATTACCATTCATGTCACATTATATTTCATCTCTGATTACCTTTCTACTATGAATTATCTACTTAACTCTTCACATTTTAATCATTGATTAGTCTGGGTGACACCTGTATTCTCTATGCTTTCAATCGAATAGACATTTATAATCTTACTCCCTTTTTCCTACTAACAACCACTATTAACAAATTATGACACCAATCTCTCAATTATAAACACCTTCACCAATTACACTTACCTCTGGCACCACTCATCTTTGTACTAGGATGTGTGTTCCCAACCTGGCTATATATATACCTAACCCTTTGCCCCTCCAAAATATCGGCAAACACTCCTTAAACTACTCTATCACTTGCCACAACGCCGCACGCTGGTTGATCGCCACGCCGCACACTGCTCACACCTTACCACCTCATCCTTACTACAAAATATCATCATCAACAAATATATTTACCATTTACTTTACTCATCTCTCTACATATACTCACTACTACTGTGTCCCTAAATATCTAGCACTATTTTTGTGTTTTACCAGTATTTCAAAATTCTTATTCTCTCTAATTCCCATTAACTTTAATTCTGCTTAACTCACCTGCCTTATTTCATTATCACCCAAACCCTTTTTACAACATTTCACCTTGATATAACACTAGAAAATTCATCACTTCTTCCCTTATAATAATATACCTCAATTTGAACATATTATCTGTTTAATCATCTACTAAATCATTATAGAATCTTAATTTCATAAAATCATATCAAACTTTATTTTGTACAACCTTAATTAAGTAATTAATTTTCAATTATTTAATTCAATTCTTTAAAAGTTCACAATTACTTTCATCGCTTATTTAGTCTGTCAAATTTTATAATTATTGTTAATTTATACTGGTTAATTGCAAATTTAATTTAACTGATAATTAATGTTATCAATTTCTACTATACATACACATTGTTTACATAACATATAGTACACTATAATGTAGTACACAAATACACTTAACATAATGACACCAACACATAAAAGAATATACAGTCCAACTTATTATTTGTTATCATTAACCACAAATCGTTTCATAAGACAATGCACTTCAAAACCACATTATTCATATAATTAAATGTTCATAAACAATAGACAATCACCCTCCATCGTCGAATAATAGTCTAATCTTATGATTATACCATTCATTTACTATTGAATACACTATCTCGTGATTATCAACATAATGATTATCTATATTGTCATTTAAATTAATATGATTATTCCATACTATTTTATCATGTACCTGGTCACGCTCGAGTATAGTCCTGTCGTCGTTATTATATTCTGTTAAAATCAGGTGAGTTATATTATCATCGTTAACCTCATCTACTGCTATCTCAGTTTCACTGTAAGGTAAGTACTCATTATTATTATTATTATTTCTCTCTACGCCTAACCTTTCTACAAATTCTTCATAATTTCTCTTTACTTCAAATATCTCTATTTCTCTCTTTCTCTCTCTCTCAAAACATTTCTCACCATCATGCCAAGCTATACTCTCTCTGTCAAAACATGCAGGGGACACTAACTTATCATTACGGCACCACCTATGAAGTGCACAAAAAACCCAGGGAAATTTATCTGCAGACCTATCGTCTTCCAAATACTCACGTGAAGCCATTTCTTCACCCCCCACTACAACATTACGGGAAAAATCTACCACCTGCATCCACTCTACCTGTAAATTCTTTCTACTCTCTCTCTCTGATTCATCACACACAAACATCTTATTATCAACTTCTACTCTTTCTACAATTTCGTTATCACAATCAACATCTACACAATCATTTTCTAACACCATATTTTTATTTGTATTGTCATTGTTATCACTTGTGAACCCATTATTTAAATCATCATTTCCACTACTACTTACCCTGTCATCTTTGTTCGATTTTAATTTGTTTATTACTTCCTTATTTTCTAATTCTATTTCGCCTAACCGCGTCTCTATTTCCCTTAATCTTTTATCCTTAATACCGCCTTGTTCCTGAATTTCTTTTTTCATTTCATCGAATTTTACGTTAAAATTATTTTGGACTTCTCTAATTTCACATTTCTGTTCGTTAAATTTTTCGTCAAGTTTACTAAATTTTTGATTAAAAAGCATTTGCATCATTTTTATTATTTCGTTATCTCGTACTACCCCCATATTTAAAATTTATTTCTCTAACACTTTATGTATAACACAAACCTAACCTACTCATACGTGTGTAATTGTATACGATAAATATTTTTACAAATATACGTCATTACCACATCCTATTTTCTGTGCTTTAAAGTAGGTCTACCTCGTATAAATAAAATTAAACCAGGATCCTGGCAGCGTGAGCCAAATGTAAATAAACAAAAAAGATCGAAATCCATAAATAATTAAAATACTGCCAAGAACTTACCTGCGATCGTTCTCAACCACTTACCTTGTATTAAATTTTGCTCAGAAGCCCAGAGTCGCCACCTATATCTTTGAAGGACAGATATGGAAACCTTTACACTTTACCTTAAATAAAAACGGGACAATTTCGCAATCTGACTACCCCCCCACTAATAATTCAGAAGAAATCCGGGAACGTTTAGACGAATCTTGCAGCACAGAAATGAGAAAGTGGTAATGACGAAATAACTAGACTAACACATGGTTACGCAGTAAACTAAATAACTTTAATTAATTAAACAACAAGGACACTACAGGACAAATTTTGAAATATATTTTTTAGGTACCATATTTAAATATTCTTACTTCTAAGACAGCCCATTCTGCTCACACACGCTTTCACACAATTTAATACGTTACCCTTATTTATTATATGTTACAAATTCCTTTATTGTTTATTGTTTTAAAACTGTTCACTGACGCGTTGCCGGCCGAACACGTGTTTTTGTCCCGAGCTTCCAACGTCCGATTTAACTGTTATCAATTCACAACTCCACTGCACCAATTATAATCTTGTTACGTCCATTAATTCCTCGGGTCCCGGTCGGTACTAAAACGTTAGTAGACGTTATTATTCACATTTTATGAACTTCGGCCGACCGGGCCCATACAACACGATCAGCGTCTATAAGTCAACTGGGTAGAGGCGTCTCTCTCTCTCTCCCACGGCCAACTAGATTACTTCGTTTTTTGATGGAACACAAAGCCTGTTGGTTCTTCGTCACAGCTTCGTCCTATTCAAGCCATGTAAGTGTTTGGGTGCTGATCATCTAGGATATTCGCTCGGCACTGGCTGACGTCACAAGATAGGCGGGACTTATGCCTTACGTCCGGCCGCATGGTAAATTAAGTGAACAAAAATTGTTCTCGTAGCCATCTTTGCTGTTTCATAACTCGGCGTGGGTCCGCGCACATGGTTGTGTGATGCATACAGGCGCACTGCCACACACTTGCAAAGTTCTCAGAAACTGAGGCTGGTGCATTCCTGGTTCGCAATTGCACAACTGTCGAGGTGTATTTTGCCTTTGTTACAACACTGTTATTACCATACAACACGTGGCCTGGTCACCGTTGGAAATAAACTTTACAGATATTTTTTATAAACCCCAAAAAATTTATTAAAATGAAATAACCCTCAAATTCGGCCCGTTACATGAGTTGTGCAAAGCGATACACTTCTGACAGTAACGCCTGCCCAAGATCATTAGGGGTTCCACTCCCCCGTGTTTCAAAATTAAAAATTTCTACTTACACCAATTTCATAGAGGAGGACCATAGTTGTCTGGCCTCACTCCCGAGGTATACTCCAACCATGGTCCACTCCTAAAGAGCCAAAATCCACTGTCAGGGTTAGCGAGGCCATGACCGTCCGAAAATGGGGGAAAAGTCCCTTCTGAAATAGTTAAAACATATAATATACTTGCTACAGTTTAACTTGACCAATAAATTTTCTCATAATTCCTGGCTTTACCAGGTAACTCTGAAAAAAAAACCCTTAAAAGTCTCAACTACTCCCCACAACTCCTTACGTTGCGGAGTCCCTATAACTCCACCCTCACTAAAAAAAAACTAAGTGCCCTGTTCTCCCACACTCGCTCTTCACTTTTATCTAGCTCTCTCTCTTCATTCTCTCCACACATATTTACTCTCATCTCCATATCCCCACCATCAAATTGTTTTTGTATTATTTTTATCCCCACAATTTTCACCTCTTCAATCACCCGTTCAGAACTCACCCTAACTTGTTTAAATTCATGATCCGATTCTACCACCCATTTGTTAAAATCAATAATTGCTTTGTGTCGTTTTAGAAAATCATTACCTAATATAACCTCTAAATTTAACCCTCGAACCACCAAGAAAGTATTATATTCAGCCCCATTTATCTTCATATTTAACTGAACCTGCTTGGTCACCCTTTTACTTCTAACCCCAGTAACACCCACTATTGTAACCCCTGCAACTGGTAAAGATGGAATATTTCTATTTAATTCCCTTAACTCCCCTAACACATTCTCTGAAATAACTGAAATTTCACTACCAGTATTTACTAGTGTTTTAATCTCCTTACCTTCAATGGTGACAATGATCTCTGTTAGTCCCGTTTCTGGTTCGCCTACCTCCGGGTTGTCTTCCTCCATCAGCTCCATTGAAATGTTTGTCTTAATCAGGTGATTATGATAACTCTTCGTACCTTGGACCCCGCTACTTCCCGACAATGGTTGGGTCCCCTCCTCCATTGTCCTTATTCGTTTTCCTGTTGACCACCTCGCTCC
This sequence comes from Magicicada septendecula, assembly GCA_034769895.1. Lineage (NCBI taxonomy): Eukaryota > Metazoa > Arthropoda > Insecta > Hemiptera > Cicadidae > Magicicada > Magicicada septendecula. The sequence goes on along the minus strand of CM068376.1, from coordinate 34,625,417 downwards.
TGTTGATTGGTGGCATTACCCTAAGAGTGACCACCTCAACCCCTGTTTACATGTCCGCTGCCTCTAGGTACCCCTCTGCTGCTGTCCTCTCTCCTCTGGTGCTGACCGTTTAGGTTTGACACTGGTTTACTCCTCTGGCAATTCCTTGCTCAGCCGCATCTAAAACAAGCTGTTCTAAAAGTATAGTTCTCAATTCTACAGTCTGGACACCTCCACCCTTCACTTCTATTATGATCTCCTCGCGCACCTCTATGTGCAGTCGTTGACTCCCTCGGATGGTGGTATATTACGTTTGTGTGTGACACCGGTTGACTCTGTCGTCTACCCAGCTCCCTGTCTCTGATGTTTTGGAATATATCTAAGATTTTTTGTAACTCTGTAATTTCCGTAATATCACGTGTCATTAGTGTAATTTGTATTTCCCATAGCAAATGCTTGCTTACATGACGCACTCATGATCGAAACGGCAACGGTGGCTCAAGATGTTATGCTTCATTATATAATTTCATCACATACATCGTCACGTTGCCATTGGTCCCAAAACTACCGGACCTCAGGACCTCATAATTTTGCTATGCAGCACCTCTTGTTCTTCCTCGGACCAGTATTGTCCCTAAATGCCTTTTAAAAACTTTTGTAATCCACCCAGTCTGTTTTATGAGCTTCAGCCCAAGCCGCAGAATTCCCCTTAAAACATTTTAGTATTTTTAGGATTTTTACCTCCCAGTTATTATTACTAAACTGGTTAAAATCTCTCACTTGGTTTTAATAATTGCATGAGGTGTACCCCCTACTGTCACAATTAAAAGATTCTAGATCAAAATCATTATTACTTTATCTGGTAATTACCAACTGCTCACTTACATTACTAAGTTTTTGACTTATGGTTGACTCTAACTCATCTCTAACACTCTTAAATAACTTATCATAGTCATTTACTGTACTTATTTTACATATGGCCACTTGCGACTCTTAACTCATTACTACGATTGTCTACTGCACGCGTCGTGCTATTTAAACATTGCATCTTACTCTCTATTCCATCAAACTTATTACAAGTTTCAGTTTTAAAGTTGTCTAGTCTACAACTTACTGTAGTTACCTGTTGTGAAAGTTCTGTTTGGTTAGAATCCAAAATACTTATTTTATCCTCTACCACACACACATGCTCTCTTAACTCGTCAGTTTGTTTTTTAATATCTTTATGTAAGTCATTAACTTGTTCATCAATGCTACACATATGATTATCAATAGTGTCAATGCGCTCACACAATAGCTATTCATTAAAATGCTTATCCTGCTTTTCATCATTAGCATTAAAACGCTTCTCCCACCTTTCATCATTTGCATTAAAACGCTTACTAATATCATTAGACATCATACGCAAAGTAATTCATGACCTCATCAATTGACCCCTCCCTTTCTTTTGTTGACACTGGGGTCAAATGTACCCCTGAGTCACTCATGGCAGAGTCAGTTAGATTAAGTTCATTTTCGTTGTCTGCCATTTTTCAAATTACATAAATTGCCAAATAAATTTTATATCCAATATTAGACACAATGTGTTACACTATGAATCATAACCACAAAATAACACCTTATAACATGTACAATAATTCCAAAACCTTTCCGCCATCTACCCCAACCTATCTCTGCATCTAAGTAGGCCTAACTTATTAAATAAATTTAACAAGCATCCTGGCAGGGTCGCCGCTTGTAACTTTTCAATCCATTAGGATAAAAATAAAAAGAAGAAATTAAGCCCCAATTACTACTCTTTTCTACTTACCTTTAATCAGCCAGAAGATTCCAAAAGTCCCAGGGTCACCACCACATTTTTGTAGGAGGAAATGTGGAAACCTTATCACTTTCCCCATAGAAACAATTTAGCAAGTAAACAAAACTCCCCCTCACAGAAAGATTCATAGGCCGTTTAGACGAACTTTCAGACACAGAGAATAGGTTATGGGTAGAGTTGCGTAATAAACTAAACTAAGCCATTACAATGAAAAACATTGTCATTTCTTTATGACGTAATTAAAATTAATACAAAAACAAGATAAAAGAATTTTACATTGCAAATCAGTACTTTATTTTTAATATTTCCCCCTCCCTTGTTCTTACACACACACACTCTCTCTCTCTCTCTCTCTCTCTCTCTCTCTCTCTCTCTCTCTCTCTCTCTCTCTCTCTCTCTCTCTCTCTCTCTCTCTCTCTCCCTCTCTCTCTCTCCCTCTCTCTCTCTCTCTCTCTCTCTCGCAGTAGAGATCTCTTTTTTTTTCTTTTTTTTCATACTATTCTTTTTTTTTAATGATATTATTTAAGAAAGTTAATTTCGTACAATTTTGCCAAATGTATTGTGTCCCTTTTTGTTACTTATCTGCCTCGCTGGTGAGTCTCAAGGCGGTTGCGCCATCCGACGAAAATCACTTTCCCGACAAAGAAACCCCAAATCAAATGTTCCGAAAGTTCATTTGTGATTCACATTTTCGTTTTGACTAAATTTGATGCGTTTATATTATCCTTTCACTAAACATTTGAGCAAAAATTCGGTAGGCCTACCTTGGCTGCCCACGGGCACTACTAAAATGCATCTGTACAGTTCGGTGGCTGGCGTGAGACTGGGGCTCCGTTCCTTTGTTTCTACATTACAGTCCAGCTTGACAACGCACTCAAAACCACTTTTCTCCGGTTATATCCCCACGTCGCGACCGTGGACTGAGGTCACTTGTTTACAACTTGATTATGAGGCGCCTCGCCGTCGGCCTAGCTCCAGTACTGATTCACTTTGTTATTGTAAACAAAATGCCTATCGTGTGAGTAATTGTGACTCACTAACTAATATTAGGATGTGTTATATAACGTACTGTTACAACGTCGCACTTCAGGCAGTCGATCGCATGTAGTGGTGTGCACCAGGTCGCGACGTGGCATGAAGTGCTTTGTGATGTTTGGTAAAAAATTTTGATTTTTTCATGACTTCTCCATAAGGATTGGTGTTTTTTTATATAACCTGATGATGAGGATTTATCCTTGAAACATGATGTTATTGGAAGTTTTAAAGAAGTCACAAGATGGTGAGTAACCAAGTGTGTACAAATCCTACAATTAAATATATATTTAAATGTATACTGTGGTCATCGCAATGGTAGCCCACAGTATTAATTGAAATTTATGAACTGCAAGAACAAATTGGAACTATTTTAGTAGCATTTTATTTTCAAACATCTTAAAGGTTGTTGTTATAAATATTACACTTAACATTACAAATTCACAAAGTCTATTGTGGATCAGCAAAGTAAAATTGTAGTATATACAGTTTTAATACAGACAGTTCTGTTCGTGTTAGAAGATAAGTGAATGCAATTAAAACATGTATTGTGCTTTACAGTGCACATATTTCTATTATGTAGTAATATGTCTAAAGTTGGTCACATAAAAATAAGTTTTTATTCATGTAGTGTAAATTAACATGTTCGACACACTAAGGACAATTGAGGTCCAGGTTAGTATATTTGAGATACATTAAGTGTAGATTTGTAAAAGTTTAATTTTATGTATTGTGTAACAGACTGCCACATTTTATGCTTTGGCACCTTGTTGGTTGTATGGCTGAACTAGTCACCAGTCTGTGATAAGTCCTAATTGAGGTTGGAAAGTAATTGTTCATATTTCAAGTATGTTATGACCAGAATTATTATAAAAATAGTTTATTATAATGGCCTTTTAATAATGCATTGTTAACATTGGGTGTTTAGTAAATTATATGTAGTGATTTGACATGATTTTTTTGTTTTGTTTTAAAAACAGGTTAAAGAAAACTCCACATTAAAGGTATCGGCCAATGAATTAGTTGAAGTGCGATCAAAACTGGAAGAATTTAAAGTTGTTGATATGGAATTAAAGAAATCTGTGTCTTGTTTACGAGAGAAAAATGTAGAAATAAAACAGTTGTTAGAACTGATTGACAAAGAGAAAGATGAAAAGACAAAACTAAGATTAGAATTTGAAGAAGAAAGGAATCGATGGAATTTGGAAAGTAAAACACTTAAAGACCAGGTGAATGTACTTACGGAAGAAATGAATAACAACAGAATTGGAGCTGAAGGTAATGCTGTTTCAAATCGATTGGTTAAATATATTTAGAATAATTGTTGACTGTTGAGAACATCCCATTTCCTGTAGTTACTTCTTTTCCAACACTTCTGCTAATACATCTTATTTTGATGTATTTAATTACTTTTTTTTGCACTGTCGCATGTCCATCATTGACTCATCTATACGTATGTCTCATCCTCAGTACATACTCGATATTTCGTTAAAAATTAAATGAAAAAAAAAATTAAACTTGAAGTCGCATGAATCCTGAACATGGGTCATGGTTTTTAAAACTTGTTTAAAAGTCACTTTTCACATGTTTTGCAGTGCCCATACAGACAATCCATGCACCAGTTGCATGAATCATCTTTTTCTTCTGCCGTAGTTCACTTTTATCTCCCTCCAGTATGTAGCTCACAGTATTAAGTGAAATTTGTGAACTTCAAAAAAAAAAAAATTGAAACTAATTTAGTAGTATTTTACAGCCAAACACTTAAAGGTTGTCATTACATATATAATACTTACAATTATAAATTCACAAAGTTGATTGTGGATCAAGAAAGTAAACTATGTCGTACAGTTCTTTCATAATGAAATTTAAATTTGATCATTAAGTATCAATCTATTGCATCTGTAGGTGTTGTTAAAGGCTTGTATATTTTAAACTCTTCTAGTGCATCGATATGTCTCCCTTTTTTACAGATATGTAAGGTTTTATGGTTAGTGTTAAAGACTCTATTATTCAGGTTATTTATTGTCAGGTGATGGACATAAGATTTTGTTGTTGCTAGTCTACATTTAAGTGGCCTGTTTTTGCACATATAAAGACTGTTATGATTGCCACGTACTGTTTTATACCACGAGCAGTTTGGGCTGTTCTGTTTCTTTCACTATAAGTAATTCTTGTCATTAAACTAAATACATCCATGTTTCTTCAGTTTGACATGAGCCTCCCCACATCTATCTACTTAAATATTAAAAATGTTTGTTGAAAAATTTGGTTGAAACTTTGAACCATAAATGTAAGTCACATGCGTGCAGTTTAACTTTTAAACCAACCTGTTATTTGCTGCTGATCAATCAAAATTTGTTGTTGGTTTTATGTCTTTTAACAACAGAAAGTTTAAATTATTGGGTGTCGTTTAGTTTATTTTTGTCTGTCTACGTGGGGCATGTATTTTAACACTTTGGAGTCGACAATCATAACTGGTATGTGCATGTGTTGTAATTTAACAAACTAATAAGTCACTGTGAGGGCGGCATTGTAATATTCTACTCTCTATTTTTACTACTTATAATATTATTACATATATCTAACAAGATATATAAGACAACTACCATAATTTGGTATTACTGGTACTCACCAAATTCATTATTAGCCGGGCTCATCTTCTGCTTTTATACACTGTTTTATACCTAAGGGTTCCAGGGTTTCGGGTACAGGAAGATTTCGAAACACAGTGGACGACACAATTGATAACACAATATTCAGGAGGTTAACCATTAATTTTAATTTCACTCTACGTTCGTACATACAGAACCATGTGTTTACTATAATGACGTCAGGTGGCCTGACTCAAACAAAATGGCGGTTGCCTTTTTATATCTCTTGGTATTCTTTAATTGCTTTATTGTTGGATTAATATCAGTTTAACATTACTGCTGCAGCTTCAAATTATGAATGAATAGAGTTTAAATTTATTACACAAACCAATGCCCTCGGCATATGTTTTTTATGGCCATGCATCCACTCTCTCATTTGCACACTCAGTTTTAGACCTGTACATTCTTTAATTCACAATTGAATATTAATGAGCTCATAAGATAGAAAATAATAAAAGGAACTTCTCTGGTTAATCGGTGCTGATGTCCATCCGTTGATCGTGCTTGCTGCCCATGGTGATGGCCGGTGTTCGCCTTTTTTAGTCTGCCATTTAATTAGGTTGATATTACACTGAATTTACATTTTAAGTAACTGTATGTTAACAAGTTATATGAGCCTTTCTTGCTCCACTATAATGGCCAACATTTTGCCAGTTGTATTTAAATTATTGTAAAATTTTGTGCACACAACGATACATCGCTGTGGCTGCTATGAAGAATGGCGTTGAAATGAGAACGAGGCAAATGTAAATTTGCGCTTGTGTGTGTGTAGTTCTTACGTCATCCCGCTTTGTCTTGCTGGACAACGCCGGGTTACACACATTGTACTCAGTGCGTCATTGTTATTAGCGATGACGGAGCTGTGTTATAGCCCAATCATAATGCATATTGTTGTACTTCGTCATAAACACCGCCATGGTATATTTTGATGTTTTCACGTCCACCGGAGACCTTGGTGTTTTACTCTGGCCGAATTTGCGCTGTTCCTTTTTCCAGAGGGACAATGTACCTAACCATTCTGTCTGTTTAATAATTACATAATATAAACATTGAAAATACCCATAATTCCCATAATTCTGGTACTGAGTCAGTCTGTACTGTTACAAACCCCCTCAAGGAAAATTTTTGTGTCGAAACACAAAAAATTTCCTTGACTCATTCACACTTTCCTAAAAGGATCAGTCTAGATATGTCACCACAACCCCCTGTAACGTTACAAAAAAATTTTATCATCACTTACCCTTGGTCCCATGATGTTGGTCGCACCCTCTGACCTTACTGGACTTCTCCTGAGAGATCCCTACACCATAAGGCCATGAGGCACTCTACACTCCTGTTCTGACGCTCCAGCCAGCCCAGGACTGCGGTCACAACACCACAAAACTCTGAAACATCCAATACAAAATTCAAAATAGTGGTATAATACACTTACATATCTACAACTGATATGTTCCCCTTTAGACGCATTGGTTTGTGTTTGGGGCATTGGTTTGGTCTTAAAATCAACAGGTTCAACCTCACAACTACAAGACTTAGAATACGTTGATTTTTACCACCACCTAAATCAATTTCTTATTTGTAAGAAAATAACAACATATCTATAACTACACACATAACACAATATATCAATAATTCTTTAATATACCCCCAAAATACCTTCACCTAATTAATTCTACAAATTCAGATTACAACTATCATGGCCGACACTTTTTTTTTTTAAATTCTATTGCTCAACTTAGATTCCCTTCTTCTATTTTGTACATGGCAGCTTACTACAATATTTTTATCAATCTTCATTTGTACCTTTAGATTTGCAACTTTAGAATATACTATCTCTTAACACTTGTTATCGTCATTACCCCTGTAACGACCTCCTAACCACACACTCTATTGCCCCCCAACATAATAAAACATCATAAAACATTGTGCATTACATATTAACATTGTTACATTTACCTTACTTTAAACAATTTACATTTACATGACTTGTACCAAACTTTATCACATTACCACTTCAACAATTCTCTATTAACTTTTAATTATTTGACCTTCATTAGCTTCTATACAACAATTTCAAATTTATCCTTACCTTTCTGTTACAATTACCTTCCTATCATGAATTTCCCTTTTCTAACCCTTCTATCCTTACTTGTTTGGGTGACTCTCTATTATTCATTTTTCTCTAGCTTATTTTGGCATTGTCAATCTAACCTTACTACCCCCTTTTCTCTACTAACAACCGCTTCTAACCATTAATATACATTTTGACACCAATATCTCTTAATAACCCCCTTCACAAATCCCATTTAAAACCTCTGGCACCGCGCCTTTTTGTACTAGTTGTAGCGGGTCAAATTTTGGGTGTTTTATTTTAACCGTTTGGGGCATATATTTATATTTTTATGTATTTCGTTTTGGGCGGATTATCACTATGCAACGTATTTGTGCGTATAACAGTCAATGTAACAGAACAGTGAAACAACGCTATAAGACGCAGTTGTTGTTGAGGAATGCGGCTGAAGAGTTTACCTCCACAAAATTCTGAGAACTTTGTACCTGTGTGTGGCAGCGCACATACGCAACTGCTCAATCACGCTCCAAGTGACGCTCTGGCAAAAAACTAAGATGGCCAGAGAGAGAAATTTTCATCCTTCATTTGGTTTCACTACGGAAATGCTGTGTTAAGTCCCACCCACTTTTATGACATTAGCCGGTGCCTATTTGAAATCGTCTGCTATCGTCACTCCAACAACTACGTGACTAGTATGATTCGAAACTGGGACGACTGACTGGAAGGCATTGATGTCCGTCGTCTTGACTAAAATGCTCCCGGAGTGGGGAACGGAGAGAGGCCGGCAGTTCGTTGTCGACTCCAGCCTGCGCAGGCCGCCCGTCAACCGGGCTCGTCACAAATTTATATATTTTAACAGTAAAAAGTTTAATAGGAGAAAAGTTTATGTGACCGCGGTCGAGTAGAAAAGGGTAAAGAAATTAACTGTATAATTTTCGGACAATAAACAACAAGAAATTAACAGAAGATGAGTGCGCGCGCGAACCACGTTGCCGGCGGTTTAAGTGTAAGGGCTGGGGGCTTTATTAGAAAATGTTAAGGGGTTCATAATTTAGTGTGTTTGAGTGAGTGTGAAAAATTTGCAGGCTGGGCTCTGTATGTATGTCTGTTTTATATAGTGATCAGTAAGGTAAGAGATTAGCGTAAGTTAGTATGTAGAAGACGCCAACAGAAAAAAGAAACATGTAACGTAATCTGTAAAATGCTGAGAAAAATTTTGAACAAGATTTTCAAATGAGTCTGATTAAAGAAAAATATTAATTCTCTGCCAAAATGAGTTGTGTCAGTACTTTGCGTAACCCATAGACCATGTTTGTATCTAGGTACATGTGATCGAATCCTGTGACCCTGTAAGAGCTATCGTACGGTAAGTAACAATTAATCTGAAATTTGATAATTATAATAATATGTGATTGATTAGCAAGTCACAATTGGCGCCACGGAACAGGCACGAATTGAATTAATTATAATTAATTAATTGGATTCCGCATCGACAGAGATACAAACATGTTCTAGGTTAGCTTAACAACGTAACAGTATATTACAAAATTTAAATAATTACTGCATTTATTTAATTAATTATTCTATTTAAGCAATTTATATAATTTAATTTATATTAATAATACAAAATGTCAGATAACGAGAATAAAATAAATGAAAATAGCGTCGAAAATTTTGACGACTCAAACATTAGTAACTTTGAAATACATTCGACTCCCAGTGCGAGTCAAGAGAAAGCAGAGATAAATTTGAGTGACCAGAGTAATGTAACTGAAGATTCGGGTGTGCAATTAACCCCGACTTCAACAAAATGTAACGCACAATTTAATAGTGAGGTAATGAGTATGTTACAATTACTTTTAGAACAAAATAATGAACTGAAGAGTGATTCTGACGCTAAATTCAATATGCAAAATTCAATAATTAATAACAAGTTTAATGAGTTAAAAAATGAAATACAAGAAATGAGTAAATGTGTAGAAAGTACTAATGAAACGATAAGATCCAGTTTGAATAAATTAGAACAGAGTGTAGAGCGAATGGGAGTACCGGTGATGAATGCAATGCCAGATAATGAGTTGACAAGTAATAACAATGATAATACAAATAAAAATGTGGTGTTAGAAAATGATGGTGTAGATGTTGAGAGTGATAACGTAATGGTAGAAAGAGTAGAAGTTGATAATGAAATGTTAATGTGTGTCAGTGAGTTAGAGAGAGAGTGGAAAAATAATGTTGTGGTAGAGTGGGGACAGAGGGCAAATTTTCCCTTTATTATTTATGATGTTTATGATGATTTATTGAGTCCACAAGTGTTGTGGTTGAAGGGCAAGAGTCCCGTATTGGTAGATGAATTGAGGTGTTTATTTTTGTGGAGTAATTGTGTATCCTCTGTCCGGAATAATTGTGAGAGTGTGATGTGGTGTTATGAAGAGAGAGAAGGAAATAGAGAATGGTATGTAACAGAATTGTATAATTGGAATAGAAAGTATGATGAATGGAAAGAAGGCTTAGAAATATATTTGAATAATAATGATTACCATGATTTGATAAAAATAATTAGACCGATAGTGAATGAATGTAATGACGGAGACTTAACAAAAATACTTAACGTAGACTGGTTTAATGAGTATTCTGGTAAAATGAGTGAATTTGGTTGTTCTGGTTATGACACACAAAGTAACCATTTATTTGTAAATAAAAAGCAACAGTGTTATATAAAACCAAGGTTGATTTGGGACGATGGAGGGTAGACTGTAAGACAATAAAAGACAATTAAACATTTTGTTTTATGGTTGTTTGACATGGCAGATTTGGACAGGAAGTGAGATACACTTGAACAGTTTTGACGTATATTTTGTAAATAATAGTGAATTCATTTGTGTGTATTGTGAAGTGTAATGTGTATATGTTTGCTTTAATAATAATAATATTATTAATATTTTTGCACTCTAATTAAATAACAAAATAATTAGGAAGACAATAGTTAATGATTTGTAGAATGTTGATAATAATGAGATATGTTATTTTAATAATCAAATGAATTAAATAAGTGGAGATGTGTAGATAGTGTGATTGAATATTATGTGTTTGAATTTTATAAGGTAATTAAATTGTGTGATGAGATTTTAATGTAATAATCATGAATAAATAAATAAATGTTAACTGATCTATTTTGTGGAATAACTTAATGATTAAAAATATGTATTAATAATAAATTTAGAATTGTTGAAAATCTGATTGCAACACAGGATAAATAAATAATGAGGATAAATAAAAAGAGTTAATGAAACATTTTAAACAATAATGTTTATAAATTTTTATATAAATTATTTAAAAGAGAATTGTTTGTTGATGTATACTAATAACCCAGGTTTATTGCTATTTGTGCAATCATTTTATTGTTGTGTGTTAGATATAGTTGTTGGTAAAATGTATTTTCATTATGTGTGTAATTTTTTTTCTAAGCCCATAATTAGACGCCTGGCAGGCAATCAACATAATAGAAGTAAGTGTTGATAATGTATTAAATGTATTTGTTCAATTTTAAGATGTAGTTTCATTGTGTTTTAATTATGTTAGGATATCAGCTGATCAACAATACCATGTCACTGGTATATTGGTTTGTAAAGGTTACAAATAATTAATGTTTTGTGTGCTACAGATATTTCGAAGTAAAGATAAAAAGAATATGCAGATTAATAAAAGATAATTTATGGGTGATAAATGTTTTATGGGACATGCAGACCTGTCCAAGTTGAATTCCAAGTGAAATTGAAATGATGAATATGATGTAATGTTGTTTTTGAGTTAATGTAATGTAATAGAATCTTGAGAAATATTGATATTGACACAGTAGTTGTGGAGAATTTATGTAGAGTTTTGAATGATATATATTTATGTTTATAATTAATGAGGTTATTTTGTGTATTTGTAGTGAGGTAATGAGATTGAGATTTTTGGGGAAGGCAATGTTGTATTAGGGGGTAGTGTATTTGGGGAGTCCGCAACAAGGGTTGGGACGGGATAGGGACCGATTGGCGCCGGAAAGGGTTACCTAGGGAGGGTCCAGGAACCAACATAAGGGGATGAGTTTTGGGAAGGAAACACGTATCCTATGTACAAAGGGTTGGAGAGTATTTTTTTTTTATATGTAGAGAAGGCGGCGTTTTGGGTTAAATGGTAAGTTGGGGTTTAGAATGTCCTGATTAGTAGATATTTTGGTAGAGATGGGTGTCATGGGAGTTGAAGTTGATGAATATTGGAGTCAAAGGGGTAAAGATTATATAGGTAGACAGAATAAATGAGAGTAAATAATTTACATCACCCCCAGTAAGGTAGAATTAACTGTTAACTAAGGAGAGGAATTTATAATAAAGAATGTACAATTGTTTTTTCAACCAGTGACAGAATTTTGATAAAATTTGAAAAGAATGTAAAGTCAAGAAGTGTTTAATTTAAATGATTTAAATGCCAATTTGATTATTATTTATATTAATATTTGTTTGTTTTAAATATTTTATGTTATTATGTTTGTATTTCAAGGTAGGATATTACAGATATTTAAAGTGTTTTCAGAAATCATACATAACATATGTAGGTCAAGGGTTTTGTACTTGACCTAGTTTTGATCAGCTGATGAGTTCATACACCTACTAAGCTTGTAGAGTAGGAATTCAATTTTAATTTGTTTGTTTGATTAATTCAAACTAATCTTTGAATAATTTTAATAAATGTTATTTAATAAATAAATTTAATAAATATTTAATGAATAATTTTTTTGAATTTTAAAATTTTGAAAATTTTAAATTTTTTTTGAAAAAAAAAAAAAAAAATTTTTTTTTGATGTTTCGCCTGCCAGCGAGTGAATATTTTGAGTAATGATCATTTTATTATGTATGTATTAATGATGTTTCTTTTATTGTATTGCTTTATATTGGTAGACTATAAGTGATTCTCCATGTTAGAATAGAAATGTTTATATTAGTAGAAATGTTTAGGTTAAGTCATTGAAACAAAAATTAGAAAAAAAAAAGGAAGAGAATTTTTTGGTAAAAGATTTTTTTTTTGAATATTGAATTTTTTGAATTTTAAAAGGAAGTTTTTACTTTAATGTGTTATGATGATATGTAATGTTAGTATGTGTGAGCCCAGTATCTGCTAAAGGCAGCCCAGCTTGCAAAAATGGGATCCACATCGGTGGAGGAGCTGGGATAATTTTAGCCCGGGATTGAGGATTTTGGGGGTAGCATGTTAGAAGGCGAGGTGTGCTGTGGTGCGAGTCTGATCGATTTCTCGGTGTTGGGATCTCTTATGGAGAAGTCCAGTGATCTCGTTCAGATGAGTCCATGGTCACTGAGCCAGGGGGGTCGTGTACCCATGAGGTTAAGAACAAGGGGGTTGTTGGCACCAGTTCCTCTCCGGTCCTCTTCGGGGTTATCGATGAGATTTCTTCTGTCGTGGACAGCAGAATTCTCATCGAGGGGGTATTGTAGCGGGTCAAATTTTGGGTGTTTTATTTTAACCGTTTGGGGCATATATTTATATTTTTATGTATTTCGTTTTGGGCGGATTATCACTATGCAACGTATTTGTGCGTATAACAGTCAATGTAACAGAACAGTGAAACAACGCTATAAGACGCAGTTGTTGTTGAGGAATGCGGCTGAAGAGTTTACCTCCACAAAATTCTGAGAACTTTGTACCTGTGTGTGGCAGCGCACATACGCAACTGCTCAATCACGCTCCAAGTGACGCTCTGGCAAAAAACTAAGATGGCCAGAGAGAGAAATTTTCATCCTTCATTTGGTTTCACTACGGAAATGCTGTGTTAAGTCCCACCCACTTTTATGACATTAGCCGGTGCCTATTTGAAATCGTCTGCTATCGTCACTCCAACAACTACGTGACTAGTATGATTCGAAACTGGGACGACTGACTGGAAGGCATTGATGTCCGTCGTCTTGACTAAAATGCTCCCGGAGTGGGGAACGGAGAGAGGCCGGCAGTTCGTTGTCGACTCCAGCCTGCGCAGGCCGCCCGTCAACCGGGCTCGTCACAAATTTATATATTTTAACAGTAAAAAGTTTAATAGGAGAAAAGTTTATGTGACCGCGGTCGAGTAGAAAAGGGTAAAGAAATTAACTGTATAATTTTCGGACAATAAACAACAAGAAATTAACAGAAGATGAGTGCGCGCGCGAACCACGTTGCCGGCGGTTTAAGTGTAAGGGCTGGGGGCTTTATTAGAAAATGTTAAGGGGTTCATAATTTAGTGTGTTTGAGTGAGTGTGAAAAATTTGCAGGCTGGGCTCTGTATGTATGTCTGTTTTATATAGTGATCAGTAAGGTAAGAGATTAGCGTAAGTTAGTATGTAGAAGACGCCAACAGAAAAAAGAAACATGTAACGTAATCTGTAAAATGCTGAGAAAAATTTTGAACAAGATTTTCAAATGAGTCTGATTAAAGAAAAATATTAATTCTCTGCCAAAATGAGTTGTGTCAGTACTTTGCGTAACCCATAGACCATGTTTGTATCTAGGTACATGTGATCGAATCCTGTGACCCTGTAAGAGCTATCGTACGGTAAGTAACAATTAATCTGAAATTTGATAATTATAATAATATGTGATTGATTAGCAAGTCACATAGTATGTGTGTATTCCCTCACTATGCTCATTCCCTTATCGGTTTCTGACCCTTTCAGATAACCCTTTCCGGCACACAACGATCCCTTCCTGTCTCAACATCTCTCGTTGGACTCCTACACCAATACCCTTATTACAAAATATCACCCTCAACAACAAATATAATTACCATTCACATCACTCAACTCTACATATAATTACTAACCACTGTGTCCCTAAAATATCTAACACCTCTTTATCTTTTATCAACCTCTCAACACTTTATTTTCCCTAACGCCCCTTAACTTTAACTAACTCCAATGCCCTTATTTGTCACTATTCCCCAAACTCTTTACAACATTTCAACTTAATACACCATTACAAAATTCATCACTTACCTGCTAACAACAATACCTCTCAATACCCAAATCTATTACCTGCTTAATCATTTACTAACCCTTATAACCTGAATCTCATAATATCATTTAAACTTTCTTCAGTTATTTAAAATCCTACAATACATGTTTACATAAAAATACACAAAATACACAACAGTAAAAATACACAAATACATAGACATCAATACACAAAATTATACAATTCACATAATCATTAAATCATTCACCATAATCAGTCCTAATCAGTCCATTTTTAAAAACACTGTCCACACAATTAAATGTTCATAACACAATAGAAGGTCTACCCTCCATCGTTAAACAATAGTCTTATCTTCGGTCTGTACAATTTATTTTTTATTAAATACATTATATTAACATCATTAATATAATACACATTTAAATTCTTATATTTTATAAAACCATCATAATTAATAGGGTTATTCCCTATCAATTCAACATACAACTTGTCACGATCGGTTATGGTCCTGTCACCTTCAGTATAATTCGTCACAATCAGATAAGTTACTAAGTCATTATTTTCATTATCATCTCCTACTACTGCTATATCCGCTTCCTTACAAGGTAGGTACTCATTATTTTTATTATATATCATCTCTACACCTAACCTTTTCATAAACTCTTCATAATTTTTCTTTACTTTATATATCTCAATTTCTCTCTCTCTCAAAACCTTTCTCACCATCATACCAAGCTACACACTCTTTCTCCATATATGCAGGGGACTCTACTGCTTTATCACTGCACCACCTGTGAAGTGCACAAAAAAAACCAGGGACCACTTTATTTGTAGACCTTTTGTCTTCCAAATACGCATTGAAGGCACTCTCGTCCTTCCTAAACACACGTGAAGTCTTTACTTCACCCCCTACTACAACATTACGGGAAAAATTTACCCCCTGCAACCCCTTTATCTGTAAATTCTCTCTATACTTTCTCTCTAATTCATCAACACTTTTTATCACTTCATTATCAAATTCTACTCCCATTATACTTTTATCACCACTCTCAATACTCACACAATTATTTTCTAACACCATATTTGTAATTCTATTATAATTCTCACCACTACTTACCTTGTCTTTATTTTCATTCAATTTATTTGATTCTCTACTATTCTCTACCCCCATTTTACTCTCGTAATTTTCATCTACTTGATTCAATTTGACATTCTGTAAAGTATTCTGCTTTTTTAGCTCACTCTCCAAACTATCTAATTTTATATTAAGTGTACTGTTCATCTGATTTAATTTGTCTTCGAACTTACTGTTTTGTTGTTCGAATTTGTCATTGATTAATGTAAATAAATTTTCTAATGAGATTTTATTTTCAACTACTTTGGGCGTTGAGCTAATGTGTCTTTCCAGTAAAATGGATTCTGTCTCTGAATTTTCTATTTCTATGCTATTATTATTTTCTGCCATTTTGTATTTTAGTATTTTAAATGGTTATTTATCTTTATTTGTATTTGACTACGCAATATACTCAACTCGTATTTAACTATTTAACTTCAACAACATAACCTCTCATTCATTATATATCGTCTTCTGTGTTTCTCCATCTATCTGTTTTATATAAATTAATTTTATATAAAGTCCACTGTGAGGGCATCCAATTGTAATTTAACAAACTAATAGTCACTGTGAGGGCGGCATTGTAATATTCTACTCTCTATTTTTACTACTTATAATATTATTACATATATCTAACAAGATATATAAGACAACTACCATAATTTGGTATTACTGGTACTCACCAAATTCATTATTAACCGGGCTCATCTTCTGCTTTTATACACTGTTTTATACCTAAGGGTTCCAGGGTTTCGGGTACAGGAAGATTTCGAAACACAGTGGACGACACAATTGATAACACAATATTCAGGAGGTTAACCATTAATTTTAATTTCACTCTACGTTCGTACATACAGAACCATGTGTTTACTATAATGACGTCAGGTGGCCTGACTCAAACAAAATGGCAGTTGCCTTTTTATATCTCTTGGTATTCTTTAATTGCTTTATTGTTGGATTAATATCAGTTTAACATTACTGCTGCAGCTTCAAATTATGAATGAATAGAGTTTAAATTTATTACACAAACCAATGCCCTCGGCATATGTTTTTTATGGCCATGCATCCACTCTCTCATTTGCACACTCAGTTTTAGACCTGTACATTCTTTAATTCACAATTGAATATTAATGAGCTCATAAGATAGAAAATAATAAAAGGAACTTCTCTGGTTAATCGGTGCTGATGTCCATCCGTTGATCGTGCTTGCTGCCCATGGTGATGGCCGGTGTTCGCCTTTTTTAGTCTGCCGTTTAATTAGGTTGATATTACACTGAATTTACATTTTAAGTAACTGTATGTTAACAAGTTATATGAGCCTTTCTTGCTCCACTATAATGGCCAACATTTTGCCAGTTGTATTTAAATTATTGTAAAATTTTGTGCACACAACGATACATCGCTGTGGCTGCTATGAAGAATGGCGTTGAAATGAGAACGAGGCAAATGTAAATTTGCGCTTGTGTGTGTGTAGTTCTTACGTCATCCCGCTTTGTCTTGCTGGACAACGCCGGGTTACACACATTGTACTCAGTGCGTCATTGTTATTAGCGATGACGGAGCTGTGTTATAGCCCAATCATAATGCATATTGTTGTACTTCGTCATAAACACCGCCATGGTATATTTTGATGTTTTCACGTCCACCGGAGACCTTGGTGTTTTACTCTGGCCGAATTTGCGCTGTTCCTTTTTCCAGAGGGACAATGTACCTAACCATTCTGTCTGTTTAATAATTACATAATATAAACATTGAAAATACCCATAATTCCCATAATTCTGGTACTGAGTCAGTCTGTACTGTTACAGTGTGTGCATATGCGTTTAACTGATTTGTGTCATATGGGGTTTAGCACATGTGCAGGTGCATGTATGGTATTTCAGGCACCAGTTTCCTTTCAAAATCAACACATATGCTTGTGTGTTATACAACTGCTATCACTTTGGTTGTATAGTTTTATTGTGAATCTGTAGGTAGCATCAGCTTTCCGATTCACTTCATTTTAATGATTATATTGATCTTTGTAAACATCAATGCACTGGTAGGTGTTATTTATGTTTTGTTTTGGTTAGAAAGTGTGTGTTTATACTTCAAATGTGGATGTTGTGGATGTTTCACATGATGTAGTAGATAGTTTTATTGATGATTCAGGTTCTAAAATACGACGTTTTCCAGGAGAAACTGAATCTAGCAATGATTTGGGTGAGTAATATTTATTCAACTTGTTTACCACCAATTTCTTAGTTTTGTGGTACTACTCGTTGCTTTTCTTGTGTTTCAGATGAAATACAAGACTCTCAAGCACTAGTATGCCTTATACATCATTTGAAAATATCAGTGACTGGTTGGAAACTGAGACTCACAGACCAGAAGGTCTAGTTTTCTAGAGATCTTGCAGTTTCACAGATCTAGTTATTGAGTCTGGCTCTCCACAGCTGTACCACTCATAGACAATTGTACCGAGTTTGACTGTTTTAAATTTGTTTACACTCACATGATGAATAAAAAATTAAAAGTGAAACCAATCTAGAGGTCCTGGGTTCGATTCCCGGGCCCGCACCATAAAATCAAGGTGCGTTTGCCACCCCCCAGGTCGACTCAGCCTGTTGAAAATGAGTACCTGGGATAACATCCTGGGGATAATAATGGGCAGCTGAAGCATAGTGCTGGCCACACTGCCTTCCTTGTATGCTGTATGGCTCACATAAGGCAGCCTACCCTGGCTACTCCTAAGCTACTTCGGTGGTACACGTAGGAGCCATTATTATTATTAATGAATTTAAAAGTAATTCACATCACAGCATAGGCAAGGTGCTGCCTGTTCCAGCCATCTCTTCCTGGATCTACCCACACACCTTTGTCCTGTAGCTTTATATGTCCAGACATGTTTGGCCAGTTGTCGTGTCCTAAAAGGAGGCAGCCACTCCACATGTTACCCATCTATAGACTGGTACCCTATCTTCAAAGAAAACAGCCAGACAGAGTTAATGGTAAATGACTGAAAAGTAATTCATTGTGGAATAAGTGGAAGACTCCAAAGTGTTAATCACCTATTATACAAAATTTGTTCAGGCATTGGTTATAATTACACCACCAATTGAAAACAAATCGCCTGTGGTTTATAATAAATTTAAAAAACAGCATTATGTACATAAATAGAAGTAATTATGGATTACAAATCATTTTAATAAATATTTTAATTTTTGCAGAAGCACTGCGCAAACGCCTTGAAGAAGAAAAGATTTTACTCATGTATGAGCACGATCAAGACAGAGATGCGTATCAGAAACTTTTGTCAGACAAAGTGACTTTGGAAAGCCATTGTGATGAATTAGAACGTGAACTTAGCAAATTGTCAGGTAGTAAGATAGGTAGTCGTCACACAAAATCATTATCTGTGTCTTCAGTGTCGACTGCAGATGACTCTAGTATGTCGCCTCAGAACACTGAACAAGATGAGGTTAGCATGGTAACAATACATTGAATATACTGTACTTAATTGCATATTCCCTCATGCGTTTATTGATTTAGTTGCTTGAAAATCAAGGGGCAAATTGTGCAAAATATAATCTTAGTGTGTGTGTGTGTGTGTGTGTGTGTGTGTGTGTGTGTGTGTGTGTGTGTGTGTGTGTGTGTGTGTGTGTGTGTGTGTGTGTGTGTGTGTGTGTGTGTGTGTGTGTGTGTGTGATAATACTTAATACTTTGTCTTCTTATGTAAACAGGATTTTGGATATTTGTCAGCAAGATCGTCCACCAGGAATAAAGACTGGAGCCTACAAACTACACCAGAATCAACTATTTCTAGGTCGGCAAGTAATATTCCTGCATTGTCAGATAAACCAGTAAGTGGCAAAATGTTGACAAAATAGACATTGTTGATTTATAATACTAGGATTTAAGAAGCCTGTTTTTAGCATTTAATTTGTCTATGTATTCAATATTTTAACACTGCCGCTGGGACTTTAAAATGACTGTGTAAATGGACAGTGTGTATGTGTAAATGGTTGCTGCAACAGTGTTACTATACAAGAATTGCACATACTTCTTATCTGAAAATTTACAAAAGTGACAATGAATTTTAAGCTTATACCGCTTATATATAAGCAGTATTTTACAGAGAAGTATCTACATAAAAAATAACAGCATAATTTTGTTTTAGATTATTGATATTGGACTCATATTGAAACTCCAGCAGAGGTTGAAGATGTTAGAAAATAAGCTTGAACATTCATATAAGAAGGAATATGATGATTCACCTGGTGACCAGAAAGCTCAGGATGCCTTCAAGGTAAGCACTTATTTGAATAGAAACTGTTTGATTTTGCATGTTAACGTTCTCATAAATACCGTATTGGTCCGAATATAAGACAGTGATTTTTTTCCTTAAAATGCCTTTGCGAAAACTGTACCCATATTATATGCGCAACCTAACATGAAAATTTTGTATTTGTACCTGCAAGTGTGTATGATTCCCCAGCTGCACATGCTTGCCAATGTGTGACATAAGTTATAATGAGTTCAACATCAAAAGATGACAACAGGGGACACATCTGAATCTGTTTCACCACATGAAAGATTATCCACGAAACAAACACTATACCAGCTCTCCCCAACCACCTGGGAGTTTAACGAATTTGTTTGTAGAGTTTCCGCAAGACATTAGACATCTACCCACTCCGTCAACTGGGGAGTTTGACGAATCCATTTGGCTGGATTCATTCAGATTTTTTGCTTGACTTATAGCCATTTCCCCACACCCCTTTTAGGGGAAACTGATGATCTGTTTGGCCAGATTCGGGTACAGATTTTCTGTCCAACAGCATGACAGCTCTCCATGCGTGACCTTGGGTGTTTCCTTAATAAATAAACTACTTGTTAACAAACTCTTACTTTATTTTTTATTTGACTTACCTTCTAAAATCTTGTTAACACTTATACGTTGTTTACATGTTGGTTCACCATGTGGCGTTGTTGCCAACATAACATATATTTCGTTCGGGTCCAAGGTTCTTAAGCGAAGCAGAAACTGAATGGTAATTAGAAATAATCAACTCTAATATCATTTGTTCGAACTTGTGTTTTAATTTTCTGAAATTTTCAATCTTTCAATAACAAAAACAGAAAACAAGATGATGACGTACTCCTTTGGTTAAACTCAAATATAAAATGGCCGCGATATATTTTCTCTTCATCTGCCTTTAGTGTGACAAAATTACATAACATATATTTTGTCTCTAATTTACTCTGATTAACCATTAAATTAATTTAGAACATACTGCAGTTTACTAGTTCAAATTGTTACGTTGTCTGAATCACGTAACGTTAACCATTGCTCGTGATTTTATATATGTACCGGTACACACGCTCACACACAAACTAATTCAATGGTACATTTTTTACTTTTACTTGAGCTCAAAATATTTTAGAAAGATCTGTATTTTACAATGGGTAAAAGGTTTACTTCCCTGCCTCGCTAGCTGAAGATGCCGTCAAGCGCCCCTCATGTTCTCGTTGGTTTTCTGCTGAACTGTTACACTGTTTTGTTACTACACTCACTGTCTCTACATTTTACTTATTGATTTATTTAAAGTTTAATTTCACATTGTGTTAGATTTTGTGGTTACTTTTGGACACCTTTGAATATTTGCTGGCCAGCAATTTGTGTAGCGTGCAGTTCCCACAGACGATCTTTTTCAGCTGAGAGCGACAATATGGTGCTTATTCTCCAAGTGGAAGGGTTGCTGCGTCATCGATTCTATTGTTTTCGTTGATGACGTCTTTGTTTTTAAGGTGCAGCGATTACGTCTGACATACTTTTGATGACGTATTTTAGGAGTGGCCGGTTGTTGTTGGCAGAATCGCTGTCGTTTGGTCACATACGCCACTGACCTTGACGCCAACTCGTCCTGGCTTACTGCGTTGTTTCATATGTTTGGAAATTTTACCCTCACATATTTTAATATTGGATTTACAATAAAATTATATTTGTTATGTACCCAAAATCCCTATACGGACCTATTGTACCGTTAATACTAATTGCTGTGTGAATAGGAAACCAGTACTGTTGTCTTAGTTTTGAAGGCCCCTATGTGCCTCCAGTGTGCCAACATGTGTTACTGTGAACAAGAAGTATGCAAAATCAGTTATAGTTAGACGTACAGGCAATGAAAAGTCACACATTGCTGTGATACTAGGAGTAACTGTCGATGGTAGGAGACTTCCACTGTACGTTATTTTGAACAGAAATATGCTTCCAAAGGAACAGTTATCAGCTGGGATTGTTTTTGGAGTACATGAAAAGGAGTGGATGACTCTAAAATTGAAAACGTTATGGCAGATTGGCTTATAGTTATTTGGGGACATCGACCAGGTGTTTTACTAGGACAGAGAGTCATGTTAATTCTTTATGCTTTTGGTGGTCACACCTGAGAAAATCAAGAAGCTGGTTGCAGAAAGTTGTAATCCCTGGGGAATGGTTTCTCAGCTTCAAGTTCTAGATGTGGTTGTTAAAAATCATTTAAGTATGGAAGAAGTACAGTGACTGGCAATAGAAACCACGAATTTAGTCCGACATTCTAGTTGAAACCAAGCATACAGCTACTGACCAAGTGGATAATCATCCTGGGGGAAAAGAAAATCATAAGTGAATCCATTGTAAAGGGGTTTAAAAAATGTAGGGTTTCTAATAACGTGGATGGAAGTGAGGATGACATTTTGTGGAAATACTCCAGTTATGAATCTGATTCCAGTAGCTTTGGTACTGAAGGTGAACTTTGAGAAGAAGAAAACGAGGATAACTGGTACTAAAAATAATTTAGTACGTATATTTTCACCTTTAATGTAAAATAGCCATATTTATGTTTTTTGCCTCAAGGTATGATATTTAGACCATTTAATTATCTTTCTCATAGAACTCCTCAAAAAATTAGGGGTCATCTTATATGCAAGGCTATCTTATATTCAGGCCAATACAGTATAAACATAACATGTAGCTGCTTTTTTAAGATAAATATAAATTGAGTGAACATACATCCTCACTGTAATAAAAGTTTCTGTGTAAATTAATAATTTCTCTGTAGGTACACAGTATTTATTGATAGAAATATTTATCTTAATAAAAGGTTCTAATAAGAAATTGTTGAAAATTAATGAGGAGGAAGGATGGAGATAATAAAAACAAGCGTGAATATTGACAATTCATACTCTCAAGACCCAGACATGTTCTTTGCATATAAACCTTGTATAATTTTCATATATTTACAAAGCCATTAATTTTGTCATATTTGGAGCTAAATCATTTCATTTTTAATAGTTTTCTCATGCATTCAATTCAATTCAATTCCATTTGAACAATATATAAGTATATATAACCAAATAACTATATAACCACAAAGTCATTATTTTTTGTATTGTGTAATCATCATTACATATTATAAGTGTGTTATTCTTATTTCATTAATTGTGTGTGTGTGTGTGTGTGTGTGTGTGTGTGTGTGTGTGTGTGTGTGTGTGTGTGTGTGTGTGTGTGTGTGTGTGTGTGTGTGTGTGTGTGTGTGTGTGTGTGTGTGTGTGTGTGTGTGTGTGTGTGTGTGTGTGTGTGTGTGTGTGTGTGTGTGTGTGTGTGTGTGTGTGTAGCTGGCTACCTGCATGTGTACAGTAGAATTTAAATAAATATTTTTTTTGTTAAGCTCCAGGAATTGGAAATGGAGAACTCAAAACTTAAATCAGATTTGGTGGCATTGAGAAAACACGTAGCAGACACAGCAATTCCTGATAAAGCTGCTGCAGATTTCTTAATGAGTAAGTTTTGATTTATATAAAATAGATATTGTTATGTGGATAGTAATAAGAATGCTGTAGATGCCTTTGTTTTTATCAAGCTACATCAACAGTGAATGCCTTTTAATACTTTGTTTTGAAAATTTTAACGATGAGGGTTTGCGAGGATTGGTCAAAAATATATAACACAAATTTTAAATTATTTGTGTTTAAGTTTCGACAAATTTATTGTTATCATCAGGACAGTTGTTGAGTTGTTATATTGCCAAACACACAACTGTGATGACAATAAATATTGTCGAAATGTTGACACAAATAATTTAAAATTTACACTTTTTTGACTGATCCTCGCAAACTCTTCATCATTAAAATTTATTGATTGGCGGTCACTACGAAATTAAGGATTTATTCTGAAAACTTCGGGTAATAGTAGTATTTTCTTTCTGGTCCAACCAGTAGTGGATACCATATGTCCATGTGGATTTTGAAGCCTGTTAATGTAATAGTAGTTTATTGAAGGTTGGTAGAAAGGAATTTTTCACATCAAAACAATATTTTATATCTAACCGTACAAGCGGCAACTATAATTTCTATAGTGCCAAGAGACAATTCACCATTATAATATAAAAAGTTCCTAAAATTTAATTTATAGTCAGAATATGTCATTATATATCAAATTAAAGATAACATTCAGGGGAATAGACTATGGGAAATAATTGCGCACATACTGAATGTTATTAAACTTTTTTTGTGGAAGGAAAAGTAATATTACAATTGACACCTTAACACTTCCAGTGGTTTTAATTATTTACAGAACATATTGCACAATATAATCTTGAAAAACAAAACAAAATATTGAAATTTTTGGGAAGTGTACATAACCGAAAATGCAATAACTATAACTCACGACTTACATGTTGTAGCGGGGCATTTTTGGGCATAACCGGGGGTAATAACAGAATTTGTATTTTTTTTTTTATAAATAATAAATAACTTGTTGAGTGATAGGAAAATGTTATGACCGAGAGGTAAATTTGTTAGGTGGAAGCGATCGCAACGTGGCAGCATTGACTGTGACAATTATTTAATGATATTCATATAAACAGTTTTAATAACCGGCAAACTGTACCAAAGTCAGTTCAAGGACAATGACGAACACGAAAAAACGTAAACACGTTACACAACCAGACATCAGGCGATGTGTTGCGTCAGCAAATTATATAACGATGTGTGTCACCAGTTTTGTCAACAAGCAAAAAACAGTCCACTGGCGAACGAATACAAACTGTAAACCAATAAGAATTGAACGAACAACAGCCGCTTCACAAATTAGCGCAAGTAGTTCGCTCTCAGTCAAAATTCCATGCTCGCGCGAGCAACACCTGTTAAGTTTCGGAACATATTTGTGCGGGCCCGCAAAGCAAGTAAAATGTGAAAATTTTAATACATATATTTTGATCTAACAGTATTATTACAAAACAAGTAGAGACAGTGAGAAAAATTGCGATAAAATAACCGTTCAGCCATGAAGTGTAAAAGTGAGAAATACGAGAAACAGCAAACAATGAACCACGATTTGACGCCCCAGTTCTACACAACAGCAGGAAAGTAGACATTCAAAATTATTTAAATATTGACACTTTTAAAATTGAGCTCAATAAAATAAAAATGTACTGTATGAAATAGCGTGAGTGTGTGTGTGTGAAAGCGCTGGTTTTCGTTATGTCGTAGTTGTAGATAATGGTCTATATTTATGTTATATTCTAGTTTGAAATTGCTTAAGCAAAATGATCATTTTTACTAATACTTAAACATACTAAAATTGCGAAAGTAAAAAAGTATGAGGGAGAGAGGAAATTTGGTGTTTTGTATCAACAATATAACTTGATGATGTTTTCTTTTCTTTTTTGAAATTAATAAAGTAATAGTGATTATAACATTCAATGTGAAGTAATAGTTATTTCAGACAACCATGTGGTTTCCAACACGTCTAACGAGATCCTGGACATGATGAGTTTAAGTTGGTACTCAACAATATGGCTGCTACTCCAGCCTAAAGTATAAAAGTTTTACAAAGTGTAATAATAAATTTAAATAAAAAAGACGATTAATTATTAATATAACAGTGGCGCCCTTACAGCTGGACCGTTTGCATAAATTAAATTATGCAAATGTGGACCTGTTGAAGAAATGATATGGTTGTTTGGAATGTGTATTTACGTATGTACGTAAATTAAACGTAAGAGGTTAGGTTCAATATGGGTGAGTAGAATATTTTTCAATAAGTATATGTTATGTACAATAAGATTATATGAAGATATATATATAAAAATTTTTTAAGAAAAATGGCAGACAATCATGAAACTGTCGGCGTCACTGACAGTGTAGATGAAAGCCAGATAAGCATAACTGAATCTCAAATCATGCATGAAGGTGTTCACTCAACACCAGTCATGAACAAAACGGCTGAAGATAATGAGATGATCAAGATGATGAAATTACTTTTTAATGAACAGAAAAACGATATGCAAGAGTTATTAAAAAATCAGAATAAGGAGTTGAAACATGAAATACAAGAAATGAATAAACATTTAGAAAGCACTAACGAAATAATAAGAAACAGTTTAAATAAGTTAGAACAGAAGTTCGAGAAATTAGGTGACAATGTTTTAAGTAAGACAAAATGTAAAAATGACGAAATAGTAGACAATACTGAGAGTATAGTGGGGGTGAAGAATAATGTAGAAGCAAATGATGAAAATATAATAACAAAGAGTACTGATGAAGTTTTAGAATGCGATAATGAAATGTTAATGAGTGTTTATGAAGTAGAGAGAGAGTGGAAGAATAATGTAGTAATTAAATGGGGACAGAGGGCAAATTTTCCCCTTATTGTTTATAATGATGATGATGATTTAATGTTGTTTTTTCAGGGCAAGAGACCCTTATTGTTAAATGAAGTAATGTTGTATAATGTTGTACCCTCTGTCCGAAATAATTGTGAGAGTGTGATGTGGTGCTATGAAGAAAGAGAGTTATATGTTGAGAATGAAATAGAAATATATAAGTTAGAAAGAAAGTATGATGAATTGAGAAAATTACTAGAAGGGGTGATGATGAATCATGTGAAATACGTACCTGTTGAAAGAGAGACAGAAAATAATTTTGATAATATCTTACCTGACTATAATGACTTACCTGACGTAGTAGTTGAGGAATACAAAGATGAGAAAATTTACCTGACATTAACAAATAACCCTGATATAGACTGGACAATCCTAACTTATGGTAACAAGATTTCTAGTGGTATAATGGATGAAATAGAATGGATGGATTATTATGATAGTAATGATAACAAATTGTATGTTGATAAAAATGATGAATGTTACAAATACACTAGATATATATATGACGATGGAGGATGAGCTAAAAGATCAGTGTTGGGACATTTTTAAATATTGTAAATTTTTGGTAATGACCTTGCTGATTTGGACATCTGAAGTGAGATACACTTGAACAGTTTTGACGCATATTTTGTAAATAACATTGAATTCATTTGTGTGTATTGTGAAATGTTAGATAAGTAATGTGTATGTTTTAGAAAATGTTGTGTTAATAATAATAATATTATTAATATTTTTGCATTCTAGTTAAATAATAAAATAATTATGAAGACAATAGTTAATGATTTATAGAATGTTGATAATAATTGAAATATGTTATTTTAATAATCAAATGAATATTCAATTTTAATAATAAATTGAATTAAATAAGTTGAGATGTTTAGATATTGTGATTGAATGTTATGTGTTTGAATCTTATAATGAATGTAAATTGTGTAATGAGATTCTGATTTAATAATAATTAATAAGTAAATAAATGTGAAATGGTTTATTTGGTGGAATTTGGTGGAACATAATGATTAAAAATATATGTTAATAATAAATTTAGAAATTTTGAAAATCTGATTGCAACACGGGATAAATTAATAATGAGGATAAATAAAAAGAGTTAATGAAAAAATTTTAAATAATGTTTATAAATTTTTAGATAAATTAGTTAAAAGAGAATTGTTGGTTCAATGTATATTTGTGTATTATGTTATGTAATGTATTGAAATAGTGTGTGTGGCTGGGAGGTTATCCAAGGGGATAACGTATTAAAAATTTGATATATTTTAATTAATAATGATGATTTGCTACTCAATAATTTTGTTTGAATTTAAAAAATAGATGCACTAAATACTTCTTATATTGTGTTATTATGTCTTATTGTGTTGATTGCATTAGTATGTTAGGAATAAGTATTATAAAAATATAATAATATGTTTTCAATGTGTTTATAGATTTAAAAATAAAATGAAAAATAGTTGTGATAGGTAAAATTTTCAATGGGTTGTAAAAGATAGAAATGGGTGATAGTAATTAGTTGAATAAAATGTTTGAGTCAATTCAAGTTGAATTTTGTGGGACATATAGATCTGTTCAAATCGAAGTAAAAGTTAAAGAGAATGAGAGATGAAAATAATGCAATGTTGTTTTGAGTTAGTATATGTAATAGAATTTTGAGAAGTATAAGTGGAGACACAGTAGAAATGGAGAATTTATGTAGAGTCTTGAGTGATATATTGTTGTTTATTTGTTGATGTTAATTTGTTGTAATTGTAGTGAGGTTATGAGATTGAGATTTTTTGGGGATGGCAATTTTGTAGTAGGGGTAGTGTAATGTGGGAGTCCGCAACAAGGGTTGGGACGGGATAGGGACCGATTGGCGCCGGAAAGGGTTACCTAGGGGGAGTCCAGGGACCAACATAAGGGAATGAGTTTTGGGAAGGAAACACGTATCCTATGTACAAAGGGTTAGAGAGTATTTTTTTTTATAAGAGTAGAAGGTGGCGATTGGAGTTAAAGTAGTAAGTAGTTAGAGGTAGAGAAGGGTTAGTAAAATTTTGATAGTGGGGTGTCATACTAGTTAAAGATTTTGTAAGGGAGCGTTAGAGTAATAAAAGGGGTAAGATTATGAGTGAATGCCAAGTGGATAAAGTAAATTATAATAAATAACGTGGAATCACCCAAAGTAATGAAATGGAATAATGATGGCCAGAATTGAAAAAAAAAAAAAACAAAAAAAAAAAAAAAATTTTTGTAATTTTGAGAAACGCATTAATAAGAGTAAATCAAGTTTAAAAGTAATTTTCTGATTTTATATGCCAACTTAATGTGTGTAACATTTTAAATACCAATTGTTTATTTTAATGTGAATTAGAAGTGTATTATATTTTCTTATGTTATACTGTGTTTGTTAGTTTAAGAGAATTTTATGAAGTTAACTATTTTAAATGCATTTTTAAATTGGGGATGAGAGAAATTTAATATGGTAATGGGAAATGTTTGTGAGTCAGTCGTCTGTTTGCTTAAATTCTGATGGGAATCAGGGCAATGATTTTGAATTTTGGGGTAAAGTTGATAAGGGTAAGTAGATGGAATTTTAAGAGGGGTATATATATATTGTTGGTAAATATGTTATGATATATACATGTTAGCGATAAATGAAAAACAAAACCAGTGCTTCTTAGCGCAAACCAGCACCGCTAGGGGGGAACAGATCAGTTGGGGATATGGTGTGGTATAAGGCCACTATTTGATATTTTGATTTGTTGTTTCAGTGTTTGGTGGTGCTGTGGCGGCGGACCTGAGCTGGCCTGCGCGTCAGAGCAGGGGCGTGGAGTATCTGTCTGACTCTACGGTGTTGGGATCTCGAGAGAGAAGTCCAGTATTGTCATGCAGATGCGGTCACAGTCACCGGACCAAGGGTGAGTTGATTATTTTTTTTGTTTGTAAACCGTACAGGGGGTTGTGGCGACATATCCTGGTTGATCCCTTTAGCAAGTATGAATTTGTCAATGAGATTTTTTATGCTTCGGCATAAAATATCTCATTGAGGGGGTATTGTAGCGGGGCATTTTTGGGCATAACCGGGGGTAATAACAGAATTTGTATTTTTTTTTTTATAAATAATAAATAACTTGTTGAGTGATAGGAAAATGTTATGACCGAGAGGTAAATTTGTTAGGTGGAAGCGATCGCAACGTGGCAGCATTGACTGTGACAATTATTTAATGATATTCATATAAACAGTTTTAATAACCGGCAAACTGTACCAAAGTCAGTTCAAGGACAATGACGAACACGAAAAAACGTAAACACGTTACACAACCAGACATCAGGCGATGTGTTGCGTCAGCAAATTATATAACGATGTGTGTCACCAGTTTTGTCAACAAGCAAAAAACAGTCCACTGGCGAACGAATACAAACTGTAAACCAATAAGAATTGAACGAACAACAGCCGCTTCACAAATTAGCGCAAGTAGTTCGCTCTCAGTCAAAATTCCATGCTCGCGCGAGCAACACCTGTTAAGTTTCGGAACATATTTGTGCGGGCCCGCAAAGCAAGTAAAATGTGAAAATTTTAATACATATATTTTGATCTAACAGTATTATTACAAAACAAGTAGAGACAGTGAGAAAAATTGCGATAAAATAACCGTTCAGCCATGAAGTGTAAAAGTGAGAAATACGAGAAACAGCAAACAATGAACCACGATTTGACGCCCCAGTTCTACACAACAGCAGGAAAGTAGACATTCAAAATTATTTAAATATTGACACTTTTAAAATTGAGCTCAATAAAATAAAAATGTACTGTATGAAATAGCGTGAGTGTGTGTGTGTGAAAGCGTTGGTTTTCGTTATGTCGTAGTTGTAGATAATGGTCTATATTTATGTTATATTCTAGTTTGAAATTGCTTAAGCAAAATGATCATTTTTACTAATACTTAAACATACTAAAATTGCGAAAGTAAAAAAGTATGAGGGAGAGAGGAAATTTGGTGTTTTGTATCAACAATATAACTTGATGATGTTTTCTTTTCTTTTTTGAAATTAATAAAGTAATAGTGATTATAACATTCAATGTGAAGTAATAGTTATTTCAGACAACCATGTGGTTTCCAACACGTCTAACGAGATCCTGGACATGATGAGTTTAAGTTGGTACTCAACAATATGGCTGCTACTCCAGCCTAAAGTATAAAAGTTTTACAAAGTGTAATAATAAATTTAAATAAAAAAGACGATTAATTATTAATATAACAGTGGCGCCCTTACAGCTGGACCGTTTGCATAAATTAAATTATGCAAATGTGGACCTGTTGAAGAAATGATATGGTTGTTTGGAATGTGTATTTACGTATGTACGTAAATTAAACGTAAGAGGTTAGGTTCAATATGGGTGAGTAGAATATTTTTCAATAAGTATATGTTATGTACAATAAGATTATATGAAGATATATATATAAAAATTTTTTAAGAAAAATGGCAGACAATCATGAAACTGTCGGCGTCACTGACAGTGTAGATGAAAGCCAGATAAGCATAACTGAATCTCAAATCATGCATGAAGGTGTTCACTCAACACCAGTCATGAACAAAACGGCTGAAGATAATGAGATGATCAAGATGATGAAATTACTTTTTAATGAACAGAAAAACGATATGCAAGAGTTATTAAAAAATCAGAATAAGGAGTTGAAACATGAAATACAAGAAATGAATAAACATTTAGAAAGCACTAACGAAATAATAAGAAACAGTTTAAATAATTTAATATTCATGTTTAATATGGTAACCAAATCACTTGTACGAATTAATAAATTAATTACCTTAATTATCTGCCGTGTGATTTCCTATGCTTCGTCTATGACGCGTTTCGGAGCATATACTCCGATGGCACCCTTACATGGGTATGTAAAATGGCAGCGTACAATAGTTTCATTCATAGATTATTAACGATTCCTTTGGATGATAATGACTTCCGTGATGAGCTAAATGTCATAAAATATATCGCGGTTGCCAATGGTTACAGTAGTTTAACCATTGACAAATTGTTGAGAAAACATGAAAAAAGAATGCTTAAACCCCGAATAAACAGCAACACGCAAAAAATTTTTATATCTACTAATTACACTAGCTTTATGCCTAAGGTTTTGTGTTCTATATTGAATAATAATAGTGTCACTATTTCATTCAGGACTAATAATAAGTTACTGGATATTCTCAAACCGAAAAAACACACGCCTCCAGAAGAAAAAACTGGCATATATAAGTTAACATGTAATGATTGCGAGTGCTTCTACATTGGACAAACTGGGAGAGGTTTCCTTAAACGATTTCGAGAACATTTACCCAAGAAAATAAGAAATATTGACAACATCAAATCAAATTACGCCCGACACCTGACTTCACACAATCATAATTACACAGATTTTAATTCCAATTTAATACCGTTACATGTGTGTAATAAGGGCCGTTTCATGAATGCCTTGGAGGAATTTGAAATTTACAGTGCATATGCAAACCCAATGAGTCGCGATATCGTGCTAAATGACCACCTGAACTTTGTATCCAACCGATTGTACGATACTGCCTTGAGTCTGCTTGCTGGGGATACGATAAGGTAGCAACCGCTCAGTAGCAGCATGAACTTGAACGGGTGCGCACCCAAATCCGCGTACGGTTCATATGCATATTTTGACGTTTTAAATTTTTAACGATCTCGTATGAGTGACTGTTTTAATTTTTATATCTGATGATGGAGTATATGCTCCGAAACGCGTCATAGACGAAGCATAGGAAATCACACGGCGGATAATTAAGGTAATTAATTTATTAAGTTTAAATAAGTTAGAACAGAAGTTCGAGAAATTAGGTGACAATGTTTTAAGTAAGACAAAATGTAAAAATGACGAAATAGTAGACAATACTGAGAGTATAGTGGGGGTGAAGAATAATGTAGAAGCAAATGATGAAAATATAATAACAAAGAGTACTGATGAAGTTTTAGAATGCGATAATGAAATGTTAATGAGTGTTTATGAAGTAGAGAGAGAGTGGAAGAATAATGTAGTAATTAAATGGGGACAGAGGGCAAATTTTCCCCTTATTGTTTATAATGATGATGATGATTTAATGTTGTTTTTTCAGGGCAAGAGACCCTTATTGTTAAATGAAGTAATGTTGTACCCTCTGTCCGAAATAATTGTGAGAGTGTGATGTGGTGCTATGAAGAAAGAGAGTTATATGTTGAGAATGAAATAGAAATATATAAGTTAGAAAGAAAGTATGATGAATTGAGAAAATTACTAGAAGGGGTGATGATGAATCATGTGAAATACGTACCTGTTGAAAGAGAGACAGAAAATAATTTTGATAATATCTTACCTGACTATAATGACTTACCTGACGTAGTAGTTGAGGAATACAAAGATGAGAAAATTTACCTGACATTAACAAATAACCCTGATATAGACTGGACAATCCTAACTTATGGTAACAAGATTTCTAGTGGTATAATGGATGAAATAGAATGGATGGATTATTATGATAGTAATGATAACAAATTGTATGTTGATAAAAATGATGAATGTTACAAATACACTAGATATATATATGACGATGGAGGATGAGCTAAAAGATCAGTGTTGGGACATTTTTAAATATTGTAAATTTTTGGTGATGACCTTGCTGATTTGGACATCTGAAGTGAGATACACTTGAACAGTTTTGACGCATATTTTGTAAATAACATTGAATTCATTTGTGTGTATTGTGAAATGTTAGATAAGTAATGTGTATGTTTTAGAAAATGTTGTGTTAATAATAATAATATTATTAATATTTTTGCATTCTAGTTAAATAATAAAATAATTATGAAGACAATAGTTAATGATTTATAGAATGTTGATAATAATTGAAATATGTTATTTTAATAATCAAATGAATATTCAATTTTAATAATAAATTGAATTAAATAAGTTGAGATGTTTAGATATTGTGATTGAATGTTATGTGTTTGAATCTTATAATGAATGTAAATTGTGTAATGAGATTCTGATTTAATAATAATTAATAAGTAAATAAATGTGAAATGGTTTATTTGGTGGAATTTGGTGGAACATAATGATTAAAAATATATGTTAATAATAAATTTAGAAATTTTGAAAATCTGATTGCAACACGGGATAAATTAATAATGAGGATAAATAAAAAGAGTTAATGAAAAAATTTTGAATAATGTTTATAAATTTTTAGATAAATTAGTTAAAAGAGAATTGTTGGTTCAATGTATATTTGTGTATTATGTTATGTAATGTATTGAAATAGTGTGTGTGGCTGGGAGGTTATCCAAGGGGATAACGTATTAAAAATTTGATATATTTTAATTAATAATGATGATTTGCTACTCAATAATTTTGTTTGAATTTAAAAAATAGATGCACTAAATACTTCTTATATTGTGTTATTATGTCTTATTGTGTTGATTGCATTAGTATGTTAGGAATAAGTATTATAAAAATATAATAATATGTTTTCAATGTGTTTATAGATTTAAAAATAAAATGAAAAATAGTTGTGATAGGTAAAATTTTCAATGGGTTGTAAAAGATAGAAATGGGTGATAGTAATTAGTTGAATAAAATGTTTGAGTCAATTCAAGTTGAATTTTGTGGGACATATAGATCTGTTCAAATCGAAGTAAAAGTTAAAGAGAATGAGAGATGAAAATAATGCAATGTTGTTTTGAGTTAGTATATGTAATAGAATTTTGAGAAGTATAAGTGGAGACACAGTAGAAATGGAGAATTTATGTAGAGTCTTGAGTGATATATTGTTGTTTATTTGTTGATGTTAATTTGTTGTAATTGTAGTGAGGTTATGAGATTGAGATTTTTTGGGGATGGCAATTTTGTAGTAGGGGTAGTGTAATGTGGGAGTCCGCAACAAGGGTTGGGACGGGATAGGGACCGATTGGCGCCGGAAAGGGTTACCTAGGGGGAGTCCAGGGACCAACATAAGGGAATGAGTTTTGGGAAGGAAACACGTATCCTATGTACAAAGGGTTAGAGAGTATTTTTTTTTATAAGAGTAGAAGGTGGCGATTGGAGTTAAAGTAGTAAGTAGTTAGAGGTAGAGAAGGGTTAGTAAAATTTTGATAGTGGGGTGTCATACTAGTTAAAGATTTTGTAAGGGAGCGTTAGAGTAATAAAAGGGGTAAGATTATGAGTGAATGCCAAGTGGATAAAGTAAATTATAATAAATAACGTGGAATCACCCAAAGTAATGAAATGGAATAATGATGGCCAGAATTGAAAAAAAAAAAAAACAAAAAAAAAAAAAAATTTTTGTAATTTTGAGAAACGCATTAATAAGAGTAAATCAAGTTTAAAAGTAATTTTCTGATTTTATATGCCAACTTAATGTGTGTAACATTTTAAATACCAATTGTTTATTTTAATGTGAATTAGAAGTGTATTATATTTTCTTATGTTATACTGTGTTTGTTAGTTTAAGAGAATTTTATGAAGTTAACTATTTTAAATGCATTTTTAAATTGGGGATGAGAGAAATTTAATATGGTAATGGGAAATGTTTGTGAGTCAGTCGTCTGTTTGCTTAAATTCTGATGGGAATCAGGGCAATGATTTTGAATTTTGGGGTAAAGTTGATAAGGGTAAGTAGATGGAATTTTAAGAGGGGTATATATATATTGTTGGTAAATATGTTATGATATATACATGTTAGCGATAAATGAAAAACAAAACCAGTGCTTCTTAGCGCAAACCAGCACCGCTAGGGGGGAACAGATCAGTTGGGGATATGGTGTGGTATAAGGCCACTATTTGATATTTTGATTTGTTGTTTCAGTGTTTGGTGGTGCTGTGGCGGCGGACCTGAGCTGGCCTGCGCGTCAGAGCAGGGGCGTGGAGTATCTGTCTGACTCTACGGTGTTGGGATCTCGAGAGAGAAGTCCAGTATTGTCATGCAGATGCGGTCACAGTCACCGGACCAAGGGTGAGTTGATTATTTTTTTTGTTTGTAAACCGTACAGGGGGTTGTGGCGACATATCCTGGTTGATCCCTTTAGCAAGTATGAATTTGTCAATGAGATTTTTTATGCTTCGGCATAAAATATCTCATTGAGGGGGTATTGTAGCGGGGCATTTTTGGGCATAACCGGGGGTAATAACAGAATTTGTATTTTTTTTTTTATAAATAATAAATAACTTGTTGAGTGATAGGAAAATGTTATGACCGAGAGGTAAATTTGTTAGGTGGAAGCGATCGCAACGTGGCAGCATTGACTGTGACAATTATTTAATGATATTCATATAAACAGTTTTAATAACCGGCAAACTGTACCAAAGTCAGTTCAAGGACAATGACGAACACGAAAAAACGTAAACACGTTACACAACCAGACATCAGGCGATGTGTTGCGTCAGCAAATTATATAACGATGTGTGTCACCAGTTTTGTCAACAAGCAAAAAACAGTCCACTGGCGAACGAATACAAACTGTAAACCAATAAGAATTGAACGAACAACAGCCGCTTCACAAATTAGCGCAAGTAGTTCGCTCTCAGTCAAAATTCCATGCTCGCGCGAGCAACACCTGTTAAGTTTCGGAACATATTTGTGCGGGCCCGCAAAGCAAGTAAAATGTGAAAATTTTAATACATATATTTTGATCTAACAGTATTATTACAAAACAAGTAGAGACAGTGAGAAAAATTGCGATAAAATAACCGTTCAGCCATGAAGTGTAAAAGTGAGAAATACGAGAAACAGCAAACAATGAACCACGATTTGACGCCCCAGTTCTACACAACAGCAGGAAAGTAGACATTCAAAATTATTTAAATATTGACACTTTTAAAATTGAGCTCAATAAAATAAAAATGTACTGTATGAAATAGCGTGAGTGTGTGTGTGTGAAAGCGTTGGTTTTCGTTATGTCGTAGTTGTAGATAATGGTCTATATTTATGTTATATTCTAGTTTGAAATTGCTTAAGCAAAATGATCATTTTTACTAATACTTAAACATACTAAAATTGCGAAAGTAAAAAAGTATGAGGGAGAGAGGAAATTTGGTGTTTTGTATCAACAATATAACTTGATGATGTTTTCTTTTCTTTTTTGAAATTAATAAAGTAATAGTGATTATAACATTCAATGTGAAGTAATAGTTATTTCAGACAACCATGTGGTTTCCAACACGTCTAACGAGATCCTGGACATGATGAGTTTAAGTTGGTACTCAACAATATGGCTGCTACTCCAGCCTAAAGTATAAAAGTTTTACAAAGTGTAATAATAAATTTAAATAAAAAAGACGATTAATTATTAATATAACAGTGGCGCCCTTACAGCTGGACCGTTTGCATAAATTAAATTATGCAAATGTGGACCTGTTGAAGAAATGATATGGTTGTTTGGAATGTGTATTTACGTATGTACGTAAATTAAACGTAAGAGGTTAGGTTCAATATGGGTGAGTAGAATATTTTTCAATAAGTATATGTTATGTACAATAAGATTATATGAAGATATATATATAAAAATTTTTTAAGAAAAATGGCAGACAATCATGAAACTGTCGGCGTCACTGACAGTGTAGATGAAAGCCAGATAAGCATAACTGAATCTCAAATCATGCATGAAGGTGTTCACTCAACACCAGTCATGAACAAAACGGCTGAAGATAATGAGATGATCAAGATGATGAAATTACTTTTTAATGAACAGAAAAACGATATGCAAGAGTTATTAAAAAATCAGAATAAGGAGTTGAAACATGAAATACAAGAAATGAATAAACATTTAGAAAGCACTAACGAAATAATAAGAAACAGTTTAAATAATTTAATATTCATGTTTAATATGGTAACCAAATCACTTGTACGAATTAATAAATTAATTACCTTAATTATCTGCCGTGTGATTTCCTATGCTTCGTCTATGACGCGTTTCGGAGCATATACTCCGATGGCACCCTTACATGGGTATGTAAAATGGCAGCGTACAATAGTTTCATTCATAGATTATTAACGATTCCTTTGGATGATAATGACTTCCGTGATGAGCTAAATGTCATAAAATATATCGCGGTTGCCAATGGTTACAGTAGTTTAACCATTGACAAATTGTTGAGAAAACATGAAAAAAGAATGCTTAAACCCCGAATAAACAGCAACACGCAAAAAATTTTTATATCTACTAATTACACTAGCTTTATGCCTAAGGTTTTGTGTTCTATATTGAATAATAATAGTGTCACTATTTCATTCAGGACTAATAATAAGTTACTGGATATTCTCAAACCGAAAAAACACACGCCTCCAGAAGAAAAAACTGGCATATATAAGTTAACATGTAATGATTGCGAGTGCTTCTACATTGGACAAACTGGGAGAGGTTTCCTTAAACGATTTCGAGAACATTTACCCAAGAAAATAAGAAATATTGACAACATCAAATCAAATTACGCCCGACACCTGACTTCACACAATCATAATTACACAGATTTTAATTCCAATTTAATACCGTTACATGTGTGTAATAAGGGCCGTTTCATGAATGCCTTGGAGGAATTTGAAATTTACAGTGCATATGCAAACCCAATGAGTCGCGATATCGTGCTAAATGACCACCTGAACTTTGTATCCAACCGATTGTACGATACTGCCTTGAGTCTGCTTGCTGGGGATACGATAAGGTAGCAACCGCTCAGTAGCAGCATGAACTTGAACGGGTGCGCACCCAAATCCGCGTACGGTTCATATGCATATTTTGACGTTTTAAATTTTTAACGATCTCGTATGAGTGACTGTTTTAATTTTTATATCTGATGATGGAGTATATGCTCCGAAACGCGTCATAGACGAAGCATAGGAAATCACACGGCGGATAATTAAGGTAATTAATTTATTAAGTTTAAATAAGTTAGAACAGAAGTTCGAGAAATTAGGTGACAATGTTTTAAGTAAGACAAAATGTAAAAATGACGAAATAGTAGACAATACTGAGAGTATAGTGGGGGTGAAGAATAATGTAGAAGCAAATGATGAAAATATAATAACAAAGAGTACTGATGAAGTTTTAGAATGCGATAATGAAATGTTAATGAGTGTTTATGAAGTAGAGAGAGAGTGGAAGAATAATGTAGTAATTAAATGGGGACAGAGGGCAAATTTTCCCCTTATTGTTTATAATGATGATGATGATTTAATGTTGTTTTTTCAGGGCAAGAGACCCTTATTGTTAAATGAAGTAATGTTGTACCCTCTGTCCGAAATAATTGTGAGAGTGTGATGTGGTGCTATGAAGAAAGAGAGTTATATGTTGAGAATGAAATAGAAATATATAAGTTAGAAAGAAAGTATGATGAATTGAGAAAATTACTAGAAGGGGTGATGATGAATCATGTGAAATACGTACCTGTTGAAAGAGAGACAGAAAATAATTTTGATAATATCTTACCTGACTATAATGACTTACCTGACGTAGTAGTTGAGGAATACAAAGATGAGAAAATTTACCTGACATTAACAAATAACCCTGATATAGACTGGACAATCCTAACTTATGGTAACAAGATTTCTAGTGGTATAATGGATGAAATAGAATGGATGGATTATTATGATAGTAATGATAACAAATTGTATGTTGATAAAAATGATGAATGTTACAAATACACTAGATATATATATGACGATGGAGGATGAGCTAAAAGATCAGTGTTGGGACATTTTTAAATATTGTAAATTTTTGGTGATGACCTTGCTGATTTGGACATCTGAAGTGAGATACACTTGAACAGTTTTGACGCATATTTTGTAAATAACATTGAATTCATTTGTGTGTATTGTGAAATGTTAGATAAGTAATGTGTATGTTTTAGAAAATGTTGTGTTAATAATAATAATATTATTAATATTTTTGCATTCTAGTTAAATAATAAAATAATTATGAAGACAATAGTTAATGATTTATAGAATGTTGATAATAATTGAAATATGTTATTTTAATAATCAAATGAATATTCAATTTTAATAATAAATTGAATTAAATAAGTTGAGATGTTTAGATATTGTGATTGAATGTT
Source organism: Magicicada septendecula (assembly GCA_034769895.1). Taxonomy (NCBI): domain Eukaryota; kingdom Metazoa; phylum Arthropoda; class Insecta; order Hemiptera; family Cicadidae; genus Magicicada; species Magicicada septendecula. The sequence continues at coordinate 34,585,964 of CM068376.1, read as the reverse complement.
ATGTGTTTGAATCTTATAATGAATGTAAATTGTGTAATGAGATTCTGATTTAATAATAATTAATAAGTAAATAAATGTGAAATGGTTTATTTGGTGGAATTTGGTGGAACATAATGATTAAAAATATATGTTAATAATAAATTTAGAAATTTTGAAAATCTGATTGCAACACGGGATAAATTAATAATGAGGATAAATAAAAAGAGTTAATGAAAAAATTTTAAATAATGTTTATAAATTTTTAGATAAATTAGTTAAAAGAGAATTGTTGGTTCAATGTATATTTGTGTATTATGTTATGTAATGTATTGAAATAGTGTGTGTGGCTGGGAGGTTATCCAAGGGGATAACGTATTAAAAATTTGATATATTTTAATTAATAATGATGATTTGCTACTCAATAATTTTGTTTGAATTTAAAAAATAGATGCACTAAATACTTCTTATATTGTGTTATTATGTCTTATTGTGTTGATTGCATTAGTATGTTAGGAATAAGTATTATAAAAATATAATAATATGTTTTCAATGTGTTTATAGATTTAAAAATAAAATGAAAAATAGTTGTGATAGGTAAAATTTTCAATGGGTTGTAAAAGATAGAAATGGGTGATAGTAATTAGTTGAATAAAATGTTTGAGTCAATTCAAGTTGAATTTTGTGGGACATATAGATCTGTTCAAATCGAAGTAAAAGTTAAAGAGAATGAGAGATGAAAATAATGCAATGTTGTTTTGAGTTAGTATATGTAATAGAATTTTGAGAAGTATAAGTGGAGACACAGTAGAAATGGAGAATTTATGTAGAGTCTTGAGTGATATATTGTTGTTTATTTGTTGATGTTAATTTGTTGTAATTGTAGTGAGGTTATGAGATTGAGATTTTTTGGGGATGGCAATTTTGTAGTAGGGGTAGTGTAATGTGGGAGTCCGCAACAAGGGTTGGGACGGGATAGGGACCGATTGGCGCCGGAAAGGGTTACCTAGGGGGAGTCCAGGGACCAACATAAGGGAATGAGTTTTGGGAAGGAAACACGTATCCTATGTACAAAGGGTTAGAGAGTATTTTTTTTTTATAAGAGTAGAAGGTGGCGATTGGAGTTAAAGTAGTAAGTAGTTAGAGGTAGAGAAGGGTTAGTAAAATTTTGATAGTGGGGTGTCATACTAGTTAAAGATTTTGTAAGGGAGCGTTAGAGTAATAAAAGGGGTAAGATTATGAGTGAATGCCAAGTGGATAAAGTAAATTATAATAAATAACGTGGAATCACCCAAAGTAATGAAATGGAATAATGATGGCCAGAATTGAAAAAAAAAAAAAAAAAAAAAAAAAAAATTTTGTAATTTTGAGAAACGCATTAATAAGAGTAAATCAAGTTTAAAAGTAATTTTCTGATTTTATATGCCAACTTAATGTGTGTAACATTTTAAATACCAATTGTTTATTTTAATGTGAATTAGAAGTGTATTATATTTTCTTATGTTATACTGTGTTTGTTAGTTTAAGAGAATTTTATGAAGTTAACTATTTTAAATGCATTTTTAAATTGGGGATGAGAGAAATTTAATATGGTAATGGGAAATGTTTGTGAGTCAGTCGTCTGTTTGCTTAAATTCTGATGGGAATCAGGGCAATGATTTTGAATTTTGGGGTAAAGTTGATAAGGGTAAGTAGATGGAATTTTAAGAGGGGTATATATATATTGTTGGTAAATATGTTATGATATATACATGTTAGCGATAAATGAAAAACAAAACCAGTGCTTCTTAGCGCAAACCAGCACCGCTAGGGGGGAACAGATCAGTTGGGGATATGGTGTGGTATAAGGCCACTATTTGATATTTTGATTTGTTGTTTCAGTGTTTGGTGGTGCTGTGGCGGCGGACCTGAGCTGGCCTGCGCGTCAGAGCAGGGGCGTGGAGTATCTGTCTGACTCTACGGTGTTGGGATCTCGAGAGAGAAGTCCAGTATTGTCATGCAGATGCGGTCACAGTCACCGGACCAAGGGTGAGTTGATTATTTTTTTTGTTTGTAAACCGTACAGGGGGTTGTGGCGACATATCCTGGTTGATCCCTTTAGCAAGTATGAATTTGTCAATGAGATTTTTTATGCTTCGGCATAAAATATCTCATTGAGGGGGTATTGTAGCGGGGCATTTTTGGGCATAACCGGGGGTAATAACAGAATTTGTATTTTTTTTTTTATAAATAATAAATAACTTGTTGAGTGATAGGAAAATGTTATGACCGAGAGGTAAATTTGTTAGGTGGAAGCGATCGCAACGTGGCAGCATTGACTGTGACAATTATTTAATGATATTCATATAAACAGTTTTAATAACCGGCAAACTGTACCAAAGTCAGTTCAAGGACAATGACGAACACGAAAAAACGTAAACACGTTACACAACCAGACATCAGGCGATGTGTTGCGTCAGCAAATTATATAACGATGTGTGTCACCAGTTTTGTCAACAAGCAAAAAACAGTCCACTGGCGAACGAATACAAACTGTAAACCAATAAGAATTGAACGAACAACAGCCGCTTCACAAATTAGCGCAAGTAGTTCGCTCTCAGTCAAAATTCCATGCTCGCGCGAGCAACACCTGTTAAGTTTCGGAACATATTTGTGCGGGCCCGCAAAGCAAGTAAAATGTGAAAATTTTAATACATATATTTTGATCTAACAGTATTATTACAAAACAAGTAGAGACAGTGAGAAAAATTGCGATAAAATAACCGTTCAGCCATGAAGTGTAAAAGTGAGAAATACGAGAAACAGCAAACAATGAACCACGATTTGACGCCCCAGTTCTACACAACAGCAGGAAAGTAGACATTCAAAATTATTTAAATATTGACACTTTTAAAATTGAGCTCAATAAAATAAAAATGTACTGTATGAAATAGCGTGAGTGTGTGTGTGTGAAAGCGCTGGTTTTCGTTATGTCGTAGTTGTAGATAATGGTCTATATTTATGTTATATTCTAGTTTGAAATTGCTTAAGCAAAATGATCATTTTTACTAATACTTAAACATACTAAAATTGCGAAAGTAAAAAAGTATGAGGGAGAGAGGAAATTTGGTGTTTTGTATCAACAATATAACTTGATGATGTTTTCTTTTCTTTTTTGAAATTAATAAAGTAATAGTGATTATAACATTCAATGTGAAGTAATAGTTATTTCAGACAACCATGTGGTTTCCAACACGTCTAACGAGATCCTGGACATGATGAGTTTAAGTTGGTACTCAACAATATGGCTGCTACTCCAGCCTAAAGTATAAAAGTTTTACAAAGTGTAATAATAAATTTAAATAAAAAAGACGATTAATTATTAATATAACAATGTTAATACTGCTCTTTTATTTTTGACTTAGGCCTTCCATCTGAATGTAATCTGTAGTGTCATACTATGGTATTTGGTTTTGTCTACATATGGCTAGCTATATAATTTTGATCTATTTTCATGTTTAATTTGGAGACATTTTAAAATAGCACCAATATTTGCAAAGTATACATTTTTGGTGTTTTACTTATAGGAAAGCATATTTTTTAGTAAGACGGGCAGATTGAGGTATTTGGCACATGGAAATGTGGAAACAAAAGTGATTAAAGTAAAGAGAGAGAGAGAGGGAGAGAGAGAATGTCAAAAACATGGTTAAGTTTTTCATTATGATCGTCATGAAATAACATTAATGTAACTAAACAGCACTGGCAGAGTAATAAATCTTGTCAAAGGAAACTTTTTCGTTTATAATATTTAACAGTGTATGTTTGACATTATCATAATTAAATGTAAAAGATTATTTACATTTACTGTCGTAATTAGGTGTAATGGACATTATGAAACATTGTATCAAGATAGAATAATCAGATGAACATGAACAATTAACATGAACAATAAAATAACAATTATAATACTAATATTTCTTATGACTAACCCTTACTTATTTAAATGCTATATTTAATTAGAACCCCACATTTGCTAGAAAAATTATGTAACTCTACAGATGGTGTGACAGGGTTTAGGGGGTGGGGAAGGGTCATTCATATTATAGCTTGTTGTGTGTGAGCATGGCGGGGGAGAGGGGTGAAGGGGTGTTTCCACTTATTTTGTGTCTATTCCAATCTGACGATGGGCTGTGAAGCTTGAAAGCGCTAATTGGGATAATTTTTACATAGTGGTGTGCAACTGTGATCTTTCTGATTGTGATTTCAACCACTAACACAAATTTCTTCATTAAACAAGATAGAATAGATAGATATTTGATTTACTATGACTTCACATACAAAAGCCACATTGTGTGGCAGATCTTTGTATGAGGGTGAGTTTAGAATTATCTGCAGGAAAATTGTAATACTTTCTTTGTCATTAATGTTTTTTTTTGTTATCGTTCACTAATTTTGTAGCTGTAATAGTTTTCAACTTTGCTGATCTATTCCACTGTTGCTGCTCTGACCAGTGGTTGCTCGTTTTCCCTTTGCACCAAAGAATAGCATTGTTTGTAACAGGACAAACTGATGGGGGTCTATAATTTAAAGCTTTTCACCTTTTTATTTAACCAGAGTGTATTTTTTGGTCACTGACTGTAGCTCCGTGTAAGGCACAGCACGGTACAAAAATGTTTATTGTCAGTAGGGTGCGTATTCATGCGTACGAGCGCACGTGTGTGCCGCTTTTCACAACATGAAAGTCATGTTTAAGAATTCCTTCTCGCCATATACGAGTTGACGGCAATGCCTGACGTCTGGCGGGTAGGCAACCGCTCGCACGATGTTCAGAGTCGTCGCAGGGCAGTTCACCACAACTAATCACACAGTACAGATGTAATATAACGCAGCCTCAGAATTTCGGTAGACCGAAGTGAACTGAGTAGCCAAGGTCTACCGAAATATGTAATTGTGTCAGAGAATAACAACAAGCAGAAATAGTGTCCGCGGAATGAATAATAAATGTAAAAGTGAAGTATCAAAACAGTGTTTGTGAGAGTGAAATAGAAAGATGGCGGAATAGTCTGATTAACAGTTTTGTATATTTCAAATAATAAAGAGTTCTTTAATGAAATGAGGGGTATTAAGGAATTGTACAGAGTAAGAGTGTGTGTGAGTGTGAAAAATATCCAAGTACTGGTTAGAGAAAAGAAATTAGTATAAGAAAATTTTACATAATAGGAATAAGAAAAAATAAATAATGATTTAAATTGTAATCTTTTTGAAAGCATACATAAGATGTGGAAGATAATTTTAATAAACAAATGTAGTAATTGAGAGTCAATATTATTATGCCGTAAAACCCAGCAACCACTTTTACAGGTCACAAGTTCGTACATAGAACCCTGGATCCAAGCAAAGGTAAGAACGAAAATATAAAAAAGGGGAATTTGAATTTTTGGGTGGTTTCAATTGTTTTAAATAATTATTAATCAGTACTGATTGTCTCAATGGCGTCCGAACAGGGACGGTTTGTATAAATTTATTATATACGAACTGTACCTACTTGTGAAGGTAAAAGTGAGAGTGCTGGAGGTTAAGTTGTATTGCGTATAAATTACGTACAAATAAGTGTTATGTTATGCTATAGTTAAGTGAGGGATAAAATAATTGTAAGTGTGAGTTTTTGTTTTGTATATGAAAATCTCATAATTTAAAACATGGAAAATACCGAGAGTAAAATTAACGAAACTGACGTAACCGTCAGTGATGAATCGGAAAATAAATCGATGTTTGTAAACAAAGAAAATATGCGACTGAGTCAGCTGAGAGAAACGACTCAGGAATCCAAACAGATGTAATGCTAGCAAATGAAAGTAATTTTACCGAATCAAAAATAATGAGTGAAGTTGAAATTCATTCAACGCCAATTTCAATTAATCAAAATAAGAAATCTGATGACGATATGTTAAAACATTTGTATGGTATGGTGTGTAGCAGTTTAGAAAAACAAGATAGCAATTTTAGTGAACTAAGAAGGGATATTAACATAATATTTGATGTACAGAATAATAAATTCGAAAGCAAGTTTGATGAACAGAGTAGAAATTTTGAGGAGGTAAATGTTAAATTTGATGAACTTAAAACTGATATCAACGCTGTAAAGAATAAATGCGAAAGTAAGTTCAAAGAGGTAGAACGAAATATTGAGAAAATGAAAGAGTGGAGAACAGATATAGGTAAGTGTGATATAAATGAAAATAACGAAATAACAGATGACAATGGTGTCAGAACAGGTGAGAATAATGATGGTGGTACGAATAGTAATCAGGTGAAAAGTGACGAGGTAAGTAATAACTATAAAATTGATAGTGAGATAGTGTTGAATATGAATAATAATAAAGATGTAGTTGAGAATAAGATATCTATGGGTGATACATTAAGTAATATTAGTGAAAATGAAAGTGGAAAGTTATTTGAAGTTAGTAACGAAGTGTTAGCGAGTGTTGATGAAATTGAGAGAGAGTGTGAAGAGAGGTTAAGTTGGCAAAGGGCAAATTTTCCCTGTTGTTTAAATGGAGTAAAGACTCCACTAGTGATTTATGAGGACAGAGTTTCCTCCAGTGTGAGAGACGAGGTGTCTCTAAGTAGGTCCCCTGTGTATTAGAGTTCCCTGGAAAAGCCAGGATGTGTTATGATAACGTTGTGTTGTTGCCCTTTGTGTGGATTAAGAGAGAGAAAGGAAAATGGGGTAGTGTAAGCGATTTTGAGAGAGTGAGAGTGAGAGAAATAGAATTATTCAGCAGTAATTTTTTTGTTTAGTCTGAAGGTGTATCAGGGGTTGAAATCCATCAAGACTTTCATCTTTGAGGTTCCTGCCATCCTCCATTCTCATAACATGTCCGGCCCAACGCAATCTTTGTATTCTTATAAATTTTGAGACTGTTATCTCTATATATTTGATACAGTTCATTGTTGTATCTCAGTTTCCATGAGCCATTTTCTTGCATTGGGCCTATAATGCGTCTGAGGATTTTCCTTTCAAAGGTGTCTACTATGTCGGCTGTTTTCTGTGTGATTGTCCATGCCTCACACCACAAAGGAATATACTACTGGTGAAAATGATCACACTAGTGTTACGTATGAAGAAGGAGCCAGACTCCCATATGAACATATGCAGGACAGCATGTTAACAGTTGCTGGTCCACGTTGTTAAAAATCTCCAGAAACTTATAGTCTCAAACTTTCCCTTCAAAACTACCACCTACGTGGCCCTCTCAGAGTGAGTGATACTAGAGATGTACCGACTAGTCGGGTAAGCCGACTAGTCGGCAAAAAAGCCGATTAGTCGGCCTAAAATTTGTATGTCATTACATTAATAAAATTAGTAACCTTAAATTAATATAATAAGGCACAGACAAAAATACGTGTTTTATACCATTATGATCATTTTAGTCAGTCACATTTCTTGTTTACAGTTATTACTTACTAATAAAAAACTAAAACTTATAAGTTTAATAAAACAACTTAAGCGTTTAGTTAACATAAACTCAGCATTAATATAAACACAAAAACGTCTATGTTAAATCAACATTGTTAATCATTTTTTTTCCTTTGGATTAACAATTATAAATATGAACAATCGTTATACTTAATTAAGTCTCAGTAAGTACTAAAGTTTGTAACCACGTAATTTTAGTCTTTCTTCACCTTTTTCTGTCATAATTAGGGATTAGTTGAATGTGTCATAATATTGGTTATTAAACTAAAGTGTAATATACATAATAACAATAACATCATCAGTAATAACTAATTTGAAATATTCAAATACAGTAAACTCCCGATTATTCATGGAATTGGGTGGCGCTTCAACCGTGGATAAGCCAATTACGTGGATAATCTGCAAAATGGCCGGAAAAGACACAAATCAACACGAAAATGCTTTTGAACAATTTTTATTTACAGGAGGAGGTCTACAAATACAATTATGACTTAATAAACAGTAGTTTTATGTACTTACAAGTTTGTTGGTTTACTTTTTCACACAAAAATCGGTCAACTGTTTTTGTTTTTTCGTGATAAAACATCTCTTCTTTATTTGTGATTGAAGTTTTTTTAACAACATTTTGTTACAAAGTAATGCATCGTCTTGTTCTTCCAGATATTGAATGAGCCCATCAATGTGTGCTAAAGCTGCGTCATGGCTCACTTGCTTCTGCGTCTTATCCTCTTATTCTTCCTCACTCTCCTCCAAAACCATACCTAATGCTTCACCTATGATCTGTTCATCTGTAAGATGTTCAAAGCCTGGATCATTGGCGTCACAATTAATCCACTCAACGATGTTATCTTCATCGACGTTACCTCCTCCAGTAACAGATTTCGCTAAATTAGCCAAATCACAAGCAGAAACTTCTTCTTCTTCCTCTGCAGACTCTACCAAAGTATTTTCCACATTTGGTAAAACCTTCCTCCAGGACTTTACTAACGTAGATTGCTTAACTGACTCCCAAGCAGTGTTTATGTCATAAATGCTGTCAACAATCGTGTAATCTTTCCAGAAGCCCTGAAGATCATTCCCCTCTTCAATCCTTTTTTCAGTAAGTTTGACCTGTATTTTTTTTTTTTTTCATTGAAGCAATTACACCCTGGTCCATGGGCTGGATAAGAGCTGTGACATTGGGAGGCAAAAACTTGACAAAAAAATTTCCATTTTCCGATTTAAAAACACTTTCCCCTGGGTGGAACGGGGTGTTGTCAATCAGCAATACAGCTTTCTGGGGTATGTTTTGAGACTTGAGATGCTCTCTAACTTGAGGAATGAAGTTTTTTTCAAACCAGTCTTTAAATATTTGTTGGTCCATCCAGCCTTTTTTTTGGTTGAAGTAGTGTACTAGGAGGTTTTCAATCCTTGTCCCTTTAAAAGACCTCCGTTTTTTTGATTTTCCAATCACTACTAGTTTTAGTTTTTGAGATCCCGTTGCATTTCTGCACATCATTATTGTTATGCGTTCTTTACTGGATTTATGTCCTGGAGCTTGCTGCTCACTTTCAAATGCCAGTGTCAGCAAACATTTCCACAACAGCTCCGACTCATCAGCGTTGTACACTTGTTCATAAGAAATTCCCTCTGACTGAAGAAACTGTTCAAAATCAGTTTTGAAATTTTCCGCTGCCTGTTTGTCGCCACTTAATTTCTCACCGTGAAGCCCAATTTCCCTTTTCCCGTGGCATTTAAACCTTGTCAACCACCCTGATGATGTGTCAAATGTTCCCTCTAAACCTAGCATTTCAAAAAACTGTTTTGATTTTGCAGCAACAATAGACCCTGAAATAGGAGTTCCCTCACTTCTCACTTGACTCACCCACTCTAAAAGTGCCGCATCTAGTTCTTCATAAGTGCTAGTTTTCATGGTTTTTCTTTTTTTCATTGATGAGGAGTTGTCTGATGTGGATGCAAATTGCATTAATTTATCCTTTTGTTTAAAAATGTCCCTAACAGTGCTTTCTCCTATTCCATACTGCAAGCTCATTTGCTTTTTCGACGCACCATTTTCAATATTTTTAATCAATTCTAGTTTCTCTTGAATTGATAAGACCACTTTTTCCCTTTTTTCAGTCATTTTTCAATAGTAGTGTAAACTAAAATCACGTACAACAATTTAAACACACACGCGAACTGCTAATCGACACGTGCACACAGGTTGACAGAAACGCACAAACTGATGCGTGAGTTATGAGAACTGGAAGTGGTGAATGAAGGGGTAGGAGGGGAGGCAATAAGGTGCCAGTGACGAGCAGTGCCAATGACCTTGGCTGATTGACTTCCACTCACCCCGACTGATGGTTGTCGCTCTAAAAATAGCTTCTGCACCTGCCGATCGTGACTCATGCATTCTCTCTCAACGTGTGCTTCCATTTCCATTCTCTATGTTTCGCTGTAACGTTTAATTGTAGGCCTAATTTTATAACTTATTCTACTGTTGTAGGTTTTCTTTTAATACCGTAATTTATCGTCGCAAAAAAAAAAAGGAAAGGAAGACCGCGGATAATCCACAAAGCGGATAATCGAGAGTTTACTGTACTTATATAATTTAAATTTCTGTATTTATTAAAGGTAAATTGTGATAAAGAAATGTCAGATTTTTGGCTCATTCAGGAAGAAGCTGACTTCTGTTTGTCTCATAAATGTTTCCAGCCTCAGAGAGAAGCCTCTCACTATATACTGTGCTGGCTGGACAACACAAGTATACTTTAGCAATACGTGCCATCTCAGGGTATCGCATACAATTTTGTTGCCATCACATGAACGGATTGTCATTTCGGTTTATTACCGGCGATGCACAGTATGCCTCAAGTTCATAAGCTGAAGAAGATTTTTCGTCGCCCTCAACCTTCTTTGATACTATTTCTTGGTAACACTCCCAAAAATTACGGTGAACTCTAACTTCTGATTGAGAGATTGAAGAGTTTAGTGAATCGTTATCTGCATTTACTTTTTCAGAATCATTTCTTTCATTTGAACTATTTTTTAGTGCTTCTAGTAAGAACTGGGATTTCACTTTATGCACATTTTCTGCTTCGAAAAATTGTAGTTTGTACCTTGGATCTAAAAGTGTTGCGAGTGTAAAAATTTAATAATCTTCTAACTTGAACCTTCTTTTCAAGCCATTTTCCAATTCAGTTTTCAATTGTATTATTTCCTCATTTTCATCAGTATAACTTTCAATGTACCTTACTTTAAGATGAGGAATGCCTTCGGAAATTGATGAACAGGCAGAGCTAATGATTTTGGTCACTTCTTCAAATGGCTTTAGTAAAGCGATACATTTTTCAAGAAGCTTCCATTCGTAGGTCAGCAGATGATCGATTTTGACACTGTGCTCAGTTATATATAAAGAGACTATACGTTTTTGTTCTGCTAACCGAGATAACATATAGTATGTTGAATTCCACCTGTTCGGAACATCTTGAACAAGCTGATGATTTGGTAAATTTAGTTCTTTTTGTATATTGTGGAGTTTCTCTTGTGCTGGTCCTGAATGGTTAAAATGAGTAACAATTCGTCTCAAATTTGTTATAACTTGTGCAATAGTTTTTTCAACTTTGAGGACATCGTTGATCACCAATTGATGTATTGATTCCGTATATGTATACATACGTATACACTATTACGTATACGTATAGATCACCAATACATATTGATTCCATGTATGTATGAAACACAGAACTGCCTGGAAACTGGAATCATCAATTGCTTTGACTATATTTCTGCCGTTATCTCGCACTATAGCATGTATTTTGGTTGGATTGATATCCCATAAAGTAGGTATTTCTTCTAGATGTTGTTTTATATTATCAGCCGTGTGCAAACCAGAAAAATGTTTCATTTGTAATACTGCATGTTGAAGTTGGAAGTTGTCGTTTAACTAGTGACCAGTGAAACTTAAAAAGCTTTGTAAATTGTTGGTGTTTGTCCATAAATCTGTAGTGACAGAAATTGCGATGGTACTGACAATTCCTTTTTTTATTTCAGCTTTCGTCTCCGAGTAAATATAGGGTACAATATTGTCGGAAAAATATTTTCTACTAGGCAAATTATACTTTGGTTTTAATTTCTTCATCAAACTAGTGAAACACTTATTCTCGACTATAGAGATTGGTTGGTTGTCAAACGCAATCATCTTACCAATAGAAATATGTATTTCCCTCGATCTCGAATCGTCAATTGACCACTTCACAGCTATGGATTCCTGTATCGTTTGTTGAGATAGTTGACATTTAACAGCAGAAGTTGACGCAACCGATGCCTGTGACGGTGAAAACTGAGACGGAGATGGTGACGCTCCATGGAAGAACTCTTTATCACGGCAGTTAGCTGCGCCATCAACTCACTATGTTTGTATTTAATATGATTAGTCATACTAGTGTTATTGGCCGATTTACCAACACCACCACACGAAATCACTGCTTGATATTGATTACATTTCACTGTACTCACTTCACCTACTATCTGATCAAAAAATGTCCAAATACGTGATTTTCGTCGCGACATTATGATTAAAAAGCTATGTTTTTATTTTCTACACGGAGACAAATAATTTTATGCACTACGCAAACAAAGCAAACTCGTGCACTGACCGGCAGCAACTTGTGAAAGAGGCCTCGTGTAGGGGAGAACTTGCCGCGTCCGAACCCCACATGAATCAACGAAGACGCACGAAGTGTTTTCACACGCTTTTATGAGCAGATTCAAAATAGTCGGTAGTTGGCTAGTTGGCCCATCTCTAGTTGATACACATTAGACCAGGAATGAAAGCAGTGGTGCATGAGTGTCTTGTTCAACAAAAGCAGTTTTTCTGGGGGCATAAAAAAGCATGTGTATCAATGTAGCAAATGCAATGAACCATGTTGTTCTGATGAATATAAAAACTGTACCTGTATCTTAGATAATTATTGACTCACACTCATGTTTACTACTGAGTCATATATAAATGTGTATTGCCAAGCAATGAGTTATTCATATAACATCTGTGTTGGTCAGTTATTAACATTATTTATAAAAATTAAAATGTTTGTTTATGCAGAACAGTTTGAAGCATCTCAGGCTGAATTAGTAAGGTTGAGAGAAGAATGTGTTCAGTTGCGCGGTGTATTAGCAAACCAGACTCGAGGATTAAAGAGCATTGCATCGTCAAATTATGCTGTGGCAGATGTTGATATGTCACTGATTAATGAAGATGGTGAACTAGTTTTGGCTTTTGAAGCACAAAAGAAAATTACCAGGTTTGTCTCTTTTGCTTGAAAATGCTGTGTATTTAGTTGAAGTAATTGAAGTTATAGAATTTTCATCCTAAAATGGTGCCATATTTTAGTTTTGTTTTTTAACATACTTCCAGATCAGGAAAAATGTTTGTATCATTAAATTATAACACTAATAGTTTGTGAATTTTTAAAATAATTTTTGTAACCACATACATTAATTGTATTTTCTAGTATTACGATTACTATTTAACTTGTCTAATATTATTGTCACTCGTGTTTAATAGTAACTATTTTTTAGTACTGTTACTAGTTTAATATAGTCTACTATTACTAGCCTGAAGGAGTAATATTCTTGAATATTCTGTAATTTTTTTAATAGCGCATGTGACCAATGCTGTGTGTGTGTGTGTGTGTGTGTGTGTGTGTGTGTGTGTGTGTGTGTGTGTGTGTGTGTGTGTGTGTGTGTGTGTGTGTGTGTGTGTGTGTGTGTGTGTGTGTGTGTGTGTGTGTGTGTGTGTGTGTGTGTGTGTTAATGGCAAAACTTGGTTAATTCAGTGTCAAAGCGACTATGTACAAATTTTAATTATCAAAGAATTGTAAATGGTGAACCACCTGTTAGGTTATTTAGCCAGACAGAAGCCTGTTTCTCATCATCATCTTCAAGGATTAAACCAAGGATGGTTTGTTCTGGTCTCAAATAGGCAAAGATTAGAGTTGGTTACTCCAGCGCTTCCTCGGATATCCCACACCTGTCCGTCCCTTCGGCTTATAGTTCCATAGTTGTTTGGGGATGCGCGGCAGTCATCCATTCGGCAAAGATGTTCCCACCAATTTAGCCAATACTGGGTGATCCTGTCAAGTGTACTCTTAATATTCAGTTCCTGTCGTACATATGTGTTTCTTCTATGATCATGGAGAGTATATACTGCCATGTGCCTGAGAAATCTCATTTCAGCAGCTTGGATGCAACTGATTGGACCCATAAAGAAGTGTCTTAAGAGCCATCACCTTGTAGAATTTTAGGCATATTCCTTTACTAGCTGACTTAAGGGTTCATCAAATGGTTCTGCACATAAGGTTGAACTTAAGCAACTTATTCACAACGTCATTGCTTGCATTATAAGACACACTGTAGCCCAGGTATTCAAAATTGAGAAGCCTGTCTTTGTTTTGTATAATTTACTTTTCCCACTTGTCAGTTGTTTTATAGCATGATTTTTATAGTACAATATGAATCTCAAATTCCATCGAATAATTGCAGTCCTCATATTGATGTGGTAAGACTGTCATCTCCATCTCACCTAGTTGATGGTGGTTTGTTTAATTTTCCCCCACAGTATGTACCCAGCTTCGATGCCTCTTCAAAGATTGTTCTTCTCCATGTGACGTTCAGTTCCCCATCTGTTGCGAAAATCTTGTGGATCCCATTCAGTGGCATGTCACCAGTTTCCCAGCCATCCTGATTTCTTTCTTTATATTTCTTTTTCAGTTGATTTCTGGTTTGTTTTTCTCTGACTTGTGGCCAGAAAACATGCCCTGTTCTGTATAAACATCTGTTGATTTTCCTGGTAATGATGTTTGTGATAGAATCACAATTGTTTCTGATAGTACAGCGTATGATAGTACAACATGGCTCTCAAATACCATTGAATATCTTTGGGATATCCAGTTGATGGTGTTACCACTGTAACCTGATTGTTTAGATATTTCTAGAATAATTGAAAGCCTTAGGAATTTTAAAGAATAATGTTTTAAATTTCTCAGATGGAAGGGACTGTGACCCCCTTAGAAAAAATTCATCGTTTGCTAGTGCTTCTGGCCAGAGATGACTATGCATCTATGTATAAGTAAATTATCAAGCTTCTGTAAAGTGGTCACTTACCAGTTCCCAAACCGTTCGGATATCTTCAAATTTAACAGTCAGAAAAGCAACGATATGCTGAGTTTGTCGTCTTAGTGGCATATAAGTTCACTAGATCTGGATAAAGTGCTGTTCATATTGTTTTACAAATTCCTTCATACATCCAGCCAGTTACTATAGTCTTGGGAGGACATACATGTTCAATCACAAACTGCAAAGTATACTGGATTTAATACAGCATTACTTTTAACATTATACAATTTATTCAGTTCACAGTTTTGGTTGTGATATACAGATTTCTCATCCTTGCAAGAAACGAATAAAAGTATGAATTGGAAATGAAAGCGTAGTAAATAGTTGTGCAAACTGATCTGCGATTATTTTTATGGTACATTGCAGAACATTTTGTTTCTGCCTACCATAAATCAGTGCACTTGCAATGTGCTTCTCTTTGGCCTGATTTGTAGTGTTTGGTAAGTGTTAGAGCTGTCTGTACACTGATTTTTGTTTTGTATTTATTCAGATATATACATTATCCAGAGGCACTATATGATTTTCTACAGCTTGTTTTGCAGTACTGCGTAATACTTTACACCTCATCAACATTGTTTAGGTGATTATCGTAACAATTCCTTACAATCACCAATTGTGGTAATGACCAAACATATTACCACTGGACACATGGCCTTGAGTAGGAGGGAACTTTAGTTTTCGAATATGTAATTTGTACTAACGGTTTTTAAATAGTTTAGTAAATGCTTGTAAATCAATAAAATCATAATAAAACAGTAATTAATGAACATCTCATTATTTTTTGCCATTACCATAAAGCCTTTGTAAACGTATTATTCTTTAAATAAACTGGGCATTGTGTTCTATAAACCATAAAAACACATAAAGTTTGGAGTACTTCATTATATTGTACTTTCTAAAGAGTAGACATTTTCTTTCTGTCTATATATTTCAATCCCTGGATCTTGTACGAATTGTTTCTTTTATTTGCTATTCTGTCAGTGTTATCATTTGTTTGTATGGACATTATTATTTTCTGTTCGTACGGAATTTTTATTTTGGACTTTGTGTAACAGTATGATTGATCAGTGATTGGTATACGTATTATGACAATAGAGGTAAGTACACTCACATCCAACAAGTAATTCACCACAACATACATCAACAGGAATATGAAAAGGTAGCTCTCTCTGCACACTTTGCCACTGCTTGGCAGAAACAGTAAGGTGTGACCAACATTGATCATAAATCATCCAAATATTTTCTGCTTGGCCAAACTCTCCCTGCCTTCCCCAACAGTTTTATAAAAAACATTCAGAAAACATTCAGAATGAATCGGAACACACAGCTTATAAATTTTCTTTTTCTTTTCTCATGACTTTTATAAATTTCCTTTTGTCTTTATTTCCTCCAAAACTTCAACATTTGTTTACTTTCCTTCTTCTCTTCCAAGATAAGAAAGCTGTTACAAAATATATATGCAAATATAAGTGCCGAAATATGTTTATAAATAAGTAGTAGTTGAAACAAGATCAGTGCAGTTTTATTCTTAAACAAGAATCCAAATGTTAATACTATTTATCTGAACTCTTTCTGAATGTGTAGACAATTAGAAGATGAAATACAAGAAAGCCAGAGAAAGTGGAACAGGGAAAAAGAAGAACTTGAAGCAGAACTGGCTCGGCTTAGTTCTGCTAATGATATCTTTAATGACTTGACTAGAAGTCCTCAGACACAGATCGAAGCCTATCTGCAGAGTGAACTTACCCGAGTAATTGGAGAAAATCTGGTATGTCCTATTTGTATTTATAAGAAATAAAGAAATCTCAGCCGTATCTTGTTTTTTGTGTGGTGTTTAATTTGATTTGCTTAGTCACAATGTTTTGAACTAGAGTATTTTTGCACCATAAGTTATTAACCTTACAAGCAACCTATAATTTCTGTAGAGGCAAGGGAAATTTTACCATTTTGCATGGTTAAAATAAAAGTCATAAAGTTGCTATTTTTAGTCAGACTATGTCATGCTATATATCAAATTAAAGATAATATTGTTACGACGGTGTAACTGATCATCGTATAGTACAGTGGAAAACAAAATACAAGACACCAATGAAATCACTAATAACCAGCTTTAATTATTACAATTAATAATTTGTAATCAACAAGATAGTCTCTTACATCACTTCAAGTAAAAATTGTCCACCGCAATAATAATGTCAACTACAAAGAATTCCATATTAATTAGAACACAACAACACTTCGCTACAAATACTCGATCCACACTAAAGAAATCGCTCAACACCACTGAACTCATAAGCCAGCTGCTATGGCTTTTTATAGGTAGCCCACGCCTTCTAGAAAAATCTTCCATCCTCAATGTGAACGCCACTTAATGGTGATGCTAATAATGCATATCTCAAGTGGCCTCTTGAAGTATCTAGAACAAACTTGAAAGCAGCCTTGAATGATGCGCACCTGCCACACTAGGCGGGGGACAGGTCGGGGACGCTCTCGGCTCTTCTACGCGGTTCGATGCGATTGTTGTTACAATGTTAGGGAAATTCACTACAGAACATAAATGTGTTTGAATACTTGATGTACTGAAACTTTTTGATTCAGTAAATACTCTTTTTTGTTGAAAGAAAACATTATTATTAAAATGGACATCAATCACAGAAAGATAGGAACACCATTGCACTCCATTATATACAAAATCTGTTTCACTTTGAAAATTTTCAAATGCTTAATACAACTGTGCATAACTGATAGTATAGTCCCAGTCATTCATGACTTCTGTTCACGTTTTCTTTTTTTACACTTTGATTACTCAATAGACATAGTTTCTTGAAAATATTAAGATAAACAAAATTAAAAATACTTGAAAAGCATTACAAACAAACACAATTCACAGTAAATATGTAAAACATAACTTAATTGCTGTCCCATTCTGGTTTACAAGCAATCCATAGCCTCTACTGGTGAACTGATTTGTATGACTACGTCAATCAAATGTGTGGCCAAATATTTGTATTTGCACATCTTGTAGCACAAAGTGTGTAGTGTTATTTCATTAATGCAGTTAATGAAAATCTTGTACTCGTTTCTATGGCAAAGCAAGAAACTGATTTAATTACATTTTCTGCAACTTTAATAGACACATACTCACTAAAGTGGAGTTTTAGAAAATTCATACAAAACATTTAACTTGTGTCTACAGATAATAGGAAATAATTGTACTGGTTTCCTGTTATCTTTTTTATTTGTGTTACAATGTAGGCCTAAGACGTCATCTTATTGTTTGAGGACTTTGTTTTTTGATATGTAACTATGATGTTCCTGCACTTCCGTTGTTATTACAATAATATAAGTAACAAGTAATGAGTTTCTTTTGTTTTAGTTTTTGTAGTTTTATACACAAAAATCTAAACCACCTCTTCAAACCTGCCAGAACCCCCCATCCCAGAAGCAAATTCTGGTGTGCCACTGGTTTATTTAAACTGTTATTGAAGGTGTCGCTGATGATTTCTCTGGGTTTAAATTATTTATTCCACTGTTTAATAACAGAAGTCAATGTGATCATTGTGGCAGTATTCATTACTGCATATGACTGCTGTTGATGATCTTCATCTGAACATCTTCCAAATATTGTAGTTTACCTTCTGAACCAGACCTGTCATACATTTCATTATCTATCTCTATATTTCATTGTTATCGAGATATCTGTCGCTCATTATTAGTAATATTATAATATTCTCTAAACTTTACCACACTATAAAATATATAACTTATAATTAGAACACAGGACAACACAGAATTACACTGTTTGTACCAATTGTATGAAAATGCAAACTTCTTCTGTTAGCCGATAAGTTACATACCATTATAGATAATGTTCTTGATCATGTGTGTGTGTGTGTGTGTGTGTGTGTGTGTGTGTGTGTGTGTGTGTGTGTGTGTGTGTGTGTGTGTGTGTGTGTGTGTGTGTGTGTGTGTGTGTGTGTGTGTGTGTGTGTGTGTGTGTGTGTGTGTGTGTGTGTGTGTGTGTGTGTCCAAAGGAGCAAGAAACATGTCCAAATGATCGGCTGAAAGTTTATTTGATAAAATGTACATTTTATGTATGTAAAACATACCAGTGATCATGTATAGAATTTTTCTGTCAATAATTGTTCAGAACATTACTCTTTCTGATCAGGAATTACAAGAGAAACAAGAATTGCTGGCTGAAAAGTGTAGGCGTCTGAAGAAGCAATTAAGAGAACTTACAAAGAAAGTGAAGGAACCACAAGGTATATAATATATATGTTAGCATACGTGTTGAGAATATATATTAGTTCATATATTAGAGAATATATGTATTAGTAGATAGTGTTCTAAAACATAACTGATATTAACTTGTATAAATAAATAAGTATATATTAGTATTCAAGAATAGATTATTTCTACAAGTATATCTTAATTTTTATCTGTATATATAAAAACCTGATGCACATTTCACAGAACAATCTGATTACCAGAAGTTTCAATGTGAATTGAAGTAATTAACATTGAATAATATTGAAACCTCTGATGATACTGATTATTCTGTGAAACGTGCATCACGTTTTTGTATATACATATAAACATTAAGATATACTTGCAGAAGTAATCTATTCATGAATACTAACATACAAATACTGCAACAAAATAAAATAATAAAAGTTTCTTGAAAAGAATATATATATATATATATATATATATATTACAACGCTACCTTTCGTCTAACACAATTATCTAATATTTGTGATGTTAGATAAAAAGTTACTTACCAGTGATATTACTTTACCTGGGCGCCAGAACAAATCCCAAATACAAATGACACGGTTTCAGCTTAGCTCAGCGCATGGAGACACTCTTTCTCAGGATTCGTTCAGTGATTGTGGTTTTCAAGGGGAATCGTTACAAACAACACTTTAAGATTTCTTGATTATTTTAATGAACGTTTAATTAATTATTTTTAATCTTTAAATTGTTAATGGTAGGACTTGATTCTACCCTAACACTTATAATTATTGAGCGAGTGTGAAAAGTAATGATTAAGACGTTCAAACAACCTATAGCTCTTATCTGGTTTGATTAAGAGATTTCTATCTCCCAAACCAGTGTTAAAGAACAGGTCTGCAATAATTTGCACGTCCAATACTACACACTACTTTCCATTCAACACTCCTATACTATATTAGAGCTAATCTTATAGTTAAAATACAAAGTGTGCTTTTCTTAGTGTCCTTTTAAAATTGTTTATTGTTTTATTTTTTGTTTAGTGCTTATTTCATTGATCAATGAATCTATTTCTTACTGTTTGATGCGTTGACCGAAGATAGGAATCCGTAGAGGTCCTCCTTTTGATGGTGTTGCACAGAAGAATGGATGTTGATCAATGATGTTGAAGATGCCCTGGCAATTACAGATGCTGTAGCCTTCTCTAGCACAGGTCCTTCACGGCTGATGCTTAATTAATTAATTATTTAATTAATTAACGGTTGTTTTACGCAGCGAGTGTTATTGAACGTTATGTATTCATCTACACTGCGGACTACTTTTCGAATTAGAACTTAATTTGCACTTTTGCATGATTTAAAAATTTCTGTATGTGAATTATACACATCTAGTGTGTTTAAGTACCGAACGAAGAGTGGTGATACCCCTCGCTTTGAGCTGGCGTCAGTTTAAAATACGGGCTGCTGATTGGTTGTACAAATAAATCATGCGTTTTTCCAGTTTTGACAATCTTGAACAGGTCGGTCAAACACTCTGTGACAGGTTCCAAACGGCAGAGAAATTCTTGTCAAAATCGTACTTCCTGTATTTGCAAATTGATTGATTACAGGTATTTGCAAATGTGTTTGCAAAGATCTGGCCACAGAATATTGTTGCTTAGGTCTTTATCTGTGTGTGTGTGAAAACACCTTATTCCTACGTAGCATAATTCTCTCGTTATTCCTGTTGGCGTGCGTCATCCGTATAACTTCTTCAGTTGTTAATTATGTTAACTGAGATTGCGGCTACTTATAAAGCTTTTCTTGCTGAATACAATGCTGTTTTCAGAATTGCCGTATATTTATAACTTTTGAAGTTATCACAGGTTGAACTGATAATTTGCTTTGAGTAAAATAACATGTTTGAACTGGATTCTGATGTGACGTGGTTAGAGTGAGATGGCTGCGATTATACGCTCTCTCTCTTTCTTACGGGGTTACACTCGTACCGTCTATAGCTTTCATATAACGCTCTGATAGGACGCTATTATGAATCGTTATAATATATATATATATATATTATATATATAATGTGCAAATGAAATGAGGCTCTTAAAATAATAACCAATAATATAATGAAATTGTTAGAAACATAAAGTGTATTACCCTTTCGAATCTGTTTCATGCAGCTGCCTAACACAGTGCTGTAGGTTATTTTCTGAAATCTTTGTAACCAGATCCATAGTTTTTTTCTCCTCCTCCCCTACTAAAAGTAATTTTTTTTTTATTTGCACAAATGAACAATAGTGACATTAAGCATGCCATAAACTGTTTCATGAAAGCAAAATTCAAAGCAAAACTTAAAGCTATTGTCCACAGTTTCAGCCTCTCCATTACTCTCTGTTTTAGCTTAGTCAGAACTTAAAAAAATGATGAAACACTCTAAGTGTTCCATTTAGTCATAATCGTGCCTTCATGCCAAAAAAATAATAGTATTAATAAAATTAAAAGTTTTGATTACCACCTGAAATGTCGACTCATCTGCTCCAGTAGTCCTTTGGTATAGCGATTGGCTCTTAAGTTCCAGAGTAGTAGTGAAAAATTTATATTCTACTGTCATTGTAATGATTTGTTTACAGAATGAATGATATGTAGCATTGGGTGATGTTACCTGGTACTGAATTCTTTTGTTTTCAATTAATGGTACCACAACAGGTAACAATGGCAGTACCACTTCTTTATCTTCAGCCAGCTCATTTGTTTCCGCCCTTTATCATACCCTCGTTTTTTCTGCTGCCATTAGTGTGTTAAAATGAGTTCAAACCATCTTTCTTGTATTGACCAATGATATTCAGCATCTTTCTCTTTTCAACAGCTTTTATATTACTGTTTACTATCAACTTAATCTATAATCCATGCTCTGTGACAGTCTTTTTTTTTCCAATAAAATCTCTGTATTTAAACACTGACAAATATTTACTAAAATTTATTCAGAAAAATAATGTTAGTATAATTATCTTGTTGGTACATCCTCTTCGTTCACTTTTTTAAATATTATATATATATATATATATATATATATATATATAATCTTTCACTATGAACTTACTTTATGGTCTTTTTCCCATACGTTTCAACGTGGTGTACGTCTTCTTCAGTGGGACTAAATACTGAATGTCTTTACAGAGTAACGGTTATTTCAACGTGGTGTACGTCTTCTTCAGTGGGAGTAAATACTGAATGTCTTTACAGAGTAACGGTTATGGACTATAGGTGTGTGTGGTGGGGGTTGATGGTGGGAGGGAATTGGCGCTGGGGTTCAAATTGTGTGTTTGGATATGTTGTTTGGTTGTAGTGCGTGATATCTGTATATTTCAAATTGTTCTGCTGTATCCAAACACACAATTTGAACCCCAGCGCCAATTCCCTCCCACCATCAACCCCCACCACACACACCTATAGTCCATAACCGTTACTCTGTAAAGACATTCAGTATTTACTCCCACTGAAAAAGACGTACACCATGTTGAAACGTATGGGAAAAAAACCATAAAGTAAGCTCATAGTGAAAGTTTATATATATATATATATATAATATTTAAAAAAATGAACGAAGAGGATGTACAGCAGAACAATTTGAAATATACAGATATCACGCACTACAACCAAACAACATATTAAATGAACAATTACATTATAGATCACACATACTTTTCGATACACTGATCCAAACACACAATTTGAACCCCAGCGCCAATTCCCTCCCACCATCAACCCCCACCACACACACCTATAGTCCATAACTGTTACTCCATAAAGACATTCAGTATTTACTCCCACTGAAGAAGACGTACACCACGTTGAAACGTATGGGAAAAAAACCATAAAGTAAGTTCATAGTGAAAGTTTATATATATGTATGTTAGTATATTTTTTCCATTCAATCCTCTTCTGAATAAACTCTGCATTTTTATTATCTTTTTTTTTTATTGTTGCGATTGAAGCTAAATAAACTTAAGGTCTTTTCAGTAAGCATGAGAAAAAAATCTTAAAATAGTATGGTTTATCTAAACCAAACACAATGGGTGTTTATAACAGCATAAGTGTTCAGTAAAACCCCCAAAAAATTAATAATGACTTCAAATTATATATACACAATGACAGTAACTTTTGCACCAGGACAAATGGCACCAATCATACACCTCTTCGTTTTTTGTGGCCCTTAGAAGGGCCGTGTGGTGAGGACGCTAACTGTGATGTATGTTCCGCCCGAGCCATGCTGTGATGTTCGGGGGCTGCACCTGCTGTTCGTGGTGTACTGCAGTCCTCCTCTTCTTTCGGCAGCGGTATGTAGAACCTGCTGCCATCCCAGTCAATGCCCATCGCTGGTTCTTCTTTTTTCACAGGACAAGAAAGCAAAGAAAGTCCATTCTTCTCTTCTTCCTTTTCCTTGTGGGTGGCTTCGCATCGTCCGATGGAATCACAATTTTTTCCCAGCCACGATCTTCTTATTCCTAATTTTTGCCAGTTGCAGTGAACCTATTAGATGGCTGCTATATTCCGGTCTGTTCTGAATGGGGCGCTGTAAACTCGTCCATATGCCCGCCAGGTGTTACCGGTGACCTCTCGGCTGGTACCGGGAGCAGATGTTTGCCTCGCTGCCATCACAAAATATAAACAAACGCCCAGCAGAATGTAAGCAAACATGCACAACTTGGCAACTGTTGAAATTGTTACAGTCTGAATGCAAAAACAAAAGTAAATAGCAGGAAACCTTCTACACTCTTTCTGTGGCATGTTGTTAAGACAAAGTATTTGAACACATTGGAAAGTAGGTGATGTACTATCAAAATACTGAGTCCACCTGCGGCATAATATTGCACTTTTGTTACTCATCCTGTATTGTCTTTATCTTACATTTGTAAAGCTGTGTACAGGGTCAAGAAAGTATAGCAAATGTATGAAAGAATGAAAACATAAAAGATTCTGTAAAGGTTTAGAGTGTTAATAGTTACTGCTTGAATGTGCAGAAACAGAAGTAATGGATACGTTGGCATCAGCAGAACAGACTGTTCGTAATGTGAGTACTGTGCCCGTGCCAGCTGTACGCAAGAAGGAGAGAAATTATAATGGCATGTTTGAATTTAAGAAAGGAGATGAAACTGTGTTTGTGCGCCGTTTACTTTTGGGTAAGTTTAACCCATGTAATAATTTGTTTGTCTATTACTCATGTGAGAAAAAATCTGTATATTAATTATTTGTTTGAATATTCCAGCATTACAACGTATTTTTTGCAATGACTGAATAATAATAATAGTATTGTGTTACCTAAAATGTTTTAGCACTTTCCAAATTTATTAACTTCCCAACAAAAAACATTTACTTCATGTATAAATTTTGCCTTGCATGCAGCTATAACAATTGAAGGTTTCATTATTAAGGGGAATTGATGTTACCTGTGGAATTGGCCATGATTGTTGCACACATTATTCATATAAATTGTTCGTGTTTTCTATTCTGTTATCTATTTTTTAAATTCTGACATACAGACTTCATCACTGCACACCATTGCATCATTACAAGACTTGCAATCCAGTGTCATATGTTAAATGTTATTATTAATTTGGGAGTACCACTTATTGTCCTGTCCATGCTCTGGTTTGTAGTAATAACAAGTTATAAATCTGAATCTGTCCCATCGAAAGGTAATATTACCACCATGAACCATGCTTCATGGAATATTTTTATTAACATATTAACAGGTGTGTGTGTGTGTGTGTGTGTGTGTGTGTGTGTGTGTGTGTGTGTGTGTGTGTGTGTGTGTGTGTGTGTGTGTGTGTGTGTGTGTGTGTGTAGTCCAATCTGTGATAAAATTTAACCGTCTTATTGTAGTTTTCATCATTCGTATATAAATAAGAATTTTCTAATGCTCTTCTTCAATAATAATCTTCCAACATTTAGGAAAGTGTGACAACTTGCTGAGAAAAATGTATAGCAGTTTCTGATCAATGAGTGATTTTCCCCTTCCAGTCTTTTGTTCCTTTCTGAGACAAGAAACCATCTAGTTGCAAACAATCTACTAGTTTCTGTAGGTGGCATGCGCGTGTGCGCGCGCCTGTGTGTGTGTGTAATGAAACTGGAATCTGATTGATGTGTAATATACATAGATGTAAAGTGTCCACATTTATTTTAAAGTGCAGTATTAAATAACTTACAGACATAAGTCTATAATCTGTGTCCGTAATGTTGTTTTACAGATCTTAAGCCTCAAGTAGCAGTTACACTTTTACCAGGTCTCCCTGCATACATATTATTCATGTGTATACGACACACGGATATGGTTAATGATGAAGAGAAGGTAAGTAAAACAACCCAGTGTATCTTTAAATGTATTACATTCAGTTTTATACATAACCAGCACATTAAATCTGGATTGTATTGCAGAAGCTTGTCCAGTGCACATTGTTAGCCCCATACATCAATTGTTATATCATTTAATATTATGAATGACATGATTTTGTGGGTTTCCAGAGTGAATGAGATTAACATTTTTTTATAACAAAAATTAGTACAAGTTACTTATTTTATTCTTGAAATTATCTTCGTTGTTCAATGAAAATACAATTTTCTTAACAAGAATATTTTGTTTAAAATAAAATTATACATTATAGTGTATTCTGACAGGCTGAAATAATATATTGTTATGATGGTCGCATGGATCGTCATATTATACAGTGGAAACAGAATAACTGACATTAGCTGATGTCACTAATTACAACTTTAATTAGAAACTAACAAAGGTTAGAAATAAGAATACACTCTTATACTGTAATTCAAATTAAAGTGGTCCAACACACAACACAAAAAATGTCACCTTATAACAGTTTTTAACCAACTAACCAATAACGTTATCAGCAAGTTGCAATAACAATCACTTCAAACCACACTGTAATGTCGCTAGTCCAAAAACAAACTGAAGTTGGCCAGCCGCTCATGCTTATATTTATTCCTCACTGAAATTTTAAAATAATCTTCCATTTTCTGAGGTGTTGCATGGAAAATAATTTGTGTAGGTACAGGAACTAGAACGTTCTGGAAACATGTTAATGTATGACCTTATGCAATGCCGCAAAGACCATATGCCGGTATAATAATCGACAGGCATCTAGAATGCATGCCTGGAACAATACCAGTGTTGCTGCGTGCAGTCACCTTCTCAACATTGAACTGCTCCTTCCTTAAGCAAACCGTATCTGCAATAGTACTTTGCTAGGTGGTCTAGGTGAATGACCTTGTATTTCTGCTGTCCTTGTATCTGATAAACAACACCATTGGTTCTCTTTTCATAGGGTAAGGGCCTGCCCAGTTAGCTTGAAGTTTCAGAGAGCAACCACGATGGCACTGTAGCTTGTACAACCAAACCTTCTTCAAACCAAACCTTCTCCTTCAAAATCTACACTGTTGCTGAAAATGTCATACCACATTTTCATTTTGCCGTGAGCTGTCTTCAGCCATCCTCTTATCAAATGATTCATTTTTGAAGTTGGTTCTCTAACTGCTGGTTACCCATAATTCTATGGGTAAACACACACTGAGGTAAACAAACCATTCAGAACGAACACAAGTAAAATGGTTGGTTCTGTTTGGTGCAGCCGCAACCCACACTAGGTCGAACCGGCTTTTTGTTCGGGCCTACTTATGCCACTGCCAACAAGTGCTTCGAGTGTTTTCGATTAACTCTCATATTTAAAAGATAATTATATTAGGATTCTTTTCTAATTACCTATGTTTTAAAATGTTTTCCGATGAGGAAGAAATAGACGAATGTATACCGATATTGTGGCAGTGGTTATTGTTAAATTCATAAAAGTCGTGTTAATTTTGGGTTCACCCTTATAATACTAGAAGAAACAATACTATTGTAGATTTCTTACAAGAACTCCGAAAGTACGAAGATAATTCAAATAAATTTTATCAATGAAAATAATAATAATATAATTGCAGCATATTAAATTATTGTACCCTAAAAAATAAAGTACTCCTAGGCTAGATATATAGATATAATTGAATTTTGTTATATGTATTTAATTTAAAATAAATTAAGTAAATTGTAATAATTGTAAACATTGTTGTAAAGCTCAAAGAAAATTGAGGTTCTCAATATTGAGAGTGTTCAAATCAGTTGTGGTTATTTATGATAGTGATATCTAAAATTTTTAATTTACTTTTTGTTACATTGATTTACATTACATTAATTTACATTACATTAATTTACATTACATTAATTAATTTACACTGAAAACTATTAATTTTTTAAGATTATTTTGTTTACCAACACTATTTTTCTACATTTCATTTTGGCATGGTTGTACTTACGTTGTAAATGTAATTGAATGAACCAGCTGTATCTTTTGACTGTACTAGTTTTGTAGTAATTTTTTTTTGAGTGCATGCATGTTATATTATATGTCATGGCTTAGTTACAAAATGAATGTCAGTATTATTTTATTCAGAATTAAACTGAGTTACGTTTTGTGCAGGTGAGGGCTCTGCTTACAAGTTTTATTAATACAGTGAAGAAGCTAATCAAAACACGCATTCATGATTTCGATACAAAAGTTCTATGGCTGTCTAACACTCTACGATTTCTTCATAATCTTAAACAGTATAGTGGAGAAAAAGCTTTCAAGGTAATATGTACAATTTATTTAATTTAAGCATTTGTTACTTTGTATAAACGTGTGTATAATGAAGAAACAATAAATCCTTTACTTTGTCAGATACTACGCCAGTAGAAGCATGATACCAATTATCAAAGGAAATTTCGTCAGTTGTTTAAATGTAAGACTTCAAGGCTTAACTGTCTTAGATCAGTCAGATAGTTTTATAAAATGAATAGTGAGAACACTGAGTAAAGTGACATACAACGTAATATATTTCTTTTTATTAATGAAGTATGTTAACAGAAGTAAATGTGTCAGGTACTCAATGTATGTTTGTTTTTGGTTGTTTTTAGGAAAAGAACACTCAAATGCAAAATGAACAGTGCCTAAGAAATTTTGATTTGTCTGAATACAGGCAAGTTTTAAGTGATATTGCTGTATGGATTTATCAGGTATGTACATGTGTATAAATAAAAGTGTATGCCATGTAATAACTGTATATACCGTATTGTTAATTAATTAAGTAGTTGAAATTCACAAGTTTTCTGTTAATTGAAAAATATAATAATCTGTGTGCATGTGTGTGTGTGGGGCAGGATTCCTGTAATGGTTTCTCTTTTAAAAGTGGGGCATTTACAATTTTGTAACTTCAATGTATGGGACAGTTTACAAAAAAAAAGTGGGAAAGGACAAAAAATTATGAAAACTTGAATATGTTATCGATAACAAAGAAAACTGTTGTTTTTATTATACAGTATATTGTGACAATACAAGCATATGCTGTAATGTGCGTGTATTAAATAAAATAAATATTTAAATTAATTTTAATAATATGTAATAGACAAGCAGGTGTGAAATTGTATGCTGCAGTAGGAACAGGAATCAACAGGAAAACATCACGCGATTGCCGCTGAGAGTGTGTATGCAAGTAAATAGTGTGTGTGCGTGAAGCCTGTTAAAGCCTGAAAGTTTGCAGTCTCACCCCAAATAGATGCTAAATTAAAGTTTTATTTAATTATAAGCAAACCGTAAATATTAGAAAGAGTGTAAAGACTTCTAAAAATGCATAAAAATCAGACACGTGTGCAGTGCGAATTCTATGTAATTATGACGTTCAGTGATAATTCTGTGCGATTTTTAGAGCATAGTAAATACACTAATGATGCGATCATTATGATAATTACGTATAATATGTGTAATTAAATTAGACAATATTAGATCACCTTGAAATCCGCATTAGACATTGCAATTGGCGAAAATGTGTGAATATGTGAAATTGGACGAGAGTGGGGGGGAACAGACGCCGTGGACAGCTTCTGACCTGCAGAAGTCTGTGGCGACAGGTGTGGTATTTTTGGTGAATATAAATACGAGCCCAGGAGAGCCAATTTTACTCTTCAAACAGTCTTCGGTCGTGGCAGTACGCTATGTCCGTCAGCGACACGAATTTTTAATACTCTTCAATCAGTTTTCAATTGCAGCGGTACGCTATGTCTGTCAGAGATGCGAAATTTTAATTACTTCAGACATAGTTAGACGCTATGTCCAATATCGATAAGATCTTTTATTTATAAACAGTAAAGTATTACGGACAATATGTGAGTTCAAGTAATAAAAAAAAGAACAGTAACTACAAGTATCGGACGTCTACAACTACAACAGCAACACTCTAGACAGATGGTGAGAGAACATCAAGCAGAGGAACGATACGCAGAGTAATAGAAGCGGTTTATATAACAACAGCAGCCGATTCAGAGCAACACGTCATTCCATTCTACAGCCAGCCGATGGGACCATGAAGGATGAGAGACGGTAGGACGACCAGTGGAACCGGAAAACTCAAGAGGACATCCAGTAGGAGAGGACCAACAGATCACTGGAGGACATGGGACACTCTGCAGAATTGAGGTGACGAAAAACCAATTTATAATTATTAAATAATCAAGACATTGAAAGACATTAATAAAAAAATATTTTAAATTAAAGAAAAATTATGTAGATAGAGATAAGAGAATGTAATTTACTTGTAATAAAAATTGTCTTTAATAATATTTTCTTTAATGATGACCAGTTAATTTAAAGATAATTTAAATCCTTGCTTGGAGAATTAACAATTGATTTAATACTTTAAATTTTTCATTGAAAGCGTATAAAGTAAAGTAATTAGAAATATTCAATTAGTTTCTTTAAAATGATTAAAAGGTATGTCAAGTATAGAATAATAATGTAAATATTAACAAATTTATAAAGTACACATTCAGACTGAGTAGTCGAGAATTTATAGTATAACGATGTAACGGGACATTTACGCCTACCCGGGCTAATTTTGGGAAACACAAAGTATAAATAATAATAAACAAATTTTATTCATGAATATAATGACGTAGGAAGCAAGCGAGTGGATTTGTGTCAAGGTCAGCTCCAGACGCCTGATGAACAGTTATTTTTAGATACATGACCTGTAACCGATGAGATAACGGGTCATACGATATGACGTCAGAGACCCACCCAGCTTCATATTTTCGCTGGAATGTAGATCTAAAATTATCTTCTCATCAAAACTGAATTAGAAACTCGTAAGAACAAAAGGTTGACATCACGTGATTCCCTCACTACTTCAGAAATTGAAACATTAAATTTTGCCCCAGTCTGCAATAACAACTCGCGCGAATAGCACGTATAAGTTCCAGAATGAAATCGCGGGCGCCCGCACGTATAAAAATGTAAAAAAAAAATGTGAAGTAACAAATTTTAACTTTACTCAGAGTGGTTAACAGTTTTAAAACCATGTAAAGTCAGTGAAAATTGAGAAATAATATACGTAGTGCGCGAGGAGCAATGAGACGTCTTTGGGACTGATTTCAAGATATGACTGCAGAACAATCTTCAAATAAGGGCAAAACAACCAAAATTTCAATATTATGATCATATATTAAGAAATGAGATCTCATGTAAGGGAAAAATGGTATGTGTGTATGTGAGTAAATAAAAAATTAAGTAATTAATAAGGAGCGCTGGTTTGCGAAAATTTTAAATTTACGTAAAGCTTTCTTTTATTATGTTATGTAATGAAATGTTTTTGTTGAAATGAGTACAAATTTAAAAGATAAAATGTTAAGAAACCCAAATTCGGGTAATCAGGTTTTATATCCTGGGTCACATGGCTGACCAAATAATGTTTTCTTTTGTGTTATAATTTTATCATAACAATAAAAGGTCAGAAGTATTTGTGAACCAATGACTAATTTATTTAATGGAATAATCCCATTCTGTTCTCCTGTTCGCTGAAAAGAACCCTGGTAAGTAACAAATTTTTTTATATATAGTTGTCAAACCTTAAAGTTGGCATCTGAACGAAATAGAGGCCGACCAGTGATCATGTGAAAGTTAATGATAAATACCAAAATGAAATAGTATGTAATTGTACAACGAAGAAATGTTTTACATAGAATTGCTAATATAAGATAAAATCTATTTTTATGATGAGTTTATGGCAACAAAGAAACATTGAAACCATAGATAATGAATATTTTATGGCGAAGTAAATATTATTATTATATTATTATATTTATTTGTTTGTTTGAATAAATAAATGAAAACATATTATGATTCCTAAAAGGACTACTCTTATTATAATTATACCTGAACCCCAATTTATACATACACGGTATCAGTAATGTTGTATGAATGTAAACACAGCACAAAAGGTATCGTTGTATAAATATTGGCGCTCCAAGATCGTGGGGCTATTCAAACACAAATAGATTTGTATTTGTGTTGTTATAAATTTTGTCGCCCGTTAACTTGAGGCCCGACACGCCTACATTTAATAAATAAATGTATGCTATATGGTTAAATGTGTGCATAAGATTTTATGTATAATAATTGATGTTTATTAATGAATATTTTTAGATGTTGTTTATTTTGTTGTGTGTATTGTATTGTAATAACGCAACTGGCGCCCACCCCAACAAACAGGTGTAATTGTAATATGAGTAGATAAAAATAAATAAATAATAATAATAATTAAACAATAAATAAATAAAAGCTCGCATATGGTTCACCAATAATAAATTATAAATAAATATTTTAATAATAATTCACCATGGCAGCACCAGGAAGCTTAGATATGGAAGCGTTTCAAACCATGATGCGTGCCTGGGTAGATGAATTAAGCACAAAACAGACAGAAAATTTAAATAAACAGACAGAAAATTTGAATGCGAGATTGGACGAATTAAAAGAATTTAATAAGAACCAAACACAAAGGTTAGAAAATAAATTAGAACAACAGTCTGAAAATTTTAATATTAAACTAGAACAACAGACTGAAAATTTTAAACAGGACACCATAAAAATAACGAAGAAGGTACAAGAGTTAACAGAAAAAGTTGTTGATACCAACTCACATATTGGCACTATCACAGAAAATATATGTGAATAATTGTTAAACAGATGGAACAAATATGTGAAACGATGATTTGGGAAGAAAACAATGATTGAAGATACGAAAGAAAGTACGTTCGTAATTAATAATTATAATTCTAGAGAAATAAATAA
This sequence comes from Magicicada septendecula, assembly GCA_034769895.1. Classification (NCBI taxonomy): domain Eukaryota; kingdom Metazoa; phylum Arthropoda; class Insecta; order Hemiptera; family Cicadidae; genus Magicicada; species Magicicada septendecula. The sequence continues at coordinate 34,553,934 of CM068376.1, read as the reverse complement.
CATTAAGGAAGAAAGAAAAATAAAGATTAAGAAAGCATACCTTATTGATAGAAATATCCAGATTGCAAGTTAGACACTCAGTATGAAATCACATAAGAGAAAAATGCTTGTAAACCACTTAACACATAATAAGTATCACTGTAACAAGAAACGTAGTAATAAATCATCTATACGAAACACTATGCAAACTTGTGATACTTATAATGTTAAGTATACACACGAGAAGTATAAAGCGAACGATAACTATAACTGTAATTATAAAAACTACGGTGAGTATTATCATAAACGATGAAGGAAAAACCCATTGACAGCTGTTTATATAGGCTTCAAACGGATTGACTTTATACAGTGCATTAGTGACGAGAGAATTGTGGAACGTGCTGAGAGAAGAGAGAGAGGTTATTTGTTGCAGCTAAGAAACAAATTCTTGCCGTACAAACAGGTGAAGTACACAGTCAAAACAAACGTTCACACGGTAAGTACGCTCAATAATGAGGGAGGAATACAATGGAATGTAGACTACAAAGGAAACAATGTCCGGCAGCTGGTCAAACAATATACGTCTGGGAGACGACAAACAATGCATTGTTAAACTAAGGAGGGTGTAAAGCCAAACTACACTCAACGCCCCAATATAAAGAATTATTTAAACGAAAAATACTACTGTTAATTATTAATAAGATAAAGAATTACATAAAAAGGAATGTTATGCTAAATAAAAGGAATATTATTTTTAAAAGAAAGGTAAGAAATGTATTATTAATGTTGAGGAATGTTGTTAGTGTAAAGAAATAATTTAGAAATGATTGTAAAGGATGTTATTGTTGTTATTAATATGAACAAAGGGTTAGAAATGAGAAATAAATGTTATAATTGTCAGAACGGCTGATCAAGCGAAATCTTTATACCTTAATGGAAATGCAAGGACACAGAAGAAAGCGATGGTGAAAAGTCAAAGGGCAGAGACTACTTAGAATTTAGGACTACGAGTAAAATATCAATATGTTTTCTAAGGCAGCTCATCTGTAACCGATCATGCGACACACTACAAAGCTAAAAGAGTATTCTGTCATGGAAGTGTATTTTACAACACAGGGTAAGAATGAAGAAAATTATGAGCGATCAGTAAGGAAATGTAAGAATGAAGATTGGAATAATAGGCTAAGAAAAGAGTAAAGAATGGTAGGAATGTATGATTAAGGTAATGTAAAATTCCAGATTGAAGAATGGCATAATATGTTAAGATGCAGAATGTTTACCAGTACAAGAATGCAAACTCATGTAGGAAGTTCTACATGTAAAAATAAATAGGTCAATGGTACCAGATTAAAGGAGAACAATGGAAAGAGTAGCTACGCTTACGCATTGTTAACAACACTTGTGTGGGGAGAAGGGAACATTACTTGCTATAACCTCCAACTAAGGGAAATTGAACAATTAATATTCATTATTATTGGTTGTAATGTATAAATACAATTAAAATAAGTAATATGAAATATAAAAATAGAATGTGTCTAATGATAGAAAAAAAAATTTTAATAAATTTATTAAAAATTTTTTTACCAAGCAGAGGAATAATGTAAAATTTTTTTACCAAGCAGAGGAATTGCGACAATACAAGCATATGCTGTAATGTGCATGTATTAAATAAAATAAATATTTAAATTAATTTTAGTGATATGTAATAGACAAGCAGGTGTGAAATTGGAAGCTGCAGTAGGAACAGGAATCAACAGGAAAACATCATGCGATTGCCACTGAGAGCGTGTATGCAAGTAAATGTGTGTGTGCGTGAAGCCTGTTAAAGCCTGAAAGTTTTCAATCTCACCCCAAATAGATGCTAAATTAAAATTTTATTTAATTATAAGCAAACCGTAAATATTAGAAAGAGTGTAAAGACTTCTAAAAATGCATAAAAATCAGACACGTGTGCAGTGCGAATTCTATGTAATTATGATGTTCAGTGCGAATTCTGTGCGATTTTTAGAGCATAGTAATTACACTAATGATGCGATCATTATGATAATTATGTATAATATGTGTTATTAAATTAGACAATATTAGATCACCTTGAAATCCGCATTAGACATTGCAATTGGGAAAAATGTGCGAATATGTGAAATTGGACGAGAGTGGGGGAACAGACGCTGTGGACAGCTTCTGACCAGCAGAAGTCTGTGGCGACAGGTGTGGTTTTTTTGGGGAATATAAATACGAGCCCAGGAGAGCCAAATTTACTCTTCAAACAGTCTTCAGGCGTGGCAGTACGCTATGTCCATCAGCGACACGAATTTTTAATACTCTTCAATCAGTTTTCAATTGCAGCGGTACGCTATGTCCGTCAGAGACGCGAAATTTTAATTACTTCAGACATAGTTAGACGCTATGTCCAATATCGATAAGATCTTTTATTTATAAACTGTAAAGTATTATGGACAATATGTGAGTTCAAGTAATAAAAAAAGAACAGTAACTACAAGTATCGGACGTCTACAAACAGTCTACAACTACAACAGCAACACTCTAGACAGATGGCGAGAGAACATCAAGCAGAGGAACGATACGCAGAGTAATAGAGGCGGTTTATATAACAACAACAGCCGATCCAGAGCAACATGTCATTCCATTCTACAGCCAGCCGATGGGACCATGAAGGACGAGAGATGGTAGGACGACCAGTGGAACCGGAAAACTCAAGAGGACGTCCAGTAGGAGAGGACCAACAGATCACTGGAGGACATGGGACAATCTGCAGAATTGAGGTGACGAAAAACCAATTTTTAATTATTAAAGAATCAAGACATTGAAAGACATAATAAAAAAATATTTTAAATTAAAGAAAAATTATGTAGATAGAGATAAGAGAATATAATTTACTTGTAATAAGAATTTTCTTTAATAATATTTTCTTTAATGATGACCAGTTAATTTAAAGATAATTTAAATCCTTGCTTGGAGAATTAACAATTGATTTAATACTTTAAATTTTTCATTGAAAGCATATAAAGTAAAGTAATTAGAAATATTCAATTAGTTTCTTTAAAATGATTATAAAGCCGCAAAAGGTATGTCAAGTATAGAATAATAATGTAAATATTAACAAATTTATAAAGTACACATTCAGACTGAGTAGTCGAGAATTTATAGAATAACGAAGAAATGTTTTACATAGAATTCCTAATATAAGATATAAAATCTATTTTTATGATGAGTATACGGCAACAAAGAAACATCGAAACCATAGATAATGAATATTTTATGGCGAAGTAAATATTATTATTATATTATTATATTTTTTTTATTTGAATAAATAAATGAAAACATATTACGATTCCTAAAAGGACTACTCGTATTATAATTACACCTGAACCCCAATTTATACATACACGGTATCAGTAATGTTGTATGAATGTAAAAGGTATCGTTATAATATATATATTTTTAAAGAAATGTATACTATAAAAACCTAACAAATGAATTATAATGCTTAACTAAAAATGAACTTTTTTCATGTGAAAAACTTACTATTTTATCGGACGCGTTTCGGCTTAGTATCCGCCTTCTTCAGCTTTGGTAACAGACTGCCAGCATTTTGTAACGGTTGTGTGGAAGGTGAAGTGGGGGTGGTGTGTGGCGGAAGGGGATTGGCGCGGGGATTCAATTTATTGTTTGTTTTCTGTATAATTGTGTCAAAAAGTGTATGTGATTTATATTGTAATTGATCGTTGAGTATGTTGTTTGGTTGTGTTGTGTGGTGTTTATATATTTCATATTGTTCAGTTGTGTTGAGTTTTTGACCTTTGGGTATGTAATGTAGAATTTCAAGATTAGTGTCTATGTTGGTGTAACTGTGGTTTTCTGTGTGTATGTGTGTGGCAAATGCAGAGTGTATATTGTTGTTGGTTAAAGCTTTTAAGTGTTCAGAATAACGGGATGAAAAAGATCTTCCCGTCTGGCCTATGTAGAAACTATTGCAGTCATTACAATTTAATTTGTAAACACCTGTTTTGTTATATTTGTCTATGTCTGTGTTTGTATTACTGATGTGTTTTTTGATGGTATTGGTTGTTCTGAATGCTATTTTGTATTTGTGTTTTCTGAATGTATTGGCGATTTTGTGTGTGTATGAGTTGTGGTATGTGAGTGTGATGTACTTATTGTGTTGTGTGTTGATGGTATTTAGTGTTTTGTTGTTTTTGTTTTTGATGCGTTTGTGTAGTATGTTTATTAAATTGGGGTTATAACCGTTTTTTATTGCTATGTATTTTATTGTGTTGAGTTCGTCGGTGTAATCTTGTTTATTTAAGGGTATTTTAGTTAGTCTATGGAGCATATGGTTGAAGGCCGCATATTTATGTTGTGTTGGGTGGTTTGATGTGTTGTGTATAACCATGTCGGTTGTGGTTGGTTTCCTGTATATTTTGTACGTGTGTGTATTGTTAGTTTTGTTAATTGTTAGGTCTAGAAAATTTATACTATTGTTTTGTTCAGTTTCCAGTGTAAATTTTAATTTGTGGTGTATAGTGTTTATGTATTTGTGGAAGTTTTCAACTTGTCTTGTGTTGCCTTTGAATAAAAGTAATATATCATCTACATACCTGTGCCAGTATATAATTTTGTTAGTGTATTTGTTGTTGTTTATTATGTGGTTCTGTTCAATGTTGTGTATATATATTTCTGCTAGTATTCCTGATATGGGGGAGCCCATCGGGAGTCCTTCTGTTTGTGTGTATATTTTGTTATTGTATGTAAATTAATTTTGTTCAGTTATTATTTTGGTAAGTGTGATGATTTCTTGTATGTGTGTTTCAGGTGTGTTGTTTTGTCTGAGTAGTTGTTCTAGTGTTTGTATGGTTTCTTTGATGGGGACATTAGTGTATAAATTGGTTATATCAAAAGATGCCAGAGTTGAGTTATGTGGGATGTGTATGTGTTCAGTTTTTCTGACTAAGTCAATGTTGTTTTTGATAGAGGTGCTGTTGCTGAGTTTTATGTTTTCTCTGATTATTTTGTCTAGTTGTTTTGCTATTTTGTGGGAGGGGGCCTGTGTGTTGTTTATTAATGGTCTGATTGGAATGTTAGGTTTATGTATTTTTGGTAATGCATTTAGTTTAGGGGGGTTAGGTTTTATTTGTTTAAGGTATTTGGCGTTTTCTGGTTTGATTATATGTTTGGTGTTGTTTATAAATTTATTAATCTGTTTATGAAATTTTAGTGTGGGGTCTTTATTTATTTCCGTTATATTATTATCGTTGAAGAAACTTTCGATTTTAGTGTTTAATTGGTGTTTGTCCATTATGACGCTAATGTTACCTTTGTCGGCTTTTAGGATTGTTGTGTTGTGTTCGAGTAACTTGTGTTTTACACTATTGAGTGTTTTTATTTCATTGTTGTGTGTTTTTGGTTTTGTATGTGTGTTTTGAAGTTTTCTTTTTATGTCGTGACGTATCGTGTCTTGGTCGTTGAGGTGCGTGTTTTGTACAGCCGTTTCTGCGTCTATGATGATGTCGCGTATGTGTTTATTGTGATTTTTGATGTTAGTTGTATTGCTATTCAAATTATGTTTCAGTCCTTTGTTTAATAAATTCATTTCATCTTTTGTGAAATTAATGTGTGTTGTATTAACTACGCGTGCGTGGAATATGTGTGCCGGTTCAGGGATTGATTCAATTGTGTGTGTTGTAAGGTTAGTTATTTTTTTGTTATGTCGATGTTGTATTGTCAATTTGAGTTTTTATTTGAGTCTGTTTGTGTGTATAACAAAATATACACACAAACAGAAGGACTCCCGATGGGCTCCCCCATATCAGGAATACTAGCAGAAATATATATACACAACATTGAACAGAACCACATAATAAACAACAACAAATACACTAACAAAATTATATACTGGCACAGGTATGTAGATGATATATTACTTTTATTCAAAGGCAACACAAGACAAGTTGAAAACTTCCACAAATACATAAACACTATACACCACAAATTAAAATTTACACTGGAAACTGAACAAAACAATAGTATAAATTTTCTAGACCTAACAATTAACAAAACTAACAATACACACACGTACAAAATATACAGGAAACCAACCACAACCGACATGGTTATACACAACACATCAAACCACCCAACACAACATAAATATGCGGCCTTCAACCATATGCTCCATAGACTAACTAAAATACCCTTAAATAAACAAGATTACACCGACGAACTCAACACAATAAAATACATAGCAATAAAAAACGGTTATAACCCCAATTTAATAAACATACTACACAAACGCATCAAAAACAAAAACAACAAAACACTAAATACCATCAACACACAACACAATAAGTACATCACACTCACATACCACAACTCATACACACACAAAATCGCCAATACATTCAGAAAACACAAATACAAAATAGCATTCAGAACAACCAATACCATCAAAAAACACATCAGTAATACAAACACAGACATAGACAAATATAACAAAACAGGTGTTTACAAATTAAATTGTAATGACTGCAATAGTTTCTACATAGGCCAGACGGGAAGATCTTTTTCATCCCGTTATTCTGAACACTTAAAAGCTTTAACCAACAACAATATACACTCTGCATTTGCCACACACATACACACAGAAAACCACAGTTACACCAACATAGACACTAATCTTGAAATTCTACATTACATACCCAAAGGTCAAAAACTCAACACAACTGAACAATATGAAATATATAAACACCACACAACACAACCAAACAACATACTCAACGATCAATTACAATATAAATCACATACACTTTTTGACACAATTATACAGAAAACAAACAATAAATTGAATCCCCGCGCCAATCCCCTTCCGCCACACACCACCCCCACTTCACCTTCCACACAACCGTTACAAAATGCTGGCAGTCTGTTACCAAAGCTGAAGAAGGCGGATACTAAGCCGAAACGCGTCCGATAAAATAGTAAGTTTTTCACATGAAAAAAGTTCATTTTTAGTTAAGTGTAGTGCTGTGAAAGAAGAGATGAATAATCAAGAGAATTATAATGATTTTATTGTCAACAGTCAGAAGGCTCATTTACTAGATGTTTTGACTTGTACCATAAGTTTCATTTCTTTTAATGTTTCTACACAAAAAAACCTGTGTTAATGTGAGTGGCTTTCAGTATTGTCTGCTGTTGTTACATTGTCACTACAGAACACCAACGCTACAGTACCGTTACCCAAAAAAAGGCAACATTGATACTAAAGGAGTAGGTCATTCAGGATGGTGGGATATTTCACCAAAAAGTGGACAAATGTGAACGCAAATGTATAGAATAAAAGAATGGTATAGCATCGGCATAAAGTACTGCCATCAGCAGATTTGTCGCCAAGGAAATACAAAAATTCTAATAAACGTTTTAAGTCACCGTATAATCTTAAAAGATATCAGATAAGAAGCTACAAGTTTAGTTAAAACATAGTATGCATTCAAGCCTTGTTTATCCACTAGGCTACCTGTCTTTAGTTTCTAAATGATTCTAGTATTCGGGAGGAGATAACCACTTGGCACATAAAGTAAGGTTATAATTAAGAAGGCCCCCATACTTACCTTAGCAACCTAGACCCCACCCCTGCCAAAAAAGCCACATTTACCACCACATTTTGTGACGATTTAATAGGGTTAAATTTTTAAAAAAAGAGGTAAAAATAATATAATCCTAAATGAAACTACATAATTTCTCTCCCTATGTACCCCAACCAGTAGAAACATGCATACTTGTAGATGAATTCCGTAACAGAAAAATAAATACAGCGAATGAAATAAATAGAAAACTAAATAATGTTAAACAAATAAATATGTAAACCACCTCCTGTTTCATCAACGAGTAATAAATTATAGAGAGACGTAATAAACCAGCAATTTAAAATAAGTAAAAATAATAATAAATTAAGAACTATGTCTCGCGCCAGTAAATAACACGCGCGGAGAAGCACATCGCTAAGCCAGCTATGCGCCCCAAAATTGTTGTAACTCAGACTCTGCCGAGAACAGTACAGTTGAATATGTAGGCAGTAACTACAATATTATAGAGAATGAAAGAATATGTCGTTCACTCTCTTAGTTTCTTTAAGATAATGCTTAGTTAAGCAGATAGCAATAATTATCAGTAATTTCTATATGTTTAACATCTTTGATGCGTTTTAAGTGTTTGTTTATGACATCTCTGCAGTTGATTTAATATCACGTCAACGTGATAGAGATCACAGTATATGTAACAGTTTAACTATAAAGTAAAAGTGCGGTAAACCGAAGTAAGTGAGTTCAAGTGAAAGTTTCCCACCACCGCCATCACCAGAATCTGATAAACCTTGCAAAAAGAGAGAGACAACCACACCTTTTTCAGATCTGGGCAACCACACCTTAATAAAACTCGAGATGTGGGCAAAGCGAAACGCAGTGATAGTAAATTCTGGCAAAACCACCTTTCAACTGTTCTCACTCTCTACAAAAGTACCGCCAGTTAGCCTATTTTACAGCGGGACAGCGCTGGAAGAAAGCGCCATTTCTAAATACCTGGGAGTACAATTGGATAGGCGCTTAACGTGGAAACCTCATGTGGACCAAAGCGCAGAAAGGGCTTTAAAAAGAACACGACTACTAAAGAGATTGACAGCCACTAAGTGGGGAGCTAACCAAGATGTCCTAAAGACTACCTATAAAGCATATATTGGACCCATGCTAGAATATGGAAGCGAATTCACCGTTACAGCAAGCACCAGCGTACAAAACAAACTCGATCTCGCACAAAATACAGCCCTAAGAGTAATAACAGGCGCTGCAAAATCCACCCCCATCGAGGCCATGGAGGAACAAACCCAGATAGAACCATTACAGTCATATAGAGAAAGGTCAGCACTGCGATTCTGGGAGCGCTCCAGGCGTGTCTACAAGCGTCTATGGAACGACTACCGACAACCTACTCCCAGGCTAAAGACACAAATAACCCCATTAACCATGTACAAAAACATCAAAAAATATGATATTGCCCTCACAGAAACAGCGCCGCTGAATACCCATCAGGACTTCTTCAGTCTCTTACCCTAAGCCAGCTACCATCTTAAGAACCACTCAGCACCTAAACATGCATCCACAGATTTAGAACTAAAGCAATCAGCTTTGCAAACCATCCACGAAGATTATCCTGAGCAAGAGTGGATCCATATCTACACTGACGGCTCATCAATTCCGGGCAATGGAAAAACAGGAGCTGGGTACTATAGCCGCCTTTTCCAAGGACACTTAGCCGTGGGCAGCCCCCTTAGTAACTATGATGGGGAAATCGAAGCAGTTCACGCTGCCATTGATGAACTGGAAAAAATCACTCCCCCTTCAAAAGCCGTCCTCCTAGTCGACTCACAGGCCGCAATACGCAGTCTATCATGGAACTCTCAAACCGACTGCCAAAGAACTATCGACTGTAGAAGGAAACTGGAGACCCTGGCGATTCGAGGGTGGATCCTAAAACTCCAATGGATACCCAGTCATGTCAACATCTGGGGCAACGAGGAGGCCGATAAACTGGCCAAGCAAGGCACAACCCTACCCCAGCCTACCCGCCCGTAGTCCCTACAATCTTCCAAAGCTCAAATAAACTCCGCCGTCAGCATATGGAATAAGCGAAGACTGTCTGAGGCGGCCGCCGGTAAAAAATGGGAAAGCCTCGTCACCGAGGGTCCAATCAACCCCAACCTCCCTCGTGCAGTGTGTGTCACCAACTTCCGACTAAAAACCGGACATGACTATCTCGCTTCACATCTGTACCGCCTCCACGCGCTGCCAACCCCTGAGTGCCAGCTGTGCGACCACGCGACGATGGACGCCGACCATCTGAGAGACTGCCCGGCCTTAGACCACACCCCGTCCAACGAGGACACCGAGATCGCCGAAGCCCGACGCTACTGGTCAGCGCGTTGCCTAATGGCTCAACAGCCAAGGGTGGGCGTTGGCTAGTAAGTAAGTTCTTCAGATCTCCAAGATAGATCAGAGGCCGCATAGCCACCATTCACAACAGACAACCCCGATTCGCCGAGGATGCTACATACAGGTGACACAGAAGTCAAACTTCTGTAGTTCAGAAATTACTTAATAAAAATATGAAAGACAATTGACACCAAAATAAAATTAATATAATAATGCAAAAGACTGGCCGAATTAACTTACCATTGTAACTTTGTGATAAACAATATGATTTATTTAGCTTTAATGACTATAACATGCTAATATTAATAGGTCCATTCTTCAAATGGCAGCAATAGTAAATTGTTTAACTTTAATATAAAGAAAGGATATATCTCGGATCCGAGGGTATGAATTACCAAATTTTTATAAATAATTAACCAAGTTGATTAACGAATACATTATGCAGTTATTATTTTTTTTATAGTTAACTAATCAGTTGAACAAAATAGAGTAAATGAAAAGTAGGATAAGTATATATATATATATATATATATATATATATATATATATATATATGTTTTAACGATACTAATCACAAGCCTAATTGATTTTTAATAATAAGACAGTAACTCATTTTCTTTTATGCTAATTACCAGGTATGTAAATAAAGAGATGTCATGGACGTAAATATGCGTGACTAAATTTGGCAACACGAATCTTATATTCCTTAATTCACAGGTTCCAATTAAGTGTTTTGTTACGTTGTATTTTAATTAAATATATAACATTTTGTGAATATTATGGCAGCCTGTTTAATTGACCGACGCCAATTAACCGGGCTCCCGAGGTTATAAGGGCGATAGTATACAGAAGTAATAAAAGGTAGTATACAGCTGTTATAATTTTTGCAGACAGGATGTGGAAACTGCTTCATTATCCCTGTTGAAACAAAAAAATTTAAACCACAATTGTTCACTTGAATGAATTAAAGAAACAATATGCATATAAAGCTGTTTCAACTAAAGATCCTTTGCAGACAAGAAGGTTGTTCAGTTGAGAATTTTTCCTCGTTTACTTCCATGTCACAGTTAGCATACAGTGAGTGTTTTATCATTCTTTCGAGAAGATTTGAATGATAACACCCTTGTGAAATACGTTTTTTGTAACTGCAGTGTCTAGAATAAAAGGATAAAAAAGTAAAAAACTAATAACAGACTTTAAAAAAAAACTTGGTCATGCAGTAAAGTAAATTTTCAACTCAGGTCACAAAATTTCATGACACAAAACCTCCGTAACTGAAGAAATAGGAGGTAAGTCGACTTTTTGTTCAGTTTCAGTTAGGACTACTACTGTGTTGCTTAAATGTGATAGTTTATATTGCTACAATATTCTGGATAAGAAAAAGTCAAGAAACAGAGATATTTTAATAAAAAAGAGTAGCTATACAGGGGAATGCAGTGCAAAAATGGAAAGCACAATGTATGTCCAGTAATGCTTACTTCTTTATTACAATGCAGATGATAGTTTTTCATGTGTCATGTTGGCTACCCTGTACAAAAACCACAACAACCTATTAAAACTCAAATTAATAACACTATCCTGATAATCAATATACCTTATAACACTTTAGAAACTTTTCTGTGAAAATTGAAATATTACTTTTGGGTACCCCAGAAGTGACAGTGCGACCAGTCAGGAAACTTAAGTTTGAAGCAGATCATCTTTGATATCATCAGTCATATGATAGAGTTAGGGTATCATCTGTAGTGACAAACTGAGAAGCCATTAGGAACAATGATGATTACTTTTGGAGCACTGAGAGTTTTTGCAAACTTCATACCAAGTTTCAACCAAACACAGAGACATTTGGAAAGAAATAGGAAGTGAATTATAAAGAGAAGCGCGCGCGCGCACGTGTGTGTGTGTGTTCGCCTTAAGCACAAGTGTTGACTCTACTTCTTAACGATGGTTATTGTGACTACAAAACGGGTTTTCTTAAGTGAAACCCTTGTTTTGTGGGTGAAAAGTGCTAATTTGGTTACTGCTTATTTTAGACACATGTCAGTTTTCATTAGTATAAAGTGATGTTATCAAAAAGAAATTTAATTTTTTCTTCTTTGTAAGGGAGTAAATCTCATTTCAAATTTCAAATCTCATTTTTTTTTTTGTAATAATTAATCCTGGATATGTATTATTAGAAAACATAAAGGTGTTGGAATACAAAAAAAAAAGAAATTATTCAAATATTTTACTATTACAAACTTTTAAATTTGCCCTCCTGTAAAATTTACCAAAATGGACTTTCCCGCTTTTCCCAGCTGTACAGAGCAGACACAAGGCTCTCAGCTAACCACCAAATGTGACCAATAACTTAGATACAGATACAAATAAATGTGTCTTCTGAACTAACTGTGGCCTTAACAATACTTAACTCTGGATATGAAAACATTGTTGCAGTTTGAAAGGAAAGACAGTTATATTGGCTAGGGTGTTCAGTACATGCATTATGTTTTGTAGTACGTATTTTAACTAAATTAAAATCATATTAGCCATTCTGAACATTAATATGAGTCCCACAACTTTTGACTTTTGTGGTATAATAACCAAGTGGAATAATTTTGTATAATTACAATATTATTTTTGACAAAAAATGAAGTTTGAGATGCAGGGCTTAGAAGTACTGAGGTAAAGTACTGATTGGGTTGCATAAATGCATTGCCCTTTTCTTCAAAACTATAAATATATTCAGTGTTATTTATGTTAATAAATTTGTTTTGAATGCTATATCCTAAATAAGTACTCATTTTGGTACTTATGTAAGTCAAAATTATGTCTTATGAACTTGTTACTTCTTATTTTGAATTATATAGTCAGTTGTGTGTGTATTGCAGGCTGTGATTCGCCATATGGAAGAAAAAGTCCAGACAAAGGCAGTTGCTGCCATTTTAGAGCACGAGGCAATATCAGGTCTTTCAAGTGGTAAACAACGATCACAATCAGTTTCAGTACTGGAAACACCAACTGAAGTAGAAGATTCCCTCAGTTCTCTCCTACAGGAGCTGACTGGTTTTCATCGTACACTAGTAATGCATGGCGTTGACCCGGAGTTGATCATACAAGTCTTTAGACAGGTATGAGACGAGTCATAATATTTTTAACTTTTAATTAATTTTATATAATTGTAGACATTTTGTTTGTTTAATGTATGCATTTTGTCTTTCAGTTGTTCTACTACATATGTGCCAGCTCACTAAACAACTTACTGTTACGTAAGGATTTGTATCACTGGGCAAAGGGAATGCAAATACGATACAATGTATCGCATTTAGAACAGTGGGCACGTGATCAGAAACTTCAGGTAATATACTGTGCTTCCATGAGTATACAAAAAGAATTAGTGTTTCGTTTCATAAATAGCTTTTGTTTTTGTTATTTTAAAATCACCTGTATTGTTTTTGTACATGTACTAAGGTATGTACAGTCTAATCATAGGGTGTTAAAATTTTCTTCTATTGGTTATTTATATTTTGTTTATAGAAAACTAGACCATTTCTTAGAGTCTCTTTACCATTTCTGTGCACATGTTCAAATTTTTCTCTTCACTGGGTAAAATAGCTTCAATTGAGCTGTTACACTTTCATCTTTTTCTTCTACTGAATTAAAAATTAGGAGTCCAGGGACAGTCAGCATCTTTCTGGAATGCTGAAGGTAGGAAAAAATAGAGTTATTTTGTGGGGGTTAATTGTGGAACAGGAATCTGTCAGGAATAAAGCTGACCATGCAGTTAAGTTTTTCTTTTTAATTAATATGACCACAAACCACATTACTTTCTATTCTTCCAGAAAATGTTTCATTGATTTCACTGCCTAAGGTTTTCCTTATATGGTAGGACACCAGTTATTATCCAAGTTGGCCTCTGCAAGGTTTAATCCAGATACAGTAGACGCCCTCTCGTCCGGCCACCTCGGGACCAGACCCTAGGCCGGATGAACCGAAAATACATTATAATGATGAAATAACGCTCTTTAATGAATGATCTATACAATAAATGACCCAATACAGTATATATAAATTACTAATAATTATAATTACTCACCTTTACTCCATGGTAGCAAGTAAAATACAACAAATAAGGAAAATTACTACAAACTCGCAGAGATATTACTGTATTTGGCAAAAATAACACAACTCTTTATAGGATATGAAAAACACATGAACATTAAAAGTGTTACTAGAGAACATAAAACTTTGAAATAAAAATTAAAAGAAATCAGTTATCTTCTTCTGCTTTTTGTGTTCAACTGTTTTGTTGAATGTGAAATCACGCCATTTCTTGATGAACATAACATCAACTGCAGTTGCCTCTGTTTGTTGCTCGACGTACGTCGTTGCGAATTCCAGGGCTGCTCTTCCCTTAGTGTGGCTCATTTTTCCTTGACATTTCCCTCTTCCTCATGGACTTCTTCTTCTTCGTCTTCTTGGCAAATGACAGCTTGCACAATTTCATCATCATTTAAGATTTCATTTTGAAGCTCCTCATCTTGACCAGCAATCCATTCTGCAACATCTTGTTATACAAGATCATCAGAGTGAGGCAGTCGTTGTAGATCTTTTAACAGAGATGCATTGTCATCTAGTTCAAAACCCTGAAGATTTGGTTCATCTGCTTTAGGGTTGTGTTCTTTATTCTTTTCAATGAGAAGAAAAGAATTTGGCCGTGCTTTTCTCCAAGACTTCGTAAATGTAGATGATGGCATTCCATCGTATAGATCACGTCTTTCTTGCTGATTGTCTTTAAGGCCAGAATGAGACCTGTGCTGCCTTCATTGTCCAGTTTACCTAGAATTTCCAAAAGAAGCTTTCTGCGGTACCTTGTCTTAAAAGACTCGATGACCCCTTGGTCCATTGGTTGGGTAAGACTTGTGATGTTAGGTGGCAGGAATAATAATTTTATATCACTGTAACCTTCACATTCAAGTTCTTGCGGATGGGTAAGTGCATTCTCTAGCACTAAAAGTGATTTAACTGGTAACTTCAAACTCGTCAAATGATGTTTCACTTTAGGAACAAATTCGTTTTCAAACCACTCCTTAAACAGATACGAATCCATCCAGGCTGATTTTTGTGCTCTGTAGTACACTGGAAGGGATGACATGTTTAAATTCTTAAAAGCCCTGAGTTTTGCTGATTTTCCGATTACAAAGGCAGCTAGCTTATGGGACCCTGAGGCATTTGAACACAAAGCCACCGTGATTCTCTCTTTACTGGCTTTAAATCCTGGGGCTGAAGTTTCCTTAGCCATAGCAAACGTTTTCTTGGGCAAGAGTTTAAAATTCAACCCCGTATCGTCAATATTATAGACTTGTTCTGGACTAAGATTCTCACTAGCCGTGATGTCAGTTGTTTTGAAAAATCACTAGCTGCTGATGGGCCCACTTACAATATTTCACAACAAACACCAATGAAATGGACTCCATGATGCTTTTTCCAGCGGGATAGCTATCCATCACTTGCCGAGAATGTACTGGAATCTTGAAGTTTTGAGTGTAGGATAACTGCTTTTTCTTTTAAAATTGGTCCACTTATCGGAGTGCCTCTTCGGCATTCCTGCATAAACCATAACCACAAAACATCATCTACTAATTCGTTATTTGGTTTTTTTTAAGTGCATCGTGTCGAAAGCACTTTTCCAGTTTCAATTTCAAAGTCTCAATCAATTTTCTGTTTTGGTGCCAGTCATTAACAGTGCTCTTGTCTCCATTAAACTCTTGGCAAATATGAGTACTTTGGACCGATTCGCTCTTATCAAGACGCTGAAGGACTTGTAATTTTTGTCCATAGTCACGAACGTGTGTTTTCATTTTGCACTCATGTTGGAAAACGTTTTATTTATACAGATACATACAGTATTACTATATACACAGATATATTTACACAGACTGTATACACAGAACTCACAGCATAAGACATACATCCACACATGAACAAAAGCGCGAGTCAACTGAGCTACATGTATTTTCCATTTAACAAGTTGGGGCCTGCGGCTGGAGGCTCGTCTAGACTGTGTGACTCACCGTATGGCTGGCCGAACCATCCGACAGCCGATCCAACCGAGGCCTGACTAGAGGGCGTCTACTGTAGTTAGATATCCAGATAATTTTATATATTACACAGTGTATACCACTCTTTAATGTTTTAGGGATATCATTTTGTTTTGAAAAATGTTAAACTCAAAAATTATATTTATTTCAGTAAAGTAAAAAAAACTGTATAGTACTATGCCAGCAGAAATTCTGTGATTAATAATAAAACATTATGAAAAATCCAAAGAATAGTCTTTTACTGGTGAAAGTTTTAGAAGTTTAAAAAATGTTCACAAGAATTCAGTAAAAGTATTAAATTTAACTACTATGTTAAAAAATATCAATCGTAAATTTGTTTGTAAATAAAATTTTATTTATAGTGTATATTTAAATATGATTGTTTCTTTTTTTTTAATTCTGTTAATGTAATATAATAATCATGTTTTTAACCATACCTGCAGGTACTTGTTACTGTAATATTATTAACAGTGTTGAATGTCCAAACAGTATCACACTATCTTCCAAACAGAAGTGCAATCTTCCCCGTAACCCTCGATAAGCATTTGATAACTTTAAGCATTTGACAGTTCTGTCGGTGTTCTGTTCAATCTTACTAAAAATTTCAAATCAACACGTTTCTCAACTTTTCAACTTAGCATTATTCTGACGCACCACATAAAACACAACTGCACTAAACAGTGACTCGACAATCAGCTGAACGGATGAACAGTGTTGCCAGGCCAATCGAACGTCTTTTCCCCACTAGCTACTCCAAATTGTCCCACTTTAGTATAAAAATTCCCACTATCACTATTATTTGTGCTTATGCAAAACATAATAATTACAGTGTTTAAATACTGTTACAAGAATAACATAAATATTTAAAACATGATAAAAGAATAAGTACTAATCTGCTGAGAACAAGTTGAATACTTTTGACATACTTTGTTCTTGCACTTAGCCTACTATATTTATACAGTTTTCCAATTGTTTAATTGATAGTCAAACATATTTTTTTTGTTTGTATACATACAGCTGCTATGTTTGTCCATCATTGTGAAATCAAAACAAGATTTATATTGTTTGCTGAGGGATATATTATTATTATTATTATTATTTGTATAATAACCCAGAAAGTGTCCGGTCCTAATTTATTTTTAATTTTGTATTTATTAAGGTTAATACAGTAACACTAAAAATACTCTCCACATACCCACTACTACATGGAAAAATAAATGCTTTAATTATTTAATGCTCAAACCCCAAATTCTTGGAAGCCGTTTACAACACATTAAATTCGTGTGTGTATGATGATGATGGGTGTAATCATAATAATAATAACACTATGTAATTTGATTTAAAATTATTTAAATATTTATTAAACAAAAATTCTTATTTTGGTTGTGAATTAAAATCATTATTATTTGCTTGTGTGTGTAGTCTTAGCACACATCTAATTATTACATTTAATTGATACTCTCATATTACACCTATACATATTATACAATCTTATACCCTAATACATCTTTATAATTATCTAATATTGCTCTCGGCTTGCTCATTATTATGATAATGATTAGATTATCTAATTATTTTCTAATGATCTAATCTCTTTTGATTTTACTGCATATGCATTGCTTTGCTTTCTAATCAAATTTTACTAATTACTTTTATCAATTTAAATATCAAATTATAGATTTAAAATTATAGGTTCAAAGTTATTGATTCAAAATTATTGTTAAACATTCTTAAACATTACACTAATTATTATACAAAGAATATTTACATTTGTAAAAATTATTAGTTCATATTTGAATTAGATCGTCTCTCTTTTTACTTCTTTAATTATTGTCTTTGTGTGAGTCTCGGTTTACAAGTACATGGTCGTTTGTCACCTTATTGTTGTGGTAAATTGGCAGCGTGTCCTCTTCGGTCCTAGGTCCTTGATCCTGGATACTCCTTTGTCGTCATGTAGTCCTGGAATCCTTGATCCTCGTCCTTCGTCCGTCGGATTCTCGTACGCTGGATTCTACTGCATATACTTGGCTGCTCCCTCGTCTCCCGTCATGGCCTCGGGTTGCAGGTACTCTCACGAGAATGGTGGGTAGTTGTGAAGCCCCTGGCTGCTGCTGTGGTTCAGATACAAACGTTGTTGTCTCGGAACAGAGCCTCCGGCTGCCATGATGATTGAAGAGAAAGAGTTGTAGTTGTGAAGGAAAGCCTCCGGCTGCCACAGTAGTCAATCAAGAAAGAGAATGAAGTTAGTGCGTCTCATGTATTTATACCCAGGGCGCTAAAATCATGTTTCAACAATATTTTGCATGTCAGAGTCTGTCGAAGGCGTCACTTCTAACACACGATTCTTGTCACACTTAATTCACTCGTCTTCGCGATTTGCAAAGTCTTTTGCACATTACCCGATATTCATTCTGTCGGTAATTTTTATGTGTTCGCCATGTACAAACCGTTTTTCTTTATCTTAATTAACATAAGTTCTGTTTATTTTTATTTTCCTGTAATTACACTTTTTATCCTTTTACACTAATTTTTATACACATTTGCGTCATATTTTTATACATATTTTGGTGTATTTGGTTTTGTGCTATTATGCACACAATCTTTACAAAATAAATAAATTCATATAATTAATAGTGTTCCTTAAGGTTGACGCTTTTCAGGAATTGACAGGTCTCACGCACACATGTAACATACACGTGTACACACAGACAGAGCAGCTGGCGTGATCCACCTGTTCCAACATGAAAGTTTGGTCGTTCAGATTGCAAGCTGAATTATTATTGCTAACAATATGAATTATTTATTTATTTTAGTTAATTATTTTAATTACTTTTTGCAATGCACAGTACCCTATACATTTGTACTGTTGCAATATATTGTAACAGTACAAATAGGTTGAGTACTGTGCATAGCACCAAGTAATTAAATAAGTGATTAGAAGACATAAATAACGCATTTTGGTAATAATAATCATTCAGCCTGCAATATAAACTGTAATAGAACTTGCATGTTGAGACAGGGAATAGAGCCAGCTGCTCTCTGCATGTGTGTACACACGTAAAAGGTTTGTGTGAGTGCGACTAGTTCATTCATGAAAAGCACCACCCTTTTCAGTAACGATATAAATTATTATATTAAATTAATTTAAAATGCTTGTGTGCATGGTAGCAAAAAACTAAAGTCACCAAAATGTGTGGTTAAAAATAACAAACAAGTGTATAAAAAATTGTGAAAAACATATAAAAAGTGTTAGTGTAGGAAGTTAAAAATCAATAGTAATTAGAGTAATTAAGATAAAGAAAAATAGTTTGTGCATGATGAACGCCTAGAAAATTACCGATCGAATGAATATCGGATAATGTGCTAAGACTTTGCAATTCGCGAAGACGAGCAAATTAAGTGTCATTAGAAAGCGTGGGGTAAGAGTAACGCTCTTAACAATTTCAACATGCAGAATTTTGTCAAGACACGATTTTTGGCGCTCTGGGTTTAAATACGAGGATGCGCAAACGTCGTTCTCTTTCTCATCAGACCATCTTAGCGGCCGGAGGCTCTGCTCAAGAACTACAACTTTTCTTCATTCGACTACTGATGTAATCGGAGGCTACGTCCAACAACTAGAACTTCTAGATTTGATCGACGGCCATGGCAGCCAATCTACTTAGAAACAACAACCACAAGCAGAGTACGAGCATCCAGCAGACGGGGGACGACTAGACTCCTAGAATACCCGACTCCAGGACCGAAGAGGACACGCTTAAGATGTACCACACAAATAACAAGGTGACAAATAACCATGCATTTATAAGAAACCGAGACCGAACCAAAAAAAAAAAAGAATAAACAATTCGATTCTAAGATGAGTCAAGTAACTGTATAGTTGTAAATATGTTTTTGTTTGTACGTTAAGTACAGTAATATGAAAGACTGTGTAACGATAAGAGTTAGCAGTAGCTGTAATTTAAAATATAATTGTTAGTAGTAAATGACGACCTTGTCAGAGAAATTAATAGAAAGCAATGCATATGCAATAACAAAAAGAAATTAATATAAAAAATTAAAAGAGTAAATAATCAGTAAGATAATTGAGCTAGCTGAGAGCAGTATAGGAAATTTATAACAATGTATTAGCAGTAAGATTTTATGATATTAATTGATGACTCGTTGGGCACTTGATGAAACATATTAATACAAAGGTTTTGTAAAATATATAAAAAAAAAACACTTGGTAAGTTTCACAAATTTTTTTTTAATTATCTCTGACAGCTGTTTCGACTTAACTTTTTTTTTTTTTTTTTTTTTTTTTTTTTTTTTTTTTTTTTTCAAAACCTTTATAAGATTTTATAATATGTTTTTGTGTCAGATAAGACTACGAATTATACATAGTAGGTACGTAAAAATACGAATCATTTGGAATCATAAAATAAATAAGAAATTAACGTGTAATCTGAGATTGCAAATTATACGTAATAAAAATGTCAAAATAATAATGAGTTTCTAACCGCAAAACAAATTAAAAAAAAAAGTGTTAATAAAAATTGAAATGATTTATAAACAAATCAAATAGCATTATTATTATTATTATTATTATTATTATTATTATTATTATTATTATTATTATTATTACAACCTTCATTCTTCCACACACACGAATTTAATGTAATGTAATGTACGGTACCTAAAGATATGTCACATCAATTATTAAACACATTAAATTTGGTAGTGTTGTAAATGGCTTCCAAAAACGTGGGGCTAACACATAAAAACCGTGTGTTGTTGTAATATATGCCACAATTGTATTAAAAGTAGAAAGAGCTTAATAAACATTTGTTGGCACCTATGTGAATATTTGTATCCCTAAGGAATCTCCATTCTGTGGATAGGTCTACATTGTGTATTTCAATGTTTTTTCAAGGCTGCTGCTGTAGAAGCCAGTGACTGAATGTCTTTAATTTTTGTTTTCTAAAAAAATTGCAAATGTTAAGGCTTTGAACATAGTCCCCACCAATTCCTCACAGCTGGCATCTCTGCAGCTGAGAGAGTTGATGTTTGTCATACAGGTTCAGACAAGTCTAAGGTCTCTGCCAAAGAGCTCACAATCAGTTCTCACTGCTTTCCTTAATAAGTAAAAATACATTCTCATTATATAATGTAACGAGAGATTGTGTATTATCAACCCATGGTCGTATGGAACAAAGTGTAATGTTGTTAACTGTTTATCATTTTCAGGATCCAAAGATAGTAGAAATGTTGGCACCCATAATACAAGCTGCTCAGCTGCTGCAAGCTCGTAAGACGGAAGATGATGTTGCTAGTGTATGCGACATGTGTAACAAACTGACTACACAGCAGGTATGTCATAGTATGTTGCTCTTCATTGTCAGGTTCACACAAGAACTTTTTTGAAAACACTTATATGAAATAAGTAGCTTTAGGTGTGTGTGTGTGTGTGTGTGTGTGTGTGTGTGTGTGTGTGTGTGTGTGTGTGTGTGTGTGTGTGTGTGTGTGTGTGTGTGTGTGTGTGTGTGTGTGTGTGTGTGTGTGTGTGTGTGTGTGTGTGTGTGCGCGCGCGTGCGTGTGTGTGTGTCAGTAAAATATTACATGTTACATTACGTCATGTGTTTTACCATCATGAAACATTACTGGAAATGATGTTTCAGCCACTCATCAATGATCATCTTCAGACATGTAAACACATACAAAACAGAATTGAAGCTGTGAATTTCAAAAACCACAAGTCCACCGACCAACATTTTGAAAAAAAAAATGTTTATAAATCTTCGTTAATGGTGTCGGCAATCTTCTAAACTGCCATGTTAATACTGTTTATTTGTACAGTTTTCCTAGATATATAATTTCAACATTGCCGTACAAATATTATTGAAAACTACAACAAATAATAACATAAACTTGATTTTGCGATGTCATCCACCAGTCTTGTTGCTCATTTCGCACCATCCAGCAGACATGTTATGGATGTCAGTGACTTTATTCCAAAGAAAGTGCCATAACAAAGCTTGGAAAAGTATAAATACAGATTGGGAAGAAATTAAAAACATACCAAGTGAAGTCACTGTTATTGCATTAACACAGGTCATGACTACCTCGGCAACACAGAAAATATACCATAAACCTAACACAAAGAACAGATTAAGACAATTCCCTCCACTGCCAAAAATTAACTGTAAACCTTAGAAGTTCGACTAATATCTGTCATTGAATATAATGAGATGCCAGAAAGCTGATAATCCATAATCCAAGTTACAACAACAGCGAATTTGTAAAACTATGTATTGTGCTGTTTTAGAAAGTATTGGGTATATATTGTGACATTTTTATTAAATTAACTTCTGGAATGATACATGTTGATAAAAATTCTTATTAAATCTATTAATTGCTCCAAATGTCACTTCCAGAGTCATCATTTGTAGGTCCTTCAGTATGTCCATATTTTTTGTATAAATTTTTCTAGTGAAGGGTTTGTGAGGATCGGTCAAAAAATATAACACAAATTTTAA
Source organism: Magicicada septendecula (assembly GCA_034769895.1). NCBI lineage: Eukaryota > Metazoa > Arthropoda > Insecta > Hemiptera > Cicadidae > Magicicada > Magicicada septendecula. Next base: position 34,531,359 of record CM068376.1, on the reverse strand, counting down.
GTTATTTGTGTCGACATTTTGACAATGTTTATTGCCATCATCAGGGCCTGTGCATGAATACAAAAGAAACGTCAAACACAGTAGAACAATTATTTGAGAGAATGTGTTGTGTATGTGAGTGTGTGTGCGCGTACGCGTAGCATAGTAAAACATATTTAGCTATAATATGTTTTACTGTGCTATATGTTGACAGGTATATGTATAAGGTTTTTTGTACCAATTCTAATATTTAATTGTTGATTATTGCTTTTATAATTAATTATAAATACCATTACATTATGAGTAATTAAAATTGTAATATTGTGTAAATTAAGTTCTGTGATATTATAATTTTCTCGTTGTCTTTAAAGGAAATGTTTGATGATATAAAACTAACTATCTCAACTCCTTCACATATACAAAGATACACATGTGCACGCACACACACTCACATACACAATCACATTCACTCAAATAATTGTTCTGTTGTGTTTGACATTTCTTTTTTATTCATATACAGGTCCTGATGATGATAATAAACATTGCCGAAACGTCGACACAAATAACTTAAAATGTGTGTTATATTTTTTATTGATCCTCATAAACCCTTCGCCAGAAAAATTCATTGATTGACGGTCACTACAAATTTAAGGATTTTTGTGTAAAGATTTCAAAGCAAGGGCAAAGATTCAGATTTACTGAAGACAAGTACTTCTTGCCTTTTATTAGTTTTAATAATGGTATTTTGTTTTTATAAGCCTGTTTTACAGATTGTCCTTCAAACTGGAATGACTGCATGATTAGTTAACTTGAAGTCATGTTAACAGTTAAAATATCTTTTTTGTATCAGTGATTTTGAAAGAACCGACATTCCATTTTCCCGATTCCTTGATAGTAATACAGGCACTTTCATTTTAGAAAATAACACTTTAAAGTCCATAATCATGTTGTGGTCGACGTTGACAACTTGTTTATATTGTGCGTTGTTTCTCATTAAGTATATCTGTCCATTTAACTAGGTTTTGCGTAGTATAGAACTAGGGACCCACATTATGATGGCATTGTAATATTGCAACAGTTGTAATAACACTTAATGTTGCCACTTAAAGTATCATTATGAGTCGTTCAGTAGAATTTGTAATTACTGTTCTTTTGTTTTCAGTGTGAAACAGTAATACGTAATGTCAAAATGACACTAATTACAGTGAAACTTTGATATAACACTCTTCTTCGGACCAACCAAAAAGCGCTTTATATCAAGGGTCGCTTTATATAAAGGTTTCAAGTTTAACTTGAGAAATGTAAAGAAATTTCTATTAAAAAAAATAAATATCACTATAATATTGACGACTCGGAACACAAAGTTTTTTATAAGTAAAAACGTAAAGTTTTACCTTACAGCCTAAACCGGCTTTCACCTATAGAAGGCTTCATCAGAGGCTGTCGTTAGTAGCGCTGCTCGTCTTGTTGTTGGCGACGAGAAAGTGTTTCGAAAGATTGAAGCTGTGTGTGTGTGGTGAGATGTGTTCGAATAATGCGTGCGATTTGAATTGTGTCTGTTCGTTTAGGATGTCGTTTTTATTTGTTTTTGTGTGTGTGTATATACAAACACACAAAAACAAATAAAAACGACATCCTAAACGAACAGACACAATTCAAATCGCACGCATTATTCGAACACATCTCACCACACACACACAGCTTCAATCTTTCGAAACACTTTCTCGTCGCCAACAACAAGACGAGCAGCGCTACTAACGACAGCCTCTGATGAAGCCTTCTATAGGTGAAAGCCGGTTTAGGCTGTAAGGTAAAACTTTACGTTTTTACTTATAAAAAACTTTGTGTTCCGAGTCGTCAATATTATAGTGATATTTAGTTAAGTAACGGACACGTCATGGACAACGAAATCCAAGAATAAAAAAAATAGTTTACGTCATATGTAGTGTCTTGGTGACACTTTGTAACCTAAACTTCATAATTATTAGAGTTAGCCTGGGATGATTTCTTCTTAGAATTCCTATAAAGCTGAGCTCCTTGCAACCATGTTATGTAAAAAAAAAATTAATAATATTATATGTTGTTAATCATAGAGAATCTGTTATTCTAAAACCTTTGAGAACTAAATGTAGGAATGAAAATATGAAAATGAAGAAAAAACTTTTCAACTTTTATTCAGTATTCTTTAATTACAATAAATAAACAGTGTATAGAGAATAAGAATAACAAAAGTACCTTGAGCTTTATTCTACAGACTGTAGAAAAGGAAGGTTTTGAGATACTTTAAAAAGTTAAGATTGGGTGGGTAAAAAAACATACAGGATTTGATGTGAAACATTAAACATGTATGATGATGTGATTTTCCGCAACTGATTGTGCCGCCCATGTTGCATTGCATACCTTGCACCACTGTTTACGATTGCCCTGGACTTTGGAACAAATGATTTGGACTTCCAAAAATTCCTTTCCGTCCGCTGGCAAAAAGAGCATTACATCAAGGGTGGATACCGAAACTGGGGTGCAATATCAATGTTTATTTTATATTGTTTATATGGGGAATTTGCCGGGACTGTGTACAGCCGTCACATCAAGGGTTGCTTTATATCGCAGGGGCATTACATCAACGTTCCACTGTATGTATGTTACACAAGAAAATTATATGCTTTTCCAGTTTTACAAAATAATGATTTGTGGTATTCTATTGGTACCTTTGTTGTGTTGATACACTAGAATTTAGTTTATTATGCTTTGTTGTGTCTGTGTTAAACTGCATGTATTTAACATGCTTTCCCCTTCCACAGCCTTCCTGGAAGAGGAAATTCTAATTTGAATAACAAATCAGTCTCCAATTTTAAATTTAGTAGTGTAATCTGATTGGATATTCCTTCAGACTACAGTATTCTAAGTTGATTTTTAACCATAAAACAATCTGTATTCCTCCCAAATTTTCCTCAAAGTAAATAAATTATTAATCTCTTATATGTAGTGTAAATTTAGAAGTCATACCCTCTTATTGTGACTTTACTATCTTTATAAACAACTCTATCTTTAGGTTTATCACACATTTGTAATATTTTTATATTTGTATTGTACATGTCACAAAAGGCGTAACATGTTTAAAGCACAATTTTTAAAACACATTTTCGTCAGACTCAGCAGTAGCAAACATTAGCCCAACCTGGATTTCAACGGCATTCACCTTCTGACATAATGTACAGATTGTATATAGGTACAGATTATATTTACAAACTTTCACTGTTGTAGATTATGAAGATATTGAAACTTTACACTCCAGCAGATGACTTAGAGGAACGTGTACCTGCAGCATTCATCAGAAAGGTACAACAGCGACTTAAAGAAAGGCTGGAATCTCAGGACCAGGTAAGCAGTTACTGACTGTGTTCATACCTGAGATATTTTTGCTCTTTCAGGTGCACAGTCCTAAGGTTCGGAAGATAATTTTAAAATGCGTAGAGATTTCAAAAATAGAAGTAGTGTACAATTCAATACACCATTTTAAATAGCACAAAGTGAAGCTCAAAACATGAAAACAAAAACTTGTGATACTTAGCAGTAAGTTACATATTTGAAATTCAGCATTGAAATTTAAACAAATATAAAATAACTGTGGTGACAAATAGAAGCAAACACTACAGTAATAATCAAAAATTGAATTAATTATCATTCAGGATTTCAAATTTTTTTGTATTAAACAAAAAGAACTAATTATTATTACAATAAAAAATTTGAATATTTCAAAACAGAACACAAAAACGTGTTTCTCACAATAGATAAACAAAACCTACTGTGAACATCACATTTGTATGAACTAATAGAGGAAGCATATTTTTATTGGCTTAAAATTCCAGCTAAAACTGATAAACAGCACTAAAATTTGACTCTTTTATTGAAAAAGAGCAGAAAACGCGTGTGAAAAGCTTAAAAACAAAGACATGCACACTGAGAAAATATATTGAATTTAAATCAACCAAAGGTATGTTTGGGCTTTGGTGCATACTGTTGCTATATACTGTACTGTTAAAGTTATTTTTGGCAAGCTGAGTGTGCTAAGGATTTTGGTGGCAAATGCTTCCTGTCACTTTACATACAAAAACATAATTAGGTAGACCATGTGTGCTGACTTAAATTCATTGTTAGACAGTGTGATAGGAATGTTAGTACCTTCACAACTTTCATAGTTTGCATTGTACTGTGCCTTTGCCATTACCTGCTATACTCTCTCCTAGGTTAGCAGCCCAAAGGCTGGTTGGCAGCAGCTCGCCATTCTTCATGCTTCTCTGCTTTTCTTTTCAACTCACAATATGATGTGGAGTTCATATCGACCATAAGCTGTTTCATGTAGTCTAAACGGGGTTGTCCTCTGTGATTCTTCCTTTCAATTATTCCTTCTATTATTCTCTTAACCAACCCATTGTGTCATAGTATATGCCCTATAAACTAAGCTTTTTTGCCTTTTAGATTTTGTAAAAAGCTCTTCTCGTCCTGAGCTCTTCTAAAGATTTCCTCATTCGTTATCTTTTCCCTCCAGCTTATCTTGAATATTCTTTTGTAGCACCAGATCTCAAATGCTTGGAGTCTTTTCTTGTCACTTTCTCCAATTGTCCAAGATTTACTCCTGTATATGGCAACACTCCACACGTACGTCTTTAGTAGATTCTTTCTTATTTTCAAGCTGATAGTGTTTGAAGTGAAGAGGTTTCTATGTTTGTTGAAAGCAATTTTAGCCTGATTAATTCTGCTTATAATTTCCGTACTGCTACGTCCATCACTTGTGATTTTACTTCCTAGATAGTTATATTCTTTAACTGCCTGGAGAACATTATTTCCAAGAGTTATTCTGATTGGATCATCTTCCTTACGACTACAGAACCTGCTATGTAGTCGTATCTATTCTTTATTGGAAGTATATGTAATTGTAATACATGTGGGCTAGATTTTGATCACATATATTTATTTAATACATTTTACACCGGGTGTGTTATACAGTTGTGTGGTCAAATAATCTGGCTCCACTATCAGATCCAAGCATCACATCCATGCATACAAAAGCCTTGGTAAAGGACCACATAATAGCTTGGTGGCCTGTACACTGTCAAGGCAGAAAATAAATCAAATTAAGTTTTGTCATTTTCTACATTTTTCTAATTTTCATGTTATTTTTCAATTTGTTGACATCATTTTGTCATTGCCATGCATTTATTTTGCTTCTTTATTGTTTCAAAGTCATTTTTCTTACCATTACTTCATTTTCTGATGTAACCATTTCTGTGGATTTAACAAATTTGAATGTTATCCGTGCTTTCAATAAGTATGACTTCAAACTTCTGAAGTCCGCTTGGTTGTTGAACTGAGAATATAACTTTCTACACCCTTTACCATATTCCTGGTCAGTTATTGCAACTAATCTGGGAAGTATAGCTATTGTCACTGAAGTGGAAACTGTAGCCTGACTGGAAGTGAAATTCTTTTTATTTTTATTTACTTTCGCATGAGGATGTGTAACTTACTAATAATGACTGCATAGAGATGTTTAAATTATTCTTGTCATAAGAATTGCATACACAACAAAACAGGTTTCATATTGCCTCATATATGTCAGTATAAATCTTTGTTATAATAATTATTATTATCATATACTTTTTTTACTTCACTGCATTTTAGACATCATCGTAAATATTTACTGCTCCATATTTATGTATGTGTAAATAAATATTTCCATTCAGACTTCAAGTTTATGTTACTGTAATGGGCTTGTCTTGTTATTTTATTGGTAGTATTTAAAAGTTTTAATCATAAAATCTGGTCCCTGCTAATAACAAACTGGCCCAGAATATCATTGTTAGAAAACAAAACAGATTGTTGATACAGATTACTATAAATAATCTGCTATTAATATTTTTAGAATTCTGTTGATAGTAACAAACAATAAAAAGCTCTATTCAGTTAGCAAAACTAAAGTCTTTTGGTTAGTTTAACATGCACACATACACACAATAAATGTTGTATGCATGACATGGTTAAAGAAGCTTTAATCAGGGTATTCAACTGTGGCCTGTTTTTGATGGATTTGTGCTATACATTTTTGTAGCTCCCGTGGCAGCTGTCTTCAGTAATCTGGACTAGATGTTGATGCCTGAACTAGATCCATGCTGCTGTGGAAGCTGCCAAAATGTATAGCAAAAATCCAGTCGACAATATACTGTCATACTGTAAAAGCCTATGAACTTTATTCTTGTGTATATGTTGTTAGTAATATAAAATATTGAACAAATCATTACATTAGATCAGTTAGTGTTGTAAGTTTTAAGTATTGCAACTCTGCTACTGAAGGGTATGTTCCAAAAGTAATATAAGATTTAAAATAAAAAGAAAAGTGAAGTAATTATTTGACTATCTTGCGTCACCAGATTTCTTACATAAGTGACTTTCTTACTTCTGAGAAAGTAACTGCTTGAAAAAGTCATGAGATGCAAAAAACATTTTCAATATTAACATGTCTTGGTCACATTCCAGGAAGTCTTCATAGTTAGTGGAGATTAAGGGGTTCCATCATTTCCTTCTTGCATTTTCAGCTGTTTGAAAATAATCAGCTCTGTGGTAGGCTGTCACTGTTTGAACCCAGTCCAGTGGAATGTGGATTGTTACATCATAGGAGTAAGCTGTGACAAAAAACATATTCACTGATAGTGCAGTATGATAAGAGGACATTGTAGTGATGCAAGTTCTTCAGTTCATCAAAGATGTCATAGAAAATCTTTGCTTTCTGCTTGTTCATGAACCTCAGTACCTGAGCATCACTCATTTGTATTAAAAATGATAGTAGTCATCTTTGAATTGATTTCGGATTTGTTTTTCTTGCGTACCTTATTTTTCCATCCAGCTTCATTTCTCCAAGTCTGTACAAACATACTTCACAGGATTTATAAACATACTATTCAATTATCTGCTACAAAAAGATTTCTACCATGAAGTGCACACGAAATTAGTAATATGAAGTTGAAGTATGCCTGTTGTTCAATGCAAAATGAGTGTACAACAGTTTTGATTTTAACCACACATAATGAACACTGACTGAAGTCTTATCTAACAGCCATTGATTTCTGAATTTTAAATACATTACCTTAAAATGGTTTGTTCCTGCCAGGGCCAGCTGATTTAGATACGACTGTTCCCCCTCATAAGGCAGTGGCAAACCAGCAAGAGGTATCCCGCCTAGTATAAACCCTTCCCAACTATGCCGTTCGGATCCGGCGTTAAACTGTAGGTCCCATATACCTGTGAGAGACTCTGTAACACATGCACCACGGGTATATGCAGAGAGGGTACAAACCAGTCGAAAGACTGATGGACCCAATAATAACCTGTTAAGTATTTTTCATATGTTATTATTACAGATTGCGATTTTAAATGAAAAATAATTTCAGGACTTCAGGCATTTTCACAAAGCTTCAACATCAGTTTTGATAATCTAACTACCTAACTAGACCTGCCACATTGCACCTATTTTTATATGGTGAACGTCTCATTAATAAACTCTCAATATTTTTGGAGCAAACATACGTGACGTGTATGTTTATAATAACTACAATTTGTTGTTACTCAGTTGTTTGTTGTTATCATACAAACATATGTAGCTGTAGCTTATTGGTTTACAACAATGTCTTTTTTTGTTTCAGCCATTACTAATGGACACAAAATATAACTTTCCTGTCAGGTTTCCATTCAATCCATCAGATATTAGATTAGAAGATGTAGAAATTCCGGAAGTGCTTAACTTGCCTATGTTGAAGAGAGTTTAAAGCGTGCTGTGGTCTCTTGTCTGCATTTCAACTGCACAATTTTACGTGAATCTATTCCACTTTTTCTTTATTTCGCTTAGTAATAAACATATGTTATATAGTATACGGTATATAATGGGAGGACCTGTACAGTTTTGTAGCCCTTTGTCACTAAATTGTGATATGTTTTAAAGTGTATATTTATTTATTTTGTACAAATGATTGTATTATTTTAATTTTGTATAAATTAAACCAATTAGTGATCAGTATGTTTAGTTTGACCATAAGAAATGTAATTATAAAATATTTAGTTCCTTACAAAAGAATGAACATTCCATTGATATGTAGTTAATATATTTTAACATTATATATATATTTATCCAGTGAAACTGGTATTTGCTGCAATTTATTTATTTAAAAAAATTAAACTTATATAATAAGTTTAGTAGTGAGTGTGCCGTAATTACACATTCCTTTATGCCCAATTTGTAATTTCAGTTATGTAATGTGTGGGTGATAATTCCTTACTGTTAGACTGTAATTATTTATGTTTATAAGCAATAATTTTTATACGTACCATTTTATGTGTATTGTGTTTTTTATTAAGTATGTGATGAGAGTAAATGGTCCTAATTTGTGAGATATTTATGTATTACAGTATGCCATATTTAAGCCAACAAAATTTGTGATTCTTGTTTAACTGAATGCTGTTCAACATTTTATATAATAATACTTATCAAATGTTGTTTGAGGTAAACATTTTTTTAAATACAATTTATGTCCAAGTAAAATGAAAAAAATAGAATGATAAAAAGAGAATATTAGATTTTGTTCTACGATCTTTCCCTTAGCTGCCAAACATTGTCTAATAAAACATCTTTCCGGAAAGTGTCTATTATATAATCATGAAACATGATTATTACTGAACTAGTTTCAGAGTATCCTTGATTAATCGAATGTAAAAGTAAAAATTATATTTGTCTTTCAGTTAGTAATAGGTATGATTAGATTTTGAAAAGTATGATGTACCATACTTGTGATTGCATTAGAAGTCTGGTCTGGTTTTTAAAAGTAGTTCTATATAGTTTGGTCTAATTAGTACATATGAGGACTAATTCGAAGGTTACATTATTTTATTTTTTCCTTTACACTTATTTGTTTATGAGTTATTAACACACAGGTTAAGTTCATAAGAAGATGAAATTAATTTTTAAAGTATATATCTTCTTTTCTATCTTAGAATTATTTCCACAAATAATTCAGACAATCTCAAAATGATTCTGTTGAACGTACCCTAATTTGAATTACGTCTGTTAATCTGCTTTATTGTTAACACTGCTTTTAAATGACTTACTTAATTACAGTACAATTTAAATTTTGTATTTCAAAATTTCAGTTCATAATAGTTTTGCTGACTCATTATGAATACTCGATGTGAGTAACCCTTATTTAAACCTTTTTCTGTATGTGCGTGTGTGTTTTTTTTACTTTTGAAACATATCTGCCATACAATATTGTATCTTTTTGCTGATTGTGATAATTTTAAATACAAAGAAACAGTAAGTGCATTTACTAAGCAGACTTCATTTGTTTTACGTGTTTTGTGCTTTTAAAACAATTTACCAATAACAGCGATTCTTCATTTTGTGCTTACCTGTCTGTTTAAGTAGTCTAATTATTATAAATAAATACTGTATGTTCGTTTTACAAACTTTGATTTACTCTCCGTTGAGAATTAATTGAAATATTCAGTTTTAGTAGTGTAAATTCAGTATAAAATCACTAATATTACTATTGTTTACATTTGTTTTGCAGAATAATAAAATGGTTTATTATTCCAATAAGGATGATAAACCTGAAAATTATGTAATGTGAAACTCACAGTATTAGCTCACACTAATTCTAATTTTTTTTTATGTAGTAATTTCTTTTGCCTTGAAACAAAAGAATTACATGTAACATTATGTAGAGTTTAATGATATCCAAGATATGAAAATTTGAATAACAAAATTATTTTATTTGTTGGCGGGAATCTTTATGTAAGTAATTAGTGTAGCTCCTACATCCATGTAGTATACTTGGCCCCAACATTCCTATTTTATTGCTGTATGTTAAGTCATGAGTTGATTTAGGAAGAAACAGATCTATATCATTATCGAGTTTGAAAGAATATTGATATTGTACGTCAGAATAGGCTATCTTCTCAAGCATGGCCCTGAGCCTTTTTGGAAAGCTTGCAAGATAAGCTTTGGAAAGCATTACACAACAGATTTAACTTCTCCATGCTGACTTCTTTTGAAGCTGAGAAACAGATAGTGCAAAATCTGGAATGTACAAAATGTCGTCTAGTGGCTGACATTGCTGTATGTGAAACATGTGGCTTAATATTGTATTGAAGAAATAACCTTCTTGGTTCACGTTTTTTGTGCAGATCGACCTGTTAAGGTGACTCACATTGGGCTGCCATTAAATTTGTCAATTATAACTTGTTTATCAAGATTCCACTGCTCTGATATTATTTTGTGGATGTTAAAAAAGAACATTTTATGAAGTGCCCAAAACTTTTCTGGGGATGGGTAGTTCATACCATTTCCATATGCTTCATTTCTGGATGGATTTGGAAACAAAATATCGAGGCCATATCATGTAAAACATGATTATTTCAGTCACACTTGTGGGTTCTTCTGCTCTACCGAAGAAGGCCTGACAGATTTTAATGCTGTGTTCATTTTGTTTTGCAGCAAGATCGCATGGTTCTATATTAATTGAAAGGTTTTTGTTACAATACTGTTTTCATATTTTTTGCAAAGTTTGACATAATAAAAAAGAACTAAGAAATTTATATTAAATAGTGGTTACATGTTGCTCTTCTTTTTGTGAATGCAGAAGCTTGTGATTGAATCTTAGACATTTTGATGTATAACACATTATGAGTAGAGCAATATGAGCATCAGCAAATATTTCAAACCACATTGCAGCAGTTTAAGTTTAACCACAACATGAATTGTGTTTTTATTATTTTTTCTTTTATACTTTTTTTTTGGTTTCCCTTATTCGCTTCAGAGTAAACAACTGAAGTTTTAAACTGTTAAAAGGAATCCTTAATGCCATTTGAAAGATGCAGAAATACTAGATTATAACATGACTGAGATATATGTCGTGTTGTAATAATGGTTAAAACATCCCATGATGTGGCACAAAAAATTTAGGTAATAATTTATCGATATAATAGTAAATATTGCAAACCTGTGAATTCTGTGGGCAAGCAGTACTAAAATTTGACCTCATATGTTTCTGTCACCTCATTGTTGTATGTATGTCCCATCCTGTCGTGAGCTCAGAATATTTTTTTTTTCAGTATATTCTTAAAAGTATCCTTATTTCCACAGATCCTGCATGTGTCTTTTTTATACCAGATTCTAGTTTGGAGGTTATTATCAACTACTTCAGTGGCACAGCTGATACAATTTGCTGTCAAGTTTGTGTATGTTGTAGTTCAATTGTTTATTGACACTGAATATTACACATTGACTGCAGTTAACCTTTCTATTATTATATCTTTCAGTGAGTTTCGCCCACTTTACACAATTTTGTTGTATATGCTGTTTTTTTTTCTGTTAATGGGACTTTGGAACTTGCAGTTGGCAAAATATTCCTGGGTTTCTTTATAAGATACTGAAAAAATTTTAATATCAGAAAAAGAATTAAACTTTCAAGTTCCAAAATAGCAACCGTATAGGTATTGGAGAACATGGTATTTTAAGTGTTAATACGTATCATTATTATTGCAATTGTATTCATTGTTTTATAATTGTTTGCTGTATGTTTAATATTTTAAAAGTGATATGTGAAGTAATAATAATTTGTCACTTTAGTCATGTTTGTAAACATATCTGCAGTAAGTGATCATAAGAACAGTGTAACAACATATGTGTTTGAAACTGTTTTGAAGAGCAATTAAATACTTTTATTTGTACGAAGTATGGTAATTCTATAATAGTGATTTACTCATATTCATAGTAATTGATGATTTAAAGTTAGCCCCTCCAATTGGTCTTTATGTTCGTGAGACCCACACAGAATAAATTAGATGTCAGGCCATGCATCTTTAGGACCTCAGATTATGCATTGTAACATATTATTTATCTATTCATTAGGAACTACCCGTCCTTCCTTAACAATGCTTCATCAGTTATCCTCATCCTCTGGTCTTTGTCACTGTTTTCTATTCTTCACAAATCGTCCAACATCATGTGTCCATTTATGTTGGCCGGTGCCCTTGTGGTGTAACTTCCTTTGCACACAGTTGCTCACCACAGTCATTGACAGATTGGATGCATTTCCTGATAATTAACATCTGCCACTGACAGATTAACATGCATTTTTGTCACTAATTCTACTGTCTCAAGTAAGTCAACAGGTATGATTTCTGGTAGCGTTTTGTTGTAATAGTCTTCCACCAGCTGTGACTAATGTGTATTTACATTGGTTTAATTGTTAGTATATTTGGATATCACATATGGAAATAATACTGTCGTAATTTTCAGAACATTGTTTTAAATTAATTTACTATATGTGATAGAGTAGCCAATTCAACGCAGTATTTATAAATATATACTTTAGACAACAGAGTGATTCCATTGTATATTAGTAGTACATAAGACAAGAGCTGTGTGTGTGTGTGGGGGGGGGACAATAAAATGTTATGCTGAAATTATTTATGTTCACTGAATGTCTTTCAGATTAAATAAAGGTATTAAAGATTTTGTCCTTAGTTTGTGGTAGTAACTTGATCTGTGGTTACATTTGTTCAGTATTAAATGTAATTTTTACATCTCAAGCATATGTGTAATGATTGCAGTTAGCAGAAGTATTCAAAACCATGATATTTAGATTTTAACGTTCAAAACTAGATAAAGATATAATGTTTAAAATTTTGAATTTTGATAATCTTGTTGGCACTGGCTTCTTGGTAGAGGGATTATGAGTTCATGGGGGGAATATAAACAAAAGTCAAATGAATTATATTTTTTAATTTGAGAACAAAACATTTTCATTTATGGTAAAATAAATAAACATTGGTTAGTTCAGGACAAAATTTAGTGCTACGTAGTAAATTAGGTTAGGCGCATTCAGAATATCAGAATTAAATTTCACCATGTTTTGTTCGGCTGTAATTTAATTGTTTGACTGACTTTCAATAACGTTGTTCCCTACATTGCTTTTTTCTTTCTATTTTATAAGTATTTCTGTGAGGCAGTGTTAAATTTATGGTCCATAATTATGTGCCCTTCCTATGCGTTACCATATGAACCTGCATTATAGTTATGAGCCATGTATTATGGATGAGGAAATTAAATACACAAAATAAAATAGTTATGAATCAGAACAGCTAAGGAAGCAGGAGAATATTGTTTGACCTTTGACAGCCAATTGATTACAGGTAGAGTTTAGCAGAATACACAAGTTTTGTCAAGGTCCGGTGTTTTAACTTGGTACACAACTAAATATCACTATTACATTAACGACTCGGAACACTAGGTTCTTTATAAGTAAAAGCATAAAGTTTTACCTTACAGCCTGAACCGGTTTTCTCCTTTAAAAGGCTTCTTCAGAGGCTCTGAAGAAGCCTTTTAAAGGAGAAAACCGGTTCAGGCTGTAAGGTAAAACTTTATGCTTTTACTTATAAAAAACCTAGTGTTCCGAGTCGTTAATGTAATAGTGATATTTAGTTAAGTAACGGACACGTCATGGACAACGAAATCCAAGAATTTGGTACACAATTTCAACTGTTTATGTCAATATTTAGACAAAATTTATTGCTATCAATTATTACTAAATTTGTCAAATTGTCCACAGATTGTGTCTAGTTAACTGGGCTGACCTTTCATCATTTTGTGTTGCAACCATTTATGTGCTTTTAACTGATGTTTAGTGGTTCTGAGTATATTATTAAAACCAACCTTTACACTCAAAGGTTGTGATTTCAATCTGAAGGTGAGCCGTTAGTTACAAAGTGTAGTGTATTTATAACAAGTTGAGTCTACGCTTTCATCATTAATTAGTTCACATGGTTATTAGTGTATTAAAAAGATTCATGATATGATTAACATGAGTCATGTGTTAAGCTGAACATTTTCCTATTATGTACAGACTGCCCTGTTCAGTGTTTACCTGTATACTTTTGTTTATTGTATTTATTCCTATTTGTCAGTTATTTGTATTTTGCTTGCATATGAATCCAGCAAGACAAATAGTGAGTTTATCGTTTGTATAGTGAGTATATTAATGAGTGAAATACACTATTTTCTGTCTTGTATTGGTTGCATCATTTGAGTTAGGTTTTCACGGATTGTAGATTTAACATACAATATACAAAGGATACATAAACGACATGTATAATACAGTCAAGATCTATGTTTTGAATCACTGTACATGTGTACTACATGCCATCTTCTCATACAGTTACTTAATCTAAAATATATTTTATGTGAATTAGTGACGAAAAATGTGTGTGTGTGTGTGTGTGTGTGTGTGTGTGTGTGTGTGTGTGTGTGTGTGTGTGTGTGTGTGTGTGTGTGTGTGTGTGTGTGTGTGTGTGTGTGTGTGTGTGTGTGTGTGTGTGTGTGTGTGTGTGTGTGTGAACATTATATGTAATACTAATAAAATTATATATCCATACATTGTAATGGTGATTTGTGTAGGTTCATCCCTGGAGTATGTCGTGGCTGTCTTAGAATAATAAAATAATATGTATTTTAGTTAGTTTAATGATAAAATTCAGGTGTGAAAGTGCTGATGAGCTTAAAACAAGAATTTAACATTATTAGTAAATAAGTAATACTAGAATAAATTCATTAGGCAACACACTTAAACATATATTTTATTTTATTTTTTCACTGTACAGGCATTTTTGTGACTTCAGTTTTCACAAAATGTTAAACTATGACTTAGAAATCACAGTGTTGTAGCAACGCTTGTAACCTATCTCTATAGTTCAACATTTTACTCTGAGTTCATGAAGCAAGCATTTCCATGAGAATGTACTTAATTAGTTTATATGTACCAGCTTTGTAAAAACTGATTATTAATGTCATTATGTTTGAATGATTGTACCAGTTTTGTTACAGAAATTAGTTTTACAAAATATGTTAACTTAATAAATTAAGGTATAAGTACTTCCTAGTGCTGACAGTTTTGTTGAGTTTGGTTGTGTCTGAAGTTTGGTGGAAAATGGCTGTTCATGGTGGGTGAAAAATGAGGTTTCAACTACTAAAAAACATAATCTAACATTGCATAATGCTTCAGTTTCTGCGTGTACTGTGTGTTGACATTACTATGACTGTCATTACATAAATTGACAATAAGATTTCAACCAAAACCTGTTCATAATTAAGTTAACTTTGGCATTGGTTAATGAAATAATATTGAAGTTTTCAGCCATTTTTTACAAATTACTTTCAAACCATGCAAATCATTTCAGTTCCATGTAACTCCACGAGAAAAGAAGGGAGTTTTAAAACAATAACTACCAAGCTATACTCAGTAAAAACTGAATGTTTTTATACAGTTGAATTTATAAAAATTCTGTATGTCAGTTGTAAAAGAAATTTTTTAAGCCAGTTTATAGCAAGAGTTTAAATCTGTAATGAGACATAAGTACTTTTGGTAAGTAGTTTTGTCATTGCAAACAGCAGATGTTGAGAGCAGAGTGTGCCCTATTAAAGTTACTTTTTGCTTTAACACTGCTCCTATCAGATGAAGCGTTATGCATTTAACTATTCTTAAGTTGAAGTTTTACATTTCATGAATTTGACTTTTATTAAAATCTTCAACGGAACTTGAGGTACACTGACACCTCTACTGTAATGGTTTTTCACTTCTTTAATTTTCTGAACCCTATAAGGTAAGAGAATAACCTGTTTGTTGCTGTTAAACAGGTTTTTTAATTTGCTTAAATTTGTCCCATTTTTTACATCCTTGGTAATGAATATTAAATATGTTTTAGACAACTTCCATAGTTTAACTGTGTCGAATTTTATAGAGTTGTGTTTTGCCAGATTTGTTTATTGTTTTTGCTAACATTCCCTCCCTGAACGTTAGTTTTAATTAAGTTGAAATATGACTAAAAATACCTAAACATAAAATATAAATTTAAAATACTGAACGAGTGTGATACTATACACTTTTTGATATTACAGACCATTTGTTTTGGTTTCTGAGCGTTCAGTTCTTGTTTGTTCTTGAAAACAAAAATAAACATAAAACTTGCATGTTTTATGCCCTGCAAGAAATATTATTTAATCCTGAATGACAGATTGTATGTGGAACACATTATGCACTACACCACCAATAGTAGTGACTGCAGAAACTAGTCAAGCATAAATTCTACAAAACTTCACTACAGTGGTACATTTTTAACCAGTACATGTCATTAGCGTGCACAGTTTGTATTAATTTTGCTGTACTTAAAGTATATTCTTTTACTAATATATGCTATGGGAATATGAAGAAGTTGTATTCCTCCCACTCATTATTATTGTGTATTGTTGTTATGTAAGAATTTTGTTGTATACAGTAGATCACAAGTTAACCGAAATAATTGAGACCAGTGAGAGGGTTCGATATAAACAAATTTTAATATTCAAATCACAAACATTTTAATACAAAATACAACAATATGAGATAGACTGGATATAAAATGGTGTAAATAATGTACTTACCATATGCTGAATACTCTTTTTGCGTACATCTTTTTTTTTTTTAACATTGTACAGAACACAGCTCAATTTAAAATCAGAAGGACTATCTACTTTATTAAAATGAAGTGCTTTCTCACACAGTGAAACCCCTGATGTCAGTCCGTCTGAATTGCGCTTCTGAATGAACCACAAATAAGCAGTGTTTGCTAGGGAAATATCAGTTTGTAATGTTTTCTTTTGAACTGTCATAAGAATCTACTTTTGGCACGTATTAGTGACCTGTTAAGTAGTTTTATATCACTTGTTGTGCCCTTTAGCCAAGAATGATCCACTTACAGTCTGTTCAAAGCTATTAGAGTAACAAAGCTGAAGATGGTTGTGATGGATTATGTACATTAGAATCCAAGTGACAGAAAAATTATATAAGAAACAACATTTCTGAACAGCTGATGTCATTCCATTCATAAAGCACTAAGTATTTACTTGTATTAGTTAGTATTTTGGTCATATACTGTGTGAACATTTGTTATTTTTTTGACTCTATCAGTCGTTGATAGAGTATTATTTGTTACTTATATTCATCATGTACAGCTGCCAATTGTTTAGGTGGCTGAAAAATTTCTCCTTATAATATTTCTGTGATGATAAAAGTGTATCATTTAAATTCAATAGCTGAACTAACAATAAATAAAAGAAGCCAGGAAACAAACAACAGCATTTTGCAAGTCAGGAACTATAGTTCACACTACAGACATGTCTTACTCTTGAGTTCACACAAGCTCATTAATTTAAAAATGGGAATATGCACTGTGAAGAGATTTTTCAGTTTCCAATACTACTAACAAGTATTATTTCCTACATAAACAATCAAAAAGTATTGCTGTACCGTATTAAAAAAATATATGTATATTCAGTTTTCCCCATTAGGTAAAATGAACTGATTATCCTGTAAATAAATAACAGAATTGAATCAATTAATAAGGGAAGACATTTATTGTTCATGGGTCATATTATGGGCAATGACAGTAATAATATCACATTTATGAATTTTTATTTTTCAGGGATCAGGTATTTACAGTCACACAAAACAGACAAGTATTGTGTGTGTAGCAGAGACGAAATGACATGTTTTTTATACATCTGATGTTCATATAATATTCCTAATAGTTTTAAATATTAACCATGCTGGAATGTTTATGTTTAAATATGAAAAATTGACATTTGCTGTCAGTGATCTAATTTTTTTATTAAATCCAAAACTGCTTAAAAAAATAAGTTAAATTAGTGATGCCGAACATTCATTTTGTCAAATGTAAAAATTGTACATTGAACATTAAGCATATACAAGAGAGATATATTATGATGAAATGTATAATTACAACCATGTATGTTTATATATATATATATGTTTTTTTAGACTGTGCACATAGATTATTATATCTAAATACTGGTGTCTTAAATGTGTAATTATGTTTCTAATGTAGAAGTTCATACTTATTAATTACTAGCAAAACAGTTGCATTACAAAAACTAATTAAATTTGTCTGTTCCATTTGCCTGTATCATTTTTTTTAAGTTTTGAAAAATAACCCTAAACTTTGCAGTTCTCCAGAATGTTCTTCCACTGTTTGTGGAAGATTAATCTCTTCATGAAACATCTGAAACACACTCAAACTAATTTCATTTCTGTGAATAATTTGTGTGTTTTTTGGTTTCTTTTTGTTGTCAGGTGGAAAAACAGTGAGGTATTGATAGAGTCATAGGACAGTAAAGTTATGTATATTGTATGAATTCAGACCAAACAGAAATAACACTGTTGCACACCACTATAAAAAAAATTTCTGATGGCACAGCTCATCATCAGATCAGAAAAATGATGAGCTGTGAAGCTTGAAAGTATTAATCAGGAATTTTTTTAATAATGGTGTGTAACAGTGTTATTTCTGTTTGTGATTATAACCAATAACAGAACTTTATTAATTAAGTATAAATTAGGATCAGTACAACTATTAAATACGATTATATGCTGAAAAATTATAAAAACTATATTCTGTATCTCTTGTATAATAAAACATTAAAAAAGTATGTCTTTGCGTGTTGAAACACTGCATAATAACAATTACATAATCCATAAGAACAATTGATAATATTAAACTAAACAGTTGTTTGACCAAAGTAGAGTATGAGGTGTCATTAGAATTGCATAATATTTTATACGTTTATTGTATTGGTACATCAGACTTCTGATATCAAATTCAAAATCTTTTTTTTTTTTGTAATTAGTTTATAGCTTTTGAAAATGGTCTAATCGCATAAGTATTCATTACTTGTTTCATATAATATGACTTGTTGCCGAACAGTACTCATAAGACTTAATGTGAACAAATGAAAATTCAATTTGCAGACGACGTATAGACATTTGACGTGTCATAATTTATTATACTTGAAATGTTTTTTTTTTAGTTGTATTCAACTATTTCATCTATAATAAACAAGCCAAAATATACATATTGGCCTTACCTAAATAATGTTACTCAATTAAAAAAATTGATATTATACTATTTTTGTAAACAGTTACAGTGAATAGCTGTGCAATATTATTGTAGTTAATGGACATCAATAAGTCTTGTTAATGTAAAAATATATATTCTATAGAATGTTATAAGCTTACTCTGAAAACATATATCCACTGTTAGCTGTTTGTTAAGCAGCACTTAACTAGATATAGTGATCAACAAATCTTCTATTTGTTGACGTAATCAAGTGATAATAAAAAAATATATAAATATATTTAAATTTCAGAATAAATTAAACATATGTTTCTGTTGTGAGTACTTAGTAACATTGGATGCATAACTATAAAAAAGGCCTCTGGAAAGTATGCCATTAAAATACCAGTATTCATGGCATGTTAATTTATTTTATTTTAGTAGAAATTAAACAGAGTACAAATATGTATTTGTGTAATAATTTTATTTTTATGAATGTTAATCAAGAAATGGACATTCTGAAATTAGCAGTATGTGTTTGTTTATTCATTCCATCCCCAGTCCTGTAGTAGTTACAAAGTGTACAACAAGTGTGACGATTTTAAAAAAAATATTTAAATCGCACAAATAAAAAATTTTGCTTTCTAACAAGTAAGAGTATTATCCACCCTTACCTATACCTAGATTCCTGCATCAACTTGAAATTGTCCCGTACCAACACGCAAAGAACGGTGTTATTTAGCTAATAATAATAATAATTACATTAATTATTTAAAATATGACTAAATAAATAAGGAAATTCCTAATTCTTAACAAAAGTAACATTAAGTATTACAATTTAATTAATGAATAATTAATACTAAATAAAAGTACGAACTATTTTCTCAGTGCGTAAAACCGCGCCAGCTTACTGACCCCTCGCCGCTAAACTATGCACACATTCGCTAGTGAAACTTCAACATGTAAAGATGTCAGTTTTGTGTTGTCCACATACACGTAGGTGTATGCCATTAAAAAAGATTATATCCAGTATGTGGTGATATCGTTTTGAAAAATGTAGCGTGGAAATAATATAAAAAAAATATAATGTAGTGTGTGAAGAGATAAAAAAAAAAAGGAAAGGAAAACTTAGCCGACACATCTCTTAAAAAATAAAACTGTAAGTGGTAAGATATGTTACTTACCTGACTTTAGTACTGCAAAATAAGAACTGTAATTAAGGTGTAAAATGTGAACAAATTAACTCCAGAAGTGGAAAACTCAAACTACAACAGTATGAACTTCTAGTAAAAAATCCGATCATCGAGACTACCAGATACAATCAACCTAATGGAGCATCAAGAGGAACCATGTATTGCACCCTAGAAGACGACAGAAGATGACCATCATGGAACCCACAACAACTTCATGTTAAATTCAGGTGATATCCAAACATAACATTTGTAAAAATTTGTTTCAACAAGAGAAGTAACAAAAGAACAGTAAAGAACTTTTGATAATTTAAAGAATAACTTATAAGATTTGTAATTTCTGTAATGAAGTAGTAGTAACATGACGATATCTAAATGTAAGGTAATTCTATAATTTACAACCAACATTATTCTTCAAATAATTTGGTTAAAGTTGTGATAAATTAAAACATAACAAAGTTGAGACCCGGATCCGAGGTACTTAAAACCATATCTAGATGAATACTTTTGAGATAAAAGGAATAAGACATTTAAAATTTTAAAGCATTAAATGCAGAATTTACTAGAGTAATTCTTTTAAAAGCAAAGTAAACCATGAGATTTGAATATAATAATAAAGAGATGTTTTTGCTAACACCTAGCGAGTGAATAAATTTATGCAATCCTTGACTCATTCCTATGTAATAATGTGTTATAATTTGTTAAGTAAGTAAGGTTTACTAACAACGGCAGGTAGTTTAATTAACAGGTACGAATTGAACTAGTTCCCAACTTTTGTGGTGTCTTAACAAGGGAGACGTCACACAAGAAACAAACATAACATATTTTTATCACTTTTTAGCTATAGTAATTGTTAGCACCTTGTCTTCAGTTGAGACATAAATACCATTATACTAATACTGTTGATTATAATGACGGCTATAGGAGATAACATATAATACAGGGGCCATACAGAAAATTCATCATCTGAATCTTTATTTGTACTTGAATTTGAGTTTTCTCCCACAGAAATAATTATTTTATCCATTTCTTCAACTATAATATGTTCCATAACCCAGTATTGCTCTTCAATATTTTTGTGTATACACAGAACACTTTTCCCATTTTTCAAATAAAAAATGTTCAGATATTTTTTCAGACAAGATCTTTTGTCATCTGTAATGGTACATTTACTTAAGCAACGTAAAAACAGATTTTCAATGTAACGCAAAAACATATTTTCATGTGTGAGAGACATCAGAAAGCAAGAGCATGGAATTTTTTGTGTAACTTTCATACTGGGAAATGCGTAACTATTTGGCAGCTGTACATGCTTAACAGTCATTTTCGCATGCCCATGGAGCATTGCGTCAGCCTCACTGGACGATTTTCTCACAGGAGAGCAGAAAAACTGGTTAGTGTGGGAAAACGGAGAGAGGCGGGGGTAGGACGTTTGTGTATAGCGTCAGTCAGTCGCGGTTATGACACCAAAGAGTGTCCATGGCAAGGACGGCAGTAGCGACTCAAGAATGCTGTGCTCATTGTGAAATTGTTACTAACAATTGAGTTTTAAGTTTTAAAAGAAGAAAAACACTCACCGAACAGTGTGCACGTCAAAATTACGGTAACTCGGTGCCCGCGGGCGTAAACATGTAGGCCTACAATAATGTACTGTAATTACCTCACTGAAGTTTTATAAGTTACTTACCATTAAAAGTTTTTATTTTTCGGACAGACTTTACAAGAAAACAAAAGAGTAAACTAAAGATAGTGCATACTAATTGCCTTACTATCGCGAGAGAAAGCACATCGTGGAACTACAACATAATTGACGGACAATTAACAACAGATAAGTAACCAACGAGTCCATTTATGAAAATATAATATAATAAAAACATGAAATAGACGATCAGAGGGTTTTTGCAAGAGAATTAGAGTATCATAAGAGAGAAGGGGGTATAAAGGGAGAGTGAGATAAGGGGGTGATAGAGAGAGAGAGAGCATAAAGAAAAAGTACTGATTTGTGATGATTTATAATATAATATGATGTAATATTTGTATTGATTTAGTTAAGATATAATGTTGTTATTGCAACGTAGTTTTTCAAAATTCTCTCCTGTAGAAGGCGATTGCACCACAGACAGTAACCATTCAAATAGGTTACCTTATAAAGGACGATATATTTTACAAAACATATTATCTCATTATCATTTGTGGAATATTTTATATCAATCATATCAATGAATAAATTTGTATGACTTATAATGAATATGTGTTAAAATTATTTTTACGTCATCTACCTAATCTATGTTCTGTGCTCAAATAGTTTGTCTAATGGGTAAGTTTGTGAGGGAAAGTTTTTGTTTTAAACTGTTTTCATGGGAAAGTTGATATGGTTTCCATATTCAGTCTGTAAAATGTTGGTGGCGACTCGAGGGCTTTTGGGAATCTTCTGGTAAGTAAGGTAACTAAAAGTAGTATCTAGGCTTCTTCATTTCTTCTTCTTATTATTAGTATTCAAATAATTACACATCTAAAGATAATTCACTACAATAATTATTATATACATGTTTCCCAGAATATTATGTGCCTTTGATATCTTCCCATATGATCTAAATCTTCTACTTGATTTAAACTGTAATGGTGAGGTACCAAAGTAGAATATGTATATTTTGCACAAATAATTCCATCAACAGTAAATGTTTTTTCAGAATGAAATTATTGTACTACTTCCAGCAAGTGATGTTTCATCAACGTGATGTCTATTTCAGTACCGTGCTTCACAAGCCAGTCAATTACTTTTTGTTTAGTGAACCTGACAGCAGCCATTTTTGCACTTTCTACACAATGATACTTGGCACTGTCCATCACAATTATGGAGACGTTCGGGAAATCAAGCAATAATTTCTCTGACAACCACTTGCTGAAATTATAAAAATTCTTTGAACTGTCGTAGTCTCAAGATGTGTCAAAAACTTTAAATGTTAGCATTTTGTTAACAAAACCAGCTCCTCCACGACTATGAAATATGTGACTATTACCTTTTGTTGTTATACCAGCACGCTTATAAGTTTGGCAGCATGATGACTGAATATATGTTCTGTCGATATAAACAATACTTTTATCCTCTAATCTATACTTACTTATGTCAGATGGTGAATCCTGCAAAAAGTGGCTGTTCAGTTAAATGATCAGTAACCATGAGACAAAAAAGAATGTTCAGCCCTTATGGCTGTCATAACTAGTTTGAGATTCCTTTGCCACAAGGGCTTGAAGAACTAAGATCAGACTTTAGGAGTTGCTGGAATTAAGGAAAGACAATGTTCCTGCACTCGATAAATGGATGGGGCAGTTGGACTACAAGTGGGTCTTCAATGGTGATAAGGCACATCAAGAGCTGCAAGTATTTTTTCGTCATGGTCGTGTCATATGTGACATCACAATTCATGAGCAAAGTGAACTGGCAAGAAAAACTTTGATACATAAGACTTCGTTAGACTGTGGTTCAGTCAGGACTAAAGTAGGAAGTCTCTTTGATATAGTGAAGAATATTCTTGTAAGTTTGGATTTGTCTTTTAAAAATCTACAGAGGGGGACCGCATCAAATATGAGTGGAAAATTCCTAGGGCTGTAGCTGTTCCTTGCACACTGCGGATCTGCAGCCTCGTTAACTGTGCAACTTACTCATTGAACTTAAGTGTGAAAGACACGTTGCTTGTCAACTATGAGAAATAGGCTACATTGACAAATATAGTCTACGGGCTAGATCCACACACTAAATATTTGTTACATCCAGTCATAGAATGCCCTAAGATACTATATTTGTTTACAAATGTTCATGTTAAAGACGAGACGTTCAGACAATCCTATGCCGGCTGTGACCTACACGGTGGACAATAACAGCTGCAGAACTGCGACATTCTTGAGTTCTTTGAGATCTTTTCATCAGAAGGCATGACTGACAGCATCAAAATGTGCTGAGTATATTGAGACAATGAAGAGTTACTTTTTGTCCAATTCTGAGAGTTAGCCACGTTTTAAAAGACTTAAAACGTTGTTCAATAATCCAATTCTGGAAGTGTATCTGCTCTTTTACAATGCAGTTCTGCCAATGTTCACTATTATTAACGAGTATCTTCAGAGGGAGGATCCATGTATCTTTGCTGCTTATCAATGTTTGCATAAATTGTGAAAAACTTTCTAGGTAAAATTCTACCCCCTGAGAAAGTTAAAGAGGTTGAAGGTTCTGGATTCAAAGATCTCAAAGTTGATATAAGAGAAGATCAACTGGATGATGAGGAAATATTGGGATTGCAACTCGACAAAAACTGACTACTCTGTTTCATGAATTTTTAACTGCAGTTAGGCAGTTTTACCAGGAAGTAATTTCTGAGGCAACCAAGAAGTTACCATTGAACGACAACTTGCTGAAACATGCCAGATTTGTTTGACTTTTTTGAGAAATGTTCAGTTCAGTTTAGTGACGTAGAATTTTTTCTCTTGAGGTCCCGTAACATTCTCATATCCACCCAGTGACTGAGATGGAACAACTATACGATGAATTGTGGATTACAAAATTTTAAAACAAGACAGCATCCCTGAAGATGTATGGGAAAGTGCTAAAGTCCAAGATGAGGAGCAAGTAAGTCGGTACATTTACCGAATGGATGTAATTTGGGCATATTTATCTCAGATGAAACTAGCAAATGGAGAATTAAGGTATAAGAGGCTATCTGATGTTGCAAAATTGGTTTTGATAATTCCACATTCTAATGCTGGCGAAGAACGTGTTTTTTCTATGATACGGAAAAATAAAACAGCTTTTAGACCTTCAATGAACGTGGATGGCACATTATCATCTGTCTTGACCATGAAAATGGCCATCCCTGAGCCATGTCACACATTCGAACCACCAAAAGAAGTGGTGGCTAATGCTAAGAAAGCAACATATCAGTATAATAAAACACAGCAATAAAGAGTGAGATTTGTATTGTTTGCAATTAAGTGCAACATTTGGTATATATTAACTTGTGTTCTGTTGTTTTCCACAAAACTGATGAATATTACATAAAAATAATTTGCATTATAATAAAAAGTGGTTTGATAATGATTAATTATGAAATAAATGGATATATAAAATAAATTTATTGTCTCACTCATTTTCCTTGAATCTCACTCTTCCTGACCAGTGATCTCGCTCAGTTACTCTGGGGACCGTTGGCAGCTCTGTTTGTGGTCTAAGCCTGAGTATATGTCAGGCAGTATACTTTTGCTTAGTGGATGCAGCCCGATTGTACCTTGGGCCATGTATTCGCTCACTTTATTATCGCATTACGGGTATGTCTCAGGTGTAGTCGTCACAAAATGCTTTTGTGTCGATATATGATTGTGTACAGTGCACTCTGGTTTCAGTTATCATAAATATAATCAACTTTTAAACAGCTGATACAATTTGTTTTCAGCATGGTTTCTAAACTCTTTCATTGTGCAGCATGTGTTCATTGTTGTTTTTCTAAATAAAGTGAGTGAAGTATTAAACAAAATTAACCTAAAGCCTTTATGTATGCCATATTGTTACCAAATGTACCACAGAATTGCCAATTACCTATAGAACGTTGGCATCCAATTCTTTTGTTTTATAAAAAATTTACATTTTGAAAAAATGGTATTTTATTTGTAACATTGCGTATATATTAATTTGATATTTTAATAAAGTAATGTTTGGATATTTTTTAGCACATATATACATATAAAAAGTGATAAGAAATACAAAGCCAGGAAAGTTTGCAAAATTGGTAAGACTGGAAGGACTATACACTCAGACTGGAAAGTGTTAAATGCACTGATAGGTTCTGCCATATCTGTCAGCACTTAAGGTGTGTTAAAGGACAATGCAGTATGCAAGTTTCTCCCTGGTGTCACTATTGTTAGCCTTTCCATACCATACTGTAACTCCAAAGACAGCTGAAAGTTCATTTTGCACTTCTTGCTCTCCAGATACCTATTTGAAATCTGTGGTACAGCAGAAGAGACTAAACAACATTAAGGTCCTTAACACATACCAAACTGTGCTAGGTAATTTTGACCTAAGGCCTCTCGTCAGTGAATTCATCAAGCATAGTCCAGTGTCACGACGTTTTCTTTGTACTGAATATTTCAATACTTTAAGGTATGTCACCTCTTCAGTTTTGTTCTCAATAGTAATTATGTGTGTATGTTGTTGATAAACCATAAAAGTCATCAAGTGAGATCTACAAATTTGTGTACTGAGCTCCTTATTTCAGACATGGATACAGTTTAGTTTGCTCAATGCCTTACACTTTGTAAAAGTTAATGTTTCAGCAAAGGTATACCAAATCCTGTTTACACTGTTACAGGTGTATTATAATGTCTCTCCTGCCAAGACATCATAACACAGGGAACCCGTTTAATTGGCCTCTGTCAATTGAACTGGCTGCCGTTGTTAGTACTAGTTATTTACCAACAATATAGGAAATTGTAAAGAACAGGAATTCATGCAAGGTTACTCAAACTTACTTACTCTCTTTAGGTTTTAGCAGAAACATCTCTTTATTTTTACTTCAACATAATCTTTTGATTGATACTACCTTTAGTGGTTATTACCTTTTTCTTTTATGTTTTAAAATTTTTGATAGATTCTATATTAAGAGCTCTTATATTCTTTAAAGTGTTACTCAGATGAGTTCAAAGCTATACTGTTTTAGATTACATTAAATACCACGGATCCGGGTTCTAATTTCATGATATTTCAAAATACTTCCACATTATGTAAACTATTTGAAGGATAGATTAGATTAATATACAGTAAATACAAAATTACTATGTTAAGATTTACATGGTTTGACAAGAGTCTTTTCAAAACTTGTACTGTTTTTTACTTTGGTTGTTAGAAAAAAATCTAAGCATAGAAGTTCTTTTCTGTGTCACCTGGGTATAACAGTGATCTGCAGCTGGTCCTCTTCAGTCGGTTTTCCGGAATGATCTTTGTAGTAGGTTGAGTTTCTCCATTAAGATTGTCGATTCTAAGTGGTGATCACAGTCATCACGGTACAATTCTGCTACCTGGTGCTCGTGATGTTGACGTCGTGCTTCTTGTGGACGTCCGAGTTCACTTCTCACATTTTCGTTTAATGTACACTAATGTTATCTTCCTACATGGTATGAAATATACCTTAAAATTTAAACTTTGATTTACAAAGAGATGTGTCGACTATTATTTTCCTTTTATTCGTTATCTACATATAAGTTACATAATCAGATTTACGTTGCACTTAGTTTCACCTACATGTCGAGTATTTTACCATAAAACACGAACTTTCAGTAACATAGTTTGAAATAAAATGTACGTTCACGTTGCAGCTACATTTTGATGCTGTTAACTCGTCGGATATTCTGACCGACTGGGGTCGGATAACAACCGACTGGGGTTGGTTTAGCAGCAGTGTGTAGGGACAGTGTGTTGGTTTAGCAGTAGTTCACGAGTCAAGAGAAAAGTAGTTTGTACTTTTATTATTAGTATCTTTCCACTAATTAACTATTATTAATTATCCTACCTTTCTTTATTTAGTTAGGTATTTTATTGATTATTCTCACGTCTTTTTATTAAATTAGAAGGATTATTAGTATTCGCTTCATAACAGTATAATTTGCATGTCCATACTAGCCTTTTTACAAGTTGGTACAGGTATTTAGGTACAGCGGGGAGGGTGGATTATTTTCTCACGCGGTATTTAAACCAAAATTTTTTTTATTTGTGCTATTTAAATTTGCTTTTAAATTGTCACATCCTCCTCTACTTAAAGATGACGATGGGGCGGGGACGGATGTGTGACTACACCAGTGGATTCCAAATGGAAACTATTTAGTACTTGCTTAGAAAATCTTATTGAATTCTAGTGTGTGAAATTTTTCTTATGACTCTTTTTCTTTCGTGAAGTTCCCTTTCTCTCGTTTGTTAACTGCTAACTTAATTTTATTTATTACTCTTAGTTCTCGTAACTTCACAATATCGTGGCCCGACTGATTTTGTTACCATACTCTAACTCAAGTAGTTAGTTTTCTGCTCTATCATTAACCCTTTCCAGTACGGCGCCATTGTGACTTTATTACGTGCTTATATCTATATGTCTTAATTATACTTAATATAATCTAAAGTTGATCCCATACTCAACTTTAGATTATTCCTAATTCTAATATCTTACGCTACTGAGACAAGCGGAATTTCACGAAGAGGAACCTTTATTTTATTTTAAACAATCTTATGAAATTTGAGTTCATTTAAACACACACAATATATATATATATATATATATATATATATATATATATACTTAAACACTCTTATACTAATTAATCAAATATAAATTATTTCACATAAATTTACATATATGCGAATCTAATAATTATCTGTTGAGATAATGAGATAATATCCTTTTATAGTTGAAAGAAATTTCACACAAAGAGTTCATTGTGTTTACACTAGCACAATAGATCAGCTGTTGGGGAGGTTGATTCAACGCGTTAGGGTGGTTTATTGTTCGCTTCACAAGTGGGTTTCTTAACAAGAGGGTGACTTTCTACAATCTAAGACACGATTTTTTCGTGCACAAGTTTGTCGTTTCTTGACAAATTTAGTTAATGACTTTTGGGACAGGCACGAACCTGAGTTTACAACCTTTAAATCTGCGCTTTATTATTATTTTGCATTTTACTAAACTTCTATTATCTTTACTACACTCACAAAAACATATAATGACTCTTGGTTTAGATTTTGTTGACATTTATTACACCTTAGTTTATTTACCATAATACTGTTTGTTTTCCCGTGCTTGCTATTCAAATAACTTATTTTGTTTACGAGGCAGAACGTACATTCCTCGACACGACTCCTACATGAAATAGCCTGTCAATGTACCGACAGGTTGTAAATGGAATATTTTTACAAGCGGGGACTTGCTTATTACGTTGACTTCTTTATACCACTATTATTATTTTATTAATAAGACTCTAATTATTTTGCTTTATTTCACAAATTCAGAGTAAATAGGTTTACGACCTTGCCAAGTTACTGTTTATTAATTAGCAGTGGAGCATTTCATATGCGTCACAACGTACATAATTATTTTTTTTTTACAATAGAAGCAGAGTGGCGCATTTTATATGTGCCACGACGTACACAATTATCTTATAAGAAAGCAGAGTTGCGCATTTTGTTATGTCTCTCCTGCCAAGACATCATAACACAGGGAACCCATTCAATTGGCCTCTGTCAATTGAACTGGCTGCCGTTGTTAGTACTAGTTATTTACCAACAATATAGGAAATTGTAAAGAACAGGAATTCATGCAAGGTTACTCAAACTTACTTACTCTCTTTTGGTTTTAGCAGAAACAACATCTCTTTATTTTTACTTCAACATAATCTTTTGATTGATACTACCTTTAGTGGTTATTACCTTTTTCTTTTATGTTTTAAAATTTTTGATAGATTCTATATCAAGAGCTCTTATATTCTTTAAGGTGTTACTCAGATGAGTTCAAAGCTATACTGTTTTAGATTACATTAAATACCACGGATCCGGGTTCTAATTTCATGATATTTCAAAATACTTCCACATTATGTAAACTATTTGGAGGATAGATTAGATTAATATACAGTAAATACAAAATTACTATGTTAAGATTTACATGGTTTGACAGAGTCTTTCCAAAACTTGTACTGTTTTTTACTTTGGTTGTTAGAAAAAAATCTAAGCACAGAAGTTCTTTTCTGTGTCACCTGGGTATAACGGTGATCTGCAGCTGGTCCTCTTCAGTCGGTTTTCCGGGATGATCTTCGTAGTAGGTTGAGTTTCTCCATTAAGATTGTCGATTCTAAGTGGTGATCACAGTCATCACGGTACAATTCTGCTACCTGGTGCTCGTGATGTTGACGTCGTGCTTCTTGTGGACATGCGAGTTCACTTCTCACATTTTCGTTTAATGTACACTAATGTTATCTTCCTACATAGTATGAAATATACCTTAAAATTTAAACTTTGACTTACAAAGAGATGTGTCGACTATTATTTTCCTTTTATTCGTTATCTACATATAAGTTACATAATCAGATTTACGTTGCACTTAGTTTCACCTACATGTTGAGTATTTTACCATAACACACGAACTTTCAGTAACATAGTTTGAAATAAAATGTACGTTCACGTTGCAGCTACATTTTGATGCTGTTAACTCATCGGATATTCTGAGTCGACGGGTTGGTTTAGCAGCAGTGTGTAGGGACGGGGCGCAGTTCACGAGTCAAGAGAAAAGTAGTTCGTACTTTTAGTATTAGTATCTTTCCACTAATTAACTATTATTAATTATCCTACCTTTCTTTATTTAGTTAGGTATTTTATTGATTATTCTCACGTCTTTTTATTAAATTAGAAGGATTATTAGTATTCGCTTCATAACAGTATAATTTGCATTTCCGTACTAGCCTTTTTACAAGTTGGTACAGGTATTTAGGTATAGCGGGGAGGGTGGATTATTTTCTCACGCAGTATTTAAACCAAAATTTATTTATTTTTTTTATTTGTGCTATTTAAATTTGCTTTCAAATCGTCACAGTATGGGTCAAAAACAAGTAATATATGAATATAATATGATCTTGACACTCTATGCCAAACTATAACATCCTAAAATATAGTAATGTTCTTTTCAAAATACAGTTGAAAGGGTAAGTTGAAGGGTTTTCAAAATACTCCAGTGTCCTTAGTGAAGGGGGTGCACAGGTCAGAAAACAAAAATTTCAAACAAATGGTGGTTTTCATGTCGAAAGTTAGAATATCACTCACACAGTATTTTACATTCAAATAATTGTTTTAGTTTACTTAAATTGTAATACTGATACCAATTTACAAACCAATATGCAAAAACAAAATCAATACTGTGCATAAAATACAGTTCTTGTACACATAAAAATACTGTGGATCTTTACTATTATTTTGGTTTACTATAATAATTTTATATTTTTATTATATTACTTTTTATCACTATTATATTATTATTATTATATTGCTACGACAGTTATGTAACGCTCTCAAAAATTCAGCAGGTGCAGTGTCTCTGTCAAGGCCATGTAAGAAGTACTTTCAAGACTGTTCAAGTACTCTTTAACTAGCTGGCACGCTACCAAAAGGATGAAAATTATTCAGAAACATTGTGCCGAGTTTTGGAAAAACTCGGCTGTTTTCTTGTTAACGATGTGATGGGCATTGCCGTACCCGTTAATTAATTAGCTTAGCCGTTCCTGATCCGTTATCAATACACTTGGTATGCCGATCCGCGCGCGCTCTGGGGTCGAGCCGGCATAGCATTTTTTCCGGCTCAAGTCGAGGCAGTTCATGTACAGCGCTCGACCTTGACAGTCCGTACTCTTCCCGGCTGGCGTGAGATTTGGGTCTTGTAAATCAGCTATCTACTATGCATAAATAATCGCAACATGACTCTCCGGGTTCCTGATGAAGTCGATCTCCTGATTCACTCCAGCTGGTGGCCGATCATCCGCCACCCATGCCATTAAACTAGTGACTTTCCGTGTTAGCCGCCGGGAGGAGGACATGGACAACACGCTACAATTACCTCAGGTTTTGTGACGGACTATAACCAGGTGACATTTAAGCCTTTCAGAAATATTTTTGGCCGCTACAATGTAGAACATGTGATATTATTCCTGGAACAGCTCCAGTTAAAAGTTTTGTTTGTGCACAAGTCCAGCGGGACATTTAGTGGTTATAAATTTTGTCAGATTTATTTTACAAAAGCTTACGCCCCCAGAGTAAGTGTAAACCCAGACGGGGTCATGCGTCTCCCGAATTTGTTGTTAAATGTTTCTTTTATTGCAATAGTGTGCGGAACTGAATGTTGCTGATTTGTATGGGTGTTAATTATGCTTGCATGGGTGCCGGGGTACTTTGTTGGGGATTTTCTTGATTATATTTATAGATCTATATGGGTTTTGTTTTTTTAAAATTATTTAAAGGTTTGGGGGTGCTTTGACCTGCCACCGTCACCTGTTGGTGCTTTCATCCACAGGTTTCTGACATGTTAAATTCTGTTGCATCTCGTTCGGGCGCATGGCCGTGCCTGAGGTCAACCCAATTCTCTATGAATGCCTCAAATATGTTTTATTAGGTTTTACATTATAAAATTTTTTTATTAAAATTGTTATTATACATTTTATAGAATTTATGTTAGCTGTTTAATAATTCAGTAATAAGTAAATTTTCATGATTTTCTTTTACTGCCATAGCCAGTGCATTAATTGTTGAGTAGTTAATATGAGCACACTACCGGTTCTTACTTTTCAAATATAAATTTTATTATACATTTTATAAGACCATGCAGTCATGTTGACCTTGCGATGGCACATTACTATTTGGGGGAACATTCCTAAATTTTGTATGCTTGTAACTTAAGAGTTGTTCGGGCTGTATTGCCAGATTGACTTCTGTCATTTCTCATACTTGTGATAAGTTCATTTGTTGTAACTCTGTTATACTCTGACAAGTTAATGTATTGTTTTTTTTTAATGAAAAGTTTTTAAAGCAGGCTGGGCACTTTATCCGATTACGGTAGCTTGGATGGGGGTCTTGGTGACAGATACTGGGGTTAACCCTCCTGAGGTATGGTGAAAAATATATATATAGGCTGTCGGCCAGGTGAACATGTGTGTGTGGTACATATATATATATATATATGTATATATATATATGTGTGTGTGTTCTTTGTGTATTCATGTAAGTGAATCGCTGATTGCAAAAACAACCTAAGTCCAGCTGGTGCAAGTGTTGGGAAATTGAAATAAACCTTTTATTTCTCAAATTGACAAAGCGTGAGTTACAATAAAATTTGGACATATATTAAATAGCATATGTAATGTGTTAGTATTAGTAAAACTGACTTATATGTTTTGAATATTATAAAAAAAATTATGAAAATTAGTGGACTTAGGTTGTTTTTGCAACCACCAAGAAACTGGCATAGTATTAAAATAATCCTTACTATGTTTTTCTGGGATACTTACCAAATTATGATGTTTATTATGGTTTCCAATAAAATAGTTGTGTATTAGGGTGGAACGAAAAAATCAAGTTTGGATTTTTAATTTGTAATAGCGCGGAAAAGTTGCCTTTTGGTGTAGATAAGATAAAAAAAAGATATGAAAAATATTGGAGCACGTCTTGAGGTGCCGCAAGGACGATAAATTTTCATAAAATTGCAATTTTCGCTACATTTTTAAGTTTTTTTAAGAAGTTGTCAAAAAATTTTTTTTTATTTCAAATACTGTCAAAAAAGCAGTTTTTATATCAAAAAAGACATACAATTTTTTTTTAACTTTTTGGATTATGTCTTGAGGTGCCGCAAGAGCGGTAAAGTTTTATAAAAACACACTTTTTGTAACTTTTTCAAAGAATTTGACGTGTCTCGATTATGCAACAAAAAGTTTCAAATAGGCGTTTTAATATGAATAGAAAGATAAAAACAGTTTAACTATTGCATTGTTTTTTGATGGAAGAAGAGACAAAACAATTGTTCAAGAAAAGAAAGGAATTAAGTTGTACAAAAAAGTTATTTCAGAAGACCACGTTTCATTAATAGAGGAAAACCAAACTCAAAGTTTTTAGGCCACGTAACACCTAAATCTGGCACTGAAAAAGACATAGCAGACAGTATACTGGAGTTTCTTGAAGATAGAGAACACAACGAACAACTTTTGAACTTTACTGCTATTGGGTGTGATGGAACCGTTGTAAACACTGGACATAATAATGGTGTGATTTCTTTGATGGAAAATGAAATAGGAAGACCTTTACAATGGTTAGTTTGTTTGTTCCATGGAAATGAGCTACCTTTGCAACATCTTTTTTGTCATTTAGATGGTAAAATGAAGGGACCCAATGAGTTTAAAGGCGAAATAGGTCAGCAGCTGGAAAACTGTGCTAATCTTCCTGTGGTTACTTTCTTGCCAATTGAAAATAACCTTCCTCTTTTGGAGAACATAAATGATTTAAGTACAGATCAGAAGTATTTATTGGATATGTGTATCGCTGTATCAAGTGGAAATTGCTCACTAGATTTATCTTTAAGAAACT
Organism: Magicicada septendecula; assembly: GCA_034769895.1. NCBI lineage: Eukaryota > Metazoa > Arthropoda > Insecta > Hemiptera > Cicadidae > Magicicada > Magicicada septendecula. The sequence goes on along the minus strand of CM068376.1, from coordinate 34,497,063 downwards.
CTGGAAAACTTGCTCACTCCAGATGGCTTACATTAGCAAACCGTATACTTAGATTGTATGTGGCAACTGAAAATCCAACTGAAAAGCTTAAGACTCTGGCTGAGTACATTGTGAAAGTGTATGCACCTGTGTGGTTTAACATTAAGTTAAAACCTTCATGTACTTATGGTTCCAAACATCTGGTTAAGCTTATCTCATATTCACGCTATCTCTCTGATGATTTCAAGAACGTTCTAAACCCGGTTATTCAAAGAAATGGGTACTTTGCTGCTGCAGAAAATCTCCTTTTGTCCATGCTATGTGATGAGCACAAAAATGTAAGAGAACTTGGTTTACGACGTGTTTTAAAAGCAAGAACAGAAAGTAGAGGCGGAGTCAGGAAGTTTAAAGTTCCAAAGATAAACTTTGACGCAAAGGATTACATCGACATAATCTCATGGGCTGAAAATGATGTAACTGAACCCCCCTTGGTAAAACATGTTTCCATTGGCTCTCTCAAAGACTTTATACGGAAGACATCTGAAGTTCAACCAAATAGTAAAGTGGACCCGCTTATCGACTTTCCCCGGCTTCCTTGTCACCGCAAGCAGTGGAAAGAGCTGTGAAACTGGTGACCGAATCGGCTCAAAATGTCTGTGGTTCAATCGCAAGAGAAGGATATATAAGAGCAAAAATTGACTCACGTGAGAACATGCCAAAATTTGATACAAAAAAACAGTTTAATGTGTCAATGAAGTAGAAACAAACATTTTGCAGCTGTAACATTTGTAATTATTAAGGGTTTTTTAAATCATAAAAAATGAACTTTCAATGTCTTTAAAAGTGTATTATGATAGTTTTTTACGTGTGCTCTAATAAAAAAAAAATATATAATTGATTTGACGAGCTTTTATTTCAACCTTATTTACTACTATTTGTAACAACCAAAATGTTCGCAAAAGTTTCAAAATTAGCAAAAATACAAACTTTTTGACATTAAAAAATATTTTTTTATTATTATTATTATATTTTGTAATTAATAATTTTTCCAATTCTAATGCTTATATATGTATTTACAACTATCTTTTGTAACATTATATATACGAGAAAACCATAAAAAATTATTTATCAAAGTTTATAATTTTTCAATTTTTTTACAAACTTTAAGCTCTTTGCGGCACCTCAAGATGTTGTAGTATAGCAACCAAATTTTTTTTTCTTCTTTTTGAACCTAAAAGGCAACTTTTCCCCACTATTACAAAACTAAAAAAAAAAAAAATTAAAAAAAGGCCATTTTCGTTCCACCCTATTGTGTATATTTAACTAATAAATGAATTTATTAACTTTATATTGAAAACATAAAGCAACAAATAAGATATATTTTATACTTGAGTCTCATTCTTTCTTGTTATTTCACTGCTCTTCGATTAATAGGATTAGCTATCACTTAACTTGTAAACAAATTTTTTAAGAACTTCACAAATTAAAGAAAAAAGTAATGTATTTTAGAAAATTCGTGTCATTTTATACTTTTAAAAATTTAAGTCTTGACTATTAATTTGATAAGTTACTAGCACTCATAATCACACTTCTGCAGTTTTTGGCCATAGTAAAATTTCATTCCAAAATTCTTCATTTTTCTCATCTGGCACATAAGCAATACATATTTTATATCATCTAATTTTTTTTCATTTATTGGAACCAGCTCTTCCATGTATGCTCTTGTCAACTAACATAATAAAGTCACTGTTCTGGGCATCAATTGTCAACAATCCGCTACTTTTCACATATTTTATTCTTGTATTTTATGGTAATAACATACAATAAAAAAAACAAAACATCTACTTACCATAAATTTCTCGGTTTTAGTGCATGATTTAGCTTCCAATTGAATTTCTTCTCTAGGGTCCAGGGTTTCATTGCAGCGAGATTTAGAAACAAGAGAGGTATACGAAGCAATGATTTGAACAACTTTAGTGTGGACATATACTGAATTTAATATCATACTTTTTCTGAGTTACATATTACAATACAACAAAATGGCGTCTTACCATCACTAGCTACGTGATTTCTACTCCTCTATCAATACTGAGTACACTAATTTCATTATTTGATGGTATGTCTGGTTTATTACCATACCTCTCCAAGAGTCTGCAGTTCTCTCGTTATTATTTCTCTTTAATAAATGACAGAAACCAATGCCTCAATTTGCTGATTAATAATTTATGAGTACAAACATATTCTTACGCACACACACACATTCTTTCCCCCATGTTATATGATCGGTACCTTTTGTAAATTTTGGATTTATATTTAGAGCTCATTTTCACCAAAGAATAACAGTTAATTAGTTTGCACTTTCCTGATTATTAGTTGCGGTCTCCCTTCCGATGTTCTCCGTTTGGCCAGGTGTTCGGCATCTCTCATAATCTCGTTTTGTTCCCTTGTTACACTGAATCTAATTACATCTCAAGTAGCAGTTAACTGTGCTACATTACTTGTACTGTTAATTACATTTTAAATCAGTAAAAGAACACTTTTACTGGCGAAACTGTGCCAGCCACAAATTTAGCGTGTAGACATCTTGATGAGTTGTAAGGAACTGGGAAGATGCAAAGCACATATTTTGTGTATGTGTTAGCGCATCCACGTCATTGTCTATTGTTCGAAATTGGCTCACGCCCTGTTGTCATGTCATTGTTTGTTAGGTCATCACTTATTTTAATGACGTCCTGTCTTCTGGACCAATGAGAGTGCTTATTTACGATCTATTTCCACTTGGATGGCCATTTCATACGTTCATCTCTGCACGTCGGCTCCTGACCTTGGAATCGTGGTGATCTGTTTGAATATGCGTAGTTGTCTCTTCACAAAGGAAATTGTTCTCTCCATGCATGTGTGTGTGTGATACAATAAAATCCGATAATTTGTTGCCACTCATACCATAATTCTGACATCAAGATTATTGTACTGTCACAAAACCCCCTCAATGAAAGATTTTATGTCGAGACACAAAAACTTTCATTGACTCATTCATACGGTTCTAAAAGGATCCGCCTAGATATGTCACCACAACCCCCTGTAATGTTACTATATAAAAATTTATCATCACTTACCCTTGGTCCAATGATGCTGATCCGCACCCTCTGACCTTACTGGACTTCTCCGGAGAGATCCCTACACCATAAGGCCATGAGGCCTATGCTCCTGTTCTGACGCTCCGGCCAGCTCAGGACCGCGGTCACAACACCACAAAACTCTGAAACATTGAATGCAAAATTTTAAAATAGTGGTCTGATATACTCCCATATCTACAATTGATATGTTTCCTTTTAGATGCATTGGTTTGTGTCTGAGGCATTGGCGTGTTCAATTAATCTCTCCAAAACAACAAGAATTCAAAACTAAAATTTTTTTTTTTAATCCACACTAAAATCAATCTACTCCCTAAGAAAAAAAACTATATATATATCCCTATAAATAACACAATACATAAACAATTCTTTGATATTCCCCAAAACACCATCACCTATCTATTACTATAAAATTCAACCTACAACTACTATGGCAGACAAGTTTATTATTTAAATCTTAGTACTCAACTTATAATCATTTTATACCTTTTGCAACTGATATCATACTATATTTTGCTCAACACCATTGGTACCTTTATACTTTCAACATTTAAAATCTACTATTCTTTAACATTTGTTACCGTCGTTACCCCTGTAGCGACCTCCTGACCACACACACTATTGTACCATCAACATAATAAAAACATCATAGAACATTGAACCTTACACATTAACATTGTTACATTTACATTAAACAATTTACATTTACATGACTTGTACCAAAACTTTATCACATCATTACTATCATCAATTCTCTATTAACTTTTATTATTTAACATTCATCAGATTCTATACAAAAAAAAATTTCAAATTCATCATTACCTTTCAGTTACATTACCTTCCTACCATGAATTCTCTTTTTCTAACCCTTTTATCCTTATTAGTTTGGGTGACTCTCTGTTATTCACTATTTTCTCTATCTTATTTTGGCATTTGTCAATCTAACCTTACTACCCCTCTTTTTAACTAACAACCGCTTCTAACCATTAACATATTATGACACCAATATGTCTATAATAACCCCACTAATCCCATTTAAAACCTCTGGCACCGCTCATTTTTGTACTAGTATGTGTGTTCCCTATCTATGCTCATTCCCTCATTGGTTCCTGACCCTTTCAGATAACACTTTCTGGCACACAACCCCTTCCTGTCCCAACACCTTTCGTTGCAGACTCCCTACACCAACACTCTTATTACAAAATATCACCATCAACAAATATATATATACCATTCACATTACTCAACTCTCTACATATAATCAATAACTACTGTGTCCCTAAAATATCTAACACCTCTTTATATATTATCAATATCTCAACATTCTTATTTTCACTAACTCCCATTAACTCTGCTTAACTAACTCCAATGCCCTTATTTATAATTATTACCCAAACTCTTTTACAACATTTCACCTTAATATATCACTAGAAAATTCATCACTTATCTACTAACAACAATACATCTCCATATCCAAATATATTACCTGCTTCATTTATTAACCATTAGAATCTGAATCTCATAATATCATTTATAATCATTATCAAACTTTTCTACAGTACATAGTTTACATAAAAAATACATAAAATACACACATCAAAAATACACAAATACATTGACATTAATATACACAAAAATATACAATCCACATTACCAATTAATCATTTACCATACTCAGTCATAAACAGTCCATCCTGAAAAACACTGTTCACATAATTAAATGCTCATAAACACAATTAGAATAATTAGCCTCCATCGTCAAATAATAGTCTTATCTTAAAACTATATACATGGTTTAATATTGAATGTCTTATATTATTACTATCAATATAATACTTATCTAATTCTTCATATATTTCCACAATACTATTTGAATTAATATGCTTATTCCATATTACTATCTCATATAATTTCACTATTTAGTTAAGTAACGGACACGTCATGGACAACGAAATCCAAGAATCATATAATTTGTCACGATTGAGTATGGTCATGTCGCCTTTGGTATAGTCTGTTATAATCAGGTAAGTTATAAAGTCATCTTTATCAACATCATCTCCTACTGCTGCTATATCAGCTTCAACCCAAGGTAAGTATTCATTATATTTATCACTTCTCTCTCCACCTAACCTTTCTATCAACTCTTCATAATTTCTATTTACTCTATATAACTCTATCTCCCAATTATCACACAACTCTCTTTCACAATAACTCCTATCATAACCCCAAATCACATTCTCTCTCTCAATATATGCAGGGGACACTACAACTTTATTCTCGCACCACCTATCAGGTGCACAAAAAATCCAGGGACAACTATTTGCAGACCTTTTGTCTCCAAAATCTACATCGAAGGCACTCTCGTCCTTCCTAAACACCTGTACATCACCCCCAAATACACCATTAAGGGAAAAATCTAACCCCTGCAATTCTTTTACAATTATACTCTCTCTACATACTCTCTTTAACCCTTCAAAACACACAATCATTCCATCATTATTATCATATTCTATTCCCCATAAAATTTCATTATCACTACTCCTGTTTACACAATAATTTTCTAATGTCATACTTTTATTTATATTGTTACGATCTTACTAATTAACAGTTAAATTTAATTTAAGCCTCACACTGGTGTCGTCAATTTGTAACAGTCATAAATAAATGAGATGAGGTCTCGCGAGTAAACAATATAGTAATTTGTGTTGAGATACGGGTTCTTATGCTCCACTTAGCATGCGTCAAATTTTAACAAATTCAATATATATGTATTAAAATTATTCAACCACACCGTAGTTGTTATCAATCTGCAACCATTAATATGGTATGTTGAACGGCGAATTATTTGTATTCTGCCGCTCGCTCCCACTATACGTGCAGTTCCAATGACGTCACCCACAGTTGCCAACCGTTGTTGTGTCCGCTGGGCTCTCTGTGACTTATTTTTTAAATGAAACAACAATAATAATGACGCGAATATAACACCAAACATATATCTTTATAGAAACCATTTATTCAGTGAAGCATTGGTTAATTATTTCTCATTTTCTTTTTATGGTAATTACAATTGTGGCGAAATTATGCGTCTTCTTTAGTTGGTACAGTAGTTGTAAATATTATTCAATAGTCAGCCAGGCCAAAATAATGACGAAGTTTATTATTTCTATTAAAATAAATTATCTCAGGGCGTATCTGGTTCGGGGATTACGTTTAAACAAATAATACTATTCGTTAAATCAAAATACAAATTTCACAGTACAAGGATATTACTGGGTTTTGGTGTGTAAAGTGCAACTTGTCAGTCGTGTATAGGTTGCTTGTTATTAGAGGTTATGACCAGTTTATGTGCTTATTAGTTATCGTTAAAGGTTCTTATGGTGTTCAAAAAGGTGTAAAGCTCAATTCGTGTTATTTGTGAGTATTCTTTAGTGTTGGTGTGATATAGTGTCTGAAGTTTTATTTTGTTTAAATTCCTAGAAAGTCGTGTACACAAATGTTGGTTTTGACACATAAGATAATAAATTGTTCAAATTCACCAGATCCTCTTCTTTAAATGATTCTAGGACGAAAATAGGGTCCACGTCTTCTTCGGTTCTTCTCCCTGGATCTCAATTCTTCTATATTAAATGCTGGGTGTTCCTCTCTTGATTAAAATATTTGGTATTATGTACATCAATTGGTTTTACTAAGTCTGGTACGTGTTTTCACAGTTTAAAGTATAATTATATAAGACGTTTTACTAACGCGTCTGTATTCAATGACCGTTGTTAAAGAAGTGCTATTTTATTTATCTGAAATTTTTGGTTGCTAAGGTAAAACTTGAAATCTGGTTGGTTGATTCAGATATACATTGTCATACAAATTCATTATTTCAATGTCTGAATTTGGTCAAAACTTTTAAATTAGTATAACTTTTCTGTACTGATTGGGAATTTAAAACTACTAGCATCATTATTTTGGTCTTTACATTTGTGACATATAGACACTAAACATGCCTACTTTTACTTAAGAAATACAGATGTTACATTTTTGCTATTTGAATTTTTCTTAAATAACTTAAAACGGATTATTTTGATTCTAGATTTGTTGTGTATACCAATAACTATAAATCTATTCATCCTTCAACATTTGTTTTACAAAATTCTAACAGTATTTCCTAAAATTTTCAAAAGTTGGTTTTACATGGCTTCATACAGTTTGCCATCCACAAAAACATTTGCTAATTCATTTATTTGTTCAAAAAATGTGATTACCCTTATAGAACTACTGTCTGCTTTGTTAGTTTTACTATTTCTTATTAATTTATAATGGTTTGTTACTTCACTGGCTATTCTGATAATAGTTTGTTTATTTTAACATTGGCTTAAAAATTTTATATAAAATATTAAGTATTATGACTTATATACGTAATTATAATAACAAAATTGGTAATTACTCACTATATATTGTGATTTACATTATTTATAATAAGAGTATCAGGATATGCTAAAAATCATATTCGGCTTTCTAGGCCTACTCAAATCTGATTACATGACACTATCCTTTTCCTTATTATACAAACATTACTTCATTACCTGATTATATAAGTAACTACAATTGTTCCTGATTATCCAGTTGAACCTTTGTGATAGTTTTACTAACAAAATTAAGAATATGTGATTACTAATAACATAATTACCTTTACTTGGCATCACAGCCTATAGTCTTGTAGGCATTAATTCCTTTCCTACTATTTACATAACAAATATTTGAAAACAAAAGAGTTGTACTCTAACTCAGACATTTCAGTCTTGATTAATACTAGTAAACATATAATGAATATCTTATAATAAAAGAATTGTATTCCATCTCAGACATTTAGCCTTGATTGATACTATTAAACATAATAAATATTTAAGAATAACAAAAAACACAATACTCTATTTCCAACATTTAAGTATAGAGTTCATTGATCTTAATATAAACAACACATCTGTCCCTTCATTATTTAAAGTATTTCTTAAAATTAAATTTATGCAGTCTTGTCTGTTTTTATTTTATTTTGGGGATGTACCCTTTGTCACTTCACTGATTTATTGCCTGCTCTTATTTTCATTTTAATAAATGTTATTAGATAAAGAGTGGCCCTCACTTAGAAACATTTTTATACTCTGTTTTCATAATAATATTCTACCAAATATTATTTCTGTATTCAATACAAAACTTTAAACTTGTATAAAGGCATTAATTCACTTGTTTATACACTTTGACACTGATTGTTTTGGTTTCACTGATACATGATATGCAGCTACTTCCTTATTCATTAAAATACATTTAATACTATGATACATTGTATTGTATTTCTACTTGTCACATTCATTGTTTTTGTGTTTGGTTTACATTTTTATTGTCATTAAAAGAACTAATTAATCTATACAGTCTGTTCTGTTTGATTAATTATTGCTAACTTTTCCCTCATCACTTCACTCTTGTTATAAAATATTATTTACAGTATTATCTTATAAACTATGGTACATTAGTCTTTCTTTACTTTCTGTAGTGTACTTCATGGTTTATTATTCATTATTCTCTTGACAATATTATGTCCACTATTAATCACAATTGGTTGTATGTTTCATGTATCTATAATAATGGTTTGGTTATATTATTTCATTATATCATCCAAATTAATAACTTACTAATATTTCTTTTTATATTGTATTGTATGTTTGGGCCTATTATCCCTCAATTTGCATTTTGATTATCTTTATATTTGGATACATTTAATAAAACCATTTGTTTCCTTGTAGTATTGGTACATAAGCTGTCTGTCTTTATAAGTATTATTTTGTCATTATATGAAGTTCATGTCGTAATCGGGGTATTTTGCATCACTTTGCCTAATCATTAATTTGGGTACGGTCAGTTGTATTACAAGTCAGTCTAAAATAGTTATTCGTTCCTCTTCACTATCATCTTGAAAGATATTTTTCTTCTTGTTTAGTTTCTTATCCATAGTCTTCATTAAATCTGGTACGATATCAAGTTGTTCCAAATGTAATGTTACATACTACCCTGCCACCAAATTTGATTATTTTAATAAAATAGTATTTTTGTTGAAATTATCAATTATCTTATCTTTCATATTATCACTTGTTATTCTTTTTATGATCTGGTATACTTGTCTTTAATTATAAGTGTTCTATCCCTGGAACATGTTACTTCCCTAACAAATTAATCACCATATATTTTGGAATCAGTCGGGGGGCTCTCTTGACCTAATACCCCGCTGTCCTTATAATACATAATACATAAATAATATCGATTGCTGGAGCTATCTCATCAGTCAATCACATTTAATAATCACTAGTCTATTCACGACTAAATCAAATAAAAATAATATAATAATATATTCTTGGGATGGTTCACTCAGTTTAACTTCTCAGATCTAAATATTTCTTTCCATTGATTCTTTCAGATGTTTTTTTTTCTTCTCTTGTGGCGATATTAATAACATTTTTTTTTTCAATTGGTACTATCTTCTTTCCTTCTTTATCAGTACTGCTTAATCTTTATTTTTCATTAACTATCTTTATTCAATTAAAACATAACAAGTATCTGTATCTATAGTTGTTGTTGATTCTCTCACAATCATGATAGGTTATTGGTAGTAAATTTGCTTCTAGTTTTGTCTTATTTTCATCGTCGATCATCTACATTTGTCTTTTCTTATTCATTTTATAGCACTATGGTCTCTTCTGATTCATGGATGTTGGATCTTTCTTTTATATTCCAATAATAAGTTCATAATTATATTTAATAAGAGGTGCTTATTTTGTTTAGAATTTGGAAATTTATTCACATTTGTTTATTCACTTGATTCAAAATAACATTATCAAAATGTACTGTAAGTTGTCCTTACTATTTATTTGAATTTTGAGATTCATTCAAATTTGTTTATTGGGTTCATAATACCTTTTTAAGGAAACTTGGTTGTATGTTCCCTTAATCTTTTTTGTTTCCACATCACTAATGACATAAGTATTATTGTTATTGTTTTTTACTACAACATATGGTCCGTTATACAATAATAATAGCTTTTTTGCTATTCCTTCCTTAGAACTTGGCAATTCGCGGTTTTTTAACAATACTTTTTCTCCAATCTTGTACTGGATCATTTTCTGCTGAATTATTTTGTATTTTTTCCTTCTTTTCTCCACTCGTTCATTCAGTTTGCTGTGGAATCTCACGTTGTCGAACTGGTAAGCTGGGTTGTTTGGGAAGTTGATTATTTCACTAATTTCTCGGGGTGGTAGTCTTTCATGCATTATGGTATATGGAGTATCTTGTATTGATTCATGGTAAGCTAAGTTGATAAAACTTTCTGTTTGTGTAATGTAGTCACTCCACTTCTGGTGTTTATCAAAACAATATGTCCTGAGGATACGGCCGACCTCCCTCAGTACTCTTTCCGCCGGGTTGCTATTTGGGTGATAGACAGATGTTTTATATGTCTTGACACCTAGATCTAACAAAGTCTCCTTCCAAACCCTTCCTCGAAACTGAGTTCCGTGATCAGTAATAATTGACCTTGGAGCTCCTAACTCTGGATGTATTGTTGGATTACTATTTGCAGAATCTTTTTTGTAGTTGCCCGATTAATGGGGTATAGTTTTGTAAATTTGGAGTAATGGTCGAACATGATTATAATAAATTTATATTGTTTTCTCCCTCCACTACGAGGTAACGGTCCACACACATCTAAAAATACTCTCTCTAATTTACCAGTTGATGTAATTGGCTGCATTATTCCTTCTCTTTTTTTGTTATTGCATTTTGCCAATTGACAGATGTGGCACTGCCAAATACATTCTCTAACTCTCCTGTTGATATTCTTAATGTAAGTGTGTTCCTCAAGTGCTTTCATTACTTTTAATGCACCCATATGCCCATATCGACTATGGTAGTCCAGTATTAATTCTGTTTCTAAAGCTTTAGGTATTACCACCTTCCAAGATCCTTGGTTATTATTTGGTTTGTAAAATAATATGTCTTCATGTAGACAATAATATGCTGTAATTTTTTCATCCTGTTGGATCAGTCTTTGCCTAAAATTGTTGATTTTTGTATCCTCTGTTTGTTGTTGGGAAATTGATTTCATGATGTTTTCCAAATCTGATTTGTTTTTTATTATAGTTATGTTACAATATTATCATAATTTTCTACCCCACTTACCTTGTCTTTGTTTCCATCTAATTTGTCTATTTCTCTACTCTTATTTTCTAACTGTATCTCATTAATTCTCTTGTCTAATTTCTCCTCTAATTGATCTAATTTTACCTTTTGTAAGTTATTTTGTTTCTTGAGCTGATTCTCGAAACTGTCTAACTTTACATTAAACGTACTATTCATTTGATTAAACTTGTCCTCGAATTTGAGGTTCTGTTGTTCAAATTTGTCACTAATTAATGTAAATAAATCTTCCAACGAGATTTTATTTTCAATTGTTTTGGGTGTTGAGTTGGCATTTATTCCTAATAGAATTGACTCTGTCGCTGTATTTTCCATTTCTAAGCTATTATTATTTTCTGCCATTTTTGTAATTTAAATGTTGGAATTACTATTTCGTTCTACTTGTAATTAGTTACACAATTACTACTTACTATGTTTTGTCAACATAACCTCCATAACCTCTCGTATTAGGTTCTGGATTATTTCGTCACTCTCTATGTCTCTGAATCTGGCTTATTTATATAAAGTAATTTTATATAAAGTCCCTGTTTGGGCGCCAATTGTCAACTAACATAAAGTCACTGTTCTGGGCGTCAATTGTCAACAATCCGCTACTTTTCACATATTTTATTCTTGTATTTTATGGTAATAACATACAATAAAAAAAACAAACATCTACTTACCATAAATTTCTCGGTTTTAGTGCATGATTTAGCTTCCAATTGAATTTCTTCTCTAGGGTCCAGGGTTTTGTTGCAGCGAGATTTAGAAACAAGAGAGGTATACGAAGCAATGATTTGAACAACTTTAGTGTGGACATATACTGAATTTAATATCATACCTTTTCTGAGTTACATATTACAATACAACAAAATGGCGTCTTACCATCACTAGCTACGTGATTTCAACTCCTCTATCAATACTGAGTACACTAATTTCATTATTTGATGGTATGTCTGGTTTATTACCATACCTCTCCAAGAGTCTGCAGTTCTCTCGTTATTATTTCTCTTTAATAAATGACAGAAACCAATGCCTCAATTTGCTGATTAATAATTTATGAGTACAAACATATTCTTACGCACACACACACATTCTTTCCCCCATGTTATATGATCGGTACCTTTTGTAAATTTTGGATTTATATTTAGAGCTCATTTTCACCAAAGAATTGTGCTGAGTCAAAAGATTCAGCGCGAGTTTAGTAAATGTATTGGCATTTTTTTTGGACGGTAAAGACAGTACAAAAGTTAATGTAATAAGGAGTGCTGCTCTCTACCCGCGGATAGGAGAGGCTACCGTTTTCGAGTTTTCACCGTTTGATCGGTGTTTCCATCTGCTGAGTTTTTCCAGCAGTTTTAAACAACAGTGGTGCAGCCTGGTGAGAATTTCCTTACAAACGGAAACTTTTGTTAAGGTTTGTCTCAACATGGAAGCCTAACTCACGACCTCGTTGAAAATCTCTTCGGTGGAGAGTTTAGTGTGAAAATCTAGCGTCGACTTCTTTTAAATATGAGATAAGTTTCTTAATGACTGCGGTAAGTTTTGATTTCATTATATTAATTATATACTAAACTTTTAAAGGAGAAAACGTTTTTTGTTAGTAAGCTTGAGTAAGCGTGCCCACTTGTTGAATCATGCATGGTGAAAGACGTAATTGTTCGTAAAGTTTTTATAAACCAATAAAACTTGATTATTGGAGTGTCAGAATCTCGGCTTTAATACCTAAAGTACAATAACCACAATATATTTAATTTTACACTTTCATTAACACCGATGTAACGAGATTCGGTTGAGCACTTAACCTGTTACACAATGTGTCGTCATTAAGTGGTATAAAGTTTTGCTACAATGACAGTAAAACTTTATACAAATATAAATGGGAACTTACTCAGGCACGTTTTAAACGTAAATCATGTCTCATTCAAAGTAGTAGTATTCTCAGATTCTATGGAGTACAAAACTATGTGTTTTAAATAAATTCTGCGCCACGTGGTAACCTCAATTTCACTCAAAGTAATAAGTTCATAAGGTGTTACAGAGCCAAGATAAATTATTATATTGCAAAGGCAACTCACATTCAGTGAGGTTCAAGTTATAAAGTGTTATAAAGAATCATGGTTAGAGAACTTTTTTTAAGTAAGGCATGTTGGCCAAAATAATGTTACCAAGTTTTATTATGTACAACATAACTAGGTGTTGTTTTTATTTATGTATTTTGGAGGGTGTCCAAACTGTGGGGGCATTTGTGTGTGGTCTCTCACTAAAAATGTAATGTGTGACAATAGGGTTCACTGAACAGAGACAAGTCCTGCTGCCACTGAACGAAATGACATCTTAAAAGCTCCACACTCGACACCGAAGAGAACAACGTCCGCAACAACATGCCAATCATGAGATCGCCACGCTATAAATAAGAGATCATCCTTCTGGGCACATATAAGCAGGTGAAAAATATCCATTTATATTCACACGTAGAATCAACATGGCACCAGTTATACATAATCATCAGTTTTACCGTTCAAGTATACATTCATTTGGATCCCCAATTGATGGGACAGTTTAGTGTGAACACTAAGTATTAATTGTAAATTTCAATACATGTATAGTAAATTGTCAGTTCAGAGACTGACATGTGTACCACACAGCATCCAACTTAGATTTCCACTCATTTCTTTATAGTACTTTCGCTACAGATTTAAAGTCAGTTTTGTTATTAATATTTTCTCAAGTTTAATTTACTATGCATAAAAACATATATTTTCCCTTATTTTAAAATCAGGTTAGGTCATTTGTATAAAAAGATTACTGGGGAGGTAGGTGTTATTTTAAATTAGTTTCAACCAAGCTGTGCCTGTCAAAACACTTTTCAACTTGTTTGTCGAAACAAGGTTGTTGAGACTGGTTATAAATTGAAGAAACATGTCCGTCTCTGACACACAAATGTATTTTTTTTATATAAGGTGCTAATATTGTGCAATTTTTCCCTTCCATTAATTGGCCCTATTTTAGTCTATATAAATTCTTTATTTTAATCATGGTAACTGGGGGGCGTTAATTATTTTAAACATTTTTTATTTCTCACCTTAATTAAGTATTTTAGCACTTAGCCACTTAGGCACTTGGTTTTAAATTTTAATGTCCTGGGGACATTTGTATGCAATACTTTATGATACACATGACGTGCAATTAACCCACACCATGGGGGTACATTTATAGAAATAAATCTTTAATCCTAATTGGGATTCCTATAAAGAAGAAGATTAGAATTTATATACACCAGAAGGCTAATATAAAAAAAAAAGGGCGTGGCAAGAGACCTTTATGTATTTGTATACTATTGTATATGTAATTTGTCTTGTGGAACGTGTTATGTCTGTATATTTCTGTGTACATTTTGGGGGATATATATATATATATATAAATATTATGCATTGCTGTACATTTTGGTGGGATATAGGGATTTTATTTATTATTAGGATTTATATACACCAGTAGACGAGTATTCTATCTCAATAATCGTGGCTGATCACTTCTTTATGAAAATTAATTATTTTATTTAACAAGTATAGTAAGTGTCACCTTTAAAGTTCATTTAAATTGGATGAATAATTATTTTAATTATTAATAGTAACTGTGAATGAAATTATTTACCTTCATCAATTTATATACTGCATTTTAAAAGAAACATATGATATAAATTTTATATTTTAAGAAATAGTTTAATGGGAGTTTCATTTTGAGGTTAATGATTATTTTAAATTTTCAATTCATTGATGGTGACATAGCAATTATTTTCTTGGATTCAGTTTATATTATTCAGGTGGCCTTGTTGAGAGGATATACTTCTTTAGTTAACCATTTAAAAGGGGAATTCTAAATCACTGTTGTTTTTTGTTATTAATATTATGAGATAGAATAATAAAACCATTGTTAATTATTTAATTCTTGAGTTTTTATTGCAAGTCCCGTCTTACTGGATCCAGCGCAATTTTTAGCTTCTCTAGGCCTTAGCCTAGTTTTAATTAACTTGTAACCCCTCTTTACAAAAAGAAATATTCTTTTTGTTTTAACTACTCAAAATGAAGTAGGGGTTTCAGAATAACAGTTAATTAGTTTGCACTTTCCTGATTATTAGTTGCGGTCTCCCTTCCGATGTTCTCCGTTTGGCCAGGTGTTCGGCATCTCTCATAATCTCGTTTTGTTCCCTTGTTACACTGAATCTAATTACATCTCAAGTAGCAGTTAACTGTGCTACATTACTTGTACTGTTAATTACATTTTAAATCAGTAAAAGAACACTTTTACTGGCGAAACTGTGCCAGCCACAAATTTAGCGTGTAGACATTTTGATGAGTTGTAAGGAACTGGGAAGATGCAAAGCACATATTTTGTGTATGTGTTAGCGCATCCACGTCATTGTCTATTGTTCGAAATTGGCTCACGCCCTGTTGTCATGTCATTGTTTGTTAGGTCATCACTTATTTTAATGACGTCCTGTCTTCTGGACCAATGAGAGTGCTTATTTACAATCTATTTCCACTTGGATGGCCATTTCGTACGTTCATCTCTGCACGTCGGCTCCTGACCTTGGAATCGTGGTGATCTGTTTGAATATGCGTAGTTGTCTCTTCACAAAGGAAATTGTTCTCTCCATGCATGTGTGTGTGTGTGATACAATAAAATCCGATAATTTGTTACCACTCATACCATAATTCTGACATCGAGATTATTGTACTGTCACACTCTATCTGATGGTAAAGTAACGTTGATGTTTCTAATTTTCATTGGAAATGTGTGTTTTTCTAATCCATTAATATAATACCTGGCAATAACTGCTCCTGGCCATTGGCTGTCGTACTGGAAAAAGTGAAATTCTGATATTTTGAAACTTACTCGCATATCGCGAGGGATGTTACGTTTGGAAGTTTCCAACGAGAAACACGTCTTTTTATAAAACAGAGGCCACCATTTTTTGAAGTCAATAATAATATCTTTCCCTTCAATTAAGTGGATAATAAAATTCATTTTTCCACTGCAACTGACAATGGCCTCCATGAGGTCCTTTGGTGTATATATGCAGTCAATTTTTCGGAGATATCTTTTAAGGACCCCGAACACCCTATCGCAGGGTAAAATGAGTGGCCTCTTATAGGAAAGAAGTGCTCAATAGAAGTAAATCTACCAGTTTCCATTAAAGCTAGGTTGAATGTTTTTGGCCATTCCATGACCTGGTTTTTGTTTTGGCCAGGGCAGTTATCGCAAAAAATCAGTAATTTTTTGCAACTCTGATCAATATATTGTTCAATATATTTCATTAAAAAAGAACATACTTCGTTCGGTCCCTTCTTTGCGTTCCCTTCATGATATATAAACAAAACAGGCTGTTCTGTTTTTAAATTATAAACACAAAAAACACAAACTGTTAGTTTTCTTAGATAAAATAAATCCTGAACAAGAATTTTTGGCATACTAATGTTTTGCATGTAATCAAAACAAAGTGCAACTGTGTCAGCATTCTCTTGATACAATCTTTTGGCATTTTCAAGAGAACCATAGAACTTCTTTGCTTTTCTCGTGTGCACAAGTTTTTCTGCAATTGCCACTCGTTTTGCAGCATCATTCAGTGATTTTGATTTAATTTTTATTGTCAACTGTTCACACTCACAACAGGTGTCCACTTGGGGACGGCCAAAAGAGAGATTAAAATTTTCTTGAAAAATTTTATTGTAATATTCGTACTTAATGATGGATTCAGGATGAGAAATTTTATACATCCTTTTTACACATAGTTCACTATCTAGATAAACATAATTTCTTCCAGAATAATGACTCTGCTTTACTGGAAATGAAGAAATATGGTTATGGACCAGTACGATCTCTTCACCAGAAATTGCATTAGCACTAGACTGTTTGCCCCTTTTATCTTCTGGAATTTTGCCTTCACATAATAATTTCCTAATTTTTTTTACCCTGTCATTAGTAACAGCATGTAAACTAAAGAATGCTTGCCGGCAAACAATTTTCCTTAAATCACCAACCATAACATGGTATGTAAATGATTTGGTACGCGCACTATTACTGTGTCACTCTTTCTCTTACAATGGCTTTGTGCATCATTACAGTCAATTAAGCCTTGTAAGTACAAGTCTTGTTGGTCTTTACTAGCAATATTTAAAAAACGTGTTACGATTTCTACCCAATCATCTTCTGATACAGAGTTAAAACACTTCAATTTACAGGAACATGGCTCACCAGTTGTTTTTGCAGGCACTATTTTACCTACATGATTGAAATGTTCGATACCTTTCAATTTAGCTCATTTTATTATGTTTCGTTTATAGTTAATAGAATTATTTCCTCGCTTTTTAGGTTCACGTGCAGCATTTTCTAGTTTTGAACTAATTTTTGATAAATGTTTGTATAATTTACTCGTAGAAGTTGTAAAACTTTTAAAACTTACCTAACTAACCTATACACACAAAAGTACAACATAACCAACACAGTAATACGTGGAATACTGTCAGCTGCTTTAATATAACATTTTTTTTCTGATTTCATCAGGTTAGCCAACCTATGATTTAGTGCAAAAACAACCTTAGTCCAGGACTTGGGTTGTTTTTACACTCACTCGTAATAACAGCTGTCGGTTTGTGTATGTTATAGTAGTGCTAGAAGGTTGTTTTCGCGCTCATTGCGTTGGTATACATTTATTCGCTATCAAAATGGTAAAAAGTGAAAATAGCCAAAAATTGGACTTAGGTTGTTTTTGCAATCAGCGATTCAGGTATATTGATTGAGGTTGTATTTATGTGTATTTATGAGAAATTATTGAATTATGAGCTATGATGTTACATGGGTACATTTTCAGAATGTTATAATGTCAGGGAGTGGAGTAGAAGTTTTTAAGGAATTTTTTTTAATTCTATCAAAGTTATATTGAATGTCAAGACTGGAAATTGCTAATAAAATTTGTTATTGTGTTGAACCATCGAGTTTAATTGCAAGTCCCGTCCCACTGGACCCAGTGCATTTTTGGCTTCTCTAGGCCCTCGGCCTAGTTTTAAATAACTCGTGGCCCCTCTTTCAAAAAAAAAAAAAAAAGTTTTTTTTTTATAAAGCATAAAACTAGAAAGAGGGGTTACAACATCTGCAAGATCTATATAAGCAACAGTGGCCGGCTTAGTCAGTTATTTTGAATATTCATCACTTCTTTGTTTACACACATAATAATTATTAATATTGGTGTTACTTTCACTGTAACCTTACTTGGTTTATTCACTCAGACGACGTTTCGGAGTGGTGTTCTCCTTCTTCAGTCATATAATACTGTCATAGACTGAAGAAGGAGAACACCACTCCGAAACATCGTCTGAGTGAATAAACCAAGTAAGTTTACAGTGATAGTAACACCAATATTAATAATTATTAGTCAGTTAGTTACAGTTACACCTGGCGATGTTGTAGAGTCTGGATCAAGTGATTGTTGCAGATTAGTGGAAAGTGAGTATTGTGTTATAATTAGTGCAGAACTATATTAGTTGGCTTTATTATTGCATGTAGACAAATTTAACTCAAATTATTGTATGAGAGTGCCTTGTTGATTTCAAATTGTTATTTGTGACTAATTAAAGTTGGTAAAATCACATCAGGTACATGTTAATTATAAACAAGAAATATATTTTTAAATGACTTCAAAATCTTTAATATATTTAAAATTGTAGTGAATCCCTGAGACCATTGTAACAGTGGGCAGAATTGTGACAGAAGCTTTAACAGTGGAAACAGAGGACACCTTGTAGTAGAGGAGTGTATGTTGTAATTAATCTGCAAACATGGATACCAGTCAGATGATGGAAGCTTTCCAAGTGCTGCTAGTGCAGACACAGGAACAACAGAAAGTCGAACATAGAAAGGAGATGGAAGAAGCAGAAGAATGGCAAAAAGCACTTTTACTTGAGTTGGAAGAACAAGGTGAGAAACGAAAGAAGGAAGTGGATAAAACTGAAGCTCTTTTCAAAGCTATGCAGAAATAGATGCAAGAACATACCTCTGCAGAGATGGGCCTATTATGAGGTAAGGTTAACATCCAAATTGGTAGAATAGCAATTCTTCTGGTGTAGAAGAATCGATGTCTACAAAATATTTCTTGTAGAGGAACCCATGTCAAATAAACTATCTGAAGTAGACGAGAATGTAGCAACTATAAAAGACTCATTTGCAAACATAAAAGAACAAATTAAAAGTGAAGTCTAGCAATTCATGAAAACACAACCGTGTATTTCAAAACAAATTACTGAACAGACTGTACCAATGGTAAAGACAGAAAAAACACAGAAAATAAGACAATAGAAAAAGTCACTTTACCTGTAGTTGGGGTAGTTTATGTTAAGGCCCCTACATTGATGGAAGCAATTACTGGACAGCGTATCATTGGCAATTTGAAGCCATTGCTTGTGCAAATAATTGGACGAGGAAAGACAAGGCAGTTTCACTCATTCTCACTTTAAAAGGACCTGCGGCAGAGCTACTACAGAAAGTGCCACCTGATAGCTTGAACATCTATGCCAAGTTGATAGAACCATTAGAATTATGGTATGGTGATAAACATTTTTATACTGATTAGACTGGCTTATCCTGAAACACCAGAGGATTTTTGAATGAGGTTAGGGTGCAGACATTTATTTATGGCATCAGAGATTGTGAACTCCAGCAAGTGTTACTAATGGAAAAGACAGCGAAATAGCTAAAAATCTCTTGTTCATGCCCTTGAGTTTGAAGCTGCCAACTCAGCACCCTGCTACATTAATGGGTTTGTCATTACAATGTAGTCGGATGATCCCAGTATCACAATGCCATTATGATGGGGACAGAAAAACAATGTTGCAGGACAAACAATTCAAAGGTTTAAGAGAACCACAACAATTCGAAAATGGGGAAGAGACAAAAGGTCAAAGTGTTACAACTGTGGAAAACATGGTCATCTACAGGTGGACTGTTGGGAGAATAAAATACTGAGAGAAGGGTGTGATTGGACCAATTGAGAAATAAAGCTTCAGAACAGCACACAGTTTCTATGCTGCATAAGACCAATGAAACTTGATCGTAAATGGATTTTCTGAAGGTAAATCAACATCGTTTGTAGTTGACATGGGCCCAGTAGTGTCCATTTGCGTCCTGGCTTAATCAGCAACCACCAGCCAAAATTTAGCTCTTGTATGATACAAATTGTGACTGGAAGCCCCATCAATGTGTTAAGAATGGTAGATGTACAAGTACGCCTGATCTTCTCAAGTTTAGCCATCAAATGCTTGTAACAGACATTGTTGATGTAGTGATACTCGGGATAGAAATTGTGAATGCCTATGGATTCATTGTTGACTTAAGAGAGAATGTATTGAGGGTTGCTCAAAAGAAGATAAAGTTTTGCATGGCTAAAATGAAAGGTTCTGCCAACCATTCGATCAAGCAAGTGACCTTAGCCAAAGAAACAGTCAACAGGTGTGGAGAAGAGGAAACCTTTGCTATTATATGCAGAAATGGAAGAACTAGCAGAGAAAATACCAATTTGTATAATGACAAAGGAAGTGATTGGAAAACCTACTATGGTCGTTGAGGAAAGGTTCTTGCTTGTTCCTGAGTTAATCGAAGTGTCTTGAGGAGAAGTTGCTGAAGAGACATTATGCAAGAGGTTGTTGATGAGAGCCGAACAGACTTAAACCAGATAATGGCTTATAGGTCATCAGTACGACACAACTGGCATGACTCCAGCAAAATTGGTTTTTGGGCGGGAGATTTGTCTTCCTGGGGACTTGATGTTCAGCTCACATGAAATTCAGTTCCAAGTACCGTAGAACCTTGAAATTAGAAAAGCGACTGCAAGAAATGAATCACTTGATAAGAGGATGGCTAAAGATAACCAGTGATAATATGAAAACCTGGTATATTATTCACAGCAATAGTATGGGTTTCGAAGAAGGAGATCAGGTTACGTTGTACAACCCAAAGAACCATCATGGTTGCTCACATAATCTTCAAACTAACTGGGAAGGACCTTACACTGTGAAAAAGAGAAGAAACGATGTTGTCTATCGGATTCAACAGGAAGGGCAGCAGAAATTCAAGGTGGTCCACCTAGATTGCCTGGCCAAGTATTACTTCAGAGATGGTTTACCAGTTCAGGATGAACAGACTTCAAGAGGGACCAGTGCTATGACAATTACAGAACACCCTCAAAAAGTCAACAGGTTCAGTTACATAACAGTTCTATACATTTCTTGGCTATCCAAGGAAGTGCAGTGTCCTTGTCTAGGCCATGCATAAAAGTACCTTCCAGACTGTTCGAGCACTCTTAACTATGCTGGTATGCTACCAAAAGAATCGAAAATTATTCTGGAACCTATGCAAGTTCTATATAAGCGACATTAGCCGGCTAAGACAGTTACAGTTACACCGGGCGATGTTGTAGAGTGCAGATCAAGTTAGTGATTGTTGTGTATTAGTGGAAAGAGATTATTGTGTTATAATTAAGGTGGAATTCTATTAGTTGACATTATTATTGTGTGTAGACAAATTTAACTTGAATTATTGTATGAGAGTACCTTGTTGATTTCAAATTGTTATTTGTGACTAATTAAAGCTGGTAATTAGTGATTTCATTGGTTGTTATTTTGTTTTGACAGAATAACACGACAATCCGTGAGACCATCATAGCAACATAAATAATAATTATTATATTTATTACTAAAATTATGATTATATTAATTATTATTTAAGATAAACAAGATGTTTTCTTCCAAAACGGGGAAATCATTACACTTAAAAAAAAACAGCCACCCATTTCAGTTGAAGGAAATTTTTGTCAACAGACGTTTTATTATATATACACATTCTACATACATATACAAATTCTTAATACTAAGTTCACCCGTAAACTGCATACAGATAAAGTTATTAATGATATTACTTCAGGTACACATTAATTCTAAACAAGAAATATATTTTTAAGATTAAGATATATTTTAAAATCTTTAATACATTTAAAATTGTAGTGAATGATTATATAAACTCCAACATACATAAATAATCTGTTTGTATTAATTTGTATAAATTATCTGAGTGTAGTTGCAATGGAGTTTATGATAGTAATAAGTTGTTTATTTTATAATAATTGTCAACATATGATTATAAAAATTTATAATGAAAATTAAATTTCTTTAAAGGCGGAAAATTTTGAGTATAAATTTGAAAGCTTGATTTAAAGGTCATGGGAGAAATAATGAAGTAAATAAATGCAAAATGAAGTTAGAATTAACTGACTGTTTTGAAAAATGCAGTTAAATAATTAATTGAAAGAGATGATGCAAATTAAATTAAAATGTGAGTTTTTGGTAATGAACTCAGATTTATTTTAATAAATGAATGAAATTTAAATAATTTATTTTTGGTTTTAAATGATATTGCCAGACAAACAAGTAAAAGTTGAGTAAATAAGGGAATTTTATTTAAATGTACAGATGAAATGTTTGTGTTAATTTAAAAATGATTATACTTGTTTTGAGGTTAGGGTTTGGTACAATAAGGAATGTTTAGTTGAGTTAAGGTGTTATGTTTAAGATAAGAAGGCACTTATGTACGCACCCAGTACTTTGCTAAAGGCAATCCAGTATGTATAAGGGGAGATATATCAGTTGAGGATCTGGTTGGGTATAAGGCCAATTATTGATATTTTTTAGTGAATGTTACAAGGTTAGGTGATACTGTGGTGAGTGCCTGTCTGATTTTACGGTGTTGGGATCTCGAACAGAGAAGTCCAGTAGAGTCATTAAGGTACAGCCATAGACTTGCGCTAAATGAGATATTGCGTGACGCTCACCCGGCCTATCAGGAGCAAGTAGCCACACTCAAGAAGGACTTTGGCCATCTTGAAAATAGGTCTTAGCGTCACTTCTTGTGGAACCGGCCAGTTCAGTGTACAAGCTCGCGAGCTTAAATTTTAATCAAAGTATTAAAAATGTGAAAATGTGTGTCAACTATAATTAAAATGTAATAAAAAGATAAAGCAGAGTGATCTAAAGCAGTATTATGACAGGGCAACATCAACCAATATAGTGAACAAAATTTAATAAGTGAAAACCTATTTCGAACTCCAACGTGATCAAGAAACCAAAACGGGAGTGTTACCACACAAACTATCGGATACAACCAAAAGGAAGTAATTATTTCAAAATTCATTAAATAAATATGCAAAATTAAAAAAGAGCTCGAAAATGAACTGGGGTAGAAAAGTGTGAATGTGAAAGAGAGAGTACATGAGCAAATGCTGGATTGCCTTTGTTTAATTTAATTAGTTAGTTACTTTAATAATAAAAAAAAAATTATAAGGAGTTAAATTTTATTTGTCTTTGCTAAATGGGGTTTTTGTCCCAAGGTTGAAATCTGTTTTTGAGTTAAATTCTGCAGAATATATGAAAGAGAAATCCTAATTTTTATTTTATTCACAAAAGGGAGAATAATAAAAAAGAATGTCAAATAAAAGTTGAGTTATGTAACAGCTATAATGAGAGTCGAATTTCTTAATGACATAAACCCTAAATTCCTTATAGGTCACAAGTTCACATGAAGACCTTGGGACCCGATGAAGTTAAGAAGAAATATAGAAATGTGTTTTTTTATTAAATATTATTTTGTTGCAATTAATGTGTAACTTCTCAACACTTCTTTTCATAGTCAGTCACTCTTGTCCACTTCAGGTGGTTCAGGTACACATTAATTATTATAAACAAGAAATATATTTTTAAGATTAAGAATAAAATACATATTAAAAACTTAAATACATTTAAAATTGTAGTGAATGATTATATAAACTCCAACATACTTGCAACATACATAAATGATCAGTTTGTATTTAAAAAATTAAAATATATTCCAGAAGCATATCTCAGACTTTCTTTGACTGCCTGGTCAAATAAAATCATTATCATCCACACACTTCTTTTCATTGTCAGTCACTCTTCATTTTTTTCACTTTCGCACCACCTTTCTTCTGTAGCCATTACCACCGAAGGAGGAGGTGTCTGTCCATTGCAGCTCCTAAATAAAAATTTGTATACTACAATTCCTGATGATCCCAGTGCAGTCCAGTAATTTTCTATACTATAAAGACCTGTAAGCCAAGAATATGTTACCTTTAATTACACTTAAGAGAATAATTTGTGAACAGTGATATGTTAGGTCTGTCCAAAAATAAATCAGCCTTTAAATTATTCGTTAACAAGCAATAATTTATTCCTGTATAGCACTCCTTCTGTCTATTGACATACGAATCCTAAAGTTTGTTCTTATAATTCTGGACACTTCCTGAAAGGCTTTATTTTTGTTATGACATGTATAATATTGATTTGCAATCTTTCAATAACAATTTTAGCAGTAGACTCAAAAACTCTGGATTTTTAAACTTGAGAAACTAAATAATGTCTGTCATATTTGAATGACAAAGAAGCTGTATACTGCAGTGATATGGGGATGCTGTCATGAAAAATTATTTGGACTTTTATTAGTAATACTTTTGAGAACAGTATGAAAATCTAGTCTGTTACCATTATAAAGAAGCACTTCTTTCTAGGCAGACCTTTTATATACATGTTCCAGTGTACTATACAATGATTTAATTTTTGAAACCTACAATGCTTACGAAACAACTTGTTATTAAGTTAAACTACACATTATCATTTCAATCCACAGTTACATGATATTGTAGGCTGGATTAAAAAAAAAGTCCACCAACTTCACATTAAGCAATTTTTATTTCATATAGATATTATTATTATTATTACTATGTCTGTATTGCATATAAATATACACAACAGTCATATACAACACCATCTGCTTTATAAACTATTAAAAGAGACGCAGATTATACGAACATAAAGGGAATTTGTAGTAAAATCGTTTTTCCTTACCATCATATCTGAAACCATTAGGAGGAGAGAAATTACTCCTCATGCGGTTGCTACGTATAATTCGCACTGAAGTTTTCTTCTCATATGTTTTAATCAGTGACATATAAAAAATATCACTGAAACCTGTAACAAACATTTTTACAATCATAAAACTTCCATATTCATGAATTTCCTTATTTAATTACATAAGATCGCACAAAAACATACCACAGCACTAGTTAAAACAAACTGGAATTATAAAATCTACATCACCAATACACTACATTCCTTATCCAGCAGATTTACAAATAAATTTTGGCAAAACCTGGATTAAAATCAGGATTACAGTATATAAATATAAAACAATCAAATCACACTCTAATTATAGAAGACATGCCTGTAATTATAATTAAAATAATGTAGATATACTGAGAGTCTGACTAAACAAAACATCATGACAGATAAGAAACAGGTTTCTGTTTACATCGTCTTTCACTTCTCAGTAATGATTATTTACTTAGTATCAGTGGCGAAGCGTCCGTGTATGCGGTGCATACAATTTAAGATTGTATGTAAAATTGTATAAAGTTTTGTAATTATTTTTAAATTATTTGAGATGTAAAAGTTTGTCGTTTCAAAAGCCAACATTTAATTTTCACTTGAGCGATATAAGGACAGTTAATAAAGCTTTACTGTTTGCAACCAGGCACACAGTATGCGTTGTAGCTAATGAATACATTCTCTCGATAGCAGTCATTAACCCATGCAGCAGATTTTCATGTGTGAACAGGCAGGCGTTCTGACTTGCGCTCCCACTCCCACTCTCTGTGAATAGCTGTAACGCTATGCGTTACTGTTTCTGCATATACAGTGCTTAGCGTACGCAGACTGTGTTGTTTAAAACTTTTTAAATTATGAGTTCGTTTGTAGTAGAGCCTGTGGCGGGAACATCATTGTCGTGTGTAGTTGAGTGCAATTGTGTAATTGAAAGTTTATTTATACAGCCATTCAGTAGTAGAAGTTATACAGATAAATTAAACATTATTTCTAGTGGTAGACCAACCTCATTAATTCCCACGTTAACGTCAAAAACAAAAAATTATAGGTACACGACATTTAAAGGAACAACATTATAAAGTAAAAACTTGGCTTTGTGGCTGTAGAAAAACTTCAAAATTATACTGTTGGCCATGCATTCTTCTTTCAACTGAAAAAAATGTCTGGACTTATTCAGGAGTTTCTGATTTGAACAATTTGTTTAATTTACAAAAACGCCATGAGATTTCACAGAGTCACGTTGCTTCCCTTCTTGCTTTAAAACAGTTTGATAAAACCAGAATTGAATATGCCCTTAGTGAACAATTTAAAATTAACATCAAACAGCACAATGACATGGTAAAACAAAACCGGTACATTCTTCGTTGTCTAATCGATGTAGTGTGTTTTTTGGCTGAAAATGAACTCCGATTTCGTGGACATGATGAATCTGTGGCATTATCAAATCGAGGAAATTATGTAGGGCTGTTAAATTTGTTACAAAATTACGACGGACTGTTAGACAACCACCTTAAAAACTTTACAGTCTTTTCTGGTTTATCTAGCGATATTTAAAATGACTTGATTAACTCAATTTCTCAAGTCTTATTAACAGAAATAAAAAATGAAATAAAACAAAGTCCCTTTGTAGCAATAATAATGGACGAAACAACATATATCACAAATACATGCCAGGTGTCAACTGTGTTTCGTTACGTCGATAAGTCCGGAGCCGTTCAGGAAAGATTTATCGGTTTTAGCGATTTTAGTGACGATCATACAGCTAACGCATTGGCAAACTACGTATTTAATGTCCTGACTGAATACGACTGTGAAGAAAAATTAGTTGCACCAAATTAGTACGATGGTGCTGCTGTTATGTCTGGTGAACATGGAGGGTTACAGGCCCTGGTCAAACGTAAGTGCAGCCAAGCAATATTTATCCATTGTTATGCTCATAAAATGAACTTGGTCTTGAAAAATTCAGTAGATCACATTAAAGAATGTAAAATATTTTTTAGCACATTATCTGGTTTAGCTTCATTTTTTTCAAAATCATCCAGACGAACTCACGCACTTGATCGAGAAGTAAAGAAGCGATTTCCATCAGTTGCACCTACTAGATGGAACTACAACAGCAGACTAGTGGCCACTGTAATAGAACACAAGGCTGACATCATAAGTCTCTTTGAGTCTATGATTGAGAACGGAGATAAGTGGGACAACGAAAGTTATACTGGAGCAATAGGTTTTCTTGCTACTCTTCAAGATTTTGACTTCACATTTTTACTTCATCTGTTCGGTTCAATACTACCACAGGCGGATTCCATATTCGAAATTTTGCAGAAAAAAAGTTCTGAAATCAGTTTTTGTATGAAACGCATTGAAGACTTTGATAAATATCTTAATAATTTAAGGAATAACTACAACAAATTCTGGAGTGACCAGAAAATTCCAACAGGGAGATGGGACAAGCCTACAAGCACTCACAGAAGTAAAAGATTATAATTATCTTGTTGATCCATCCTCTTCGTTCACTTTATAAAATATTATTATATATATAACTTTCACAATATGAACTTACTTTCTTTACACTTTCCCAAACTTTTCGAGGTGTTGTTCCTCTTCCTCAGTGGGATTAAATACTGATTGTCAGTTAACAGAATATCGGTTATGGACTTAGGTGTGTGTGGTGGGGGTTGATGGTGGGAGGGAATTGGCGCTGAGGTTCAAATTGTGTGTTTGGATCAGTGTATCGAATAGTGTATGTGATCTATAATGTAATTGTTCATTTAATATGTTGTTTGGTTGTAGTGTGTGATATCTGTATATTTCAAATTGTTCAGCTGTGTTTAGTTTTCTACTTTTAGGTAAGTAGTGTAATATTTCCATGTTGTGTTGTATGTTTGTGTAACTGTGGTTTTCGTTTTGTAAATGTGTAGCAAATGTGGAATGTATGTAGTTTGTGGTGAGGGCTTTTAGATGTTCTGAAAATCTGGAGGAAAAAGATCTTCCCGTCTGGCCGATGTAGAATAGAATTGGTGGCAATCATTACAATTTAATTTATATACCCCAGTTTTGTTGTATGTGTCTGTGTCTTTGTTAGTATTATTTATGTGTTTCCTAATGGTGTTGTTGGTTCTGTAAGCTACTTTATAATTATGTTTCCTAAATGTGTTAGCAATTTTGTGCGTGTTGGAATTGTAGTATGTAAGTGTTATGTATTTACTGGGTTGTGTGCTGTTGGTCTGATGTGTTTTACTTTTAGTGTTCAGGATGTGTTTGTGTAGTTTATTTATTAATTCGGGGGTGTATCCATTCTAACAAAAATTATCACTGATCAAAATTATTTCGCACACAATAACATGTTTTACACTCAAACAGATGGACTACCCATGGGCTCCCCTATCTCAGGTATACTAGCTGAAATATTTATACACACCATAGAACAGGAACACATACTGCACAATAACAAATACACCGATAAAATAATATTATTGGCACAGGTACGTTGATGACATTTTACTCCTCTACAACGGCAACAAAAGACAAATAGAAAATTTCCACAAATACATTAACACTATACACCATAAATTAATTAATAAATTAATAAATCGTATGGCCAGTATTTTGATTTTCCGTTACTAAGGAGTGAGCTTTCTGTAGTTTATTCAAATGAGCAGGTTTGTAAAAATAGTGTTAGTGACTTGTCAAAGTACTTAACATCAGCAGATGTGAGTGACACCATTCCTCAAGTGTGGAGGCTTGTGAACCTTATAATGACAATTCCAGTTACAAGCTCTTCAACAGAAAGATCGTTTTCAGCCTTGAAGAGAATAAAAACATAACTAGCAAACCGAACACAGACTCTCGGCTCTATCAGTGTTATCTATTGAAAAAATGCTTCTTTTGAAACTAAAAACTATTTCTGCTTTTTATGATACGGTTGTTGACTTATTTGCTGAAAAAACCAGGCACATAGAACTAACGTTTAAAAAATAACTCCTACAACTAATGCATAATGATTAACGATAATGTGAATAATAAATTATTGTGAACCGTTAAAATGAATGAATTAGTGTCGTTGTGGACGATTTCAATTACCATTGTGAATCTGTAGTGTTTACGTATGACATATTAAACAGCAGATACAAGATATTATAAATTATCTTAAATAAGTAATTGTGCAGTGTGTTTATTTATGGATTCTGTGGCTTTATGTGATTAAAACAAGTGGAAATAACAGATGAATCGGTATCACCAGACGCCACTCAACGTACTGGTAAGTTCCTCATACAGTCTGCTTGATTTACTAAAACAATTTATATAATTAATATTATTATATTGGTCTCTATTAGAAAAAGGAAAAATTGTAATATTTGCTCTTTTCTTATCTGTTGTTAATACTGTTGACCGGGTTTGATTATCACATGGAGAGAGAGGAGTTTTTATTTGTTGATGGCTGAGATAGATATAACTGCATACACATTCTAAAAACTCACGCCTCGCCGCTGGTGTACTATGTTTGTTTAGGGTGTTATAGAATTATATAAAAATGTTAGACATATACCTACTATTACGATGGTCTACTGATCATTGTATGGTACAGTGGAAAACAAAATACAAGACACCAATTAAGTCAGTAATCACCAGCTTTAATTATTACAATTAAATAGTTTGTAAACAACAAGATAGTCTCTTACAACAAATCAATAAAAATTGTTCACACGCAATAAAATGTCAACTAGTAGAGTCCCGCACAATTATAAAACACATAACACTTCACGACAATACTTCAAACTGCACTGGAATAAATCGCCACTTTAACTGACTGCTAAGCACAGCTGTCGTTGTTTAAATAGATAGCACAAGTGTTCCAGAATAGTCGATAATATGCTTCGACACTAAAAGAAAAGACTAGAGCGCAATTGATTACGGCCTTGACACAGTGCACGCAGCCGGCAAAGTCTGGAACGGTCTCGCTAATGCATGTTGAGAATCATGTACGCACACAACATTACAGCCGAATTCCACTGGAATAGCTGAGAAACACGTAGAATGTTCTGCAATGCTGTACACTTTTTCCCCATTACATAACGCAGCCCCTTCCTTAAGCCTGTTCATCCTGATCTGGCAAACCGTCTCTGAAATAATACTTATCCCAAAGACCATGCTTGAAAGATTGCCGACATTGACACAGAAGGGAAGAACAGAACACGTATGAACATGTTCATGCCATCACTTTCGATTTCCTGGCAGACGGCTGGACGACACAAGATTTTCAACAAGAAGAGATGATGGATGAAGACATTGGACTGCTCTTGACAGGAAAAGAGGAAGGTCTCCGCCTGGATTGGCAAGATATTCCAGGTTCAAAAGTGCTGAAGGGCTACTGGGCACAATGGGAATCTCTTACCTTGGAGAATGGACTGCTGAAAAGGGCTTGGGAAAGTGCAGATGGACAAGACGTGGTCATGCAGTTGATAGTTCCCCAAAGTAAAGTCCAGTCTGTTTTGAAGGAGATGCATGAAGGAACATCTGGAGGCCATCTTGGCATTAACAAAACCCTTGACAAAATACAGAAGCTGCTGCATGCCCAAATAATTGGCGCAGGTACTGTACGCACACCAGTTTTGCTGCCGAGACGCCTGTGGAGCGGGGGGTCTGGAACAGTCTTTCTAAC
Source organism: Magicicada septendecula (assembly GCA_034769895.1). NCBI lineage: Eukaryota > Metazoa > Arthropoda > Insecta > Hemiptera > Cicadidae > Magicicada > Magicicada septendecula. The sequence goes on along the minus strand of CM068376.1, from coordinate 34,466,080 downwards.
ACATGTTGAGAATCACGTACGCACATAACATAACAGCCAAATTCCACTGGAATAGCCAAAAAACACGTAAAATGTTCTGTAATGGTGTACACTTTTTCCGCATTATGTAACATTAAGAATCGTTCATAGGTATACAGTTATATACAGTTTTGTCCCCAAATTCCTGTATGCTAGTGAGACATGTACTCTTGGTAAAAGGGGTGTGCAGAGGAACTGAACATAGAGTTGGGGAGCATCAATTTGCGATAACTGTACAAGTGAACAGGTGCATACATATGCCCCAATATAAAGCGCTGTCTGCTCTAACATTTGATGTTTAACACTTTACAGTAATTCAAAGTTTTTTCTTTTCAGTCTTTGACTTGTTTTGTCCTTATGACAAAGTTTTTATGACAATTTATTTCCTCATACTTCATTGGAAAGTGTCTCACTAACCATATTTTCATCCCTGCAGATTTCATGGTTCATGAAGAACCCAAAGCACATCAACAACATTTCTCAACACCTTACTTCAAAAATGTATTATAGTAATATTGCTCTTTTTGGTGCAACCCTAAAGTTACATATTATATGGCCATACAGAATTAAAAATCTGTTTATCAACAGATGTTTCCTGTATGCTGATACTGAATAATTTCTTCCCAGCAACCAATAAAATTGTTTGTATTTAATTTCCAGTTCTTCTGTTTTCTTTTATTTTTGACATAATCTTATAAATTTAGTATCCTGTACCATATTAAAGCAATGAATGAGTTTGAATGTGGATATAATATTTATAGGGAAAATGAACTGCCACCACTTGTAGGCAGTAAGGATTAAATTTTATTTTATTTTTTATAAACATATTGCCAGGCTTTCTATTCTTCATTGTGCTATCATTTTTCCAGAAGGCAATTCACTCTATTCTTATTTAATTGACAATTGCAAACATTGCATTTCCAATACTTCTTTATTATTTTAACCAAATATTTCACTACATTCACAGCTCAGTTGTCAGATAGTATCAATTACTTCCTCTACTGGTTTACTGTATTCAACATTACATTTGTATTTTCCAACTTCTCCATATTCCTAGAGGCTCTCAATTAAACAGTTGTCACATAATGGAATGAGAGGGCACACAAAATTCATTACAATATGTATAAAAGATACACTACTACAATTTGACTCATTAAAGAAACTCATTAACCATAAAGTAATAGAACAATATAAAGAAGAATCTGGCAATTGGCTGCTACCAAGAAGTGGAAAAACATACATAAAAGGTAAACTGTCTACAAGAGGAAACCCAGGAAGGACACAGTAGCAAATTTTAGACTTAAGATTGAGCATGACTGCCTAGTAGTTCACTTAAAGATCGGCATACAACAGACCTCTGAATGCACAATATGTCATCAACCAAACTACATCATGGACATAGAACATCTCTGCTACCCTAAGTTTGACAATAGACTCCAAACTCTACTGGGATGCCAGAACAATGATGAGATAACTTCCTTCACATCTACCATAGAAACAACACTGAAGGATGTTTCCCTTCCTTATTCCGCTTTTTAATCTGCATTTTATTTGTTAATACTTATAATCTGATTTGAGGTGTCTAGTGTTTGTAGGCTATATTATTTCTGCTACAATCTCTCTACATAAATTTATCTACACAAACTCCTACAAAAAAGACAAAGACAGAATAAACAGCAGACAAAGACAGAAAAACAAATTCATAACACTAACATATATCAATAACCACACGAAAAAATAGCCCACAAATTAAAAAAAATCATGATACAGAATCACATACAGAACTACAAACAAAATAGAACACACACTGTCAAAAAAACACCAAAGAAGAAAACAAATTTGGTTTACCTGGTGTATTCACTTTTAAAATTATAGCGAAAGCCAGTTCAGGCTTTAAGGTAAAACTTTTACGTTTTCACCTATAAAAAACTTTGTGTTCTGAGTCAGTAGTGAATTAATTATATTCAGTTCAGTAACATACACATCATGGACAACAAAATCCAAGAATAAATGAATCATTCTTACAACAGAAGAAAAACTACAAACTGTTCATAAATCAATTGGTACTTATTAGTGACCAAACTAAAAGGGAATTTTTTAAAAACAAATGAAAAATAACTGAATTTGGTAGTTGTAGTGACAATGTTTATGTAATATCAAATTGGAATAAAATCTCATTTCAAAGATCTCCACAAAGCTGTGATGATGTGCGTCATGTTTTGAGGTTACAACCTAAAACACGCAAACTTTAGTTACCCCATTTCTAACCCCATGGAATGTTAACTTTTACAATTTATATGATATTATTATCCTCTGGTGAGCCTCAGGTAAGTAGGACTACTTGACTATTATATGAAAGATGTAATTCATCTCATTTCTATATAGCATATAACTTGAAGCAAAGTTGAAGGGCAAGGAGGTGTCTAAAGGTAAAAGGGTTGAAGGAAATAGGGTTTACTTACATAGTATAATTATGATTAATTACTGATCCAGGGGGTATGAATCAAGCTCTTGGCTATTCAAGTTGCTAAAATGCTGTGTCCATGTTAATGCTACTGCTGGGTTGACAGTTCAAACATGATTAGTGCTGGATGCTTTTGACAGAAAATGTAAATCGATCTTTGTACTTCATAATCAGTATCAGTTATGTAAAAATGAAACAATATAGTGTTACGATGGTCTAACTGATCATCATATGGCACAGTGGAAAACGAAATAGAAGACACCAATTAAGTCACTAATCATCAGCTTCAATTATCAAAATTAAACAGTTTGTAATCAACAAGATAGTCTCTTACAACAAATAAAATAATAATTGTTCACATGCAATAAAAATGTCAACTAATAGAAAACACAATTATATTACAAATGTCCCGCATAATTATAAAACACACAACACTTCGCCAAAATACTTCGAGCCGCACTGGGATATATCGCAACTCAAACTGAAACTAAGCACCACAAAAGCCTTGTATTTATACCCCGCTCAGACACCAGAACATTCCACATACTACACATCAGCACTACACTAGGATGTAATTGATTGCAGCCTTGACACAGTGTGCTCGGCTAGTGACGTCTAGAAAAGTCTCACGAACGCATGTTGAGACCACGTACGCACACAACATTACAGCCGGATTTCACTGGAACATCTGAGAAACATGTAGATTGTTCTGTAATGTTGTAACACAGCCCCCTCCTTAAGCCTGTTGGCCCAGAACCAGCAAACCATCTCTGAAGTAACACGAAAGATAATTAATTCTCCGGTTCTTCGAACTCAGTCTCGTGGGACCCAAACATCAAGTTCCAAGGAAGACGAATCTCCCGCCCAAACACCAATTTTGCTGGAATCATGCCAGATGTGTCGTGTACTGATGACCTATACACCATATAACGTAAAAATTGAATGCTACCCAATTTTACGCTGGTTTTATATAGGATCATGATTATTAAATGTTTATGAGAATAAGAAATGCAAGTAATGTGAGTTGATGTACGGTTAGAAACCTGCCTAGCGGTGTTTTTCAAAGCACACACACCCTCGACGAGATGCCAGTCTGGCGGTGCGAAAGCTATACAGCAAGTCACATACAGGGTGTAAAATCATAAAATGTACTGTATTAAAAAAAGCCATAAAGTTAAGTGAAATTGAGGGAAAATTGAGTGCTCAGACAATACAGTACCGTAGAATTTAGAAAGAGATGGTAGAGAGAAAGACTGGATGTAGCGTCGTTTCACTTTCACGGTATAAGTTTGCTACGCGCTGTTTTTTGACGAATGGGAGAAAGCGTCACTTTTAGGCAGGTGAATTTAGCTAGTTGGGTTGGAGGAAATCAAATATCGCGGTACTTGAAACCAATGGGAACGCGATTTGTAAATATTGAGTATGGGTAACGTTTGCGGGAGTATAAAAAACGTAGTTGGGAAAATGATCAGCAGTTTACGGCGAACACTACAACTATCAGACTCGTTATCGCGCATTGCGATTTCATAACTAAAACGTGCGGTAATTAATAAGTACAGTATTCGTGTCGTGCGTTTAATAATATTAAACCTGGTATTACAGTGAATGAAGTATACCAAATCAAAGTAATTGTTAGAATAAATATAATCTAACTTGGTGATAATTACCAAACTTCATAGTAGGCTATCGATAATCGAACATGTGCATTCGGAAGTTACAGAACGTGGGAGTGTATTCGGGATGAATTATTGATATTGCGAGCACTCAGTTTAATAACATAGTTACTAAGGTGCCAAAATTAATTAGTAGTATACACTAGTTCCATGCTGAATCAGTGAGTAGGTGTGAACAGTGGTAATTAAAGTGAAACTAAAGTAATCAAGTGTTAGTGTCATCGAGTGTCAACAACAGGATCATCCGAATCGCCGACATGCAATCTCCAAGATCGCAAACTCCGAGGGAAGGATTCACAAACGAAAAGGAATTCAACCAACAAGAAAACCAAATTGAACATTAAACTCATATTAATTCATGTAATCTTTTGTAACTCTATTACTATTGGCAATTCAATTGGTCTATGAACCTACTTTCAATGATAATTGATGAGAAGTATAATTTCAATAATTGTTAATCATTAAGGTTGTATGCAACTTGTAACATGTTAATGAAGATGTTCATTAAATTTAGCAGTCATTCAAGTTAATTGTGTTAATAATCATTTCTTGGATACCCTGAGATAATTTTAAGAGTCGCCATCAAGCAGAGTTAAGAGTTTAATATTAGTGAATTTATACATATCTTTTCTAGCTCAAAACTGCGAGGGTGGTAACCATTAGCTGGTCCAAGTCTGATTGGTTCTTGTCAACAACCTCTTGTGTGACTTCATCATCAGCAACATTTTCCCTGGGTTTTCCATTAACTCATGAACAAGCAAGAGTCTTGTCTCGACACCCATAGTTGGCTTTCCAATAATTTCTTTTGTCGTTACACTTATTTGTACTTCCTCTGCTAGTTCTTCCTCCATTTCTGCTTACAATTGGGAGGGTTCCTCTTGACCAGACCTATTGACTTTTTCTTCGGCTAATGCCACTTGCTTAATCGAATGGTTGGTAGACCCTGTCGTTTTAGCCATGCAAACCTTTGTCTTCTCTTTGTCTAGATGTTTTGCGAGTTTGTATGCAGGGGCATTACGGTAATTGGTAATGTGGCGGATCGGAATTTCTTCTTCATGGATTTTGGGAAGCGCTTGGAACAGAACAGCATCACAGAACTAAAACACAACCCCACTGACAGATAACAAAACACAGTAAAACAACTAGTCAACAAAGCCAAACACATAATGACACACACAAACAAAAGCCCTACATGAAACAAATCCAACCATCAGCCCCTACCCTCCAAGCGCTTCCCAAAATCCATAAAGAAGCAATTCTGATCTGCCCCATTATTAATTACCATAATGCCCCTGCATACAAACTCGCAAAACATCTAGACAAAATTATCAGGCAACACACACAACTAGACAACAACATTCCAGTAAAAAACAACACAGACCTAGTAACAAAAATTAAAGACATACACATCCCCCATAATGCCACGTTAGCCTCCTTTGACAATAAAAACCTGTACACAAACATCCCCATCTCGGAAACATTCACCATCCTACAAAACAAACTCAAACAGAACAAAAACACCAGACGAACTTATCAACGAAATAACAGAAAATCTGAACATTATCACAAAACAAAACTACTTTATATATAACAATAAATATTACACACAGAATGATGGTCTACCCATGGGCTCCCCCATATCCAGTATTCTAGCAGAAGTCTTCCTCCAACACTTAGAAAAAACAAAAATCCTCACAAACAATGACAGACACTCACATAAAATACTATATTGGCACAGATACATTGATGACATTCTAATACTATACAGGGGAAACAAAAAACAATGTGAACAGTTACTAACGCACATAAACAAAATACATAAAAACATAACCTTAACTGCCGAATACCAACACAACAATACCATAAACTTCTTAGACTTCTCCATCACAAAACTTGAGCACAGGCATAAATTCAGTATATACAGAAAACCGACTACAACAGACACACTAATAAACAACTCCTCCAATCACCCAATACAACACAAACTAGCTGCCTTCAGAACGATGATACATAGACTTAACAACATCCCCCTAGATGAAAAAGACTACAAAGATGAACTAAACACGATAAAATATCTAGCAGAATCTAACGGATACGACAGAACAATAGTCAATAAACTCCTACACAAAACACAAAACAAACATCAGACAAAGACAAAAAACAACAAATTCATAACACTAACATACATCAACAAACAAACTGAAAAAATAGCCCACAAATCCAAAAAAGCAGGATACAGAATCGCTTACAAATCTACTAACAAAACAGAACACACACTATCAAAACACACAGCCAAAGCACAAAACAAATTCGCTCTACCTGGTGTTTACAAACTAAATTGCTCAAATTGCAACATATTCTACATAGGCCAGAGAGGACGTAGCTTCAAACAAAGATACATTGAACACACAAAGGCACTCCATTCCACTACAGAATCCACCTTTGCAAACCACCTCATTGAAGCAAACCACACATACAAAAACATCGACAATAACATGAACATTCTACACGTACACACAAAAGGCCGGAAACTAGACACTCTAGAACAATTGGAAATATACAAACACATGAAAACAAATAAAAACGACATCTTAAACTAACAGACACAATTCAAATCGCATGCATTATTCGAACATATCTCACCCCACACACACAACATCGATCTTTTGAAATTCGATTCCGTCGCCCAAAACAGGACGGACAGCATTACCAGCGGCAACCTTTGAAGAACCTTTTTAAAAGTGAAAACCGGTTCAGGTTGTAAGATAAAACTTTATGTTTTTACTTATAAAAAACTTTGTGTTCTGAGTCGTTAATGAAATAGTTGTATTTAGTTAAGTAACAGACACGTCATGGACAACAAAATCCAAGAATTCAGAAATTTGTTTTGGTTGTATCTTCATGAACTGCTGCTTCTTGGAATTCATTTTTAATTTGTTCCCTTATGTTTGTAATTGAGTCTTCCATTGCAGATATTTTACTGACATTGTTCTATATTTAATACAGATTTTTCGACTGTAGACAATCATACCTCTTGACCATTCAGATCACAGTGTAATTCTCCTAAGCCATCATGTAGGAGGCCCAACTCTGTGGTAGTATGTTCTTGCAATTGTTTTGCATAGCTTCAAAAAGAGCTTCCGTTTTACCTGCATGTAATCCTTCAGATTCCAAAATTAGTGCTTTCTGCCATTCTTGTGTTTCCAGCAGGAGGGTTTTCTGTCTCTCTTCCACTTTTTCATCACGTTGTTTCTCCGACTGCAACAGCAGCACCTGTAAATTTTCCATCATCTGACTGGCATCCATTGTTTAACGATTATTTACAAATTACACAGTCTTGTACACGTCTCCGCTGTTTCCACATTTAACGGTTCTATCCCACTTCTGACACCACTGTTACGACGGTCTAACAGATCGTCATATGTTACAGTGGTAAACAAAAAACAAGACATCAATTAAGTAACTAACCGTCAGCTTTAATTATCAAAATTAAACAGTTTGTAATCAACAAGATAGTATCTTACAACAAATCAAATAAAAATTGTTCACATGCAATAAAAATGTCAACTAATATAAAACACAATTGTATTACAATTGCCCCGCACAATTATAAAACACATAACACTTCACCATAATACTTCGACCACACTGAGATATATCGCAACTCAAACTGAAACTAAGTGCCACTGAAGCATTGTATTTATACCCCGCTCAGACACCAGAACATTCCACATACTATGCATCAGCACTACACTAGGACGTAATTGATTGCGGCCTTGACACAGTGTGCGCGGCTGGCGACGTCTAGAAATGTCTCGTGATGCATGTTGAGACCACGCACGCACACAACATTACAGCCAATTTCCACTGGAACATGTAGATTGTTCTGTAATGTCGTAACAATAGGTTATGATCAGTGACCCAAAATACAAAACAACAATGCGCTAATGCAAATCAAGTTTCAGACCCCATTTCAGTTGCTAGGAAAAGTATTTTTGTGAAATGTAGAAGTACATACATCACCTCACAATGCAAGGGGAATAAAATTTGTTGTAATAAGCACTAGCATGTGACAAATTCAAACCTGAATTTTGAAGTTTTATGGATAAAGAAAGACTATCAAAAGAACAAATTTACAATGCCAAGGAAAGTGGGCTGCATTGCAGGGTAAAACTGTATCATCTAAAAACGAAATTTGTGCTCCTGGTCGCAAACTTCAAAACAACGCTTATAATTTTGTGTTGTGGTAGTTCTGTTAGTTCACTTAAAAAGTATATGTTGTTGGGACTGCAAAAATCTGAAGCATTTTCAAAAGCCTCAGGATCATTCATTGATCGTACTACCTTTTCTTCTGTCTTCTGATGTTGTGTTTTCTCTTGGGAAGGTAAAACATCAGTTACTTAGGTAGTCTCTAGTCTCTCCTGATGCATCCTTTGGATATGCCCCATCCAGCCCTGTTTGTACTGCTTGATTCTGTCAATCAGGTTTAAATTCATAGGGCACTCCTTATGTAATAATTCCTTAGCTGGACTCTCTGGCATACTTCAAGTACACCGTTTAATAACCTCAATTTATAAAATAAATCATTTATTGCTTGAATTTGTGAAAGGGAATGGTGGATTACTTACAAACATTTTAGAAACCCCTGACAGTACAGGATATTATTTATGAAACTGATATTACTTGGAAGCATATAAAAAACCCAACTCTAACTAAAGCTTGGCAAAAAAATATTATCAAAAAATAATGAAACAATTGGCACTAATAATGAAGAAAATGTCAAACTTGATGAAGAAATTGAAGTTGAGCAGGAAGATCAGAAGTTGACTGGTTATGAAGAACTACATGATGAGGAAACTGTTAGTAAATTATAATAGAAGCTGAACGTACTGATGCAGAACAACAGGAACAAGATTAACTCATACCAAAAGTCCATCAGTCACAGTACAGAGGGTCTACCTGATTATCTTCAGCAACAGTTGGAAAGTATGTTGGCCAAAAACTAATGCTTAAAAATATTGGAAGCACTAATTGACATAGAGTTAGTTGAAATAAAAAACAATCATATTTCAATAAACAAATTATGTAACTACTTGTCAAATTGTTTCTTTTTTTTATTAATCTATTGATTCTAATAATACTGTAATATCATATTGTAATCATGTTTTTGATGAATACTTTTGTGTAAATCATGTTTTTGTGTAAATTTCTTCACACATTTTTCCTTTTGTAGTTTGTCAAACAAAATTATACTAAGAGAGAGATTATACAGTAGAGTATTCTAAAATTTATTGTAAAGTCTTGAGAGTGATGTGTTTTTTTCACTGGGTTTTACTAGTTTCTGGTTAAAGTAATGGATTAACTGGAATTTTCGGTATCAATGATTGATCATTTTTCAATTGTCCTGTGTGAATGTAAGCCCACTTTATAATGAGGGATTGTGTCTTTTAACCTATCAACATAACTTCAAGGTTGTATATTTTATAATGTCTGACTTTCACTCTGTGATTTTCTTGCTAAACAACAACCATACATATGTTTTTGAGTAACAACATAAACAAGATACGGTCGTGGTATATATAATAAAGAAATTACAAAAAATTATAGCACTAGGTTCTTTATGTCATTAGTTACTTGTATAAGTAAACGATTCTCCATAATCCGCATCCTCAACATAACCTCCAGACATCACAATTGAATATACACCGTCACGTCCAGGATGAATGTCTATTAACATAGGCCGGTGTATTCCTGAACTGGAACATTCCAATCGTGTCAGCCATAACTGGCCTACTTCAATTCCTGTTTCAAATTGAACAAATACAAATGTTATACAAATCCTATTATTAACAAGGTTAGATAGAGGTTATTTATTATATAACAAAGTTACAACTAAATCAAAATTACAAAATACATAATGATCTCCACATTGTACACATAAATACTGTACTTCAGCTGCCAGGTACTCATTTTTGCAGGCTGAGTTCACCTGGGTGGCATTCAATCTACTGAGGTGTGCAAGTTCAGGACTGCAGGAAATGTGAAAAGATCCAAAGATGCTCCAAATACGAATAATTTCACCAGCATTTCAGCAAAAGAACATAACTAACAAAAATATGACAAGTTGTAGTTCATTAATAGATGATGCGTTACATGTTATATTTAAAACAAAAAAGGTTATTTGTATTTAAGCTCAAGTGCATAAACATATTGAATGATGCTGAACTATTTTCAAATGTAAGTTGAAAATCATTGGAAACTTTCAAAGTCATGGTATTTTATACTGCAGAATTTGTTTGAAGCAATCCGTGTATCTGAGTTCTGTTATAATAATGTTAAGTGTTAATGTGAAGTAACATATCAGTAGCATATAAAATTTCTCATAAAACTTGGAAAAACTGTTACAGAAACGTACCATTTGATGAAGGAAGCAAGGTGACCAGTGGCTTTCAAGTACTCAGTCTTTTGACTGGTTTAAAGAAATTCAAGAGGGAAGGGAAATGACTGAAGGTGCAAAAAAAACATATGCTAACATTAAAAAAACGTTGTAATATTGTTAAAATAAACAAAAATTGTCTTAGCATTTGACCAATTGCTGAATTGGCTAGCAGTAATGGAGAAACCTTGACAGATTTACATGAAAATTTTAACATAAAAAGGTATCCTTGAAGATGGGACCAAGACTCAGTCCTGATGACAAAGAAATTGGAGTGACATTTGCACAAATATACTAAAAAGTGAAAGTGATAATACATTTTTGAAAACACGGTGGTACAGTGCGTTGGGTTATAGTGATTAAATCCCCTTTTCAGAGGCACAAAGAAAACAAATGTAAAAATGTTAAATGTGGCAGTAAAAAATACTAGTACAATTTGAATTAAATTATTTTTCTAATTAGTTAAGTGAGTACAAACATTTTCAATTCAGGTTATGCTTATGTCTTTTTAACAAATAGGAGAGAGGTATCCTTTAAATGTTTGTTAGGTTGGCAGTGTATCTAACTCATTTATAGAGCAGTAATCTATTCCTCTGTAACATAAAAACTCTCCATATTCAACAGTTTTACCTTCCTATTCAAATCTTACACAGATGTGACTACTGTTGTACATCTTATTTGATCCATGTATTAAATCATTTTTATTTGTATTTTTTAATTTAGTTCTTTATTACTACTACAAAAAATTACAACAGTTAAAATCTTAAAAATTGTCCTATTCCATAGTACAAAAACCTGCACCTGAATGTGATGTTCAGAACTGCCACTTACAAAGGTTAAAGGTATGAGAATCTACCTGATTTGTATGACTACTTCAATAAATTGTGCTGCCAAACTTGTATTTGTGCATCCTGTAACACGATTTTTAAACTTTTGTTTTTTAAGGGCCTCTGGTGCCCATTTTATGATAAATCTTTTATTCATTTCTGTAGCCTAATGAATAGTTCAATTTAATACCATTTGCAGCAAATATTGAGAGAGATGTACTCAGTGGCATATTTATGCATAGGCAAAGTATGCCTATGGGTGGCAAAATTTGAGGGACGGCAAATTTGGAAAGGTGAAATTTGACAGCCGTTAAGTTGTTTTTATACTTAAGAGATGTTTCAAATGTCACTCTATTTTGTCCCAATATAATAAGAAACTTTTAAAAATACATTTGTTTAGTAATTAGGCTTATTACATAAGGAGAATAGTTCGTCATTGACTTCTGATATGTATATGAAGTAGGCCTACATCATTTTTCATAATTATATTTACTTGCATTATCTATGTGCTACTCCGATTATACTAATTAATTATTTAACAATTAATTTATTTACATTCAAATTTCGAACATAGCATAATTCCGTACCCAACCCTGGCCGTTACAACATACATTTTTGGCGTGGTGTGTGTGTGTGTGTGCGCGCGCGCGCATGCACGCACATCTGCGTAAAGTGCAAGTCATCTGATTACTTTCTCTTTACTCTACCACCGTCCTTCTTGTGTTTGTTTACTTAATAATACATTTTCCTTCAGTTATTATTCTTTAGTTCATTAATTCGGAATGCAGATCAAACATCGGAAGAACAATAACAGTTGCTTTTGCACACGTGGTTTATTATTGGTAGTATTTATACTAATATTCATAAGTATAATATTTAAACATTCTTCAATACAACACAGTGTAGTGGACACAATTTTGAGGTTACTTGAGTGTACTTATTTTCATTTTTATGCGACACAAAAAATAACGCTAAATAATTCTAATTTATGTGTAATTTTGTTGCTCTATCACACCATCATACCGCATGTGTGCCTATCGTTAATATTCATCTATCAGACTGATCTTAGAAGAGGTAAAGTTTTCTAACGTAATTTGATTAAAATTTAAAACACAAAGTTTCTCTCTATACTATCAGTATAGATACTGAATAATATTAAAAATATTATAAATAGTGCTTTTAGTGTGAATATTTAAAAAAATGATTGATGGAGGAAAGTGACTAAGTGGCAGACAGTATTTAAAATTGAAAAAAGGAAACAAAGCTTAAGTGGAAACTAATATCAGTCATAAAATTGATAGTTTATTCAAATCATGTCATGTTAGTGATGCGTAACCGCAAGCATGTGGAAGTTCTGATTTGAAGTTTAGTGATGTCGGTACCACTAGTGTTAATAGTGCTAGTAAAAAAACTACTGAAAGTGATCATTGAGAGATTTTAGTTGTGGGCAATCCAAATCAAATTGAGAAATGTAAATCTGTCCATGTAATACCAAATTGTGGGTTGGTTCCAGAAGCTGAGGCAAGTCTAATATTTAAGAAATCGAGACATTCTAGTGATACCCATAATAACTGTAATAGTAGTAAAGGTGAAGATACTGTTCAGTGTTCAGCCAGAGAGGTCTGTTGTGGAGAAAACTTCATTTTTGAAGAATGAAGAGCCAGTTTATGTCAAAAAACATGATGCAATATCATCAAATCAGGTAGGGAAGGTCTTAGATTCTGATCCTATTAATTGGCAAGTGAACGAGAGCACACGTGATTTTGTAGCAAAGTTTGGATTTAAACAGAAGACTAGTGCAGGCTTTAAAAAATTATTAGGGAATATAATGATGCCACAGTGATACCTTACCTCAAATATGTTTTAGCGTAGGCTTACTAACGGTGAAAAGTTACCTCGAACCTTGCTAGTTTATTCTAAAAGCACAGGTAATGTTTTTTTGTGGTGTCTGTTTACTGTTTTCAAGTCAAACAGCTCTAGGGACAAAGTTTTTTGCAGGAGGGCTTTATGACTGGAAGAATGGGTTTTCTAAACTTAACGAGCATGAACATTCTGTAAACCATAGGAACAGTCTTGCCACGCTTAATGAAATAGGGCCTTTAACAAGCCACGTAGACAAAGAGTTGGCAGAACAGTTGGAAGCAGAAATAATTATTGGAAAAATGTTCGTCATCATGTTGTCATTGTAGTCAAAGCATTAGCATCACACGCCATGTTATTGCGTGGGCCCAAAAAAAGTTTGGAAGTAGTCCTAATGGCAATTATATGATGTTACTTGAAGCCATAGCAGAGTCTGATACACGTACATTCCTTCTTCTCATATAGCCAAGTTTGGTCACCCTGGGAATGGTAAAACTTCTTATTTATCATCAATGATGGCTGATTAATTTTTATTTATCATAGTTAAGGCAGTTACAGACTAAATTAATTATACAATTGAAAAAGCTAAGTACTTTTCACTTATTGTTGATTCTACACCTGACCTTTCACATGCAGCCCAACTGGCTATAGTTATCAGGTATGTTAAAGAAGATGGTTCACCTGTTGAGAGGTTACTGATATTTTGTAACGGGGTGAATATGAGGGGTTTTTATTTTTATTGAAAATGGGGTTTTATTTTGTAAAATTTCACAATTCATTACCATATGTGTGGTCAGCCCCCGGTTGAATCTAAAGCATAGTTTCTAACAAAGGAACTGTGATGAAACAATTGGAAAGGAATGTGCGGGCGACACAATTCTTAGAACTTTGCGGCTGTGTGACATCTACGTCCAAACGCACTACACCAGCATGTGTGCATACCCACGCTGACTAAAAGACGCTCAAGATGGCTTGGTGATGAATTTTGTCTTACACATGTACCTAGCTGGTGGATGTAAGTTAAGTCCCGCCTACTTTAGTGATGTCGACCAGTGCTCACCAAATATCGTCGACGGCGAAAACAACAAAAACACATGTGTTAGATGTATCACCGCAATGACTAAAAAATATGAGGCATTGCTTTCCGTCGGCTACAACCAGAAAATCTAGTAGAGAGGGGACTGATAGACGCTTCCCAGTCCATCACCGACTTCAACCCGCGCAGGTTGCCCGGCAACCCGGGCTTTTAAAAGAAAATAATTTTTTAATATCAAATAACAGTGAGTGAAAGTTCGGCAACATCCCATAGTGAGGACAGGTTCACAAAAAATGAACTAATAAATCGTTTTCGTAAATAACAGAAAGAAAAATTGTGTGCGATTCAACGCAAAGTCGGGATGACTCCACGTGGCCGGCCGGAGTATCGATATATATATCAAGGTTAATTTAAAATGGGGTTTTAAAATAAAGGTATTTTAAAGTTGAATGTGTGTGTGTGAGAGCAGACTGGGCTGTCTGTGTATAATAAGGTAAGATGTAGCAAATAAGTTTAATGGTACAATATAATGTTTCAATTATTTCAAGGAAGTTGTATTCAATTTAAAAGTTGACTAAAAGTACTAGATTGTTTTTAAACATACAGAAATGAATAACGAATAATTTAATATAGAACATGTTAAATGAAAAATAAAATTTAATTAATTTCTCTTCAAAAAAAAAAAAAAAAACGAGTTGCGAGTTGCGTAAGTCATTCACACAACCTTAAATCATGCTTGTATCCTAGAAGTTCGTATGACGTAACTCTGGACTAAAAAACGATTTTCAGGGTAAGTGGAAGATAAATAATTTTATGTATTTGTAATTAAGTAGATAATTACAATTGGCGCCCGAACAGGGACGAATTTGATTAATTAAATAATTAAAATTCCATACCTACAAACAGATGCAAGCGTGATTTGGGAGTTGAGTTAGGAATACGCAAAAAACACGTAAAAGTACGTAATGTACGCATTGTATATGTAAGATTGAAATTGTGATGAGGAATTAAATCAATTTGAGTAAAGTAACAAGTCTTCATCATCATCATTATTCCTGCATCTCCTAAGTGGAGCATAGGGCATCAATGAACTTCCGCCACCGGACTCTGTTCCGCGCCATCGTCTTGATCTCGGGCCAGGTCTTCCCTCCTTTCTCCATCTCTAAAGTAACAAGTCTTATAAAATAATAAATAATGGATAATAATGTGAGTATTAATAACGAAGTCAGCTTCTCTGACAGTCAAACAGAAATTCAGACAAGTAGTGACTCGGGAGTTCAAACAAATGACAGTAATCTAGAAAGTCAGTTGACCGAATCGAGAATAATGGAAGGTGTGACGAGTCAGTCGACGCCGACCTTAGTTAATAAAGAAAGTAGTAATGATATGATGAGTATTATACTCAATCAATTAGAGAAAATGAACAGTAATTTTAATGGTATAAATAGTCGTTTTGACAATAACGATATAAAATTGAATGAAATACAGATGGCTGATCCCGGCCCAAGTGGGCCGAAACAGTTTAAGAAAAGTAACGTCCCCCAAGTGCGGACCGGAAGAGTTAATTTGTTCAGCCCGAGCGGGCGAAAATTATGTATCTTGCATTAAATATTTGTCTGCTGGTCTTCCATTATGATTGAAGATGTTGTGTAGGATGTATTAAATTACATTAAGAAATAAGAGAAGTGGACTGTACACGAATAGTTTTAATAATTTGAATGATCACATTACAGCTGTAATAAATTGAAAGAAGGCTGGCTAATGCTGCATATTGAATCAATAATTAATAAATTTAGTTAAGAATGAAGTTGTGGCGCTAGTTGGCCATGATAGAAAATAGTAAGGCCTAAGGCCTACATCTAATGTCGACACTAACTTGACGGAAAGGTCCGGCGAACCGAACGCCGAGATTACTGAATGTGCACTGGTCAAAGTACGATTACGCGAACGTTGATGAGATATAAATCAGATTAGCCAACCTAGTAAAATAAAATCATCGCGCTACCGTCCATAAGCTGCCCGTCAAAAATCAAAAAGATTTTTTAATACATTCCTTAATAAATTATAATACATTTACAATTCAATTTGAAATAGTGGAGTTTTAATAATTAGAATCAGCTTCAAGGCTGAGTTGAACCTTGAGTTGAGATTAGATAACGGCAATCGGCCGCTAATTTGAGATAAGCATGCAGATAGGCGACTGTAGGCCAAGGTTTGGCAAACAGCTGTTTCATGTACCACTAAGTCTGGTTAACCAATATTACTGACACAAGTGCGCAGTACGTAACATTACAAAACATGAACGAAAAATACATAATATGCAAGTCATAGAGTTAGCTTAATGCTAGCTAAGGTCCGTAGACCTGTACAGAAGTTCATTACATGAATAAAATTGTTGTTGAACATGTTACAGTTGCATGTTTCATTGTATATTCAGGAGGGCGACATGTATCGACCTAAATACGCTATTCCTGAAGTTTCAGGAATTTACAATGTATGCCAACGTGTGAGCAAGCTAGATGCTGAATGTAGCCCAGATATGACGTGTATGTCATAATTTAAATAAAGAATTGTGCATGCTTACTTACAAAAATGAATAAAATATAAGTACAATATAAATAAATTAGACAAGGCAGTTACACACGGTAGACGCTTACAATAGTTTACATCGACACAATTTATGTGAATACAACAATAATAATTTGCATAATTACAAGATAAATAATTGTAATGTCAGCCAACAATACAATACTGAAATTACAGAAACAATTTAACAATTTAAGACATTCACAAAATAGTAAATATTTATCAGCAACAATATAAAGAAATGAATGCATGGTTACTTGACAGCAAACATGCGAATATTATGTAATAACATTAATAAATAAGACCACCCAAAGACATGCAGTACACCCCATGAGATCAATGAAGGTGTGACATAGTATGCCACAAAAATTAACATACAATACAAATATTAAGATATCACCAGAACTGTGATACTCAGAAGCGTGCCATGACGCAAAATTGACAAAAATATTGTGACAATCCATCACAATCATGTTTACCAAATGGTCGTAATAAATAATAAGTCAATGGCGGAATAAAGCCGCATTGTGCTGTAACTATAGTGTCACATCTCGTCTCGCGCTGGCAGTAAGGTCGGACACCAATTCCAGGTGAATAGCCCTAGTTGCTAAGCAAACAAACAGAGACACGTACGCCTTAGTAAGAGTTCTAGACTTCTGCCCGCCATGACGAATCATGAAGGGACCACCATAATCAACCGCGCAAAATAGAAACGGCCTTGAAGGAGTGACTCTAGGGGATGGCAAGATGCCAAGCCTCTGAACCTGCTGTGTGGCGCTAAACCTGATGCATTTGAGACACTTACGAATAATGGAACGGATGACTATCCGGGCATTAACAATCCACCAACGCTGACGCAGTGAATGATGCACGAGCTGCGCACCAGCATGAAGCAAACGAATGTGTTCGCGTTCGATGATAAGGCGTGTGACATGCGCCGATGGGGGTAGTACGATAGGATGTTTCGAGTCGTAAGATAACTGGGAATGCTGCAATCGTCCGCCCACGCGTATCACTCCAGTGTCGTCAAGAAACGGGTCGAGAGAGGCTAACTTGCTTCTGATGGAAACAGAAGATCCGTTCCGAAGACAACTAATTTCGCCTGGGAAGTGGGTCGATTGAGATTGCCTTATAAAGAAATTAAGAGACTGATGAATTTCCGCAGGGGTCAGATCGCCCGAAAGCCTGTCCGCAGATGAGTGCCTAATATTTCTGATGAAACGAAAACAGTAAGCGTATACACGTGTCAGCCGGTGTAACGAGGAAAAGTCCAACGATAAGTCAACAGCCAGGGTAGACATTAGCGAACGGTTATGTGTAGTTTTCTCTTCCGCGATGACTTCCGAAGATGATGGAGTGGCCGGTACGAAAGATGGGAAAGGATTAGACTCTGACGATTGAGACAGACAGCCAGGACCGTGCCACCAAAGCGAGCAATCGCGCAAAACGTCCGGGAGACACCCCCTAGAAATAATATCAGCAGGATTGCGTCGCGAATCAATGTGATGCCAGGTACAAGTTTGCGTGCGACGCTGAATTTCAGCAACCCTATTAGCGACGTATGTTTTCCAACGCGAAGACTGCGCATGAATCCAGTAAAGAGCCACCATAGAATCGGAATACAAATGTACATCCTCAATGAATGAATGAAGAGCAGGAATAATTTTAGACACAAGTCGCGATAATAACAAACAAGCGCAGAGCTCGATACGAGGTAATGACACTTGGCGCAAGGGAGCCACGCGAGATTTTGAACACAAAAGACGACAGGAAGCAGTAGCATCTTGATAAATGACTCGGACATACACACAACAGCCGAACCCTCTCTCGGAAGCATCCGAAAAACCATGCAACTGAACTGTAACCGCCTGATGGTTGCAACGAATAGATCGCGGGACCACTATTTTACCAATCAGACTTAATTTGTTACACAAAGAATGCCAATCCGACAGTGACTGACCGGAAAGCGGTTCATCCCAACTAAGCTTACAAAGCCAGAGTCGCTGCATGAAGTGTTTATACAAAAAGACAACTGGTCCGATTAAACCCAGTGGATCATATATTCCGGCGATTATTGAAAGAATTTGCCTCTTGGATATGCTATGAAGAACCGGAGATAGGTTGACATCAAACAAAAATGAATCAGCAGTGTTGTTCCAAAGAATGCCCAGGGTACGCACATTGTCCTGTTTATTTAGGGGTCGTGAAAGGTTGTGATGACTTGCGACCGCTGTGGGTTCATTTGATGCCCATTTGTGCAACGTGAAACCATATTGAGCAAGTAACGCACCTAGGTCGGATTTCAGACTAGTCAGATCGGGGATAGCGTCAGAACCGGTAAGTAGATCGTCTACATAAAAATCGTTAGTGGAAAGGAAAGGGGTTAAGTCTAAAGCCGCTTGGGGAAAGGAAGTTTGATTGTCTCTAGCAATTTGTAAAAGGCACCGTGTGGCCAAAAAGGAGGCGCTAGCCGTGCCGTAAGTTACTGTTCGCAGCGCGAAATGCTTAAGTGGTTCGAGGGGAGAGTCACGCCACAAAATACGCTGATAGTGACAGTCCTCTTCAGCAACGCGAATCTGACGATACATTTTTTCGATGTCAGGAATCAGGACATACTTATGTGTGCGAAACCGCAACAGAATAGAGAAGAGATCTTGCTGAACATTGGGGCCTACCAATAATAGGTCATTTAACGAAAGGCCATTTGTAGTCTTGGAGGAACCATCAAAGACAACGCGCAATTTTGTGGTCAAGCTAGAATGTTTAAACACGGCATGGTGAGGTAAGTAATAAATATTTGACGATCCTAAATTGATAGCGCCATGATCAATGGGTGTCATGTGCCCAAGCTTCATGTATTCCCCGATAAAGTCTGCGTAGTCGCGAGCGAGCTTGGGATCGCGCCTGAATCGACGCTCCAAGTTTAAAAACCTTGATTCGGCACTTGTGTAGGATTCCCCTAAGTGAGGATTATCAGACTTGAATGGGAGCGACACTATAAATCTACCCTCGTGGTTGCGCTGAGTGTAGCGCATAAAATGCTCTTCGCAAGCCGACTCGCCATTAGGGGTATCGCCGGGGATCGTTTCTGCCTCCCAAAATCTCTCAAGAGATTGCAGGATTTGGCTGTCATTGTTCCTTGCCAAGAACGAAACAGCAGGACCCTGGGTGTGGCAGTGCTTGGGCAGATTGCCGGCCAAAATGTAACCCAGTTTTGTCTCCTGAATGATAGGGAAGTTGGGTCCGCGTGTGTACTTATTAGCTAATATTAAATCTAGATAAAATTGAGCCCCCAATAGTATGTCGATCTGTGAAGATATATTAAAATCTGGGTCGGCGAGAAAAATTTTATTTGGAATGTGGAACCGGTTGATGTCAAACGATATTGAAGGCAGATTATGAGTTAAGTTAGATAAGACGGCAAATTTGGCCTCGAAACTATGTCTCTGATAGCGAGACATAATACGCATAGAAACAATGTCAGTAGCGCAACACGCTGTGTTGCTTATTCCTGTAATCGGAATATTAGATCGGGTTAGTTTGAGGTGCAAACTTTTCGCAAATGATTTCGTACAAAAATTGATCTGAGACCCGGCGTCAAGAAGTGCGCGCGCCTTATGCCTATTGCCAGCCTGATCAATGACATATACAACTGCAGTGGATAAAAGTACATTGTTTTTACACTGTAATTTAAATGAGCAGTAGTTACTGCTGGCAGCTGCTGATTTCGGCACGTAATTAGCGTGCAGCAAGGTGTGGTGACCCTTTGAACAAATTTTACAAACCTGTTTACTTTTACAATTTGTTATCAAATGACCTGCTCTAAGGCAGTTAATACAACATTTATGGTTTGCCACCAATTGCCCCCGCTCAGCGGCACTTAATATGCGAAAATTATTACACATGTAAAGCGGGTGATCAGATTTACAGCACACACATGAATAATGCCTTGCCGTAGCATGATAACTCTTAAAGGTACTGCTGCCAGCAGTATTTCTTAAACTACATTTCTCAAACTTATTGTTTGGTTTTACACTAGGTTTATTGAATTGCTGTCCGGGTTCAATTGGCATAGTATTTTCTAAAAGCTGTCGGCGCAAATTCAAAAAATGAGTAAAGTCTTGAAAACTAGGCAAGTTGTCAGGGTCTATAGACTCCTTCCAACGTTTTAAAGTGATAGGGTCAAATTTAGTGGAAAGCAATTGTATAGTAATAAACTCAAATAGGTTTACAGACAGCTTCATTGCCGCCAGCGAATTAACAGAAGACGTTATAGTATTCGTAAACTCAGCCAAGCTTTGGACTGAGTCCTTTATTGTGGACTTAACCTGAAGTAGGTTCTGTACATAATATTTTGCTAATATAAATGGATTATTGTACCTATCGGACAGCAAGTTCAACGCTATTATATAATTCTCTTGACAAATTGGTAATGATTTAATTAAGTCTAATGGTTCACACTTCACCGATGAATGCAAGTAATGCAGTTTCTGTACTGGTGTTAAATCTGATCTTGAATGCACCAGATCATTAAAAATTGAATAGAAATGTTGCCACTCAAGTATGTTGCCTGAGAAGCAGGGCAAACTTATCGGTTTTAAATGCACAGGCGTCGATAGTACAGGAGGCACAGTCTGAGTATTAACAGTGTCAAGAAGTTGTAAAATGTTTGCCTCAGTTGAGTATATCATTTCCTCAACCTCGACTCGGTCTGCCTGAGCAGTGCTCACGTCTTTACTTATAAGCTCTATCTCAGACTGTACTTCTTCGTACTTCGAGGCTAAGCTCTTAAGACTTTCTAATCTCACAGTCAAAAAATGTTTTGTGGTTAAATTAATCTCAAATGAATTTACCGCGGATTGTATCCGCACTATCGCGGACTTTAATCCGCCTCTCTTTCTGGTCAGCACCTTGAGGCCTTCCTCAGACATTCTTTTACGCACCTTATTACTGTTGCTGGTGGTACCTGGTCAGCGACGTCCCGCAGCGTCGGCTCCTTGATGATGATGGTGAACAGCTGGCAAGATGACCACCTTGAGGCACTGCAGCCGGCAGGAACTTGCTATCACGTTGCCTGAAGACGACGAGCGAAGTGGCGACGCAAATCACGCCACGGTCGCATTAGCTGACGTGCTAACCCGCCCGTGATGGCCAGAAAAAGATACAAAAGACATTAAGTGGAAATCCAGGTCCGGAGTGACCAAAAATATGGCTGATCCCGGCCCAAGTGGGCCGAAACAGTTTAAGAAAAGTAACGTCCCCCAAGTGCGGACCGGAAGAGTTAATTTGTTCAGCCCGAGCGGGCGAAAATTATGTATCTTGCATTAAATATTTGTCTGCTGGTCTTCCATTATGATTGAAGATGTTGTGTAGGATGTATTAAATTACATTAAGAAATAAGAGAAGTGGACTGTATACGAATAGTTTTAATAATTTGAATGATCACATTACAGCTGTAATAAATTGAAAGAAGGCTGGCTAATGCTGCATATTGAATCAATAATTAATAAATTTAGTTAAGAATGAAGTTGTGGCGCTAGTTGGCCATGATAGAAAATAGTAAGGCCTAAGGCCTACATCTAATGTCGACACTAACTTGACGGAAAGGTCCGGCGAACCGAACGCCGAGATTACTGAATGTGCACTGGTCAAAGTACGATTACGCGAACGTTGATGAGATATAAATCAGATTAGCCAACCTAGTAAAATAAAATCATCGCGCTACCGTCCAACAGAAGAATGCAGAAGTACAGAATAATAATTTCAATAATAAATTTGATGAATTGAAAAACCAGAATGATGAATTAAAAAATGATATTAAAGAGATTAGTAGACGTTGTGAAGATACCCATGACATGTTTAAAAATAGTTTGAATAAATTAGAACAGAGTATTGAGAGAATGGGAGTGGATGTGATGAATACAGACAAGAGTAAAACAAATGAAAATTATAATGATATGTATAAAAATGTGGTATTAGAAAATAAGGTAACAAATGATAAAAATAATATTGAGAATGGTAATGTAATTGAAAAGGTAGTATCAGAGAGTGATACGTTGAAAACAGTGAGTGAGAGTGAGAGAGTAATAGGTTGTAACGGAGTAGTAATTAGTGTTGATGAATTAGAAAAAGAATGGAAAGAGAGAATAGATGAGTATGTAGGGCAGAGGGTAAATTTTCCCCATATTTATGATGAACCAGGGTGTTCACAAGTGTTGTTGAAGGGCAAGAGTCCCGTGTTAGTGGAAGATTGGAGTTGTTTCCCTTTTTTGTATAAGTTTGTACCCTCTGTGTGGAATGGTGTTGAAAGTGTGAGATAGTGTTATGATGAGAGAGATTTAGATGGAGAGTTGTGTGTGGGTAGAGAGATAGAAATATATAAATTAAAGAGAGATTATAATGAGTGGAAAGAGATGTTAGAAGTGTGTTTAAACAATAATAATTTAATTTATGATGAAAAAATAACTGACCCGATATTGAATATATTACTAATGGAGAATGGACAGAAATAAATAATGTTGACTTGGTATATGATTATTATGGTAAAATGAATGAACTAAAATTTTATGGTTATTACACACAAGATAGCCATATGTGGAAAGTAAATAAAATTGAAAACTGTTATGTGAAACCCAGACTAATTTTTGACGATGGAGGCTGAACATAAATTCATAAATGGACAATTTTAAGTATTTTGTTTTATGGTTCTGACCTGGTAGACTTGGACAATGAAGTGTGATATAACTGAATAATTAATGATGAAGAAGTGTAAATAAATGTTTAGTGAAATTAATTGTGTGTATTGTAAAATGTTAGGTAAACAATGTATGTATGTAGTCGAAATTGTTGTGATAATAATAATAATCTTTAGCAGTCTAAATAAATAACAAAATAATTTTGAAGAGGATAACAAATGAATTGTAATTATTGTAATTGGTGAAATTAATTAAAATGTTGTGTTTTCAATAATTAAGGTAATTAAACTAATTTGAAATGTTTAAATATTTTTGATTGATTTAAATGTTATATAATTGAATTTTTCTAATAAGTTTAAACTATTTTAGGAGATGTGAATTTGATAGTAAGAAATAAGTAAATGTGAAATTGTTTGGTATGAAATAACACTGTTGTTAAATGTTTCAGAGGGTACGTGGAAGTAATGGTGTGTGTGGTGTGTATATTTTGTGTTTATGTCAGTAGGTGAATAAAGTACTGTAAGTATAAATTTTATAATACCAATTAGATAGAATAAAATGTTTACAGGTTGAAAAGATTTTGATTCAATAATGAAAACAATTTGAGATAATTGTGTTAAATAGAAATTATAATTAAAAAATAATAATAACTGAAAGGTGATGTAAAATAAATGTTAATAATAAATATGGAATTTTGAGGAATATAATTGTAGTGAGTGAGAGATAATGAAATGATGTATTGTAGAAAGTTTTAATTTAGTTAGTAGTGAGCTATCGCTGTGGTGGCATGTGCCACAGTGGATAGTGGAAGGTGTTGGGGGTAATAGAGAGTGTTACCTCCATCGGAGGCCGAAAGGGCGAAAATGCACGGCACACCCCTTTTTTACAATTTTATATTGTACACTGATAAATAGCCGTGCCGTGCAGATTAATGACGATTGTAACATGCCTGAAAGTAAAGTTGATTTCCCTGACTTTTCGGGCGATTACTGCCTTACCAGCACTAATCGTGGTTTTGGCTAGCGGTCAGCTATGGCCATAAATTAAGTCCCTTGACCATAGCTGGCTTGAAATTGGTTTATATTAGAAATTGATGGGGGGTGAAACTAGGGGAAATCCCGGAAACTATGGAACAGCAGCTGCCACTCTGTTCGAGGAGGAACAGCAAAGCCAGGTGGTAGACCCGCATTAAGGGCGCATAATTATGTAACAAAAGATATGTTGATGTCTAAATCTTTCAAATGTAACGCGGAAGCAAGGACACGGAGATGTCAAATTCCTCCAACTATGCTGTCCTTGTGGAAGCACATGGGCGCCACAGTCCAACAGAAAAAAAAAATAGTGTGTGTGGCTGGGGGGTTGCTCAGGTGAGCAATGAATTAAAATTTTGTAACGTAAAAAAGATGACTCACTCTTGTACTAATTAAACAATTGTATTATGATTTGATAAATGGGTGTTCACATGTTAATCACACTGTGCTTATTCTTTCTTATAAATGTATTATTTTATTGTGTTAGAGATAGGGATTGATGAAATATGTAATTTATATAATTTTGAAATGTGGTTATAACAAAGTAAATACCTAGACCGACCGGCAGGTGGTTTACCTAATTGTATCAGTCAGAAAAGGGGGAAACAATGAAGCGATGTAGATGTGTACCAATTATATGTAGTAGGTTAGATATAAGGATTGTAAAAATATGTAGTTCATAAAATTGTAGAATGCATCTGTAGTAAGGTTATTCACCTTGCTAAGGAAATCAGCTGATCCGCTGTAGAGTGTCACTTATAAGTTATTTGCCAATTTTCAATGTAACTAATGTTTGAATAATCATTTTAATGTGTTAAAGATGTTATTTTAAATGATGGACTGAATTGATATATTTAAGAATTCTAAATGATTTGTGAAAAATAATAAAAGGTAGATTTTGGGTGATTAATATTTTGGTTGGGACAATTAGATCAGTCCAAGTTGAGTTTAAAGTGGTAATAAAGAGAATAAGATTGTTATGAATAAATGTAATGTAGAATTTGAAATGTAATGGTGACACAGTAGATATGGGGAATACATGTAGAGTATTGGTTGATATATTGATGTAATAAATAAGTGGAGATATTTTGTTGTAGTTGAAGTGATGTAATGAGAATGGTAATTAGAGTTGATGGGAGTTTTGTAAGAGGGGATGGGGTGGTAGGAGTCTGCAACAAAAGGGTTGGGACGGGAAGGGACCGTTTGGCGCTGGAAAGGGCCACCTAGGTAGAATCCAGGGGCCAAATAAGGGAATGAGCTTTGGGAGAGAAACCCACATCCTGAGTACAAAGGGGTATAGAGTATTTTTTTTTTTATATAAGAGTAGAATGATGCGAATTGAGTTGAGTAGTAAGTTGGGTTTAGAGATGTTTGATAGATGTTTTTGATAGAGATGGGTGTCATGTTTAGTAAAGCTGTTAGTTGTATTAAAGTCAGAAGGGATTAAGAATATTTATATAAATGCCGAGTTGTAAATCGAGTTAGTATAAATAATGGAATCACCCAAACTTATGGAGATGGAGAATAGTAAAGAAAAAAGAGTCATAGTAAAAATATAGAATTTTAATTAAAACAAGTGACAATTTTAATGGAATTTGAGAACAAAGTAAAGTTGTAAAATGTGTAATTTTGAGTAATTTAAATGTCAATTTTATTGTTAATTGTATTAATACTTTGTTAATTTTAAATGTCTTATTTTATTATGTTTTTGTGTTTAAAGATAGAATTTTAAAGAGGTTCAATGTATTTTCTGATGTAACTTAGATATAACTTATGTAGGTCAAGGTTGTGGACTTGACCCAGTTTGATCAGCTGATGGGTGATGTTCTATACTAGACCCATTTGGCAATGAAGTGATGCCAATTTTGTTTCTTAATTAATTTAAATAAGTTTGAATATTGAGAAAAATATATTTTCATAAATTTAAAATTTTTTGAAAAAAAAAAAGAAAAAACTTTTGATTTTGTGCCTGCCATCTAATTGATGTTTTGGATTTTGACTATATTATTGTTTGTATGTATTAATAGTGTTATTGAATTATATTGTTTAGGATAAATGTATAAGCAACTGTTAGGATAAGGAAGTTCATGTTTTTAACAAATGTTCCATTTATTTGTTTTCTAATTATCAATAATAACGAAGAGAATTAATCAATTCAGATAAAAGATTTTATTTTGATTTTGAAGAAAATAGCTGTTTGATTTTAACTTAAATAAATTTTTGAAGGTAAGAATGAAATTTTGGCTAGGATGTAGTTGTAAGTGTGTGTACGAGCCCAGTAACTGCTAAAGGCAGCCCAGTGTGCATGATAAGGGGGAACATATCGGTTGAGGATCTGGCATGATATAAGACCAGGGATTTAGATTTTGGGGTGACATGATATAAGGTTAGGTGCGCTGTGGTGCGTGCCTGTTCGATTTTATGATGTTGGGATCTCGTACAGATAAGTCCAGTGATCTCGTTCAGATGCGGCCATGGTCGCTGAGCCAGGGGGGTTGTTTACCCATGATGTATAAGAACAAATGGGGGGTTGTTGGCACCATATCCTCACCGGTCCTCTTAGGGGTTTAGCAATGAGATTTCTTCTGTTTCGGCAGAAGATATCTCATTAGGGGGGTATTGTAACGGGGTGAATATGAGGGGTTTTTATTTTTATTGAAAATGGGGTTTTATTTTGTAAAATTTCACAATTCATTACCATATGTGTGGCCAGCCCCCGGTTGAATCTAAAGCGTAGTTTCTAACAAAGGAACTGTGATGAAACAATTGGAAAGGAATGTGCGGGCGACACAATTCTTAGAACTTTGCGGCTGTGTGACATCTACGCACAAACGCACTACACCAGCATGTGCGCATACCCACACTGACTAAAAGACGCTCAAGATGGCTTGGCGATGAATTTTGTCTTACACATGAACCTAGCTGGCGGATGTAAGTTAAGTCCCGCCTACTTTAGTGACGTCGACCAGTGCTCACCGAATATCGTCGACGGCGTAAACAACAAAAACACATGTGTTAGATGTGTCACCGCAATGACTAAAAAATATGAGGCATTGCTTTCCATCGGCTACAAC
This sequence comes from Magicicada septendecula, assembly GCA_034769895.1. Classification (NCBI taxonomy): domain Eukaryota; kingdom Metazoa; phylum Arthropoda; class Insecta; order Hemiptera; family Cicadidae; genus Magicicada; species Magicicada septendecula. Next base: position 34,438,380 of record CM068376.1, on the reverse strand, counting down.
CAGAAAATCTAGTAGAGAGGGGACTGATAGACGCTTCCCAGTCCATCACCGACTTCAACCCGCGCAGGTTGCCCGGCAACCCGGGCTTTAAAAAAAAAAATAATTTTTTAATATCAAATAACAGTAAGTGAAAGTTCGGCAACATCCCATAGTGAGAACAGGTTCACAAAAAATGAACTAATAAATCGTTTTCATAAATAACAGAAAGAAAAATTGTGTGCGATTCAACGCGAAGTCGGGATGACTCCACGTGGCCAGCCGGAGTATCGATATATATATATCAAGGTTAATTTAAAATGGGGTTTTTAAATAAAGGTATTTTAAAGTTGAATGTGTGTGTGTGAGAGCAGACTGGGCTGTCTGTGTATAATAAGGTAAGATGTAGTAAATAAGTTTAATGGTACAATATAATGTTTCAATTATTTCAAGGAAGTTGTATTCAATTTAAAGTTGACTAAAAGTACTAGATTGTTTTTAAATATACAGAAATGAATAACGAAAAATAAAATTTAATTAATTTCTCTTCAAAAAAAAAAAAAAAAACGAGTTGCATAAGTCATTCACACAACCTTAAATCATGCTTGTATCCTAGAAGTTCGTATGACGTAACTCTGGACTAAAAAACGATTTTCAGGGTAAGTGGAAGATAAATAATTTTATGTATTTGTATTTGTAATTAAGTAGATAATTACAATTTCTTCCCAATACAGGCTACAAAGCAGTAGAAATGTTTGATGCTGTTTGTAAAGTCCTTAACTCTCATGACTTAGACATTAAAAATTGTTGGGGACAGTCGTATGAAGATGCTACTTGTAGTAACATGTCTGGTAGGCCTACATATTCAGGTCTCCAAATCCTAATCAAAAAACTGAATAGTCACGCTGAGATAATTCCTTGTTCTGCTTGCTCACTTAATCTTGTGGGAACATATATGCAGCTGAATGTTGTACTGTTGGCTGTATAATTTATTTATTTTTTTTTTTTTTACAAGAATTGTACAAATTTTTCAGTTTGTCTACCAGCAGGTGGGAAATATACAAATGTTTCAGTTCATCTGTCAGCAGGTGGGAAGTATACAAATGTTTAAGTTCATCTACCAGCAGGTGGGAAATACTTCAAAACCCAGTGTCTGTCACGGATAAACCAGAACTCCAACACCAACGTTCTACACTGAAGAACCTCAGCTCTACACAATGGTCTGTACGAGGCAACGCTTCCCAAGCTCTGCAAAATAACTGGCAAAATATTCTTCATACTTTGGAATCAATTGAACAAGATAAAACGCAGAAACTTATCACTTGTGCCAAGGCAAGGGGTCTAATTACAAAAATGAACAGCCTAGAAACTGCCTTCATGGCAAAATTATGGGGTTTCATACTTCAAAGATTCAGCGACACAAATAAGAAATTACAAAGTATTGGCATTGATCTGAGATCCATGGTACAGTTCCACAACTCACTGATAAAACTTCTTGAGTCAACATGCAATCACTACAATTCCTTTGGAAAAAAAGGGTCAGGAACTATAAAAAATAGTGGCATACATAAAGGGAAAGTGTTGGGTCAAGAGAAAAAGACGTGGAACCATGATGATGAACCACGTGGAAGGGGTAATGCTAAAGAACACATGGTTTTTAGTCCTCACAAAAACCTAAGAGTAAATGTGTTCATCATTAATATAGACAATCTAAAGTCTGAATTGGAAAAACGGAGTAATGCATATGTTGAAATAAATGAAACATTCAAGGTTGTAGGTGAAATTGACAAATTAAATCATGACAACTTGAGGAAACAAGAGAGCACCTTGTAAAACAGTGTCTTGATGATTTGGAGGAATTGTTCTGCAACAAAGTTTTGCATTTTAAATATTGCCTACAAACAGTCATGTTAGATTATTCTGACCCCAAGAAAGACAGGAAGAGGATGAAAAGGAAAAGGTCAACAGATTCAACCTGCTAAATTCCTATGCCAATTAAGCTTTAACCTGCCGAGGAGGGAAATAAGCTACACCTCTAAAGCTCTGCTGCCTAATATGAAAGGATGGGCTCCAGTCTGTCTACCCCAACGTGGACATTGCTCTGCGGATGTTTGTATGTACAGAGGCCTCAAACTGCTCAGCTGAGCGAGTGTTCTTGTGACTAAGAAGAGTAAAGAATTATCTATATATGAACATGGGAGACAGTCGCTTGAATTCACTGGCTATATTGTCCACTGAAGGAGAGTTATTAAAGAAGACGGATCTGACAGATATTATTAATGACTTTGCCCATCAAAAATCACAACATAAAATTTAGAAATTATTTCAAAGACTGTTATTACAACTCTCATTATCTTTTTAATTGTGTACTAACTTGCATACAAAATTGTATTAAATTTGTATGTTTTAACTTCAGCTAAACTGTTTAGGAATAAACAAGGCTACAGTAATTTAATGTCTTATTGTACACTTCCTAGTATGTTATATAAATTATTCTATAGAAATGTATTCAGAAAAATTGTGAAGAAAATATTATATAAAGAACAAATTTTAGGGTAACAGAAAATATGAAGGATTGAATTAAACCCATAAACGCACCCCCAACAGTGATTTGTGGGAGGGTGGCACATTTTTACTGCCTATGGGTGGCAAAATGTTAAATACGCCCCTGGATGTACTCATTATGATGAAGTTTTAAACAAGTAATACACACCATTTAACACTATCAGCATATGCACAAGATGGAAGAAAAATTATGCCACTTTTCTGTTATTGTTTATTCTAACCACTTACAAAGGTTAAAGTTACGAGAATCTACCTGATTTGTATGACTACTTCAATAAATTGTGCTGCCAAACCTGTATTTGTGCATCCTGTAACACAACTTTTAAACTTTTGTTTTTTAAGGGTCTCTGGTGGCCATTTTATGATAAATCTTTTATTCATTTCTGTGGTAAACCTGTGCTGCATTGTGGTTTCCTCAGTAAACCAGAAACTAAGGAACAAGCCATGCACCGGAATGCTTTCACTAAGACAAAAAAAACATGGATGTACAAATCCAAATTCAAAACAAAATGATTGTTTTTTTTTTCACAATATCCAAAGAGTTAGTCACACTGACTGGGTTACTGAAAGTCAAATTGTTAAGCAGAACTACTATATGGAGGTTCTGACAACTCTCTATGAACAAGTGAAAAGAAATAGCTCTGAAATGTGGAAGAACAACTCCTGGATTCTACACCAAGACTATAGACTGGTCCACGATGTACTATCTGTCAAGGTATTTATGGTAAAATCTGTGTTGTAACATCTACTGTACTCGCCTGAACAAATGCCAGTTTTTTGCTTAGTAAGATGAAGTCAGCATTCAAAGGAACCTGTTTCAAGTCCATAGATAAATAAAAGCAAAAGTGATGGAGTTCATGAAGGCACTTCAGAAGATGACTTACAGCATTGCTTCCGGCAGTGAAAAATTTACATGGAGTGATATAGAGATTGGAAAGGTAAGTATACTGAAAAGGATTATAGGCTGTTTATATTATATAATAGTCTTGAATAAAAAAAATTTAAACACTAGCCTGGTTATTTTATAGGCACAAGTTTTTAGGATCATCCTACTTTTTTTTAGGTTGAAGCCTTTAAGACAAGTAAATCTAAACAGTGTCTAAGCAGGGTAGAGCAGAATGGAAACACTGAGTAGGTGAGGTCTTGAAGTGATGTTTATACTGCTGTGGTCTTAGCCTGATTTTGTAGTTGTGAAATGTACAAAGATTTAGTTAAAATATAAACAATAAAAATGTTTTAAAATTACATAATTGAAATAAACAACATTTTTAAAGTTAAAAATGTTTTAAATCATTATACTAATTGTTCTTCATAGTGAATATGTCCCTTTGTCAAAAATATCTTCAGATTGTTGAGAAAAACATTGTTTTTAATCATTGTTTTTAAAACATTATTTAAAATATATTTAAATCAAATTGTAATAACAGTGAAAAGTGACTTGCAATACATAAGAGCAAGAATTAGCTAATAACAATATCTATAACATATATTCCACTTTAGGCACTTAAAAACAAAAAGAATTTTCATGATACTGAGTTTACCCTCCGCAAAAGTTTAATAAAACGTATTCTGCCACATTTTTACCTTCTACATGTCCGTATGTATCATCTACATCATCTGAAGCAACTGCAGCAGGATTTTGAGGTTCACCATCAGTGCCCTATTAATCAAATTTTCTCAGTTATATTTCCAAACTATAAATATAATATTATATCATGATTATAATTTATTACTATAATACATAGACTTAGCAACATCCCACTAGATGAAAAAGACTACAAAGACTAACTAAACACGATAAAATATCTAGCAGAATCCAATGGATACAACAGAACAATAGTCAATAAACTCCTACACAAAACAAACAATAGACAAAGACAGAAAACAACTAATTCATAACACTAACATACATCAATAACCATTCTAAAAAAATAGCCCACAAATTCAAAAAAGCAGGATACAGAATCGCATACAAAACTACAAACAAAACAGAACACACACTATGAAAACACACACACAAAGCACAAAACAAGTTTGATCTACCTGGTGTTTACAAACTAAATTGCTCAGATTGCAACAAATTCTACATAGGCCAGATAGGATGTAGCTTCAAACAAAGATACATTGAATACACAAAGGCACTACACTCCACTACCGAATCCACCTTTGAAAACCACCTCATTGAAGGAAACCACACATACAAAAACATCGACAATAACAAGGATATTCTACACATACACACAAAAGGCCGAAAACTAGACGCTCTTGAACAATTGGAAGTATACAAACACACAAAAACACATAAAAACGACATCCTAAACGAACAGACACAATTCAAATCACACGCATTATTCGAACATATCACACCCCACACACAACATCGAGTGACACCATCGCCAAGAACAAGATGGACAGCACTCCCAGTGGCAGCCTCTGACGAAACTTATAATAAGCAAAAACTGGTTCAGGCTATAAGGTAAAACTTTTATGTTTTTACCCATAAAAAAAATTTGTGTTCCGAGTCGGTAGTGGTATAATTATATTTAGTTAATCAACGGACACATCATGGACAACGAAATCCAAGAATTCCAAAATATATATTTCTACAAATATTTTAAAATAATTCTGTTTTTTTTCAACTAATAAGGAGACCTTACTAATTATTATTATTTTTTTTTTTGTATTACCAGGATCAAACAATTTTAACAATAGGGGGTGCACATGAAAAAAAATTACTCGAATAACAACTGTACAACTTACAAAATAACAACAGTACATATGTAAACCATATTGTCAGCTGACAATTATACTCATGAAAAATAGACCAAACAAACTGATGTTATATAATGCTGACAATGAACCAGAATCTGTAATCGTTCATATTTCATTTTAGTACATCGTCAGTATAGTGTTATATTTTTTTATTTACTGAACTTTTTTTTACCAAACATATTTACTTCATGCATTTTCTATTTTAGTTGTCATATAAGTCATATCATATGCAGCCTTATAATTCATGATCGGTTTGAATAAAAAAAAAGTATGCCCTGTCAAGAGCAATGCTGTAGATTGGGAGGCTGATGGAATCCCAATGACTCTGATGTACCTGGGCACCTTGTAAACATAATTTTTATAAAACACACACACACACACAATTTTTTATAATTTTAACATTAAAATAAAACACAAGTTACTGAGATCTTGTTCCTTGTTACCAAACATTTCTTTATAAAAATTTTTTTTTTAATTAGTAGATTAGGGTACTCTATTTCTTGTTACAAAAAATTGAATGATAAAATCATAAGTAAAATTGAATTTTACTTATTGTAAAATTGAATTATAAGTTTACTGAACCATTGAGCAATGGTTAATAATTGTAATTGTAAATGCCAGATGTTTCAATTTCAATTGTGGTTTCTGGTTGTTGTGGACTGCTGGGACTGCTGAAGTTGAAATGTCTAGCATTTTTGATTATGAATCACAGTTTGGTGGTTTGACAACCTTAACCTTAAATGATTCTGTGAAAGTTAAAATCCTATGACACATCATAAACTCTTGTCACTCCTGTGCATGGGGCATGTTTGAAAGAGGAAAAATTGAATGAGGAAGAGAATATACTGCTAATTACTAAAGTGTTAAAACCACAAGTTTAATGATCTTAAGAGCCATTAGAGACAAACCCAATGTATTTGTTAATATGCTGTATACTCAAATGAGAAAACTAAAAAAAATATATAATATATTATCATATAAATGTATAAAATAAAAAATAAAAGAGAAAGAGACCTAGGTTGGTACTTCTTCCTAATGGAACGAATTCATATAGTGATCAATTCTTAAGTATCCTAAAAGTCTGTGAGTATAGATCTACTAGTTTTAAAAAGTTTCTTCAGAGGCTGCTGCTGGGAGCACTGTCCATCTTGTTGTTGGCGACGGTATCGACTTTTGAAAGATCGATATTGTGTGTGTGGGGTGTGTGATATGTTCGAATAATGCATGTGATTTGAATTGTGTCTGTTCGTTTAGGATGTCGTTTTTATATTTTTTACGTAATCTAAGAATAATTTTATCATTATGTAATCTTAAATATGTAAATGTTCACTGGCTTGGATCCTGCAATTGAAACAATTGAAACTATACAAGGGCTGTTAAAAGAGCACAAGGAAGTGGGATTTGAGCAAGAGAGACAGTGATTGTGTATGAGTCTGACTCATATTCTCATCAAGTTGCGACTTGATCAGAATATTGTATGTACAGGTTGATAAATGGATCAGTGTATGACTGACTGAGTACAGAGAGCAATTTATTTTATCGCTTAATAAAGTGCAGTATTATGAATTAACTGTTGTGCTATGTTACTTGATCATTTTAATTTTAAACTTTTTAAGATAATATGAGTAATGGTATGTAGTGGAGGTTTGGAAAACATACGCCATGTGAAGTGAAATTCAAATGGTGGCACAAGGGAAAAAATAACAGATGGACAATTAATAAAACAGATTCCAGATTCCACCAAATTTTTACCTCAGAAGAATGACCTTATTATCAGTGTCACTTTATATGATTATTATTGCAATAGGAAGCCCCTTGAACTGCAGTTCTCACTCTCTATTTTTAATAAAATACACCTCTATTAGATAAAGTAAATTAGTTTTCTGTTTTTATTTTCCTAAAGCTGAGACTAAAGTTCTTTGTATGATTCTTAGTGTTAATTGAGAAACATCATGAGGAGGAGACCATACATTCTTACCAAGGTTAACAGAGGTTTTGCTGTACCTTAAAAACTTGAAATAGTAAAAGAAGAATTACAAAAACAATGATTACTCCATTATTTTTTTTAAGTAAAATAACAATTGTAAAGCAGAAAAACAGTGGTGTAGCTAGGCTTTTTGGCGCACAGGGCAAGGAGATCATCAGCCGCCTTGCCTTCACAATTAAAAGGGAACAAAAGAGCAAAAATGAAGGCCCATCCAGTGAACAAAATACTTAATAAATGCAAATGTGTAGATTTTTGTATGAAAGCATTACCAGCAAACATCTTAAGAATATTTGTTAAGTCAAAGTTAAGAAATTCAATATAACCGGTATTCAGTTTGTATACATTTATTAGTACTAAATGTAGACTATAAAAAATGTAGTAATATAAAAATTTTTAACATATAAATGTTCTAATAAACCTGCAAATTCCTTGTAGGTTAAAGCGCTTCGTCATAACAATATCCTAAAGCAACATAACGTTAAACAAAGGACTACATTAAAAGTAAAAAAATAAATCACTTACCATTACAGGTTAATAGTTCCATCTTTTCTAATAATAAACATTTAATATTTATTTTTAGTATTTAATAAATATTTAAAATGAGACATTTTAAAATGTAACTTTCCTGGTCTTAATTGCTGCAAAATCGGTTATTAAATTGCTGTAATCTAAAGACGAAGCAATGTCATTTTCATTGAAAATATTGCTAGATTTGATACCCTATCTTGAGATATTGTTGATTGTATGAATGATTTAATCAATATAATTTCACCAAACGATCTTTCACAAAAAGACACAGACACTGGTGAAGTAAGACAAATTTTTAAAGCTGTTGCTAGTGTTTTGTAGGCTTCTAATCCCATTGAAGAAGTGTATTGTAGCAGTCCCTGAGGTGTAAAGTCCATTTGATCTCCGTTAGCTTTTGCCCTTTTTAATAAAAAATAAAAGTATGACATCTTTCTAGTCACTGGACAATTCTTCACTGTTTAGGTCATGTGGATACAGTTTTGCAAGCACTGTGCACTTATGGGAAAGCTGTCCCTTAATATGTATGTCCCCATCATTATGAACGTCTCAAATTTCCAGAGGAACCCAAAGCGTATTTCCAACTCTTTTATATTAGAGAAACGGCTTGAAATTTCAACTGACAGTTTGTCCAAAATTTCTATTAGAGAACGTAGCATTTCTTGCCAAACAGGTTAATGCAGAATTGTCAGCATCGTGCACTTCCTTCTTATCCTTTTGTGATACTGACACCCCATTCATTACTACCTGCCCTGCTTAAGAAATGAAATTGTCACATAGCTCATTTCTCCAAACGTTTAATTTGTCCATTAGCTTCTCCAGAAGTGTTAATGCTTGAATAAAGCTTATTCCTTTGGACTACAAGATTTTCTGGATTTTGTCCATAGAAGAAAGAATATCTGTCCAGAAAAAAAGTAAGGCCACAAAACAAAAGTTTTCTATCGCATTAATTATTAATGCTTCATCTTCCCTTGTATCAGTTGTTTCAGTTGGTGTATCCCTCAGTTTCTCCAGTGCAGCAATCATTTCATCAAACTGAGTGGATATTGCTTCCACTGTATCTGCTTTTGAACTCCTCCTGGTATCACAATGTCGTTTTAGAGTAATATTTATGAAGTCTTCAAGAACATTCCATCTATGAGTGGAACAGGAAAAGAAGGTGAATAGATCACTGTCCCAAAAGATCACTATTACTGTCCCAGAAAATGTCACTGCCTGAACATTTACATGAGCTGCATGAACTCTAACAAAGTTAAGTGAATGGTTGTCACAGGGAACAAACACAGCTAGTGGATTCAAATGTAATATTCTCTTCTGAACTCCTGAATGGATACCATCCATTGTTGCTTGATTGTCGTATGACTGACCTCTCCAACCGCTAAGATTCAATCCATCTGTTTCAAGTTTACTTGCAATAGCTTGTGTGGTCCCCTCCACTGTTTTCAATTCTAAAGGAATAAAATCTATGAAGGCTTCTTTGATATCAACAGAATTGAGTTTAATTTCAACAAATCTTATAATCTGAGACATTTGTTCTACATGTGCAGCATCTGGTGTTGTGTCAAATATAATACTAAAGTACTTCACCTTCTTACATGCAGTAGTACTAGTAGGACAAATTGTGGTAATCTCTTCATGTAAAGAATGCAAGTACTATTTTCATGGCACAGACATAGCTTTTAAGCTTCCTTTTTATGTGCCCCAGATAACAAGCTTATTATTTTATTTTGAATAGTAGGCGAAAGATACGATATACACCCAGATTTACGAGAGACTGAATCCAAATTAGATCTCATGACAGGGTCAGATTTAGCCAAGTATTTTAACAAAGCCAGATACGGGATTTTGATCGTTAGTAATTGACTCTTGATGTATTCTCAACAGCAAGACTTTGTACTGTGGCAATGACCCGTTCAAAGATTTCTTTCCATGTCTTAGCTGCTTAACTCATTTGTTCTTGAAGTATATTACCAATAAGTCCCCCTTTGTTTAAAGAATGTTTCAATTCCTTCCATTCCAAAAACAAAGAGCGATGAGCAGGACTATTTTCATGATCCTGAATATAGGGATTTAACATTTGCCACAACAAAAACCCATTTTCACTATTGAAATGGCTTCTTTTATAGTTTTTTTTTTGTGGAAATAAATTGCAACAAAAGCAAAATAGAGATTTTTTAGTTGTAGAGAAATGCATCCAAGTGTGACTTACCTTTTCGCCATTTTGGAAGGTTGTATCTAACTTGTTTGAGGATTGTCTAGCTTCATCTTTAGGAAAATGGCTGTCCTTGTTCTGCAACTGACATGTTTCTCTATTCCCCATTATATATAAGAAGGATTGAGATATCTCGCTTGGCCAAGCTCCTGTATTTTGTAGAACAGCACATGGTTTATATTGTTGCTAGTAAAGTCTGTCCTTCATTGCCTGTAATTTCAAGACTGCATGTTGCAACATTATCCATGGTACTAGAACCAACTGAATCTAGTAATTGTACTTTGACACTTTCACAGTTTGAAGTATTCACGTCGTTAACTTTACTGTATTTATCAACAGCCTCATCGCTAACAACATCCATTTTATGATCGCAAGTCGATTCCTTGTTAATTGTAATATTTTGACACTCAGGGTTCAATTTTCCTTCAATAAAAAAGCTCATAAACTCTTTGGAACTTGTTGTAGTTTTAATCTTTCTTCCCTCCTCTTCCAAAACTGGGCACCACTGAGTTTACTTCCTTTCATATCAGCTTCAAATAACATTAAAAAAAAATCTATTTTTAATAATAGTAGGCCTATTAGTATGATGACATACACGTAAAGTATTATAGATACACCCACAAGATGCACAAACCAAAAACAAACTGCACACTCAAGATACCCATCAATAACTGATGAAGTAATAATTTCACTGAACTGGGAAGAATTGCAAATATGTAGCCCAAGTAACTTTTTTTTATATGTTTGCAAATAACATATTTGTCTGTATATGAATAGCAGTTAAGATTATCTATACAAAGCTACTTCTGTATGATTATCAGTTCTCCTATCCAGCACAACAACTCACTACAAAGTCACTACAAATTTGTTATCATAATAAACCGTAATTGCGATGCTTGTGCATAAATAGACTAAAACTGTTTATCATGCAAAGTTTCTGACAATAGACAAGCTGGCTGGTTATGCTTCTTTTATGAAATGAATAGTCATATCAAAGAAACAAGTTGTTTGTAGATTTATAAACTGAAAACCATTTTTTCAAGTCTATGCTCACTTTGCCGCCCTCCTGGCTATGCCGCCTGGGCAGTTGACCCCTTGGCCCTCCTAGCTTTGTCTCTGCACAAAATCATTATTTATTTTTATTATTACTACAATTGTAAAAAACACTAAAAATCCTGAACACTACATTGGTTGTTTTAGGCACATTTATAACCATAATGCCTATGCCCTATTTTCTTCAGGAGAAATGAGAGATTCAGAATTCTTCCCGTATAATTTTATACGTATTATAAATAGTTCTTCAAATATTAACTATTTTTGAAAGTAAAATTATATTGTATTTTCACCTTATGCACATTTCACTGATCACATCAGCATCATCAGAAGTTTATAAATGAATGAACAACAATTGAATTCATTCGATTTCAATATAATAATTATTTGTAATATATTTCAATGCATTATATTTATAAGATACTCAATACTCAGTATACATTATACCAGTGGTGTGCGGTCAAGGGATGCAAGTGTCTTCACTAATGACTGACGACACACTAACTACAATTATTGTTTAGAATAGATGTTAATATTTAATTGAATCTAATTTTAATTAACAAAAATTAAAATTCACTGGATTTATCTAACATGACTAAGTAGACTGACTTTATACGCTGTCACTGCTACAGTAGGTGAAGCAGGTTTGTTGCAGCTTGAGGTAGCCCTGTGTAGAAAGATGCATGCGCACGTAGAGCGAGATAGAAAACCACCACTGTCATGATAGCGAAATGAAGTTGTTGGACTGCATGATGTTGAGTTTGCTGGTATCACTGTGAGTGTTACGTTTTATATAGTACCATGTTTAAACCATATGCGTTATCCATTTTAACATTTGAAGTTATAGTCATACCTTATTAAACAGTGTGTTTACCTTTTATTTACGTTGCATTTAAACAATATACATTATATTTGAAGTTATAGTTATATACTTTAGAATAGTTTCAGTGTTGGTTTCAATACTTTCTAGAAATAAGTCAGTTTGCATAATAAAAGACCATTTCACAAAGTCTTTTTCTTCTTGGATATTTAAAAAAAACTGACATTATAAAAACTGGTAGGCCAACCCCGGATCTTTCAAAAACCCAACAAATCCACAGGAAATATGAGTGGTTGGCTGGTAGAGCTAATGTAAATGTGGTATATTGCTGGTATTGTTTGTTGTTTGGAAAGGACAGGAACAATACCTGAGCCAATACTTGATTAAAACATTTAGAAACCTAGTTAAATCTATTGCTGGGCATGAAATTACTGTGAATCTTCTTCATTCATCATTATGCTTTACTGCTGTCGATCAGAGTAGAATAGAAACTGCTTTAGATGACCAATTTAAATCGGAGATATCGGCTCACAAGCAGAAGGTTCGACGTAATACAGACAGTCTTATGACACTAATTAACGTTGTATGTTTGCTAGATAAATAAGAATTACCATTTCAGGGACACGACAAAACAGAAAAGTCAATTAATCGAGGCAATTATGTAGAACTTCTAAAGCACCAGCCAAATATGGCCTTCTTTTTGCGGATAGTATAGAAACATCTACTGTATTCAGGGGACTATCTAATTGAACAAAAAATGATCTCATTGAAGCGGTTAGCTCAACTCCTTTAGTGACTATAAAAAAATGAAATAAAAGGCAAACTTTTTAGCTGTATTAGTCAATGAAACATTTCAAATAAAACACAGTTATCTGCAGTTTTGCATTATTGGTAAGCTTACAATGGTGAATTAAAAGAGAGATTTTTAGAATTTACTGACATAAGCTGTGATCGACATCCCCAGTCTATTACAGAGCTCATTTGCTAGTTGCTGATGAATTTGAATTTGCCATGAAAAACGAGTCACTTAAGCATATGATAGAGCAGCAACAATGGCAGGAAATTTAAATGAAGTACAGACTGAAGTACGGTATCGGATATACCTCAAATTCACCAAAATGTTTACCCACCACATGCCACTGCATTATACATACTCAATATTTCAATACATAATACTCAATTTCAATTTTATAAGTGCATTTTATATATTCTTTTGTGCCACAAAATATTTGAGTAATCTAACATGAAGAAGCATTGAAAAGAATAAGGAAAAGCACTGATTTCAGAATATTCTATGCATATTTATATTAATTATGACTCAAACCAAAGGTAATAAAACCCATGTCATTACTTATCATGTTAACATTAAATTTTTATTCTTAATAAATCTTTAAAAAATGAGTTTTTCCGAAGAAATTTTGAAAAACTTTTTTTACCTCTTCGAACTTTTAAGTATGTTTTCCAAAAATGTTTTAAGCAATTTATTGGTCATTATAATGTGTTATTTTTTTTAAATGTAAAATCCAACAATAAAATTTTTTTATGAACAAAGTCAGGGAACTTCTAGTTTACCTTTGGAAAGACGATGGCTCAAACCACAGAGATATTAGCCTAGAAAGGAGTCACAACATAGACAATGCTATGAGGGGAAGTGTTTCTGGTGAAAAGATAAAGGTAGATTAATAGCCTCTATCTTCATTTTCTCATACGTGTGTAATTGTTTTAGTGGTGCAAATATTATTAACAAAATGTTGAGTGATTGTCATATTAAGAGAACTCAAACATTATTTTTAATTTACAACTGATATAATTCCACTTATTTCTCTAATTATTTATAATCCTTATTTTAATACACTGGCTTAGAAACAGGCATATATTAAGTGATTATGAAATTTTGCTGTGGTTTGTAACAGCTTGGGGTGGATATGCCACTGATGGAACATGTTCAAATACAAGAGCATCTCATGTGGAATGGTGTTTGTTTCAGAGACGTTAATGATTCTGAACCTTTTTTTTATCAAAGGAGTCAATTGTTGCGCTGTGAGGGATGTGAGCAACTACTAACCCATGGGTCATTTCTTTTGCACAGTGTGGTGACATCAAGGTATTTATATGTATTATAAAATAGAAAATGATTGTTGTTTTCTATGGACATCATTTTTTTAACAAGAGCAAAAAGATCTCAAAGCAAGGCAAAGATCCCTGGTGTCTGGGGTAGAAATGTAGATGGTAGGATTTCGAAGATATCGAGAAAGTAAATAAAGATTTACAAAGCTTCAAAGAGAGGCAGAAAAAGTGTGTTAATAAGAAAATGATGATGATAAAAAAAAGAGTTAGAAGGAGAAAAATTAATTGATAAAGTGGAATTGAGGGGCTCAGGAATACAGTGTGCACCAAAACAAACAGTACTTGAAATAAATCTTACAACAAAGCTTTATTTGATAAAAATAACATAAAGATTACTTGAATCTAGCAATACATGGATGTCGATTCCCACATTTGCTAACAAACTGAATGTGTTTGGCTTGCTTTCCATCACTTGTACGTTTCAAACCAATTCTCATAATTTTGTAGAAAACATTTAAACATGGCCAAACAGCCCCAGAAGGAATATTAACAATAAACTACTTCTTTTTTGACAATAATGTAGTACACATATATAAAAACTTATACCCTCCCCCTTCAACTATCATTTTCATTTTTGGAAAATTACCCCTCCCATTTCAATTCCTTTTCATTTATAGATATTTTGTCAACCTTTCTACCATGGATTATTATGACCTTCTTTTCAGGATACTTCATTTATCAAAATTAAGTACTTTACTCTTGTTAAAACATAAAATGTTGCAGGTAAACTACCCCATCCCCTTAACCGATCTCCACCAAAATCAATAGGCCTTGAGTCATCTACAACTCAGGCACACATGCAAAAAATTATTTGATTCTGTTTGAATTTGAGGCAGTTATTGTTCCTCATAGAAAAAATTCTACACACAGACGTTTTTCGGAAAATTACTTTTCTTCATGTTTTGAGGGTAGTACAATCAGAATCAGCCCTTATGCTGAACACGATTTTTTTCGCCATCACCATACTTCCATTTCCTTATGGAATATGAAAGTAAAATATAGGTATGGAGAACCATATATGACATCTGTGTTCTAAGATTTATATTTTAAAATCATTTTCGAAATGAAATATTTCCATAGAAACTACTTCTTTCTTCAGCCTTAACCACAGTACTGTGGTCACTAATGTATATCACCTCACGTTACCGCACTCGATTTTAACTGATGAAGGCAGTCGATGGCACTGCCGAAACGTCTGGTTTTGCAGAAAACATTGGACCACGGCCAAACAGCCTGGGAAGGAATTTTAACAACAAACTATTTCTTTGTTGCCGATAACGTAGTACACATATAACAAATTATCCCCTCGCCTTTCAACTATCATTTTCATTTAAAAAAATTACCCCTCCGCCTTCAACTGCCGTTTTAATTTATAGATACTTCATCTACTTTTCTACAGTGGATTATTATGACATTCTTTTCAGTATACTTTATTTATCAAAATTAAGCTAGTACGTTTAGTTGTAAACATAAATACTTTTATCAACGAAATGAAAATGGTTATTTAGTTGATACATACCTTCATAGGTGACTTAAATTTTTGAAGACGAAGCTACCCAGAGCCGACTCTTTGTTGCTGCATACTTTTCAAGTGACTTGAGTTTGAGCTGTTTGTTCAGATGGCAGATTCTGATGAATGTTCTTGTCCTGACGTACAGACAAATGACTTTCTCGTCCACCTCTGGAAATTTAGATTTGAGTAAGGTGACCAAATAAGAGATAACTTTCACTTGTTTTGATACTGTACGTCCGTGGAAAGAAGTAAAAACTATCTCAAACTGAATCAGTTTTTGTAACCACTCGTCTGACGGATGGGTAAGCCCCCCCCCCTTTGATATAATCGATATCCAGTCATGACTATGTTCCCCGGAAAGACACAATGTTTCGCCTCTCACACCTAGACTTTCATCAATGAAGCGGCACTTGAATGCGATGTACCCGGCCAGATATTTTAAGCCATCTTGAGGAACATCGTTGTCACTTGCAGACGGGGCCAAGTCCTCTGTTTTTAACAATTCTGCTTCGTTGGTGTCATTATTCGGAGAACTTGGTATTAACGTATGTTCAACTATGTCTATGCATAGTTCATTGGTAACAAACTGGATGAAATCCTCGTCAGAGTCATTTGATTCCATAACTTCGGTGGAATGAATGCTACCATCCTCATCCACAGACGCACTTCCAGATAACGGTATATCGTCCGTGCTACCCGTTAAAAGCAAGAGCCGAATTCTGTTGCGCACTTCAAAGGGAGTGGGATTATTATAAAAGACGCCTAATCCCCGAATTCGTGAAAAAAAGTTTTCAAGGCAATCTTGATTGAATCTAGCGGTCAAAATGTACGTCACCCCATGAATCATTGTCATTTGTTCATAAAGGCCGAACAATGAATTTAAAGATATAACGAAACCTTTCTGAAAAGGTAGTAAACTTTTTTTACTTGCTACTCGCATGTTAGTTATTACTTCCAAAAACCTTTTTAAAGTATTTTCTTGGCTCCTTAAATTCATGCCGTACCCACTTCTGAGGGGCGTTTTCTGGTCTTTTGGAAGTCTCGAGTTTAAAACATCAAATGCATCGTTTACCAGTTCGATGAAGCTGCTTTCGCGCTCTTAATTTGCAACATACTTCAGCGCCTTTGCTGTACGATTAGAAAACAACTATGCAGCAAATCTTACATTTTGACGAGAACATTCATCAGAATCCGCCATCTGAACAAACAGCTCAAACTCAGGTCACTTGAAAAGTATGCAGCAACAAAGAGTCGGCTCTGGGTAGCTTCGTCTTCAAAAATTTAAGTCACCTATGAAGGTATGTATCAACTAAATAACCATTTTCATTTCGTTGATAAAAGTATTTATGTTTACAACTAAACGTACTAGCTTCAGTTTTTAACGTTATAACAATGAAAATGTAGATAAAGAAAATGATTATGATATTGATTATAATTATAATAATTGGAAGCTTGTTTCAAATATATTATACTACATAGAAATGTTTATATACGCACTCATGCGCGCACGCGTGTGCACGTACGCGCACCCACCCACGCAGGCATATTTTATATATATATATATATATATATATATATATATATATATATAATTTGTGATGTTTTCAATTTGTTTCTTCTGCAAGTAGTATAATTTCGTATATTCTTTTTAACACCTGACGCACGTTTCACTGAAAAATATCAGTATCATCAGAGGTAAGTAAATTAATAACAATCGAAATAATTCTATTAATATAAGATTAACGAATAATAAAAAATGATATATATGTATATATAATATCGCCTCCTTTCCGACTTAATTTTACATCTTGTGCCATTTTGTCAATGTTATATGTGGACAGACTTGCTTACTTTTCTATTAAATGTAGAAATAGATTTTACCATTATTTTTTGCCGCAAACCATTTTATCTTGTTGTTTAATCCTTTTTCTATACGAATAGCTCATTACGATTATTGTTAATATTTCGTGTAAACAGCAGAGAGATGCTAAGTAGGACATTGTCTCAGGTAAGATTGCATGGTAAATCAAGACTCGTGCGTATTTCTTCCACCAGCCGACGTCACGAGCCAACAACAGCTGATCGCTAGGTTAGCGCGGGAAGCCGGAATGGCCCCCCTGGGTCTACATCGTCATCTGTAGGCCTTTATCATATATCGGATCGGTTAGCTGATAAAGTAGTTCCCAATTGATCATAATTACTCGATTAAAAATATATCAATAAACCTTTTAATAACCTTGGGAAACTTGGTATTAACACAACTAAGAATAAGATAAAGGTTTTTATAATTCTGTATATTCTTTATCTTTTAAGAATATGTTGCTTTGTACTGTACTCCGCTTTGTACTGCCTCTGTTTTGTATCACTCCGCTTTGCTTATCTTTACTATATTCTAAGAAAACGGGTCAAATGTGTAAAAAATTAAATTTTTTTGAAAATGAGCAGACACACATAAGAGAACAATGATACCAAACAACGAAGTACTTCTTATTTTGTTTACACACCTTAACGTACAAAAAATATCACAAAACACATTACTTTTTAGGGCTGCCAAGATTTAATATAAATATGCAATCCGAAAGAAAACCTCCGACTATGAGACAAAAATAGATTTTAAAATATGCGACTTTTAGTAATACAATAACTGGGTAATTTTATTGTTGCACATTTTAAAATTTTAAAAGAAATTAGATTCTAAACACAGTAATAATTTGAATTTTGAATTCTTGGATTTTGTTGTCCATTAATTAATTAAATATAATTAAATCACTACCGACTCGGAACACAAAGTTTTTGTTCATGCAGAAACATGCATAGGCTACATCTCCCCAGAAACATGCATGGGCAGAAAAAAATAATATCTTAAATTGTTTGCTTAAATGTACGTTACCCGTTCATCTAAACCAATATTCCAAAGGAAAAGCCTCTTCCTCATGTTTTCATACTCCCTGTCTTCACTCATTTTATTAGAATTGTTACAAACAACAGTTATAGTCGCCTTTCGTATAATACCAACATACACATGTGGGAAAACAAAAAGTATTGACAGTAGAATTATGTATCGTATTCGTCGCATCCTTCCTGTAGTAAAAATATGTATGGAAACCAGTCTTTATTTAATCAATAATAAGAAAACCACGTTACTTAAAACATAAAAATGGGTACCTCCTGGTAAGACGCCATCGAAGTGGTAGACGCTGAGCGATAGAGGCACGAAAATTATTATAAGTATTCAAACAACCGTAAATTGTCGCAGTTGTTCATTGACAAAGTTTGTAATTTTCAAAAATTAATTAAAAGAGTTTGAATTTTTCATGGTGAAGATATTTTTGGTATAGTACATATTAGGATATTATTATTTTATTACCTAGCACACTTTGACATTGATAAAGCAAATTAAGAACGTAGCTATTGGAGAATGCTATCTGCCAACTTGCACAAAGTGCTGTATGTCACATAAAATTGGCAAGTTTTACGAGAAATTAATCAAATTATTGTAATAAGAATAATCTGGAAAATATAAATATGAAGTGGGTTTAGAACTAATTAAGGTAAAACTAATAGGCTAAATAATTTAATTTAAACACGTCAAAAAATCAGTAGGCCTATCTGTTGGTATCTGGGATGTAGGATTGGAAGTGGGTAACATATAATTAGTGGTGGGCGTTTTTGTTGTTTTTGCAAAACGAAAACGAACTGTTCGTTTAAAAAAACAACTGTTTTTAAAAACAGTTGGAAAAAACAGGTTGACTTAATGAACTGTTGCTATTTACATTTAGGCCTACTGATCTTACCATTATATTGTTGAAACGTTTTGTTTTGAGCATTTCAAATAACTGTTCATTTTAGTACCTATTTTTCTTAAATGGATGGTTATGTAACTTAAACAATGGCATTAAGTCAATATTTCTCTTATTTACCAGTATCTTAAAAGGCATTTTTTGTTTTAAATTGTTTCATGAAAACTCATGGGGAATATCTGAATAAAATATTTAAAGTAACTATATTTATAACTAGTAACTAGTAATTATATAATATTTATAGTAACTGAAATAAAACTGAATATAGCATAATTCTGCGCTAAACAGAACGAGGACAGTACAATAACCGAATGCAAGTCAACGAACGTTGCAGTAAAAACAGTTTACTCGTAGTAACAGTTCAACAAATGATGCAATGAAAATGAACAGTTTACTCGTAACAGCTCAACAACGTTGCAATGAAACCGAACAGCTTACTCTTAACAGTTCAATAAAAACAGCTTACTTCAAACAGCTCAACGAAAGTTTCAATGAAAACGAACGTTATACTCCGAACAGAGAACAGTTGTCAAACCTGTTGTCAACGCCATGTTCGTTTATAAAACGGAGAACAGTTTGTCTCCATGGAAAAGAACGTTCGTTTTTTTTTCAGAAAACTGTTTTTTCAAACAGTTGTGCGTTTTTGTTCCCACTACTACGTATAATTAGATCGGCGAGCACACGGTTACATAGAAACGTGTATAAATCGTTAAGAAACTGTGTTAAGAGGGGGAAGTGTCGCATACAATGGAAGGAATAAAGGGGTGGATAGTTTTTAATTATATAGGTAGGTAAATTGGCTATTAGATGGGTACGTTCCCACGGTTGTTAGGTTAGATTAGACTAATATGAAATAAACTGAACAACATGATTGTTAACTGTAGGGGAGAGTGGGGTAGCATCGATCAGCGGGTAGTCCCGATCAGGTCGGCAACCTGATCGTACGCTGTAGCGATATCTGTTGAATGCTGAATTCTAGCCAGTTGCACAGAGAACTAATTAAAAACGACCGCTAACAATTTCCGCCATTGTACTTACAGTGAATTACAGAAGTGTGTTTTAGACAAATTTCTTTACATCTTTAAAGCAACGTAATGATATTTGCACTTAAAATTTGAATTATTTAATTGTACAGATGTATTGTTAACGTTTTCAGCATTATTTGAATTCGTTATTTACGGATTTAAACTAACTTACTGTAGTCTCAGGTTATAAAACTCAGTAGTATACGCGGTGGGGTAGCACCGATCAGGTGAGTGGGGGAATGACGATCAACTGTACTGAGTTACAACTGTACAACACCGTACTGAGTTAAGTACTATTAAATACTAATGCGTTGCCCTTATATGTTCGTGATACTTTCCGTGGCGTAGCTAGGTTCTTTTTTAGTTTTGTACTGAGTAATCAAAACTTTTTTTATTATGGCGTATCTTAATTTAAGAGTTACCCTCGGAGTCAAAGATTGTCAATATTAGAATGAGAAACTATTATAGGAAAGATTTTTAGTAGGCCTATATGGAGAAAATATACACACAAAAATTAAATTGCATTATTTCCCATATAAAATACACAGGATATAGTACATTGACTTATGAACTAAAAAAAACCTAATTTTTAAAATTTATTTTTAGACTTAAAATGTAGTAAGGACCATTTGTAGATATAAGTAACATTCTAATGTATCTTTTATCAATATATCATTTGCTTTTTTCATTGACAATTTTTTTTTTAGGTTTTTATTTTTTCCCATTTAATTTGCACACGAAATCAACTGATCATCATTACCCCGCGGGTGGGGGAATACCGATCAAAGCCCATTTTGTACTTTTTATGCAATAAGAAAAGCCCCTTTCAACTTTAACGCTTACAGTGTATAACTAATAATTTGCTCTGTTAAATCAACAATTTTTTACATTTGTTTTTAACTTTTAGCCAATTCTTCAATTTTTTATCGAATTTCTCCCTTAGGTGATCGGAGCTACCCCACTCTCCCCTACATACCATTTTTAGATTTTTCCTACAGCAGAGTTCATAGCTTTCAAAGCTGGTATTAATTGTCTGATAAGGTTCTTACAAAGTCTACCTGTTCAATGGCTCATACATATTTCTCAAAATTCTTGAAATTCTTCAAATAATTTTATTTTCTGGACATTCAAAGATGCGTTCTCTTCTCTCTCGACACTCACTTCATTTAAAATAACGTCTTGCGTAATTACATCTTCCTCGTCTGACATATTCATTACGAGTACATTTTTCGTTCTGAGTTCCGTTCTCATTCAATCTTCTAAAAACGAGATGAATATGTTTACACATATTATTATGGATTGCGTTGTCCATACATGGACACACAATTTTATGAAAACAAACATAACGGTGTATGTATTGGTAGCTGCCATTAGCCTATGTGGACTGCATAATCCGTTTTACAGTATAAAATTCACTAAATATAATTATTTCACTACGACTCGGAACACAAAACTTTTTATGGGTAAAAACGTAAAAGCTTTACCTTACAACCTGAACTGGTTTTCACTTTTAAAAAGCTTCTTCAGAGGTAGCTGAACCTCTGAAGAAGCTATTTAAAAGTGAAAACCGGTTCAGGTTGTAAGGTAAAGCTTTTACGTTTTTACCCATAACAAGTTTTGTGTTCCGAGTCGTAGTGAAATAATTATATTTAGTTAAGAAACGGACACGTCATGGACAACGAAATCCAAGAATATAAAATTCACTCTGTGCTGACGACAGAACCTGCCGCTTATCATCTGAAGCTTTTCAAACTTTAGATACATCCAACAGCAAATTAGCTTTGTGTAGTGTTCTCAACGCTTAGAGTTTTCAAACGAGTTATTCTTTTTTAATTTTAATTATTAGATCAAATAGTTGATCTCTGAGTGAGTTGAATGTGGCACAAAGAGATTTGTCTTACTTGTTAACAGCGTTCTAATGTAATCCCTCTCTCTTCCTTCGTTAAATGAATATGCTTTAGTTTATTTTTGTCAACAACGTATGTAGAAAGGTATAGATAGGGTGACCAGACATCCCGTTTTTAACGGAATTGTCCCTTTTTTGCTCTCTGTCCCGAATTCCCGGGAAAAAATTAAAGGGACCCAAAATGTCCCGATTTTTTCAAAAAGCATTAAACTTCTATGCAAAACTGTGTATATCTGCTCAAAACTTGATTTTAAAAACAATTAGAATGCTTTACATTAAGTAGTATCAACCTGCTCTGTTGGTAAAAACAACACACAACAAAACCAATACATCACACTCACATACTACAACTCTAACACACACAGAATCGCCAACACTTTCAGAAAATACAACTACAAAATAGCATACAGAACCAACAACACCATCAAAAGGTACCTCAACGGCACAAACAAAAACACTGACATATACAACAAAACAGGAGTTTATAAATTAAAATGCAATGATTGCGAAAAATTCTACATAGGCCAGACAGGAAGATCTTTTTCATCCAGATTTTATGAACACACCAAAGCAATCACCAATAATAACATACAATCCACATTTGCCACACATATCCAGACAAAAAACCGCAGTTACACCAATATAAAAAACAACCTTAACATTTTACACTTCCTACCCAAAAGTCGTAAACTTAACACCACAGAACAATTTGTTGAAATATACAAACACAACCCAACAACATACTCAATGACCAATTACAATTCAAATCAAACACACTATTTGACACAGTAATAAACAACACCTACAACAATTCAAACTCCAGCGCCAATCCCCTCCACCTCCACCCACACACATCCTGTTAACTAAAACCGTTATACTTAAAATTACCGACAGTTTGCACATTCCGTATCCAAACTCACTGACGAAGGAGCACACCAATCCGAAACGACGTATGAGTAAATACAACAAGTAAGTTCACAGTGAAAGTACCAACAGTACTAATAATTATTAAGTAGTGAACAAAGAAGTGATGAACATTCAAAATAGTACAAACATAATCTCAATCAGTACCGTAATCGTAAACCTCGGCTTATTAACGTTGTTTCATATTCCAACGCCGAGGAAATAAATACAGTTAAACTTTTTTTTTCTACGTTTCTCACTTATACGTTTTTCACACTTACTCGTTTTTTCTCTTAGGTCCCGGCAACATTTCTATACTTTCCGTGTTATTTTATTTCGGTTATACGTTTTTCGTTTATTCGTTTTTTACACTTATACGATCAAATTTTTAAGTCCCTGGAGATACGAAACTTCATTTGTACGTTTAAATATTTTTTCTTATTTACGTCGCTTATATCATAAAATGAATGTCTGAATGCAAATATTGAACAGACTGTACATTTCTAGGGAATCGTCAATTAGTGCCGATCGGCTGAGTTTGCAGTTGACGAGTACCCTTTGAGCAAGCTTTGATTCAAAGAAACGTACGGTATTTGTTCAATGCTCGTAAAGCTCCATCGCTTCGTCGACATCAGTTTGTTACTGTTTCTATTATACGTAACTTCGTAAGTGGAAAATGAGTGGAAGAGAAAGTGGGTTACTATCGCTGAGAAATTAAACATTTTGAAAGTAGTGAAGGAAAGCAGGAATAAGAAGCGAGTAGACATCGCCAAGGAGTTGGGAATTGCTCCTTCGACGTTAAATTCAACCGTGGCTAAAGCAACCGAAATTGAAGAAAGTGCTCGTGTGTTTGGTGTTTCTAGTAATAAGCGAACGTATTCAAGGCGAAAAATACGAACTCTTGGAAGACTGTCTGTTACAGTGGTTTCAGCAGCACAGGGTAGAAGGAATTCCTATCACCGGGCCAGTCCTTTACGAAAAAGCAAATGAACTGGCAGTCAGGTTCGGTGTTAAAGATTTTCATGCGTCGACCGGGTGGCTACAGGTAATTTAAGGTAAGGTATGGCATCGGCAGCAAAAGCGTGTGCAGTGAGAGTGAGAGTGTAGACGTTAATACAGTACGTGAGTGGAAAGAAAGCCGTTTGAGGAGACTAACATCTCAGTTTGATCCCAAATACGTCTTCAATGCCTATGAAACAGGCCTTTTTTTTTAATTTACTTCCTGACCGCACAATGACACTAAAAAGGACATTTGTCGTGGTGGTAAGCGGAGTAAACAACGTATAACAGTGTCGTACGCAAACAGTGACGGAAGTGAAAAACTGGTTCCCTTTACTGTCGGGAAATTTGCGAGGCCGCGGTGTTTTAAAAATGTTGCATCGCTCCCTACGAAATACGCTAACAACAATAAGTCGTGGATCACTACAAAAGTGTTTGAAGACTGGCTGAGAGGCGTCGATGCAAAAACGAGCTCAAAAGATCGAAAAATTCTTCTGATTGTGGACAGATGCACGGCACACCCTTCTGATACAGCCTACCTAAAGAACGTGAGAGTGGAATTTTCCCCGCAAAATTGCATTATCAAACTGTAACCGCTGGACCTGAGGTTAA
Source organism: Magicicada septendecula (assembly GCA_034769895.1). Classification (NCBI taxonomy): domain Eukaryota; kingdom Metazoa; phylum Arthropoda; class Insecta; order Hemiptera; family Cicadidae; genus Magicicada; species Magicicada septendecula. The sequence goes on along the minus strand of CM068376.1, from coordinate 34,413,585 downwards.
TCCGTAATTTTAAACTGTATTATCGCAAGATGCTGGTACAACATGCCATCCACTGTGTAGACGCTGGAATGAAGGATGAAATGAAAATTCACATTTTGCAGGTATGATGATTTCTTCGTGATTTTTATAACTTGTAACTAGTGAGAACAATACTGTACCATACGATTCTACGCGATGTTTTGCCGGTATTTCAAAAACGTTGCTTATAAATAATGAATAGATTGAAATGAAAAAAGTATCAGTTCGTTCAGAAAGATTAAAAGTTTTTACACTAGGGGAGGTGTATAGGATTCTTTTTTATCCCCCCATTCTTTTCTGCCTGTATTTTCTACAGTGATTTTCTGGCATTACTCTCAATCTTACAATTAATTTCTGTATTTACCAGGTATAGCCAATGCGATAAACCTCATGTAAAATTACTTATAGGCGTAGGCCTATCTAAAGAAATTACAGTATTGGTCTATTAAAATTCTATTTTTGCACAAATTTGTAATGGTTTGCTCTCTTCTAACAGGCAATGCATTACATCGCCACTGCATGGCACAAAGTATCGCAACTCACTTCCGCAACTGCTTTCACAAAGAATTAACTGAATTCGGGAATAGTGAAACCTGTAGTAATGAAGATATTTGTGATGTTCCCGTTGATGATGTGGAATGGGGCAAACTGGAAGGCCATGCGTCGTTTGACGACTATGTCAACATTGACGAAAATTTTGTTATCGCGGAAGCCATGACGATATCGGGATATTGCTGATGGCGTTCAGCAGGAAATGGACGAAGAAGACGACGACGATGATGAAGAAGCAACGCAGACCCCCGTGTGTTTTAGTGATGTAATTAATGCCCTGGAGACAATTAAACGCTTTGTAACCCGCAGTAATATATCCGAAGAAATTATGAACGCAGTTGTCAAGATTTGAGGGGACAGTTTATTCTATAGCTGCGGAACAGAAAAAACAAGGGAAGATAACGGACATTTTTGGGAAATGATTAATTATACCTGAGTGTTTTTCTTTATATATTCGTTAAGTTGTATAAATACCTATTGTATTATTCCAAATTGTAAATTATACTTATTTCTATTTAGTGCTATATCATTTAATTACACTATTTGTGTTTTATTTCACTTATACGTTTTTTCTTCGAAGTGAAAAACGTAAAAATGAAGCTTTACTGTATATCACATCGTTGAATGTCTACGTGATTCTTGGTATGCCGCGCGTGCGAGACTATTCCAGGGGCAGAATTACGCAACACTGTGGCCGATGCCCCTTCCAACGTTTACTATCATACTTATTCAGAAAGAAGAAGAAGACGAAACAGACAACGACAGGAGGCAGAAAAGCAGAAAAACAACATGATGAGAAACGCGTGTATGAAATAGAAGAGGCAGAAAAGCGGCAAAAAGAACTCTTGCTTGAATCGGAGGAATGAAAAAAAGAAGAAACGATTTCAAACAAAATATATAAAGTTGAAAACGTTATGTCAACAAAAATATCTGAAGTAGAAGACACAATTAAAAAGTTAAGAGAACAAAGTAAAAGTGAAGTCGAGCAATTAATGAAAATACAATTATGCGTTTCAGTACAAATTGATGAACGGGCTGTATCAATAGTAAAGACAGAAAAAGACACAAAATATAAGTCAATGGAGAAAGTCACATTGCCTGCAGTTGGGCAGTTTATGTCAAGGCCCCAACATTCGATGCAAGCACTCACTAGTCGATGTATTTTCGACAATCTGAAGCTGCTGCATGCGCAAATAACTGGACGGAGAAAGACAAAGCAGTTTCACTCGTTCTCGCTTTAAAATGACCTGCAGCAGAGCTACTACAGAAAGTGCAACCTGATAGCCAGAACATCTATGCCGAATTGATAAAAGCTCTAGAATTACAGTACGGTGATAAACATTTACGCGATGTGTACTGCACCCAGATAAGAGCAAGGCGTCAACATTCCGGGGAGAGCCTTTTAGAGTATCAAGTATCGACAGACTAATTAGACTGGCATATCTTGAAGCACTAGATGATTTCCGATGCAAATATTTATTGACATAGTGAACTACAAAAAGTTTTACGAATGGCAAGACACCAGAATAGTGCGGACGCCTTGATCCATGATGTACAATTTGAGGCCGCCGAGTCAGCGTCTGGTTGGGCAAATCATGAAGTGCACGCACTAAAAGATCGCGATGGCACAGGTGATAAACAGAAAGAACAAGGAACAGAGACGCAACGATTGGCACCTCAGTGTAAAGGAACAAAGGATGGAAGGCCGAAGTGTTATAGATGTGGGAAACCCGGACATTTACAACGATATTATCAGTCCAGAGTTAAACAGCAGAAAAACGAGCAGTAGTCAAAACAACAGGATGTGTGCTGAGTAACTGCAGGAACAAAGACTCTACACAATACGCAATTTCTACACTTCAGAAAATAGCGGGAGCTTTGTAGTTACCGGATTAGTTCAAGAAAGGACGACCTCGATTACAGTTGACACAGATGCCCGATCTAGGTATCTAGATTTTTCTGTGCCTCTAGTGTTTCCTGATATAGTGAAATATATCAAGCCAATCTGGTGGTCTCTGTTCAGCTACTGGAAGGCCTGTAAAATTGTTTGGGAAAGTGGAGAGACTCCTACGCCTCGGTCGGCTTGTGTTTGATCAAGTACTTGTTACAGACAGTGTGGATGAAGCAATTCTTGGTGTAAACATTAAAAAGCGTTTGGTTTTGTAGTCAACTCTGAAAACAATGTCTTGGGAATTTGGCATGAAGAAATAATGATTTCCACAATTAATACTTCAGAAATATCAATGGACGCGATCAATCAAGTGTCCATAACTATCCCTCCAAATTCCGACAAAATCATCATGGTTAGAACCGAGGTAGATACAGGGTGGCGCAGGGAAACGGGAAAATTTGAAATAATTAGAAAAAATGAAGGAAAGTTACAAAACTTTATTTGAGGTTCAAAATATGTTCTACAAGGCTGGAAATTACATTAGGCATCACTTTTTAAAAATTACATCAGTTAAATGCTGCCCATTTTGCCGTACACATTCAGTAAGTCGTTTCTGTAGGTTTTGCATAGCGCGGCGCAATGTGTCACCTGGGATTCCTCTTCAATCTGTGTCTTGAGCTGAGCAAGGGTCCTTGGTCTAGTCTGGTACACGATGCTCTTCAGATGTCCCCATAAAAAGAAGTCACAGACTGAAAGGTCTGGTGATCGGGGCGGCCAAGCGATGTTAGCGTTCCTTGAAATTATGCGATCCCCAAACAATCGTTTCGCTGCTGCCATAGACTGTCTGGCAGTGTGTGAGGTGGCTCCATCCTGTTGAAACCAGGTGTGCTGAATGTCAAGATTTGGAAAAGTATGGAGTCTTGGAGCCAAACATGTCTCTAGCATGTTGACATAACGTTCAGACGTCACAGTGACAGCAGTGCCTCGTTCATCTTCAAAAAAGTAAGGCCCTACCACCCCATGACACGACACTGCACACCATACGGTAGCTTTGGTATTGTGTAATGGACGCTGGTGAAGCTGAGCAGGGTTTCCTTGAGCCCAGTAACGGAAGTTCTGCTTATTCACCTATCCACTTAAGTGAAAATGGACTTCATCGGATATCCAAATATTTTGAATGAAGTTAGCATCCTCATTGATTTTAGCCAACAATTGTTCACAAATTTGCAGGCGCAATACACAATCATTAGGATTCAGTTGTTCCACAATCTGAAGTTTGTACTGATGAAATTGAAGTTCATGGAATATTCTTTGAACGCTCCGACGTCCGAGCTGCAATGACGAGGCGATTTTTCGCACCGAACGACGAGGACTCGTAAGATGGCAGCTCGTACGGCATCAATGTTTTCTGGGGTACGTACAGACCGTACGCCCCCACTAGGCTTTTTCTTCAAAGCTGAACCAGTCTCTTCAAAATTACGAACCCACGTTTCGATTGCGTGTAACGAAGGAACTTGAACGCGGGGCGGGATCTGATAGTGGCGCCGAAACTCTCGTTGTGCAGCTGTCAAACTGTCACCATGTCGGTAAAACGCCCTTACGGCGACCGCACGCTCTGCACCGCTCCACTGCTCCATGGTAACTAAATGTCCGTTACTGCTAGACAGACAGTTTCACTTCTGCTACATCTACAGGGCTGCCAACATCAACTTCAAATTTTCCCGTTTCCCTACGCCACCCTGTATTAGAGGAGACCAACGCTCTGTATTCGAACCCCAGGTAGTCAGCATACCAGGCATACTAATTGCCAGAAGTTTAGTGAAACCAGACGAAACTGGAAATGTCCTATTAGAGTAGCGAATATTTAGGACTAGGCTGTAACTCTTCAAAATAATACACACCTAGGTAAAATTTCTCCTGTGGCCTGCGTAGAGGGCATGACACAACAAAAAACCTATACTTCAAACATTTCTAAAAAATTTCTAGAGGACCTTGAGGAATAGTTCATCAGATCTTCTGACGATCTTATAAGTGGTAGGGTAAAAGGACTCTACACGACAGTTTTTACACGAATTTAAAGATGCTTCTGCAGTTCAGGGTCAGTAATTGTGAATAAGCTCTCTCGTACATCACATCAATACAGGGGATACAGCACCGATATGCTAACCTCATTGAAGACCTCTATTAGCTAAACAGGAACAAATGTCTCGGTTAGCATAGGACATGTTGACAGAGAGGATAATCGTCAAGTGTTTGGTCTTCTAGGGTAGTGTTGGTAGCGAAGAAGGACCGTCGGTTACGTTTTTGCGTAGACTACAGGAAGCGGAACGATGTTACATAGAAAGATTGCTATCCACTACCTCGCGTCAATGATACACTCGACACGCTATCTTGAGCTAAGTGGTTTTCCACACTGGACCTAAAGAGCGCATATTGAAAAGTAAATCTTCATCAAGAAGACTGGAAAAGGCAAATTTCCCGTCCCCCAATGGATAGTGTAAAATCATGTTATTTGGACTATGTAATGCACCCGCAACATTTGAAAGACTGAGATCTGATGCTCCGAGGCCTGACATGGAAACGCTGTCTTGTTTATTTATAATAGTTAGCGGAAAGACTTTTAAAGACAATTTGTGAAACCTTAAGGAGGTTCTAGCTAGAATTCATGTGTCCAACCGAAGCTGAGCCCGAAGAAGTGTTCTCTATTCCAGAAGGAAGTACAGTATTTGTGTCATTTGGTGTCAGCAGCTGCTGTTATTATGGATCCCAATAAAGTAGACACTGTAAGAAACTAGACATTTCTGAAGATTGAGACGATGTCTAGAGTGTCCTGGATTTATGTTAATATGACAGACGTTTTGTAAAAGTCTTTGCTACTACACCTATTTATAAACCATAACATGAGCTAACATTGCAGTGGTCACGAGTGTGATCAAGCATTCGTGACTTCAAAAATTGGATTATGTTCGCAGCCAATTGTTGCTTTCCCAGCTTCCAAAGGGAAGTACATTGTAGACACAGATGCAAGCAATACTGATCTAGGAGCAGTTTTTTCTCAAGTGCAAAATGGTGAAAGACGACTAATAGCACATCACAGCATGAAACTTTTGAAAGACGACAGAAATTATTGTGTTACAAGGAGAGTTTCTGGCTGGCCCGGGCATGGCTCTTGAAGTTTGAAAATCCAAAAGGGTAGTTGGCAAGGTGGCTTGGACATTTTCAAGAGTGCAATTTTAAGATACAACATCGTCAGGGGCGCCTGCATGATAATGCAGATGGCTTATCCCGGGGACCGTGGTTGCCGACATTGCCACCGAAAGGAAGAACGGAACGCAAATGGACAAATTCAATCCATCACTATAGATTTCTTGAGATTTCTTGAAAGACAGTTGGGCGACACTAGATTTTTGATAAGAACAGATGGCTGAAGAAAACACTGCACCGATCTTGATGGCAAAAGAGGACGATCGACGCCTCGATTGGCAAGATATCTGCGATGGTTCCGAAGTGCTGAAAAGCTACTGGGCGCAATAAGAATCTCTGACCTTGGAGAACAGACTACTAAAAATGTCTTGGGAAAGTGCAGATGGACCGTTTTTACGGGGCAGGACGTGTCCCGTTTTTTCAAACTTCGAATCTGGTCACCCTAATATAATATATTTACAATGCCATTTTCGGCTTTTTAACTTTGATCATTGCTGGTAAAAAGAAGTTGTTTTACAGGATTCCATAATTTTAATGTACCTTTAGTTAAGACATTTTTTTTTGTAGAAACCACATCTGTGCAATCTATGGTGAAAAAAAGACACATTTGAGGATGTGTATTTCTTAACAAAATAAGCTCTTGATTTTCTCAATAACTCATTTCCATGCATTGCATTCGTTTGTAGAATCAAAGTTATGTTGTTCCAGCTTCATATAAATGTTCTCAATATTCATGTTTGTAATGTTTTCTTTATTTTGTCTGCGCGTTGTTAATTTACAAATAGGGTACTTTCATTAAATTACAAATGAGGGTGTTTTCAGTTTTCTGATACTTTCTTTCATAATAACCAAGCTCAAATTTATATAATCAGTGCGCATACTACACTTAATCATTTATACTGAGGGTTCTTTGTTGCTTTCATGTTATCTTAAAATGTCGCTTCCCTAGCAGAGTAGCCGTTGGTCTGCAGTGCACGCTCCAAATGGCCCAACTCGGCAGTCTGGCCGAGAATAGCAGATCGGTGAGAAGATCTGATGTGCCGGACCTGTCGGTGTCCCAGGAGTTTGTCAGCAGTCTTGCCGTACATCAAGGCACGAACCGATTGCATAGGCAGACTGTTGTCGACGTATGTTGTCCGCGTAATTAACAAGCTGGAAGTTAACAAAAGTGCCTACATGATTATTAGCACGCGCAGCACAGGAAGCTGTTCCAAAAAGCGGCAGAATCACGTAACGCTCTAGGTCATTCAAGATGCCTCTCCAGAGGTCACTCATTTCTTCTACCAGTATAGCGGCCTCCTATGGAACTACAATGTGAGGCAGCAGAGATATAAATACTGGATTTCAAAGCGGCCAAGTTCAGTTTAGATCTGGTAATATTAGAGTGAGGTTCAGAGTTATTGTGGCATTCTAGTGGGAAGTAATGATTTTCTTAATTAGGGAAAAGAGTAATAATGTGACATTTATTGTTGTTTGTTGATAAATGTAACTTGAATTAGTGTGTAAGGGTGCTTTTATTGAATTCTAACTGTTGTTTGAGTTTAATAAAATTTTTTAATTACCGACTTCATTGGTGTCAGTTCATCTGTTTCCACTGTACAACACGATGATCCATGGCACCATCATAACAGTGTTTCAGAAGTGGGATAAGTCCATTAGTAGTGGAAACAGAGAACACTTTGTTGAGTAGTGCATGTAGAGACTGAATAAAGACAAATGACACCAATCAGACGGTAAGACCTTTCCAAGCTTTTCTCTACTTCAGATAGACGAACGACATTGACAAGAAGCACAAACATGACAAGATGAAAGCATAAGCAAGAAGAATTGAAATAGCAGATAGTCAGTAAAAAGTAGGATTTAGTTGTGAAACAGATGACGTCAAGGCATTGATAGAAGAGCAGAAACACTTCAAAATTCGGTCAATTACGAAGTAAGCAGATCAAAAAGTTTATAGAATATCTGAAACAGGAAATAATGTGTTAACTATAAAACAAGTGCCAAAGATTCAATTATAAATTCACAAAATAATTTAAATGGAAGTGGAAAAATTTATGAAAGAAAATTTTACAAAGCAAGACCATTAACTGTTGTATGGCAAGATTACACAAAGAATCCCAACGTTTAGTGGAAAACTCTCTGGGGACCTTATTTTCACCAATTTGAAGCTGCTACTCACTTAAAAAAGATGTACTGCAGTACTATAGAAGAAAGTGCCATCTGCCACCCAGACCACATATGACAAATTAACAAACACTCTGGAATTACGGTACAGTGACCAGCATCTGTGTAATGCTCAATAATACCAATAATTGTAATACCAATGAAATCATTAAATACCGGCTTTAATTATCTCAATTAACAATTCGTAACCAACTTGTACAATAATTCCAGTTATATTTGTCCACACACAATAACAATTACAACTAATAGAGTTCAATACAATTATTAACACAGTAACACTTAACTTTTACAAACACTTGATCCGTGTAAAGGAAATCGCTCATGCAAATGAACTGACAAGCCGACTGCTGTGACTTTATATAGGTAGCGCAGAGCTGCAGTATAACTTTTCCTCTTTACTGGAAGTATAACTGCAGCATAACTTTTCCTCTTTACTTAATGCGTACCTCAAGTGTTCTTGAATACACTAGAACCTACTTGAGAGCGGCCTTGTCTGGGGTACACCTACCGCACTAGCTGGCGGGAAGAGTGGAGAATATTCTCAGCTGTTCTACATGGTTCGATACCATTCTCGTTACACCATTAAGGGTCTTCTTACAGTAGTTAAGACAATTCTCCTCTAACTAAATATCCCAGATTTTTACAGCCTGTCACTTGAGCACTTGCCTCATTTAATATATCACTCCTTCCAGTCCTGTTCATTTTGTGTACAATCATCAATTTTGTGTACAATCATTCTTTTTGTCTTCAATACATTGTTTTAATTCCAAACGCCTGGCAGGTTCTTTTAAAATCACTCATAATTCCATTCAATGTCCTTTCGTCCTTATAAAGCAATAGCAAATTGTTGTGAAACGCACGTTATAAAATCAGTATGACATGTGCAAGAAAGCGTTCAATCATTCTATTCATTTGCATTGTCACAAACTGGTCCATACAGGTGTCAGATCTGCTGTGATTAAGTTTACCTCATGACATGTGACTGCTTTGGTAGTGGCTGCCTGTATTACATTCAGATCAGCAGTATAATTTGACACTGATGTGAACCAGTTTGTGACAGTGCAAAAAATGACTACCGTGACTTTTAGTGTACACGGCACACTCATATCTTGGTGTATCACTGCCACTATCACTTGGTAGTGGCTGCCTGTATTACATTCAGATCAGCAGTATAATTTGACACTGATGTGAACCAGTTTGTGACAGTGCAAAAAATGACTACCATGACTTTTAGTGTACACGGCACACTCATATCTTGGTGTATCACTGCCACTATCACTTGGTAGTGGCTGCCTGTATTACATTCAGATCAGCAGTATAATTTGACACTGATGTGAACCAGTTTGTGACAGTGCAAAAAATGACTACCGTGACTTTTAGTGTACACGGCACAGTCATATCTTGGTGTGTCACTATTGGTAAACTTGTGGTCAGTTAACACATGACTCATTAAGTAAACTTATGACCAAAGGTGAGCTGAACAAACATGTTCATAGAGTATCTGGAACAGGAAAATATGTGTCAACTATGAAACAAATGTCAAGTGCTGATGATTCTATTACAAATTGACTAAAACAAATTAAATGGATATTAGACAATTAATAAAAGGGATATCTGAGAAGGGAAAAAATAAAATGTAGTAGGGCAATTTAACAGACACCCTAATTTTTAATGGAATCACTCACTGGGCTACTTATTTTTACTCATTCAAAACTCCCACTTGCTTAAAAACGATGATCTGCGGAACTATGGAAGAAAGTGCAATCTGCCAGCCAGAACACAAACGCCGAATTAATGAACGCTCTGGAATTGTGTACAGTGACCAGTATCTGTGTAATGCTCAACTCAAAGCATGGTGATATCGTTCCACGGAAAGCCTCCACGAGTTTGAAACAAATGTTAACCTATTGACAAGATTGGCTTATCCCGAAGCATTGGAGGACTTTCAGATGTGGATTGCTCACATGTGTTTCTTGACAGTATCAGTCATGATGGATTACAAGTGTTAAGTACGGTACTAACCAGAGTGGCTTAGACACTCATGGAAAAAATGTTTAGAAGTATTCCAGCAGTCCGAAGTAATTGTTTCTACAAATGAGGTTTTCTTTTCACAACAATTGCAAGTTATGACATATTAAATATGTCCCAGTTATTTGAATAACTGAATAAGTGGATCAAACATTTTATTGAAACAAGTTCTCAGATTTTGGAGCGCAGTACTGTAGTTTATTTCTCTGATGACTGAACTAGTCACTAATTCAGTCAAATTCAGAAATTCATTTTGTTTTAATTGTCTCCAAGTCACGTTACTAATATTTAGAATTAATATTAGGCAATTACCTGTATTAACTAAGTGCAACAGTTGGTAGTTGGCAGCGAAACGATGCGCATCGGACTGTGCCGTGACTGTGTCGGTGTTTAATTATGTGTGGTGTTTTTGTGTTTGTGTATTTTAAATAGTTGACGACCCCTTTTGGGTGAATTTGATGTTTTTATAGTTTTTTAAACCTGATGATGAGAATTTATTCTCGAAACGCGTTGTTTTAAGGAAAAAACTAAAGAAGTCACAAGACGGAAGTTAATACAGGTAATTGCCTAATATTAATTCTAAAAATTCAGAAATGCAGGAAATATCTCAAAACTGCCTCCTACTCTGCAACAGTTGTATTGTTTTTGTATTTCAATCTTTTGTATTGTATTCTGTGTATCTGTATTAACACCCTATTATCTTTTGTTATGGCTGGATAATTTCATGTGAATACTAATACCAATATCAACACAATTTTCTTTATTCATTTCAGGCTGTTTAATGACAGAAAATATTCTGTCAGATGGACAACTCTCAATAACAATCACAGATTGTGTTACAACTGATGTACATAAAATCGTGAAGTAAATTGTATGCTTTTCTCTATGAAAAATTAATGTGTGTTGTGTAAAGGCTAGAAACTTCTTAAAAGATAGAAGCAATTCCCCAGCCAATTGAAAAAGTTGATGTCTCAGTCCTATTTGTAGTACCGTGGATGAAAAGCAGTATACAAAAATGTTGAATGTGTCCGAAAAATTAGTGGCAACACTTTCTTGATAGTTTAACAGATATACATAAAGCACCTTAATTATAAAATATTTAAATAAATAATCCACATTTAATACAAATATGATAAACTTATATTGCATGTTGATGTAATTACAAAAAATGGTAAAATCAAGATTAAACATGGGCATATTTACGGGAGAATGTAGGATAGGGATTAAAAAAGTTACGTGTACATGACAGTCGTACGAAGGGAAGTACATCTTAGACACAGGTGCAAGGAATACTGATCTAGGAGCAGTTTTGTCTCACGTGAAAAATGGTGAAAGACAAGTAATAGCGTATCACAGCATGAGACTTTTGAAAGACGACAGAAATTATTGTGTTACAAGGAGAGTTTCTGGCTGGTCCGGGCTTGCATAGCTCTTGAAGTTTGAAAGGGTAGTTGGCAAGGTGGCTTGGACATTTCCAAGAGTGCAATTTTAAGATACAACATCGTCAGGGGCGCCTGCATGATAATGCAGATAGCTTATCCTATCCCGGAGACCGTGGTTGCCGACATTGCCACTGAAAGGAAGAACGGAACGCAAATGGACAAATTCAAGCCATCACTATAGATTTCTTGAAATAGTTGGGCGACACTAGATTTTCGATAAGAACAGATGGCTGAAGAAGACACTGCACCGATCTTGATGGCAAGAGGGGACGATCGACGCCTCGATTGGCAAGATATCTGCGATGGTTCCGAAGTGCTGACAAGCTACTGGGCACAATGGGAATCTCTGACCTTGGAGAACAGATTACTAAAAATGTCTTGGGAAAGTGCCGATGGATCATCATAACTATATGTTGTATTTTTTTATTAATGACAGAAGTGAGAGCTGTGCATTTTAATAGTAACAATAGGTCTACCTAAAGAAAGTGTTATTTAAACGATAAACTGAAAAGGACTTCATTTTTAATAGAACAAAATCATTTAATATTTTTAGCAACAATTACTTTATTACATAGTGTTGTTTGTTAATTTCAACTTCAATAAGAAACTGGTTTCTTGCAGTTGGTGTTATAGCATTTGAAAAGGGTGCGGAAGTATAGTGGTGATGATGGCAGTGAGAGGTGGCACGACGTGTCCTGTTTTTACAAACTTCGAATCTGGTCACCCTAATACAATATATTTACAGTGCCATTTTCGGCTTTTTAACTTTGATCATTGCTGGGAAAAAGGAGATGGATGATTTTACAGGAGCCCATAAATTTAATGTACCATAGTTAAGAATGATGTGTTTTTTTTTTTTTTTGTAGAAACCACATCTGTGGAATCTATGGTGAAAAAAAGACACGTTTGAGGATGTGTATTTCTTAACAAAATAAGCTCTTGATTTTCTCAATAACTCATTTCCATGCATTGCATTCGTTTTTAAAATCAAAGTTATGTTGTTCCAGCTTCATATAAATGGAATGTACATTCTTAATATTCATGTTTGTAATGTTTTCTTTATTTTGTCTGCGAGTTTGTAACGGCCACTCAGGCCTTTATGTAAAATTTAAAACTAGACGCTTGGCCTAGATGGAACGAAAATGTGCTGGAGCCCAGAGTGACAGGACTTGCAATAAAACACTCATTTAACAGTAACAACTTTTATTAGTGTTTCCTCATTTCATCATCATAACATGTTTTGCTACAGTGTTCAAACTTTTGAATTCTTGCGTTTTTCATAGCAGTTCTTAGTTTTCATTTTATCGACAAATTTATATATATACAATTTGTATTAATAACAATTACCAATACTATTAACAATAAAAATTAATCAAACAGTATAACAAGTGGTTCCTTTTTAACACAGTTAATAATATAAGTCACAAATATACATCCATAGGACATGTTCTAATAAAATTTTAATCATTATAAATATGAAAATACTGTTTATATGTATGCTTTCTTTTTATGCTCTGAAAACCGGTGGATTTGTTGTTGTTGAGATTTAGTAAATGGAATCCTCCCACCTGTACTGTTGAAGAATTAATGATACCAGGTAGAGCCTGTGATGATGAGTGTGGTAATGGTACTGGTGAGTTCCGAACATCCTGCTCGTCTCCATCTGGGCAGCTGTCCTTTTGGTGTTCTGGAGTATTTCTGGGTTTGACGGCGTTGGGAAGCTTCCTAGTGCACAGCTCTGCAGATGGTGACGGGTGTTGGTGTCACCATCTCCGCATTTCCCTCTCTCCCGTCTGTACGGGAACCCTGAGACACTTTAGAAATTTACGAACTCATAGTAAGTTGAACAAGTAGTTTGCCAAGCCGTCAGACCACGAAACGCCAAGTCGGAAGGCTGAAGACAAAATGAGGAAGAACTGCTTGTTCTGCTAACCCACCAAGGTACAGAAATTCGACTTGCTTAGAATTGTTTAACCTAACTTCCGCCAGCAAGGCATCAGCTGTTACGGTTGGCTGGCTAACTCAATCACGTCGATGTGGGGCAGAGACACAGCCTTACTAATTGCGTAGCTGTCTCGTCCAGAGGCCACGCGCTTTGGCGGCGCCAACCGTATAAATCACGCCGGGAAAGTTCAAACCCCGACACACCCTCACCCCAAAAGAGCAACATGGTTGCCCCAAAATTAATTCAATCCACAGCCTCCTGGTTACCTTACCACGACGACCACAGTCCTCTTGGCTGCTTTGGGAGTCTCAGAAAAATAGATCGCTCTCAGGAAGACAAAGTCTCAGAGGAACCTAAACAAGAAGAAGGAAGAATTGGACTGTGTGAATGCCTGTATACCTGGGTGTGTATGTGTGTAAGTGTGCGGTGACTGCATGCTGACTTGATCAGGGTCAGCATACAGAGACGAGAGACAGAAGAAGAAGAAGAAAGGCATGAAATCATGGCCACTAGAGCTCTGATCTCCTGAGGCCTCCCAAACTCACAAACTGAGAATCCAAGAGCCAAATCAACACTTTAAATAAGACAACTTTTTTACCACCAGTCACATACTTATGCCCTATGGGAAAACTTCAACTTAGATATGTGACTGGTCTATCTCACTGTTGGGATCTCCCAACTTCACCGTCACTGGTGACACAAACCTCAGAATGCGGTATGGACCGGACCAACGGTAACACAACTTGGCGGCTGTTTTGTCCACGGCTGAGCTGATAGGGTGGCTTTGGCAGTAGACTAAATCCCCAACCTTAAAGGGATTAGGAGTTTGCCCCTGATTGTATCGAGCACGGACACGCTCGTGCGCACGAAGCAAATTCTTACGGGCCTCTTTCCACCTGTCTGCTGTCCTAATGTCAGAAGTATTAGGCAGAAGATCTTCAATTTTCCACAAGTTGGCCAATGGTGTGACAGTACAAAATGGGTATAATTATTTTATATGGTGTAATAATACGATCTATGTAAAACTGAATAAAATATGACTTTCGAAATTGGGATGGTATGAATCAGCCAGTGTGACGTAGGCGTTACTGTCACAGAATAAATAAACCTAACCATATATGGGCACGAATTTTTAGCGATCCGATTGACGTCATGAGAATATCACAAAATGAACACGTGTTTTATAATACGGAACGCAATTTGGGCGTTTACAAAAGTCTAGCACATTCGATGAACAACAGATGAGACGGGGAGCGGAGAGCGAGGGGTACCACGTGACCAGCTCATATAGTGTAAACTCCGAGATCGCCATTAGCCAGTCTATGAACAACAGCCAAACGTCGTACTGGGTGTTTAACCCCAGACCACGGACAAAGCCGATTTAGGCCTTTAAAAAAGTGAAAATGCATATAAAACAGTGCTAAATACATTTCTTTGAGTATATAAGTTAATCACCAAAATTAATTAAGAGTTTAGTGAGTGTTGAAACAAAAGTGTACTACAAGAACAATGACGCCACATGTGGAATAACGTATCCAGATAAGTACTTTCGAAATTAAGTCGACCAGACAGCTATCAACAACTATGTATCCAGCATTAAACACGATCAGGCCTCTCGTAAACTTTACCATGCACCGAGTTACGGTGTATGCAAAAAACTTGCGGCGAAAATAAAAAGCAGTGTGAAAATAGAGAATAATCACGGTATAAAGAATAACGTTGAATTTGTTAATAAAATGAAAAGCATTACAATACAACCCAACTACAAAATAGCCTCTTTTGACATTGTTGACTTATACACAAATGTCCCTGTACAGGAAACACTTGCTGTCCTTAAAGCAAATCTTATTAATACCAGAATATGTAACTAGGAAGAAACTAACGAAATAATCGGGCTATTAGAAATTATATTAAGCCAGAATTACTTTACATTCAATAATAATTATTATATCCAAAAAACAGGTCTAGCCATGGGGTCACCCTTATCTAGCCTACTGGCGGATATATACCTAAATCACTATGAGAACACATATCAAAAATAAGTTCTCCAACAGATTAGTGTCGTATACGCGCTACGTTGATGACACTTTTATAATTTTTAACGGTACATTGCGGCAGATAGAAAACATGAAAAAATACATGAATAGCGTTAATAAGAACATACAGTTCACCCTTGAAACGGAGAAAAACAACAAACTTAACTTTTTCGACTTGACAGTCACAAGACTAAATAGCAACTTCCGATACCAGATATACCGGAAGCCAACTACCACAGATATCACAATAAACGCTGAGTCGCATCACCCTTTCTCCCAAAAAATGGCGACATATAACAGTTTCGTCCATAGACTACTGTCCATACCAATGGAAAAGGAAGACTTTCACGAAGAACTTAACACATTTAAATATATAGCTAGGGCCAACGGTTACGGTAGCTCAATTGTACACAATCTAATTAGAAAACATCGAAAGAAGGAAAGTAACAAAGAAATACGTGAAGGTAGTGAACATGAGACTAGGTACATAACATCGTACTATGGTAACACCCTACAAAAAATTTTATACAGCGCGTTGAGAGACGTAAACATTAGGATGGGTTCCGGACCAGTAACAACGTTGGTAAGATACTTCGACAAAACCCCCCAAAAGCAGTTGAAGATAGGACAGGTGTTTATAAGGTTGTGTGGAGCGACTGTTGTTGTTTCTACATTGAACAAACGGGTAGAGCGTTTAAAACACGCTTTGAAGAACACCTGCCCAAAAAAGATCCTAGCAGAATAACATTAAATTATGCACGTCATCTGGTTGACAATAATCATAGTTGTACGGACTTTGCAAGTAATTTTCAACCCCTACACATATGCAAGAAAGGGAGATACATGAGTGCTGGCGAGGAGTTTGAAATATATAAGGCATTTAAGGACACAAACACAAACGAAATCCTCCTAAATGAACAGTTACAGTTTCAGTAAAATTCGCTATACGATACGGCTATACGAATACAAAGTCCACAGTGCGCGGCGAGCAATAACATAGGCTCAGCAGTCGACCGTTGTAGTCCGGGATGCGCATCTCGGCTTTGTGCGTGCTCCAAAGTTTAAACATTTTAGTGTTGAATATGTGTAAATTATGTTATAAGTTTTTATGTTTTGATATTTTAATTAAATGACGACCTCTACTGAGTGACAATACCTGAGGATGGGACATATGTCCCGAAACGCGTAGTAGTAACGAAAATAGAAAAGCCACCAGACGGACAAACAAAATAAGGTAAATACTTTATTCAGTCAATATATAAATAAGTGGCTTGGACACCGGTAAACATGAATATTAAACAGTAAATTCAGATCGTAATGAGATCTCAAATCTAAGAGGGGTTTTCAGAGAGTGAGTGAGAGCGTGAAAGCGAAGTACTGGTTCGCCTTGAAAGATTTAAATAAAGTAATCTTGTGCAAATAATGATTATATATGTTCAATGTTGGGTGACTTACTAATCACGATATATATATTATAACGATTCATATTAGCGTCCTAACTGAGCGTTATATGAAGTGTCTGAAGGAGGGAGTAGAGCAGCGTAAGCAGGAGAGAGAGCGTACAATCGCAGCCATCTCACTCTAACCTCGCCACAGCGACATCAGATACAGGTACAAACATGAAATTTTACTCAATACAAATTATCAGTTCAACCTGTGATAACTTCAAAACTAGTAAATATACGGCAATTCTGAAAACAGCATTGTATTCAGCAAGTGAAGCATTATAAGTAACCGCAATCTCAGTTAATATAATTAACAATTGAAGAAGTTATACGGAAGACGTACGCCAAAAGGAATAACGAGAGAATTATGCTACGTAGGAATTAGGTGTTTTCACACACACACAGATAAAGACCTAAGCAACAATATTCTGTGGTCAGATCTTTGAAAACACGTTTGCAAATACCTGTAATCAATCGATTTGCAAACACAGGAAGTACGATTTTAACTAGAAATTCTCTGCAGTTTGAAACCTGTCACGGGGTGTTTTGTCGACCTGTTCGAGATTGTCAAAACTGGAAAAACGCATGATTTATTTGAACAGCCAATCAGCATCCCGTATTTAAAACTGACGCCAACTCAAAGCGAGGGGTAGCATCACTCTTCGATCGGATCTTCAATGCGCTAATCGTGTATAATTTACGTACAGAAATTTTTAAATCACACAAAAGCGTAATTATGTATCGAATTCGAGAAGTAGTCCTCAGTGTAGATGAATTAATACCGTTCAACAACTCTCGCTGCGTAAAACAACTTTAATTAATTAATTTATTTATTAATTAACCATCAGCCGTGAAGGACCTGTGCGACAGAAGGCTACAGCATCTGTAATTGCCAGGGCATCTTCTACAGCATTGATCAACATCAATTCTTCTGTGCAAAACCATCAAAAGGAGGACCTCTCCTGATTCCTATCTTCGATCAACGCATCAAATAGTAAGAAATAGATTCATTGATCAATGAAGTAAGCACTAAACAAATAATAAAAGCAATAAACAATAATTAAAAGGCACTAAGCATTTCACACTTTGTATTTTAATTATAAGATTAGCTCTAACATAGTATAGGAGTGTTGAATGGAAAGTGGGGTGTAGTATTGGACGTGCAAATTATTGCAGACCTGTTCTTTAGCACTGGTTTGGGAGATAGCAATCTCTTAATTAAACCAGATAAGAGCCATAGGTCGTTTGAACGTCTTAATCGTTACTTTTCACACTCACTCAGTAATAATAAGTGTTAGGGTAGAAATAAGTCCTACCATTAGCCTAATCAAGTTTAACAATAATTGATTAAAACGTTAATTAAAATAATCAAACAAATATTAAAGTGTTATTTGTAACGATTCCCCTTGAAAACTACAATCACTGAACGAATCCTGAGAAAGAGTGTCTCCATGTGCTGAGCTAAGCTGAAACCGTGTCATTTGTATCTGGGATTTGTTCTGGCGCCCAGGTAAAGTAATATCACGGGTAAGTAACATTTTTATTTAACATACAAATATTAGATAATTTTGGTAGATGAAATAAGGCGTCGTATAGATTTGTCGCCGCAACTAAAGGGCCCGATTAAAGCACCAAATTTATAGATAGAAATAAGTTATATATAAATTTGGCGCGGCCAATTAAGAAGCTTCATTAAACACAAAAGAAAGTTCTATAATTTGGCGTTGCTTTTACCCAAGTGATTAGTTAAATTGTAATATTAATAAATTTGAAACGAAGTGGAATTCAAGGTTACAGATAACTGTTAAATAATTGTTAAATTAATTTGTAAAAAATAAAATTAAAAAATGGCTAAATCATCAGCAGTAGATATGGCAGCAATTTAGCAAATGTTTAAGCAGTTGACCACTAAAATGGATGAAAATAAGAATCAGTTGTCTACTGAAATAAAAGATACTAATAATAAAATCGAAATTACTAAAGTACGAAGGTAATCGAAATTAGTAAAATTGAAAGTACGAATAGTCAATTAAATAGTAAAATTGAAAAAATAGATAATAAAATTGATGAAAATAATAAAAGTTAGAAGAAAGTAATCAAAAATTAATAACTGATGTTAATAATAAAATAGAGCAAACTAATAAATACTTATCTAGTGAAATGAAACAAATAAACGAAAATTTATCTAGCCAAATAGAACAAAGTAGTAAAGAAGCTACATTTAAAATAGATGAAGAAATAGCAAATTTAGCTACTAATTTAGCTTGTAAAATAGATGAAAGTCATAGTAGGTTTGATAAACATACCGAAGAGGTTAAAACTACGTTAGAAGAGTTTAGGAAACAAGTAAAAACTAATTTTCGCCGTCAATACGAAAAATTAAATAAGTTTAGAAACGAATTTCATGAAAGGTTAGAACAAAAAGTAACCCTCATTAATCAACAATTCAGTGAAGTAACAGCTGAATTAAAAACACAATCGCTTCTAAATAAAGAAGAAATACAGAATACTAGGGAAGAGTGTACCCAACTGGGAGAGAATATTAAAGAAGTTAAGAAACAGGTAGAGAGTAAGGCTAACAGTGACGAAGTACATCAAAAGGTGGAACAACAGTGGAAGGTAATGCGGGAAGATCTGACTAAAGCAATGAAGTCACACCCAACCAAAATAGTAAGGTGTGGCGGCTATAAGGAAGAACCGGAAAACCTTGCAATTTCAGGAAACCCACATGAGAATCCTGTGGAATTCCTAAAGCTGTTTGAAGCTTATGTAGCTCGTGTAAATCCACTGATGGACGACGAGGACAAGAAGGACATGTTAGGCCGATTTCTCAAGAATTGGGCAGGTACGTGGTGGAAAGTCATCTCGGACAGAGTCCAAACCTACTCAGACTTCAGAGAAAAATTTCTTGCTCAGTACTGGAACGTTCAGATACAAAGAAGGGTACGCGATCATCTAGAATTTGGTAAATACCACCAATATTTATACCGATATTTATTGGTAAATATCGTCAATAAATATGACAACTACCAATTATGTGCTTAAGGTAATGGCGCAAGTTAAGCATCTAACACCACCAATAGAAGAGAGAGACCTAGTATATAAGCTAGCGCGTCATTTCTCAGAACGCACTAGGGTAGCAACCACTACTAGAGGAGTGGATACTCTAGAAAAGTTCATAATGGTTGTAGATGAGTGTCAAGATTTAGAGAGGGACCTACAGCGTGTAAGTAATCAGCTGAGTAACTACTCTAGAGGCGATCATCAAGAACCAACTTTCTACTCAACTAAGAGGAGAGACAATGAACGCCCGAAAGAAAAAAGGTTTACCCCATATCCGGGTAATAAACCACAAAACCGACCGGAATTGGAGGAGAAGGGTAGAAGTAGGAGTGTAGAAAACAAACCAAATAAAGGGTATAAAGTGTGTAAAACAACTATAACCTCTACCGAGCAGCAACCGTCGACTAGTAAAATGAGTACGAGAAACGGGAAACCACTGCAGGTAGAAAAGAAACAAAACTAAACCTACCATTACCTACAGTGAAACAACCAAAGAAAACAGGTAAAAAGAACGTAACTAATAATATAAAACAAATGAGCGATAAGGAGTTCTTGTTAAAAGAAGAGCAAGAAGTGGGTAGAAACCATTATCCTGAATGTCCGGAAATAATTTGTAAGATCAGTAATCTACTAGTAAGAGCGCTTATAGACACTGGCAGTGAAGTTACCTGTGTTAGCTCAAAGTTTGTAGATAATTGTCAGTTGCGAAATTGTCCCAGACTACCCGTAAAACATTGTAATGTACAGGGAGCCACTGGAGCCAAAATGCAAAAGATAACTGAACAAATATATTTACCTGTCAATTTAAATGGTAACCAAACCCAAATTGTAGCTCTAATAGTCCCGAAACTCGTTCATGATTGTATTATGGAGGTAGATACGTTACTTGAATGGAAAGCAAAAATAAATTTTAAAAGAAATACCATTACGATGGAAATTAATGCAAATAAAATTAATGTAAGTATTAAAGAATATAAGCATTGGAAGTCGGTAAGTGTAATAAAGAACTGTAAGCAGCTAAAGTCATTTCAAGGTTTAGCTAACTACTATCAGAAATTTACAAGTAAATACGCGGAAAGTACTGTTCCATTGTTAAAGTTGTTAAACAAAGGGATTAAATGGAAGTGGACAAATGACCACGATGAAGCGCTGCAACAAGTGAAAAGTCTTTTTATAAATACTGTTGTATTAAATCATCCAAGGATAGGAGAAAGATTTTACTTGCAAACAGACGCCAGCAATATTGCTATAGGAGCATACTTGTATCATATTGATGAGAAGGGCCAAAAAGCGGTATTAGGATTTGTAAGTCGCACACTTAAAGGGGCAGAATTAACCTATTTTACGACAGAAAAAGAGGTATTAGCGATAGTGCATAGCCTGTCAAAGTTTAGAAGTTATATTCTGGGTGCTAAACTTACAATAATCACCGACAATAAGGCGTTAGTATTTTTATTAAAGTGTAAATTGCTAGGTGCTCGTCTGACTCGTTGGATCTTGGCTATACAAGAGTATCAATTTGAAATACAATATTGTAAAGCGAAAGACAACTTGGTAGCAGATGTACTCAGTAGAAATCCACCACCAGAAAATAACATGGAAACAGATAACATTAAATGTAGTAGCAATGATATTGGTATTTACGCGGTAAAGCATATAACAAAACCTGAAGTAGTTAGACGACTTAAGGAAATAGGGACTCATCAACAACAAGACCCTAGGATTAGTGTAGCTTGGAGGAGTGCAGTTACCAACACCAAACCAGGAGTTTCTATATATGGAGGTAAGCTATATAAGCTATGTTCCCATAGGAGGAAGAGTAAACAAAATATAGACCCATAAAGAAATAATAGTTTGAGCCATAAGGTATGTGAGTCAAACATGGTCAAATAAAATAAATATATAATTGTTTTGAATCAAGGTCAATGAGAATAATAATAAATTTTATTTAAATAAATGTTAGTTTTGTTATTTAAATTTTTGACATTAATTAAGCCAAAATGAAGATTAAAATATTAATGGTCATATAAGTTTCCAATATACCATGTTAGGTTAAGTAACATTGTAATCTTTAGTTATAAGATAGATGTAAGGAAAATGGTATAAGTGCAACTTTTGTGCGGGAAAAAGTGCGAAATGATTTATAAAATAATCAATTTTTTTTATACCGAGTGGGGGTATATATAACGATTCATATTAGCGTCCTGACTGAGCGTTATATGAAGTGTCTGAAGGAGGGAGTAGAGCAGCGTAAGCAGGAGAGAGAGCGTACAATCGCAGCCATCTCACTCTAACCTCGCCACAGCGACATCAGATACAGGTACAAACATGAAATTTTACTCAATACAAATTATCAGTTCAACCTGTGATAACTTCAAAACTAGTAAATATACGGCAATTCTGAAAACAGCATTGTATTCAGCAAGTGAAGCATTATAAGTAACCGCAATCTCAGTTAATATAATTAACAATTGAAGAAGTTATACGGAAGACGTACGCCAAAAGGAATAACGAGAGAATTATGCTACGTAGGAATTAGGTGTTTTCACACACACACAGATAAAGACCTAAGCAACAATATTCTGTGGTCAGATCTTTGAAAACACGTTTGCAAATACCTGTAATCAATCGATTTGCAAACACAGGAAGTACGATTTTAACTAGAAATTCTCTGCAGTTTGAAACCTGTCACGGGGTGTTTTGTCGACCTGTTCGAGATTGTCAAAACTGGAAAAACGCATGATTTATTTGAACAGCCAATCAGCATCCCGTATTTAAAACTGACGCCAACTCAAAGCGAGGGGTAGCATCACTCTTCGATCGGATCTTCAATGCGCTAATCGTGTATAATTTACGTACAGAAATTTTTAAATCACACAAAAGCGTAATTATGTATCGAATTCGAGAAGTAGTCCTCAGTGTAGATGAATTAATACCGTTCAACAACTCTCGCTGCGTAAAACAACTTTAATTAATTAATTTATTTATTAATTAACCATCAGCCGTGAAGGACCTGTGCGACAGAAGGCTACAGCATCTGTAATTGCCAGGGCATCTTCTACAGCATTGATCAACATCAATTCTTCTGTGCAAAACCATTAAAAGGAGGACCCCTACGGATTCCTATCTTCGGTCAACGCATCAAACAGTAAGAAATAGATTCATTGATCAATGAAGTAAGCACTAAAAAAATAATAAAAGCAATAAACAATAATTAAAAGGCACTAAGCATTTCACACTTTGTATTTTAATTATAAGATTAGCTCCAACATAGTATAGGAGTGTTGAATGGAAAGTGGGGTGTAGTATTGGACGTGCAAATTATTGCAGACCTGTTCTTTAGCACTGGTTTGGGAGATAGCAATCTCTTAATTAAACCAGATAAGAGCCATAGGTCGTTTGAACGTCTTAATCGTTACTTTTCACACTCACTCAGTAATAATAATTGTTAGGGTAGAAATAAGTCCTACCATTAGCCTAATCAAGTTTAAAAATAATTGATTAAAACGTTAATTAAAATAATCAAGCAAATATTAAAGTGTTATTTGTAACAATTCCCCTTGAAAACCACAATCACTGAACGAATCCTGAGAAAGAGTGTCTCCATGTGCTGAGCTAAGCTGAAACCGTGTCATTTGTATCTGGGATTTGTTCTGGCGCCCAGGTAAAGTAATATCACGGATAAGTAACATTTTTATCTAACATACAAATATTAGATAATTTTGGTTGATGAAATAAGGCGTCGTAATATATATATATATATATATATATATATATATATATATATATATATATATGTGTGTGTAGGGGTAACCGCCGTTTTAATTTTAAAAAATGAACATAAAAACCAATTTCTATATCACAAAGACTACGTGTTGAATGTAATTATTGCGCTGAAACCTAGTCTGTTTGCTGCATCCAAATCTCGCCTAATCGAATTCTAGAGTCTTCTGAGTCCAGGAAAATAAAGAGTAAATCATACAGGTATTGTTTAATGAAAAGAGTGGAATAGTTTGCATATTACCTTTAAATATGCTGGCGACCCTGTTACGTGCTGACGAAGAATAGATCGCCAAGGTAGGTGATAGTTTGTCGGGTATATTTGAATAAGATAAAAACTTTACAATTATCGAATCCCTGCCAGTATTTTATGTAAATTTTATGTAAAATAGGCCTGAAATTGGATGACAGGAAATAGGCTTGGGACCGGCGGAAAATTTCGAAATTTTTAGGTTAAGACGTTCAAAATTGCACGTGGTCTGAAAAAATTTTAGTTTAGTACATATAAACACTCATTTATTTATCTCAATATTAAATTATAAACAGTATTTAACATAAATAAGTAAAAATGGAGAATAACGTGGAGGAAGTCAGCTTGTCTGACTCAACTGTCATTAATGAATCAGAAATTCATTCAACTCCAATTGTAATCGAAGAAACCAGTTTAACAGAATCAGCTGTTATGGATGAGTTGGAAGGTCAGACAACTTCAATCTCAGGTAAAAAATCTGATGATTATAAAATGTTTAATTAAAATAATACAAGCGACGTTAGATGTAAAATTTAATGAAGTAAAGACTCGTTTTGATGTAAATGATACTAAATTTGATGAACAGAGTGTACAATTCAATGAACTAAGTAGTGATATTAATGAAATAAAGGAACAAAACAGTAAAAGTGAAAGTAATTTGAATGGCATGAAACAAAATAATGTTAAATTCGAAATTAATATGAACAAACGTCTAAACGTGGTTGTTCAGACTTTGAACTTGTAACCTCTGTACTTTAAATACTGCAATGTGACACGCGCAGATGACGTCACGTTTTTCTTATCTACCGTCTACAGCCGGCTCAGCTGGGCTGTCTGTAGCAAAATTTTCGTTAGTTGGTTTAAATACTCCGAGTCGATCACTCGTAGCATTCCCAGCCGCTGCTACTGGCTTTCATTATTTAATTATTATTATATGCAACATGCACTGATCATACTTGGCGATCTCTGCCTTATTCATTATGTCTTTCGACTTTTATTACTAATTAATTAACGGGCATCATGGCGAGTAAACTTCTGCACGTGTCAGCAATAGTATCAAAATTCAACAGTTTTCAATAAAAGATTATTACATGAAAAATTATACAGTCCACTTCAATTTACTTCCGAACCAGCCCTCTTCATTTAGCGTTCCAGGAATAGCTCAAGAGCCTTCAAGAGCTTCCAGACGCAACATTTTCTGGTCCCTTCGGGACGGATATCGCATTTCTTGGTCCACAAGCGACCGCATTTTTGTCCGCAGCGACAGCATTTTCTGGTCCACCAATCCGGATTTTATTTTCGCCTTAAGGGCAACATTTTGGTTCACTATTTCAAAATATTTCATTTAATGGGCACAAAAAGCCTGTGTCCCAAACAAGCTTCAAAATTTAAATATTTTCAAATTGAGATTGCTGGCCGTGGCATGTCCTTTGTTGCCGCAAAGACGACCTCAAGGAGTCACACACAAGATACGACAGAGCGTTAGATCTGACACGACAGGAAACGGCAAGACAGTTATTCAACAGCAGCAAATTCCACAACGGTAAATCACGCTGAGATACGACGACAACCTTCATCAAACCAGCATGAACAGGCGGGGCACCAACATCACAGGATTGACGGACGGGATCAGAGCGGAACCAACAGGACCGAAGCAGTTCTGAGCACGCCAGGATTCCACGTGATTATAAACTTTTATTTTTCATATAATTGTTCATATAATGCATGAATATAACAATCTGAGTAATATTTCATAGTCAATATGCTATTATTGATGCTTTTCTGCAAACATATATCATTATAATATGAGCATATTTTCATAAATGCGTAATAACGCATTAGAAGTTCAAGTGTCGAGATAAAGTTATCTGTATTATTAGTTAAATTCATAATTTCAATAACGCTGATGGCTGTTTTTTTTTTAAAAAAAAAGATGATAAGTATAGGTCATAGAAAAGTAATGTGTTAAGTTATGTGACGATCAATAGCTCCCGCATTATATCAAATTTTATCAAAATTACGTCAATTATTCACCTGCTCTGCGCTTAAATTCTTTTAAATTACATTTTCTAATCACAATCATGGCTGATGTGAAAGCTCTGATAAAGAAACGGGGCACTATTAAAGCATCTATATCCCGCGTGAACCACGTTCGCGGATAATTTCGATCCGGAAACCAGCAATCATCACGCACTAAAAATAAACCTTCGGCATTTGATGGAATTATCCACTAAATACGATGAAATTCAGTCTCAAATTGAATCCGATGACGCTGATTTCGCATTAGCAAGTGATAGATTCCAAACTGAGGACGATCTTTGCAGCATCGAATGCAAGTTGCAACACTTGTTAGAGCAAGTGGAACAGGTGAATCAAAAACCGCTGATTAATACAGAAATTACGCCTCTTAAACCCCCCCCCATACAGTTGGAACCGATCAAATTACCTCGGTTTTCGGGTAACATTATTGAGTGGCAACACTATTATAACATATTTCTCGAATTAATACACGCCAGAACCGATCTGACGAATATTCAAAAGCTACACTACTTGCACTCGTCATTAACTGACGAGGCGCTGAACGTGATAAAATCGCTGCCAATTACTCATGAAAATTACGCGGTAGCTATTGATCTACTAAAAAATAGGTATGACAGTAAGTTGATTGTCTCAACCCATCATGTGGAGAATGTCTTGGGTGTGCAATCGGTTCAACACGAGTCCAAAATTGATATTTCCAGAGTTATTGACGAGAAAACCACTAATATCAATGCGTTAAACACCTTAAACTTACCCGTAAATACATTCGAAATTATTCTTATTCATTACTTGGCCCAAAAACTCGATAGTTACACGCTTCGACTGTGGAAAGAAAGTTTGTCAGAGGAACGACTTCCCAGCTTTAATAATTTCATAAAATTTTTAAATGCACGTAGACAGTTATTGCAAAATCTGGACAGCGCAACCACTTCAACAAGCAAGATAAACGTTTGCTATAAGGCTTATTATCGCAAAGCCATTAAAACGGTGAATGCAGCCAAAGCAGCATTCCACTCCCATGTCGGAAATAATGTATGTCAGCTGTGCAAGGGTAAACACAGAATTACTGATTGTTCACAATTTATAACGCTTACTATACACGAGAGAAAAAACATTATAATCAAAAATAAACTCTGTCTAAATTGCTTTCGCCCAGGCCACGAAAGTGCCCACTGCCCATCTAAATTTTCTTGCAGAACGTGTGCGAAACGTCATCATACCATGATTCATATGCCTAACAAGAACGGATCGTCCAGTAACAACCTGTGTTCGCTAAAATTACAAACAAATAAGACCATATTATTATCTACCGCAGTCTGCATGACCACTGACCATGCAGGTAGAAAGCACCTGGTTAGAATTTTATTGGACTCTGGATCGCAGGCTAACTACTGTACCATGGATTTCGCACGTCGCATGGGTCTGAAACTAATCAAATCTCAATTGCCCATAACGGGTATAAACAATTCATTGTCCCAAGCTGACTTCAGTACCAGAGTAAGGTTACAGTCGCGCTATAAACGTTTTAGCTTAAATATACATTGCGCTGAGCTTCCCAGCATCACTAACAATCTCCCGGCGGAATAATTTGATGTCGCATCTTTAAATTTACCTAAGGGCATATTTTTAGCTGACCCACAACTCAACTTCTCGTCGCAAGTCGATTTATTGCTCGGTGCTCGGTATTATTTGCAGTTAATTGAACCTATTAAATTTATCCGTAGCCCACATTTTCCCATAATTCAGGAGACAAAGCTAGGATTCATTCTCGCAGGTAATTTGCCGTTTAATGTCGACATGACGAAACCGGTTTCATCCTTTATGGTATGTGATAATGATAGTGCAATTTCCTCGCAACTAAAGGAATTTTGGAAGTTGGAGGAAGTTTCTATTCGTGATACCTCCGCTGAGGACTCGGCATGCGAGAATCATTTTGTGTCCAATACTGTCCGTAATGACGAGGGCAGACTTGTGGTATCCCTGCCTCGCAGGTCAGACAAGTCTCATTTAGGCGATTCTCTTCGCGGAGCTACCCGCAGATCGCAATCTCTGGAAGTTAAGGTCCAACAGAAACGTAAACGTAAACGTAACCGTAAGAGTAACCGATTTTTACACGCTCACCCGCACGAGTCATCATCATGGCCCATCAGTGCCTTCGATACTCATTCTCCCTGCACTTATCCCGATCTGGAACAAGAACGACGCAAGCAGGCCCAAACCTCACTAATTGTCGTTCATCCACCTCCAGTTATGTTGAAAATTACTCATCCCTTACAAGACTCATTCGCGTTTTCTCATATTGCCGTAGGTTTATTCGTAACTCTAGGCTCCCCGTTGCAGACAGGGGAACTTCTTTTTTGTCAGCCCAGGAGTTGCATGATACTCTTTTGGTTTTTATTCGCCAGTCTCAGCAATTGCACTTCGGCATTGAGGTTAAGGAGCTTGAGGCACATCGCTGCATCCCCAACAGCAGTAAACTTCTCTCGCTCAACCCCTTCCTTGATGAGTCGGGTATATTGAGAGTGGGTGGACGTCTGCAGCTCTCCCAGCTTAACTACGCGAGCAAACATCAAATAATTCTACATCCGCATTCTCATCTCACCAAGTTGATCATAGAAAACGAGCATCTTCGTTTATTGCACTCTGGTGTACAATTAACCCAGTTTTCTCTGAGACAGAAATATTGGATCGTTAACGACAAATCCTATATACGCTCGGTAATACAATAAATGCATCACTTGTTTCCGTTACCGTGCTAGGGGCGCGAACCAATTATTGGGACAGTTACCCCCTTCCAGAGTCACGCCGGCTAAGCCATTTTCCCAATCGGCTGTGGATTATGACAGACCCGTACTTATACGTCATGGCGGGCAGCGCTCAAAATCGACGTCAAAAGCGTATATTGCGTTATATGCATGAGCACTAAGGCCATTCATTTGGAACTTGTATTAGATCTTACCTCAGACGCCTTCTTAGCGGCCTTAAAACGGTTCATCGCGCGTAGAGGTATTCCCACTCAGATATTTTCAGACAATGGTACGAATTTTCGTCGTGCTAGCAGCACATTACACGAATTGTACAGGCTTTTGAAATCGAAGGGATTTGAGCAAGCAACTCAGGAGTTTATCAGTTCCCAGGGCATTAAGTGGAACTTTATTCCACCCTCTGCCCCTCATTTTAGTGGTTTGTGGGAAAGCGGAGTAAAAAGTGTCAAATTTCATTTACGTCGCGTGATTGGCTGTTCCGTTTTGAATTTCGAGGAGTATTCTACAATTCTAACTCAAATAGTCTTGCCTTAATTCACGCCCTTTATTCTCTATATCCAATGATTTTAGGGACCCTGAACCGTTAACTTCCGCTCATTTCCTGAAAGGTTCTCCACTTACGGCACTCCCGGAGCTCGACTATACCCAAGTCAGTATTAGTCGTTTGGGCAGATGGCAGCTGCTCCAAAGATTCACACAATCCATCTGGAAACGATGGTCCAAAGATTATTTGCACCAGTTGCAGCAGCGCAACAAATGGCGCACCACTTCAAGGAATTTAACTGTCGGACAGCTCGTCCTCATTCTAGACGATAATGCCCCCCCCCCTCAATGGAAACGCGGGGTAATCACAAATGTTTACGCGGGTCAGGACTCAATAGTGCGCGTTGCCGAAGTTCGCACCGCACAGGGTATCCTACGTCGACCCATCCATAAATTATGCCCCCTTCCGGTGGCATCAGACTAGTCGCATGAGCATCATACGGCACGTACAGGGAATGTGAACTTGTCGCATTGCCTTGTAGCACTCCTGGGACATTCCCGGGGCGATCATACAATCCAATTTGATTATTATTGTAATTATTATTATTATTGTCGTGTAGCTATTATTGCGATAGTTACTACGCCGTTATTGTATCAATCATTATGTATTTGTCATTGTGCTATTATATGATTATGTATTTTTAAACTTTTTGGGAACTATTATTGTAATCTTATTGTATCAATTATTATGTATTATCATTGTATTTTCCAATGGTTATGTATTGTTGAATTTATTGGGGGATTGTTGTTTCAATATCATACATGCAAAATTATTACAGCTTTTTATTGTATTATTGCTTGCTACTTATTATTGAATTCTTGTGATCATTATTGGTTATTATGTGGGATAAATTAATATGTCTACTTAATTATTTTATTATTGTGCATCATGCCATGTTATTATGTATTGGGTAATTTCATTGTAAGTTTTTATGACTACAAAATTCGAATCATTATGTATTTTGTAATTATCACATGAATTTGTTATGTTAGCCACATTATTACTATTAATTGTCTAGCTGTCATTGCTCCGTGTTGAACACGCCAATTGTTATGTTGTTGTTTTATTAGCAAGTAAATTCAATTACTATGTATTATTAACTTTAAGGCATAAATTACAAAATCGCCCCGATTTTGTGCAGGCAGTATGTTCAGACTTTGAACTTGTAACCTCTGTACTTTAAATACTGCAATGCGACACGCGCAGATGACGTCACGTTTTTCTTATCTACCGTCTACAGCCGGCTCAGCTGGGCTGTCTGTAGCAAAATTTTCGTTAGTTGGTTTAAATACTCCGAGTCGATCACTCGTAGCATTCCCAGCCGCTGCTACTGGCTTTCATTATTTAATTATTATTATATGCAACATGCACTGATCATACTTGGCGATCTCTGCCTTATTCATTATGTCTTTCGACTTTTATTACTAATTAATTAACGGGCATCATGGCGAGTAAACTTCTGCACGTGTCAGCAATAGTATCAAAATTCAACAGTTTTCAATAAAAGATTATTACATGAAAAATTATACAGTCCACTTCAATTTACTTCCGAACCAGCCCTCTTCATTTAGCGTTCCAGGAATAGCTCAAGAGCCTTCAAGAGCTTCCAGACGCAACAGTGGTAGACAGAAGTTGTAGTACCATTATAAAACAAATACAAGATGACGTAAATGAAATTAGAAAAAGAAAGGAGGAAGGGAGAATAGATACAGGTAAGTGTATTGAGAAAATAAATAGTGAAGCAATAGAGAAAAAGGTAATCGGTTCTGATAGTGAAGATAGTGGAAATATAAGTGATATTCATAATGGTGAGATGATGACGAATAATAATAACAAGGTTATAGTTGACAAGGTAAGTGAGAATGAAAATAGTGATAACTATCATAGTGAAATTACAAGTAATAATGGTAATATAGTTGAAAATGAGGTATCTAAGAATGATACATTAAGTAAGGGTAGAGATGATGAGAATATAAGGGGAGTAGAGGTTAGTGAGGGGGTAGTAAAAAGTGTTGATGATCTAGAAAGAGAGTATGAAGAAAGTTTAAGTGAATATTGGGTTGAAGCGCAAATTTTCCCCGTGTTGAATGTGAAGTAAAGGCTTTACATTTGTTTAGTAAGGACAAAGGTTCCTTGAGAATTTATTTTGGAGTCAAATGGTCTGCAAATAATCCCTTTATGCATTATGATTTCCCTGGTAAAGCCAGGACATGTTTTAATAATGTTGTATTGCCCTCTGCGTGGAATGAGAGTGTGAAATGGGGATGGAAGAGGTATTTAGAGAAAGAGAGAGAGAGAGAGAGAGAGAGAGAGAGAGAGAGAGAGAGAGAGAGAGAGAGATGTTCAAGTTTAATAAAGGTTATGAGGAGTTAGTCAAGAGAATAAATATTGAGAGAATTGTTATAATAATGCAGACTTACCTTGTGGAGCAATTAGGACAGCTGTAGTAGATGATAACAATGTTGATAATAAGAACTTACCTGGTGATAGAATCGGTGTACTAGTAACAGATGATGACTATGATGATGAGATCATAACTTACCTGGTGATGACAAAAAATACTAAGGGCGACTTGACCATACCTGATGTTGACAAGTTTTATGATAGAATAATATGGAGTAATCCTGGGGATTATTATTCGGATGTAATGGAACAATTTGAGAGATTGAATAGTTGTTATATTGATAAAAATAATATAATGAATTCAATAAAAAATGAAATGTGTTATGGTAAGATCAGATTAATTTTTGATGATGGGGGTTAGATATATAGTGAATGAACATTTAATTATTTTAGCTAATGGTGTAAATACTTGGCTAACTTATGTAATGCGTTTTGGTAAACAATGACATGATATGACGTAGATTGTATATAAATTTGTATTGATGTTAAATGTTTTGTGTTAGGTTATGTTGTTATTATGATATGGTATCTGAAAATACACAATGTGTGTATGTTGTATTTTGTGTACCCAAAGTTAATAATTCTGATGGAGTGGATTATGATAGTGAGGATTGATTGTTGGTAATAATTGACATTTATGTAATTATGAATTTCTATAATGGAATTAAACTAATTTGAGAGGGTTTAATTAATTTACAAGATAGAAATCTTGGTAGTAAATTTGAGAAATTTGTGTAGATTGGAATTGTATTGTAAATGATTAAAATGTGATGATTAAAGTGTTGAATAGAAGTGCAGAGTTGAAGTAATACTGAGATAATGGGAGTATTGAATAGAAAATGAATAAAAGTTGTAATGTTAGTAATTTTTATTCAAATGCAGAGGTGAAATGTTTCATGTTAACATGATGATGGTGATGTTTACATTAAAGGGGGGATAGTAGAAAATGATGTGGAGAAGTTTAAATGAATGATCAAATAGATGAAAGTGTTGATTAAAATCACGATAACAATTGAGAATACAGTGTTGAAATACACATATGGTTGACTGTACTTATTGTATTATATAATTTACTGTTTTTTATAACCAGGTTTTGTATTGTATAGAGTTAGCAGTAGTAAACTGCAATATTGATGAAAAAATTGAGAGATAAAATGAGATGTTTAAATGAAAAACGTAATATGAAGTTATTTTTTCTTAAATTCCGACTGGAATTAGTAAAGCATTTTGAAGTTGGAATTATAAAGTGCAAGAGAATGTCGATGTTAGATGTTTAGGAGAAAAGGTATTATGTTAGATTAAGGATTTTTCTGTTAAACCATGATTTGTGTATTAGAAGTTAAGAAAAGCCAGTAGGCTACTTCGACAAAAGGCAAACCAGTACGGCTAAGAAGGAACTAAATCAGTTCAGGATATGGAATAATGAAAGGCCATTTATTTAATGTTTTGTTGATTGTTTCAGAGTCTGGTGACACTGGGGTGGCGACCCTGTGCTAGCCAGCGCGTCAGGGCAGGGGCGTCTAGTGCCTGCCTGGCTTTACGGTGTTGGGATTCTAAAGCAGGAAGTCCAGTAAAGTCATGCAGGTGCGACCGCAGTCACTGGATCAGTGGGGTGAGTAACCCATGATTTTAATAAGAAAATAAGGAGGGTCATGGCGCCATATCCGAGCTGATCCTTTTAGGTTTTGTCAATGAGAGTTTTTATGCTTTGGCATAAAACCTATCATTGAGGAGGTATTGTGACAGTACAAAATAAGTATAATTATTTTATATGGTGCAATAATACGATCTATGTAAAACTGAATAAAATATGACTTTCGAAATTGGGATGGTATGAATCAGCCAGTGTGACGTAGACGTTACTGTCACAGAATAAATAAACCTAACCATATATGGGCACGAATTTTTAGCGATCCGATTGACGTCATGAGAATATCACAAAATTAACACGTGTTTTATAATACGGAACGCATTTTGGGCGTTTACAAAAGTCTAGCACATTCGATGAACAACAGATGAGACGGGGAGCGGATAGCGAGGGGTACCACGTGACCAGCTCATATAGTGTAAACTCCGAGATCGCCATTAGCCAGTCTATGAACAACAGCCAAACGCCGTACTGGGTGTTTAACCCCAGACCGCGGACAAAGTCGATTTAGGCCTTTAAAAAAGTGAAAATGCATATAAAACAGTGCTAAATACATTTCTTTGAGTATATAAGTTAATCACCAAAATTAATTAACAATTTAGTGAGTGTTGAAACAAAGGTGCACTACAAGAACAATGACGCCACATGTGGAATAACGTATCCAGATTATGTACTTCGAAATTAAGTCGACCAGACAGCTGTCAACAACTATATATCCAGCATTAAACACTAAATTCAGATCGTAATGAGAGCTCAAATCTAAGGGGGGTTTTCAGAGAGTGAGTGAGAGCGTGAAAGCGAAGTACTGGTTCGCCTTGATAGATTTAAATAAAGTAATCTTGTGCAAATAATGATTATATATGTTCAATGTTGGGTGATTTACTAATCACCATATATATATAGGGGTAATGCCCGTTTTAATTTCAAAAAATGAAAATAAAAACCAATTTCTATATCACAAAGACCACGTGTTGAATGTAATTATTGCGCTGAAACCTAGTCTGTTTGCTGCATCCAAATCTCGCCTAATCGAATTCTAGAGTCTTCTGAGTCCAGGGAAAAAAGAGTAAATCATACAGGTATTGTTTAATTGAAAAGAGTGGAATAGTTTGCATAATAACTTCAAATATGCTGGCGACCTTGTTACGAGCTGACGAAGAATAGATCGCCAAGGTAGGTGATAGTTTGGGCGGGTATATTTGAATAAGATAAAAAACTTTACAATGGAAGTGTGGGCGAGAATCCGAACATCACCTCAAAGGGAACGGCCTTATGACCTCTCATGGAGGACCGTATTAAATGCTAACTGTAACCACTTAAGATTTTGGTCCCAACAATTCTGTTGCTCTGCATTGTAATCAATCAGAGCAGACCTAAGATTCCTGTTCAATCTTTCCGCGTGGGACGGCTGAGGGTAGTAAGGGGAAGTGGTTACATGTTGGATACCGTTGGCGAAGCACATTCGCCGGAATTCGCCTGAAATAAATTGTGGACCATTGTCAGACACAATGATGGCCGGAAGTCCGAAATGCTTGAAGATATTGGTCTGAAGTGCTAGATTGGTTAATCGAGCGTTTCCCTGCCATAAGGGCAATAGCCAGACAAACTTAGAGAAAGCATCCACACAAACAAGCAGGAAAGAATTACCTGACTTGCTACGTGGGAGAGGTCTCACGTAGTCGATGAATAACTTCTCCAGTGGTCTGCTCGCCACGTCCGATGACAAGAAACCCAACTTGGTGTTTTGGGTAGGCTTGCTTAACCCGAAAAGATGACACGCCTTAACTCTAGCCACAATATCCCTATCCATGCCCTTCCAGATAAATTGTTTCCTAATGCTGGAAATGGTCTTTGAAATCCCCTTATGTCCACCTACTGGGGTATTATGGTAGTAGCTGAAGACCATGGGCACTAACTTGCTAGGCAGCACAGTTTTAGGGACTCGTCTTTTCTGTCTTTACAACACAGGACGCCCTTGGACAAGAAATATGGGCCTGTACGTTACCATCTTTTAGCTTATGGATGATCGGACCCAACTCTTCATCATCTAACTGATAGGGTAACACATCAGTAAAGGCTAGTGGAAAGTCAAACAATAAGGCACAGGGTTGCTCAGATGGAACATCACTGGGTTGGAAAAACATGAGGGACAAAGCGTCAGCAACCACATTTTGAGTTCCCCTAATGTGTTGGACTTTGAATTTGAAGGATGAAATCTTCACCACCCTTCTTCCAATTTTACCCAGTTGCCAGGGATGAGCAAGAAGCTGTTGTAACGCCCCGGGCTGGGGCCTCACAAAGTGAAAGCACCAGTCGTGCGGACAGGATAGCTGTGGGAATGGCTCGTTATTAAATAAGGCATTTACTTAGATTAATAATATTTCTTTAATTCATTAGAGTAACTACGTTCGTTAACAAGTTTTATCTTGATGAACAAATGACAATAATGACAATACAAATGAACAAAATAACAATAATTGAAGTGACATACTCTCGTTAAAATAATTCTGTTGAGTGTTTTCATTAAGACATAACATTATATAAAAAAAAACATTCTTTATATACTGACTATTCTTTACTAAAACATTATAAAAGCTTTACTAACTATATTTCTTAATTTGGTACATTACCACTTTAAATTAGGCATAAATGATGAAGATGTCAATTATACATATTCCTTAACAAATTTAGAACACTACTGAGCACTTCTGAGTATAAATAATTCATTATCCAAAATCGATTAATGCTTTAAGTTTGAACTAAGTAAAACAAAACAAAGTTGTAATTACGCTTTTGATGTGGCTCCATCGTAGACAGTAGGTGCACATCTACGATGTACGGAGAGTGCGCAAGGACGCCAAAAAGTGAACAAGTGAAAAAAGAGAGTGTGTACTTCCCAGTGCTCTCGTCAGTTTTATACCCTGCGTGACGCAAAAAGTCTCTATGAGTTAACGCCCAAAATTCAGCCAATCAGAACTGGACTCTGCACGTGTCTCGAAACTTATCAGGTCACACGAGAGGACAATTTGACATTGATTTTTGTGAACCAAAGCGGAAGTCGTTCCCGAACACTGACGAGTAAACAATTCTTAGCTTCCCTGGTTGATAACTTGCTACACGTGCCACGATAAAAAAAAAGTGGTCAGCACACTTCCTCACAATCGCTCAGTTTGTTCCTTAAAATAATTCTGAAGATAAAATAAAATAATACATTGAGTAGTTTGAGTATGAGTAGAATCCTCATTTACAGTTATATATAAAATCATAACGTGGAATGTGCTGGGCACAACAAAGCCAAGAGAGAGCCTAATTATCGGTCTCAAGTAGGAACTCAGCATGTTCCAAGAAACGCCTGAACTTATCTAGAGCATATACCACAGCCAAACACTCTAGTTCGTAAACAGATGACTTCTTTTCTTGTTGAGTCAAGGTCCGCGATATAAAAGTCACTGGCTGCCTAGCACCATCGACAACTTGAGAAAGAACCGCTCCGAGCGATAGCGAACTCCAAACTCTAGATCATTTTTAAATAACAGTCTACTGCCTGGACTCATTTTCCCAAAACGAGGACGGATACTAAAGACATCAGAACTACAATAAAATTAATGGGAGGTCTCCATGGACTGCTCATTTCTCAGCCGCCAGAAATACATACTTACATTGGGGACAGATAAAAATCACAACAAACACATGACAGAAGAGGAAAAACTTGACTCCCACAAGTGGACTCAGGGTCCCCTAACGAAGCAAGAGAAAGGGTGAAGACGTAAGGCAGAGCGAGCTCCCCGAATTCACCGAACAAGAAAACACTCAACAACATTGATACCAAAAAAATTACCATAAATATACAACACACAATACAATATAACACTCGAATAAATACAATACACGACACCCAATAAACAAGTATAATTCTTTAAATCATCCGTTAAGGAATTGCCAAAATTCGGAGAATTATATAAAATCAAGGATCACCTCAAAATCAAAGACTCCAAGTTAATAACGAGGGTGCCTGGTCCGACCATAACTGCATTCTCCAAATAATTAGTTCATATATATTTTGTCCAGGGTAATTCCCGTATCGCGATTCAATAGCTCAACAATCAAATTAAAGCCATCCATGCAATCACGTAAGAGCTTGAAGATCATTAGATGACATGGTATGCTTCAACAATTTAGGTCAATACCCAACAAGGTCGAACAGGTTATAACCAACGCCGACAAGGTCTGACAAAACCTGGGCATGCAGACAAAAGTTTTCAAGGGTACACCAAACCTACTGTTACGACGTCACAGAACAATTTACGTGTTTATCGAATGTGCCAGAAGAGTCTCGGTGTAACGCGTGTGGCGTACGTGCTTGTAGACGCATTTTGCGAGAATCTTCTCGACTGTGCCGGGCTTCGCTCGGGCGTGCGGACTCTGTCAAGGCCGCAGTAATTACATAGTTCACACGAGAGATAAGACGCAGTTTGGAACCTTCTGGTGTGTGAGCGTGACTATAAATACATGGCGGTAGCGGCCTTGGTTTTGAGTTCAATGCGAAAAATTGGATAGTGCGGTTCGAGAGTACAGCTGCGATATATTTACAGAGCGGTTCGAGTTATTACTGTGTACGTTCAAGTAGTTATTAGTGAAGTGTTGCGTTTTATAATCGCACGGTATAATTGTAATACAATTGAGTTTTAATATTAGTGGACATTTTATTGCGTGTGAACAATTTTCATTTGATTTGTTGTAGAGACTGTGTTGTTAATTACGAACTGTTTTACTGTAACAATTAAAGGTGTGATTAGTGACTTAATTGGTGTATTGTACTTATTTTGTTTCCACTGTACCTACGACAATCGAGAGACCGTCGTGACAAAACATAAAACCCCATATCAATATCCCGCATAAGCAACTTGAATGAATATACATGCCATACAAACATATAAATGTGTGTGACCCCCACAGAATTATATAAGTTACCTCCGGTTTACAATTTTATAATAATAATATTTAAAATAAAGAAACAATTAAAAGACATAATTTGGACTAACTATAACAATAGTAACAACACACCTTTCAATATAAAATCAACATTTTTTTAAATTCATAAACCCATTAACAATCACAAACACTAATACAAAATTTTTGTTTTGAACTCATTCCATTTCAAAAATTGTAACATATATACATATACCTATAGAATTACACCACCTTCCTTGCCGACCCAGAAAAATTTACGTTAACTCCCAAATTGCATTACAAGCCCTGCCACCTTCAGGTCAGCACACCTAGATGTTAAAACCACGCTCTGCTACCATTTACACTAGACGCTTGGCCTAGATGGACCGAAAATGTGCTGGAGCCCAGAGTGACAACACTTGCAATAAAACACTTATTTAACAGTAACAACTTTTATTTAACTCTTATTTTATTTATTTAACTCATAGTAAGTTGAACAAGTAGTTTGCCAAGCCGTCAGACCACGAAACGCCCAGTCGGAAGGCTGAAGACGAAATGAGGAAGAACTGCTTGTTCTGGTAACCCACCAAGGTACAGAAATTCGACTTGCTTAGAATTGTTTTTACCTAACTTCCGCCAGCAGCGCATCAGCTGTTACATTTGGCTGGCTAACTCAATCACGTCGATGTGGGGCAGAGACATAGCCTTACTAATTGTGTAGCTGTCTCGTCCAGCGGCCGCGCGATTTGGCGGCGCCAACCGTTTAAATCACGCCGGGAAAGTTCAAACCCCGGCACACGTTGTTAATGTACAAATAGGCACTTTCTTTCAATTACAAAAGAGGGTTTTTTCTGTTTTCCGATACTTTTTCATAATACCCAAGGTCAAATTTATATAATCAGTGCGCATACTACACTATATCATTTATGCTGAGGGTTCTTTGTTGCTTTCTTGTTATCTTAAAATGTCGCTTCCCTAGCAGAGTAGCCGTTGGTCTGCAGTGCACGCTCCAAATGGCCCAACTCGGCAGTCCGGCCGAGAATAGCAGATCGGTGAGAAGATCTGATGTGCCGGACCTGTCGGTGTCCCAGGAGTTTGTCAGCAGTCTTGCCGTACATCAAGGCAGGAACCGATTGCATAGGCAGACTGTTGTCGACGTATGGTGTCCGCGTAATCAACAAGCTGGAAGTTAACAAAAGTGCCTACATGATTATTAGCACGCGCAGCACAGGAAGCTGTTCCAAAAAGCGGCAGAATCACGTGACGCTCTAGGTCATTCAAGATTCCCCTCCAGAGGTCACTCATTTCTTCTACCAGTATAGCGGCCTCCTATGGAACTACAATGTGAGGCAGCAGAGATATAAATACTGGATTTCAAAGCGGCCAAGTTCAGTTTAGATCTGGTGATATTAGAGTGAGGTTCAGAGTTATTGTGGCATTCTAGTGGTAAGTAATGATTCTCTTAATTAGGGAAAAGAGTAATAATGTGACATTTATTGTTGTTTGTTGGATAAATGTAACTTGAATTAGTGTGTAAGGGTGCTCTTATTGAATTCTAACTGTTGTTTGAGTTTAATTAAATTTTTTAATTACCTACTTCATTGGTGTCAGTTCATCTGTTTCCACTGTACAACACGATGATTTATGGCACCATCATAACAGTGTCTCAGAAGTGGGATAAGTCCATTAATAGTGGAAACAGAGAATACTACTTTGTTGAGTAGTGCATGTAGAGACTGAATAAAGACAAATGACACTAATCAGATGGTAAGACCTTTCCAAGCTTTCCTCTACTTCAGATAGAGGAACGACATTGACAAGAAGCACAAAAATGACAAGTTGAAAGCATAAGCAAGAAGAATTGAAATAGCAGATAGTCAGTAAAAAGTAGGATTTAGTTGTGAAACAGATAACGTCAAGGCATTGATACAAGAGCAGAAACACTTCAAAATTAGGTCAAATACAAAGTAGACAGATAAAAAAAGTTTATAGAATATCTGAAACAGGAAATTATGTTATAACTATAAAACGATTGTCAAGTGCCAAAGATTCAATTATAAATTCACAAAATAAATTAAAAGGAACTGGAAAAATTTATGAAAGAAAAATGTGACAAAGCAAGACCATTAACTGTTGTATGGCAAGATTACACAAAGGATCCCAACGTTTAGTGGAAAAACTCTCTGGGGACCTTATTTTCGCCAATTTGAAGCTGCTACTCACTTAAAATGATGTACTGCAGTACTGTAGAAGAAAGTTCTATCTGCCAGCCAGAACACACACGCCAAATTAACAAACACTCTGGAAGTACAGTGACCAGACCAGCATCTGTGTAATGCTCAATAATACCAATAATTGTTATACCAATGAAATCATTAAATACAAGCTTTAATTATCTCAATTAACAATTCGTAACCAACTTGTACAATAATTCCAGTTATATTTGTCCACACACAATAACAATGTCAATTAATAGAGTTCCACACAATTATTAACACAATTTTTTACTTTTACAAACACTCGATCCGTGCTAAGGAA
The DNA here is from genome assembly GCA_034769895.1 of Magicicada septendecula. Lineage (NCBI taxonomy): Eukaryota > Metazoa > Arthropoda > Insecta > Hemiptera > Cicadidae > Magicicada > Magicicada septendecula. Next base: position 34,372,859 of record CM068376.1, on the reverse strand, counting down.
AACCAACTTGTACAATAATTCCAGTTATATTTGTCCACACACAATAACAATGTCAATTAATGGAGTTCCACACAATTATTAACACAATTTTTTACTTTTACAAACACTCGATCCGTGCTAAGGAAATCGCTTACGCAAATGAACTGCCAAGCCAACTGCTGTGACTTTATATAGCTCGCGCAGAGCTGCAGTATAACTTTTTGTCTTTACTGCACACCGGCTTAATGTGTACCTCAAGTGTTCTTGAATACACTACTTGAGAGCGGCCTTGACTGGGGTACACCTACCGCACTAGGTGCCGGGAAGAGTGGAGAATGTTCTCAGCTGTTCTACATGGTTTGAAACCAATCTCGTTACACCATTAAGGGCCTCCTTAGTTAATACAATTCTCCTCTAACTAAACATCCCAGATTTTTACAGCCTGTCACTTGAGCACTTTCCTCATTTAATATATCACTCCTTCCAATCCTGTTCATTTTGTGTACAATCATCATGCTTTTTGTCTTCATTACATTGTTTTAATTCCAAACGCTTGACAGATTCTGTTAAAATCCCTCATAATTCCATTCAATGTCCATTCGTCCTTAAAAGCAATAGCAAATTGTTGTGTAACGCACGTTATAAAATCAGTATGACATGTGCTAGAAAGTCTTCAATCAGTCTATTCATTTGCATTGCCACAAACTGGTCCATACAGGTATCAGATCTGCTGTGATTAAGTTTACCTCATGACATGTGACTGCTTTGGTAGTGGCTGCCTGTATTACATTCAGATCAGCAGTATAATTTGACACTGATGTGAACCAGTTTGTGACAGTGCAAAAAATGAATACCATGACTTTTAGTGTACTCGGCACACTCGTATATTGGTGTATCACTGCCACTATCACTTGGTAGTGGCTGCCTGTATTACATTCAGATCAGCAGTATAATTTGACACTGATGTGAACCAGTTTGTGATAGTGCAAAAAATGTCTAGGGAGACTGAAATCATTTGTGTACACGGCACAGTCATATCTTGGTATATCACTGCCACTATCACTTGGTAGTGGCTGCCTGTATTACATTCAGATCAGCAGTATAATTTGACATTGATGTGAACCAGTTTGTGACAGTGCAAAAAATGACTACCGTGACTTTTAGTGTACACGGCACACTCATATCTTGGTGTGTCACTGCCACTATCACTTGGTAGTGGCTGCCTGTATTACATTCAGATCAGCAGTATAATTTGACACTGATGTGAACCAGTTTGTGACAGTGCAAAAAATGAATACCATGACTTTTAGTGTACTCGGCACACTCGTATATTGGTGTATCACTGCCACTATCACTTGGTAGTGGCTGCCTGTATTACATTCAGATCAGCAGTATAATTTGACACTGATGTGAACCAGTTTGTGATAGTGCAAAAAATGTCTAGGGAGACTGAAATCATTTGTGTACACGGCACAGTCATATCTTGGTATATCACTGCCACTATCACTTGGTAGTGGCTGCCTGTATTACATTCAGATCAGCAGTATAATTTGACATTGATGTGAACCAGTTTGTGACAGTGCAAAAAATGACTACCGTGACTTTTAGTGTACACGGCACACTCATATCTTGGTGTGTCACTGCCACTATCACTTGGTAGTGGCTGCCTGTATTACATTCAGATCAGCAGTATAATTTGACACTGATGTGAACCAGTTTGTGACAGTGCAAAAAATGAATACCATGACTTTTAGTGTACTCGGCACACTCGTATATTGGTGTATCACTGCCACTATCACTTGGTAGTGGCTGCCTGTATTACATTCAGATCAGCAGTATAATTTGACACTGATGTGAACCAGTTTGTGATAGTGCAAAAAATGTCTAGGGAGACTGAAATCATTTGTGTACACGGCACAGTCATATCTTGGTATATCACTGCCACTATCACTTGGTAGTGGCTGCCTGTATTACATTCAGATCAGCAGTATAATTTGACATTGATGTGAACCAGTTTGTGACAGTGCAAAAAATGACTACCGTGACTTTTAGTGTACACGGCACACTCATATCTTGGTGTGTCACTGCCACTATCACTTGGTAGTGGCTGCCTGTATTACATTCAGATCAGCAGTATAATTTGACACTGATGTGAACCAGTTTGTGATAGTGCAAAAAATGTCTAGGGAGACTGAAATCATTTGTGTACACGGCACAGTCATATCTTGGTGTGTCACTGTTGGTAAACTTGTTGTCAGTTAACACATGACTCATTAAGTAAACTTATGACCAAAGGTGAGCTGAATAAACATGTTCATAGAGTATCTGGAACAGGAAAATATGTGTCAACTATGAAACAAATGTCAAGTGCTGATGATTCTATTACAAATTGACTAAAACAAATTAAATGGATATTGGACAATTAATAAAAGGGATATCTGAAAAGGGAAAAAATAAAATGTAGTAGGGCAATTTAACAGACATCCTAATTTTTAATGGAATCACTTACTGGGCTACTTATTTTTACTCATTCAAAACTCCCACTTACTTAAAAACGATAATCTGCGGAACTATGGAAGAAAGTGCAATCTGCCAGCCAGAACACAAACGCCGAATTAATGAACGCTCTGGAATCGTGTACAGTGACCAGTATCTGTGTAATGCTCAACTCAAAGCATGGTGATATCGTTCCACGGAAAGCCTCCACGAGTTTGAAACAAATGTTAACCTATTGACAAGATTGGCTTATCCCGAAGCATCGGAGGACTTCCAGATGTGGATTGCTCACATTATGTTTCTTGACAGTATCAGTCATGATGGATTACAATAAGTGTTAAGTACGGTACCAACCAGAGTGGCTTAGACACTCATGGAAAAAATGTTTAGAAGTTTTCCAGCAGTCCGAAGTAATTGTTTCTACAAATGAGGTTTTCTTTTCACAACAATTGCAAGTTATGACATATTAAATATGTCCCAGTTATTTGAATAACTGAATAAGTGATTCAAACATTTTATTGAAACAAGTTCTCAGATTTTGGACCGCAGTACTGTAGTTTGTTTCTCTGATGACTTTACTTGTTACTAATTCAGTCAAATTCAGAAATCCAGGAAATATCTCAAAACTGCCTCCTACTCTGCAACAGTTGTATTGTTTTTGTATTTCACTCTTTTGTATTGTATTCTGTGTATCTGTATTAACACCCTATTATCTTTTGTTACGGTTGGATAATTTCATGTCAATACTAAATATCATCAACACAATTTTCTTTATTCTAAATATCACTATAACATTGACGACTCGGAACACAAAGTTTTTTATAAGTAAAAACGTAAAGTTTTACCTTACAGCCTAAACCGGCTTTCACCTATAGAAGGCTTCATCAGAGGCTGTCGTTAGTAGCGCTGCTCGTCTTGTTGTTGGCGACGAGAAAGTGTTTCGAAAGATTGAAGCTGTGTGTGTGTGGTGAGATGTGTTCGAATAATGCGTGCGATTTGAATTGTGTCTGTTCGTTTAGGATGTCGTTTTTATTTGTTTTTGTGTGTTTGTATATTTCTAATTGTTCTAGAGTGTCTAGTTTTCGGCCTTTTGTGTGTACGTGTAGTATGTTCATGTTATTGTCGATGTTTTTATATGTGTGGTTTGCTTCAATGAGGTGGTTTGCGAAGGTAGATTCTGTAGTGGTGTGGAGTGCTTTTGTGTGTTCAATGTATCTCTGTTTGAAGCTACGTCCTGTCTGGCCTATGTAGAATTTACTGCAATTTGAACAATTTAGTTTATATACACCGGGTAGATCGAATTTGTTTTGTGCTTTAGGCATGCGTTTTGATAGTGTGTGTTCTGTTTTGATAGTGTTTCTTTATTCATTTCAGGCTGTTTTAGTGACAGAAAATATTCTGTCAGATGGACAACTCTTAATAACAATCACAGATTGTGTTACAACTAATGTACATAAAATCGTGAAGTAAATTGTACGGTAGCGCGATGATTTCCTTTTCTAGGTTGGCTAATCTGCTTACTGCCTCGCCTTAATTTTGGCGTGTTTGTACTCTACACAGTGTGTATCAGACGCTCGTCAGCAGCGTTCGGCTCGCTCGCAGCCTCGCTGTCATTTAAAAATACTTGCATTCAAGTATTCTAGTGCCGTATTCGCGCACATCGTGTTCTTACGACTTTTAATGTAGGCCTTAGGCCACACATTCGTACTTATGGCCAACTAGCGCCATAACTATCATTTCAATCTAAATTTATAATACTTGGCAACACGCATTATTAGCCGACCTCATTTCAACAAATAATACATTTGTAATGTAACTAAGAAAGACATTAAAATCTATTCAAATACAGTCCACATCTTATCCTTTTCTTCCTACTGAAGCAATGCATTTATTACATAGTATTTTTAACTAACATGGAAGACCAGCCGACAGAATTCTTCAACTTAAGAAACATATATTTAGCCCAATTGGGCCCAATTCATTAACTCTTTCTTGTCCACACTTGCTGGATCATTCTTCTCATTAACATTTTTTGGTCCACGCGGACCGGATACTAACCATTTTTTGGTCACTCCGGACCTGGATTTTCCATTCAACATTTTCTACCAATATTTCTGGCCATCATGGGCGAATTAGCACGTCAGCTAATACGACCGTGGCGTGATTTGCATCGTCATTTCGCTCGTCATCTTCAGACAACATATTAGCAAGTGCCTGCCAGCTACAGTGCTTACTCAAAGTGGTCATCTCTGCCAGCTGTTTACCATCTTCACCAAGGAGCCGACGCTGCAGGACATCGACAACAAGGTATCACCAGCAACAGTAAAAAGGTGCGTAAAATGTCTGAAGAAGGCCTCAAAGTGCTGACCAGAATGAGGGGCGGATTAAAATCCGCGATAGTGCGGATACAATCCGCGGTAAATTCATTTGACATAACTGTAAGTACAAAACATTTTCTAACTGTAAGACTGGAAAGTCTCAAAAGCTTGGCCTCGAAGTACGACGAGGTACAGTCTGAGATAGAGCTCATCAGTAAAGACACGAGCGTTGCTCAGGCAGACCGAGTTGAGGTCGAAGAAATGATATACTCAACTGAGGCAAACATTTTACAACTACTTGACACTTTTAATACTCAGACTGTGCCTCCCGTATTATCGACGCCCATACAATTAAAGCCGATAAGTTTGCCCTGCTTCTCAGGCAACATACTGGTGTGGCAACATTTTTATTCAATTTTCAACGATTTAGTGCATTCAAGATCTGATTTAACACCAGTGCAAAAACTGCATTATTTGCATTCCTCTGTGAAGTGTGAACCATTAGATTTAATTAAATCATTACCTATTTGTAAGGAAAATTATGCAATAGCGTTGAATTTGCTGTCCGAAAGGTATAACAACCCATTCATATTAGCTAAATACTATGTACAAAACCTACTTCAGGTTAAGTCCACAATAAAGGACTCGGTCCAAAGTTTGGCGGAGTTTACGAATACAATAACGTCTTCCGTTAATTCACTGGCAGCAATGAAGCTGTCAGTGAATTCATTTGAATTTATCACCATACAGTTGCTCTCCACCAAACTTGACCCTATTACTTTAAAACTTTGGAAGGAGTCAATAGACCCTGACAACTTGCCTAGTTTTCAAGACTTTACGCATTTTTTAAACTTACGCAGACAGCTGTTAGAAAATACAATGCCTATTGAACCCGGACAGCAATTCAACAAACTTAATGTAAAACCTAACAATAAATTTGAGAAGTGTAGCTTAAGAAATACTGCTGGCAGCAATACTTTTAAGAGCTATCACGCAGCGGCAAATCATTATTAATGCGTGTGTTGTAAATCTGACCACCCGCTTTACATGTGTAATAATTTTCGTATATTAAGCACCGCTGAGCGGGGGCAATTGGTTGCAAATCATAAATGTTGTATCAACTGCCTTAGAGCAGGTCATTTGAAAGCTAACTGTAAGAGTAAACAGGTCTGTAAAATTTGTTCAAAAAGACACCACACATTGCTGCACGAAAATTACGTGCCGAAATCAACAGCTGCCAGCAGCAATTATTGCTCACTTAAATTACAGTGTAAAAACAATGTTCTTTTATCCACAGCGGCTGTATCTGTCGTTGATCAGGCTGGCAACAGGCATAGAGCTAGAGTGCTTCTAGACGCCGGTTCACAGATCAATTTCTGTACGAAATCATTTGCAAAAAGGTTACACCTTAAATTAACTAAATCTAATATTCCAATCACAGGAATAAACAACACAGCGTGTTGCGCCACTGATATTGCTTCTATACGTATTATTTCTCGCTATCAGAGACATAGTTTCGAGGCGAAATGTGCCGTCTTATCTACCTTAACTCACAATCTGCCTTCAACCTCGTTTGATATCAACCAGTTCCACATTCCAAACAAAATTTTTCTGGCCGATCCAGATTTTAATATATCTTCACAGATCGACATACTATTAGGGGCACAATTTTATCTGGATTTGATATTAGCCAATAAATACACACGCGGACCCAATTTTCCTATCATTCAGGAAACAAAACTGGGTTACATTTTGGCTGGTAATCTGCCCAAGCACTGCCACACCGGGGGTCCTGCTGTTTCGTTCCTGGCAAGGAACAATGACGGTCAGATTCTGCAATCTCTCGAGAGATTTTGGGAAGCAGAAACTATCCCTGACGATACCCCTGATAGCGAGTCGGCTTGCGAGGAGCATTTTGTGCGCTCTACTCAGCGCAACCACGAGGGTAGATTTATAGTGTCACTACCATTCAAGTCTGATAATCCCCACTTGGGGGAATCTTACACAAGTGCCGAATCAAGATTCTTAAGCTTAGAGCGTCGATTTAGGCGAGATGCCAAGCTCGCTCGCGACTACGCGGACTTTATCAAGGAATACATGGATCTTGGGCACATGACACTCATCGATGATGGCGCTATCAATTTAGGAGCGTCAAATATTTACTACTTGCCTCACCATGCTGTGTTTAAACAGTCTAGCTTGACCACAAAACTGCGCGTTGTTTTTGATGGTTCGTCCAAGACTACTAATGGCCTTTCGTTAAATGACATATTGTTAGTAGGCCCCAATGTTCAACAAGACCTTTTTTCCATTCTTTTGCGTTTCCGCATACATAAGTATGTTCTTATTGCCGACATCGAAAAGATGTATCGTCAGATTCGCGTAGCTGAAGGGGATTGTCACTATCAACGCATTTTGTGGCGTGATTCTCCCCTCGAACCACTTAAACATTTCGCGCTGCGAACAGTAACCTACGGCACGGCTAGCGCCTTTTTTTGGCCACTCGTTGCCTTCTACAAATTGCTAGAGACAATCAGTCTTCCTTTCCCCAAGCGGCTTTAGCCATAACCAACGATTTTTATGTCGACGATCTACTTACCGGTTCGGACACTGTCCCCAATCTAACCAAGCTGAAATCCAATCTAGGTGCGTTACTTGGTCAATATGGTTTCACGTTGCACAAATGGGCATCAAATGAACCCACAGCGGTCGCAAATCATCACAACTTTTCACGACCCCTAAATAAACAGGACAATGTGCGTACCCTAGGCATTCTTTGGAACAATACTGCCGATTCATTTTTGTTTGATATCAAACTATCTCCGGTTGATTCTAGCATATCCAAGAGAAACATTCTTTCAATTATTGCTGGAATATATGATCCTCTTGGTTTAATCGGTCCAGTTGTCTTTTTGTATAAACATTTCATGCAGCGACTTTGGCTTTGTAAGCTTGGATGGGATGAACCGATTTCCGGTCAGTCACTTTCGGATTGGCATTCTTTGTGTAACAAATTGATTATGATTGGTAAAATAGTAGTCCCGCGATCTATTCGTTGCAAGCGTGAGGCGGCTACAGTTCAGTTGCATGGTTTTTCGGATGCTTCGGAGAGAGAGTTTGGCTGTTGTATATATATCAGAGTCATTTATCAAGATTCTACTGCCTCCTGTCGCCTCTTGTGTTCCAAATCTCGCGTGGCTCCCCTACGCCAGGTGTCATTACCTCGCATCGAGCTCTGCGCTTACTTGTTATTATCGCGACTCGTATCTAAGGTTATTCCTGCTCTTTATTCGTTTATTGATAATGTATATTTGTATTCTGATTCTATGGTGGCTCTTTACTGGATTCATGCGCAGTCTACGCGTTGGAAAACATACGTCGCTAATCGGGTTGCTGAAATTCAGCGTCGTACGCAAACTTATACCTGGCATCACATTGATTCGCGACGCAATCCTGCTGATATTATATCTAGGGGGTGTTTTCCTGACGTTTTGCGCGATTGCTCGCTTTGGTGGCACGGTCCTAGCTGTCTGTCTCAATCGTCAGAATCTGATCCCTTCCCATCTTTCGTACCGGCCACTCCGTCGTCTTCTGAAGTCACCGCGGAAGAGAAAAACACACATAACCTGTCGCTAATGTCTACCCTGGCTGTTGACTTATCGTTGGACTTTTCCTCGTTGCACCGGCTGACGTGTGTATACGCTTATTGTTTTCGTTTCATCAGAAATATTAGGCACTCATGTGCGGACAAACTTTCGGGCGATCTGACCTCTGTAGAAATTCATCAGTCTCTCAACTTCTTCATAAAGCAATCTCAGTCGATCCACTTCCCAACCGAAATTAATTGTCTTCGGAACGGATCTTCTGTTTCCATTAGGAGCAAGTTGGCTTCTCTCGACCCGTTTCTTGACGACTCTGGAGTGATACGCGTGGGCGGACGATTGCAGCATTCCCAATTACCCTACGATTCGAAACATCCTATTGTATTACCCCCATCGGCGCATATTATACGCCTTATCATCGAACGTGAGCACATTCGTTTACTTCACGCTGGTGCTCAACTCGTGCATCATTCACTGCGTCAGCGTTGGTGGATTGTTAATGCCCGGCTAGTCATCCGTTCCATTATTCGAAAGTGTCTCAAGTGTATCAGGTTTAGTGCCACACAGCAGGTTCAGAGACTTGGTATTTTGCCATTCCCTAGAGTCACTCCTTCAAGGCCGTTTCTATTTTGCGCGGTTGATTATGGTGGTCCCTTCATGATTCGTCATGGCGGGCAGAAGTCTAGAACTCTTACTAAGGCGTACGTGTCTCTGTTTGTTTGCTTAGCAACTAGGGCTATTCACCTGGAATTGGTGTCCGACCTTACTGCCAGCGCGAGACGAGATGTGACACTATGGTTACAGCACAATGTGGCTTTATTCCGCCATTGACTTATTATTTATTACGACCATTTGGTAAACATGATTGTGATGGATTGTCACAATATTTTTGTCAATTTTGCGTCATGGCACGCTTCTGAGTATCACAGTTCTGGTGATATCTTAATATTTGTATTGTATGTTAATTTTTGTGGCATACTATGTCACACTTTCATTGATCTCATGGGGTGTACTGCATGTCTTTGGGTGGTCTTATTTATTAATGTTATTACATAATATTCGCATGTTTGCTGTCAAGTAACCATGCATTCATTTCTTTATATTGTTGCTGATAAATATTTACTATTTTGTGAATGTCTTAAATTGTTAAATTGTTTCTGTAATTTCAGTATTGTATTGTTGGCTGACATTACAATTATTTATCTTGTAATTATGCAAATTATTATTGTTGTATTCACATAAATTGTGTCGATGTAAACTATTGTAAGCGTCTACCGTGTGTAACTGCCACGTCTAGGTTTATTTTATATTGTATTTTATATTGTATTCATTTTGCAGGTAAGCATGCACAATTCTTTTTACTTAAAATTATGACATAAGAGAACTCTTACTAAGGCGTACGTGTCTCTGTTTGTTTGCTTAGCAACTAGGGCTATTCACTTGGAATTGGTGTCCGACCTTACGGCCAGCGCATTTATAGCCGCTTTACGTCGTTTCATGGCACGTCGGGGTATACCCAGTCAACTGTACTCCGACAATGGCACAAACTTCAGGAAGGCCCGCACCATCTTACATGATATTTACAACTTTTGGCACAACAAGGATGCCATCTCTTCGATTAAGTCATTCACATCCTCTCAGGGGATATCATGGTCATTTATTCCGCCCTCCTCATCTCATTTCGATGGCCTTTGGGAGAGCGGCATAAGGAGTTTGAAATTTCATCTCCGCCGCGTGATAGGCAAATCTATACTAAACTTCGAAGAGTTCACGACCGTTTTGTCTCAGATAGAGGCATGTCTGAACTCTCGACCTTTATTTGCTATCTCTTCGGATGTTAACGACCCGGTGCCACTTACACCTGGACATTTTTTGATTTGCGCACCCTTAACGGCGATTCCGGACCCAGACCTTTCTCACGTTCCTGTTTCTCGTCTTGGGCGTTGGCAACTCCTTCAGAGGTTTGTCCAGGGCATTTGGAAGTCGTGGTCTCGCGATTATTTGCACCAGCTGCAGCAGCGTCACAAGTGGAAGTTTTCCAAAGATAATGTTTCCATTGGTGATTTAGTTTTGCTTATTGAGGATAATTTACCTCCATTAGCCTGGAAATTTGGCGTAATTATCGCCACATTTCCCGGCCCAGATAACTTGGTTCGTGTCGTAGACATTCGCACGCCTACGGGTGTTTTGCGGAGACCAATACATAAATTATGTCTGTTGCCAGCTCGAGACGAGATTTGACATTATGATTACTTAGCAAAATGCTACTTTTATTCAGCCATTGGCTTATTACTTATTACGACCAGTTGGTCAACATAATTGTGATGAATTATCACAATCTTTTTTCTTATCAATTTTGCGCCATCGCATGCTTTCTAATTTTCATGTTTTGGTGGTCTCATTTTAAAATTGTAAAGGAGACGAACAATAACGTAAGGGAGTTATTACCTTGTTTTATTTTGAGGACACATAAGTCAAATGTTCCAACTTGTTAAGTTATAAACACTCGTTTTAGCATAAGCCTAATTATTTTTGAGTCAGCAACTGTCTGTTTGCTCAAGCAAGTATTAGTTTAGTTAATATGCAAGGCTTTATTATTATTTGTATTTTCGTATGTGGAACATTTGATTCATGCCTCATGTCTTCCTCACTATTGTGTACAACTTTGGTTATTTCTAAACTTATTTTCAATTGTTTCTGTAATTACAGTATTGTATGTTATCTGATTTATTGTTATTGTATTCACATAAATTGTGTCTATGTAAAAACTATTGTTAGCGTCTGCCGTATGTAACTGCCACGTCTAGGTTTATTTTATATTGTATTTTATATTGTATTCATTTTGCAGGTAAGCATGCACAATTCTTTTTACTTAAAATTATGACATACATGTCATATCTGGGCTTGCATTCAGCATCTAGCTTGTTCATACATTATTACATATTGTAAGTTCCTGAAACTTCAGGAATAGCATGACTAGGTCAATACATGCCGCCCTGCTAAATATACGATTGAACATGAAACTGCAACATGTTCAACAACAATTTTGTTCATGTAATGAACTCTCTGTACAGGCCCACGGGCCTCAATTAATTTTATAGTAACCATCTATGACATGCATAGGGTTACCAGCTATCGGTCCATCATGTGATGAGCTTCCGATCTTGCATTAAACATTGTATAATTATGTATTTTTCTTTCATGTTTTATAATGTTATATACTGAACACACTTGTGTCAGTAATATTGGTCAAACCAGATTTATTCATATATGAAACAGCTGTTCGCCAACCTTGGCCTACAACCGCCTATCTCTAGGCTTATCTTATGCATGCTTATCTCTAAACTAGTGACGGACTGCCGTTATCTAATCTCATAACTCAAGGTACAACTCAGCCTTGAAGCTAACTATCATTATAAGAAACTGTACTCTTTTAAATTAAATTGTAAATGTATCATAATTTATTTAAAAAAAAAAGATGTTAAAAAATCATTTGATTTTGACGGGCAGCTTATGTACGGTAGCGCGATGATTTCGTTTTCTAGGTTGGCTAATCTGCTTACTGCCTCGCCTTAATTTTGGCGTGTTTGTACTCTACACAGTGTGTATCAGACGCTTGTCAGCAGCATTCGGCTCGCTCGCAGCCTCGCTGTCATTTAAAAATACTTGCATTCAAGTATTCTAGTACCGTATTCGCGCACATCGTGTTCTTACGACTTTTAATGTAGGCCTTAGGCCACACATTCGTACTTATGGCCAACTAGCGCCATAACTATCATTTCAATCTAAATTTATAATACTTGGCAACACGCATTATTAGCCGACCTCATTTCAACAAATAATACATTTGTAATGTAACTAAGAAAGACATTAAAATCTATTCAAATACAGTCCACATCTTATCCTTTTCTTCCTACTGAAGCAATGCATTTATTACATAGTATTTTTAACTAACATGGAAGACCAGCCGACAGAATTCTTCAACTTAAGAAACATATATTTAGCCCACTTGGGCCCAATTCATTAACTCTTTCTTGTCCACACTTGCTGGATCATTCTTCTCATTAACATTTTTTGGTCCACGCGGACCGGATACTAACCATAAATTGTATGCTTTTCTCTATGAGAAAATAATGTGTGTTGTGTAAAGGCTAACTGACACTCCTTAAAAGATAGGAGCAATTCCCCAGCCAATTGGAAAATTGATGTCTCAGTCCTATTTGTAGTACTGTGGATGAAAAGCAGTATACAAAAATGTTGAATGTGTAAGAAAAATTAGTGGCAACACTTTCTTGATAGTTTAACAGATATACATAAAGCACCTTAATTATACAATTAAATAAATAATCCACATTTAATACAAATATGATAAACTTATATTGCATGTTAATGTAATTACAAAAAATGGTAAAATCAAGATTAAACATGGACATATTTATGGGAGAATGTAGGATAGGGATTTAAAACGTAGGTGTACATGGCAGTGGTTTCAACGAATTAAATACAAAAAGTGCCATTTTGGAATTTCTTTAGTTTGCTTTAAACCAACATGCCACATGGCACAGTATATTCTTAAAACTTTCCTTTAAATCCCTTTCTTAAAAATCTTATTTTAACACATTGCTATAGCACTTCCCGCTGCTGGGCCCCGGAAGTGTCCAGCATACACACAAATAACATAATATAATAACTAAATCCATCAAAATGCTTAAGACACTTTTTCTGTGTTGTAACTTATTTCTCAAGTGTTTCTATAATTAACATAATTCTATAAAGGGAGGAGGTGCAAGTAAAAGAAATTGCTGAAAGCATCAATCTGTGAGCTGAGCCGGATGCGACCTGTTTATTTCAAAAACATTACGAGCCTCTAAAATTTACCTGCCACTCACCAACGGTCAGTACTGAGCTAATTTTTTTGAAAAACTGAGTATAGAAAATGTTAAATGCTAAATATGGGGCTGTCGCATAAATTAATACTAGTTTACAAAATGGTGTTCAGCGTACACGTTGTGATCTACTTATAAATTTCTGACACTGTTATCTATCACAAAAGTTTATAAAATTTTTTCTGACACTTATGATGAGTAACTAGTTTGTCTCGCTTTTGCTTCGTGATTATGCAGCAACTGCCACCGTAAGTTATTAAAGGTAAAAATATTACTTGGCAATCCAGATAAGTCCTTTTACAACCTGCTGTATCTGGTCGCTACGGCTGCGTGTTCCTCAGTACCTGCTTTGAACCACTGCTATGTCTGTGCTGGAAGATCGTGTAAAAACTGTAAGAAGTTCGTGTTCTCGTGTCTTCGGTCCGGAACGTCGAAACAAGTTTTGAACTTGGTTATTGAGGCTCCCATACTTGACGAAAGTCTGGCGACGGGCCGCTCTGCTTACAGCGTTTGATGGGAGACTGACGAGATTTAACAAAGCAAACGGTAGGGTTAGCAAAAGGGAGGGCGTGACGTCAGTGCGTCGGGCAAGGTACAATTCGCGGATTGTTGCATTCGGCAGAAGACGAATGTGACGATTTAATTCTAACTGTAATCTTAAATAAATAAAAATTAAGTTTGCGAGCGATTAAGTTTTATTAAATCTCACTATTAAACCGAAAGCCCCTGTATTAAATCAGTATGAGAATGAGAAGTGAATGAAAATCAACAGAAGCACTAATAAAAAAGGTCGAATTGTAAAAAGTTATTATTATCATAGTTAACCCTTTGCTAGTCATCATGCGGTGACCTGTTAATTCCGGACTCAACGTGTTTATCGAGTCGTCTGTAATTTAGGAAGATATAAAAATCATAATGTTTATAATTAGAAATTTGAAGGCACGAATAGTAGTTAAAATAACTCACTTAAATTATGTATGTATAATTAATGTATGGTTTTTGGTAATAAGAATGTTAACTTAAATAAAAATAGGAACTATATTGTCGCGGAGTACTTGCCCCTCTCCGTTGTTATGTGCCAGTTGAATCGAGAAAAGAGTCGCTATGTTGCCGTCACACCGTACAGACGTAAGAGCGAGAGCTCCACCAAAATGTATTTGTTTTTTTATTTAACTTTAGAATATTAGCTACCACTGCTAAACGTGGAAAGCATTGTGTAATGTATGAATAATATAAGGATGTGTTAAGAAGAAAATGTAATAAGTACAACAAAAACTTAACTAGTGGTAAGCAAGATGACGTCTCCCCTCAAGAGGTAAATCCAATTACAACATCACTCCTGAAGATGTGATCTGCATAAACTTCATAATTACACGTATACGATGCATAAGACGCTGACGAGGACCTCCGTGGATCTACACCTACTTTCACCAAAGAAACTTCAATCTCCGCAGTGAACATCCGACCTAATTCTTGCCGAAGACACGACACAGATGATGACGCCGACTCCGAGAATTCCCAAGACAGACACCCCAGGACGAGGTTACTACGACCAATTGTAAAGGTGACTCGATAGCTTGGCTATCGAGAGTTAATCATATTTGATACACAACTCACATTAAAAAGGGACTTTTCAAAGGCAATTAATTTTATTTAAAATTAAAATGAGACAATCTAAGAGTTTACTGTAAGATTCAATTATCATACGTTGTAACGCCTTAAATGTAAATGTAATTTATTATCACTTCAAGTAATAATACCATTCTTCAAATGGTAAAAGAAGTCTTGCAAGCGTCTAGATGAACTGAAAATAATTAGAAGTCTTCACTATAAATATACTTAAAGTAAACTCGGATCCGAGGTATAAGAGTACATAATCAGTTTGATCCCAAAGTTTTATGAAAAGCATTTAAATATTTTAGTTTATTTAATGATGTCATGGGATCTTTTAGTAACTGTTGTTAATAAAGAGAAGCCGTCTTGTTACACACGAAAATGAGTGCATAAATCAGTAAAATACCTTCCCTTGTTTCCTTATTGTTATATTAAGTAATTTGTTCAATTAATTTGACTTTAATAACTGTTCGTTACAACGTAGGCAGCCCATGTAATTGGCAGATGTCAGTTAAGATGGGTTCCCTGGATTTGTAACGTGGCAATACGTTACAAAATTGCGCACTCTGCTATTGTGCTGAAGTTAAAATAGTTGTAAGCATCGTGACGTAACAAAATTGCGCCACTCTGCTATTGTGCTGTTGTTGTTTTGTAGAGTAATTGTGTACAGAGTGTCACAAAATTGCGCCACTCTGCTTAATTTATTAGTAAATTAGATAACTCACGGCATTCAGTTATTGATCTATGCACTCAGGGAATGTAATTGATGTAACTGTAATTTTCAAAAAAAAATGAATTTGTTTTAAGATACGCAAATGATAGTCAGTATAAATTGAAATATCATTGTATGAAGCTAAATGCAAGTAGGTACATGAATTGTAATGCTTGGTCAACTGCTCAGTCTTTAACAGGTTTATATTATGACAATCCAAGACCTGTTGTTTCTTGAATAAGCCTGCATAGTATATGTTAGTGTATGTCTGTCGTCACGGTAAAAGTAAAAAAAAAGGAAATAATAATAATGCTCCTGTGTAAAGTAGACTCGGTTAATTACGTGGAAAGAATTTCGTAACTTGAAATTGTTACCAAAATAAATAATTAATTAAATTGGGGAAAGTACAAGAATTAATAAAGTCAAACTGTTATAACCGTAATACACATGTAAGTTGAAGGCGTGCGTTGTTGAATGAGATTCACCCTATGCGTTCGAGATGGCTTCTCCAGTTTTGACCTGTCAAGGAAGTAATCGGTGGCATTGTGTAGAGAACAATACGTGAGCGTAAACCCCGCATTCTCACGGACACACTTACCCTACCTTTGTTTACTAAATAAAGAGGGTGGCCTACATTCCAGCAAACAGCTGATCGGCTATTTAACTTTGAAATATGTGTGTGTGGAATTTCTGTCTCTCCCCTAGAAGAGAAATTGTTCTTTTCTGAATTATGCAAATTATTTACCCAAGAATTTTTCTTATCTATGTAATTAATGTGTATAGTATAGTAGAGCAAGTATTTTCACCGTGACGACAATTAAATAATATAGTGACTTAATAATAATAATAAATTTATAAAAGTAAATAAAGTGTGCTAAATAAATGTGGTAATTAAATGGGAAATAGTTCTAGGTAAGTATCGTAAATCTCCCCTAAGTAAATAAGAAATAAATAAATAAAGAAAGTAATAATAAGTGAATAATAATAATTGCTTAAATAATAAGGCTGAATAAATCTTAAGTTAAACAAATTAGTGTGAAGTGTAGCAGTAAATAAGGAAAAGAATAATAGTACAAGTATAGTTGCATAGTGTAAACGCCCCGGTCGTGGCCAGTTCGAGGAAATAAAGCGTGTTGAGAATTGTAGTAAGCAGCCACTCACCTTCCCCCTTATTGTACGAAACGGTAGCGTCCCTAAACAATTGAAAACCACCCCTGTGTATTACATTGCATTGTGTAAAGTGTCTCCCCTTCCGCATAGTTTGTTTAAGTATTGTTAAAGAGATAATGAGAATTATCTTCGTGAGATTCCGCTTCTCTCTGTAGTATAAGATGTTAGGATTAGCATCT
The DNA here is from genome assembly GCA_034769895.1 of Magicicada septendecula. Lineage (NCBI taxonomy): Eukaryota > Metazoa > Arthropoda > Insecta > Hemiptera > Cicadidae > Magicicada > Magicicada septendecula. The sequence continues at coordinate 34,355,903 of CM068376.1, read as the reverse complement.
GATCTAAAGTGGAGTATGGGATCCTCTTTAGATTATATTAGAGATAAGTTTATGATATATAATTACGAATTATATACGTGTAACGTAACAAGTCACAACGGCGCCGACTGAAAAGGGTAATGATAGGGGCAGAAAGGTGCCAAAAGATCATTAAAGAGTGCTGAAAGCTAACTGGTGTAGTTAGAGTAAGCCGATGTCAGTCGGGCCACGATATTGTGAGTTACGGATAAGTAGGGAAATTAGTATTAAGGATTAAAATATAAGTTGGTATTGTAAGAAACGAGAAAAAGGGAATTTCACGAAGGAGAACATTTAAATGAACAAGATCATTTAAAGAGAGATAGAGAAAACAAACCGTGTACTAATAATAAATTATAGTAATAATAAATAACTTCACACACTGACACCAAACATACTCCAAGTCCCCAATTGTGCGTTAGACTCACAAAACACCCCTAACGTGAAACTTAAGCGGTGGAGTATGTGACGATTTAATTCTAACTGTAATCTTAAATAAATAAAAATTAAGTTTGCGAGCGATTAAGTTTTATTAAATCTCACTATTAAACCTAAAGCCCCTGTATTAAATCAGTATGAGAATGAGAAGTGAATAAAAATCAACAGAAGCACTAATAAAAAAGGTCGAATTGTAAAAAGTTATTATTATCATAGTTAACCATTTGCTAGTCATCATGCGGTGACCTGTTAATTCCGGACTCAACGTGTTTATCGAGTCGTCTGTAATTTAGGAAGATATAAAAATCATAATGTTTATAATTAGAAATTTGAAGGCACGAATAGTAGTTAAAATAACTCACTTAAATTATATATGTATAATTAATGTATGGTTTTTGGTAATAAGAATGTTAACTTAAATAAAAATAGGAACTATATTGTCGCGGAGTACTTGCCCCTCTCCGTTGTTATGTGCCAGTTGAATCGAGAAAAGAGTCGCTATGTTGCCGTCACACCGTACAGACGTAAGAGCGAGAGCTCCACCAAAATGTATTTGTTTTTTTATTTAACTTTAGAATATTAGCTACCACTGCTAAACGTGGAAAGCATTGTGTAATGTATGAATAATATAAGGATGTGTTAAGAAGAAAATGTAATAAGTACAACAAAAACTTAACTAGTGGTAAGCAAGATGACGTCTCCCCTCAAGAGGTAAATCCAATTACAACATCACTCCTGAAGATGTGATCTGCATAAACTTCATAATTACACGTATACGATGCATAAGACGCTGACGAGGACCTCCGTGAATCTACACCTACTTTCACCAAAGAAACTTCAATCTCCGCAGTGAACATCCGACCTAATTCTTGCCGAAGACACGACACAGATGATGACGCCGACTCCAAGAATTCCCAAGACAGACATCCCAGGACGAGGTTACTACGACCAATTGTAAAGGTGACTCGATAGCTTGGCTATCGAGAGTTAATCATATTTGATACACAACTCACATTAAAAAGAGACTTTTCAAAGACAATTAATTTTATTTAAAATTAAAATGAGACAATCTAAGAGTTTACTGTAAGATTCAATTATCATACGTTGTAACGCCTTAAATGTAAATGTAATTTATTATCACTTCAAGTAATAATACCATTCTTCAAATGGTAAAAGAAGTCTTGCAAGCGTCTAGATGAACTGAAAATAATTAGAAGTCTTCACTATAAATATACTTAAAGTAAACTCGGATCCGAGGTATAAGAGTACATAATCAGTTTGATCCCAAAGTTTTGTGAAAAGCATTTAAATATTTTAGTTTAATTAATGATGTCATGGGATCTTTAGCAACTGTTGTTAATAAAGAGAAGTCGTCTTGTTACACATGAAAATGAGTGCATAAATCAGTAAAATACCTTCCCTTGTTTCCTTATTGTTATATTAAGTAATTTGTTCAATTAATTTGACTTTAATAACTGTTCGTTACAACGTAGGCAGCCCATGTAATTGGCAGATATCAGTTAAGATGGGTTCCCTGGATTTGTAACGTGGCAATACGTTACACGAATAATTGCAACAACATGTAAATGATGGATTGCCTTTAATGTGATTTCTAGAGTGCATTGTTGTCTTTAAGTGTTTGATGAAATGTGCACCAAATTAGCGTTGAAAATATTTACTAAGTATAATTAAATCACTACCGACTCACAACACAAAGTTTTTGTGGGTAAAATCGTAAAAGTTTTACCTTAAAGCCTGAACCAGTTTTAGCTTTAAAAAAGCTTCTCCAGAGGCTGCCGGTAGAAGCACTGTCCGCTTTGTTTTTGGCGACAGTATCGACTTTTGAAGGATCGATGTTGTGTGAGTGGGGTGTGATATGTTCGAATAATGCGTGTGATTTGAATTGTGTCTGTTCGTTTAGGATGTCGTTTTTATGTGTTTTCGTGTGTTTGTATATTTCCAGTTGTTCAAGAGTGTCTAGTTTTTAGTCTTTTGTGTGTACATGGAGTATGTCCATGTTATTGTCGATGTTTTTGTATTATGGTTTAGTTCAATCAGGTGGTTTGGAAAGGTAGATTCGGTAGCGGAGTGTAGTGCCCTTGTGTGTTCAATGTATCATTCTTTGAAGCTACATCCTGTCTGGCCTATGTAAAATTTGTTGCAATCTGAACATTTTAGTTTGTAAACACCAGGTAGATTGAATTTGTTTTGTGCTTTGTGTGTGTTTTTAAAGTGTGTGTTCCGTTTTGTTAGTAATTTTGTATGCAATTCTGTATCCTCTGCTATTTTGAATTTGTGGGCTATTTTTTCAGTTTGGTTGTTGTTGTATGTTTGTGTTATGAATTTGTTGTTTTCTGTCTTTTTGTTTGTTTTGTGTTTTGTGTAGGAGTTTATTCATTATTGTTCTGTTGTATCTGTTGGATTCTGCTAGATATTTTATTGTGTTTAGTCAGGGGTGCCCACAGGGGGGGGGCTCATGACGCAAACTGCGTCATTGAAATTTTGGGGGGGTTGACAAAAAACTTTGGGAAAGTAAGAAACTTTTAGTAATTCAAATATTCAGAAGACGAATCACGATCGCTGGCAAGCATAACAGCCCGAGGATAAATATTTTGAATTAAATTATATTCAATTCGTCATATTCAATTGAATATAAAAATTGCCGGAATTCTTTCATATTAAACTGTATTAATTTATATTAAATTATATATAAATAAATATGTAAGAAATTCGTATAAATCGTTTGTTATGTATATTATGCTCTGTGCAAAGTCGATAGTAGCGCTTCACATGGTAGCTATTAGAATTTTGTTCCCATCAGCTGTTCAGTTGCCGTATCAGATACGTAGTTTTTATAAGTTTGGTGCGTTTATTTTTATTCCACCTTAGTGGTTTGAAATACATGATTGATTGTTATTACAAACTTGAATATGCCGAAAAAACAAAAGCAGTTCAAATACAAGTGTTTAGAAGTAATGTGCCATGCTACAATCAGGCACGATAAATGGCTAGAACACTGCAAAAAGAAACATGCATATAAAGTTAAAAATAAGTTAGATGTAAAATACAAAATTATTGAATTCAAGTGCAGTGGTGAAGATCAGTGGAAACCTTATATTAATGACAACCTTCAAGTTGAAAGTGAAAAATTGCAAGAATCGATCAGGTGAGTTTACAAAAGTTACATAGGCCTATAAACTTTAATCGGTTTTTCTTTCTATAATATTTTTATAAGGCATAGCATTTTTTCATTATTTTTTTTGTATCAGGCGGTTTAAACTTTTTATAAAGTTGTGGCAGGAAAATAAAATTTTAATAAATAACTCACAAAATGTCTTGAAACTTTACACCGCTGAGTATTTCAGTCACACCTGAATTTTTATGAACATAACCTCAAACTGAGTTCGACATCCCCTTAATAAACATTTGTTTGACATTTTAGGGTCGGTTTTTGGAAAAATTTTGAAAAAACATTCGAATTTACCTACTTTTACACGTGTTCTTATGTATGAGTTGTTAAAGTATACCGAAAGTATGTGTAATTCTTTTTGTAAAAGAATAAAATATTTACAGAGTAGCTGTACCACAGTCTGTTACAAAAGATTCTATAGAATCAGCAACACTACTTCCTTCAACTTCAACGTCTGGCTCAATGGGAGATGCATGGCTTTCGAATCTTATGGTTATAGCTCAGGGCCACTTTTATAAATGGGCCCGGAGGGCCCAGGCCCAGGGCGCATGAGATTTGGCGATTTTGGGGGGCGCATGAGATTACAAGTTTGGACGGGAGATGGGGGCGCGAATGTTGTTCGGGCCCAGGGCGCACTGCATACCAAACGCGGCTCTGTTATAGCTTCCGAGAAAGATTTATTAGAGTCAATTTCTAATGAAGAAATAATTGATACCTTTTCTTTATCATCGTCGCAGAGGAAAAAGTTGCTGTGCCGAATATAAGTTAAAAAAATTAGGACATCAAACCTTTGTTTTTTCGCTTTTTCTTCTTTACAATACACTTTGTTTATATTTTATTCCTTTTTTTATTAATTTATTTGTTTAATTTCAAATGAAAATTTATTTTGATATTGTACTATTTTTAGCTTTACCTTATTTGTAATAAAACGTTTATTACATGAAAATTTTCTTGTAAATACCTTTCCTTGGTGCGGGGGGGTATTCATCAGGTTTAGGGGGTGAGTCATCAAGTTTAGGGGGGTGGGCACCCCTGGTTTAGTTCGTCGTTGTAGTCTTTTTTATCTACTGACGTGTTGTTAGCCTATGTATAGTTGTATAGTTCTGAAGACAGCTAGTTTGTGTTGTATTGGGTAATTGGAGAAGTTGTGTACACACTTCCTAGACCTCTCCATCACAAAATTTTAACAAAGGCACAAATTCAGTATATACAGAAAACCAACTACATCTGACACACTAATACACAACTCCTCCAATCCCCCAATACAACACAAGCTAGCTGAATTCAGAACAATGATACATAGACTGAACAACATCCCACTAGACGAACTAACAACATAGTCTTAACAACAAAGACAAGGCACTAGAACTAAAGATGTAGATAGTACTAGTAGATGTTAAAATTCCTATATTAAATTGTTGTTTCGTCTTGCTCTCATATTAAAAACAGCAGCTCTGCTTCTTCGTGACATTTTGATGACTTAAGTCTTGCCTAATGAGATTCATGATATTGCACCCATATATCGTTTATCATATGGTCTCTCCTCTGTTGTCTGTTTTGCCTTCCATTTACCAGCCTATCCAATGTTTCTTCTGTCACATTACCTTGCTATGTGTAGTGTCCCAGTCAATTATCTTCCTATCTTTGAAATTTTTCAACACTCTTCTTTCCTCTATCACGCTTCCATGTACCTCTTCATTCACCACTATATCCTTACAGGAGATCCATTCCATCGTTTGCCATGTCCATAAATCGAAAACCTGTGTCCTCTTCTTTCCTGAAAGTTCATGTTTTGCCCTGTAGGCCTATAGGAGCATGATCCAAACAAAACATCAACTGTTTCTTATCTTTCCTATCTTTATATCCCATTGCTTGCACAATAAAATCCCTCAGAATTCCATTCAATGTTCTTTCATCCCTAATAAGTAACAGCACATTAATATGCAACACACATTACAAAATCAGTATGACATGTGCAAGAAAGTCTTCAATCATTCTTGTCATTTGCAATGCCACAAACTGGTTCATACGAGTGTCAAATCTGCCGTGATTAAGGTCACCTCATGACAAGTGACTGCTTTTGTAGTGGCTGCTGCTTTGACTCACTGGACAACTTATTTTTACTAATTCAAATCTGCTACTGATTTGGGTACTCGGTAAGGTCTATCTTTTACATGTAAAATTGGTAAATTTGGTGCACACTTTTCTCAAAACCTACTGGAGATAACTGAATAAAATTTTTACCATGTATTCATTGCATCTTATAATACACTTTAACACAGGAAATATTTGACTTTTTTACTAAAATATAATATTTTTTCTTTGAATGTAACTTTTTTGTTTATAAAATTTATTGATTAAACATTTCTAAAAACAAAATTTATTGCTCGATCAAAAAATCCTTGTGTTAAAGTGTGCATCAGGTAGTAAGGAAAATATAGTGGAAATTTCATCCTGTTATCTTAATTAGTTTTTGAAAAAAGGGTGCACCAAGTTGAAAAAACACAGGTTTTGGCAAACCGCAATAGAAAATTAGGAAGCTAATAACAGCATAAGACATGGAATAAGCACTTATTTTTTTATTTTAAAACATCCCAACTCCATAGATTGGATTGTCTGGATCTTCTTTTTCATCTTCTAACCTTTTTTTGGCAAGGCTTTTGCTTGCCTTGCTTTTTTCCATCTCCGCAGTGGCTCGTAGGGAGTTTCGCAGCCTTTCCTTGTCAGTCGCATTCACCGATTCAATTGTATTATTTCCCACATCTATTCCTAACTTTCTTAAAACTTTACACTTAGTAATCTGTCCACAATTGAATGTAGATACAGCTTCATACACTCCAAAGTGTAGGGTTTTGATTGTAACAAAGCCAACCTTTGGCAGGCTTGCCCCAAATCACACTATTCACACTTTCATTTGGATTCTGCGTTTGTTTGTGCAAACACTTTTTTAGTAGCTCTGTTTTAGATAGACTTTTGAAAACTGTCTTTATGAATTCCATAATAGATTCTGGAATACTGTTTTTGTGGTTGTAAGTGTCATCTGTTTCTATGGCTTTTTGATACTTACACCAACTTTCTTTCCCTTAAAGTTAAACTGTAAGTTTTCATATACATTCCTGTATAAATAATTGTTTTTCACTACTTTATAGCAATCAAAATGCCACATATTATATATCAAAATGTTCAGAACGAAACACTCTATAATTTAATAGAAAAAACAGAAAAATGTGAAATTGTTTTATTTTTTGCCTACCAGGTACCCTTAAATAATTGATCAGTAGAAGAGGAAGGCCTTTCATCCATTCTTGCTTAAAAAGAATGTGCTGCTATACTATTATCGAAAGTGCCATCTGCCAGCCAGAACACCTCTGCCAAATTAACAAATGCTCTGGAATTACAGCACAGTGATCAGCATCTGTTTCTTTATGCTGTGTTTAATGTACACAGGAAAACCCTCCAATTGTATGAAGAAAATATCAACCCATTGAGGAGATTGGCTTATACCTAAGCATCAGAGGACTGCCAGACATAGTTTGCTCGCATTCTGTTTATTTATAATATCAGATGTAGTGAATTGCAACAAATTTTAAGAATTCCATGACTCCAGAATAGCTCAGACGCTCTTGATAATAATGCTTAATAATATTCTAGCAATCCAAAGAAAGTGTTTCGACAACTTGGGTTTCTTTTCAGAACAATAGCAAATTATGATAAGTCCCAGTTGTTTGATTAACTGGGTAATTGATTTCACCATTTTATGGAAACAAATTCTCAGATATCGAACCTCAGTAATGAAGTTTATTTCTCTGTTGGCTGAATTAGTCACTAATCGAAACAACGTCAGAAATACAGGAAATGCACAGAATACGTAATCTCAAAACTGCCTCATACCCTGGAGGAGTTGTCATATTTTTGTATTTCACTTTCTTACATTGTATTCTGGGTATATGTATTAGCACATTAATATTATTTGTTGTGGTTGGATAATTTCAGGCTTTTTAATGACTGAAAATATTCTGTCAGATGGAGAACCCTCAACAATGACAAACTCAGATTCAGTTACAACTGTAACTTTAATTATTACTTTACACTTTTGATTATATACACTTTCAATTTAACTTTGTTTGTTTACATCCACATTCCGGACACCATCTTGCTTCGTTGCTAACTGTGAAAATACTTACCCAGAGTTCGTTTGGACTTATTTGTGAGAGCAAATAATGGTTGTTCGAAATAAATAATAATTCATTTACTTATGCTCAAATCAATCTTGCTTTATTAAATTATAAATTCCCATCAAATTCATCTTTTTCAATTAAATAAAAAAACCTTGTACATTCCTTTCAATCCCATCATTACATATAAAATATTCCTTCTCCATCTCTTACATTTTTTGTTTTAGTAATATTCAAATAAAATAAAATAACTCGTTACAAACTTAACTTTATCTAACGTAAACCAGCGCTTCTTGTTTAACTTTCATTCACACTCACACACATACACCCCCATGGCATTATGAGATCTCAAATTAGTTAAATTTTGTTTTCATTTTTTAACAAATATGGATTCACTCCCCTTTTTGATACTTAGCTTGTTATTATCATCCACAGTCCAGTCTCCTCATGTAATTTTCGACACTCCGCACATTCCTTTTTCCACTTGTTTCACCAAAACTGTTACTTCGTTTTTTATATTATCTTTTAAAAGAAAATTTTTTCACATTTTGCATTCTATTTACTCGGTATAGTTACACTTTGTACGGGCGCCCGTAAATTTGTTCCGGAACTTTTGTTCGTGACCGGTCGGCACAAAGGTGTAATTTTAACTGGGGTGAGATGAACTGCTTTAAAATCTGAGATGGAGGGGGATCACGTGGTCTCATTTCATTGAGTTATTATTATGACGTCGCCAGATATTAAGGCGTTGTTGACTGCGCCTTGGATTCCAATGTTATATATATGTGGGCTAGGCTACTGACGCCATATGGCGTGATCCCAACTGTGCATAGTTCATAGGTCAGCTTGCTAAAAATAACTGTTTCCATCAGCTTGGTCGCACGACCTTGACACTAACTCATATATGTTGTTTCTCCATAACATTTTCGAATACAATCTTTATTATTTTAATTATTACCAAAACATCCCTGGGTGGGTTCGTCCCGTTACACAACTGATGTAAATCCAATGATCAAGTACAAATATACAACAGAAAAATTATAGTGTGCAGAACAGCAAAGTGAAGTAAATGGTTTGCTTTTCTATATAACAATGTAGTGTGTGTGTGTGTGCGCGCGCGCGCGCACAATGCCTGTCTTGTGTTACAGGCTACAATTTTTAAACCAAAATTACACATGTACATATTTATGGAAAAACGCCCTCCTTAGTTAAGACAATTATTCTGCTTACCTCTTGTCCACAAGTGTGTCCTCTCTAACTAAATGTTCCAATACTGTTTTGAATGTTCATCACTTCTTTGTTCACTACTGTAATAATTATTAGTGTTGTTGGTACATTCACTGTGAATTTACTTGTTGTATTTTCTCATACGTTTCGGAGTGGTGTGCTCCTTCTTCAGTGAGTTTGGATATTTAAAATCACTGGATGACTTTAAATGGATGAGTAAATGTTCCAAATATTTAAGGCCTGTCACTTGAGCACTTTCCTCGTGTACTATTTTAATCTGTCCAGTCCTGTCCATTTTGTGTATGACCATGCTCTTTGTCTTCATTACATTCATTTTTAATTCCAAATTCTTCATAGGTTCTGTAAAAATCCCTCAGTATTTAATTTAATGTCCTGTCATCCATTAGCAAGCAACACCATATCATAATGTAAACACATCACAAAATCAATGTGATGTGTGGAAGTAAGTCTTCAATCATGCTACTCATTTACGTTGTTACAAACTGGTTTGGTGTCAAACCTGCTGTGGTTTAGCTTACATCATGACAAGCGGCTCCTTTGTAATAGGCTAGGGTTCCCATGATATTTTTACTGAATCATTTTTTACTGTCTGAACATTTTTATGTAAATGAGAAATACTGCTTCAGTGAATAAATATTGTTACATCACAGAATAATCTACGTATTTGTCGAATGTGCCAGAAGAATCTCGCTCTAATGTGTGTGGCATACGTGACTCTAGACGCATTCGCAAGAGTTTTCTCGAAGCCGCTAGCCGCGCGGACTGTGTCAAAGCTGCAATTAATTACGTAGTTCACACTGGCGCTAAGATGTAGTTTCGAACGTTTTGGTCTGTGAGTGGAGGTATAAATACATGGCGGCAGTTGTCTTAGTTTTCAGTATAGTGGCGATATATTTACAGTGCAGTTCGAGTTATTATCGGGCGATATTACTGTGCGCGTTCAAGTGGTAACTAGTTAAGTGTTGTGTTGTATAATCGGACGGTATATTGTAATACAATTGTGTTTTAATATTAGTGGACGTTTTATTTGATTGTTATAAGAGACTGTGTTGTTAATTATGAACTGTTTAACTGTGAAAATTAAAGCTGGTAATTAGTGACTTAACTGGTGTTTTGTATTTTGTTTTCCACTGTACCTACGACGATCAAGTCGACCGTCGTAACAATATAATGTTAGAAAGACAGGTGTAAAAATTTGTAAGTCCTACCTCTAGTGGTTTCAGAGACACAGGGGTTAAAATCCTGGTTAATTTAATAATAGTGGAATAGGCTTTTTAAGTTCCCCTGAAGCATGCAGAACAGTGAAATGTCTCTTGCCACTACAGAAGTTATAGATGTCCGGTTAAGTGTTAGGTTGCCAGGGTAGCAGTATTATAGGTGCTATGGTCAGGTTCTGGGTATTTCTTCAAATATAAACAATGTTGTCAATCAGTAAGTTATTTTAAGGAAACAATCAGTCATTCTCAAGCTGTAGGAAAAAATGGAGCACGATAAATATGTTAAAGACAGCATTCAAATATGGGCATGATGTGTCCAACAAGTTATTCAACAGTGCGAGTGATAAGACACAAATTATCGTCCACAGTGTTCTACCATACATACATGACAGTGGAAGCATTAAAAACTAAATGTGTAGTATGTGCCACAAGGATTTCAAGAGCCCAATGTATACATTTACACACAAAACACAAATTAGATATGTAACATGTTAAGACATTACACAAAATACAAATTATCCTTAGTCCACAGAGTCCCACAACCTTGTATGATGTTTGAGCCAATTAAAAATTATTTATTATTGCCTAGATGGAGCAAAAAGTTTAATATAATTGTGAATTGCATACAAATTATAGTGCTGTACACGAGATCAAATTGTTATAACAGCAGCAGTTTGTTTGATTATTTCCCTTATTTTGGCTATGCTTTTTGATTTTATCATTGATCAAAGCCAAACTACCATTGGTTCATTGATTGTGTGTGTGTGTGTGTGTGTGTGTGTGTGTGTGTGTGTGTAATCTTGTAGTGTACAATACTACAACGTACTTAACATATCTGTACTTAGGAAATGTCCTAATGGATTCTGGCAACCAGGAAATGAAAATACTTATATATATATATATATATTGCGACAATACAAGCATAGGCTGTAATGCGCATATATAATATATTATAAATATTTAAGTTAATTTCAATAATATATAATAGACGAGCAGGTGTGAGATTGGAAGCTGGCTTTCAAGCAGAAACCAACAGGTAAACACACGCGATTACCACTGCATGTGTGTATACAAGTAAATAATGTGTGTGCGTGAAGCCTGTTTGATCCTGAAAGTTTGCACCTCACCCCAAGTCAATGCTAAATTAAGAATATATTTAATATTTAGCAAACCATAAATGTTAGCGAGAAGGTAAAAACTTCTAAAAATGTGTAAAAATCAGACACAAGTGCAGTGCGAATTTTACGTAATTCGGACAATCAGTGCGAATCCAGTGCGATTTTTAAAGCATTATAATTACACTAGTGGTGCGAGCATGATGATAATTGCACATCACATAGGTCATTAAATTAGACAATATTTTATTGCCGTGAAATCTGCGTTAAACAGTGCAATTGGCGAAAAAGTGCAACTATGTGAAATGAGACGAGAGTGGGGGCTATCATGCCATGGTACAACTGTCGACAGGCTGATTCCTGAATCGACAGCTGCAGTTTTCTTGGTGAATATAAATAGAAGCCCAGGAGAGCTAATCTCTCTCTTCTAAATTACCTCAGTTGCGGGGGTACGCTATGTCCGTCAGAGACGCAAATATTTTAACTACTTTGGACAAAGTTAGACGCTAGGTCTAACATCAGTATGATTTTTTTTTAAGCTTAACTTATAAAGTATTACGGCAAATGTTTTGATTTAAAGTTTTAATGAAAACAATAAGTAAAAAGTACCGTAACAAAGAAATCGTCGGACGTCTACAAGCAGTCGACAACTAAGAACATCAACGACTAGCAGAGGAACGAGATGCAGAGGACTAGAGATGGTTCTATCATAACAGCTACAGATCCAGAGCAACACGTCATAATCTACAGCAGCCAATGTACCATGAAGGACGAGAGACGAGAGGACGAGCAGTGAGGACAAGAGGACATCCAGGAAGATCGAACCGACGGAATCACTGGAGGACATGGGACAACTCTGCAGAATTTAAGGTGACGAAAAAACCAATATATAATTATCAAAGAGAAAGACATTGAAAGACTTTAATAAAAAAAAAAACAAATACAAAACATTTTTGTAAGAGTAAATAATAAGTATGTAGATAGAGATAAAATCAATGTAATTTATGTGTAATCAGAATATTCTTTAATTATTTTTCTTTAATGAATGAACAGTCAATGTAACGATAAGTTAAATCCTTGCTTGGAAAATGAACAAGTAATTAATTTATTTAACTTCTTCTTAGTAAAAGCACATAACGTAGAGTCATGGAAAATAATCAATTAATTGTGTTAAAATGATTATAAAGCCGTAAAAAGGTATAAAGAAAATATAGAATAAGAATGTATTAACAATTTAAAAAAAACACACATTTAGACTGAGTAGTCAATAAATCATAATATAATAAAGAAAAGTTTTTAATTAAAATTTATAATATAATATCTAGAATGTAAGATAGGCTATATGTTTGTGATGATAACACGGCAAGTAAAGAAACTTTGAAACCATAGGAAATGGATATCGTATGGCGAATTAAGCATTAATTTTATATTATTATTTTTTATGTTTGTTTAAAGTAATAAATGAAACATATTACGATTCCTAAAAAGAGTTACTCTTATTATAATTACACCTGAAACCCAAATTACACCTACACGCTAATTGTATTGTTATAATTTTGTCGCCCGTCAACGTGTGGCACGACACGCATACATCTAATAACGTTGTATCGTTGTAAATAAATGTCGCCCATGAACGTGGGACCCGACACGCCTACATTTAATAAATTAATGTATGTTTTATTGTTAAATGTGTGAATAGGATTTATGTATAATAATTGATGTGTATTAATAAATATTTTATATGTGTTTAATTTTGTTGTGTATATTGTATTGTAATAACGCAACTGCCGCCCACCCCAACAAACAGGTGTAATTGTAATATAAGTAGATAAGAATAAAGAAATAATAATAACGAAACAATAAATAAATAAAATTAATAAGTCGGTTCCATAAAAATAATATTCTTATATATATATTATAAATAAATATTTTTTGTTAATACTTCGACATGGCAATATCAGGAAGTATTAGTATGGAGGCAATCATTAAAGTGATGGGAAACCTTATGGACGAATATGGTATAAGACGAAATGTATGTGCTAGACTAGATAGAAACATAGTAGAGTTAATACCAAATAAAGAACAATTAGGTAAAACATTAAAAGAATCTAATACAATACTAAGAGAAGGAGCAAAAGAGAAAATTAGCGACACAAATACGCACATTGTCAAAGAATGTGAACAAACAATAATAGTTGACAATACGTTCGTAATTAATAACGATAATCATAAAGAAATACTATTTCTTTTATGAATTTGCTAACTGCTATAATTTTTATTGTTCGACTAAGCTTTTCGTCATCACTGACATCTTCAGGTCTTAAACTAGGTTGTTTAAGACCTGAAGATGTCAGTGATGACGAAAAGCTTAGTCGAACAATAAAAATTATAGCAGTTAGCAAATTCATAAAAGAAATAGTAAGGATGGCTGCTAATTTAAACAATACGAAGCATAAAGAAATAATTAACATTAAGGATGAGAATAAAATAAAGGTTAATAAAACGTACCTTATTAATAGCGATATTCCAATTCTGAGACACACACACACACACACACACACACACACACACACACACACACACTAGTAGATCACATAAGATAAAAACACGTGTGAAGCACAATAATTATCACTGTAACGAAAAACGTCGTACTATACGAAATACTACGCAGACTTGTGATAAATATGGTGCTAGATATACGCACGAGAAGTATAAAGCTAACTGTAATTATAAAAATCACGGTAAGTATAATTATAAAAGATACAAAGAGAAAGAAAAGTCGCGCACAGCTGGACAGGTAGGTGCACTAAGCCAAACTAATGAGAGAGAGAGAAACGTTTGTAAAGAGAGACGAAAGGGAGACTTTTTGTGGTCAACAGGTAAGATTAAATCGTTACCCTATGAGCAGGTGACTTCCACGGTCATACCGGACGTCGCAGTAATACAATGGAATGCGGACGTTGTTTACACGAGGGTGAAAACAATGGTAAGCACGTCTGCGACTATAGGGGAAAGGAAACAATGTCCGGCAGCTGGTCAAACAATACAATGCATTGTTAACTTAAACTAGGGAGGGTGTAAATTGAACCACACTCAATGGCCGAAAATAAATAATTATTTTTAAATGAAAAAATAATATTACTATTAATTATTAATAATAAGAAAAGGAGTTAAATTAATAAGAAATAATATGTGTAAAAAGATAAGAGAAATAATTAAGAAATGTTATTTATTAAGGTTATGATTGCAAATAAAAAGAAATATTAGTGGAAAGAAATAAGGAATTAAATAATAAAGAATGTTATGCTAAATAAAAGTATGTTCAAAGGAAGGTAGGAAATATATTATAAATGGTGAAGAATGTTAGTACTCAATGTATAAAAACGGCAAGGAATGTAAATTTTAATGGTAGTGTAAGGAATGATTATGAAGGAATGTTATTATCAATGTTGTTATTAATATGGAGAAAGGATTAGAGATGAGCAATAAATGTATAATTATCAGAACGGCTAATCAAGCGAAAACTTCAAACTTAATGGAGATACAAGGACACGGAAGAAAGCGAGAGTGAAAAGTCAAAAGGGCAGAGACTACTTAGAAATTACGACTACGAGTAAAATATCGTTGTTTTCTAAGGCAGTTCATCTGTAACCGATCATGTGACACACTACAAGCTGAAAGAGTATTCTGTTACGGAAGTGTATTTCATGTAAGGATGAAGAAAATTATTAGCGATCAGAAAGGTAATGTTAAAGAAATGTAATAAAAGGTAATGAAGGTTAATGTAGTAGATAAGTTATGTAAGAAAGGTTAAGAAAGATAAAGAGTGTTCATGTAAGAAAAGGGTTAAGGAACGAAGGTAGGAATGTGACGATTTCATAAATTAAAAATAAAATAATTAATAAATAGGTAATGTAAAGGCTGAGAAATTTTAAATTTTAATAAATCGCACATTTAAACTAATTTTATCGCTATCATAAATCATAATAATATTTAATAAAGAGTTTTAATAATAAAATAAAAGGAATGCGAGTGTACAGATAGGGAAACCCTTGTTAATTAACCCTGCATAGACATGCGCTAACCGGAATTAACTTGAATACCGACCCCTAAACAAACTAATAATCCTTGAAAATTAATATTAAATAAATAAATAAACAAGACCACAGCAGTGTACTATAATGAAGTCTGTAATTAAGAATATCTTTGGATAATTAAAAGGTCAAACTTTAACCCCTTAAATAGAGGATAAATGTGGAACTATTTTGTTGTGACGCGTAAACTCCGCGCGATTAACTGACCCTTCCTATATAGTAGAGAGTCGAGATGAAGCGCTCGCGTAGAAAACACGCGCTTGAACCATGTCTCAGAAAAAGACAGAATATTTGTATTTAGAAGACAGTTACAACAATGTGTAGCAAAAGTATTGCCAAATTAATGTGGTAGTAGTCTAAATGTTAAAAACCGAAATGCATAAATAACTGTGTAAGGGATGACATCTCATTTGTTTAATTTTGTATGATGTCTATGTTGTTTTAAATAATATGGTACGAGCTACCAAAAGTGAGAACTTTTATAAACAATAATGTGACGTGCGATTCTGCAACAAACAAGAACATTTACGGCACTTATACTACTAACGATGTTTAACTACGAGACTTCTGAGAACCTCCACGCTACTTCATTATGAACTAACCACTTCAGGAACTTCAACAGGAAAGTTAACTCCACTTAAGATCAACCGCTGACGAACACCATAATGATCAAGGACCCTGACTACGAGTAAACTGATGGATATGGCAGGTGACACGGAGACTTGTTCTCCATGATTAATTAAAATTGTAACCAATGAATTATTAAAGACAGTTGAAATAAAAAAAATAGAAAGACTTTAATGATAACCACTTTATAAGATGTAGTATGTTTTAGAATTCAAAATATTTGTAGTACCGAATAATGCTGATGTATATGTATAGCTTCACTGATACAAATTTTTAGATTAAGTCCATTCTTCAAATGGCCCCCAAATAGTATTATAGAATATAAATAAGCGAGCTTAACTCATAAACAAGTTTAAGGTCCCGGATCCGTGGATAATGCTAGCACTGATAAATCCATGTGTTTTGCCCCAGTCCTTTACCAAAATCTGTTATAAATTGTAATCTTTTATTCAGAAAACCTTA
Source organism: Magicicada septendecula (assembly GCA_034769895.1). Lineage (NCBI taxonomy): Eukaryota > Metazoa > Arthropoda > Insecta > Hemiptera > Cicadidae > Magicicada > Magicicada septendecula. The sequence continues at coordinate 34,339,319 of CM068376.1, read as the reverse complement.
TATGGGAATATTTATGTAGAGCTGTTGTAGTAATGATTTAATAAAGAGATGTCGTTACTTTACACTAAAACAGTGAGTGAATAAATCATCAGACCCCCATGTAAAAGTTCTTTAGTTATAACTACTGCTGGTTTATCTAGTAATTAAAATTTGATTACGAGTATAGCAGCCCGTGCAATTGATCAGAGGTAAGAATGCACAGGTTCCCGATGTTATAACGTAGGTGACACGTTATAAGATGCGCCACTCTGCTTTGTAAAAAAAAAAATATAATTGTGTGCATCGTGACGCATATAAAATGCGCCACTTTGTTTTGTTTAATAAGTAATTGGGTAATATTGTGACACCCTGTTGATCTATTCACTCATGTACTTTAATATATGTCTAAAATTTTAAATAAAATAAAAATGATAATTATTATTATAGTGGTATAGTAAATAGGTAACTTTAATTGTGAATTATATATAGGAATTTACACAATGTTAACTTAGCGCCACAGGTATACGAAACAACATCAGGTACGTACTTGTCAAAAATTTCATTCATCAACGTGTCTGTTTGTAAACAAAATCTGACCGGTTAAATTCTTGTCCACGCCTGTGTAAAAATGTTATAGTTACCTCTCGCAAAGTTGAGTTAGACAATACCCAACCCTCTTCGATTGTTCTATTGTTATAAGAAGCGTGTATCATCCTGTGTGTAGTGACCGAGAATTTCCCCCTTCGTTGAATGTATATTGACGCCTGTGTGAGATTTCTCTTTCTCTGAAATTTATTTCTCTCACTACCAATGTAAATTTTAAATGTGAACTTTAATCGTTTATGTGTGAAAACAAGAAAGAGTAGTATAGAATTTAATGCGAATAGTAGAATAAGTATTTATAGTCACTCACATTTCAAAAATGGCTGTATTTAACCCCGATCTATTATTAAAAGATGAATTGTGCTACGAAGCTATTTTACGCGGTTTACCTCACGCGAACGTAACAGTGTCTGAATTGCGCAAAACATTACGCGAAAGCAGATCAGATATACCCTCGCAGTTAGATAGATTACATGAACTCGATTATGACAGCGAACGAGAAACCTGTTATGCGAAGTATAGGGAACTGACGTTGTTATCTCGAAACATTCATGACGAAAAATCACCTACTGTAATATTGCGCGTCACGCAAAGGTTAGAACACTTAACCCGGCGGTTGAACAATTTATTGAACTGGCCCGACGTCACCGTAACCCCTCCCGATGTGCAAAAATTTCCGGATGAGGCATTACGTCAATTAACCACAATTATCAACGAATTGCGAAGAAAGTCAGACTCGTCTAGAATGGAAGAAATTGAGCACTCCTTACAAAAATTATACATTTCCCCTGTTCAATCCCCTACTTTAGAACACCCTCCCTCCACCGCGAACCACGAATCACCCATCGTATCGAAGGTACAACCGACTCATGAACATCTACCTAGTAGAGAATTAAATACCCTCACGATATCAGAACCCCCACAGCCGAGTGGTCACCATACTCGCACCAGTAGATATGCGATTACGACGCCTAATGCAGCAACGAATCCTTCGAAATGTATCCCAAATGTAAATTTTAATGTAGACCTCTACGGAAAGATCACACACCCAGTAGAAAAAATTATTACAGAAATTCCCTACACCGATGGCTTAAGTATTACGAAACTGTAAAATTTCATCAGATACCTCCTGCAAATAAAAGATTTACAGCAACTGAACGATTGGCAAATCCTGCAAGTAATCCTACCCAAATGTAAACCACCATTACGAGATCGTGTACTGGAATCATTAAGCTCGACTCTTCCAGTAGAAGAACTTCATACTACCATAATCAAACATTTTATTCCCACGGGAATTTACGAGGAGATTAAAAGAAATACCGTACTTCGAGTACAAGGAGCCCATGAAAGACTGGCCCACTATATTGCAGACATCAGAGAATCTTCACGACTACTGCAAGTCGACTGGAGTGGGAAACAATTGGTTGATACTATTCTAGTAGGCTTATCTCCAGAAGAACGCTCTCGATTAGCACTAATAAATAGGCCCCACACTTTCGCAGATCTAGAACAATGTAGTGTTCACTCTTCAAATGTGTGGTACGCAGATCAGCACAGACATGCACCGGTATCCACAATACCACATAGAAAGGAAACGCAAGCCCTAGTCTCAGATGCAAGAAGTCTACGAGAACGACGACCATTTCGGCGACCAACCTATGTTCATGGCCATGGTAAGTCCAAGGAGCCTCCACCTCGACACGAAACCAGTGAGACCCCGCGTAAATAATATATATGCTATAACTGCGGAAAACCTGGACACCTCAGTAGAAACTGTAAACGGAAACAGTACAATCAGAAAACCCATTATCCAAAAAACATGTAAGGCAGGGAGATCCGAAATCCTGTGTCTTCCGCAGCATCGTGAAAACAGGTAAACCCCTGAGAGACAACAAATTAAAACAAAATAATAATAACAAAAGAAAATTAGACCCCTATGTTAGAAAATTTATTGATAAATGTAACGCTATTAATAAATGTGATTTCAGTAAGTGTCAATTACCGTATATACAAGTTGACCTCGGTGTTACATCCACCCTCGGATTAATTGATTCCGGATCAACGCGAAGTTTAATTAGTCAACAGCTAACCGATAAATTATTTAAACACAACTTAGTTAAACGCAGTCAATCAGTGAATATTAGATGCGCTACAGCTAATAAACAAATTTTAATGATAAAACTTATCATCACGTTTAAAGTAAAAATTAAAAATCTAACGTGGTATTTTCCAATGTTGGTATGCGACGAGTTAGGACCCGAGTTAATATTGGGAGCTGATTTTATCAGTAAAACAGGAATAATTCTAGATATTCACGACAAGAAATTTTATTTTGGATTCGATCGTTCACAAAAATATAATTTGGATGATAATGCAAATAACAGAGAAAGTACTGGAACTACTTCTACACATCTAAAACATCACGAGTCTGAATTAGGTCATCTGGAAAGTAAAGATAGACGGAAAATGCAGACATTAATAGAACAGTTCTCCAACGTCCTCACCCCAAAGTTAGGACTGACGGACCTGATAGAGTACAAAATCAATTTGAGCGACAATAAAGTAATACGTTTAGCCCCATACAAGTTATCACCTCCAAAAAATGGAAGTAATGAGGAACCAAATTAACAAATTGTTAGAACAAGGAGTCATCGAACCCTCTACTTCATCTTATTCATCACCCGCGTATTTAGTACCTGTTTAAACTTTGTACTTGTTTATAAGCTTGTTTATCTAACAAGGCTCCGAGCGGTTCTCTCGTAAAACTTTTTCTCTTCCAGCCGCGGCTTCTGGACAATTCTTAAATATGTATCATACGATTTAATTTAATTTAGACTACCTGCGTCCATCTTCAATGGACCACGATTTCTTTCAAAACTAATTTTTGGGCGTTATGGCCACCAAATACATCCGCACGTGTCGATCATGATCAATATAGTTTAAAATTTCAATAAATGCATTTCAAATGTCAGTAATACAGTCCACTTCTTTTCTTACATACAATCCAGCCTTTCCTGCATAGCGTCTTTGGAATAACTCGAGACTCATCAAGAGCTTCCAAACCGCAACATTTTTGGTCCTCCGGGCCGGATTTCTTATTTTTGGCCCACAAGCGACAGCATTTCTTTGTCCGCATCATTTCTGGCCCAACCGATCTGAATTTAGTCACGCCCTACGGGCAGCATTTTCGTCCTGAGCGACACCATTTTTGTGAATCACATCGCAGTCATCACGACAAGATTCGGCCAAGCAGTAGACCAGAGACGACGGGACACGGCAGGACAGCATTTGCGAGGTCATCAAAAAAGATTCCACAGCTTTAATTCATGGAGGGTTACAACATGAGGCGTCATCTGACCAGCAGAGACAGGAGGTGCAACAGCCCCTAACAGGATCGAACAACGGGATCGAAGCCAGCTTCATCACGAATGGATCAACGGCCACGTGACTATGAACTTTTTACTTATATTTAACATTTAACAATATTTCATATTTAGTAGTTATTTCTTAACACATTTATATAACCAAACACCATCATTACACAATACAACTTAATTGCGGTTGGCAGTTCATTATCAGTTAAAACTTCAAAGGATAAGGATATATGTTGCTATCATTTAAATTCATAATTTTAATAATTTTAATTGCCAACAAAGCTTGATTAGTAGAGAGAGTAAGCCTATGTTCTAACCAACGATCGCTAGCTACCGCAACGTATTCAAATTCATTGAAACTTAAGTTTATGGTTCACATGCTCTATGCTCAAATTCTTTCAAGAAATTTTTCTTTTAAATTGTAATAATGGCAGATGTAAGGGCTCTAATAAAAAAAACGAGGCACAATTAAAGCCTCAATATCACCCGTAAATACTATCGCGGATAACTTCGATTTGGTAAACAGCGATCCTCATGCGCTGAAAATAAAACTGCGACATTTGATGGAATTATCCACCAAATACGATGAGATTCAATCCCAAATCGAAGCCGAGGAAGCGGACGTTGGTTTAACGAGTGATAGGGTACAAACGGAAGACGATCTTTGTAACATAGAGTGTAAATTGCAACACCTGCTGGAGCAAGCTGAGCATATGAACCAGAAACCAGTAATTAATGCTGAAAGTAAACAGCTTAAAACACCCCCCATTCAATTGGAACAAATCAAATTACCACGGTTTGCGGGTAGTATTGTTGAGTGGCAACATTATTACCATATTTTTCTTGAATTAATTCACGTCAGAGCAGATCTGACGGATATACAGGAACTTCACTATTTGCACTCGTCATTACATGGCGAGGCGCTTAACGTAATAAAGTCGTTACCAATCACTCACGAGAATTACGCGGTGGCTATCGATCTGTTGAGGAATAGATATCACAGTAAGCTAATTGTTTCCGCCCATCATGTAGGGAATGTCCTGGACGTACCATTAGTTCAACAAGAATCCCAAGTCAGCATATCGAAATTCATTGATGAAATCTCTGCCAATATAAACGCTTTAAATAATCTCAAACTGCCAGTCAACACATTCGAAATTATTGTCGTAAATTATTTAGCTAAAAAACTTGATAATTACACTTTCCGTTTGTGGAAAGAGAGTTTGTCGGAACAAAAATTACCTGATTTTAATAATTTTATGAATTTTCTAAATTCACGAAGAAAATTACTACAAAATCTTGATAACGCGACTACCCCAACGAGCAGGTTGAATAAAAGCGATAATTCTCCTTATCGCAAGGCAGTTGAACAGATAAGCGCTCCAAAGGGGGCATTCCATTCTCATATCAGAAACAATTTATGTAGACTGTGTAACGGTGAACATAGAATTATCGACTGCTTACAATTTACATCGCTGTCTATCCCTGACAGAAGAAACGTGTTAATAAAAAACAAACTTTGCTTAAATTGCCTCCGTTTGGGACACGAAAGCTCAAAATGTCCCTCAAAATTTTCATCCAAAAAATGTTCTAGGCGTCACCACACCACAATTCATGTCCCCAACAAAGACGGAGCTTCCATTAACAACCAATGCTCACTGAAGTCACAGACCAATAAATCGGTATTGTTATCCACCGCAGTCTGTATGACCGCTAATAAGGTCGGTAGGAAATTTCCCGTTAGGATATTACTGGATTCCGGTTCTCAAGCGAACTTTTGCACAATGGATTTCGCCCGCAGAATGGGCCTCCAATTGGTTAAATCGCAACTACCCATCACGGGTATAAACAACTCGCTTTCCCAGGCTGACTTTAGTACGAAGGTAAGGCTACATTCTCGCTATAAACCCTTCACGTTAAACGTGCATTGTGCCGTATTACCCAGTATAACTAATAATTTACCGGCGGAGTCGTTCGATCTTGCCTCTTTGAATTTACCCAAGCACATATTCATGGCGGATCCTCACCTACATTGCTCGGCGCAAGTATTTTCGTCGCTCAATATTTTCTCCAACTAATTGAACCTATGAAATTTACGCGCGGACCACACTTTCCTATAATTCAGGAAACCAAGTTAGGATTTATTTTGGCCGGTGACTTACCCTTCAACGTCGATATAACTAAAAGAGTTATGGTCTGCAACGTCCTTTATGGTCTGCAAGGATGATAATCAGATTTCCTCGCAAATAAAAGAATTTTGGAAGTTGGAGGAGATCTCTAGTCGCGAAACCCGCTCTGAGGACTCGCCGTGTGAAAAACATTTCGTGGAAAACACTAGCCGCAACGCGATGGGAGATTCGTGGTATCCCTGCCCCGCAGGTCTGATAAATTTCGTTTGGGAGATTCTCTCCGCGGAGCTATCCGTAGGCTCCAATCGTTAGAGTTCAAGTTCAAGCAGAACCCTATCATTTATAAGGATTATAGCGAGTTTATGATTGACTACTTGAAACTTGGCCACATGTCGCCACTTAATGATTACGATTTGTCGCTTGACAGCTCAGAGATTTTTTATCTGCCCCATCACGCAGTCTTCAAGGACTCCAGCTTAACCACTAAATTGCGCGTGGTATTTGACGCCTCCGCTAAAACCACAAATAACCTGTCCCTCAACGATACTCTAATGGTCGGTCCAACGGTCCAGCAGGATCTGTTTTCGATAATGGTTCGGTTCCGTACCCACCGATACGTACTTATTGCGGACATAGAAAAGATGTATCGCCAGATCATTGTTAACCCTAAGGATTCAAACCTGCAACGCATCGTTTGGCGTTATGCGCCGCATAAGGAATTGCGACATTACGCTTTAAGGACGGTTACGTATGGCACTGCTAGTGCCTCCTTCCTTGCTACACGTTGTCTGGCTCAAATAGCCTACGAAAATAAATCCGACTACCCTACAGCTTCTAGGGCCATAGCCAATGATTTTTACGTCGATGATCTTATAACGGGTTCGGATGATCCGAACGTCTTAGCTGAAATGAAATGCGAGATCGTGAAATTGTTGAGTAGGTATGGTTTCACGTTACATAAGTGGTTCTCTAACCACCATAAGATTATGACCCTTCGCGCCCAAGTATCCCATGACTTCAGCAAAGGTCAAAACGTGCGTACATTGGGAATCCAATGGAACGTTGAAAGGGATAACTTTTTATACACCGTCAGGGGTGATGATAATTTGACCGTGTTCAACAAAAGAAGCGTGTTGTCGGTCATCGCCGGGATTTATGATCCGTTAGGTCTTATCGCACCCATCAAATTTTGCTGCAAGCATTTCGTGCAACGGTTGTGGTTGGCGGGCACAGATTGGGACGAACCCCTATCTGGGTCATTAGCCAATCAGTGGTTGGAACTATACGCTCAATTAGTCTCCGACACTCATTTTAATATTACGAGGTCGGTTAAGAGTTCGAACAATTACCCAATTAGTTCATTACAGCTTCACGGATTCGCCGACGCTTCGGCTGAAGGTTACGCGTGTTGCATTTATGTGCGGGCGGTCTATTCGAACGGCGCCATATCGTCAAACTTGTTGTGTGCTAAATCTAGGGTCGCGCCGCGGAAACAGATAACGCTACCACGTCTTGACCTTTGTGCTTGTTTATTGCTGGCGCAATGAACGTCCAAGGTTTTAAACGCCATCAATTACAATTTTGACGGACTATATCTCTATTCGGACTCGATGATAGCGTTGCACTGGATACATCAACAATCTTCCCGCTGGAAGGTATTTGTGGCCAACCGTGTCGCGGAAATACAGCGTCTTGTTAGCAGCAGGGGAACTTGGCATCATGTAGTATCAAATGACAACCCTGCCGACATTTTATCGCGCGGTTGCCTCCCTCGTAGTTTGCACTGTCATTCTCAATGGTGGCATGGTCCGTCCTGGTTGGCGCATGAGTCAGCATCATGGCCAGTCAGCGCTTTCGACATTAATACTCCCTGTACTTTTTCCGACCTTGAGCAGGAACGCCGCAAGCAGGTTCAGACCTCACTAATTGTCGCGTCCTCAACACATAATTATGTTGAAAATTATTCATCCCTTACTAGGCTCATTCGCGTCTTCGCATCCCTTTCTAGGCTTGCGGTTGTTGACAGAGACACGTCCTTTTTGTCTGCTCAAGAATTGTCTGACACACTCTTGATTTTTGTCCGGCAATCTCAGCAGTTGCACTTCGGCGTAGAAGTTAAGGAACTTGAGGCCACCGGTGCCTTCCTCGCAGTAGTAAAATTCTTGCTCTCAACCCATTCCTGGATGAATCAGGCATTTTAAGAGTGGGTGGACGCTTGCAATTCTCCCCACTTAACTACGCGAGTAAACACCAAATAATTTTGCACCCTCACTCTCATCTCACGCGATTAATAATTGAGTACGAACATATCCGTTTGTTGCACGCTGGGGTGCAATCAACTCAAGCTTCGCTCAGGCGAAAATATTGGATCATACACGACAAATATTATATCCGCTCAGTGATACATAAGTGTGTCACTTGTTTTCATTTCCGGGCTAGAGGCGCGAATCAACTACTAGGTCAGTTACCCCCTTCTAGGGTCACGCCTTCTAGGCCATTTTCACAGTCGGCCGTGGACTACGCCGGTCCTGTACTTTTGCGCCATGGCGGGCAGCGCTCTAAGTCCACGACCAAGGCATACATCGCGTTATTCATATGCGTGTGTGTCCGGTGTGTGTGTGTGTGTGTGTGTGTGTGTGTGTGTGTGTGTGTGTGTGTGTGTGTGTGTGTGTGGGTCTAGGGATTATCTGCACCAGCTGCAGCAGCGCAATAAATGGCGCACCCCGTTAAGGAATTTGAATGTCGGACAGCTTGTCCTCATTTTGGATGACAATTCCCCCCCTCTAGAGTGGAAGCGTGGGGTTATTACCAATGTTTTTCCGGGTCAAGATTCCTTAGTACGCGTCGCAGAAATTCGCACCGCGCTAGGTATCTTACGCCGGCCCATCCACAAATTATGCCCCTTTCCGGTGGCAACAAACTAATCGTATGCGTACCATACGAGACATACTAGGATTGTGAATTTGTGTCATTGCCTGGACTACGCCCGGGACATTCCCCGGGCGAGCGTACAAGTCAATTGTATCATAAACATTGTAAGTATCATAAACATTGTAATATTGTCTACGTGCCGCTAGCTATTACGGCAATAGTGACTGTTTTTCGTATGTACTATCAATTATTTATGGATGTTGTGTATTGTCATATGTTTATATAATTCAAGTTCCGAGAACTACAAGTGTTACTTATGGTGTCAATTATTCTACGTATGTATTGTATTTTCTAATGGTCATATATTATGAAATTTATTGGGGTTGTTGTGTCAATATCTTGGGGAAATTATTATATTTTTTATGGTGTTATCACTTGTTATTGTAATGCTTGGCGAATATCAATGGGTATTATTTGGGAAATATCAATATCTACTTAATTATTGTATTATTGTGTGTATTGTGTTACTATTATGTTTTGGGTAATTTTACTGTCAGTTTGCCCTTGCTATTTGCATAAGGGTCAATTTATTGTATACCTTGTAATTGTTAATTGAATTCATATTATGGTTATTATGTCATTGCACTGTGGCCAATACGCCAATTATTGTATCGTTTTTGCCATGGAAGTCCAATTACTGTATTATTAAATTTAACGTTTAATTTACAAAATCGTCCCGATTTTGGCGGGCAGTATGTTTAAACTTTGTACTTGTTTATCAGCTGTACGCAGTGTCTTACTGCAATGCGACGCGGGCGGATGACGTCACGTGCTTATCAAACGCTGCCGCAGACCAGTTCGGCCGACGGGAGACAGGTTTAGTTTAGTTTCTAACAAGGCTCCGAGCGGTTCTCTCGTAAAACTTTTTCTCTTCCAGCCGCGGCTTCTGGACAATTCTTAAATATGTATCATACGATTTAATTTAATTTAGACTACCTGCGTCCATCTTCAATGGACCACGATTTCTTTCAAAACTAATTTTTGGGAGTTATGGCCACCAAATACATCCGCACGTGTCGATCATGATCAATATAGTTTAAAATTTCAATAAATGCATTTCAAATATCAGTAATACAGTCCACTTCTTTTCTTACATACAATCCAGCCTTTCCTGCATAGCGTCTTTGGAATAACTCGAGACTCATCAAGAGCTTCCAAACCGCAACAGTACCCAAAAGTAACGACAAACATAGACTAGTTGTGGACTACAGGCAACTAAATAAACGGATAGAATTTGAATCTACCCCGCTTCCCGACATTCTCAGTGCTTTTCATTATTTTACGAAAGCAAAAATTTTTACCATCATGGATCTAAACCAGGCATTTCACCAGATACCCCTCTCGGAAGAATCAAAATGTCTAACCGCATTTGCCGTCCCTTTCAACCTGTACCAATTTACGAGGGTACCCTTTGGTATATCCCAAGGTAGTTCTGTATGTAGCAGATTATTAGAAAAATTATTTCATGATATAAAATTTAAATATGTGTATCACTACTTAGATGACATCATTATCTACAGCGAATGAATTGACCAACATCTTAAACATCTACGTGAAGTACTATCCCGGTTGGAGAAAGCTGGATTAACCGTAAACCCCAGTAAAGTAAATTTTGCTGTCACACAATTTTCATTTTTAGGTCACATCGTAAAAGCCAACGGAAAGGTAAGCATAGACCCCGAGCGAACCCGTGCTATCAGAGAATTTTACCACCGCGGGATGCGAAAGGAATAGCCCGATTTTTGGGAATGATAAATTATTTCCACAAGTATATCCCACATCTAGCCGAAATTGCAGCACCTCTGAATGCTTTAAGAAAGAAGGGAGTTAAATTTGAGTGGAATGTGCAACACCAAACTGCATTCGAGAAACTGAAAGAAAGCATCATATCACCCCAGTACTACAATTAGCCGATTTTACAAAACCGTTTGTAGTGCAGACAGACAGTTCAAGTGTAGCCCTAGGTGCAGTAATATATCAGGAAGTAGATAACTCTAGACTACCTATTAGTTACGCATCACGCACCCTGACAGATCAAGAAAAGAAATACTCCGCATACGAATTAGAATGTTTAGCTCTCGTTTTCGCTTTTGAGAAGTTCAAACCCTTTTTAGAACATAAAGAGTTTCTGTTAGAAACGGATAATCAAGCATTATCTTGGCTACTAAATCACCCAAAACAGTTAGGTCGTATCGGTAGATGGGTATTAAGATTAAATTGTTTCAAATTTAAAGTACAACATATTAGAGGCACCCAAAACGTAGTTGCCGATACACTGTCACCACGTATGTTCCAGCCGACTAGTAAAACATACGAAAACAAGGAGAGTAGAGAAACGCCGATTATCAATACTTTAATTACCGAATTTCCTCTTGCATTTACGGACTTAGCCCAGTATCAACAACAAGACCCCCGTTTAAGACCAATTATTGAACAACTCGATAAACGAAATAAGTCAGAAAAATACATATTGAATAAGAGAGTATTATGTTATAGAATAGCGAACGGAAAATATTTACGAATAATCGCCCCTGATATTATTAAACCTATGCTGATGGAATACTATCACTCTTCCACCATTGGAGCACATATGGGAATAAATAAAACAATACATCGAATTCGTAAAGAATATCACTGGGAAAATATGAACAGTGAGATAGCTAATTTCGTGAAAAGGTGTAAGTTGTGTGCACTCAGCAAACCAGCAAGAAACAGCCAAATAAGTCAATTAATCTCAGAAATTCCTGCTACCCCGTTCTCCAAAATTTATTTAGACTTCACAGGACCTTACCCGCGTTCTAAATCAGGAAATACCATGCTACTAATTTGCGTAGATTCTTTCAGCAAATTTGTCTGGATGTATCCCATGCGGCGAGCGTTAGCTTCGACCACAGTAAGTATATTACAGAATAGATTATTTAAAGAGTTCGGTACTCCCGTACATCTAGTGTCGGATAACGGACCCCAGTTTAAGTCAAAGGAATTCAGGAACATGTGTTTCAAATTAGGAATAGACCACATTACCACTACAGAGTATCGTCCGCAATGTAATATAGCTGAAAGGTATTTGCGAAACCTAAAATCTGCTTTAATAGCCTACCATGCAAACGACCATACGTCTTGGGACCAGAACCTATCCTGGATACAATTCGCCTTTAATTCAGCCTATCATGAAGGACATAAGTCTACCCCATTCGAATTATTGTTTAAATACAAACCTAACCACCCATTATCCACTAAGTGGAAAATACATGAGTTGCTACCCCTTGAAATTAGGGATAAAAATATAAAGAAAATCTGGAATGAAGCTCGCGCTAATTTACGAGCAAACTTAGCGAAATCACGGAAATATCACGAGCGAAATAATAATAACAATGAAGTAAAGTACCAAATCGGTGACTTAGTAATGTATAAAACACACCCTACGAGTAGTGCAATCGATAAGACTACCTCCAAGCTATCATACCGATGGTGCGGTCCTTATCAAATTCACAAATACTTAACTCCAGTAACTGTAGCCCTGTACGAACCCTCTACTCAAAAATATGTACGAAGAACAGATATTTCGCAGATAAAGCGTTGTCACAAAGAAGGAAATGGTAGAGTGTAAGCAAAATAAACGTAGTAAAAAGATATATGTTTTGTACTCAACTGCTAAAGAGTACTTGAGTAACAATTGGCTACCTAATCGTATAAATAGGTACGAGGCCTGATCAACCTTGAATCCTATTCATCGAAAGTAGAGCAAAGCGAGAAGTCAGCTGACATCGAATATAAGTAATAATTAAGTAATAAATTACTTAAAGAGTAATCCTATAACAAGAGTAACTCACAAACTAAAGAAAAATCCGGTAGTAGTCGTAAGTAGTAGATTTAAGAAGAATTTAGTATGTTTACGATATATTTTATAATGTGTGAATTTTATGTAGTATAAGAATTAGTCTGTAAGGTATTGTATATATAAATATATTGATAATAAGAATAAGCAAGTCGAGAGTGACTTATGCAGCTCATAATTTTGTACAGAGAAACGAGTGAGAGAAATTTCACACGGTAATCCCCAAGCATACTCCCAGTACGTTGCTGACCAAATAACATAAAATTCCCTCAGCCGGAGTCTGTTTTAAGCGGCGGAGTATGTGATGATTTCATTAATTAAAAATAAAATAATTAATAAATAGGTAATGTAAAGGCTGAGAAATTTTAAATTTTAATAAATCGCACATTTAAACTAATTTTATCGCTATCATAAATCATAATAATATTTAATAAAGAGTTTTAATAATAAAATAAAAGGAATGCGAGTGTACAGATAGGGAAACTCTTGTTAATTAACCCTGCATAGACATGCGCTAACCGGAATTAACTTGAATACCGACCCCTAAACAAACTAATAATCCTTGAAAATTAATATTAAATAAATAAATAAACAAGACCACAGCAGTGTACTATAATGAAGTCTGTAATTAAGAATATCTTTGGATAATTAAAAGGTCAAACTTTAACCCCTTAAATAGAGGATAAATGTGGAACTATTTTGTTGTGACGCGTAAACTCCGCGCGATTAACTGACCCTTCCTATATAGTAGAGAGTCGAGATGAAGCGCTCGCGTAGAAAACACGTGCTTGAACCATGTCTCAGAAAAAGACAGAATATTTGTATTTAGAAGACAGTTACAACAATGTGTAGCAAAAGTATTGCCAAATTAATGTGGTAGTAGTCTAAATGTTAAAAACCGAAATGCATAAATAACTGTGTAAGGGATGACATCTCATTTGTTTAATTTTGTATGATGTCTATGTTGTTTTAAATTATATGGTACGAGCTACCAAAAGTGAGAACTTTTATAAACAATAATGTGACGTGCGATTCTGCAACAAACAAGAACATTTACGGCACTTATACTACTAACGATGTTTAACTACGAGACTTCTGAGAACCTCCACGCTACTTCATTATGAACTAACCACTTCAGGAACTTCAACAGGAAAGTTAACTCCACTTAAGATCAACCGCTGACGAACGCCATAATGATCAAGGACCCTGACTACGAGTAAACTGATGGATATGGCAGGTGACACGGAGACTTGTTCTCCGTGATTAATTAAAATTGTAACCAATGAATTATTAAAGACAGTTGAAATAAAAAAAATAGAAAGACTTTAATGATAACCACTTTATAAGATGTAGTATGTTTTAGAATTCAAAATATTTGTAGTACCGAATAATGCTGATGTATATGTATAGCTTCACTGATACAAATTTTTAGATTAAGTCCATTCTTCAAATGGCCCCCAAATAGTATTATAGAATATAAATAAGCGAGCTTAACTCATAAACAAGTTTAAGGTCCCGGATCCGTGGATAATGCTAGCACTGATAAATCCATGTGTTTTGCCCCAGTCCTTTACCAAAATCTGTTATAAATTGTAATCTTTTATTCAGAAAACCTTATATGGGAATATTTATGTAGAGCTGTTGTAGTAATGATTTAATAAAGAGATGTCGTTACTTTACACTAAAACAGTGAGTGAATAAGTCATCAGACCCCCATGTAAAAGTTCCTTTAGTTATAACTACTGCTGGTTTATCTAGTAATTAAAATTTGATTACGAGTATGACAGCCCGTGCAATTGATCAGAGGTAAGAATGCACAGGTTCCCGATGTTATAACGTAGGTGACACGTTATAGGAATGTATAATTAAGATAATGTAAAATTTCAGATTGAAGAATGGCATAATACGTTAAGATGAAAAACGTTTATCAGTGCAAGAATGCAAGTTCACTCAGAAAGTTTTAGGCCTACACGTAAAAATAACTAGGTCAGTGGAACCAGATGGAAGGAGAACAATGAGAAGAAGAAGCTACGTTTATGCATTGTTAGCAACTAGTAGGGAGGGGAGATAGAAACTAGACTTGTTTTACCCTCCAACTAAGGGAATGTGAACAATTAATATTCATTATCATGGATCGTAGTGTATAAATACAAATAAAAAAATATATAAGTAATATGAAATATAAAAATATAAGATGTCTAATGATAGAACAAAATTTTAATAAATAAATTTATTAAAATTTATTAAAATTTTTTTTTACCAAGTAGAGGAATAATGCGACAAGACAAGGATAGGCTGTAATGCGCATAAATAATATATTATAAATATTTAAGTTAATTTCAATAATATATAATAGACGAGCAGGTGTGAGATTGGAAGCTGGCTTTCAAGCAGGAACCAACAGGTAAACATCACACGATTACCACTGTATGTGTGTATACAAGTAAATAGTATGTGTGCGTGAAGCCTGTTTGATCCTGAAAGTTTGCACCTCACCCCAAGTCAATGCTAAATTAAGAATATATTTAATATTAAGCAAACCATAAATGTTAGCGAGAAGGTAGAAACTTCTAAAAATGTGTAAAAATCAGACACAAGTGCAGTGCGAATTTTACGTAATTCGGACAATCAGTGCGAATCCAGTGCGATTTTTAAAGCATTATAATTACACTAGTGGTGCGAGCATCATGATCATGATAATTTCACATCGCATAGGTCATTAAATTAGACAATATTTTATCGCCGTGAAATCTGCGTTAAACAGTGCAATTGGCGAAAAAGTGCAATTATGTGAAATGAGACGAGAGTGGGGGCTATCATGCCATGGTTCAACTGTCGACAGGCTGATTCCTGAATCGACAGCTGCAGTTTTCTTGGTGAATATAAATAGAAGCCCAGGAGAGCTAATCTCTCTCTTCTAAATTACCTTGCGGCGGTACGCTATGTCCGTCAGAGAAGCAAATATTTTAACTACTTTGGACAAAGTTAGACGCTAGGTCTAACATCAGTATGATTTTTTTTAAGCTTAACTTATAAAGTATTACGGCAAATGTTTTGATTTAAAGTTTTAATGAAAACAATAAGTAAAAAGTACCGTAACAAAGAAATCGTCGGACGTATACAAGCATTCGACAACTAAGAACATCAACGACTAGCAGAGGAACGAGATGCAGAGGACTAGAGATTGTTCTATCATAACAGCTATAGATCCAGAGCAAACGTCATCATAATCTACAGCAGCCAGTGTACCATCAAGGACGAGAGACGAGAGGACCAGCAGTGAGGACAAGAGGACATCCAGGAGGATCGAACCGACGGAATCACTGGAGGACATGGGACAACTCTGCAGAATTACGGTGACGAAAAATCAATATATAATTATCAAAGAGTGGACAGTAATGTGGGAATTGTACAGTCGAAAGGTTGGCTAATCTGATCATGGTCCGACCATGCTCGCGTCGGCAAGCATGTCGTTACAGTGCTTCGAGCGTCCGAATGCAGCAGACGTGAGTTAAGCTTGTTGCTTCGGCTGTCATTTTCTTTATTGTCGTGACAAATTATGTAGGCCTTAGCCCCTACAACATTTTATTTATGTAGATTCGAGTGTTGCGTAATTGCGCCTCACCTTTATAATGTAACATTTTTTAACCGAACGTGATCTTTCAAATTTCTTAATGCGTTCAAGGCTTAGCTAACCTTACGAATTCAAAATTAAATTGTAACATTTATACCTAACAATCCACTCGCTCATCATTATTTTCTTCATCCTGGCAAACTTAATTCTACTAAAATATTAATTTACAAACATTAATTCTTAACATTTTTTTGGTCACTCCGCGCCAGGATTCATCATTTTAACCTTTTTTCAAAACCTTATACCCTATCGAGCGGCTTCTCATCATTTTTTCTACTTAAATTTCTGGCCATCACGGGCGATTCAGCATGTTCGCTGATCCGACCGTGTCGGGAGTTATTCAACATTTCTTTCGTCGTCGTCATTGAGCTTCATAGACAACAACACCAGTACCTAAAAATCTGCGTGTTAACGCCTACACGCCAGATTGAGCAGTTCCAAGTTGAGAGCAGTCATCCATCCAGTCCGTGCATGTCTACCATCTGCTCCACGGCCTCAACGCTGCAGGACATCTCACAGAAGGTACGACATCAACGCCATCAGTAAAAGGTGCGTAAAATGTCGGAAGAAGGCTTAAGAGTGTTGGTTAGAAAGAGAGGCGGCTTAAAGTCGGCCATAGTGCGAATCAATTCCGCAGTACTTAATTTTGATAAAAACAGTAACACCAAACATTTTTTAACTGTGAGACTAGAAAGTTTAAAGAGTTTAGCAATAAAATATGATGAGGTACAGTCTGAGATAGAATTAATTTCTAAAGACATAAATGCTGCCCAAGAGGACAGAGTCGAGGTTGAAGAACTTTTATATTCAACTGAGGCTAACATCTTACAATTAATAGACACGTTCAACATCCAGACTGCATCTCAAACATTAAGCAGTAACATTCAATTAAAACCTATAAGTTTGCCCTGCTTCACAGGCAACATTCTAGAATGGCAGCACTTTTACTCAATATTCCTAGACTTGGTACATGCCAGATCTGACTTAACTTCAGTGCAAAAACTACATTACTTATATTCATCTCTCAAAAATGAACCACTAGATATAATCAAGGCTTTGTCTATTTGTAATGAAAACTATTCAATAGAGTTAAGTTTGCTGTCCGCTAGATATGACAATAAATTCATATTAGCTAAATATTACATTCAAAATTTACTAGAAGTGAAGTCTACAACCAAGGACTCTGTACAGAGCTTAGCAGAATTTATAAATACAATAACGTCTTCTGTCAATTCGCTGACAACTATGCAATTGTCAGTGGATTCATTTGAACTCATTACTGTACAGCTATTGTCAGCAAAACTTCACCATTCCACATTCAAATTATGGAAAGAATCTATAGATTCTGAAAATCTTCCTAATTTTCAGAGTTTTATACAGTTTTTAAACGCCCGTAGACAGTTATTAGAAAACACGTTACCGATAGAAGCTGGACAGCAGCTTCACAAACCAATTTTCAAATTTAATAATAAGTCTGAAAAACATAAGTTACGAAACTCTGCTGGCAGCACTGCATTTAAAAGTTATCATTCGATTTCAAATAATTATTCATGCCCATGCTGCAAGGCAAGTCACCCAATTTATATCTGTGACAAATTTCGCGATTAAGCATATCGGAACGAGGGCAATTTATATTAAAGCATAAATGCTGCACTAATTGTTTAAGACCAGATCACTTTTCACCTAATTGCAAGGTCAAACAATCATGTAAGATCTGTTCCAGACGACACCATGCATTGCTTCATATAAATAATGGGTCAAAACAGGGTTCTGCCAGCAGTAGTAATTATTGTTCATTTAAGCTTCAATCAGCAAACAATGTTATTTTATCTACAGCGTCGTGTTCGTCATCGACCGTGCTGGCAACAGGCAACTTGCACGAGTTTTGTTAGATGCAGGGTCCCAGGTAAACTTTTGTACTGCATCATTTGCAAAAAAATTGCAACTTAACTTAACTAAATCTAATATACCAATCTCAGGTATTAATAATGCGACATGTTGCGCTACTAATTTGGTATCAGTTCGTATTGTTTCTCGTTATCAAAGGTTCACTTTTAATGCTCCGTGTGCAGTCTTATCTACGTTAACCCACAAACTTCCAGCACAATCTTTTGACATAAAGCATTTTAATATCCCAGATAATATTTTCCTTGCTGACCCACATTTTAATGTATCAGCTGACATAGACATACTGTTAGGGGCGCAGTTTTATTTAGACTTGATTCAAGCAAACAAATATGTTCGTGGTCCTAACTTTCCTGTTATACAAGAAACTAAGTTAGGCTACATTCTAGCAGGCAATTTGCCTAAGCATTGTCATTATAAGGGTCCTGCTGTTTCGTTCTTGGCAAGAAACAACGATGATCAAATTCTAGCGTCTATTGAGAAGTTTTGGGAGACTGAAACCGTCCTTGATAATGCACCCATTATTAACGATTCAGTTTGCGAAGAACATTTTGTTAAGTCCACACATCGTAACGATGAAGGTAGGTTTGTCGTCTCATTACCATTCGGGTCTGATAATCCCCAGTTGGGTGAGTCCTATGCTACCGCTGAAGCGAGATTTTTAAGTTTAGAACGCAGGTTCAAGCGTGATTCTGAGCTTGCGCGTGAATATGCAAATTTTATTCAGGAATATAGGGATCTTGCCACATGGCGCTGGTTGACGATTGTTCTGTTAATTCCAAGGTTTCAAATACCTACTATTTACCCCCATCATGCCGTTTTCAAACATTCTAGTTCCACGACGAAGCTTCGCGTCGTTTTTGATGGTTCGGCTAAAACTACCAATGGTCTTTCTCTCAGTGATATTTTATTAGTGGGCCCAAATGTCCAACAAGATCTTTTCTCTATTCTTTTGCGATTTCGTATACACAACTATGTTCTGATCGCTGACATCGAGAAGATATATCGACAGATTCTAGTGTCTGATAACGATTGTCATTATCAACGTATTCTGTGGCGTAATTCTCCGCTTGAACAGTTTAAACATTTCGTGCTGCGAACTGTAACATACGGTACTGCTTGCGCTTCGTTTTTGGCTACTCGCTGCCTTATTCAGATTGGTAAGGATAATGAAGTTTCTTTTCCTGATGCAGCTTCAGCTATAACTAATGATTTTTATGTCGATGATTTGTTGACCGGTGCAGACACCATTTCTAATCTAATCAAGTTAAAATCTGACTTAAGTACGTTGTTGAGTCAATATGGCTTTACTCTGCATAAATGGGCATCAAATGAACTAAATGTGGTCACTGAGCATAATAATTTATCACTTCCATTAAACAAACAAGGCAATGTGCGTACTTTGGGCATTCTTTGGAACAACTCTACAGATTCGTTCTTGTTTGACATCAAGTCATTTCCAGTTGAGTCAAGTATTTCTAAGAGAAGAATCCTGTCAATTATAGCGGGTATCTACGACCCATTGGGACTTATTGGTCCAATTGTTTTTCTTTATAAACAGTTTATGCAGCAACTGTGGTTGTGCAATCTTGTTTGGGATGAGCCAATTTCTGAGCAATTATATTCGTATTGGCGTTCATTATGCGATAAGTTGTATTTAATTAGTAAAATTATTGTTTCACGCTCCATACGCAGCAAGTCTGAGACCAAGCTAGTTGAATTACATGGTTTTGCGGATGCATCTGAAAAGGGTTATTGATGTTGCATTTACGTTAGAGTTATTTATCAAGATTTATTGGCCTCTTGTCACCTTTTGTGTTCTAAATCTCGCGTGGCTCCACTACGACAGGTGTCATTACCCCGCAATGAGCTCTGTGCTTGTTTGTTGTTATCGCGACTTCTATTCAAGGTCACCCCTGCTCTCCATTCCTTTGTCAATAGCGTACACCTGTACTCTGACTCCATGGTATCTCTCTATTGGATTCATGCTCAGTCTTCTAGGTGGAAGACCTACGTCGCTAATCGTGTTGCTGAGATTCAGCGTCTCACTGAAACCCACACATGGCATCATATTGATTCGCAACATAATCCTGCTGACATTATTTCTAGAGGATGTCACCCTGACGTTTTGCGCGGTTGTTCGCTTTGGTGGCATGGTCCCGCTTGTCTGTCTCAATCTTCTGAACCCAATATTTTTTCACCTTTCTCACCTTCTAATGTGTAGCTTCCTGAATGCTCCGTTGAGGAGAAACAAACCCCCAAACTTTCTCTAATTTCTACCCTACCTATTGATCTCCCTAAGGACTTTTCCTCGTTGCACCGACTGACCCGCGTGTACACTTATTGCTTCCGATTTATCAAAAATACTAGACCCTCAAGGGCAGAGAAAATCTCGGGAGTTCTTACCCCTACCGAAATTCATTCTACTCTTAACTTTTTCATAAAGCAATCCCAGTCGATCCACTTCGCTACTGAGCTTAATTGCCTTAGAAATGGGGCTTCTGTCTCTATTAGGAGTAAACTGTCTTCTCTGGACCCATTTCTTGATGAGTTTGGCATCATACGTGTCGGCGGACGTCTACAGCAGTCGCAACTACCCTATGATAATAAGTATCCTACTGTCTTGCATCCATCGGCTCACATCACTCGCCTTATAATCGAGAGTGAGCATATTCGACTCCTCCACGCTGGTGCTCAACTTGTCCATCATTCACTTCGTCAACGCTGGTGGATCATTAACGCCAAGATAGTCATTCGTTCTATCATTCGTAGATGCGTCAAATGTCTCAGATTTAATACCAAATATCAAGTTCAAAGGCTTGGTGTTTTGCCATCTCCCAGGGTTACTTCCCGGCCGTTTTTATTCTGCGCAGTGGATTATGGTGGTCCCTTCATGATCCGTCACGGCGGGCAGAGATCTAGGACTCTGTCCAAGTCTTATGTGTCTTTATTCATTTGCTTAGCCACCAGGGCCATTCATTTGGAATTGGTTTCCGACCTTACGGCCAATGCGTTTATAGCTGCTTTACGTCGCTTCATGGCCCGTAGGGGCATACCTAGCTTAGTTGTATTCTGACAATGGCACGAACTTTAGGAAGGCCAACAACCTTTTGCATGACCTTTACAAGCTCTGGAATAATAGGGATGCCACCTTAACAATCCAATCATTTGCAACTTCTCATGGTATTAAGTGGTCATTCATTCCTCCATCGTCACCTCATTTTGGTGGTCTTTGGGAGAGCGGTATAAAAAGTTTGAAGTATGATTTGCGCCGCGTTGTCGGCAAGTCCATACTCACATTCGAGGACTTCACTACGGTTTTGTCACAGGTAGAGGCCTGTCTAAACTCACGTCCATTATTTTCCGTTTCATCGGATGTAAACGATCCAGTGCCACTTACCCCTGGCCATTTTTTAATCTGTGCACCATTAACGGCAATACTCGATCCTGACTTGTCACACGTTCCCATCTCTCGTCTCGGCCGTTGGCAACTTCTCCAGAAGTTTGTCCAAGCTATTTGGAAATCATGGTCGCGCGACTACCTACACCAATTGCAATAGCGTCACAAATGGAAGTTCGCAAAGGAAAACGTTTCCATTGGTGACCTGGTTCTGCTGATCGAGGATAACTTGCCTCCATTAGCATGGAAATTTGGGGTAATCACAGCCACATTTCCCGGACCAGACAATTTAATCAGAGTAGTTGACGTTCGCACGCCTGTTGGCACCTTTCGCAGACCAATTCATAAGTTATGTTTGGTGCCAGCGAGGGACGAACAGTAAACACTACATCAATGTAGCTACTTAACACAAGTATTAAGTGTTGTGTTAAGTCATTGTATCAATACTATGCATATATAATATTATGTTCTTTCTTTATTGTATTTACTATATTGAGTCAGTTTTAGAGGATATTTTCTTTATATAAATTAAAGGATGTCGTTTATTTTCTTTTTAAAATTAAATGTATGTATTTATCAAACACATGTTAATGTTTTAAGAAGATTATGTTAGTTTTATAAGCATTTTATTTTTACCATAAGCTTTAGTTTGTATCTTTTCAATTCAGAAATTGCTTGTTTTACTTAAGCAAGAGTCAATTTATTTAATATGTAAGGCTTCAATTATTTTATGTATTTTCTTGTATACAACATTTGATTTATGTATTATGTCTATGGTTAGTATTTGTTCTTATGTTATAGATTTTGTTATATAATATTCACATGGATTTGGAGCTATACAAACCATGTATGCATATTTGCTGCACATTTTTTGTTAATATTTGTGCATTGCTATTTCACTATTCTATGGATTTTATGTGTTACTTGTGCTCAACACATGCATTACATTTTTGTGTGAACACATTTACTGTACTTGTCGCTTATACTATATATACTGTCATGCCTCGTATTCATGTATTTTGTAATTATGCAACACACATATTTCTATTATATTTTATCATGTACTTTGTATCTATGTAAAACATATTATTGTACCCGCATCTATTGTCTATGATTATGCACCACGCGTATATTTTTACACATATTTTGTATTTGTATTTTACGATTATGTATTGCACATATATTGTGATTTTGTGATTATGACATACATGTCATTACGTTTATATACTTGTAACTATTCAACAATGTGTAATCTATTTTCACATGTCAATTTATTGTGCATTCTTGCAATTGTTGGATGTAGCATGCACTATTTAATTATTATATTACAGCGTTATGCTAAATCTATGTTTTTACATGCATATAACTTTGTAATAATCTTGTCTATTCATTTTATATTCAATACTATTATGCATAAATCAGCTGGCCTTGACTCGCTTAGACTGTCAATCATGACTTGCATAAAATATTTGCAATTTGTATCGGACCCATCATGTGATGAGTCACCAATTATTCATCATCAAGCATTATCAGATTATTCATTATTCATGTTTTGTATTGTATTGTATGGCATACATCTCTGCTAATTCATGTACATTTATACTCATGTATAAATCAGTTTGCAAGCCAACTGTGGCCTGTTCAACCTTATCATTGTTATTGAGGTTTATCTCTGAGTAGTTTAATGTTATAATATTGTTATCTAACATTCAATGTCGATGATCAAGACAACCTACTGATGGTTGATATCTATTATTAAGAACGTACATGTTGTTTTTCTTTATAATATAAATTATTAAAAATGTATTATAAAAAAATCGTTCGATTTTTGCGGGCAGTTATGGACAGTAATGTGGGAATTGTACAATCGAAAGGTTGGCTAATCTGATCATGGTCCGGCCATGCTCGCGTCGGCAAGCATGTCGTTACAGTGCTTCGAGCGTCCGAATGCAGCAGACGTGAGTTACGCTTGTTGCTTCGGCTGTCATTTTCTTTATTGTCGCGACAAATTATGTAGGCCTTAGGCCCTACAATATTTTATTTATGTAGATTCGAGTGTTGCGTAATTGCGCCTCACCTTTATAATGTAACATTTTTTAACCGAACGTGATCTTTCAAATTTCTTAATGCGTACAAGGCTTAGCTAACCTTACGAATTCAAAATATTAAATTGTAACATTTATACCTAATAAATGTATTAAACTACAGTCCACTCGCTCATCATTATTTTCTTCATCCTGGCAAACTTAATTCTACTAAAATATTAATTTACAAACATTAATTCTTAACAAAGAGAAAGACATTGAAAGACTTTAATAAAAAAAAACAAATACAAAACATTTTTGTAAGACTAAATAATAAGTATGTAGATAGAGATAAAATCAATGTAATTTATGTGTAATCAGAATATTCTTTAATTATTTTTCTTTAATGAATGAACAGTCAATGTAACGATAAGTTAAATCCTTGCTTGGAAAATGAACAAGTAATTAATTTATTTAACTTCTTCTTAGTAAAAGCACATAACGTAGAGTCATGGAAAATAATCAATTAATTGTGTTAAAATGATTATAAAGCCGTAAAAAGGTATAAAGAAAATATATAATAAGAATGTATTAACAATTTAAAAAAAAAACACACATTTAGACTGAGTAGTCAAGAAATCATAATATAATAAAGAAAAGTTTTTAATTAAAATTTATAATATAATATCTAGAATATAAGATAGGCTATATGTTTGTGATGATAACACGGCAAGTAAAGAAACTTTGAAACCATAGGAAATGGATATCGTATGGCGAATTAAGCATTAATTTTATATTATTATTTTTTATGTTTGTTTAAGGTAATAAATGAAACATATTACGATTCCTAAAAAGAGTTACTCTTATTATAATTACACCTGAACCCCAAATTACACCTACACGCTAATTGTATTGTTATAATTTTGTCGCCCGTCAACGTGTGGCACGACACGCATACATCTAATAACGTTGTATCGTTGTAAATAAATGTCGCCCATGAACGTGGGACCCGACACGCCTACATTTAATAAATTAATGTATGTTTTATTGTTAAATGTGTGAATAGGATTTATGTATAATAATTGATGTGTATTAATAAATATTTTATATGTGTTTAATTTTGTTGTGTATATTGTATTGTAATAACGCAACTGCCGCCCACCCCAACAAACAGGTGTAATTGTAATATAAGTAGATAAGAATAAAGAAATAATAATAACGAAACAATAAATAAATAAAATTAATAAGTCGGTTCCATAAAAATAATATTCTTATATATATATTATAAATAAATATTTTTTGTTAATACTTCGACATGGCAATATCAGGAAGTATTAGTATGGAGGCAATCATTAAAGTGATGGGAAACCTTATGGACGAATATGGTATAAGACGAAATGTATGTGCTAGACTAGATAGAAACATAGTAGAGTTAATACCAAATAAAGAACAATTAGGTAAAACATTAAAAGAATCTAATACAATACTAAGAGAAGGAGCAAAAGAGAAAATTAGCGACACAAATACGCACATTGTCAAAGAATGTGAACAAACAATAATAGTTAACAATACGTTCGTAATTAATAACGATAATCATAAAGAAATAATTAACATTAAGGATGATATTATTTTTTATGTTTGTTTAAAGTAATAAATGAAACATATTACGATTCCTAAAAAGAGTTACTCTTATTATAATTACACCTGAACCCCAAATTATACCTACACGTTATTTGTATTGTTATAATTTTGTCGCCCGTCAACGTGTGGCACGACACGCATACATCTAATAACGTTGTATCGTATTATATATATATATATATATATATATATATGTATATATATAGATATATATATATTCAATCACTTTCTGCTACAGTCCGTTTCTTGATGTATATAATACATTTAATATTTATAATTAAATTTACCTCAAGATGTTATTTTTCTATTTGGAACATGTTTCGAGAGTTCCTGTTCTCTCATCTTCAGCCTTCGCGAGCTTGTTTCTGGTGAAGTATTTGTGTGTTGGCTGCTGGTTGCTATTAAGGTTGTTTATTGGTCTTTGGTATTTTAAAGTTGTATTATTGTGTGTGATTGTGGTATATGTTTATGGTACATGTTATATGGTACATTCTGTTAAATAGTGAATAGAATGCTGCCATTTTATGTTGTGGTGGGTGGTCAGAATGGTTAGGTATAATGATGTTAGTGGAAGTTGGTTTTCTATATATTGCATATTGTATGTGGTTGTTGTATCTTGTGATGGGTATCGCTGAATCCCGCATCGCGTTAACGACCCATTGTATCCGGTCTTGGTCTTCCAATCGCGAACCTACTCTTGTCATTTCGTTTTTGCAAGTTAGCAAGAACTCGATCGGGTTTTCGTTATTTTCGCCAGTGAAATACACTCGGTTCTTTTCGTCTGCTTGCCCTTGTACTAAGATGTTTGGGGCTGACTTCCGGCGTACTTCCTGCCGTACTTTAAAAATCTCTCGTCGTTAAGTGCTTGTAATACACTCTCTTTATTTATGTCTATATTAGAACGCGTTTCTAGTATTGACTCGTCAAGTCTAGTGACTTGGCGTTGCGTTTCCGTTGCGTCTGCTTTGATTCGTACTTCGAGGGTATCAACTTTAAGCTACAGTACATCAGCAGTTTGTTTTTCGCACCTCCCGATGTGTTCTTTAAATCGCCCCTCCATGCGCGAAACCTCTTCAATAAACGATTTTTGCATCGTGGTCTCAAAAACCTTAAACCGTTCGTTTATTTTCGTCTCTACCGTATGAACAACTTTTTCGCCGACTTCGGTGACTTTAGAATCTAAGCCTTTCACGCTTTCATCGATTTTAGCAGTTAATTCTGTGTTACTTTTTACCGTCTCTTCGATTTTAGCGGTTAATTCGCGCTTTAACTCTAAATTAGTTCTCATGTTTTGATCAATTTTTGAGTTTATTTCTTTATTTACTTGTTCGAATTTCGCATTCATTTTTGCATCGGTTTGTCTTATTTCCGCGTTTATATCAGCGTTACTCTGTTCTAGTATATCGGTTAAACTTGTATTTTGTGCATCTATTTTAGCTGTTAATTCCGCGATATTTAGTTCAGCGTTGGCTGCACTTTGTTCAAATTTCGCGTTTATATTATCTGTTAACTCGCGTTGCATTTCCGAGGTTGTTTGTTTTATTTCTGCGTTCATTTGCTCAGCTTCTGCCGCGTTTTGTTTCATTTCTTGTAACAATTATTGTTTAAACATTTTGTCTGTATCCATTTTTACACAATATTTCTAGACACCTTATTGCTGTACTTATACCAATTCACAAAACTTTCTTTGGGATTGTTGGAGTTGGACGCCAGCTGTTTTATTAATTAAAACAGCAAAATTTGTTTTTACAAATTTGTTTTAAATTATATTTACTTTAATTAAATTTAATTTCCGATTTGATATTTTACCAAATTTGTGAAATATCGAGTCCCACGGTTGGCCGCGCCATATATAAATGGCTTCTTTGCTTGATCTTATATTTATTTTATCAATATAAGGAAATAAATGGTTGTTTTGTGAAGTGACCTACCTGCTATGCGTTCTTGCGACTTCTTCCGACTAAGGGCGTAAGAGTTTGTGTTTTGAATTCGCAAGTAGGTTAATTCAAGTGTGCAAAGTACCGTTATATTTATTTTGAATAGTCTTGTGATGTTGGTAGGCTTTGTAGTACAGCAATAAAAATACGGTGGTGGGTAAAATTGGAGTTTATTACTCTTGTTGCGGTTTGGAAGCTCTTGATGAATCGCGAGTTTTTCCAAAGACGCTAAGCAGGAAAGGCTGGATTGTATGTAAGAAAAGAAGTGGACTGTATTATTGATATTTGACATGCGTTTATTGAAATTTTAAAGTATTGATCATGATCGGCACGTGCGGATGCATTAGAAAATTAGTTTTGAACGAAATCGTGGTCCATTGTAGATGGACGCAGGTAGACTGAATTAAATTAAATCTTATGAATACACATTTAAAAATTGTCCAGAAGCCGCGGCTGGAAGCGAAAATGTTTTACGAGAGAACCGCTCGGAGTCTTGTTAGAAACTAAACTAAACTTGTCTCCCGACGGCCGAGATGACCGGCGGCAGCGTTTGATAAGCGCGTGACGTCATCCGCTCGTGCCGCATTGCAGTAGTCCACTGCGTACAGCTGATAACAAGTACAAAGTTTAAACATACTGCCCGCCAAAATCGGGACGATTTTGTACATTAAACGTTAACTGGGAACAGAATATTACAAAGATTATCAATCTATATATATATATAAACAATACATAATTCACTTAAAGGCTTATACATTAAATTGACTCTTGGATTAAAGTAACTCACTTCTAACATAAAATTTGTAGAAAACAAAATTCATTAAGCTAACACAAAAGCTCAAAGTCAAAACAAAACAATTTCTGTGCTAGAAAAGGTACAAAAAATAAAAAATCATGATAAAAACGGGCCTTTACATAACTAAACATGATCTCTCTTGAAGCATAACATCTGGATAAGAAATACATATATTTAAACCTTGACAAACGTAAGTGACAACTTTTAATTATGTAAGAGAAACCATCTTGAACACTGCTTCATATATAATAATACAAATAATAAGAACATAATGTTATCATAATCACATCAAAGTTCAATGGTACATGACATTGAAAAATACAATACATACGTAGAATAATTGACACCATAAGTAACACTTGTAGTTCTCGGAATTTGAATTATATAAACATATGACAATACACAACATCCATAAATAATTGATAGTACATATGAAACACAGTCACTATTGCAGTAATAGCTAGCGGCACGTAAACAATATTACAATGCTTATGATACTTAAAATGTTTATGATACAATTGACTTGTATGCTCGCCCGGTGAATGTCCCGGGCGTAGTCCAGGCAATGTGACACGCACACACGCACACACACACACACCTCGTATGTCTCGTATGGCACGCATACGATTAGTTTGTTGCCACCGGAAGGGGGCATAATTTGTGGATGGGTCGGCGTAAGATACCTAGCGCGGTGCGAACTTCTGCGACGCGTACTAAGGAATCTTGACCCGGAAAAACATTGGTAATTACCCCACGCTTCCAATCTAGAAGGGGGAAATTGTCATCCAAAATGAGGACAAGCTGCCCGACATTCAAATTCCTTAACGGGGTGCGCCATTTATTGCGCTGCTGCAGATAATCCCTAGACCACCGTTTCCAGATGGTCTGCGTAAATTTTTGGAGCAGAAGCCATCTGCCCAAATGACTATTATTGCTTTGGGTATAGTCGGGCTCCGGAAGTGCCGTCAGTGGAGCACCGACCAAGAAATGAGCAGGAGTTAAGGGTTCAGGGTCTCTAGCATCGTCGGACACCGCGCACAAAGGGCGTGAATTAAGGCAAGCCTCAATTTGAGAAAGAAGAGTAGAATATTCCTCAAAATTCAAGATCGTACCGCCTATTACGCGACGTAAATGAAATTTAACACTCCTTACACCACTTTCCCACAAACCACCGAAATGAGGGGCTGAAGGGGGGATAAAGGACCATTTGATACCGTGGAGACCGCAAAACTCCAGAGCAGATTGCTCAACTACCTTTGAGGTTAAAAATTTGTACCATTCATGTAAGGTGTGGTTGGCACGACGAAAATTCGTACCATTATCTGAAAATATCTGCGCGGGAATACCTCTGCGCGAGATGAACCTTTTTAAAGCCGCTATAAAGGCGTTGGAAGTGAGATCCGACACCAATTCTAAATGGATGGCCTTTGTACACATGCATATGAATAGCGCGATGTATGCCTTGGTCGTGGACGTAGAGCGCTGCCCGCCATTGCGCAAAAGTACAGGACCGGCGTAGTCCACGGCCGACTGTGAAAATGGCCTAGAAGGCGTGACCCTAGAAGGGGGTAACTGACCTAGTAGTTGATTCGCGCCTCTAGCTCGGAAACGAAAACAAGTGACACACTTATGTATCACTGAGCGGATATAGGATTTGTCGTGTATGATCCAATATTTTCGCCTAAGCGAAGCTTGAGTTGATTGCACCCCAGCGTGCAACAAACGGATATGTTCGTACTCAATTATTAATCGCGTGAGATGAGCGTGCGGGTGCAAAATTATTTGGTGTTTACTCGCGTAGCTATGTGGGGAGAATTGTAAGCGTCCACCCACTCTTAAAATGCCTGATTCATCCAGGAATGGGTTGAGAGCAAGAATTTTACTACTGCGAGGAAGGCACCGGTGTGCCTCAAGTTCCATAACTTCTACGCCGAAATGCAACTGCTGAGATTGCCGGACAAAAATCAAGAGTGTGTCAGACAATTCTTGAGCCGACAAAAAGGACGTGTCTCTGTCAACAACCGCGAGCCTAGAATTGCGAAAAAATCTGCGGCAATAGGCGAAGACGCGAATAAGCCTAATAAGTGATGAATAATTTTCAACATAACTGTGTTGAGGACGCGACAATTAGTGAGGTTTGAACCTGCTTGCGACGTTCCTCCTCGAGGTCGGGATAAGTACAGGGAGTATTAATGTCGAAAGCGCTGACTGGCCATGATGCTGACTCATGCGCTAACCAGGACGGACCATGCCACCATTGAGTATGACAGTGCAAACTACGAGGGAGGCAACCGCGCGATAAAATGTCGGCAGGGTTGTCATTTGATACTACATGATGCCAAGTTCCCCTGCTGCTAACAAGACGCTGTATT
Organism: Magicicada septendecula; assembly: GCA_034769895.1. Classification (NCBI taxonomy): domain Eukaryota; kingdom Metazoa; phylum Arthropoda; class Insecta; order Hemiptera; family Cicadidae; genus Magicicada; species Magicicada septendecula. The sequence goes on along the minus strand of CM068376.1, from coordinate 34,308,756 downwards.
TCCGCGACACGGTTGGCCACAAATACCTTCCAGCGGGAAGATTGTTGATGTATCCAATGCAACGCTATCATCGAGTCCGAATAGAGATATAGTCCGTCAAAATTGTAATTGATGGCGTTTAAAACCTTGGACGTTAATTGCGCCAGCAATAAACAAGCACAAAGCTCAAGACGTGGTAGCGTTATCTGTTTCAGCGGCGCGACCCTAGATTTAGCACACAACAAGTTTGACGACATGGCGCCGTTCGAATAGACCGCCCGCACATAAATGCAACACGCGTAGCCTTTACCCGAAGCGTCGGCGAATCCGTGCAGCTGTAATGAACTAATTGGGTAATTGTTCGAACTCTTAACCGACCTCGTAATCTTAAAATGAGTGTCGGAGACTAATTGAGCGTATAATTCCAACCACTGATTGGCTAATGACCCAGATAGGGGTTCGTCCCAATCTGTGCCCGCCAACCACAACTGATGCACGAAATGCTTGCAATAAAATGTGATGGGGCGATAAGACCTAATGGGTCATAAATCCCGGCGATGACCGACAACACGCTTCTTTTGTTGAACACGCTCAAATTATCATCACCCCTGACGGTGTATAAAAAGTTATCCCTTTCAACGTTCCATTGGATTCCCAATGTACGCACGTTTTGACCTTTGCTGAAGTCATGGGATACTTGGGCGCGAAGGGTCATAATCTTATGGTGGTTAGAGAACCACTTATGTAACCTGAAACCATACCTACTAAACAACTTCACGATCTCGCATTTCATTTCAGCTAAGACATTCGGATCATCCGAACCCGTTATGAGATCACCCACGTAAAAATCATTGGCTATGGCCCTAGAAGCTGTAGGGTAGTCGGATTTATTTTCGTAGGCTATTTGAGCCAGACAACGTGTAGCAAGGAAGGAGGCACTAGCAGTGCCATACGTAACCGTCCTTAAAGCGTAATGTCGCAATTCCTTATGCGGCGCATCACGCCAAACGATGCGTTGCAGGTTTGAATCCTTAGGGTTAACAATGATCTGGCGATACATCTTTTCTATATCCGCAATAAGTACGTATCGGTGGGTACGGAACCGAACCATTATCGAAAACAGATCCTGCTGGATCGTAGGACCGACCATTAGAGTATCGTTGAGGGACAGATTATTTGTGGTTTTAGCGGAGGCGTCAAATACCACGTGCAATTTAGTGGTTAAGCTAGAGTCCTTGAAGACTGCGTGATGGGGCAGATAAAAAATCTCTGAGCTGTCAAGCGACAAATCGTAGTCATTAAGTGGCGACATGTGGCCAAGTTTCAAATAGTCATGTAACCCCTCTTTCCTTTTATGTATTTTTTGAATATCAAACAACTTCTTTAATTTTAATTAATTGTTTTTTTTTTTAAAGAGAAGTCACAAGTCAATTAGGACTAGGCAGGAGCCTAGGGAAGCAAAAATTGTGCCGGGTCCAGTATGACGGGACTTGCAATGAACTCCGCCGTAATGTAACAATAACAGATTTATTGTATTCCTAGAATTCATACATGTGTACCTCATAACAAGTGTGTATAAAATTAAGTGTACATCATAACAAATGTGTATAAATGTGTACAAGGTAAATATATATACATATATAAAAATATAAAAATGGTACATCATAACAAGTGTATATAAAATCAAGTGTACATCAGAACAAGTGTGTATAAATGTGTACAAGGTAAATATACATACATATATATATAAATATAAAATTCTACCCCATCTTGTGTCTAGCTAGACACGGACAACATAACACACACAGAAACCCAAGGCACACAAACTCACAATTACATTAATTCTAACACGACTGCCCCTGGAATGCACCCGCCCCGCAGGCAGTGTAACTACAATATTCATAACCCAGCAGTGATAACATATTCGCCCATCAACCGCCCGTTTTGTAGAATTACACACAAAGCCCAAAACCCCAGAAAGGATGATAGTAGTTCATGACGCATAAATAAAACCGGACCGCCCATTTGTCTAGCATTCCACTGATCAATGACCCCTCATGAGCGTATGAACCTTAAGTTCCTTTCACAGTATTAAATAAAAATTGACAGAACTACGTCACCTGATTTCAAACAGTGATTATAGAATTCTAAACGGTTATTTTACTTCACAAATTCCGAAGGAATCAAAAATCCTTATGTACTTTAACAATCAGAAATTAATCATTCGAGGCTTTACAATTTCAGAAAATTTTGACAATATATGTTTTACCAAAAATAATGAGTACATGTTTTATAGTTAAAGAAAATTAAACAGCAGATACTACAAGTGAAAGTCAATCAATATGTGTTTTGCCAGTTAAGAAAAACAATCAGTATAGCCCTTGTGCAAGGAGCAAAATCAACTAATATATATTCCAGAAAAATAGCAAATTATTTCTATTAACCCCGAATGGCTATATACATATAATAAAAACAAAAAAATACAATAAGGTGGTGGTGCTCTAGCATCTGTGGCAGCGCGCCAGCATGTAGTTGACAAAATTTGACCGGCCTCCAACCTGTCTGAGGTTGCACCAGCCTGAGTCAGAGAGAAACTAAGTCCCCTTTTTAAACCCCAGAAAACGTCCAAAAAAACCCCAGGAAAAACCCCCAGCCCTTAAATGTGAAACCATAGTGAAGTTAAAATATGTTCATCTCTGTTCCAGCCGGAACAGAGCTACTAACCTGTACCATGAATTTTGTAAAGAGTTAAAGGCTTGTATGATATGCAACTGTAAAATGTTCAAGATTAAATATCTCTGGCACGCTCCCCCAGTGCAACACACAATTACAGGCAGTGCACTTATTATTATGTGAATGAGTTATAAAAAGTGTTCTTGAATTTAATTAAAAATGTTCAGAGTCGTGATCAGCAGCTCCCCTTGCTAGCAGACAGTCTGGACACGTGGTCACATGGCTTCAAAGATATATAAAGTAAACGGGCGCACTGCCGGCCCGGCCCCAAAAGTAAAATAAAAGCGTGAATATCACCTTAGAAATGCTGGCGAGTGCTACATCGAAAATCAGTCTCCAGCTCCCTCTTCGGAGAGGATCTTGTAATGGTCCATGTCTGAAGCAGGTGTTCGGCTATCAGCGAGACCAAGTCTCCGGCTTAACTCGAAAACCCTGTTCATTCAAATAAATTAGAGAACTGTTCAATAAAAATGTACACCCGAGTTCAGGTAATTAACCTCATAACGGGCCTCCAACTAACACTCAATAAATGCACAATTTTCATTATAAAGTTTTGGCAACCAGCTTAACGGGTAGAAAATCAGCCCAGGAATAAGTAAATTTGAATAATGAACAGACCTTATTAAACGTGGCTTAATATAAAATGATCAGCACTTGTTCCACATGCTTCGACAGAATTTAACAGGTTATGCGCCACGTGGTGAGTGATAATCGTTATTTGAACAAAAAAAAATCAACTGCAAGGCACTCACAGCATTAAGAATGTTTTAACATTAATTAAATTTCATTCATGGAAGTTCTCACAATTAATTCTCTACTGCGAAGTTAATTAACAAGCTCTCCGACAGTTTACTGCATGCATAGACACAGTTCACGACCTGACTACGCACTAAGTTTTAGCCTTTAATAAACTAATGTTGTACACCTTTATCATGACAATGACACTTGCAACACTTCTCACACTATTACAGTAATAATAAAAGGAGCATGGGCTATATACTGAGCATTAAGTAAATCAGTGAATAATGAGTTTCTCTTAATATAAAACTTGTCGGGCCGCACACACATAATTACGTATTTTATACGGTTGCATATTGTTATTAATTATCCCCCATATATATATATAATTACTTATAAAGACAAAATAATGAAATTCTTACCGGGAGTCAATTACGCCTTAGCACGCCATGGAGAGACAGAAAACTGCGTCGTAAATGTTTGAAGAGAGAGCGAAGCTGATGTATCTCGGAGCGAAGCAAGGAGTCCTCTGCCGTTAGGAACAGAGAAACTGCTCCCCTATTCTACAAGTTGCGCGCGCAGCCGTAACCGAGGCGAACAAAGGTCGCCCGCATGGGCTCTATTTTACAATCAGACCAAATGTTTCTAAAACCTTTTTAAACGGCCGGATTAACACCGGCACAGTCACTCATGAACTCGCTATAATCCTTATAAAGGATAGGGTTCTGCTTGAACTTGAACTCTAACGATTGGAATCTGCGGATAGCTCCGCGGAGAGAATCTCCCAAATGAAATTTATCAGACCTGCGGGGCAGGGATACCACGAATATCCCATCGCGGTTGCGGCTAGTGTTTTCCACGAAATGTTTTTCACACGGCGAGTCCTCAGAGCGGGCTTCGCGACTAGAGATCTCCTCCAACTTCCAAAATTCTTTTAGTGGCGAGGAAATCTGATTATCATCCTTGCAGACCATAAAGGACGAAACTGTTTTAGTTATATCGACGTTGAAGGGTAAGTCACCGGCCAGAATAAATCCTAACTTGGTTTCCTGAATTATAGGAAAGTGTGGTCCGCGCGTAAATTTCATAGGTTCAATTAGTTGTAGAAAATATTGAGTGCCGAGTAATATATCGACTTGCGCCGAGCAATGTAGGTGAGGATCCGCTAAGAATATGCGCTTGGGTAAATTCAAAGAGGCAAGATCGAACTACTCCGCCGGTAAATTATTAGTTATACTGGGTAATACGGCACAATGCACGTTTAACGTGAAGGGTTTATAGCGAGAATGTAGCCTTACCTTCGTACTAAAGTCAGCCTGGGAAAGCGAGTTGTTTATACCCGTGATGGGTAGTTGCGATTTAACCAATTGGAGGCCCATTCTGCGGGCGAAATCCATTGTGCAAAAGTTCGCTTGAGAACCGGAATCCAGTAATATCCTAACGGGAAATTTCCTACCGACCTTATTAGCGGTCATACAGATGGCGGTGAATAACAATACCGATTTATTGGTCTGTGACTTCAGTGAGCATTGGTTGTTAAGAGAAGCTCCGTCCCTGTTGGGGACATGAATTGTGGTGTGGTGACGCCTAGAACATTTTTTGCATGAGAATTTTGAGGGACATTTTGAGCTTTCGTGTCCCGAACGGAGGCAATTTAAGCAAAGTTTGTTTTTTATTAACACGTTTCTTCTGTCAGGAATGGACAGCGATGTAAATTGTAAGCAGTCGATAATTCTATGTTCACCGTTACACAGCCTACATAAATTGTTTCTGATATGAGAATGGAATGCGCCCTTTGGAGCGCTTATCTGTTTAACTGCCTTGCGATAAGGAGACTTATCACTTTTATTCAACCTGCTCGTTGGGGTAGTCGCGTTATCGAGATTTTGTAGTAATTTTCTTCGTGAATTTAGAAAATTCATAAAATTATTAAAATCAGGGAATTTATGTTCCGACAAACTCTCTTTCCACAAACGGAAAGTGTAATTATCAAGTTTTTTAGCTAAATAATTTACGACAATAATTTCGAATGTGTTGACTGGCAGTTTGAGATTATTTAAAGCGTTTATATTGGCTGAGATTTCATCAATGAATTTCGATATGCTGACTTGGGATTCTTGTTGAACTACTGGTACGTCCAGGACATTCCCTACATGATGGGCGGAAACAATTAGCTTGCTGTCATATCTATTCCTCAACAGATCGATAGCCACCGCGTAATTCTCATGAGTGATTGGTAACGACTTTATTACGTTAAGCGCCTCGCCATGTAATGACGAGTGCAAATAGTGAAGTTTCTGTATATCCGTCAGATCTGCTCTGACATGAATTAATTCAAGAAAAATATGGTAATAATGTTGCCACTCAACAATACTACCCGCAAACCGTGGTAATTTGATTGGTTCCAATTGAATGGGTGGTGTTTTAAGCTGTTTACTTTCAGCATTAATTACTGGTTTTTGGTTCATATGCTCAGCTTGCTCCAGCAGGTGTTGCAATTTACACTCTATATTACAAAGATCGTCTTCCGTTTGTACCCTATCACTCGTTAAAGCAACGTCCGCTTCCTCGGCTTCGATTTGGGATTGAATCTCATCATATTTGGTGGATAATTCCATCAAATGACGCAGTTTTATTTTCAGCGCATGAGGATCGCTGTTTACCAAATCGAAGTTATCCGCGAAAGTATTTACGCGTGATATTGAGGCTTTAATTGTGCCTCGTTTTTTTTATTAGAGCCCTTACATCGGCCATTATTACAATTTAAGAGAAGAAAAAAAAGGAAAATATCTTGAAAGAATTTGAGCATAGAGCACGTGAACCATAAACTTAAGTTTGAATGAATTTGAATACGTTTCGGTAGCTAGCGATCGTTGTTTAGAACATAGACTTATTCTCTCTACTAATCAAGCTTTGTTGGCAATTAAATTATTAAAATTATGAATTTAAATGATAGCAACATATATCTTTATCTTTGACGTTTTAACTGATAATGAACTGCCAACCTTTTATTAAGCTGTATTGTGTAATGATGGTGTTTGTTTATATAAATGTGTTAAGAAATAACTATTAAATGTGAAATATTATTAAACATCAAATGTAAGTAAAAAGTTTATAGTCAAGTGGCCGTTGATCCATTCGTGATGAAGCTGGCTTCGATCCCGTTGTTCGATCCTGTTAGGAGCTGTTGCACCTCCTGTCTCTGCTGGTCAGATGACGCCTCATGTGTAACCCTCCATTAATTAAAGCTGTGGAATCTTTTTTTGATGACCTCGCAAATGCTGTCCTGCCGTGTCCCGTCGTCTCTGGTCTACTGCTTGGCCGAATCCCGTGGTGATGACTGCGATGTGATTCACAACAATGGTGTCGCTCAGGACGAGAATGATGCCCGTAGGGCGTGACTAAATTCAGATCGGTTGGGCCAGAAATGATGCGTACAAAGAAATGCTGTCGCTTGTGGACCCAAACATAAGAAATCCGTGCCGTGGTGACCAAAAACGTTTTCGTTTTTGGGCCAAAAATAAGAAATCCTGCCCGGTGGGACCAAAAATGTTGCGGTTTGGAAGCTCTTGATGAATCGCGAGTTATTCCAAAGACGCTAAGCAGGAAAGGCTGGATTGTATGTAAGAAAAGAAGTGGACTGTATTATTGATATTTGACATGCGTTTATTGAAATTTTAAAGTATTGATCACGATCGGCACGTGCGGATGCATTAGAGGCAATAACGCCCGAAAATTAGTTTTGAACGAAATCGTGGTCCATTGTAGATGGACGCAGGTAGACTGAATTAAATTAAATCTTATGAATACACATTTAAAAATTGTCCAGAAGCCGCGGCTGGAAGCGAAAATGTTTTACGAGAGAACCGCTCGGAGTCTTGTTAGAAACTAAACTAAACTTGTCTCCCGACGGCCGAGATGACCGGCGGCAGCGTTTGATAAGCGCGTGACGTCATCCGCTCGTGCCGCATTGCAGTAGTCCACTGCGTACAGCTGATAAACAAGTACAAAGTTTAAACATACTGCCCGCCAAAATCGGGACGATTTTGTACATTAAACGTTAACTGGGAACAGAATATTACAAAGATTATCAATCTATATATATATATATATAAACAATACATAATACACTTAAAGGCTTATACATTAAATTGACTCTTGGATTAAAGTAACTCACTTCTAACATAAAATTTGTAGAAAACAAAATTCATTAAGCTAACACAAAAGCTCAAAGTCAAAACAAAACAATTTCTGTGCTAGAAAAGGTACAAAAAATAAAAAATCATGATAAAAACGGGCCTTTACATAACTAAACATGATCTCTCTTGAAGCATAACATCTGGATAAGAAATACATATATTTAAACCTTGACAAACGTAAGTGACAACTTTTAATTATGTAAGAGAAACCATCTTGAACACTGCTTCATATATAATAATACAAATAATAAGAACATAATGTTATCATAATCACATCAAAGTTCAATGGTACATGACATTGAAAAATACAATACATACGTAGAATAATTGACACCATAAGTAACACTTGTAGTTCTCGGAATTTGAATTATATAAACATATGACAATACACAACATCCATAAATAATTGATAGTACATATGAAACACAGTCACTATTGCAGTAATAGCTAGCGGCACGTAAACAATATTACAATGCTTATGATACTTAAAATGTTTATGATACAATTGACTTGTATGCTCGCCCGGTGAATGTCCCGGGCGTAGTCCAGGCAATGTGACACGCACACACGCACACACACACACACCTCGTATGTCTCGTATGGCACGCATACGATTAGTTTGTTGCCACCGGAAGGGGGCATAATTTGTGGATGGGTCGGCGTAAGATACCTAGCGCGGTGCGAACTTCTGCGACGCGTACTAAGGAATCTTGACCCGGAAAAACATTGGTAATTACCCCACGCTTCCAATCTAGAGGGGGGAAATTGTCATCCAAAATGAGGACAAGCTGCCCGACATTCAAATTCCTTAACGAGGTGCGCCATTTATTGCGCTGCTGCAGATAATCCCTAGACCACCGTTTCCAGATGGTCTGCGTAAATTTTTGGAGCAGAAGCCATCTGCCCAAATGACTATTATTGCTTTGGGTATAGTCGGGCTCCGGAAGTGCCGTCAGTGGAGCACCGACCAAGAAATGAGCAGGAGTTAAGGGTTCAGGGTCTCTAGCATCGTCGGACACCGCGCACAAAGGGCGTGAATTAAGGCAAGCCTCAATTTGAGAAAGAAGAGTAGAATATTCCTCAAAATTCAAGATCGTACCGCCTATTACGCGACGTAAATGAAATTTAACACTCCTTACACCACTTTCCCACAAACCACCGAAATGAGGGGCTGAAGGGGGGATAAAGGACCATTTGATACCGTGGAGACCGCAAAACTCCAGAGCAGATTGCTCAACTACCTTTGAGGTTAAAAATTTGTACCATTCATGTAAGGTGTGGTTGGCACGACGAAAATTCGTACCATTATCTGAAAATATCTGCGCGGGAATACCTCTGCGCGAGATGAACCTTTTTAAAGCCGCTATAAAGGCGTTGGAAGTGAGATCCGACACCAATTCTAAATGGATGGCCTTTGTACACATGCATATGAATAGCGCGATGTATGCCTTGGTCGTGGACGTAGAGCGCTGCCCGCCATTGCGCAAAAGTACAGGACCGGCGTAGTCCACGGCCGACTGTGAAAATGGCCTAGAAGGCGTGACCCTAGAAGGGGGTAACTGACCTAGTAGTTGATTCGCGCCTCTAGCTCGGAAACGAAAACAAGTGACACACTTATGTATCACTGAGCGGATATAGGATTTGTCGTGTATGATCCAATATTTTCGCCTAAGCGAAGCTTGAGTTGATTGCACCCCAGCGTGCAACAAACGGATATGTTCGTACTCAATTATTAATCGCGTGAGATGAGCGTGCGGGTGCAAAATTATTTGGTGTTTACTCGCGTAGCTATGTGGGGAGAATTGTAAGCGTCCACCCACTCTTAAAATGCCTGATTCATCCAGGAATGGGTTGAGAGCAAGAATTTTACTACTGCGAGGAAGGCACCGGTGTGCCTCAAGTTCCATAACTTCTACGCCGAAATGCAACTGCTGAGATTGCCGGACAAAAATCAAGAGTGTGTCAGACAATTCTTGAGCCGACAAAAAGGACGTGTCTCTGTCAACAACCGCGAGCCTAGAATTGCGAAAAAATCTGCGGCAATAGGCGAAGACGCGAATAAGCCTAATAAGTGATGAATAATTTTCAACATAACTGTGTTGAGGACGCGACAATTAGTGAGGTTTGAACCTGCTTGCGACGTTCCTCCTCGAGGTCGGGATAAGTACAGGGAGTATTAATGTCGAAAGCGCTGACTGGCCATGATGCTGACTCATGCGCTAACCAGGACGGACCATGCCACCATTGAGTATGACAGTGCAAACTACGAGGGAGGCAACCGCGCGATAAAATGTCGGCAGGGTTGTCATTTGATACTACATGATGCCAAGTTCCCCTGCTGCTAACAAGACGCTGTATTTCCGCGACACGGTTGGCCACAAATACCTTCCAGCGGGAAGATTGTTGATGTATCCAATGCAACGCTATCATCGAGTCCGAATAGAGATATAGTCCGTCAAAATTGTAATTGATGGCGTTTAAAACCTTGGACGTTAATTGCGCCAGCAATAAACAAGCACAAAGCTCAAGACGTGGTAGCGTTATCTGTTTCAGCGGCGCGACCCTAGATTTAGCACACAACAAGTTTGACGACATGGCGCCGTTCGAATAGACCGCCCGCACATAAATGCAACACGCGTAGCCTTTACCCGAAGCGTCGGCGAATCCGTGCAGCTGTAATGAACTAATTGGGTAATTGTTCGAACTCTTAACCGACCTCGTAATCTTAAAATGAGTGTCGGAGACTAATTGAGCGTATAATTCCAACCACTGATTGGCTAATGACCCAGATAGGGGTTCGTCCCAATCTGTGCCCGCCAACCACAACTGATGCACGAAATGCTTGCAATAAAATGTGATGGGTGCGATAAGACCTAATGGATCATAAATCCCGGCGATGACCGACAACACGCTTCTTTTGTTGAACACGCTCAAATTATCATCACCCCTGACGGTGTATAAAAAGTTATCCCTTTCAACGTTCCATTGGATTCCCAATGTACGCACGTTTTGACCTTTGCTGAAGTCATGGGATACTTGGGCGCGAAGGGTCATAATCTTATGGTGGTTAGAGAACCACTTATGTAACCTGAAACCATACCTACTAAACAACTTCACGATCTCGCATTTCATTTCAGCTAAGACATTCGGATCATCCGAACCCGTTATGAGATCATCCACGTAAAAATCATTGGCTATAGCCCTAGAAGCTGTAGGGTAGTCGGATTTATTTTCGTAGGCTATTTGAGCCAGACAACGTGTAGCAAGGAAGGAGGCACTAGCAGTGCCATACGTAACCGTCCTTAAAGCGTAATGTCGCAATTCCTTATGCGGCGCATCACGCCAAACGATGCGTTGCAGGTTTGAATCCTTAGGGTTAACAATGATCTGGCGATACATCTTTTCTATATCCGCAATAAGTACGTATCGGTGGGTACGGAACCGAACCATTATCGAAAACAGATCCTGCTGGATCGTAGGACCGACCATTAGAGTATCGTTGAGGGACAGATTATTTGTGGTTTTAGCGGAGGCGTCAAATACCACGTGCAATTTAGTGGTTAAGCTAGAGTCCTTGAAGACTGCGTGATGGGGCAGATAAAAAATCTCTGAGCTGTCAAGCGACAAATCGTAGTCATTAAGTGGCGACATGTGGCCAAGTTTCAAATAGTCATGTAACCCCTCTTTCCTTTTATGTATTTTTTGAATATCAAACAACTTCTTTAATTTTAATTAATTGTTTTTTTTTTTAAAGAGAAGTCACAAGTCAATTAGGACTAGGCAGGAGCCTAGGGAAGCAAAAATTGTGCCGGGTCCAGTATGACGGGACTTGCAATGAACTCCGCCGTAATGTAACAATAACAGATTTATTGTATTCCTAGAATTCATACATGTGTACCTCATAACAAGTGTGTATAAAATTAAGTGTACATCATAACAAATGTGTATAAATGTGTACAAGGTAAATATATATACATATATAAAAATATAAAAATGGTACATCATAACAAGTGTATATAAAATCAAGTGTACATCAGAACAAGTGTGTATAAATGTGTACAAGGTAAATATACATACATATATATATAAATATAAAATTCTACCCCATCTTGTGTCTAGCTAGACACGGACAACATAACACACACAGAAACCCAAGGCACACAAACTCACAATTACATTAATTCTAACACGACTGCCCCTGGAATGCACCCGCCCCGCAGGCAGTGTAACTACAATATTCATAACCCAGCAGTGATAACATATTCGCCCATCAACCGCCCGTTTTGTAGAATTACACACAAAGCCCAAAACCCCAGAAAGGATGATAGTAGTTCATGACGCATAAATAAAACCGGACCGCCCATTTGTCTAGCATTCCACTGATCAATGACCCCTCATGAGCGTATGAACCTTAAGTTCCTTTCACAGTATTAAATAAAAATTGACAGAACTACGTCACCTGATTTCAAACAGTGATTATAGAATTCTAAACGGTTATTTTACTTCACAAATTCCGAAGGAATCAAAAATCCTTATGTACTTTAACAATCAGAAATTAATCATTCGAGGCTTTACAATTTCAGAAAATTTTGACAATATATGTTTTACCAAAAATAATGAGTACATGTTTTATAGTTAAAGAAAATTAAACAGCAGATACTACAAGTGAAAGTCAATCAATATGTGTTTTGCCAGTTAAGAAAAACAATCAGTATAGCCCTTGTGCAAGGAGCAAAATCAACTAATATATATTCCAGAAAAATAGCAAATTATTTCTATTAACCCCGAATGGCTATATACATATAATAAAAACAAAAAAATACAATAAGGTGGTGGTGCTCTAGCATCTGTGGCAGCGCGCCAGCATGTAGTTGACAAAATTTGACCGGCCTCCAACCTGTCTGAGGTTGCACCAGCCTGAGTCAGAGAGAAACTAAGTCCCCTTTTTAAACCCCAGAAAACGTCCAAAAAAACCCCAGGAAAAACCCCCAGCCCTTAAATGTGAAACCATAGTGAAGTTAAAATATGTTCATCTCTGTTCCAGCCGGAACAGAGCTACTAACCTGTACCATGAATTTTGTAAAGAGTTAAAGGCTTGTATGATATGCAACTGTAAAATGTTCAAGATTAAATATCTCTGGCACGCTCCCCCAGTGCAACACACAATTACAGGCAGTGCACTTATTATTATGTGAATGAGTTATAAAAAGTGTTCTTGAATTTAATTAAAAATGTTCAGAGTCGTGATCAGCAGCTCCCCTTGCTAGCAGACAGTCTGGACACGTGGTCACATGGCTTCAAAGATATATAAAGTAAACGGGCGCACTGCCGGCCCGGCCCCAAAAGTAAAATAAAAGCGTGAATATCACCTTAGAAATGCTGGCGAGTGCTACATCGAAAATCAGTCTCCAGCTCCCTCTTCGGAGAGGATCTTGTAATGGTCCATGTCTGAAGCAGGTGTTCGGCTATCAGCGAGACCAAGTCTCCGGCTTAACTCGAAAACCCTGTTCATTCAAATAAATTAGAGAACTGTTCAATAAAAATGTACACCCGAGTTCAGGTAATTAACCTCATAACGGGCCTCCAACTAACACTCAATAAATGCACAATTTTCATTATAAAGTTTTGGCAACCAGCTTAACGGGTAGAAAATCAGCCCAGGAATAAGTAAATTTGAATAATGAACAGACCTTATTAAACGTGGCTTAATATAAAATGATCAGCACTTGTTCCACATGCTTCGACAGAATTTAACAGGTTATGCGCCACGTGGTGAGTGATAATCGTTATTTGAACAAAAAAAAATCAACTGCAAGGCACTCACAGCATTAAGAATGTTTTAACATTAATTAAATTTCATTCATGGAAGTTCTCACAATTAATTCTCTACTGCGAAGTTAATTAACAAGCTCTCCGACAGTTTACTGCATGCATAGACACAGTTCACGACCTGACTACGCACTAAGTTTTAGCCTTTAATAAACTAATGTTGTACACCTTTATCATGACAATGACACTTGCAACACTTCTCACACTATTACAGTAATAATAAAAGGAGCATGGGCTATATACTGAGCATTAAGTAAATCAGTGAATAATGAGTTTCTCTTAATATAAAACTTGTCGGGCCGCACACACATAATTACGTATTTTATACGGTTGCATATTGTTATTAATTATCCCCCATATATATATATAATTACTTATAAAGACAAAATAATGAAATTCTTACCGGGAGTCAATTACGCCTTAGCACGCCATGGAGAGACAGAAAACTGCGTCGTAAATGTTTGAAGAGAGAGCGAAGCTGATGTATCTCGGAGCGAAGCAAGGAGTCCTCTGCCGTTAGGAACAGAGAAACTGCTCCCCTATTCTACAAGTTGCGCGCGCAGCCGTAACCGAGGCGAACAAAGGTCGCCCGCATGGGCTCTATTTTACAATCAGACCAAATGTTTCTAAAACCTTTTTAAACGGCCGGATTAACACCGGCACAGTCACTCATGAACTCGCTATAATCCTTATAAAGGATAGGGTTCTGCTTGAACTTGAACTCTAACGATTGGAATCTGCGGATAGCTCCGCGGAGAGAATCTCCCAAATGAAATTTATCAGACCTGCGGGGCAGGGATACCACGAATATCCCATCGCGGTTGCGGCTAGTGTTTTCCACGAAATGTTTTTCACACGGCGAGTCCTCAGAGCGGGCTTCGCGACTAGAGATCTCCTCCAACTTCCAAAATTCTTTTAGTGGCGAGGAAATCTGATTATCATCCTTGCAGACCATAAAGGACGAAACTGTTTTAGTTATATCGACGTTGAAGGGTAAGTCACCGGCCAGAATAAATCCTAACTTGGTTTCCTGAATTATAGGAAAGTGTGGTCCGCGCGTAAATTTCATAGGTTCAATTAGTTGTAGAAAATATTGAGTGCCGAGTAATATATCGACTTGCGCCGAGCAATGTAGGTGAGGATCCGCTAAGAATATGCGCTTGGGTAAATTCAAAGAGGCAAGATCGAACTACTCCGCCGGTAAATTATTAGTTATACTGGGTAATACGGCACAATGCACGTTTAACGTGAAGGGTTTATAGCGAGAATGTAGCCTTACCTTCGTACTAAAGTCAGCCTGGGAAAGCGAGTTGTTTATACCCGTGATGGGTAGTTGCGATTTAACCAATTGGAGGCCCATTCTGCGGGCGAAATCCATTGTGCAAAAGTTCGCTTGAGAACCGGAATCCAGTAATATCCTAACGGGAAATTTCCTACCGACCTTATTAGCGGTCATACAGATGGCGGTGGATAACAATACCGATTTATTGGTCTGTGACTTCAGTGAGCATTGGTTGTTAAGAGAAGCTCCGTCCCTGTTGGGGACATGAATTGTGGTGTGGTGACGCCTAGAACATTTTTTGCATGAGAATTTTGAGGGACATTTTGAGCTTTCGTGTCCCGAACGGAGGCAATTTAAGCAAAGTTTGTTTTTTATTAACACGTTTCTTCTGTCAGGAATGGACAGCGATGTAAATTGTAAGCAGTCGATAATTCTATGTTCACCGTTACACAGCCTACATAAATTGTTTCTGATATGAGAATGGAATGCGCCCTTTGGAGCGCTTATCTGTTTAACTGCCTTGCGATAAGGAGACTTATCGCTTTTATTCAACCTGCTCGTTGGGGTAGTCGCGTTATCGAGATTTTGTAGTAATTTTCTTCGTGAATTTAGAAAATTCATAAAATTATTAAAATCAGGGAATTTATGTTCCGACAAACTCTCTTTCCACAAACGGAAAGTGTAATTATCAAGTTTTTTAGCTAAATAATTTACGACAATAATTTCGAATGTGTTGACTGGCAGTTTGAGATTATTTAAAGCGTTTATATTGGCAGAGATTTCATCAATGAATTTCGATATGCTGACTTGGGATTCTTGTTGAACTACTGGTACGTCCAGGACATTCCCTACATGATGGGCGGAAACAATTAGCTTGCTGTCATATCTATTCCTCAACAGATCGATAGCCACCGCGTAATTCTCATGAGTGATTGGTAACGACTTTATTACGTTAAGCGCCTCGCCATGTAATGACGAGTGCAAATAGTGAAGTTTCTGTATATCCGTCAGATCTGCTCTGACATGAATTAATTCAAGAAAAATATGGTAATAATGTTGCCACTCAACAATACTACCCGCAAACCGTGGTAATTTGATTTTTTCCAATTGAATGGGGGGTGTTTTAAGCTGTTTACTTTCAGCATTA
This sequence comes from Magicicada septendecula, assembly GCA_034769895.1. Taxonomy (NCBI): domain Eukaryota; kingdom Metazoa; phylum Arthropoda; class Insecta; order Hemiptera; family Cicadidae; genus Magicicada; species Magicicada septendecula. The sequence continues at coordinate 34,292,849 of CM068376.1, read as the reverse complement.
ATTACTGGTTTTTGGTTCATATGCTCAGCTTGCTCCAGCAGGTGTTGCAATTTACACTCTATATTACAAAGATCGTCTTCCGTTTGTACCCTATCACTCGTTAAAGCAACGTCCGCTTCCTCGGCTTCGATTTGGGATTGAATCTCATCATATTTGGTGGATAATTCCATCAAATGACGCAGTTTTATTTTCAGCGCATGAGGATCGCTGTTTACCAAATCGAAGTTATCCGCGAAAGTATTTACGCGTGATATTGAGGCTTTAATTGTGCCTCGTTTTTTTTATTAGAGCCCTTACATCGGCCATTATTACAATTTAAGAGAAGAAAAAAAAGGAAAATATCTTGAAAGAATTTGAGCATAGAGCACGTGAACCATAAACTTAAGTTTGAATGAATTTGAATACGTTTCGGTAGCTAGCGATCGTTGTTTAGAACATAGACTTATTCTCTCTACTAATCAAGCTTTGTTGGCAATTAAATTATTAAAATTATGAATTTAAATGATAGCAACATATATCTTTATCTTTGAAGTTTTAACTGATAATGAACTGCCAACCTTTTATTAAGCTGTATTGTGTAATGATGGTGTTTGTTTATATAAATGTGTTAAGAAATAACTATTAAATGTGAAATATTGTTAAACATCAAATGTAAGTAAAAAGTTTATAGTCACGTGGCCGTTGATCCATTCGTGATGAAGCTGGCTTCGATCCCGTTGTTCGATCCTGTTAGGAGCTGTTGCACCTCCTGTCTCTGCTGGTCAGATGACGCCTCATGTGTAACCCTCCATTAATTAAAGCTGTGGAATCTTTTTTTGATGACCTCGCAAATGCTGTCCTGCCGTGTCCCGTCGTCTCTGGTCTACTGCTTGGCCGAATCCCGTGGTGATGACTGCGATGTGATTCACAACAATGTTGTCGCTCAGGACGAGAATGATGCCCGTAGGGCGTGACTAAATTCAGATCGGTTGGGCCAGAAATGATGCGTACAAAGAAATGCTGTCGCTTGTGGACCCAAACATAAGAAATCCGTGCCGTGGTGACCAAAAACGTTTTCGTTTTTGGGCCAAAAATAAGAAATCCTGCCCGGTGGGACCAAAAATGTTGCGGTTTGGAAGCTCTTGATGAATCGCGAGTTATTCCAAAGACGCTAAGCAGGAAAGGCTGGATTGTATGTAAGAAAAGAAGTGGACTGTATTATTGATATTTGACATGCGTTTATTGAAATTTTAAAGTATTGATCATGATCGGCACGTGCGGATGCATTAGAGGCAATAACGCCCGAAAATTAGTTTTGAACGAAATCGTGGTCCATTGTAGATGGACGCAGGTAGACTGAATTAAATTAAATCTTATGAATACACATTTAAAAATTGTCCAGAAGCCGCGGCTGGAAGCGAAAATGTTTTACGAGAGAACCGCTCGGAGTCTTGTTAGAAACTAAACTAAACTTGTCTCCCGACGGCCGAGATGACCGGCGGCAGCGTTTGATAAGCGCGTGACGTCATCCGCTCGTGCCGCATTGCAGTAGTCCACTGCGTACAGCTGATAAACAAGTACAAAGTTTAAACAACTCTGATAGCACATATGTATGAAAATCTTATAACTAGAGCAATCCTTACATACTAAACAGTAATTTGTATCTTGTACGATGTTTTCTGAATGGGTATTAGCATTCAGAAGACGAGCTTATTATTTTCAATTGATACGAGTTATATTTTTCATTAATTTCAAGAAGTTAATTTTAAAACAATTTAAACTATGGAATTTTCAATTCTTTTGTACTTTCGTACGGATTTTATTACTTTAGATGATTTAACTACTCTGAGAAATAAGTTAGCCGTGAATCTAGTTCAACGTGCTTTCATTTACTTGTGATTGTTTCACGTATACTGCAGTATAGGTCTCTAAGTAATTCAATGTTAGTATTTATATAGCGCTTGTTATATACGTCTAATTCTTATCTATTGATTTTTACTTAAGCCTATACGTGTTATACAGATTATCACAGTATGAATGTATCTTATTAATCTAGAGTCACTGTTTTATTGGCATCTGAATCAATTTAGTTTTACAATGATTTAAAAGAAAAAGAATAAGCTTTTGTGAAGTTTATAAAGTTATAAATTATATTTGACTTCCCTTGTTCTGAAGATCGTGATGAGGTGCTCCCGACGTTCCTTAGTTTTCCTGGTCCAATCTGCTAGTGGCAATGATTTCCTCTGCGTCTTGGGTTCCACGGCTAAGAGTTTGGGAATCAGCAACACTCAGCTCCTTCTGCAACTGTTGATGGTTTAACGTCTGTGGTTTTAACTGCTGCAACTGCGTCAGGCCCCTCGGTCCGGTATACGCTGCACTCCTGGTGTGTATATTTCTCCTTGGGTTGCGCTCCGCTTCGTCAATTCTTCAGCTTGTACCACGTACTAGACGGCCTCGTTCTGTTGTGCTCTCGATGTGCCTTCACGTATTATATACTTGATCTCTTTACATGCGTAAGTCAACATGTTAATGTTTTGAGCTGTACGCTTTTTTTAAGAGTATCGTAAGTATACGTCTTCATCGGTCGAGTCGTTACAGTTGAGTGCCTGTGTTCAGCCCGAATCTAACGGTTCGTTCAAATTTTTAGAATAATTTGATTGGCTGAGACACCCCCCTCTCCTTGTAATTCAACTCACCTCACTTGTGTGAACAAAAATAATTCTCACAGTTTGAGAATTGTTATTAGTCTTAATATTTTGAAAAACATACCGGATTTCAAATGTCGGACAGGATGTCCTGTTGCAATTTGTATTGCGATTATCTTGGCTGCAAGCCAAGGTATGCTTATTCTAGAATATACATCTGATTGGTAATTTTTATAACTATGACATATTCAAAGCTCTACCCCGTAGCTCACTCACTAGGGGAGTTATTAAATAAAATTAATTATCTCTTTAAATCTTTAATTATATGAACTGAAATTTGCACACCCTATTACTAATATTTCGGTAAACATTTTGGCTATTTTGGTTTTTGCCTATATTTATCGGTTTCCGAAATATTAATAATTTACAATTAGGGCGTGTCCCTAATTGTTATAACTGTATGTGGTTACGTAATGCCAGCGGACGCTGCCGTTGGTCGCTACACAATTCATTTGAACGCACGCTACTGCACTTGCCGTGATTGTAACGGTTTAAATTTATTTTAACATTGATTTTCAAAACTCTTTACATATAACTCAAAATCTTTGAGATTCGGTTAAGTTATAATATATATATTGCAAAGATACGTTTACCATAAGTCTCCGTATCAACCCCTGACTGCGGTATGAGAACATACGAACTCACGTATGAGTCGTGTAAAAGATGTAAATAATGAAAATAATGTAATAATTATGCGTTAGGTATAAGACATAAATAAAAGAAACAAACATATTAATTAATTTTAAATAAGGAAATAATTGTAAGTGAACATGCATATGGAACTGCCAAGCCTTGTTGGTTTTAAACTCAGCGAAGGAAGACGAAACACGCCTCGACCGGCAGCTGTGACGTCATTGCTGCAGGCAACCGTTTGGTATCAGTTTGTGTGTGTGTGTGTGTGTGTGTGTGTGTGTGTTAGTGTGTAAATGAAGAACAAGTTGAATTATGTTTTGCAACAAATTAATTTAAATTTGTGGAGCTCCACGATCTTGGAGCGCCAAAATATGCAACACTTTTTTGATAATTCAAATAAAATCTATTTTGTTTTTGAATAGCCCCACTTTGGAAGCGACAAAATGTAACAATGCAATTTTTATTTGAATGGGCCCCACGTTCTTTGGGACGCAAAAATGTAACACATTAACCCTTCTGTGCAATTTAATTTGTACATATTTAACTCATACACTCTCTATACCATTACTAACAACGTGCATGAATAATTGGGGTGTAGGTGTAATTATAATAAGAGTAACTCTTTTTACGAATTGTAATATGCTTCATTTATTATTTGAAACAAACAAACAAAAATATTATAATATTATGAAAATCATGATTAATACGCCATGTGATCTTCATTATCGATGGTTTCAAAGTGTCTTTACTATTCCTGTCAACATTACAAACATATCTTAAATTCTAAATATTATATTATTTATTGTATATAGACTTCTCGTCAATATGTTAATGTTTCTTGCTTGCTCAGTCTAAATGTGTGCTTATTTAAAATGTATTACTGCATTCTTATTCTATCTTTCTTAATACCTTTGTATGGCTTTAAAAAAATCATTTTAGCACATTTAATTTATTACTATAAATGACTCTATGTTATGTGCTTTTATCAAGAAAAGTTAAATAATTCAGTTACTAATTTCAATGACTCTACGTTATGTTCATTACGAAAAATAATTAAATACCCTCTTTTTTTTATTACATATTAATTACATTGAATTTTATTTATATCTACATACTTATGTTTACAAAAATTGTTTTGACTTTTAGAGTCTCTCAATGTCTTTCTCTTTGAAAATTGTGTATTGGTTTTTCGTCACCTTAATTTCTGTAGAGTTGTCCCATGTCCTCCAGTGATTCCTTCGGTGTTCTCCTCCTGGATGTCCTCTTGTCCTCACTGCTCGTCCTCTCGTCTCTCGTCCTCCACGGTACATTGACTGCTGTAGACAATGATGACATGTTACTCTGGATCTGTAGCTGTTATTATAGAAACGTCTCCAGTCCTCTTGTCCTCACTCTGCTAGTCGTGCTCTCGTACTCTGTCAGGCGTTGATGTTCTTTACTTTACTTTACTTTAGCCAACGCCCGTACGTGGTTCTTCAACCATTCGACGCCGAGCCTCCCAGTAGCGATTGGTTATGTCGTCAGTCGGGTACGTGAGTGCTTGGCAGTCCCGTAAGTGTTCTCCGTCCATTCTTCCGGAGTTGCAAAGCGGACAGGTTTCGTTCTCAGCTAGGCCGATGCGGTGTAGATGAGCTTGCAAGTAGTCATGTCCGGTAGTAAGGCGGAAACGGGCGACGGCCTCAGCTCTGTCCAGGTGTCTCGGTATTGGTCCTACAGTGGCAAGACTTTCCCACTTTTTACCAGTACCCAGGGTTTTTAGAGTTCTTTGTGTGGAGGTGCTTATAACTGAGGTGATGAGGTTATTGGCTCTACTGAGAGTAAGCGGCACGTCCGGCTGCTCCGATTCTGCTCCTTCTTTGGCTTTGATGTCGGCTCTTTCGTTGCCAGGAATACCTACATGGCTTGGCACCCACTGTAGGGTAACGATCCATCCGGTTGACATCAGCTCTGCAAGTTTCGCGCGGCACTGAATTGTTCTCAGGCAGTCGGTGGGAGCGTTGCTGGTGAGCGCAAGAATTGTGGACTGGGAGTCGATTAAAAATACCACTTTTCCTGGTGCTAAGGTCTTGGCTAGTAGCTGGTTGGAAGCTTCATAGACTGCGCACACCTCACCATCGAAGTTACTAGCGTTTCTTCCCACAGCTGTTGAATTCTCAAAGAGGCTACAAAACCATCCCGCGCCTGCTCCCCTCGTTTCAGGCAGGAATGAGCCGTCAGTGTATATGTGGAGCCAATCATTCGAAGGGTACCTAAGGTTGATGGTTTCTATGGCGTACGACTTGAGCTCGATAGGGTTGGCTTCGGCCTTGTTGGTTGTTAGGCTGATTAGGTCAAGCCGCTTTGCGGGTAAAGCGTTTGCCACTGCATTGTAGTACTGTATGGGAGCCCGACGGTCCAGTGATAGTTGGTACTTGCTTATAAGAGCTTCAGCGTGAGTTAGAGGCGAAGTTTGGGTTTTGAGCCGTTGGGTTGCACTTTTGTATCCATTCCAGTGATTCCCATCCACTCTCTTAGCCCTTTCCCAAAACTTAAGCGTGCATTTATCCCTCCGGCTATCTAAAGGTTCGATGCCAGTTTGAAGTTGCATGGCCGCTATTGGGGTTGATTTTGCTCCTCCGGTTATAATCCTTAGAGCGTTATTCTGGACAACGTCGTATTTTTTTAGCTTGGTGTTACTAGCAAGTGAGGTGACTTCCGAGCCATATTCAAGTACTGGACGGACGTATGTTTTGTAGGCTGTAGATAGAACATCTTGAGTGGCTCCCCACTTGATAGCAGTTAGTCTCTTGAGAAGATTGATACGTTTCTGACCCTTCTCGGCCGTACTTGTGACATGGGTGCTGAAAGATAGTTTCTTGTCGAGGTTGATTCCCAGATACTTGGACAGCGATACTTGTCTTAGAGGTGATCCCATGAATTTTAAATTGATTACCGAGGCCCTAGTGGACATGGTGAAGAGTTGAGACACTGTCTTATCGGTACTAACTTCCGTTTTGTTGAGGTTTGACCATACTTCGAGGTTTAAAAGAGCTTTGTTTAGAGCTTCTACGAGGGCGTTCACGTTGCTTCCAGTAGCCCACAACAGGACATCGTCAGCAAAGAAGAGGAATGAGATTCCTGGTATTTTTTGGAATGCATTCTTAAGGTCGTCTATCATTACGTTGAAAAGGAGACAGCTCAGTACCGCCCCTTGCGGCAAACCTTGACGTAGTAGTTTGTATGGGGAAGTTGCGTTAAAGAATCTGCATCGTATGTAGCGTTGCGAGAGGAAGCTTTGTATCCACTTCAGCATGTTCCCGTTTACTCCTAGTTTCTTAAGTTTGTGAACAAGCATACCGCGCCAGATCTTGTCATATGCAGCTTTAAAGTCTACTAAGATGGCTACAGTAGATTGTTTTCTGTGGAAACCGTCCTTTACCGACTGAGTAAACTTTACAACTTGGTCCATGGTTGCTCTGTGCTTACGGAATCCTGCTTGGCAGTCGCTAATGGCTCCTTTAGACTCTAGAAATTCCCGGAGTCTGAGTTCGACCATTTTTTCAGTAACTTTAGAGCAGACACTAGTTAGTGAAATAGGGCGGTAGTTATTTAGGTTGTTCGCAGGCTTGCCTTTTTTCAGTATTGATAATACTTCGGCTTTTCTCCATTGCTGGGGCACACGTGTATTCCACGTTAGGTTGATTAGTTTTAAGAGAGTCTTTAGTGCTTTCTTGCCAAGATTCTTAATGAAAGGCGGGAAGACCTCGTCTGGTCCGGCAGATTTTCCTTTTTTTAGCGAGTTGATGGCAAGAGAGAGCTCATCTAGGGAAAAGTCCTTGTTGAAGATGAGGAAGTCTTGTTCGGTTTGACAAGAGGAAACTTTAATGTCGGAGATAGATTTCCGCTCATTCACGTTTACACGGAGTCTGCTTATTGTAGCGTAATTTTTACTTAATGCCTTAGCAATATCTCTGGAGCTGGTGAGTAGTTTGTCATTCACTTTAATGGGTTGCCAGTGATGAGAAGATTTTTCATTGTTCAAGCTGGATATAAACTTGTGAGCTTTAATCCCATCTTTCCGGAAGTCCAGTTTGGATACGAAGGATCTATAGACAGATCTTTTTGATTGCATAACAGCACATTTCAGTTTGGCCTGAGCTTTCCTTAACATGATGCAATGTTCCAAGCTATGGGACTTTTCTGCTCGGCGTCTAGCAGTATTCCGCTCTTTCTTAAGGGCGTCCAGCGATTTACTCCAGAAAGGTGAGTATTTCTTAACTTGTCCTTTTGGAATGCTCTCGTTAGCTGCACGTAGTATGCCTTCCACGATAAGTTTGACTGAGGCGTCAGGGTTATCTTGTACCATGTCTTCAGTGACATATAAATCAGATAGTTCAGAGAACTTGTCCCAGCAGGCTTTCTTGAAATTCCACCGGGTTACTTTATGGAAACGGGGATGTTGACATTTCATTTGAACCCGTAGGTACATTAGACGATGTCCACAACCATCCATGGGGTCTTCCAGGGACAGTTCCGATCTGGAGGTAAGGTTTGCATGAACTAGTGCAAGGTCTGGAGTGCTTGTGTGGCCAGCGTAAGATAGGAATGTAGGTGCGGATTGAATTCTAATAATAGCAGAGTGGTCTATAAGGTCTTCTACTGCCTTTCCAGTTGCACTAGTAGATGAGTAGTCCCATCGGGTTGAGTGAGCGTTGAAGTCTCCCAAAATGATGGTGTTGCGGTACTGGCATAGGTTGGCTATTGGTTCCAGGTTTGGCACGTTGCTGGGCGGGTTGTAGAGGCCAATAACTTTGAAGTGGACTCCATTTTTCCAGGCGTCGATACATATGGCTTCTAGTTTGTCGTTGTCGTCCATTTCATGGACGATAGTTTCTTTACTTGCAATAGAGTTGTGTACAAATGCGATGATGCCAGAGGCAACTTGTCTTGATCTCTTTAAAACATAGAGCGAAAAGTCGGGTATTTCATAAAAATGTGTGGCTTCGGTAGAAGCGCCAGCTTCGACAATAACAATGATGTCAGCGTCAAATTTTGAAATGTTAGTTTTTAGCTCAGAGTGTTTTGCATTGCTCAGTCCACCCGCATTCCAATACAGTATGCGGAGGTGATTGTCCGCGCCCTCATAAGGGCGGGTTGGATTTCTAGTGGCGATCGCATGTGCCATAATGGCGGAGGCTCGAGAAACGGCGGTCGCTGTAGCAGATTTAGCGTTACCCAGGGTGCACCTCTTGGAGGCCTGCTACGTTACACCCTGATGTTCTTAGATTTCGACTGCTTGTTGACGTCCGACGATTTATTCGTTACGGTATTTTTTTATTATTGTTTTTATTACTTCAAATAAAAAAAAAACTTTACCGTGATACTTTATAAGTTCAGTTACAACATCGTACTGATGTTAGATTTTAAATCTAACTTCGTCCAAAATAGTTTAAAAAATTCGCGTTACGGACCGGCATAGCGTACCGCCGCGACTATGGTTTGTTAAGAGAGAGATTAGCTCTCCTGGGCTTCTATTTATATCCACACAGAAAACTCCACCTGTCGATTCAGGAATCAGCCTGTCGACATTTGAAACATGGTGTGACAGCCCCACTTTCGTCTCATTTCACATAATTGCACTTTTTTGCAAATCGCACTGTTTAACGCGGATTTCACGTTGCTAGAATATCATAATGACTTATGAGATGTGCAATTATCATGATGCTCACACTACTAGTATAATTATGATGCATTAAAAATAGCACTGTACTCGCATTGATTGTCCGAATTACGTACAATTCGCACTGCACTCGTGTCCGATTTTTACATATTTTTAGAAGTTTTTACCTTCTCACTAACATTTATGGTTTTCTTAAAATTAATTATTTTCTTAATTTGTCATTTACTTGAGGGGTGAGATTGCAACTTTCAGGATCAGACAGGCTTCACGCACACACATTATTTACTTGTATACACGCATGCAGTGGTAATCGCGTGATGTTTGCCTGCTGGTTCCTGCTTGAAAACAAGCTTCCAATCTCACAGCTGCTCGTCTATTATATATTATTGAAATTAACTAAAATATTTACAATATATTATGTATGCGCATTACAGCCTTTGCTTGTATTGTCGCAGTATACGATTATGGAAAATTTTACACAGTTTTTTAAGTGCTGAACGAAAATCAGAAGTCACACGAATCAGAGACATATGTAGAAACACAGCTGGCGCCGGGCGCTACAATTCGATACTAAGATGTCTATGATCGTGGGAACCGTTCAGCTACCTACAGCAAATAATATTCATAATTTGCATAGGTTAAGTTTATTAATGTACCTAACGATTTGTCAAATAATATTTATAAAAAAGTGTGCGCTTCATAGAAAGACGCGTTGGTTGTAATTAGTTAATAAACCGACGCGCTGACTTGTTCAACTCTGTCCGAACAGTTTCCAACAGAAGTTGAACGCCGGCAGGAGTATAAAACCCCAGCGAGCGACACACTCTTGCTCAGATCATCAACAGACAGCACGTGAAGTCCACGCATCTCGCCACCGCAAATTTTACAAAGTTTAAGTAATGTTTTAAATCGTATTACGTAAACTAAAGTGCGATGGAACCGGCAGTACGTTGGTGAAAGTAATTAGAGATATACACGAGGTGATGTAAAAGACAATAATACCGTAAACTACGAGGAGTCGAAACGTCGTCGATGAACTTCAAGAAGTCCACGTAGAACTTCGAGACATCCACGAGGGAAAAGACGAGGAGAGGAGAGGAAACAGAGAAATAAACTAGAGGACGCAGGGACAGCCACACGCAGTTACAGCCAGCCGTACATCATCACGACCAGAGGTCCATGTCAGAACTCTGCATCCATTAGACGGAGAGAGTAATTCCAAACGACGCAGAGACAGAGAAGGTGATACCGGAAGGGGATCCCAAAACTCGAGAGTCCAGGTGACGGTAACAACACAGTTAAATGGTTGCAGAAATATGCAGGTGAAGTCAGACATTTATTCAATCTTATAAATGACCCTGAGGTCTATCAAAAGAAGGCTCTAGATTCCATATCCAAGTTTACATAAATTTTATTATTTTTATTTGCATAATGAATAATTAATAAAAGTTCAGAGAATAATAATTTATAACAAAGAACGTGAAACTTATTTATCTCATAAATAAATGGTAATTAGAGAAACCATATTTTATTATATTTTTATTATATAATTAAAATCAAGTAACTAACGTAAAATCAAGTACGGAAGTTTACTTCAATTGTAGATTTTAATTAATTGAGACATTAGGAGTATAGTTAAATAAAGTAATAGAATGGTCTCTATTAGAATTTTATAAATGTTTAATTTTTTTTTTTTTAACTAAGTGGTACATAATTAAAAAAACCACACTTGCTAAGTCAATATTAATATTCAATTTCGTACGTGTTAATCACGCATTGTAATAATATATGTGTTATGTATTATATTTCTGTGTAAATATTACAGGTCATATATATCTTATTTTTGTGTATAATGTGTCTTAGACTATAAGAGCTAAGATTTTGCCACGTTATAAGTGTACGATATTCGTATAAGTGAATATAAGGGTTTCAATATTAGTTAACCCACACACTAATTAATAACATGACAATTTGCAGTTTTAATTAATAAACAAAATGAATATAATTTTAGTAACAAAGTCGTACTAATTTCACAACCAGTAATAAATCCTCTGTACTCTTTACTTGTAACGATATTCACGTGCTTATCCACCCTCAATTAACTACCAAAGCCTGCGACCTAGCTGGGAAACATCAAGGTAAATACTGCAGAAGAAGAGTATACCTTCGAGACGTGGGTAAGTGCGCACAAATGAGTAATAGCATATGTGCAAAAGTGAGTTGTTAAGAGTATCGTTACATAATTAATGTCGCTTCCAACGGTAGGGCCTGACACGAAAAAAAAACGAGAATAATCATTACAAGTAAATGGCGCCCAGAATATAAATAAAGTCAAATAAATAATTGACACAAGTATTGTATAAAAAATAATAGTAAATGCAAGTAATAAATAATATTACAAATTGTTAAACTTAAGTACAGAGAGAAAAAAAACTTGTGAAATTAATACTAATAAATAAAATAAATTATAAATAAAGAAATATAAAATCATGGTGGACCAATAAATAAATTAGGAAGATTAGAAGATATTAATACGAGATTAGAAACTCCAGTAGAAGATAGTCGTAATAGATTAGAAATCACTACTGAAGAATTAAAAACTCAGTTAGAAAGTAATAATGATGAGTTAAAAAGTAAAATAGATAGCAATAATGAAAGGTTAGAAACTAAGATTGACAGTAATAATACGAGGTTAGAAGCTAAGATAGAACTCGTCAGTAACACTTTGAAAACAGAGCTTACTGCACACGTTGAAACCGTCGAACAGCGTGTTCAACAGTCACTTAATGAACAAGCTGTAAAGATCGATAGCAAGTTCAGAGAATAGCGTGAATATACAACACGTGAAATAAAAGAACACGTTAAACAACTGGCTGAACAGTGGAATGAAAATTTTTAAATTACGAAGCAGGAGCAAGATCTCAAAAACAAGGACTTAAATGAGCGCATCCTGGACAACACAAATAGAACAAAGGAACTCACTGTGAGGACCCAGACAGTTGAAATAGCCGTGGAGGAGGTCACTAGAAAAACTACGCACCACTCCATGGAAATTAACAACATGAAAGATGGACTGCAAGAGGAGGTAGAAAAACTACGAGCGGAGGTCAAGAGACGACCAAGTGCTATAATGATGTGTGCTACAAAAGTAGAGGATCGAGAGAAGCTCAGCTTTAAAGGCAACAAATGGGAGAACCCCATAGAATTTGTACAAAAGTGTGAACAAGAAATGGTAACAATAGGGAGCAACCTAAGCGACAGAGAACGTATAGATTTTGTAAGTCGACAGTTCCAGGAAACAGCATCCAAATGGTATACGATTGTTCGGGACCAAACAGAAACTTATGAACAGTTCAAGGCATCCTTCAAAAATCGATACTGGAATATACATACCCAGAGAGAGGTACGAGACCAGCTGGAGTATGGGCGGTATTACGTCAACAGCAAACGATCCATGGAAGACTACATCATAAAACTCGTCGAACGTTGTAAGCACCTTAGACCAAGTTTCACTGAGCACGAATTAGAATTAAAACTAAGCTACCATATTGACAGACACATTAGACTCGCCGTATATACCCAAGGAGTTAAAACCATTGAGGAACTTCTTATCCTTGTGACGCAATCATCACAGTTTGTTAATAAAGAGTACGAAAGGAAAGACAACCGGCCGCAGCAGCAGCAGTACTCTACGCAAAATCAAATACACCACAAATCGCCGCAGTTCGAGACTACAGAAGAGGACATACGGAAAGATAAGTGGAAAGAGTATAAACAACCCTATGAAAAAGGTAACCCGACTCCGAATAAAGAAGCGTACGCCCACCCATTTTCGTCGAAAAAACACGTAAAACCGTACAATTCCAATGTCAAAACATCAACACGAATAACAATCATAATAATAAAAATAATTATGAAAATAAAATTGTGCAACAGCCGACACACCCGTCAACGTCCAAAGAGGAAGGGGGTGATCGTAGAACGCCAACCGATAAGAAAACTGTATGACTACAGAAGGGTAACAAAACGCCAGTGCGTACAGGTTTAATAAACGACCTGCACACACATGATTTGCGTGACATCCTAAACAATACAGATACACAACAGGAAATAACATTATCTAAAACCTATTGTCCTATGTTAGGAGGAACAATAAATAATTTAAATATGAAAATCCTTGTCGGCACTGGAAGTGAGGTATCCGTAATCAGCCGGACCTGCATCAACAAGAACAGGAACCACTTCAGACATGCACCAGTGTTACCGATAAGCAATTATTATATAACAACGGCGACAAAGATTAAACAGATTGCCACACAACAAATATATGTTAATTTTAAATGTAATAAACTTGAATGCGATGTTCCTATGATAGTAGTAGATAAACTTACATATGATTGTATCATAGGTATCGACGTATTAAATAAATTAGAAGCAGTTTCGTTATTATGTGTATGGAACACACTTCGAGATACACACGGATCATCAAGCGTTTTCATTTTTATTAAGTTGTAAAGCAACAAATGCACGACTAATGAGATGGATACTGGCCATACAAGACTATTCATTCACAATAAAATATTGTAAAGGCTCGGATAATATAATTGCCGACACCCTAAGTCGTTATCCACCGCAAGAGACAAGAAACTGATGAAGCTAAGTGGAACGATGTTAGAATATTAAACATAACATATCAAACAGATGATAAAGTTAAATATTTATTAAACAATATAGCAAATGAACAAAACAAAGATCTTCAAATAAGTCACATGAAGTTATCACCACTACCTAGTAGATATACAATAAAAAACAGTATATTGTACAAACTCGTCAATTATGATTGGAAAATAGTCCTATCACCAGAGATGCTAAAAACACTAATTATACCATGTCATCAAAGTCTAGCACATGTGTCTGCTTTAAAATGTCATTTAGCTTTAAAGGAAGACTTCATTTTGAATAATATGTTTAGAAGAATAAAAGCAATCTTAAAAGGATGCTACGAATGTCAAACAGCCCGATATCCGAATCTTCACACCTACGTAGATATGCAAAATATCAAGACACAAGAAAAGGGAGAATTAGTAGCAGTAGACTTCCTGGGCCCGTTTCCGAGATCTATTCACGGGGGTACAAAACACATACTTGTATGTATAGATGTGTTCACCAAGGCAGTTCGACTCTACACTATTCGAAGACCCACCACTAAAAGTGTACTGAATGTCATACTACGCAAATACGTACCGAAGTATGGTCAAATCAAAAAGATATTGAGTGACCAAGGTAAACAATTCCAAAATAAAGCATGGGCAGAAACGCTAACGCAGCACGGCATACAACCAGCGTTAACGTCAATACGACACCCACAAGGTCTGAAAGGGTAAACAAAGAGTTAGGAAAACATTTACGCATCTACTGTAATGAACAACATAACCGATGGGCAGAGTACTTATCATTTTTCGAACAAGCCATAAATGCTACATACAGTGAAGCTACGGGATATACACCGGTGGAACTGGAAACGAATAAAAGACCTACTAGATTCTGGTCGAAAAACATTGATAAACCTCCAAACCAAAACCTGCAAATTCCATTGATTCACAAGTACGACAATGCGAAGAAAAGGATGGAAAAACTTGGAAAGAAGAGGATCGAGAGGTTCAACAGAACTCACAAACTCATCATATTCCATGAAGGAGAAATACTGCTACTAAGAAGCAATCCAGTGGGAAAACGAATCGACAATACAGCAAAGAAACTAGACTGTACGAGTGACCCTACTTATTACAAAGAAGGAAAGGACGACACACCTTCATCGTCTACGATCCGACAAAAAGAAAGACTATTGGAAGTACCATGCATCTGCATTCCTTAAATTCTATGGATAAAAAAAACCAAAGTCAACTTATAAATCCATGGGAGGGACGTAATCTACCCAAAAGAACCCGTATAACCACTAAGTGTGAGTTTTAATAGAAAACAAACGAAATATAATATGTAAATAAGAAGAAACAAAATTGTTATAGGTCAATAGTGTAAAAAAAAATAATAAAAAAATAATTTCTGAGCAAAGAAATAAAATTTGAATAAAATTCAAATTTTATTTTACCCAGCAGGGGAATTTATGAAACGATACGTTTAGCATAAGTCTCCGTATCAACCCCTGACTGCCGTATGAGAACATACGAACGCACGTATGAGTGGTGTAAAAGATGTAAATAATGAAAATAATGTAATAATTAAGCGTTAGGTATAACACATAAATAAAAGAAACAAACATATTAATTAATTTTAAATAAGGAAATAATTGTAAGTGAACATGCATATGGAATTGCCAAGCCTTGTTGGTTTTAAACGCAGCGAAGGAAGACGAAACACGCCTCGACCGGCAGCTGTGACGTCATTGCTGCAGGCAACCGTTTGGTATCAGTTTGTGTGTGTGTGTGTGTGTGTGTGTGTGTGTGTGTGTGTGTGTGTGTGTGTGTGTGTGTGTGTGTGTGTGTGTGTGTGTGTGTGTGTGTTAGTGTGTACATGAAAAACAAGTTGAATTATGTATACGATTATGGAAAATTTTACACAGTTTTTTAAGTGCTCAACGAAAACCAGAAGTCACACGAATCAGAGACATATGTAGAAACACAGCTGGCGCCCGGCGCTACAATTCGATACTAAGATGTCTATGATCGTGGGAACCGTTCAGCTACCTACAGCAAATAATATTCATAATTTGCATAGGTTAAGTTTATTAATGTACCTAACGATTTGTCAAATAATATTTATAAAAAAGTATGCGCTTCATAGAAAGACGCGTTGGTTGTAATTAGTTAATAAACCGACGCGCTGACTTGTTCAACTCTGTCCGAACAGTTTCCAACAGAAGTTGAACGCCGGCAGGAGTATAAAACCCCAGCGAGCGACACACTCTTGCTCAGATCATCAACAGACAGCACGTGAAGTCCACGCATCTCGCCACCGCAAATTTTACAAAGTTTAAGTAATGTTTTAAATCGTATTACGTAAATTAAAGTGCGATGGAACCGGCAGTACGTTGGTGAAAGTAATTAGAGATATACACGAGGTGATGTAAAAGACAATAATACCTTAAACTACGAGGAGTCGAAACGTCGTCGATGAACTTCAAGAAGTCCACGTAGAACTTCGAGACATCCACGAGGGAAAAGACGAGGAGAGGAGAGGAAACAGAGCAATATACTAGAGGACGCAGGGACAGCCACACGCAGTTACAGCCAGCCGTACATCATCACGACCAGAGGTCCATGTCAGAACTCTGCATCCATTAGACGGAGAGAGTAATTCCAAACGACGCAGAGACAGAGAAGGTGATACCGGAAGGGGATCCCAAAACTCGAGAGTCCAGGTGACGGTAACAACACAGTTAAATGGTTGCAGAAATATGCAGGTGAAGTCAGACATTTATTCAATCTTATAAATGACCCTGAGGTCTATCAATACAAGGCTCTAGATTCCATATCCAAGTTTACATAAATTTTATTATTTTTATTTGCATAATGAATAATTAATAAAAGTTCAGAGAATAATAATTTATAACAAAGAACATGAAACTTATTTATCTCATAAATAAATGGTAATTAGAGAAACCATATTTTATTATATTTTTATTATATAATTATAATCAAGTAACTAACGTAAAATCAAGTACGGAAGTTTACTTCAATTGTAGATTTTAATTAATTGAGACATTAGGAGTATAGTTAAATAAAGTAATAGAATGGTCTCTATTAGAATTTTATAAATGTATAATTATATTTTTTTTTTAACTAAGTGGTACATAATTAAAAAAACCACACTTGCTAAGTCAATATTAATATTCAATTTCGTACGTGTTAATCACGCATTGTAATAATATATGTGTTATGTATTATATTTCTGTGTAAATATTCCAAGTCATATATATCTCATTTTTGTGTATAATGTGTCTTAGACTATAAGAGCAAAGATTTTGCCACGTTATAAGTGTACGATATTCGTATAAGTGAATATAAGGGTTTCAATATTAGTTAACCCACACACTAATTAATAACATGACAATTTGCAGTTTTAATTAATAAACAAAATGAATATAATTTTAGTAACAAAGTCGTACTAATTTCACAACCAGTAATAAATCCTCTGTACTCTTTACTTGTAACGATATTCACGTGCTTATCCACCCTCAATTAACTACCAAAGCCTGCGACCTAGCTGGGAAACATCAAGGTAAATACTGCAGAAGAAGAGTATACCTTCGAGACGTGGGTAAGTGCGCACAAATGAGTAACAGCATATGTGCAAAAGTGAGTTGTTAAGAGTATCGTTACATAATTAATGTCGCTTCCAACGGTAGGGCCTGAGACGAAAAAAAACGAGAATAATCATTACAAGTAAATGGCGCCCAGAATATAAATAAAGTCAAATAAATAATTGACACAAGTATTGTATAAAAAATAATAGTAAATGCAAGTAATAAGTAATATTACAAATTGTTAAACTTAAGTACAGAGAGAAAAAAAACTTGTGAAATTAATACTAATAAATAAATAAAATAAATTATAAATAAAGAAATATAAAACCACGGTGGACCAATAAATAAATTAGGAAGATTAGAAGATATTAATACGAGATTAGAAACTCAAGTAGAAGATAGTCGTAATAGATTAGATATCACTACTGAAGAATTAAAAACTCAGTTAGAAAGTAATAATGATGAGTTAAAAAGTAAAATAGATAGCAATAATGAAAGGTTAGAAACTAAGATTGACAGTAATAATACGAGGTTAGAAGCTAAGATAGAACTCGTCAGTAACACTTTGAAAACAGAGCTTACTGCACACGTTGAAGCCGTCGAACAGCGTGTTCAACAGTCACTTAATGAACAAGCTGTAAAGATCGATAGCAAGTTCAGAGAATAGCGTGAATATACAACACGTGAAATAAAAGAACACGTTAAACAACTGGCTGAACAGTGGAATGAAAATTTTTAAATTACGAAGCAGGAGCAAGATCTCAAAAACAAGGACTTAAATGAGCGCATCCTGGACAACACAAATAGAACAAAGGAACTCACTGTGAGGACCCAGACAGTTGAAATAGCCGTGGAGGAGGTCACTAGAAAAACTACGCACCACTCCATGGAAATTAACAACATGAAAGATGGACTGCAAGAGGAGGTAGAAAAACTACGAGCGGAGGTCAAGAGACGACCAAGTGCTATAATGATGTGTGCTACAAAAGTAGAGGATCGAGAGAAGCTCAGCTTTAAAGGCAACAAATGGGAGAACCCCATAGAATTTGTACAAAAGTGTGAACAAGAAATGGTAACAATAGGGAGCAACCTAAGCGACAGAGAACGTATAGATTTTGTAAGTCGACAGTTCCAGGAAACAGCATCCAAATGGTATACGATTGTTCGGGACCAAACAGAAACTTATGAACAGTTCAAGGCATCCTTCAAAAATCGATACTGGAATATACATACCCAGAGAGAGGTACGAGACCAGCTGGAGTATGGGCGGTATTACGTCAACAGCAAACGATCCATGGAAGACTACATCATAAAACTCGTCGAACGTTGTAAGCACCTTAGACCAAGTTTCACTGAGCACGAATTAGAATTAAAACTAAGCTACCATATTGACAGACACATTAGACTCGCCGTATATACCCAAGGAGTTAAAACCATTGAGGAACTTCTTATCCTTGTGACGCAATCATCACAGTTTGTTAATAAAGAGTACGAAAGGAAAGACAACCGGCCGCAGCAGCAGCAGTACTCTACGCAAAATCAAATACACCACAAATCGCCGCAGTTCGAGACTACAGAAGAGGACATACGGAAAGATAAGTGGAAAGAGTATAAACAACCCTATGAAAAAGGTAACCCGACTCCGAATAAAGAAGCGTACGCCCACCCATTTTCGTCGAAAAAACACGTAAAAACGTACAATTCCAATGTCAAAACATCAACACGAATAATAATCATAATAATAAAAATAATTATGAAAATAAAATTGTGCAACAGCCGACACACCCGTCAACGTCCAAAGAGGAAGGGGGTGATCGTAGAACGCCAGCCGATAAGAAAACTGTATGACTACAGAAGGGTAACAAAACGCCAGCACGGACAGGTTTAATAAACGACCTGCACACACATGATTTGCGTGACATCCTAAACAATACAGATACACAACAGGAAATAACATTATCTAAAACCTATTGTCCTATGTTAGGAGGAACAATAAATAATTTAAATATGAAAATCCTTGTCGGCACTGGAAGTGAGGTATCCGTAATCAGCCGGACCTGCATCAACAAGAACAGGAACCACTTCAGACATGCACCAGTGTTACCGATAAGCAATTATTATATAACAACGGCGACAAAGATTAAACAGATTGCCACACAACAAATATATGTTAATTTTAAATGTAATAAACTTGAATGCGATATTCCTATGATAGTAGTAGATAAACTTACATATGATTGTATCATAGGTATCGACGTATTAAATAAATTAGAAGCAGTTTCGTTATTATGTGTATGGAACACACTTCGAGATACACACGGATCATCAAGCGTTTTCATTTTTATTAAGTTGTAAAGCAACAAATGCACGACTAATGAGATGGATACTGGCCATACAAGACTATTCATTCACAATAAAATATTGTAAAGGCTCGGATAATATAATTGCCGACACCCTAAGTCGTTATCCACCGCAAGAGACAAGAAACTGATGAAGCTAAGTGGAACGATGTTAGAATATTAAACATAACATATCAAACAGATGATAAAGTTAAATATTTATTAAACAATATAGCAAATGAACAAAACAAAGATCTTCAAATAAGTCACATGAAGTTATCACCACTACCTAGTAGATATACAATAAAAAACAGTATATTGTACAAACTCGTCAATTATGATTGGAAAATAGTCCTATCACCAGAGATGCTAAAAACACTAATTATACCATGTCATCAAAGTCTAGCACATGTGTCTGCTTTAAAATGTCATTTAGCTTTAAAGGAAGACTTCATTTTGAATAATATGTTTAGAAGAATAAAAGCAATCTTAAAAGGATGCTACGAATGTCAAACAGCCCGATATCCGAATCTTCACACCTACGTAGATATGCAAAATATCAAGACACAAGAAAAGGGAGAATTAGTAGCAGTAGACTTCCTGGGCCCGTTTCCGAGATCTATTCACGGGGGTACAAAACACATACTTGTATGTATAGATGTGTTCACCAAGGCAGTTCGACTCTACACTATTCGAAGACCCACCACTAAAAGTGTACTGAATGTCATACTACGCAAATACGTACCGAAGTATGGTCAAATCAAAAAGATATTGAGTGACCAAGGTAAACAATTCCAAAATAAAGCATGGGCAGAAACGCTAACGCAGCACGGCATACAACCAGCGTTAACGTCAATACGACACCCACAAGGTCTGAAAGGGTAAACAAAGAGTTAGGAAAACATTTACGCATCTACTGTAATGAACAACATAACCGATGGGCAGAGTACTTATCATTTTTCGAACAAGCCATAAATGCTACATACAGTGAAGCTACGGGATATACACCGGTGGAACTGGAAACGAATAAAAGACCTACTAGATTCTGGTCGAAAAACATTGATAAACCTCCAAACCAAAACCTGCAAATTCCATTGATTCACAAGTACGACAATGCGAAGAAAAGGATGGAAAAACTTGGAAAGAAGAGGATCGAGAGGTTCAACAGAACTCACAAACTCATCATATTCCATGAAGGAGAAATACTGCTACTAAGAAGCAATCCAGTGGGAAAACGAATCGACAATACAGCAAAGAAACTAGACTGTACGAGTGACCCTACTTATTACAAAGAAGGAAAGGACGACACACCTTCATCGTCTACGATCCGACAAAAAGAAAGACTATTGGAAGTACCATGCATCTGCATTCCTTAAATTCTATGGATAAAAAAAACCAAAGTCAACTTATAAATCCATGGGAGGGACGTAATCTACCCAAAAGAACCCGTATAACCACTAAGTGTGAGTTTTAATAGAAAACAAACGAAATATAATATGTAAATAAGAAGAAACAAAATTGTTATAGGTCAATAGTGTAAAAAAAAATAATAAAAAAATAATTTCTGAGCAAAGAAATAAAATTTGAATAAAATTCAAATTTTATTTTACCCAGCAGGGGAATTTACGAAACGATACGTTTAGCATAAGTCTCCGTATCAACCCCTGACTGCGGTATGAGAACATACGAACGCACGTATGAGTGGTGTAAAAGATGTAAATAATGAAAATAATGTAATAATTAAGCGTTAGGTATAATACATAAATAAAAGAAACAAACATATTAATTAATTTTAAATAAGGAAATAATTGTAAGTGAACATGCATATGGAATTGCCAAGCCTTGTTGGTTTTAAACGCAGCGAAGGAAGACGAAACACGCCTCGACCGGCAGCTGTGACGTCATTGCTGCAGGCAACCGTTTGGTATTAGTGTGTGTGTGTGTGTGTGTGTGTGTGTGTGTGTGTGTGTGTGTGTGTGTGTGTGTGTGTGTGTGTGTGTGTGTGTGTGTGTGTGTGTGTGTACATGAAAAACAAGTTGAATTATGTATACGATTATGGAAAATTTTACACAGTTTTTTAAGTGCTCAACGAAAATCAGAAGTCACACGAATCAGAGACATATGTAGAAACACAGCTGGCGCCCGGCGCTACAATTCGATACTAAGATGTCTATGATCGTGGGAACCGTTCAGCTACCTACAGCAAATAATATTCATAATTTGCATAGGTTAAGTTTATTAATGTACCTAACGATTTGTCAAATAATATTTATAAAAAAGTATGCGCTTCATAGAAAGACGCGTTGGTTGTAATTAGTTAATAAACCGACGCGCTGACTTGTTCAACTCTGTCCAAACAGTTTCCAACAGAAGTTGAACGCCGGCAGGAGTATAAAACCCCAGCGAGCAACACACTCTTGCTCAGATCATCAACAGACAGCACGTGAAGTCCACGCATCTCGCCACCGCAAATTTTACAAAGTTTAAGTAATGTTTTAAATCGTATTACGTAAACTAAAGTGCAATGGAACCGGCAGTACGTTGGTGAAAGTAATTAAAGATATACACGAGGTGATGTAAAAGACAATAATACCGTAAACTACGAGGAGTCGAAACGTCGTCGATGAACTTCAAGAAGTCCACGTAGAACTTCGAGACATCCACGAGGGAAAAGACGAGGAGAGGAGAGGAAACAGAGCAATAAACTAGAGGACGCAGGGACAGCCACACGCAGTTACAGCCAGCCGTACATCATCACGACCAGAGGTCCATGTCAGAACTCTGCATCCATTAGACGGAGAGAGTAATTCCAAACGACGCAGAGACAGAGAAGGTGATACCGGAAGGGGATCCCAAAACTCGAGAGTCCAGGTGACGGTAACAACACAGTTAAATGGTTGCAGAAATATGCAGGTGAAGTCAGACATTTATTCAGTCTTATAAATGACCCTGAGGTCTATCAAAAGAAGGCTCTAGATTCCATATCCAAGTTTACATAAATTTTATTATTTTTATTTGCATAATGAATAATTAATAAAAGTTCAGAGAATAATAATTTATAACAAAGAACATGAAACTTATTAATCTCATAAGTAAATGCTAATTAGAGAAACCATATTTTATTATATTTTTATTATATAATTAAAATCAAGTACAGGTCATGAGGCGAGTGATGAAACTGTCTATGCGCGTAGGAAGGGAAGTAGCAGGTTGGGGAGGAAGCTTCCCCTCCCGGAGCCGGTGGCTATTGTTGTACTAGCCACCCGCTGAACATCAGCTCTTACGATGCTACTGACATCCTATACTACAAAAACATTTGGAGATTTAATTTCACCCAGAGGAATTTTCTCGAAAGTTCAAGTGTTTTGTTGTATCTTTATTTATAAGTATCTAAATTTATTAAAAATATATGCAAAAATATTAGAATTAACCCAACACCACCGACAAACAGAGTTTCGATGGTTCTATTGTTTGTCCTTTTAGTGCCCCGTAGAGGCATTGAAGATAACAGAAGTGGACAACCGGTACTTAATACAGTTTCAAAATATTAAAATTGCTTTAAAAGGTATAGAAAGAAGACATTCTAAAGATTCATTTTCATGTATAAGCACTGAATGATAGTGATGATTTTATTTAATTTCTTTAATAAAAAACCGCGTTTTCGCAGATACCTTTTGTATAAACTTATAACTTTTTTCTTTTGACTTTCTGAACGAATTTTTTACATATCCTTGTATGGTAATAAACTGGGAATATATGTTTATTACCGAATTTGTCATAAATATTTCTTAGAACTGATTAGTATGCCTTAAAATTTACGTCATTTTTGCAAAACTTGTTCAAGTGAAACTTTATTCATTGTAATTATTCACATAAGATTACGAAAATGTATGCTTAATAAAATTCTTATATTTGTTCTTAACATTAGGTTAAGAAATGTTTTTATAAAATAAATGGTATGCGACTAATTAAGTTGTTAAAAATATCAGGTGAAGCAGTAATAATAAGTAATTGCGTTACAAAAAAAAAAAGTGTTTATTATTTACACAGAATATTTACAAATTAAAATTTACTAATAGCATTGCGGAACATTTAAAAAGCAAAAAACATACAGTTTGTCATGTCATACACTTACACGGTCGAGTCAATTGGGCTTTAGTCTAGTTCTTCTATTCCACTCATATTTTCTTCGCTGGCAACTGAATCATTGTCACTGTCACTATCACTGCTATCATCCACATGTATAACAAAACGCTCAGTCGCTTGGTCGATAACATGTTCACGGTTCAGATAGTCCTCTTCTATTTCCTTCACATGTTCACATCGCTTCTTCCAGTCTTCTGGAATGATTTGGGCGAATTTCTCGGCTGCAAGCTGGAGGACGGTTTGCAGACACAACTTGACATTCTTTTGTTTTATGTAGTCTTTCACTGTAGCCCATATTAACTCGATTGGATTCAGATCCGGATGGTAAGGGGGTAGCCTGAGTAGGCCTACAGAATGATCGTGCTGGGCTGATTGCATCGATCTTATAAATTTTTAACTGAGGTTTCTTCAGTTTAATTAGTGAGTATAACTGGGGCTTAAGCAAACTTTCACAGTAAGGAATTCCATTGTCAGTCAGCCATTTTTGCATATCTTGTTTCTTCCACGATGAGGTTGGCGCCGGGTTGACCTGTTTGTTATGATACGGCGCATTATCGATAACTAACACACTGTTAGGCTTCAGGTTTGGGATAAGTTGTTCCTTGATCCACTTCTCGTAGTTATCGTAGTTCATGTCCCCGTGGCAGTCTCCCTTTTTTAATCCAGACTTGAACATTAATAAACCGTTGGCTACAAATCCCTCCTCGCCTCCTGCGTGTAAAACAATTACTCATGATCCTTTGCTGACTGATTTCTTTAGCTCGCCAACTGTGCTGTCCGTCCAAGTTTTCTCAGTCGTTGTTGTACTACGGAAATATGTTTCGTCCATGTATACGATCTGCCTCTTTTCTTTCCTATATCTGTCAACATTCACCACGTAGTTTAACCTTAAATTTCGGATATCGCTTTTCTCAACAAGTAATTTTCTGTTGGATTCTGTTTTCTTCCAGCGGAAACCTAATTTTTTTACAACCTTCCGGACACACCAAACACTTCCTTTGAAATCTATTTTATCCTTTAATATACGTAGTATTCCTTTGAGAGTAGGCCTTTCACCCTCACTTAGATGAAATTCATTAATTGTCTTGCGGATTAAAGATAAGTCGAAATCATCGAATGTAGTTTTCAAATTTTTTCTAGGTCTCTTTTTTTCTTGGAGTACTGAACTTAGGCGATGATGTACCGGACTTTTTATTATGCTCATTGATAATTCTTCTAACACTACTAAATGATACACAGCAAGCAGCGGCCACTTTAGTTTGTAAAGCTTTTTCACTTAAGCTGCCATTTTCTTTTTTCATATAATCGTAAACGTTGTGAATAATCTGCCTGCTCTGGCTGTGGATCACTTTTCTCTCAACAGACTTACTTGCTGACGTTGTATGATGTGACGATGACGGCCCAGACATTCCTGGAGACAACAGCTACACAACACTGGAAATACACTGAAATGTTTTCAGAAAGGCAATAACACAATCACCACGCACGGAGACCTAAGCCAACTGATGGGTTTAGAGGTGGGCCGATATACCTGTAACAGGTATTTTGGAACGATATTTTTGTGGAACGGATGTAACAGTGACTGAAAAGTTGAAATACCTGTTATTCGCGGCGACGCTGTTCCGAGTCGAGACACGCCCCCCTCGCTGTTCCGAGTCGAGGCACGCCCCCGTACACTCCTATACAGACACACACACACACACACAAAAAGTACGCAAGTAACAAGTAAACGAATACGCCAAGGCCAAATACTAGGCGTACAAAAATATCGCTGGTACGCAAGGAACAACCAGTATTTCAAATACTAGGTATTTTAAATACTAGGGGTATCACCGATACGCAAGGAACAACGCGTATTACAATTACTAAGCGTATCAGAGGAACAGTAGTATTTTAGGAACACCTAGTAGGCTATTTTAGGAACAAGTAGTATTTTTATATTAAGCGTATTTCGAGTAGAAAGTAGTACGAAGCCACTTTTTCGTCCTGAATACTTCATTCTGCGCAAAGAGACGAAGCTGTTTTTAATAAACGAAATAATTCATCCTGCTGTTACATTTATTCTCGTGTGATATGCAGATATATATAATACAGATTATATGCTAATAAATTATATATTATACTAGTCACCAACTTGTAACTAAAATCGGTTGGTAAAACTTTATGTTTTTACTCATAAAAAACTTTGTGTTCCGAGTCGTTAGTGAAATAGTTGTATTTAATTATATTGAGTGGCTGATGTTGATAAGCTATAGGCCTATTATACTTTTTATTAATGTGATTTTAACTTCACTACACATCTCACGTAAATGATGAGATTGTTGTAATGGACATTTATGCACTTTATCTAGTCCTGTTCCTTAAATATCTGTAATGCATTTAATTTACTTTTGTTGTTGCTTATTATTTATAAGTTTTTATTTATATATTTATATTTATTTTATTAAAATTTGTTTTTTTTATTTTTATTTGTAAAATTTTGTTTATTCTCATTCACTCTTGTGGCTTACTGTTATGTTTTTATTATACGTTTCTGATGTTTTTTCACATTATTTTTTGTGGTATTACGTGTAGGCCTACTCTAAGTTATTTAATTGCCCTGAGTTTCGCAACTGATTTGTCTAACCAATGTTAGTTTGTTTACTACTAGTGAAAACTTCCTAAATTGGTATTCCCAAAGGGAGATAGGCCTATAAATTCTCTTGTTTCTTATTTTCTTTTAAACAGTAATAGTTTAATAAAGTCACAGTGTAAATTAACGCTGTTAATACTTTTAGTTTCAATTTATTTCTTATAACAAATTATAATATAGTATAGGTTATATAATATCTTCAAATAAATAGGCCTACACAGCATGTAGGTTTATTAATATATTAATATATAATAAATAATCTATATTAATTAAAAATTTAATTATTTTTTTTTTAATTAAGTGGTAGGGGAGAGTCGTGTACTTAGAGAATAGTGTACCTTGGAACACTCGTGGTTTTTTAATCAGTACTGTGATATAGAGGCCTGTGAGGTAACTAGTTCGATAGCTTGCCGCTAGAGTGCACGTCAGTTTGAGTTTGAGTGGAATCCGACATGTTTTGTGGCTTTGCTGTGCAAATAAAATTTTGACTATCAAAATGTAAATATAATTGTTTAAAGTTTTTTAATATTGCTATTGAGTGCAAACTATATGTTGTATGAATCTCTGTGGTACTTCATTCTGTAGATATTGGTGAGTAAAATGCTATGTTTTATAATGCTAGTAAATACTACGTTTAAGTGAGGTTAATAGATTCAATAAAAATGGCGACCTCTTGTACCAAGGAACACAGCTACATGACATACCTTGGAACATGTTCCTAGGTACATCATGTAATATTTTTCCCTCTTTTCGTTTCAGACGAAAATGCCACGAAATAAAGCAGGTGTGAAGAGGACGCCAATTGATCCCCAAAATATGCTGAAAGCAATTAAAGCCGTGACTGCAATTGATGATACAAAAATTTCTATTCGGGAAGCTTGCAAAGTCTATAATGTAAAATTAGCTACTCTGTCACAGCTAAGTTCAAAGAATCTGATCAAACAACTTTCAAATACATATCAAACTATGGCATAAATCGAGTTTTTTCAGAAGAAGAAGAATCTTTGTTGGTAGATTACATAAAAAAAATTGCGAACATGAAATACGGCTTTTCTAAAAAAGGCGTGAGGCTTTTAGCATTTAAGTTTGCCATTGCAAATAGGAAGAAAATTCCTGACAACTGGGAAGCGGGAAAAATTGCAGGTGAACAATGGATGAGACTCTTTTTGAAAAGGCACAGCGACACACTATCTATCCGCAAACCAGAAGCCACAAGCCTTTCTAGGTCGACCAGTTTTAATAAAACTAATGTTGACTGTTTCTTTAACAACCTTGTTGATGTTCACAAACGCTTCGGTCCAATTCCTGCTCACAGAATTTGGAATCTCGATGAGACAGGACTGTCAACAGTGCAAACACCAGGTCCCATCGTTGCTCCTAAGGGAGTTAAACAGGTAGGAGGTTGTACTTCTGCAGAGAGAGGCACATTAATTACGTTGATTTTTGCCATTAACGCAATAGGAAATCATACTCCTCCAATGCTGATTTTCCCACGTTTACTTTAAAGACAGAATGATATTTGGTGCACTTCCAGGAACAATTGGCGCAGCTACCCCGACAGGGTGGTCAAATAAAGAAATGTTTTTAACATTCTTGGATCATTTCATTGCCCATGTCAAATGTTCAAAGGAAGAGCACGTTATTCTACTGCTTGACAACCACGAAACACATTTATCAATAGAAGCCCTTGACCGAGCTTCTGATGCTGGAATTATAATGGTTACATTCCCTCCCCATTGTTCTAACAAGCTCCAGCCCCTTGACCTGACAGTGTACGGACCTCTAAAAACATTTTATAACCAACCACTTGATGACTGGCATTTGAACAATCCAGGGAAAACATTCAATATCTATTCAGTCGCAGAGGTGGTTGGGACAGTTTTTCCACGTGCTTTATCAACCAAAAACATTGTTAGTGGTTTCAAAGCTGCTGGGATATTTCCCCTAGATCGAAATGTGTTTACTGACGACGATTTCTTGTGTTCTTCAGTAACTGATCGTTCGATGTCAGGGAATGGAATTAGTCTTCCAACAAGCAGGCCTAATTCAAATGCAGCTTTTTCTGATCCACAGCCTTCAACCAGTTCACGTGATCCAATGCTAGGAGGAGCTCCTGTTCCCATCTGCAGTGCAGAAGTTAGCCCTAACCATGCTGAAATAATAAAGTTACCAGTGCCTAACAATCTGAGCCCATCTTATGGTGTGGTTCATCAGGCTCAGAGTGTGATAACTCCAGAAGAGATACAACCATATCCGAAAGCAAACAAAAGAAAATCAAATAAAAGAGGAAGGAAACAAGGCAGGACTTTAATTCCTACAGACACTCCTGAAAAAAAAAGAATTCGCCAAGAAAAAGAAAAGAAACGGATGGAAAAAGAAAGAAAGCTAGTAGGCCTACAATCGCAAGGAAGAAAGACACGTAGAGAAATTGACTTTGACATAAAAACATCTGAATTGACTAGATCTGAAAAGCACCCAGCTAAACTAAAGAAAATAAAACAAGTGAAGAAAAGGGAGCGAGACATTTCTTCATCTTCATCTGAGGATGGCATAGTCCCACTAGTCGACGCGGATGATGAAGACAGTGCAGATGAGGAGTGCATGTTCTGTCATCAACCCTTTAATCAAGACCGCAGTGGTGAACAATGGATCCGCTGCACAGCATGCAAGCGATGGACTCATGAATTATGTGCAGGGTCAGAAAAGAAAGGATGGAAAAGTTATGTTTGTGATTTGTGCAGGCCGTGAGGTGTTGACATTTCTAATTCCATTGTATTCAATCAAAAGACTGTTTTCATTTATGTTATCTTTGTGACTGGTGCAGACATTGAAGTGTTGACATTTTTAATTCCATTGCTTTCATTCAAGAAACTGTTTTCATTTGTTATCTTATGTCTGCGACTGGTACAGGCCCAAATGTTTTGCTATTTTTAATTCTATTGTATTCATTCAAGAAGCTGTATTCGTTTTTTATTCATTTTGTACATTAAATACACTATATTGTAACACTTTGAGTTATTTCTCCAAAAGATTTGAGTGTTCCAAGGTACAAGAGGTAGCGTTCCAAGGTACATCACCATGTTGTAGGCCTACCTAGGAACACTTGTAAGCCTTTCAATTTTTTTATTGTTTTATTGTTGTTGTCAAAGAATTAGATTAAATAAGTATCCCATTTGGTAGAGGAGATAACGTAGTTTTTTTAAATAACATTGACTCTAATAAAACATTTTAGGTTTTTAAATTAAAAGCTAGAGTTTAAAAAGTGTTCCAAGGTACAACACTCTCCCCTACATAATAAAAAAACCACACTTCCTAAGTCAATATTAATATTCAACTTCGTACGTGTTAATCACGCATTGTAATAATATATTATGTGTTATGTATTATATGTCTGTGTAAATATTCCAGGTCATATATGTCTTATTTTTGTGTATAATGTATCTTAGACTATAAGAGCTAAGATTTTGCCACGTTATAAGTATACGATATTCGTATAAGTGAATATAAGGGTTTCAATATTAGTTAACCCACACACCAATTAATAACATGACAATTTGCAGTTTTAATTAATAAACAAAATGAATATAATTTTAGTAACAAAGTTGTACTAATTTCACAACCAGTAATAAATCCTCTGTACTCTTTACTTGTAACGATATTCACGTGCTTATCCACCCTCAATTAACTACCAAAGCCTGTGACCTAGCTGGGAAACATCAAGGTAAATACTGCAGAAGAAGAGTATACCTTCGAGACGTGGGTAAGTGCGCACAAATGAGTAATAGCATATGTACAAAAGTGAGTTGTTAAGAGTATCGTTACAATATATATTCAATCACTTTCTACTACAGTCCGTTTCTTGATGTATATAATACATTTAATATTTATAATGAATTTACCTCAAGATATACCTTTTTTTTCTCCTTATTAGGAACATGTTTCGGGTACCATCTTGTACCCATCCTCAGCCTTCCGGTTTTTGTGTCTGGTGAAGTACATATGTGTTGGTTGACTATTATTATTGTGGCTTCCTGTTGGCTTCTGGTACTTCAAATTGGTTTTATTGTGTGTGATTGTGGTGTATGTGTTAGTTTTTTGTGTATTTTCAATGTTGAGTGCTTTGAATATTGTGCCATGTTTTTTATTGTTTTGTATTTGTTCAGGTATTGATTTGTTTTGTGTTTCATGTTTGTATATTTGTAAATTTTTCCAAATGTTCATTATGGTGCCTTTGTGTGGTATGTTTTATTAGTGTCACATTGGTTATGTCTGGGAATTCATGTCCTGTGTTTATTGCATGTGTGGCTAAATTGGATTTATATATTTCTGGTTTTTTGTATGCGTTTAGGTGTTCAAAATAACATTTTTTCAGCTGTTTTTTTGTTTGTCCTATGTAACATTTATTGCAACCTTGGCATTCAATTTTGTATATACCGTTAGTTGTTGTATTATCTTTGTTGTGTGGGCTATTTAGTTTTTGTAAATTATTTTTATTAGTTTTGTATGCTATTTTTATATCTGCGTTTTTAAATAGTTTTGTTAGTTTTGTCATTTTATTATTTATGTATGTGAATGTGGCCCATTTTTGTTGTTGTTATCATTTATGTTGTTCATTTTGATTAATTCTTAATTGTTCAGTTTTTATTTTATATTTGATTTTATTTTCTATTTTGTTTACATTATTTTTATTGTATCCATTTTCATAACCAATTTGGTATATTATATTTCTTTCTTTGTCAGTTTCTTGTTTGTTTAGGGGAATTTTGTACATTCTGTTAAATAGCAAATAGAATGCTGCCATTTTATGTTGTGGTGGATGGTCAGAATGGTTAGGTATAATGATGTTAGTAGAAGTTGGTTTTCTATATATTGCATATTGTATGTGGTTGTTGTATCTTGTGATGGTTATGTCTAAATAGTTGATTTTGTTATGTTTTTCTTTTTCTTCTGTGAATTGTATTTTAGGATGTATGTTATTGATTTGTTTCAGTATGTTCTCTGCATTTGTGTTTTTGTTATTTGATACATATAGCCCATCATCTACATATCTTATCCATATGCCATTTGGATCATATGATTTTATAATATTTTGTATTTTGGTGTCTATGTGTTGTAGGAATATTTCTGCTATTATGCTTGATAATGGTGATCCCATTGCTAAACTTTCTTGCTGTTGATAAATTTTGCTATTAAATTCAAAGTAATTTTGTTTTAGTATTAGTTGGAGGCTATTTTTTATTTCGGTTATATATTGTTTGTTTTCATTTTGTTCTTTAAGTTTGTTTATTATTATGTCTATTGTTTCTTCTACTGGGATGTTGGTGTACATGTTTGTGACATCATATGATGTGAAAAATGTATTTTCATTTATATTTATTATTTTTAGTTTGTCTATTAATTCATATGTATTTTTTATGTTATGATGGTTATTTGTTAGATGGTTACTTTTTAGTTTTTGTGCTATTATTTTTGCTATTTTGTATGTAGGAGCTTTCTTGAAGTTGATTAATGGACGTATTGGGGTTGTTTAATTTGTGTATTTTTATTAGGCTATTCATTTTAGGTGGTTCTGGATTATTATTTATGTATATGTCTGTGTTTTTATTGTTCAAAATGTTTTTAGTTGTTTTATTGTTTGTTTAAGATAGTTTTCTGTTGGGTCTTTATTTAGTTGTATGCATTTATTATTGTTGATGAAGTCTTCGGTTCTTTTAATGTACTTGTGTAAGCATTTATTTGCTTTTTTGTCTCATTGTTTTGCTATTGTCAACATAGTCTTTTCATGTGTCTTAGAGGTGGGCTAAACTGTTATTTTTAAATAATAGTTATGAAAATACCTTTCCAAAAAAATAACAGGTGCAAATACCTGTTATTACATACTAATTATACATAACCTATATTATCCTATGTAAGTAACTCGTTTTGAGTTGCCTGCAGGTCTCCTATGTAATATCTTCAAATAAATACACTGCAAGTAGGTTTATTTTCACCTAGGTAAACCTATTAATATATTAATAAACCTACTTGCTGTGTATTTATTTGAAGATATTATATAACCTATACTATATAATTTGTTATGGTATAAGAAATAAATTGAAACTAAAAGTATTAACAGTGTTACTTTACACTGTGACTTTATTAAACTATTACTGTTTAAAAGAAAATAAGAAACAAGAGAATTTATAGGCCTATCTCCCTTTGGGAATACCAATTTAAGTTTTCACTAGGAGTAAACAAATTAACTTTGGTTAGACAAATCAGTTGCAAAACTCGGAGCAATTAAATAATTTAGAGTAGGCCTACATGTAATACCACAACAAATAATGTGAAAAAACATCAGAAAGATATAATAAAAACATAACAGTAAGCCACAAGAGTGAATGAGAATAAATAAAATTTTACAAATAAAAAAAACAAACTGTAATAAATTAAATATAAATAAAAACTTATAAATAATAAGCAACAACAAAAGTAAATTAAATGCATTACATACCTGGATAATCTTCAGATTCATTCACTAATGTCACAGAATATACAAGTCATGAAATGTCACACCTTTTACATTACAATCTGCTTCACTTAACACATTATAAATAAAATTAAACAATTGAATTGTTTTTAAAATACTGGGATTTCAGTTATTCAAACACTATTTTAAATTCGCATGCAAAAATATCAGCTGTTGCACTTCCTTGATGTTAATCGTGTTTTCGTTCAGATATTTAAGGAACAGGACTAAATAAAGTGCATAAATGTCCATTACAACAATCTAATCATTTACGTGAGATGTGTAGTGAAGTTAAAATCCCATTAATAAAAAGTATAATATAGCCTTTCAACATCAGCCACTCTATAGGTTATAACACAATATAATTAAATACAACTATTTCACTAACGACTCAGAACACAAAGTTTTTTATAAGTAAAAACAAAGTTTTACCTTACAACCTGAACCGGTTTTAGTTACAAGTTGGTGACTAGTATAACTTATTAGCATAAAATCTGTATTATATATCTGCATATCACACGAGAATAAATGTAACATCAAGATTAATTTTTTCCTTTATTAAAAACAGCTTCGTCTCTTTGCGCAGAATGAAGTATTCAGGACGAAAAAGTGGCTTCGTACTAGTTCCTACTCGAAATATGCTTGATACTACTTGTTCCTAAAATACTACTGTTCCTCTGATACGCTTATTATTTGAAATACCTAGTATTTGAAATACTCGTGTACTGGTTGTTCCTTGCGTACCAGCGATATTTTTGTACGCCTAGTATTTGGCCTTGGCGTATTCGTTTACTTGTTACTTGTGTATTTTGTGTGTGTGACTAGAGACGGCAGTGTCGTTTTAGCTTCCTCACGGTGCGCACCATTATTCTCGTGTGCTAATGATTGTTTTGTTTTAAATGTGGTATTTTTTTATGTGTTTTGTGTCTTAATGTTGTGACGACCTCTAACGAGGAAAATAACCTGAGGATGGAACTTTAGTTCCGAAACGCGTTGTTTTAATATAAAACAAGTGAACCACATGATAGACTATTCAGGTAACATTGAATTACTTATTCTATTTGTGGTTCAGATACAAATATGAAGTATTTTAAACAATAATACTATTTGATGCAAATAATTAAAATATCGGTATGGAGAACCATACATGACTTCCATATTTTAAGATTTATATTTAAAACCATTTTAGAAATGAAATATTTCCACAGAAACTACTTCTATCTTCAGCCTCAACCACAGAATTGTGGTCACTAACATATACCACCTCACGTTAGTGCACTCGATTTTCACTGATGATGGCAGTCGATGGCACTTCCGAAACGTCTGGTTTTGCAGAAAACATTGGACCATGGCCAAACAGCCCGTGAAGGAATTTTATCAACAAACTACTTCTGTGTTGCCGATAACGTAGTACACATATAAAAAATTATCCCCTCCCCTTCACCTATCATTTTCTATAGAAAATAACCCCCTCCCCCTTCAACTTCCCCCTACCCCTTTTCATTTATAGATATTTCATCTACCTTTCTACAGTGGTATAATTATGACCTTCTTTTAAGGGTACTTTATTTATCAAAATTAAGTACTTTACTCTTGTTAAAACATAAAACGTTGCAGATAAACTACCCCTTCTCCTTAACCGATCTTCACCAAAATCAACAGACCTTGAGTCCTCTACAATATGCAAAAAATTATTTGAATTTGCGGCAGTTATCGTCCGCCATAAACAAAATTCTACACACAGACATCTTTCAAAAAATGACTTTTCTTCATGTTTTGAGGGTAGTACAATCAGAATCAGCCCTTATCTCAAACGCGATTTTTTTCCATCCATTTCCTTATGGAACATTCTTTTATGAAATACACTGTGCAGAATGTGATGCTATTTATATCGGACAATGTGGCCGTGCTCTGAAACATCGCATTTCTGAACATAAGAAGGCGATTTTAACTAATACATCTAATACAGTTTTTGCAGATCATTGCTTACAACACAATCACTTCATAGACACAAAAAACATAACACTACTCCACAACATACAAAAAGGTAAAAAAATGTTTTGTTAGAAATTTTAGAAATTAAAAAAGCAATAAAAAATAACAAAAATTTAACCAATGAACAGACTGAATTTTGTGTATCCCCTTTATTAAAATCTGTTATTTAGTTTATTTTATATTATTTTGAATGTTCATCATTATTTTAAATTTTGCATTCATGATTGTATTTAGTATTTAAAGACACCTGACTTTCCCTTGTCTCATGCACACACTCCCCCTCCCCCTTGCCATCACAACACAGATGTTCCAGATACGCCCTAAACAGATGTTCACCACCTACACTCCACTAACATCCTGTGTTCAGAAATTTCTTTTACTCGCTTTTTGACAATGGCTTAAGTTAGTCGAAACAGCTGTCAGAGTTAATTAAAAAAAATTTGTGAAACTTACCAAGTGTTTTTATATATTTTACAAAACCTTTGTATTAATATAATGTTACCCAACAAGATCAGGAACAATTATGTATATTAAATTAAGTAGTTAGTGGACTTAAAAACCTGCAGTAGAAACTCCAGTTTTTATAAAACAAATAGGGAGAGAATTGAAGATTTCTTGTTTGGAAATGTTATATCTGTTTTCTTCACAACTAAAATGTTGTTAATGGCCTTTTTTAAGAGTATGAAAAAACAATAGATACTGTAGGCCTACTTGAAAAAAGGTGAATTTTATTGGTACATACTAAAGTATAGCGTCCTATTTGTTTCTATTCATTAACAAAGGTCCGTACTGTAATAATTTTCTGTGTAATATACAAGCATTCTTTAATATATTTACGAGATTCTCCAATTTTATTTGCATTAATTCAGACCGTAGTAACATTAAATTCCACTGTAACCCATTATTAATACTTAATCATTTGCATGTTAACAGAAACTGCACACTGCTTTTTATTGCATTATGTTGAAAAAAGGATTTTAATGTACTTGTTTGGTTATACGTTCGATTGTACTAGGTTATACGTTCTACTAATGATCTTCGAATAAATACAGCCTTTAATGTTTTATACACCCTTTTATCCATACAATAAATACAGCCTTTGAATGTACACTAAGGAATTTTTTTTTGCCTAATTAATTTTAAAAATCTAAGGTTAATAAGGTTAATGGAAACTAATTTCTGTACTTCCAGTAAATACAGTCTTTTAATAAAATATGTACCAATAACGTACTAGGTTATACGTTCTAAATTGGAACTAGGTTTTAATTCCGGTACTTCGAATAAATACAGTTTCATTGTGTGTATGGTCACCAAGTTGCAATGGTTAATTTTAAATAGGTTAGATACCTGATAATCCTTCATGCAACTTACTTGGTCGCTATGCACAACGCGTTTCGGGATCAAGGTCCCACCTTCAGGTGCTCACTCAGATCGAGCTCATCAATTCATAAAAACACACACATAAAACATAAAAAACACTGAATTTAAACACTCATACTGCGCGAGAGGGGATGATGCGCATCGTCGAGAAAGTAAACATGCACTGGCCGTATAAAGTCCAAAGCAGAGATAAGTTGGTCGTACTCTTCATGTCTGTGCCAGTTTTTGTATCACAGTATCGAAGAGCGCGTTGGATTTGAACGACACCATATCGTTCAACAGGCACTCTTTCTGTGACTTGGCCGCTTTATATATCTCATACTCTTCTAATCCATTCATATATCGGCCCTTCTTACAAAAGTGTATGGGTTTAAGATTAACAGAGAAGTTAGTGTAACTGTGATCACAATCAATCAGGTGAATTCAATGTTAGAAGAGGCCTTGATTAATTTGACCTTAGTGTTTTTATATTTGTAGACCAAAAGTGCCGGATAGGCTTCACTATTCATTGTGTGTATGGTCACCAAGTTGCAATGGTTAATTTTAAATAGGTTAGATACCTGATAATCTTTCATGCAACTTACTTGGTCGCTATGCACGACTGTACCCTTAGAGCAAGATTGCTTCATTGACGAAGTAAACACTTTAAAACACATTGCCATATCCAACGGTTATAACGGTAGTATAATAGATAAACTTATCTCCAGGCACAAAAACAAAACTCAAATTCCGAACAACGCGGTGCATAATACTGACAGATATATATCGGTAGAGTACACACCTTTGTTGCCTAACATTATAAAAAACCAATTTAAGAAATACAATATCGCAGTTACCTTTAGGACAAAAAATAACATTGAAAATGCACTGCGCCCCAAGATACACAGAAGCGTAGAGACACGCTCTGGCGTTTACAAAATTGTGTGTGATGATTGTGACATGTTTTACATCGGCCAGACGGGGAGACGTTTTGAAGAGAGGTTTAAGGAACACCTGCCCATGAAGAATGTGATAAACAGTAAATCGACTTACGCGCAACACCTGATTGATTGTGATCACAGTTACACTAACTTCTCTGTTAATCTTAAACCCATACACTTTTGTAAGAAGGGCTGATATATGAATGCATTAGAAGATTATGAGATATATAAAGCGGCCAAGTCACAGAAAGAGTGCCTGTTGAACGATATGGTGTCGTTCAAATCCAACGTGCTTTCGATACTGTGATACAAAAACTGGCACAGACATGAGGAGTACGACCAATTTATCTCTGCTTTGGACTTTATACGGCCAGTGCATGTTTACTTTCTCGACGATGTGCATCGTCCCCTCTCGCGCAGTATGAGTGTTTAAATTCAGTGTTTTTTATGTTTTATGTGTGTGTTTTTATGAATTGACGAGCTCGACCCGAGTGAGCACCTTGATCCTGAAACGCGTCACGCATAGCGACCAAGTAAGTTGCATGAAGGATTATCAGTGTATCTAACCTATTTAAAAACAAAAAACAAAAAAAACAGCCTTTAATGTTATATACAACCTTTTATGCATACAATAAATACAGCCTTTTAATGTACACTAACTAAGGAAATTTTTGTTAAGTCTAATTAATTTTAAAAATCTAAAAGGTTAAGTTACATTGTTAAACGTAGACACAACCTCCAAAAATTGTCTCTGTACCGTAATTATGTGCGATAAATGGAAACTAATTTCTGTACTTCCAATAAATACACCCTTTTAATGTACACTAACATACATACATACATCCTCGGCGCTACAGTCCAGTCCGGGCCCTGGCCTCCAAAAGAAATCTTCCCCACTGGTCTCTACTCCCGGGCAATGTCCACCAGTTTGCTGCACCCAGCCTCACTGCCTCCTTACCAACCTGGTCCAGCCATCTTGTACACGGTCTTCCCTTCCTTCTCCTTCCCATTGGCAAATAATTCATCACTCTTTTTGGGATTCTATCCTCCACCATTCTCTGCACATTACCAGCCCAATGCAATCTGTTAATTTGTATGAGTTGCACGATCGGAAGATCTTTAAACCTTTCGTACAACTCTCGATTATGCAATCGCCTCCAAATGTCGTTTCCCTCACAGGGCCATAGATTCTCCTCAGTACCCTCCTCTCAAAAACGGATAGTTTCTGCTCATCTAGTTTTTTTACCACCCAGCATTCCGAGCCATACAGCAGGACTGGTCTAATCAAGGTATTGTATAGGGTGGCTTATTATCTTTACTTATTAATTTAGACTTAAAATGTTTCACCAGTCCGTAGTAACACCTATTAGCAGATAATATCCGTCTTTCAATATCTCTAGAGGAGTCATTTCCAGAGTCCACATATGACCCGAGATATGGAAAACCCTGAACCTTTTCAAATTCATAATCGTTAATGCGCAGGGACAGGGCACGAGTGTTGGCACCTACAACCATATATTTGGTTTTGCTTTGGTTTATAACCAAGCCCATAGCCTTAGCGGACAACTCCAGTTCCCGAAAGGCTTCCTTTAAGCCAGATTCAGACCTACTTATGACGTCAATGTCATCGGCATAGGCCAGAAGCTGTACCGCCTTGTGAAATATGTGTCCGCTAGTTTGAATTCCTGATGACCTTTTCTAGAGCTATGTTGAACAACAGACACGCTAAGGCATCTCCTTGTTTCAACCCATTCAATGTTTTTAAGGAGTTAGATAGATTTGAGTGTATTCTTATTTGGCACTTAGAATTGGACATAACTACTCCAACCATACGCACCAACTTAGATGGTATATTCAACTCCTTCATAGCTCTATATAGCATTTTCCGGTTGATTGAATCATATGCCGACTGGAAATCCACAAAGAGATGGTGAGTGGCCACTCCATATTCCAATGTTTTTTCTGGGATTTGCCTTAGTGTAAACATTTGGTCTGTTGTTGACCTATTCCTAGTGAATCCACATTGATATTCTTTTATGTTTTCCTCAGCGTAGGGAAGCAGCCTAGAAAATATGTTGGACAATACCTTATACGCTGTATTAAGTAGAGAGATGCCCCTATAATTTTTACATATGAGCGGATCACCCTTTTTATGTATTAAACACACCACCCCATTGTTCCACTCATCAGGCATTACCTCCTCCAGCCATATTCGCTCTATGAGATGGGCAAATTCCTTTATGAAATCTCCTCCTGCGCTCTTTAATAGTTCCCCTGGTAAACCAACGGAACCTGCTGCCTTGTTATTTTTAAGCTTTTCTAGAGCTTCATACACCTCGTCATAGCATGGCACCAACTCCTCTCTATCATCCTCGAATTCTCCTGCTTCCTCTTCATTCTCAGATGCCTCCATCGAAGCCTCCCCAACTGAGCCTAGCAACTCTTCGAAGTGTTCTGTCCATCTCCTGATTATGCCAGCATTATCACTCACAAGGCCACCATTATTATCCCTACAGGCATTTGTTCTAGGCTGAAATTCCTGTTTCATATCATTCACCTTCCTGTACATATCTCGCCTCAGCCTTTTACTCTTATATTCCTCTATCTTTTTCATCTGTCGCATCATATACTCCCTCTTTTTTCCTCTATGAATCTTCTTTTCCATCCGCCTGGCCTTCCTGTATTCCTCTCGAACAGCCCTAGTGCATTTCCTTTGGATCATAAATTTGTATGTCTTGTTTCTGAAGTCAGTTGCCTCTTCACACTCCTTATCAAACCACTCATCTCGCTCATGTCTCTTCTTCAAACCAACGATTTCTTCTCCCGTGGTCACTAACATGTTTTTTAGATTAAGCCAGTGGTTTTCTATATCTTGTTCCTCACGGCATTCAAGTCTCCACTGTCTAATTTTCTCATTAGTAACTTCCTCGAACCTCCGTTTTTATTTCTTCTTCCTTTAGTATTTCTGTATTGTATCTAACAGTCTTTATTCCTTTTTCATTTCTATTATTGGAGATTCTAGCTCTCAGTTTTGCAATTACGAGATAGTGATCGCTATCCATGTTGGCACTGCTATAAACTCTAACGTCTTGTAAGTCTGACTTATGGCGGCCATCCAATAGGACATGATCTATTTGATTGACCGTTCTCCCGTCTGGAGAGATCCATGTGCCCTTATGTATGTCTTTGTGGTCGAAGAAAGTCCCTCCTATGATCATATTTTGACCAACTGTGAAGTTCAATAATCGGAAACCATTGTCTGAGTGTTCAGAGTGTAAACTATACTTTCCTATATTACTACAAGCATGGCTGCTTCCCACTTTGGCATTTAAGTCACCTATGATTATTTTTATGTCATGTCTAGGGCTGCTAGCATACGCATTCTCCAGCAAGTCATAAAAATCATCTTTCTCCTCCTCAGGCTTATCATCAGTTGGGGCATGCACATTTATTATAGTATAATTAAAGAAGATTCCACTAAGTCTTATTTTACACATTCTAGGTGTAAGGGGTTTAAAATCAATGATATTTGCTTTCATTCTACGGCTTACCAAGAAGCACATGGTCCCGGTTCTGACAGCTGTAATACACCGAGTAGTCCTGTGCCGGTGTAAATCCGGCTGTCGAAGGTTTTAGAAAATTTTTATTTAATTGTAAGTAACGCGAAGGCTAGGGTCAGCTGAAATGACCCTTGTCCTGCTCTGTTAAGGCTGCGCGCGCAACTCGTAGTAAGGGGGTCGTTTTGGCTCTGCCGCTGAGAGCAGTTCAGCTCACCGCCCACTACGAAATACATCGGTCTCTCTCTCTCTCTTCGAACAATTACAGCGTAGTTCTCTATATCTACATGGCTTGCTGAAGCGTAAACGACTCCCGGTAAGAATTGCATTATTTTATGTGTTATAAGTAATTCATATTAAATGGATAATTAATAACAAGGTGTATGCAACCGTATAAAAAAGACGTAATTATGTGAGTGCGACCCGACAGTTTTTATATTAAAAGAAAACTCATTGTTCAGTAATTTACTTAATGTTCAGTATATAGCCCAGGTTCCTTTATTATTGCTATAATAGTGTGAGAGGTATTGTAATTGTCATTGTCATGATAAAGGTGTAGAATGTTGAAAAATTAATGGCTAAAAGTTAATGCATAGTCAGGTTGTGAACTGTGTCCATTCACGCAGCAGGCTGTCGGGGAGCTCTTTAATTAACTTTACTGTAGAGAATTTATTTGTGAGAACTTCCATAGAGGAAATATTATCAATGTTAAAACTTTATTAATACTGTGAGTGCCTTGAAGTTAAAATTTTGATCAAATAATGATTATTGGTCACCACGTGTTAATTTAACCTGTTAATTTCTGTTGAAGCATGTAGACATGGTACTGATGACTTTTACATTACGCCACTTTTGATATAGTCTTTTCATTATCAAAATTTAATTATTCCATGGCTGATTTTCTACACTTTAAGCAGGTTGCAAAGACTTTATTAATGAAACTTGTGCATTTATT
This sequence comes from Magicicada septendecula, assembly GCA_034769895.1. Taxonomy (NCBI): domain Eukaryota; kingdom Metazoa; phylum Arthropoda; class Insecta; order Hemiptera; family Cicadidae; genus Magicicada; species Magicicada septendecula. Next base: position 34,251,178 of record CM068376.1, on the reverse strand, counting down.
GAGAGTTGGTTGAAGGCCCGTTCTGAGGTTAATTACCTGAACTTGGGTGTACATTTTTGGTGAACATTTCTCTAATTTATATGAATTAACAGGGTTCTTGATTAAGACGGAGATTTGGCTTGCTGATTGCCGTACAACTGCATCAGTCATGGACCATTAGAGAAGATCCTGTCCGGAGAGGGGGAGCTGGTGACCGATTCACGATGTAGCACTTAGGCAGCAGTATTAAGGTGATATGCACTCTTTATTTTTCTTTTGGGGCCGGGCCGGCAGTGCACCTGTTTTACAGTAATATTCATTTGAATCCATGTGACCACGTGTCCAGACTGTCTGCTATAAATGGGAACAGCTGATCATCATGAGTTAATTTCAAGAACACTTTTTATAACTGAATTACCTAACACTAAGTGCATTGCTTGTAATTGTGTGCTGCACTGGGGGGAGCGTGCCAGAGATATTTTTTACACTTGCACATTTTACCGTTTGCATTTCATTATTATATTACTCCTTACAAAAAAAATAGAACATGTTATGGACTCTGTTCCGGCTGGAACAGAAATGAGTAAATATTAAATTCACCTTGGGTTTAACATTTAAGGGCTGGGGGTTTTCCTTGTTTTTTTTTGGCCGTTTTCTGGGGTTTAAAAGGGGACTTAGTTTTTGTCTGACACATGTTTGTGCAACCTGAGGCAGGTTAGATTCCTGTCAAATTTTGTCAACCACATGCTGGCGCGCTTCCACAGCTGCTAGGGCACAACCGTTTTATTGTACGTTCATTTCAATTATATTTATATAGCCAGTCGGGTTTTAATAGAAAATAATTTGCACATTTTTCTGGGCATATACTAGTTAATTTTGTAACTCACAAAAGTTTAGACTGATTGTTTTCCTTTTACTTGTAAAACATATAATGATCAACCTTATCCACTTGTAACATATACTGATTTATTTTTTTTTTAACTGTAAAACATACTGATTAATATTTTTAACTATAGAGCATATAATGATTAATTTTTTTTAACTTGTAAAACATATACTGTTTGATTCCTTTTTCAAGATTTTGTAAAGCCTCAACTGATTAATTTTCTACTGGTAAAGTATACTGATTTATTGAATCCTTCTGAAATTGTGAAGCAAATTAACCTTTTGGGAATTGTATAACTACTGTTTAAAAATCAGGTGATGTAGTTTCCGTAAATTCTATTTAATGCTGTGGAAGGAACTTAAGGTTCATACGCTCATGATGGGTCAGTGATCTGTGGAATGCTATACATATGGGCGGTCCGGTCTTACTTATGCTTTATGAGTAATTATTATCCTTTTTGGAGTTTTGGCTTTAAGTAATTCTGCAGAAATGGGTTGCTGATGGGCGAACATTTTCTTACTGCTGGGTTCTGGGTATGGTACTAACACTGCCTGCAAGGCGGGTGCATTCCAGGGGCATTTGTGTTAGAATTGATGTATAATTGCGAGTCTATGTGCCTTATGTTTCAGTGTGTCTTGTTATGTTTGTCTGTGTCTAGCTAGTCACGAAAAGGGGGAGAATTTTATATTTATATATATTTACTGAATATTGTACACACTCGTTATGATATATATATATATATATATGTTGCCTTTAATATTGTTAAAGCAGGGCTTAATTTATTTGTGATATTTATGATTCATGGGGGGGGGACAACTATGTGATAGAGTTGCCTACATGTATTAATTCTTGGCAAACAATAAAAACGTTACTGTTATATTACAGCTGAGTTTCATTGCAAGTCCCGTCATACTGGACCCGGCACAATTTTGCTTCTCTAGGCTCCGGCCTAGTCCTAATTGACTTGTGGCTTCTCTTTCAAAAAAAAGTTTTTATACTCTTATTAAAAATACATAAAAGGAAAGAGGGGTCACAAATGGTAGCAGAGCGTGGTTTATAAAGTCTGACACTGCAAATGGTAGCAGTGAGCGGGGTTCATTCTAGGCTTGAACCCTTGGGTCCTGGTGTGTGACGGGGCTTGCAAACTCGGAAATATTCAGGCGATTTTCGGCGAATGTGCTTCGCCAATGGCATCAAACATGTAACCACTTCCCCCTATTACCCACAGCCGTCCCACGCGGAGAGATTCAACAGGAATCTCCAGTCCGCACTCATCGCCTATCATGCGGAACAAGAGACCACCTGGGACCAGAACCTTAAGTGGTTGCAGCTAGCTTTCAATACGACCCTGCATGGCAGTCATAAGGCCGTTCCCTTTGAAGTTATGTTTGGTTTCTCACCTATGCTTCCCTTGGCCAACTTATGGAACATCGACGATCTTCTGCCGAGTAATCCGGACATTAGGACGGCAGATAGGTGGAAAGAGGCCCGGAAGAATTTGCTTCGTGCGCACGAGCGCGTCCGTAGTTGGTATAATCAGGGGCGTATTCCAAATCCCTTTAAAGTAGGAGATTTGGTCTACTGCCAGAGCCACCCGATCAGCTCAGCTGCCGATAAAAGAGCCGCCAAATTATGCTATCGTTGGTCGGGGCCGTACCGTATCCTAGGGTTTACGTCTCCGGTGACGGCGTGATTGGAAGAGCAGGGTAGTAATCCTAAAGAGATTACTACACATATTTCAAAATTAAAATTATTTAGAAAAGGGTAAACGGGCTGAAGGAAAGGGGGGAACGATGGTGGTCTCTGTGCGAGTGGGGATGTTGTCGGTTTTGAGAGGGTGTGCTCCGGGGGGCGGTATTGAGAATGATAGGGTAGCGGGTAGATGTTTCCCACAGTCCCAGTGGGGTTCGTCTACTTCAGGGATGCGCCCCTGCCTGCGCGAGCCTTGGTTTTCTCCAATTGTCCTTATGTCCGGAGGGAGCCATGTCCTTACTTCAGTCCCAGCCCATGACCGTTTACTCATCCTTGACCATCCACCTTCCGATTTTCCTAACCTTACCAAGAGAAAAAAACAAAACAAAAAACCTACAAAAGCAAAAAAAAGGAGTTAGAGAGAGTGGAGGGTGGGCGATGTTCGTCGCGGGGTCGATCCGGCTCCTCGTAGCGAACATCGTCGACCGTATGCCCTTGGAGCACACATGTAAAACTCATATATATATATTGGATAGGTGCCATAGTCACAGTTGACATGGCTTTCCGTCAGGTCCCCAGTGGGGACCACCGCATCATGGGGACTGTCATCGCCCCTTTTCCCCTTGGCCCGTGCCGTGATGCTTTGTGTAAAATGGGGGGGTCGTATTACAGAATTACCCCGTAGGTATATGGGGCAGATGCCCTGTTTAGGTGGCTATCGTGTTCTGGCTTGTGTGGACAAGCCTCAGGAGGTCGGAACTCAGCGAGCTCCCGAACTTTTCTTTCGTCTTTCTTCTCTGTCCCTCTTTGCGGTGGGTTGGCCCTGATCAGGTCAGCGGGCCGCACATACACACTTACACTCTACACGTCTTCTTTCGTCTTCCCTTCTGAGCCTCTGTTCTCCTGAGAGCAAGTGCCGCCTGGCCAACTTACCCATGATGTCCACCGGAGTATTTAAGAAAGGGGTACACTGCAGGGTACTTTCCCTAGTTTCAGAGTGGGGCAACCGGGTTGCCCTTTCGGGGTGGGGGTGTGCCGGTGTAAATCCGGCTGTCGAAGGTTTTAGAAAATTTTTATTTAATTGTAAGTAACGCGAAGGCTAGGGTCAGCTGAAACGACCCTTGTCCTGCTCTGTTAAGGCTGCGCGCGCAACTCGTAGTAAGGGGGTCGTTTTGGCTCTGCCGCTGAGAGCAGTTCAGCTCACCGCCCACTACGAAATACATCGGTCTCTCTCTCTCTTCGAACAATTACGGCGTAGTTCTCTGTATCTACATGGCTTGCTGAAGCGTAAACGACTCCCGGTAAGAATTGCATTATTTTATGTGTTATAAGTAATTCATATTAAATGGATAATTAATAACAAGGTGTACGCAACCGTATAAAAAAGACGTAATTATGTGAGTGCGACCCGACAGTTTTTATATTAAAAGAAAACTCATTGTTCAGTAATTTACTTAATGTTCAGTATATAGCCCAGGTTCCTTTATTATTGCTATAATAGTGTGAGAGGTATTGTAATTGTCATTGTCATGATAAAGGTGTAGAATGTTGAAAAATTAATGGCTAAAAGTTAATGCGTAGTCAGGTTGTGAACTGTGTCCATTCACGCAGCAGACTGTCGGGGAGCTCTTTAATTAACTTTACTGTAGAGAATTTATTTGTGAGAACTTCCATAGAGGAAATATTATCAATGTTAAAACTTTATTAATACTGTGAGTGCCTTGAAGTTAAAATTTTGATCAAATAATGATTATTGGTCACCACGTGTTAATTTAACCTGTTAATTTCTGTTGAAGCATGTAGACATGGTACTGATGACTTTTACATTACGCCACTTTTGATATAGTCTTTTCATTATCAAAATTTAATTATTCCATGGCTGATTTTCTACACTTTAAGCAGGTTGCAAAGACTTTATTAATGAAACTTGTGCATTTATTGAGAGTTGGTTGAAGGCCCGTTCTGAGGTTAATTACCTGAACTTGGGTGTACATTTTTGGTGAACATTTCTCTAATTTATATGAATTAACAGGGTTCTTGATTAAGACGGAGATTTGGCTTGCTGATTGCCGTACAACTGCATCAGTCATGGACCATTAGAGAAGATCCTGTCCGGAGAGGGGGAGCTGGTGACCGATTCACGATGTAGCACTTAGGCAGCAGTATTAAGGTGATATGCACTCTTTATTTTTCTTTTGGGGCCGGGCCGGCAGTGCACCTGTTTTACAGTAATATTCATTTGAATCCATGTGACCACGTGTCCAGACTGTCTGCTATAAATGGGAACAGCTGATCATCATGAGTTAATTTCAAGAACACTTTTTATAACTGAATTACCTAACACTAAGTGCATTGCTTGTAATTGTGTGCTGCACTGGGGGGAGCGTGCCAGAGATATTTTTTACACTTGCACATTTTACCGTTTGCATTTCATTATTATATTACTCCTTACAAAAAAAATAGAACATGTTATGGACTCTGTTCCGGCTGGAACAGAAATGAGTAAATATTAAATTCACCTTGGGTTTAACATTTAAGGGCTGGGGGTTTTCCTTGTTTTTTTTTGGCCGTTTTCTGGGGTTTAAAAGGGGACTTAGTTTTTGTCTGACACATGTTTGTGCAACCTGAGGCAGGTTAGATTCCTGTCAAATTTTGTCAACCACATGCTGGCGCGCTTCCACAGCTGCTAGGGCACAACCGTTTTATTGTACGTTCATTTCAATTATATTTATATAGCCAGTCGGGTTTTAATAGAAAATAATTTGCACATTTTTCTGGGCATATACTAGTTAATTTTGTAACTCACAAAAGTTTAGACTGATTGTTTTCCTTTTACTTGTAAAACATATAATGATCAACCTTATCCACTTGTAACATATACTGATTTATTTTTTTTTTAACTGTAAAACATACTGATTAATATTTTTAACTATAGAGCATATAATGATTAATTTTTTTTAACTTGTAAAACATATACTGTTTGATTCCTTTTTCAAGATTTTGTAAAGCCTCAACTGATTAATTTTCTACTGGTAAAGTATACTGATTTATTGAATCCTTCTGAAATTGTGAAGCAAATTAACCTTTTGGGAATTGTATAACTACTGTTTAAAAATCAGGTGATGTAGTTTCCGTAAATTCTATTTAATGCTGTGGAAGGAACTTAAGGTTCATACGCTCATGATGGGTCAGTGATCTGTGGAATGCTATACATATGGGCGGTCCGGTCTTACTTATGCTTTATGAGTAATTATTATCCTTTTTGGAGTTTTGGCTTTAAGTAATTCTGCAGAAATGGGTTGCTGATGGGCGAACATTTTCTTACTGCTGGGTTCTGGGTATGGTACTAACACTGCCTGCAAGGCGGGTGCATTCCAGGGGCATTTGTGTTAGAATTGATGTATAATTGCGAGTCTATGTGCCTTATGTTTCAGTGTGTCTTGTTATGTTTGTCTGTGTCTAGCTAGTCACGAAAAGGGGGAGAATTTTATATTTATATATATTTACTGAATATTGTACACACTCGTTATGATATATATATATATATATATGTTGCCTTTAATATTGTTAAAGCAGGGCTTAATTTATTTGTGATATTTATGATTCATGGGGGGGGGACAACTATGTGATAGAGTTGCCTACATGTATTAATTCTTGGCAAACAATAAAAACGTTACTGTTATATTACAGCTGAGTTTCATTGCAAGTCCCGTCATACTGGACCCGGCACAATTTTGCTTCTCTAGGCTCCGGCCTAGTCCTAATTGACTTGTGGCTTCTCTTTCAAAAAAAAGTTTTTATACTCTTATTAAAAATACATAAAAGGAAAGAGGGGTCACAAATGGTAGCAGAGCGTGGTTTATAAAGTCTGACACTGCAAATGGTAGCAGTGAGCGGGGTTCATTCTAGGCTTGAACCCTTGGGTCCTGGTGTGTGACGGGGCTTGCAAACTCGGAAATATTCAGGCGATTTTCGGTGAATGTGCTTCGCCAATGGCATCAAACATGTAACCACTTCCCCCTATTACCCACAGCCGTCCCACGCGGAGAGATTCAACAGGAATCTCCAGTCCGCACTCATCGCCTATCATGCGGAACAAGAGACCACCTGGGACCAGAACCTTAAGTGGTTACAGCTAGCTTTCAATACGACCCTGCATGACAGTCATAAGGCCGTTCCCTTTGAAGTTATGTTTGGTTTCTCACCTATGCTTCCCTTGGCCAACTTATGGAACATCGACGATCTTCTGCCGAGTAATCCGGACATTAGGACGGCAGATAGGTGGAAAGAGGCCCGGAAGAATTTGCTTCGTGCGCACGAGCGCGTCCGTAGTTGGTATAATCAGGGGCGTATTCCAAATCCCTTTAAAGTAGGAGATTTGGTCTACTGCCAGAGCCACCCGATCAGCTCAGCTGCCGATAAAAGAGCCGCCAAATTATGCTATCGTTGGTCAGGGCCGTACCGTATCCTAGGGTTTACGTCTCCGGTGACGGCGTGATTGGAAGAGCAGGGTAGTAATCCTAAAGAGATTACTACACATATTTCAAAATTAAAATTATTTAGAAAAGGGTAAACGGGCTGAAGGAAAGGGGGGAACGATGGTGGTCTCTGTGCGAGTGGGGATGTTGTCGGTTTTGAGAGGGTGTGCTCCGGGGGGCGGTATTGAGAATGATAGGGTAGCGGGTAGATGTTTCCCACAGTCCCAGTGGGGTTCGTCTACTTCAGGGATGCGCCCCTGCCTGCGCGAGCCTTGGTTTTCTCCAATTGTCCTTATGTCCGGAGGGAGCCATGTCCTTACTTCAGTCCCAGCCCATGACCGTTTACTCATCCTTGACCATCCACCTTCCGATTTTCCTAACCTTACCAAGAGAAAAAAACAAAACAAAAAACCTACAAAAGCAAAAAAAAGGAGTTAGAGAGAGTGGAGGGTGGGCGATGTTCGTCGCGGGGTCGATCCGGCTCCTCGTAGCGAACATCGTCGACCGTATGCCCTTGGAGCACACATGTAAAACTCATATATATATATTGGATAGGTGCCATAGTCACAGTTGACATGGCTTTCCGTCAGGTCCCCAGTGGGGACCACCGCATCATGGGGACTGTCATCGCCCCTTTTCCCCTTGGCCCGTGCCGTGATGCTTTGTGTAAAATGGGGGGGTCGTATTACAGAATTACCCCGTAGGTATATGGGGCAGATGCCCTGTTTAGGTGGCTATCGTGTTCTGGCTTGTGTGGACAAGCCTCAGGAGGTCGGAACTCAGCGAGCTCCCGAACTTTTCTTTCGTCTTTCTTCTCTGTCCCTCTTTGCGGTGGGTTGGCCCTGATCAGGTCAGCGGGCCGCACATACACACTTACACTCTACACGTCTTCTTTCGTCTTCCCTTCTGAGCCTCTGTTCTCCTGAGAGCAAGTGCCGCCTGGCCAACTTACCCATGATGTCCACCGGAGTATTTAAGAAAGGGGTACACTGCAGGGTACTTTCCCTAGTTTCAGAGTGGGGCAACCGGGTTGCCCTTTCGGGGTGGGGGTGTGCCGGTGTAAATCCGGCTGTCGAAGGTTTTAGAAAATTTTTATTTAATTGTAAGTAACGCGAAGGCTAGGGTCAGCTGAAACGACCCTTGTCCTGCTCTGTTAAGGCTGCGCGCGCAACTCGTAGTAAGGGGGTCGTTTTGGCTCTGCCGCTGAGAGCAGTTCAGCTCACCGCCCACTACGAAATACATCGGTCTCTCTCTCTCTTCGAACAATTACGGCGTAGTTCTCTGTATCTACATGGCTTGCTGAAGCGTAAACGACTCCCGGTAAGAATTGCATTATTTTATGTGTTATAAGTAATTCATATTAAATGGATAATTAATAACAAGGTGTACGCAACCGTATAAAAAAGACGTAATTATGTGAGTGCGACCCGACAGTTTTTATATTAAAAGAAAACTCATTGTTCAGTAATTTACTTAATGTTCAGTATATAGCCCAGGTTCCTTTATTATTGCTATAATAGTGTGAGAGGTATTGTAATTGTCATTGTCATGATAAAGGTGTAGAATGTTGAAAAATTAATGGCTAAAAGTTAATGCGTAGTCAGGTTGTGAACTGTGTCCATTCACGCAGCAGACTGTCGGGGAGCTCTTTAATTAACTTTACTGTAGAGAATTTATTTGTGAGAACTTCCATAGAGGAAATATTATCAATGTTAAAACTTTATTAATACTGTGAGTGCCTTGAAGTTAAAATTTTGATCAAATAATGATTACTGGTCACCACGTGTTAATTTAACCTGTTAATTTCTGTTGAAGCATGTAGACATGGTACTGATGACTTTTACATTACGCCACTTTTGATATAGTCTTTTCATTATCAAAATTTAATTATTCCATGGCTGATTTTCTACACTTTAAGCAGGTTGCAAAGACTTTATTAATGAAACTTGTGCATTTATTGAGAGTTGGTTGAAGGCCCGTTCTGAGGTTAATTACCTGAACTTGGGTGTACATTTTTGGTGAACATTTCTCTAATTTATATGAATTAACAGGGTTCTTGATTAAGACGGAGATTTGGCTTGCTGATGGCCGTACAACTGCATCAGTCATGGACCATTAGAGAAGATCCTGTCCGGAGAGGGGGAGCTGGTGACCGATTCACGATGTAGCACTTAGGCAGCAGTATTAAGGTGATATGCACTCTTTATTTTTCTTTTGGGGCCGGGCCGGCAGTGCACCTGTTTTACAGTAATATTCATTTGAATCCATGTGACCACGTGTCCAGACTGTCTGCTATAAATGGGAACAGCTGATCATCATGAGTTAATTTCAAGAACACTTTTTATAACTGAATTACCTAACACTAAGTGCATTGCTTGTAATTGTGTGCTGCACTGGGGGGAGCGTGCCAGAGATATTTTTTACACTTGCACATTTTACCGTTTGCATTTCATTATTATATTACTCCTTACAAAAAAAATAGAACATGTTATGGACTCTGTTCCGGCTGGAACAGAAATGAGTAAATATTAAATTCATCTTGGGTTTAACATTTAAGGGCTGGGGGTTTTCCTTGTTTTTTTTTTGCCGTTTTCTGGGGTTTAAAAGGGGACTTAGTTTTTGTCTGACACATGTTTGTGCAGCCTGAGGCAGGTTAGATTCCTGTCAAATTTTGTCAACCACATGCTGGCGCGCTTCCACAGCTGCTAGGGCACAACCGTTTTATTGTACGTTCATTTCAATTATATTTATATAGCCAGTCGGGTTTTAATAGAAAATAATTTGCACATTTTTCTGGGCATATACTAGTTAATTTTGTAACTCACAAAAGTTTAGACTGATTGTTTTCCTTTTACTTGTAAAACATATAATGATCAACCTTATCCACTTGTAACATATACTGATTTATTTTTTTTTTAACTGTAAAACATACTGATTAATATTTTTAACTATAGAGCATATAATGATTAATTTTTTTTAACTTGTAAAACATATACTGTTTGATTCCTTTTTCAAGATTTTGTAAAGCCTCAACTGATTAATTTTCTACTGGTAAAGTATACTGATTTATTGAATCCTTCTGAAATTGTGAAGCAAATTAACCTTTTGGGAATTGTATAACTACTGTTTAAAAATCAGGTGATGTAGTTTCCGTAAATTCTATTTAATGCTGTGGAAGGAACTTAAGGTTCATACGCTCATGATGGGTCAGTGATCTGTGGAATGCTATACATATGGGCGGTCCGGTCTTACTTATGCTTTATGAGTAATTATTATCCTTTTTGGAGTTTTGGCTTTAAGTAATTCTGCAGAAATGGGTTGCTGATGGGCGAACATTTTCTTACTGCTGGGTTCTGGGTATGGTACTAACACTGCCTGCAAGGCGGGTGCATTCCAGGGGCATTTGTGTTAGAATTGATGTATAATTGCGAGTCTATGTGCCTTATGTTTCAGTGTGTCTTGTTATGTTTGTCTGTGTCTAGCTAGTCACGAAATGGGGGAGAATTTTATATTTATATATATTTACTGAATATTGTACACACTCGTTATGATATATATATATATATATATGTTGCCTTTAATATTGTTAAAGCAGGGCTTAATTTATTTGTGATATTTATGATTCATGGGGGGGGACAACTATGTGATAGAGTTGCCTACATGTATTAATTCTTGGCAAACAATAAAAACGTTATTGTTATATTACAGCTGAGTTTCATTGCAAGTCCCGTCATACTGGACCCGGCACAATTTTGCTTCTCTAGGCTCCGGCCTAGTCCTAATTGACTTGTGGCTTCTCTTTCAAAAAAAAGTTGTTTTATACTCTTAAAAATACATAAAAGGAAAGAGGGGTCACAAATGGTAGCAGAGCGTGGTTTATAAAGTCTGACACTGCAAATGGTAGCAGTGAGCGGGGTTCATTCTAGGCTTGAACCCTTGGGTCCTGGTGTGTGACGGGGCTTGCAAACTCGGAAATATTCAGGCGATTTTCGGCGAATGTGCTTCGCCAATGGCATCAAACATGTAACCACTTCCCCCTATTACCCACAGCCGTCCCACGCGGAGAGATTCAACAGGAATCTCCAGTCCGCACTCATCGCCTATCATGCGGAACAAGAGACCACCTGGGACCAGAACCTTAAGTGGTTACAGCTAGCTTTCAATACGACCCTGCATGACAGTCATAAGGCCGTTCCCTTTGAAGTTATGTTTGGTTTCTCACCTATGCTTCCCTTGGCCAACTTATGGAACATCGACGATCTTCTGCCGAGTAATCCGGACATTAGGACGGCAGATAGGTGGAAAGAGGCCCGGAAGAATTTGCTTCGTGCGCACGAGCGCGTCCGTAGTTGGTATAATCAGGGGCGTATTCCAAATCCCTTTAAAGTAGGAGATTTGGTCTACTGCCAGAGCCACCCGATCAGCTCAGCTGCCGATAAAAGAGCCGCCAAATTATGCTATCGTTGGTCGGGGCCGTACCGTATCCTAGGGTTTACGTCTCCGGTGACGGCGTGATTGGAAGAGCAGGGTAGTAATCCTAAAGAGATTACTACACATATTTCAAAATTAAAATTATTTAGAAAAGGGTAAACGGGCTGAAGGAAAGGGGGGAACGATGGTGGTCTCTGTGCGAGTGGGGATGTTGTCGGTTTTGAGAGGGTGTGCTCCGGGGGGCGGTATTGAGAATGATAGGGTAGCGGGTAGATGTTTCCCACAGTCCCAGTGGGGTTCGTCTACTTCAGGGATGCGCCCCTGCCTGCGCGAGCCTTGGTTTTCTCCAATTGTCCTTATGTCCGGAGGGAGCCATGTCCTTACTTCAGTCCCAGCCCATGACCGTTTACTCATCCTTGACCATCCACCTTCCGATTTTCCTAACCTTACCAAGAGAAAAAAACAAAACAAAAAACCTACAAAAGCAAAAAAAAGGAGTTAGAGAGAGTGGAGGGTGGGCGATGTTCGTCGCGGGGTCGATCCGGCTCCTCGTAGCGAACATCGTCGACCGTATGCCCTTGGAGCACACATGTAAAACTCATATATATATATTGGATAGGTGCCATAGTCACAGTTGACATGGCTTTCCGTCAGGTCCCCAGTGGGGACCACCGCATCATGGGGACTGTCATCGCCCCTTTTCCCCTTGGCCCGTGCCGTGATGCTTTGTGTAAAATGGGGGGGTCGTATTACAGAATTACCCCGTAGGTATATGGGGCAGATGCCCTGTTTAGGTGGCTATCGTGTTCTGGCTTGTGTGGACAAGCCTCAGGAGGTCGGAACTCAGCGAGCTCCCGAACTTTTCTTTCGTCTTTCTTCTCTGTCCCTCTTTGCGGTGGGTTGGCCCTGATCAGGTCAGCGGGCCGCACATACACACTTACACTCTACACGTCTTCTTTCGTCTTCCCTTCTGAGCCTCTGTTCTCCTGAGAGCAAGTGCCGCCTGGCCAACTTACCCATGATGTCCACCGGAGTATTTAAGAAAGGGGTACACTGCAGGGTACTTTCCCTAGTTTCAGAGTGGGGCAACCGGGTTGCCCTTTCGGGGTGGGGGTGTGCCGGTGTAAATCCGGCTGTCGAAGGTTTTAGAAAATTTTTATTTAATTGTAAGTAACGCGAAGGCTAGGGTCAGCTGAAACGACCCTTGTCCTGCTCTGTTAAGGCTGCGCGCGCAACTCGTAGTAAGGGGGTCGTTTTGGCTCTGCCGCTGAGAGCAGTTCAGCTCACCGCCCACTACGAAATACATCGGTCTCTCTCTCTCTTCGAACAATTACGGCGTAGTTCTCTGTATCTACATGGCTTGCTGAAGCGTAAACGACTCCCGGTAAGAATTGCATTATTTTATGTGTTATAAGTAATTCATATTAAATGGATAATTAATAACAAGGTGTACGCAACCGTATAAAAAAGACGTAATTATGTGAGTGCGACCCGACAGTTTTTATATTAAAAGAAAACTCATTGTTCAGTAATTTACTTAATGTTCAGTATATAGCCCAGGTTCCTTTATTATTGCTATAATAGTGTGAGAGGTATTGTAATTGTCATTGTCATGATAAAGGTGTAGAATGTTGAAAAATTAATGGCTAAAAGTTAATGCGTAGTCAGGTTGTGAACTGTGTCCATTCACGCAGCAGACTGTCGGGGAGCTCTTTAATTAACTTTACTGTAGAGAATTTATTTGTGAGAACTTCCATAGAGGAAATATTATCAATGTTAAAACTTTATTAATACTGTGAGTGCCTTGAAGTTAAAATTTTGATCAAATAATGATTACTGGTCACCACGTGTTAATTTAACCTGTTAATTTCTGTTGAAGCATGTAGACATGGTACTGATGACTTTTACATTACGCCACTTTTGATATAGTCTTTTCATTATCAAAATTTAATTATTCCATGGCTGATTTTCTACACTTTAAGCAGGTTGCAAAGACTTTATTAATGAAACTTGTGCATTTATTGAGAGTTGGTTGAAGGCCCGTTCTGAGGTTAATTACCTGAACTTGGGTGTACATTTTTGGTGAACATTTCTCTAATTTATATGAATTAACAGGGTTCTTGATTAAGACGGAGATTTGGCTTGCTGATGGCCGTACAACTGCATCAGTCATGGACCATTAGAGAAGATCCTGTCCGGAGAGGGGGAGCTGGTGACCGATTCACGATGTAGCACTTAGGCAGCAGTATTAAGGTGATATGCACTCTTTATTTTTCTTTTGGGGCCGGGCCGGCAGTGCACCTGTTTTACAGTAATATTCATTTGAATCCATGTGACCACGTGTCCAGACTGTCTGCTATAAATGGGAACAGCTGATCATCATGAGTTAATTTCAAGAACACTTTTTATAACTGAATTACCTAACACTAAGTGCATTGCTTGTAATTGTGTGCTGCACTGGGGGGAGCGTGCCAGAGATATTTTTTACACTTGCACATTTTACCGTTTGCATTTCATTATTATATTACTCCTTACAAAAAAAATAGAACATGTTATGGACTCTGTTCCGGCTGGAACAGAAATGAGTAAATATTAAATTCACCTTGGGTTTAACATTTAAGGGCTGGGGGTTTTCCTTGTTTTTTTTTGGCCGTTTTCTGGGGTTTAAAAGGGGACTTAGTTTTTGTCTGACACATGTTTGTGCAGCCTGAGGCAGGTTAGATTCCTGTCAAATTTTGTCAACCACATGCTGGCGCGCTTCCACAGCTGCTAGGGCACAACCGTTTTATTGTACGTTCATTTCAATTATATTTATATAGCCAGTCGGGTTTTAATAGAAAATAATTTGCACATTTTTCTGGGCATATACTAGTTAATTTTGTAACTCTCAAAAGTTTAGACTGATTGTTTTCCTTTTACTTGTAAAACATATAATGATCAACCTTATCCACTTGTAACATATACTGATTTATTTTTTTTTTAACTGTAAAACATACTGATTAATATTTTTAACTATAGAGCATATAATGATTAATTTTTTTTAACTTGTAAAACATATACTGTTTGATTCCTTTTTCAAGATTTTGTAAAGCCTCAACTGATTAATTTTCTACTGGTAAAGTATACTGATTTATTGAATCCTTCTGAAATTGTGAAGCAAATTAACCTTTTGGGAATTGTATAACTACTGTTTAAAAATCAGGTGATGTAGTTTCCGTAAATTCTATTTAATGCTGTGGAAGGAACTTAAGGTTCATACGCTCATGATGGGTCAGTGATCTGTGGAATGCTATACATATGGGCGGTCCGGTCTTACTTATGCTTTATGAGTAATTATTATCCTTTTTGGAGTTTTGGCTTTAAGTAATTCTGCAGAAATGGGTTGCTGATGGGCGAACATTTTCTTACTGCTGGGTTCTGGGTATGGTACTAACACTGCCTGCAAGGCGGGTGCATTCCAGGGGCATTTGTGTTAGAATTGATGTATAATTGCGAGTCTATGTGCCTTATGTTTCAGTGTGTCTTGTTATGTTTGTCTGTGTCTAGCTAGTCACGAAATGGGGGAGAATTTTATATTTATATATATTTACTGAATATTGTACACACTCGTTATGATATATATATATATATGTTGCCTTTAATATTGTTAAAGCAGGGCTTAATTTATTTGTGATATTTATGATTCATGGGGGGGGACAACTATGTGATAGAGTTGCCTACATGTATTAATTCTTGGCAAACAATAAAAACGTTATTGTTATATTACAGCTGAGTTTCATTGCAAGTCCCGTCATACTGGACCCGGCACAATTTTGCTTCTCTAGGCTCCGGCCTAGTCCTAATTGACTTGTGGCTTCTCTTTCAAAAAAAAGTTGTTTTATACTCTTAAAAATACATAAAAGGAAAGAGGGGTCACAAATGGTAGCAGAGCGTGGTTTATAAAGTCTGACACTGCAAATGGTAGCAGTGAGCGGGGTTCATTCTAGGCTTGAACCCTTGGGTCCTGGTGTGTGACGGGGCTTGCAAACTCGGAAATATTCAGGCGATTTTCGGTGAATGTGCTTCGCCAATGGCATCAAACATGTAACCACTTCCCCCTATTACCCACAGCCGTCCCACGCGGAGAGATTCAACAGGAATCTCCAGTCCGCACTCATCGCCTATCATGCGGAACAAGAGACCACCTGGGACCAGAACCTTAAGTGGTTACAGCTAGCTTTCAATACGACCCTGCATGACAGTCATAAGGCCGTTCCCTTTGAAGTTATGTTTGGTTTCTCACCTATGCTTCCCTTGGCCAACTTATGGAACATCGACGATCTTCTGCCGAGTAATCTGGACATTAGGACGGCAGATAGGTGGAAAGAGGCCCGGAAGAATTTGCTTCGTGCGCGTCCGTAGTTGGTATAATCAGGGGCGTATTCCAAATCCCTTTAAAGTAGGAGATTTGGTCTACTGCCAGAGCCACCCGATCAGCTCAGCTGCCGATAAGAGCCGCCAAATTATGCTATCGTTGGTCGGGGCCATACCGTATCCTAGGGTTTATGTCTCCGGTGACGGCATGATTCAGAGTGGGGCAACCGGGTTGCCCTTTCGGGGTGGGGGTGTGCCGGTGTAAATCCGGCTGTCGAAGGTTTTAGAAAATTTTTATGTAATTGTAAGTAACGCGAAGGCTAGTGTCAGCTGAAACGACCCTTGTCCTGCTCTGTTAAGGCTGCGCGCGCAACTCGTAGTAAGGGGGTCATTTTGGCTCTGCCGCTGAGAGCAGTTCAGCTCACCGCCCACTACGAAATACATCGGTCTCTCTCTCTCTTCGAACAATTACGGCGTTGTTCTCTGTATCTACATGGCTTGCTGAAGCGTAAACGACTCCCGGTAAGAATTGCATTATTTTATGTGTTATAAGTAATTCATATTAAATGGATAATTAATAACAAGGTGTATGCAACCGTATAAAAAAGACGTAATTATGTGAGTGCGACCCGACAGTTTTTATATTAAAAGAAAACTCATTGTTCAGTAATTTACTTAATGTTCAGTATATAGCCCAGGTTCCTTTATTATTGCTATAATAGTGTGAGAGGTATTGTAATTGTCATTGTCATGATAAAGGTTAGCTGTCAAACAATAAAAACGTTATTGTTATATTACAGCTGAGTTTCATTGCAAGTCCCGTCATACTGGACCCGGCACAATTTTGCTTCTCTAGGCTCCGGCCTAGTCCTAATTGACTTGTGGCTTCTCTTTCAAAAAAAGTTGTTTTATACTCTTAAAAATACATAAAAGGAAAGAGGGGTCACAGTCCCTTCGATCCATGATTCCAGTGCCAGTCCACCTCATCTCCTGCATAGCCAAAACATCTATCTTATATTTGAGAACCTCTCCTATTAATATCTTCAAGGCTCCAGGTCTGTATAAGGAACGCAAGTTCCACGTCGCAAGTTTAAAATCTTTGTCCCTTTTCCACGATCCAGTCCCAATTCCATTAATCCGTCCGGCTTTTCCTTTTTCTCTTGGTTTCATAACAATATTATTTTATGGGGTGGGTTGTTAACCCTACGCCCAACCCCCAACCTGGAGGACCAGGGGTTTTATGTTTAGAGTTCCCGTCTCTTAGATGAGTTGCCTTCACTGAGCTAACGAGTCTCATCCACCCGTCCGCAGTAGACTATACTCACTAGATCTACGGGCGCCGCCGTTGACATTTTTATGTTCTTCCGCCGCCAACCCCGCCATGCATCCTGCTGCCGACACACTACATCTTGGTAAGCCGGGTCCCTGATTACCTCAGGGCCACCTCGCCCAGACCCCCATCTCTCGTTGGCTCGCCGACCCAAGCTGCCGAAGGGATTGGTTACCACAACCTTAGCATGGGTTGCTCGACTTAACAGGGCCCACCGCTTGTAGGTGAGAGTTGGAGTTGGAGAGGAGAAGCTAGTGACCAGCTCTTGTATGCAGGCCATATATTACGCGTCACTCCCCCATTTGAGCCCCGTACACTAACAAAGTAAATTTTATTTAAGTTACATTGTCGTACATAACCTCCATAACCTGCCATTAGTTACTTGTGAATAAAACAGATCTAGCAGAAATCAGGACACGGAAAAAAGTTCAAATGACGAGATGGAAGTTTGACTTTGCCGTACCATCGTAAGCTAGATCCATTGTAATAATTAAAGCTGGTGATTAGTGACTTAATTGGTGTCTTGTATTTAGTTTTATACTGTACCATACGATGATCAGTAGACCGTCGTAACAATATTATATCAGAGTTACAGCACTGTATTTATCACAACTTTCATATCAGTTTTGTTAATATAGGCTAAATTATATTAGTCTTCTAGTTTGTAGGCATTATTTACTTCTCCCATAATTCAAGGTAGTCTATGCAACTTCTCCTTACCTCATACTTCCTTAGTTAACAACAATTTCCTGAAATTTGGAACAAGTCCATACCGAGAACTTTTCCTGGTGATTATCGTACCATCCTTAACATCACCCACTTGACGCTATCAGTTTATTCTCTAGGATATTGTAGCAAACATTCTTTTCATGTCAGTCCTACTAAGAATCTTTCCAAACTACATATGCCCTATCTGTTTATCACAGCTGTCTCTTCAATTAAGATATTCATAATTTTTTATATTTCTATTTATTTAAATTTTAACCAGGACTCTGGACTTTTTTGCTTCTAATACAAATTACACCATTACATTGGGTCACATGACTTGTGAAATAATTCTAATGTGTACTCTGAATTCTTCAATTACAACACCAACTCAAGAATTCTGACTTCAGTGCAACTAGAAATTAAAAATTGTCATGCAGCTAGGAATGATAAGAGTGTCAAAGCTTTGAACTCCTGATGTACTGGAACTCTGTGTGATAAAATGGTATACAGTATACAATTACTTGAAAAATACATTTTTCTGTGAATTATCATTACATCATTCATCTATTGGCATTCAAATCATCCAAAGTCAAACGAGATTGTACTAACAAATGAGTATATAGACTAGGATGTCTTCCAACTAGAAGATATCAACACACTGAATTCTAATTTTCCCTAAAAAGTTTTGAAAAAGTCAATAAAGCAGTGAAACATTACATTGATCCATAGGGCATGCGGGAAAGCAACTCCTATAAAAATGTGCTGTGGCTCTCCGATACCATCTGGATCCTTAGTTACAGATGAACATGCACGCACACACACACACAAGCAAAATATACCATGGTTATTTATGAAGGTCTTAATTAAAGACAAACTGTTACTACTAAAGATAAAAATTGTATTCATTTTTTTATATTCCGCTTACAGTAAATGGCATCGCATATACATAACATCCAGTAATATTATTTTATTATTACAAGCTTTTAAAACTAATTTCTTCATAAACATACTAAAAATATAATAATATATATTTGTTAATGCGGGAATTTTGCAATAACCAAATCTAAAGTGAAGAAAATACCAATATTGAATTACAGTACATACACATAATCAGATATAGTTTGATAATAGATAATTACAATGAACAAGAAAGTGTTTACAATTTCTGTCAACATCTTATCACTAACATAACATTTCAAATGACCTGTGTTGTTTTTAAACACAAAATAATATAAACACAAGTTTAATACTGTTCAAGGATAATTTGATCTACAAAAAGACAGTGAAAACAAGTCTCATAACAATGATAAATTGAATTTGAAAAATAAATTGATACTTTTCGTCATGTAGGTTAAGACTGACTGTTCACAATTGGAAGTACCTTCTACAATTTTAAAAAATACATGACAAACATATTGGAAACATAAGTAAATACGTGTATATGGTGAAATGCTAATAAATCATATTACTCTAATATTCTAGTACGTTTATCCATCAGTTTTTAGTATTACATGCACCTTACACACTCGGATCTGCCGACTGAAACTGCAGTAACACAATATATTTAGAATTAATATTAAGCAATTACCTGTATTAACTTCCATCTTGTGACTTATTTGGTTTTTTCTTAAAACGATGCGTTTCGAGAATAAATTCTCATCATCAGGTTCCAATACTATAAAAACATCAAATTCACCCAAAAGGGGTCGTCAATTTTATAGTATTGGAACCTGATGATGAGAATTTATTCTCGAAATGCATCGTTTTAAGAAAAAACCAAATAAGTCACAAGACGGAAGTTAATACAGGTAATTGCCTAATATTAATTCTAAATATTTAGTAACGTGACTTGGAGACAATTAAAACAAAATGAAGTAACACAATGTTTTTTGAATTTAATATTTCAATCACATTACCTTTTAGTGTCTTTCAAATTCTTTTCAACTTTATGAACCACTTCTACTTCACTTGATTATGAATTTAGGAGTTCAATAACATTGAAACTGTGGTACAAATGGTAACTCTTTGTAAAACAAAGTATAAACACAAAGTTTTAAATTTGGGAATTTTAAACCACAATAGAATTAAGTCATAATCTGTTGGTTTAGTAACTTTAAATGTTTACAAGGAAACATATTACAAGTAATATGGCAATGTATGTAGTAAATTATTGAGAAGTTTTTATTATCTTCTATGAAAACAGATATTTATTTGCAAGTCTTTCTGAGTCAAGAACAAGTGGTAACAGCCCCCTCGCCTTAATGAGTGGTGTCAGACGATCACTAAACCGATGATAATTACGCTCCAGCTCTCTCTGATAATCCCTCTGGTCAGGACCAATCAAATTTTTATTTTTTCGTAGAGCGTCAGCACACCTGAAATATTTCAAATACATGTATCATACGATTATGTTGAGACTTTCTACAGAAGTGGGCCTAATTATGCTTAAAATTCTCGCATGAATCACTAGCAAACTTAGTAAACTGATTTTTTTTTTAATTTAAATATGCACATGCATATAAAAGGTACACTAATTTTAAACATAAACCCCGCTGTCATCAGTCATCAATAAATACACATTACAAAAAGGAAAAGTTCTTTATTTTTGTTTTCTTTTAATATGTACCTTGCAGTCAGCAAGTTCAGTAAGTTTACAATAATTCTTAAATAAGATATGTATATATAAAGCTGTGTGTGTGTGTGTGTGTGTGTGTGTGAATCCCATTGTTGCTGCCACCATCATTGATTGGCGAATGAGATAAAAAACAAGAACTGAATGATGCATTAAGAGCTTGAATTTGTACTAGGAGACTATACATTGACATTTCTTAATATTGTTCTAAGGCTTTCACGGCCGGTGTCAGTTGTATTAAAAGTATGTACAGGGCTGTTTGCCCGTGGTCCATGATTTAAAGACAAACCAAACGTTTCGACAGCACCTCTGGCTGCCATCATCAGTGGAATTAGAGTCTACCTGAATGTGGGTTGTTAAACGTCAGGCCCACAGTACTGTGGTGAAGGCTGAAGATGTCCCACGATGCTACCTGTCCCACGTACAGGTAAAAATTACACCATCAGCCAATCAGAATGATGCACAGGTAAAGACTGCACCATTAGTCAATCAGAATAAAGAAGGAGTATGATTGGCTTGCATCACGCTCTGCCATCAGGTACTCAACAAATGTTTTTCCGGAGTACTGTGGTGAAGGCTAATGATGTCCTTCGATGCTACCTCTACTAATTGTACTAATTAAGACCCACGTACAGGTAAATACTGCACCATTGTTCAATCAGAAAAAAGAAGGTGTATGAGAGGCGCACATCGTGCTCTGCCATAAAGTACTTAACGAAATGCTTTCACCCCACCGATTCATAGTGATTGCAGCATGCTTCTGAATCAAGACAGACTCCATATGAAGACGAGGAAAGTACGCACTCACAGCCGACAAGAGTTTTGACTCATCGAACAGGATCCGATGGACGGCATTGGGGAGCACATGCTCGGCTATAGTAGACTTCTCCGGCTGTTCCAATCTACAGTAACGGTTATGTTCACCCATGCGTGTGCAGATGCTGCGCTTCGTGGTTCCAATGTACATCTGGCCACACGAGCAGGGAACTCCGTACCCTCCACATGACGACAGCAGGTCTTGGACGTAATTCGTCGACCTCAAGAACTGGTGGATCTTTCTTGTCGCCTTGAATATTGGTCTCATGCCGTGCCGACTGAGCAGCCTACCAATGCGGTCCATCACCCCATGGATATAGGGCCGTTCGCGAGAGTGTTCAATTGTGCCAGGAGACTAAGTACTGAAGAGACAGCCCCTAGGAGAACGAGGGACATCAGAGACGCAGCTTAGAGACGGCCAGGACAGTGGTGAATTTGTTGGACCACCACCTTACCACCACCAAAACTGCAGTCCTCGCGAGGGGGGTTAAGTCTCCAGTAGCTCCTAAGAAGATCCCAGTGGAGGATATCATTGCTAATGTTGAAGCTGGAGTGTGGCAAGCTGCCACGTCAACAGGCAGATGAAATCAGGATTGAAGCTTCGAGGATCCTGGCAAGAGTAAAATCACCACGATGCAACATACCAGCGGGTGAGCTGCGGGCACTGAGGATATTAAGGCGGGACGAATCTATCATCATATTACCGGCAAATAAGGGGGTCCTATAGTTGTTCTGAACACATAGGACTACCAAAGGAAGATCGGAGAGCTACTGGACCCAGAAACCTACAAAAAACTGCAAAGAGACCCAACGGCAGTGGCCCTTACAAGGACCGCTTTTCTGGTAAAGCGGTCTTCCTTGGAGCCTGAAGTGAAGGCAGCCGTCCGGTGTTCAGAAGCCCTTCCACCTGTATGGGCTCCCCAAGATCCACAAACCAGATGTCCCACTGAGATGATCGTCAGCGCCATAGGGTCTCCAACCTACCATGTTGCTAAACACCTGACCCAGCTTCTCCGGCCATATATCGGAGGTACAGAGTCATATGTAAAGGATTCCACGCATTTTCTTGAAAAGCACAATAGGTTATCTTTGCATATGGTGCCTGTGGATGATGTCCTTGGCCACTTAGTGAACCTTTTTCTGGCAGACATTACAGCGCTCTTCCGGCATGTTCTAAAAACAACCTATTTCCAGTACGGCAGTGAATTATTTGAAATGATTGATGGTGTAGCCATGGGGGGGTCTACTCAGTCCTATGGTGGTGAACATTTACATGGTAAGGTTTCTAGCAGCGGGCAATTTCATCTTTCTCGCTGAAGCCGAGGTGTTGGTTACAGTATGTTGATGACACATTTGTGATCTGGAGCCATGGAGAGGGAGACGGACAATCAGCTGGCTTTTCTGGACGGTCTGGTCCTTAGAAGGACCGATGGCAGCCTCGGACATAAAGTATATAGAAAACCGATGCACACCAACTGCTATCTCCATAAACAGTCGAACCACCATCCAAGCCAGAAGAGGGCGATGTTGAAGACCCTGGTGGACTGGGCTAGGAGGATGCAAGCCCCGGTACCTCGACGAGGAGCTGCGCCACCTTGAACTAGCACTGCTGACCAATGGGTATTCTGTTGGGGAGGTCAGACGAGCAGTCCGGCTGAGAAGAACACCCAGGTCGGAGGTGGTGTCACAGGAGACCGTCGGTTTTGTGGTGTTGCCCTATGTCCATGGGGTAACGGACCGCATTGGTAGGCTGCTCAGTCAGCATGGCGTGAGACCAATATTCAATCCAACAAGAAAGATCGACCAGTTCTTGAGGCCAGCGAAGAACGTCCGAGACCCGCTGTCATCGTGTGGAGTGTACGGAGTTCCCTGCTCGTGCGGCCAGGTGTACATTGGAACCACGAAGCATAGCGTCCGCACACGCATGGGTGAAAATAGCTGTTACTGTAGATTGGGACAGCCGGAGAAGTCTGCCGTAGCCACGCACGCGCTCACAAATGCCGACCATCGGATCCTCCTCGATGAGATAAAGCTCTTGTCAGCGGTGAGCGCATACTTTCCTTGTCTTCATATGGAGTCCATGTTGATTCAGAAGCATGCTGCAATCACTATGAATCGGCGGGGTGTAAGCATTTCGTTAAGTACTTTATGGCAGAGCATGATGCGCGCCTCTAATAAACCTTCTTTTTTCTGATTGGATGATGGTGCAGTTTTTACCTGTACGTGGGTCTTAATTAGTACAACTAGTACAGGTTGCATCGCGGGACATCGTTAGCCTTCACCACAGTACTCAGGGAAAACATTTGTTGAGTATCTGAGGGCAGAGCGCGATGCAAGCCAATCATACACCTTCTTTATTCTGATTGACTCGTGGTGCAGTCTTTACATGTGCATCATTCTGATTGGCTGATGGTGTAATTTTTCCTGTATGTGGGACTTGGTGAATTTATAAGTACAGGTAGCATCGTGGGACATCTTCAGCCTTCACCACAGTACTGTGGGTCTGACGTTTACCAACCCGAGTTCATGTAGACTCGAATTCCACTGATGATGGCAGCCAGTGGTGCTGTCGGAACGTTTGATTTGTCTTTAAACCATGGACCACGGCCAAACAGCCCGGTACATACTTTTATAATACATTGACATTTCTTGTTTAAAACACATAATGGAAAAAACTGACCCAAGCAGTTCATAACCTATTTGTTGATTTAAAATAAACTATGTGATATTGTACTAACACAGATGTGTACAAGCTATGGACAAAAGTGGAGGAAGCAAACATTTGATTAATATAGTAAAGGAAATGTACTCAAATAATGGAAGCCAAGTAAAATAGAAGTAGATTATTATCAGAACCCTTTGAGGATTTAGACAAGGCTGTTGTTTATCCTCTAAGCTTTAAAAATAAGTTATTGGACAAGATGTTTTGAGCAAACAAGGTTCGACCAAGAGTGCAAGAAATGTTTTTAGAGTACAATTTCCCTAAAGTAAAATTTTCTGCCTGGAATCTCCCTGAAAACTGTATTGTATGATTGGTGGTTAAGAATGAATGTTAAAACATATCACTTTTTATATTTAGTTTTTATAGTTATTTTAATAATATACAATATTTTTCTGTTTTACAAGAATATATTTTTAATATTTATTTACTCAGTTTTGACAGTTTTCCTTTATTTGATGTCATCTTCAGAAAGTAATTATATGTATATATATATATATATATATATATATATTGCAAAGGAACACAGGATAAGCTATGTTGTTTGTATCTAAGCACATGGATGACTAACATTTTCATGTTTAAATTGGTTTTATGTAATATTTTGTCTTTTAGTCGTAAGTTTTGTATTTAGAAATGGATAAGCATGTAGGGTATACCAAATTCTTCATAAAAAGGTGTTCTTTATTGTCATGTATTTTTTGAGTGAATTTGTGCGGGTGTGATAACATGTGATCGCTATATTTTCCGCAGTAATTAACCGATCGACGTGAAACTTAGACAATGATTATTTATATAAATAGCTTCAATTTGTGTATACTCTGAGGTTCATAACTATTTTAGAAATATGGTTTTTTAAGTAGTGAAAAACTCAATTTGAAACGCTTATCATTAATAGGGTAATACAATTTGTAGATAAATTCAATGCAAGCTAGTGCGGATTTATACAAATTGTTTCAGGAAAATTTTGTATCTTTTGAAAGCATCAACCATGTGACTTGGGTTTAACCAATCGGAAGTCACTAAATTCAGTAACATTCATTCTCTGTAGAGGTAGGATCGACACAGTTCTTCTGTAGCATCTGCTAGGTGAAGTTGTGCTTGGCGTTCGAGAGTTCTTCTCGTACGAACATAGAAAAATCTAACGTAAAATAAACCTTGGTATTCTTTACGAAGTTTCGTGTAAAGAACCGAGTGGGTTAATTATTTAAATAAAATTATAGTATATTATAGTGCTTTTTCGTGTTAGTTTAAGATATCCGCATAGGGAAGTAAAGACACTTCAAGATTTCTTGGAAGGTGTATGACTAATGCACCGCATTTAAATAATACCTATATTCATCCTGAGATTGATAAAATTTAACGTATCAATTAATAATAAACTGTTCGAGTAACAACAATAATCATTGTGAGTTTAACAATTTGTGAAGAGTCTAACTGATGTTAACAGTTAGACATAATCATCGAGACTGATCGAAATATCGCTGCTGGAGCAAACCGCCGTAGAAGAGTACGCCAGGACGGGAGCGACGATAGGAAGAAGAGGATCGTACGTACGGAGGACGTATCATCAACCAAGTAAAATCGAAATGTATTATCGAACAATATAAACTTATTCCAAATATAAATGTATGACAATTTGTAATACAAAATACATCTTAAAACACTATATTCTTGTGTATCATAAATAATTTTTCATCTCCTCCATAATAGACGCGTTTGTAACTTTTACACACTCACGCTATCCTTATTAGTTATAATTAAATTTGAACCGTTCCAATATATATATATATATATATATATATATATATAAAGAAGCAATTAATTAAATTAAAATCAATTGTTTAATGACACCTGTTGTAAATTAATTCATAATGTATAATAATAATTTAAACTATATAATTTAATAAAATAATTCATAATTTAAATTGTGTATAGAATTGAATGGCATGACTGTAATACATTTTACATACACCAAACTAAAAGAACATTAAACAGATAGATTTATTTAACACTGTAACTCATATTTAAAACCAGAAATTGGCAAGTCAAATTCAGTTACCAATTTGATTAACAATAATCATACATTACCAAATTTAACTAACGTTATTTACTGAAACTTGCAGTCACAAATGTCTCGCTTAGCAGCGAACTTGTTACCTAATTTTTGATATATTTAACTTTAGTACAAACACAACTTACTTCTTTGAAAAATCTTTAAAACAAAGCCTAAGTTTATTCTGTAATTTTGTTGGAAGACGTTCACCATCTGCAAGGTCAGATAAAAACACAATGGCCATTTCCATAGGACCCTGGTTTACAGTTGTACCTGTAACAATCATTAGATACTGTCAGAGTTATGAACATTTAATTGTAATTTTCCACAGTTTACAACCAGATCAATAAACACTTGTTAATTAAGATATTACTACGGGAAACATCATATAAGAAAATATTGTCTACACGGATTAATTAATATTACTGTTACATAACATGGATTGAATTGCAATTCAACACTTGATAGTACACATAAATCCAACAAATACACACTTGGTTGAGTACTAAAAATGTTTCATTAAAAGGATTTAAACCATTTTAATTTTAACGAATTACAATTTATAAAATTTTTGACAAAGCTGATTGGTCATTGCTAATGTTTAATAAGGAATCAGTTGTCCTAAATTTAGTGTAATTATGTAGATGAATCAGTGAGCGACTCAATCTCGACGTTGAAGGTGTGTTAACCAACCCATATAATGTAATTGCAACGACTATTTCCCACTGCCCTATTTTAGAGAAGAATAGGCAGAACTGGATTAAGTAAAGTCTATTACTAAGATTTATAGTGACTATGTTAATTCTACAGCACCATGTACCTTAACCAAAACTTTAAAGTCGCAGAGGATTTAGACTTGTTCGTTTTCAAAAACACATTAAATAGAACTTTATAAACTGTTATGTCAGATTTTATATTCCCTTTTTACTATTTTCATGAGAATTAAGGTAACTCAATTACGATCTTAACCTTTTTACATTAATAATAAATTTAAATAAAATAATACTCTAAAACTGGGTTTCTTGCAGATTTAGGGATTCTTCCTAGATTTACCTATCCCTAAAAGGAAAGGTTAAGCTACCGTAGAGGTTTATTTTTCAGTAATTAATAATTTATTTCTTCAGTATAGAAGATTTCAATCAATATCAGTTCAATTCCAATCCGGCGATGGAAATAGAACTTGGTATCAAACCAATAGATCTGTTTATCAAGAAGCAAATCTGGAATAAACACCTTAGAAACTTAACACTCCCTTCATCGCACCCTCTTCGCTCAACGCTGGTCACAAATATCAAACAGTCCTTCGGTAAAAGAGTGGACACGATTTCGATGGACATTCCAGAAGAGACTCCGGAACACATCGAGACTTTTCCCAATGATCCACCATGGAAATGGATAGAGGTGGAAACCAGCTATGATTTGCCTATACGGCTGACAAAAGGCAGATATGGCAGAAGAACTTCGAGGGGTAACCTTGGAAATGCTAAACTCCAAATACCACAGTTTTGTTAAAATATATACTGATGGATCACTGGATATAAGCAGGAGGAAATCAGGCGCAGGATACTTCAACCAGGCGACTGGCGAGCACTATTACAGCCCAGCAAATGCCGCATCAAGTATGGACACAGAACTTTTGGCTCTGAATGCAGCCCTGATGAGCTGCTTGCAAATAAAAGAAAGAGAAATATGTATACTAACTGACTCAAAAGCAGCCATGGAAGCTTTGGAAAAGACAAGACCGAGCGATTATTCCTTCCGAATCAAGGACCTTCGGACACTGCTGTTTGCCTAAAAAATACAGAGAAACACATTGTAATTCAATGGATACCAGCGCATTGCAGAATACCTGGAAACGAGAAGGCGGATGAAATAGCAAAGGAAGCCGCAAACATGGGACCAATTCAGAATACAAGATATTCGCTCACAAGGTGCAAGAGAGCTGCAGCACGTCGAATAAACAATGAGTGGACAGAGCGCTGGTGCAGAGCGGCCACAGGCAGACATCTTTTTCAAATTCAGAAGGAACCAGCGGATCCTTCCTTTTATCGAAATGTTCCAAGAGCCACGGCTACTTTTGCAGCTAGGGCCAGAATTGGCCATATCGTCACTGGCCACTACCTGCACCGTTTTGGCCTGAAGGATACATCAATCTGCGAAAACTGTGGTGGAGAGGAGGAAACACTGGAGCATATCCTGATGCGGTGCACCTCACAAAACCCAGCAAGAGAAAACCTGAAGACCTTGGTTGGACAAGATGGAGGTTTGGAGAACATTCTCAAAAGAAGAGAAAACTGGGCACTGGCCGCTGCAGCGTATAATGGACATCGGACCATCGGGGTCCCATAATCCCTGGAAGTCCGTAAGAAGTAAGTAAGTATAGAAGATTTTGTTGATGTTAATTATCAATTAGGCCTACATGCATGTATTTAATCAGAATGCAGTAGAACATACAAAATTTAGTCATACAAAATATTTTTCAAATCACTTGTAATCATTTTTTGTTGATTAGGGGGTCACTACTGATATGACAGAGTACAGGAATAATTTTTGAACTCATAAAGTGCGAGATGGCAAATGTCTATTTTTATAAGTTTTTGAAGATGTGATACAAATATTATTCTAGGAATTTACAGCCTTTTAAACAATTCTTAAAGGTATGAAAAGGTTAGATATTTTTTTGTTAAACCTAAACAAGGCATTTTATGTTTTTAAGTAACATTTACTTTCTTTAAATGAATGTAAGTTTGTTAATAGGATGGAAGGTTGTCTCAAAACCAGAAACACAAAAACCTGGGTTCGCCAGCTATGTTTGTATGTTTGTATAGACAGGGTCACATTCCCCCATAACCTATTACTTATCCTTAGGATTCTACAGACCTGTTATTTGACTGAAACTGAACAATGAGAATAGGTTGTGTATGGTTGACAAAAAACAACATTACATCCACACTACTCCACTAATGTAATTTCTATCATCAGGGTGTTAAAATATTACATAGGTTAATATGAGCACTTCGCACATTTTAAAATTTACTATGTTAAATTTAATCTGGACACATTTTGATTTAATATTATACAATTTACTTTAAAGAGCACTGTTGTATTTCAGAAACTTTAATCAAAACTTTAGTCAAATTTGTTACTTATAGTTTTATTTAACTGCATTCTTTGTACTCAGCAAAGGACTAAACATATGACGGCAAATTACTGCCAAATCGACTCTTGTAAATAACTATCAAATTGCATAAAATTGGTGCTTTTTTATTTGGGTACCCACCCCTTAGTTACATTCTCAGCAAAAACTACAATAACCCATTTCATACATATTGTTACGACGGTCTACTTGATCGTCATAGGTACAGTGGAAAACAAAATAAGTACAAGACACCAATTAAGTCCCTAATCACCAGCTTTAATTTTCACAGTTAAACAGTTCATAATTAACAACGCAGTCTCTTACAACAAATCAAATAAAAATTGTTCATATGCAATAAAATGTCCACTAATATTAAAACACAATTGTATTACAATTATCCCGCCCGATTACAAAACCTAAAGCTTCACTAATAACCACTTGAACGTACACGGTAATATCGGCCTAAAGCATTTCAATGATTTAGTAATTAAAATATTTAAAATTCGTCCCTGTTTCGGGCGTCGACTAAAGCAGTACGAGTTTAAAATAAATAGTAACCACCTAAAAATCTGTGCCTATTAAAAGCGGCAACTGAAATTTTGCTTGTTTTTAAAAATGAAAAAACTTAAATTGGTATCACTTACCTTCTTCGCGAATGACCAGGGTGTCGTCTGATGTACTTAGGCAGAGAAAAACAACAGGTAATACAATGACAAATACATATTTTGTGAACACAAATAAAATGTTATTTTATTTGTTTAGCATGACATTTTTTCGGTTTACTTTGTTATTAAAATTGTGACAAAACTCCTACTTCGCATCTCGATTACTTTTCTTAATGAATTACTGACATTTTGATTTTTTACTTACATGACCAATACGCTATTAACTAGTTGCAACTATAACTTAATTAAACTATTAAGACGGCCCAGCAATGCCCACTCTCAACACTCACTCAAACTTCCCTCCCCATTATTTAGATTTAGCGCTTTTAAATTGATTTTAATTTGTTAATAGATGTTTAAATGATTACTTTCCTGAACTTAGATCCATGACGACCACGAGGTGAATTTAGTTCATTGTTGTCTGAATAGGGTTCACTTTTTTGTCCGAAAAGTTTCTGCTGTTAATTTAGATATTCACCAATCACATTTTGCACTGCTTTTTTGTTTCTGCACTCACATTTCTATAATTAAAATTTTGCTTTAACACGTGGTACTATTGTACAGCCGGCCGGCTATAGGTGTTGACAACGACAACGCAGTTCTCTCGGCGTCTAGATAAACCACGCCCTCTTCATCCATGGCAACTCTGTTCGTGATTCGTTGTTACAGATCATGTGACTCTATAATGAGTCGTCACGTGACTTCACCTGCGGAGCGAGTATATGTAAATTTGTCCTGTCTCTGGGCTCGCTAAAAAGTTTTATTTATCCACCAACGGAAAATACACGCATGTGCGCATAGGCTGACATTCCAACGCCGTTATCGTTGTGCGCTAGGCACAGCCCGGTACTGGATCGTATACAGGGTGTCCAACAAACATGTCTGAGTTACCGTAAAGGGTGTCCAAACCGATCAGTCCCCAATAATTGATAACTTGAAAATAAAAAATATACCGTTCAAAATAGCCCCATTACAATACCCCCCCAATGAGAATCTTCTGTCGAAACAGAAGAAATCTCATTGCTAAAACCCCTAAGAGGACCGGTGAGGAACTGGTGCCAACAACCCCCTTTTGTTCTTACACTTAATGGGTAGACGACCCCCCTGGCTCGGCGACTATGGTCGCATCTGAACGAGATCACTGGACTTCCCTGTACGAGATCCCAACACCGTAAAATCGAACAGATACGCACCACAGCGCACCTCACCTTCTATCATGCTACCCCCAAAAAATCCAAATCCCTGGCTTATATCGTGCCAGGTCCTCAACCGATGTGTTCCCCCTTATCATGCACACTGGGTCGCCTTCAGCAATACTGGGTTCATACATATCCTTGTTAATCTCTTTTTTAAATTCAAAAATATTTATTGCTAAATCAAACTCATTTATTCTAACATTTGATTATACCTACATACTACACCACACAATTCTATAAAAAACACTAGTACTACACCTAAACAATAATACAATCAGAAATCAAAAACGTCAATTAGATGGCAGGCACAAAATCAAGAAAAATTTTTTTTTCAAAAAAAAAATTCAAAAAAAAATTTTTAATTCAAAAATTTTGAATTTATTAAAATATTTTCTTTCCATATTGAAATTATTTAAAGTTTGTTCAAATCAATTTAAAACAAAAGTTGAATTAACTTCCTTGCTAAACATGCCTAGTATATGACCTCACCCATCAGCTGATCAAAACTGGGTCAAGTCAAGAACCTTGACTTCCATACGTTATACACAAGTTCTATCTGAAAATACATTATACATCTGTAAAATTCTATCTTTAAACACAAAAACATAATAAAATAAAACATTTAAAATAACAAAATATTATTATAATTAACAATCAAATTGATATTTAAATTATTCAAAATAAACCCCTTATAACTTTACATTATTTTCAAGCTCTATCAAAATTTGTCACTGGCTTCAATCAAAATTTTATATTCTATTATAAATCTCTTTTCTCTTACTTTGGGTGATTTAATTATTTATTTTAGCTTGATATGCCACTTGGCAGGTATATGTATATAATCTTTCTCCCTCTCTCTCTAATACCACTAACAACTTTAATTTGGACTGATTCCAAACGTTTTACTCAAACAATTACTATCACCCAATTTCTATCTTTTACAACCCATTGAACACTTTTAATTATTTCAAAGTTATTTCATTATTCATTGAAATTCTTTAAACACCTTGAAAACTTATTTTATAAAATATTATCCTATTTTGTAATCCTTATTCCTAACATACTACATGCAATTAACACAATAAGTCATAATAAACACAATATAGGAAGTATCTAGCGCCTCTATTTTGCAAATCAAAACAAAATTATTTAGTTATCTCAGTAGCGAGTCATCATTATTAAAACACAACAAATTTCTAATTCGTTACCCCCCTGGGTAACCTCCCTACCACACACACTATGACCCCCCCTGGACTGTGGCGTCCACAAAGACTGAAATTTTGGAGGAATTTTGACATCTCCGTGTCTTTGCTTCGGCTTGACATTTTAAAGATTGTGGATATCGACATATCCTTTTTATATATTTACTCGCCCTTAAAACGGGTCTACCACCTGGCTATGCTGTCCCCACGCGGACAGAGTGGCAGCCGCTGTTCCATAGTTTGGTGATTCCCCTAAATTACCCCCCTGTCAATTTAAAAATTCACCTTGACAACGATAACAGCTATGGCCAGTTAAGGCAGAACGTGACGCAATGAGCCCCAACCATAGCTGTTAAAGTTAAACCAATTCCACGGTCAGGGTTCGGTGAGGCCGTGACCGCCCGAAAAGTTGGGGAATCACAAGTAAAATATTGTAACTCTACTTATATGCGTTATTGTTGTGTCGTGTTGTGTATGAGTACCTACCTGCTGTCCGATCTTGCGGATTCTTCCGACTAGGGCGTGTGGATTTTGGATTTGAAGTTCGCAAGCTAGTAATCTCAAATTTATTGCAACAACACACAAAATAGGTTACTTTAAAGGGGGAGAGTTTTGTGAGACTGGTAGGCTTTATCGTACAACAATAAAACACTGTTATATGGGGTAATAAAACGTTGTTTATTACTCCAACAACACACAAGAAATAAATGGTTATTATATTATCAATTTCTTACAGTCTAAACAATGAATCAATGTTTTTCGATTGGTTAATAATTGAAAAGAAACTAAACTCGTTCTTTGGCGAGTTAATTGCAATTTAAATTTTAATTAATTAATTGATTTGATTTGATTAAATTTCTTTTACTAAATTGAATTTAAATGTCCATGAACCAAAATATAAAACTCTGAAGTTAATTAGAATAATTTTCCAAAATAAATTAGACCTGACAGTCTGGTTCACGTTATTTCATTTCTAGTGATTCGACTTCTGTTATACTGCAGTATGAACTAAGATTAGATTGTTAGTTAAGATTTGTATAGCGCTTTTATACTACTTCTATTTCTTAACTATAGCATACTAATGACTTAAACTGCAATACAGATTATCACAATGAATTTATTCTTAATTACTAGAGTCTTTGATTTTTGTATGGCACCTGAATTATTTGAATTTACAATGTTTTTAAATGAAAAATAGAAAATTTAATGTTGAGAAATAAATAAGTGGATTTTGCTTTCCTGTTATTGAAGATGATGTCGTTCCGATTTTCCCTCGTCGAGTCGAGTCCTTCGCTAGAGAAAGTAATCTGCTTAGAGCTGCTGGATTCGGTCGTGGAGTTCAAAATTTCGGCAACACTCTGCTTCCTTGCTGTTTGTGAATATTTTAACGTCTGCGGCTCTCTGCTGGAACTGGCTCCTGTCCCTCGTCGATTCGCACGTCAGCGTGTGTGTGGGTGTGCTTCGTTCGAGTGGTAGCTCTGCTCGTCAGTTGTTCACCAATAATTTAGACGGCCTCTCTGCTGTATTCTTGAAGTCTGGCCTTGAAGTCTGGTGGATCCCTTGCGTGCTTATGACTAGCTGGTAGTACACAATAAGCTTGGTTGATGTACTGAAGAGTATCTTGCCTTTACGCCACAATTACGAGCTATACAGTTGATCTGTAATTACTGTGTTCGTAATTGCGTGTGTGTTGACCACGTAGAGTCTTCTTGTTGATCTTCACCACTATGGTTACTAGACGATCGAAGAATTACGTCTTAACTTCGTGAGTACTGGCAGAAGAGTGATGTTTCAGCCTGAAAACACCGCGCTGGTCGGGGCTCGCGTCAAGTGATTTGATTGGCTGACACACTCTCCCTACTACATAAAATTTGAATTCCCTTGGTCCGTGAGAACGAAGTCAGGTTCCCACAGACGGAGAATTGTTATTATTTTTAATATTACTATTATTACCAGCGGAACCAAATTGTCGGTCCGGATTTCCTGTGCTTATTTAATTTTGCAATAACTTGGTTGCAAACCAAGTTGTGTGAAATCTAAAATATACAATCTGTCAGAAATTATTATCTTCATAACATACTAAAATCTGATTAATGTAACTCTATTTTTACAGAAGTTATTCAATTATATTTAATTAACTCTTTCATTTGTTAATTATATTGCATAAATTTTGCACACGTCATTATTAATATTTCGGTAAACATTTTGGCTATCTTGGATTTCGCCTTAATTCATTAGTTTCCGAGATATTAATAATTAACAGATTGGGTGTGGCCGCTCCCTTGTACAGCGATCTGATTACATAATGACCACGTGTGCGTCGCTTTACTAAGCATTATTTCCAACGCTCTACATTCAAATGGAGTTTTGACTGTTATAATTTATTTAAATATGCTTTCAGTATGCGGGCAACATATAACCCCAAATAATTAATATTTGGTGCTGTTATATATTCCCACACCCGTTTAAAAAAAAAAATGAATGTAATAATTACAGTTATTTTTTTTTTCTTAATCATTACACACGTATTCTGTAATCACTATACTTATTACCTATACATTGTATTACTTATTCAAAAGAAAAACATACATGTGTGTTAATGTTATTCCATTACATACAACTTAACTCTAAATACATTTATTAATAATATTATATTTGCAATTTATTCTGTATTAATGTTTTTACAATGGTTAATAGCTAACTGCAGCATTTAAAAGGTTTGTTTGTAAACAGTGGCACGCGCACGAAAGAATTCGCTGACACTGTCTTGTTTACAGCCGTTATCGCCTGCCGCGCGGCTAATTGCTTGACCTACTTTCAAACGTGGGGGTCGGCAGTTACCACTACCTGCGTGTGTCTTAACTATTTCCTGGCGGTGCGTTTGTTCATTGTACATGCCCGTTATTTACCGCTTTATAAATGCGTTATTATTAATACACAAGCTATCTACAATTATTATTAATAATATTATAAAACACAAGTTATTTATTTTAATTTTACTTATTATAATACAATTATTATTTTTAAAGTGCATCCAGTAGATCATAGGCATTTTTATGGGTGGCTCTACAATATTCCGCTATGTACTCGTCGAATTCGTACGCGTCCCCGGATATGATTTCTACGTCTTCCCACGCTGACTGTGTGGGAACATCGTCATCACTTTCCTGTTACACCGGACGTACAATTGTCGGAGCCCATTGTTGTATTGTGTTGACGGCCAACCACGGTTCCGTACCTTCCGGTTGAAATACTTTGTCAACTGGCATACAAATTTCTGTAGGAAAATCACTTTTCTTAAATCTAACATTTTTCTTATTTTTACCTATTTTATTGCGATACATTTTAGCATGATTTATGGCGCTTCCACCCTGGAGGCCCCCGTTTCCAAGTTTTTTGGCAACTTACGATTCTTTTTCCTCTCATCGGGGTCTTTATTACTTGGAGTATCGCTGTCTTGCTCTATTGTATCAGTTCTAGCTATCTCAATCGTTTGCATAGCTCTAATCGGGGCCCTGTCGTTACCCTTATATTGGCCTTTTGGTCTATCAATATTTTGTTTGCCTTTGTATTCAAAGGTCTTATCTGGGGTTTTTGACGATGTCTGGGGTGGAGTAGAACTAGTACTCGGTCTTTGATCAGGTTGCTGGTATTGTTCCCATGTATTCTGCCCTTCGTTATTTCGGCGAAAATCAGGATTGTAATGCCACCCGCCCAAATCAAAAACTGTCTTGCTTTGGGACACTAGAATGAGGAGTTCGTCTACCGTGCGTATACCCTGCGTAAACACGGCTACTCTAATGTTATGATTAAAGTGATAGGCAAGTTTCGTGACTATGTCAATCTCCGAAAATGCTGGGGTTAAATGCTTGGCACGTTCGAC
Source organism: Magicicada septendecula (assembly GCA_034769895.1). Lineage (NCBI taxonomy): Eukaryota > Metazoa > Arthropoda > Insecta > Hemiptera > Cicadidae > Magicicada > Magicicada septendecula. The sequence continues at coordinate 34,215,013 of CM068376.1, read as the reverse complement.
CTGCTGGATTATATAATTTTCCGCGGTAATACCCAATTTTCTATCAAATCTGCCATATTCCAGTTCATTGCTCAGAAGTCTTTGGGTATGCGAGTTCCAGTACCGGCTTTCAAATTTTTGTTTGAACTCCGCGTATGTGGACACTCTATCGCGTACAATGTTATACCACTTACGCGCCGAATCACGCATCGCGTTAACTACCCACTGTATTTTGTCTTGATCTTGTAGTCGGGAACCTACTCTAGCCATTTCACTCTCACACGCTAACAAAAATTCAATAGGGTTTTCGTTATTTTCCCCCGTAAAATACACGCGATTTTTCTCGTCAACAGGACCTTGTACCAAAATATTAGGAGCAGATCTCCTCCGTACCTCCTGTCGTACTTTCAAAATCTCGTCGTTTAACGTTTGTAAGACACTCTCTTTATTAGAGTCTATGTTAGATCGCGTCTCTACAATTGAAGCGTCTAATCTATCTACTCGTCGTTGCGTTTCGGTCACGTCAGCGTGAATCTTTACCTCTAGGGATTCGACCTTTTTTGAGACGTCTTGCGTTTGCTTCTCGCAGCGGCTTATATGGTCCTTGAACCGGCCCTCCATACGTGTTACTTGTTCAATAAACGATTTTTGCATAGTGGTCTCAAAAACCTTAAACCGTTCATTGATTTTAGTATCGACCGTATTTACTTTTTCACCGATTTCAGCGACTCTCGCGGTTAATTGTTTATTACTCTCACCGATTTCCATGACTTTTTCACCGATTTCGGTGACTCTAGAGGCCAATTCTTTATTGCTTTCTTTAATTTCTTTATTTGTTTGTTTAATTTCTGTATTTATGTCGGCATTGCTAATTTCTAATGCTTTGGTTAGACTAACTTTTGTGCTTCGATTTTAGAAGTTAATTCTGCTATACTGAGCTCAGCTTTGGCTGCACTCTGTTCAAATTTCGTGTTCATATTAGCGGTCAAATCCGCGTTCATTTGCTGTATTTGTTTAAGTATTTTATCCATATCCATTTTAAATACACAACAATCTCAAATATAAACAATTTAAAATACACAGAACAGTTTAAAATACACACAATAATTTCACTGCTGTACGAACACCAGTCACAAAACTCTTTGGGGATTGTTCAGTTGGACGCCAGCTGTTTTAAGAAGTAAAACAGCAAAGTTTGTTTTAAAGTGAAAATTAAATTTAAATTGAATTTAATTTCTGGCCCCACGTGCAGGGCGACATTTATAACTCTACTTATATGCGTTATTGTTGTGTCGTGTTGTGTATGAGTACCTACCTGCTGTCCGATCTTGCGGATTCTTCCGACTAGGGCGTGTGGATTTTGGATTTGAAGTTTGCAAGCTAGTAATCTCAAATTTATTGCAACAACACACAAAATAGGTTACTTTAAAGGGGGAGAGTTTTGTGAGACTGGTAGGCTTTATCATACAACAATAAAACACTGTTATATGGGGTAATAAAACGTTGTTTATTACTCCAACAACACACAAGAAATAAATGGTTATTATATTATCAATTTCTTACAGTCTAAACAATGAATCAATGTTTTTCGATTGGTTAATAATTGAAAAGAAACTAAACTCGTTCTTAGGCGAGTTAATTGCAATTTAAATTTTAATTAATTAATTGATTGATTTGATTAAATTTCTTTTACTAAATTGAATTTAAATGTCCATGAACCAAAATATAACACTCTGAAGTTAATTAGAATAATTTTCCAAAATAAATTAGACGTGACAGTCTGGTTCACGTTATTTCATTTCTAGTGATTCGACTTCTGTTATACTGCAGTATGAACTAAGATTAGATTGTTAGTTAAGATTTGTATAGCGCTTTTATACTACTTCTATTTCTTAACTATAGCATACTAATGACTTAAACTGCAATACAGATTATCACAATGAATTTATTCTTAATTACTAGAGTCTTTGATTTTTGTATGGCACCTGAATTATTTGAATTTACAATGTTTTTAAATGAAAAATAGAAAATTTAATGTTGAGAAATAAATAAGTGGATTTTGCTTTCCTGTTATTGAAGAGGATGTCGTTCCGATTTTCCCTCGTCGATTCGAGTCCTTCGCTAGAGAAAGTAATCTGCTTAGAGCTGCTGGATTCGGTCGTGGAGTTCAAAATTTCGGCAACACTCTGCTTCCTTGCTGTTTGTGAATTTTTTAATGTCTGCAGCTCTCTGCTGGAACTGGCTCCTGTCCCTCGTCGATTCGCACGTCGCACGTCAGCGTGTGTGTGTGTGCTTCGTTCGAGTGGTAGCTCTGCTCGTCAGTTGTTCACCAATAATTTAGACGGCCTCTCTGCTGTATTCTTGAAGTCTGGTCTTGAAGTCTGGTGGATCCCTTGCGTGCTTATGACTAGCTGGTAGTACACAATAAGCTTGGTTGATGTACTGAAGAGTATCTCGCCTTTACGCCACAATTACGAGCTATACAGTTGATCTGTAATTACTGTGTTCGTAATTGCGTGTGTGTTGACCACGTAGAGTCTTCTTGTTGATCTTCACCACTATGGTTACTAGACGATCGAAGAATTACGTCTTAACTTCGTGAGCACTGGCAGAAGAGTGATGTTTCAGCCTGAAAACACCGCGCTGGTCGGGGCTCGCGTCAAGTGATTTGATTGGCTGACACACTCTCCCTACTACATAAAATTTGAATTCCCTTGGTCCGTGAGAACGAAGTCAGGTTCCCACAGACGGAGAATTGTTATTATTTTTAATATTACTATTATTACCAGCGGAACCAAATTGTCGGTCCGAATTTCCTGTGCTTATTTAATTTTGCAATAACTTGGTTGCAAACCAAGTTGTGTGAAATCTAAAATATACAATCTGTCAGAAATTATTATCTTCATAACATACTAAAATCTCATTAATGTAACTCTATTTTTACAGAAGTTATTCAATTATATTTAATTAACTCTTTCATTTGTTAATTATATTGCGTAAATTTTGCACACGTCATTATTAATATTTCGGTAAACATTTTGTCTATCTTGGATTTCGCCTTAATTCATTAGTTTCCGAGATATTAATAATTAACAGATTGGGTGTGGCCGCTCCCTTGTACAGCGAACTGATTACATAATGACCACGTGTGCGTCGCTTTACTAAGCATTATTTCCAATGCTCTACATTCAAATGGAGTTTTGACTGTTATAATTTATTTAAATATGCTTTCAGTATGCGGGCAACATATAACCCCAAATAATTAATATTTGGTGCTGTTAATTTTGTAAAATTAAAATTAACAATTTACATTACATGACATTTCTAGTCTTGGTGGTGTTTTAACCCCATATATTTCTTTCTTAACTTTCCCTACCTTGCCCTTCATTAACATAAAATAATAAGTACAACAAAATATTTACTTAGTCACTTAAATTGATCCATTTATACTTAACGAGGTTGTTATTACATGAAAATAAACAATTCACTTTTTCGATTTACCAAAATTACATAACTTACTCTTTTAATTCCATTTTCAAATTCTATTTACTCGTGACTTTGTTACATTTTATCATTGCATAATAGATTTTATTACATAAAAGTAAATTTTGTTTGAACACACTGCCTCACTAAAATTATTTATTTACACGCCTAGGCAATGTTGGTATGTGGTAAGGTACACCTAGAGTGTAAAAAAAATATCGTATAACACATACCTTAGGGGTCCCCCTCCCCGTTCAACAGTAAGATTAAATTTCATTCACACATTAGTCATTAATTTCCAAATTCACATCTCGTAAAATAATTTAAATTCACTATCAAAATTCAATTATATAACATTCAAATCAATCAAAATATTTAACACATCTCAAATTATTTTAATTAATTTAATTATTGAAAATACAAGTTCCATTGCTATCAAAACAATTATAATTCTTTAATTACTGTCTTCAAATTTAATGCAGTTATTTATTTAAATTGCAAAATATTATTATTATTATTATTTCAACAATTACCTCCATACATCCATTGTTTACTTAACATTTTACAATACATACAATTGAATTCACTACATATTTTTTTACAAATTATTCGTCATTATTATTCAATTTATCACACTTCATTTGGTAAAGCAGTCCATTCCAAAACCATTAATTACATGATTAAACGTTCAATAAACATTCATTGTCTCTACCCCCAATCATCGTACAAAAATCTGGTTTTACGTTTACACAGTTCATTCTTTACTAAACACATTATATTATTTTTATTAATATAAAGATTATCCAAATTCTTATATTCTTCCACAATATCAACAGGATTATTCCCTGTTATTAAATTATGTAATTTATTATCATCGAGTATAGTCCAGTCGCCTTTAGTACGATCTGTCATAGTTATGTCAATTACAGTTTCATTATCATTATTATCTGCTGCTGTATCCGCTTTGTCATAAAGTAAGTAGTCTATTACATCAATTGCTGTACTAACTATTTCACAAGGTAAGTACTTATTATTAATAACTCTTTCAATGTCTAATCTCTGCCATAATTTGTCATAATCTCTACTAACCTTAAATAACATTACCTTCTTGTCAACATATTTTTCATCATAACACCAATTCACACTTTTTCTATCATTCCGTACAGAGGGTATTAACTCATAAAAACGCCTACTAAAAACTAAAAAATTATTTAGATACACATCGCTTTCTTGTAAGGGATTCTTGCCCTTCAAAAACATTTGTAACCAGCTCGGTTTACCATAAAACTGGGGAAAATTTACCCTCTGCCCTATATTCACAAAATCATTCTCTTCAAACTCTCTCTGTAACTTACAAACACTCTCTCCTCTCTCTCTCACTGTTTCTATATCATTATGATCGCTAATTATTTTCACTGTATTATTTTTATATATCTCGTTTTCCACTATCTTACTACTATCAGTTGTTAATTCATTTTCGTAATTATTTGTTATTTTATTATTACTCTGGTCGTCTGTTATTTCGTCACAATCACTCGTAACTGTGTTATTCTCTACCTTCTCCTTCCGCGTTCTACTTTCGTTTATTTCGTCTTGAATATTATTTATATTTATAATTATCTCACCTCTCATGCCTGCAATAGTTTTATTCATACTTTCTAATTTGTTATTCATATTTATTTCACTCACTCTCAATTCACTTCTTATGTTCACGAACTCGTTACTTAAATCTGTAAGTTTATTATTGATTACATTTATTTCTGATTTGACTTCCGTTCTAAACTCATTGAAATTCGTGTTTTGTCGATCAAATGTATTACTCATCATTTCCATAAATAATGCTAACTGACTAAGTACGTCTACATTGTCGATTCTGCTACTCTTAGCATCTACCGTCTCATTCGTTAATTCGTCTGTTGTATTGTCTACACTCTCGTTAATATTTGTCGATATTAAATCGTCTTGCGTAACATTTAACATTGACCCCTCCACAATATCTTCACATAAATTTGCACTCTCGCTTTTCTCTGCCATTTCGATCAGGTTGTAAATTAATTTATTTTAATTTTTTAATTCACAACATCGCTGTTTACGGGCACCAACTAAAACAGTTCAACTGATTTAGCAATTAAAATATTTAAAATTCGTCCCTGTTTCGGGCGTCGACTAAAGCAGTAAGAGTTTAAAATAAATAGTAACCACCTAAAAATCTGTGCCTATTAAAAGCGGCAACTGAAATTTTGCTTGTTTTTTAAAATGAAAAAACTTAAACTGGTATCACTTACCTTCTTCGCGAATGACCAGGGTGTCATCTGATGTACTTAGGCAGAGAAAAACAACAGGTAATACAATGACAAATACATATTTTGCGAACACAAATAAAATGTTATTTTATTTGTTTAGCATGACATTTTTTGGTTTACTTTGTTATTAAAATTGTGACAAAACTCCTACTTCGCATCTCAATTACTTTTCTTAATGAATTACTGACATTTTGATTTTTTACTTACATGACCAATACGCTATTAACTAGTTGCAACTATAACTTAATTAAACTATTAAGACGGCCCAGCAATGCCCACTCTCAACACTCACTCAAACTTCCCTCCCCATTATTTAGATTTAGCGCTTTTAAATTGATTTTAATTTGTTAATAGATGATTAAATGATTACTTTCCTGAACTTAGATCCATGACGACCACGAGGTGAATTTAGTTCATTGTTGTCTGAATAGGGTTCACTTTTTTGTCCGAAAAGTTTCTGCTGTTAATTTAGATATTCACCAATCACATTTTGCACTGCTTTTTTGTTTCTGCACTCACATTTCTATAATTAAAATTTTGCTTTAACACGTGGTACTATTGTACAGCCGGCCGGCTATAGGTGTTGACAACGACAACGCAGTTCTCTCGGCGTCTATATAAACCACGCCCTCTTCATCCATGGCAACTCTGTTCGTGATTCGTTGTTACAGATCATGTGACTCTATAATGAGTCGTCACGTGACTTCACCTGTGGAGCGAGTATATGTAAATTTGTCCTGTCTCTGGGCTCGCTAAAAAGTTTTATTTATCCACCAACGGAAAATACACGCATGTGCGCATAGGCTGACATTCCAACGCCGTTATCGTTGTGCGCTAGGCACAGCCCGGTACTGGATCGTATACAGGGTGTCCAACAAACATGTCTGAGTTACCGTAAAGGGTGTCCAAACCGATCAGTCCCCAATAATTGATAACTTGAAAATAAAAAATATACCGTTCAAAATAGCCCCATTACAATACCCCCCCAATGAGAAATCTTCTGTCGAAACAGAAGAAGTCTCATTGCTAAAACCCCTAAGAGGACCGGTGAGGAACTGGTGCCAACAACCCCCTTTTGTTCTTACACTTAATGGGTAAACGACCCCCCTGGCTCGGCGACTATGGTCGCATCTGAACGAGATCACTGGACTTCCCTGTACGAGATCCCAACACCGTAAAATCGAACAGATACGCACCACAGCGCACCTCACCTTCTATCATGCTACCCCCAAGAAATCCAAATCCCTGGCTTATATCATGCCAGGTCCTCAACCGATGTGTTCCCCCTTATCATGCACACTGGGTCGCCTTCAGCAATACTACTGGGCTCATACATATCCTTGTTACTCTTTTTTAAATTCAAAAATATTTATTGCTAAATCAAACTCATTTATTCTAACATTTGATTATACCTACCCAATACACCACACAATTCTATAAAAAATACTAGTACTACACCTAAACAATAATACAATCAGAAGTCAAAAACGTCAATTAGATGGCAGGCACAAAATCAAGAAATTTTTTTTTCAAAAAAAAATTTTAAATTCAAAAATTTTGAATTTATTAAAATATTTTCTTTCCATATTGAAATTATTTGAAGTTTGTTCAAATCAATTTAAAACAAAAGTTGAATTAACTTCCTTGCTAAACATGCCTAGTATATGACCTCACCCATCAGCTGATCAAAACTGGGTCAAGTCAAGAACCTTGACTTCCATACGTTATACACAAGTTCTATCTGAAAATACATTATACATCTGTAAAATTCTATCTTTAAACACAAAAACATAATAAAATAAAACATTTAAAATAACAAAATATTATTATAATTAACAATCAAATTGATATTTAAATTATTCAAAATAAACCCCTTATAACTTTACATTATTTTCAAGCTCTATCAAAATTTGTCACTGGCTTCAATCAAAATTTTATATTCTATTATAAATCTCTTTTCTCTTACTTTGGGTGATTTAATTATTTATTTTAGCTTGATATGCCACTTGGCAGGTATATGTATATAATCTTTCTCCCTCTCTCTCTAATACCACTAACAACTTTAATTTGGACTGATTCAAACGTTTTACTCAAACAATTACTATCACCCAATTTCTATCTTTTACAACCCATTGAACACTTTTAATTATTTCAAAGTTATTTCATTATTCATTGAAATTCTTTAAACACCTTGAAAACTTATTTTATAAAATATTATCCTATTTTGTAATCCTTATTCCTAACATACTACATGCAATTAACACAATAAGACATAATAAACACAATATAGGAAGTATCTAGCGCCTCTATTTTGCAAATCAAAACAAAATTATTTAGTTATCTCAGTAGCGAGTCATCATTATTAAAACACAACAAATTTCTAATTCGTTACCCCCCTGGGTAACCTCCCTGCCACACACACTATGACCCCCCTGGACTGTGGCGTCCACAAAGACTGAAATTTTGGAGGAATTTTGACATCTCCGTGTCTTTGCTTTGGCTTGACATTTTAAAGATTGTGGATATCGACATATCCTTGTTATATATTTACTCGCCCTTAAAACGGGTCTACCACCTGGCTATGCTGTCCCCACGCGGACAGAGTGGCAGCCGCTGTTCCATAGTTTGGTGATTCCCCTAAATTACCCCCCTGTCAATTTCAAAATTCACCTTGACAACGATAACAGCTATGGCCAGTTAAGGCAGAACGTGACGCAATGAGCCCCAACCATAGCTGTTAAAGTTAAACCAATTCCACGGTCAGGGTTCGGTGAGGCCGTGACCGCCCGAAAAGTTGGGGAATCACAAGTAAAATATATTTTGTAAAATTAAAATTAACAATTTACTTTACATGACATTTCTAGTCTTGGTGGTGTTTTAACCCCATATATTTCTTTCTTAACTTTCCCTACCTTGCCCTTCATTAACATAAAATAATAAGTACAACAAAATATTTACTTAGTCACTTAAATTGATCCATTTATACTTAACGAGGTTGTTATTACATGAAAATAAACAATTCACTTTTTCGATTTACCAAAATTACATAACTTACTCTTTTAATTCCATTTTCAAATTCTATTTACTCGTGACCTTGTTACATTTTATCATTGCATAATAGATTTTATTACATAAGAGTAAATTTTGTTTGAACACACTGCCTCACTAAAATTATTTATTTACACGCCTAGGCAATGTTGGTATGTGGTAAGGTACACCTAGAGTGTAAAAAAAATATCGTATAACACATACCTTAGGGGTCCCCCTCCCCGTTCAACAGTAAGATTAAATTTCATTCACACATTAGTCATTAATTTCCAATTCACAGCTCGTAAAATAATTTAAATTCACTATCAAAATTCAATTATATAACATTCAAATCAATCAAAATATTTAACACATCTCAAATTATTTTAATTAATTTAATTATTGAAAATACAAGTTCCATTGCTATCAAAACAATTATAATTCTTTAATTACTGTCTTCAAATTTAATGTAGTTATTTATTTAAATTGCAAAATATTATTATTATTATTATTTCAACAATTACCTCCATACATCCATTGTTTACTTAACATTTTACAATACATACAATTGAATTCACTACATATTTATTTACAAATTATTCATCATTATTATTCAATTTATCACACTTCATTTGGTAAAGCAGTCCATTCCAAAACCATTAATTACATGATTAAACGTTCAATAAACATTCATTGTCTCTACCCCCAATCATCGTACAAAAATCTGGTTTTACGTTTACACAGTTCATTCTTTACTAAACACATTATATTATTTTTATTAATATAAAGATTATCCAAATTCTTATATTCTTCCACAATATCAACAGGATTATTCCCTGTTATTAAATTATGTAATTTATTATCATCGAGTATAGTCCAGTCGCCTTTAGTACGATCTGTCATAGTTATGTCAATTACAGTTTCATTATCATTATTATCTGCTGCTGTATCCGCTTTGTCATAAAGTAAGTAGTCTATTACATCAATTGCTGTACTAACTATTTCACAAGGTAAGTACTTATTATTAATAACTCTTTCAATGTCTAATCTCTGCCATAATTTGTCATAATCTCTACTAACCTTAAATAACATTACCTTCTTGTCAACATATTTTTCATCATAACACCAATTCACACTTTTTCTATCATTCCGTACAGAGGGTATTAACTCATAAAAATGCCTACTAAAAACTAAAAAATTATTTAGATACACATCGCTTTCTTGTAAGGGATTCTTGCCCTTCAAAAACATTTGTAACCAGCTCGGTTTACCATAAACTGGGGAAAATTTACCCTCTGCCCTATATTCACAAAATCATTCTCTTCAAACTCTCTCTGTAACTTACAAACACTCTCTCCTCTCTCTCTCACTGTTTCTATATCATTATGATCGCTAATTATTTTCACTGTATTATTTTTATATATCTCGTTTTCCACTATCTTACTACTATCAGTTGTTAATTCATTTTCGTAATTATTTGTTATTTTATTATTACTCTGGTCGTCTGTTATTTCGTCACAATCACTCGTAACTGTGTTATTTTCTACCTTCTCCTTCCGCGTTCTACTTTCGTTTATTTCGTCTTGAATATTATTTATATTTATAATTATCTCACCTCTCATGCCTGCAATAGTTTTATTCATACTTTCTAATTTGTTATTCATATTTATTTCACTCACTCTCAATTCACTTCTTATGTTCACGAACTCGTTACTTAAATCTGTAAGTTTATTATTGATTACATTTATTTCTGATTTGACTTCCGTTCTAAACTCATTGAAATTCGAGTTTTGTCGATCAAATTTATTACTCATCATTTCCATAAATAATGCTAACTGACTAAGTACGTCTACATTGTCGATTCTGCTACTCTTAGCATCTACCGTCTCATTCGTTAATTCGTCTGTTGTATTGTCTACACTCTCGTTAATATTTGTCGATATTAAATCGTCTTGCGTAACATTTAACATTGACCCCTCCACAATATCTTCACATAAATTTGCACTCTCGCTTTTCTCTGCCATTTCGATCAGGTTGTAAATTAATTTATTTTAATTTTTTAATTCACAACATCGCTGTTTACGGGCACCAACTAAAACAGTTCAACTGATTTAGCAATTAAAATATTTAAAATTCGTCCCTGTTTCGGGCGTCGACTAAAGCAGTACGAGTTTAAAATAAATAGTAACCACCTAAAAATCTGTGCCTATTAAAAGCGGCAACTGAAATTTTGCTTGTTTTTTAAAATGAAAAAACTTAAACTGGTATCACTTACCTTTTTCGCGAATGACCAGGGTGTCGTCTGATGTACTTAGGCAGAGAAAAACAACAGGTAATACAATGACAAATACATATTTTGCGAACACAAATAAAATGTTATTTTATTTGTTTAGCATGACATTTTTCGGTTTACTTTGTTATTAAAATTGTGACAAAACTCCTACTTCGCATCTCGATTACTTTTCTTAATGAATTACTGACATTTTGATTTTTTACTTACATGACCAATACGCTATTAACTAGTTGCAACTATAACTTAATTAAACTATTAAGACGGCCCAGCAATGCCCACTCTCAACACTCACTCAAACTTCCCTCCCCATTATTTAGATTTAGCACTTTTAAATTGATTTTAATTTGTTAATAGATGTTTAAATGATTACTTTCCTGAACTTAGATCCATGACGACCACGAGGTGAATTTAGTTCATTGTTGTCTGAATAGGGTTCACTTTTTTGGCCGAAAAGTTTCTGCTGTTAATTTAGATATTCACCAATCACATTTTGCACTGCTGTTTTGTTTCTGCACTCACATTTCTATAATTAAAATTTTGCTTTAACACGTGGTACTATTGTACAGCCGGCCGGCTATAGGTGTTGACAACGACAACGCAGTTCTCTCGGCGTCTATATAAACCACGCCCTCTTCATCCATGGCAACTCTGTTCGTGATTCGTTGTTACAGATCATGTGACTCTATAATGAGTCGTCAAGTGACTTCACCTGTGGAGCGAGTATATGTAAATTTGTCCTGTCGCTGGGCTCGCTAAAAAAGTTTTATTTATCCACCAACAGCAAATACACGCATGTGCGCATAGGCTGACATTCCAACGCCGTTATCGTTGTGCGCTAGGCACAGCTCGGTACTGGATCGTATACGGGGTGTCCAACAAACATGTCTGAGTTACCGTAAAGGGTGTCCAAACCGATCAGTCCCCAATAATTGATAACTTGAAAATAAAAAATATACCGTTCAAAATAGCCCCATTACAGGCCGAAAATAACTCGAACCGCACTGTAAATATATTGCCACTATACTGAAAACTAAGGTCGCTGCCGCCTTGTATTTATACATCCGTGCACAGACCAGAAAGTTCCAAACTGCGTCTTAGCACCAGTGTGTACTATGTAATTAATTGCGGCCTTGACACAGTCCGCACAGCTGGCGGCTTTGAGAAAACTCTCGCGAATGCGTCTAGTCATGTATGCCACACACATTAGAGCGAGATTCTTCTGGCACAGTCGACAAACACGTAGACTGTTCTGTAATGTCGTAACACTGCCTCCTCCTCCTTAAGCCTGTTCGTCCCGAACTGGCAAACTGTCTCTGAAGTAATACTCGACCAGGCGATCTAGGTGGACGTCCTTGCGAAAGATGATTCTCCAGTTCTTCAAATTCAGTCTTGTGCGATTCGAACATCACGTTCCCAGGAATGCGAGTCTTCCGCTCAACCACTAGTTTTGCTGCAATCACTCACGTTGCGTCATGTACTGATGATGTCCTAAACACCACTGGCTGATCCAAGTTTGTTTGGTTCTCGTCAACAACCTCTTGTGTAACCTCATCTTCAGCCACTTTGCCCTCGGGCCCATCTATCAGCTCAGGAACAAGCAAGAGTTTTGTCTCGACACCCATAGTTGGCTTTCCAATCACTTCTTTTGTCGTTACACTTATTTGTATTTCCTCTGCTAGTTCTTCCTCCCAATCACTTCTTTTGTTGTTACACTTATGTGTATTTCCTCTGCTAGTTCTTCCTCCATTTCCCCATGCAATAGGGAGGGTTCCTCTTGACCAGACCTGTTGACTTTTTCTTCAACTAATGCCACTCGCTTAATCGAATGGTTGGTAGACCCTGTCATTTTAGCCATGCAAAGCTTTATATTCTCTTGGCCAACTTTCAGGACATTCTCTCTTAAGTCCACAACGAATCCGTAGGCATTCATAATGTCAGTGCCAAGAATCACTTCATCGACAATGTCTGCAACGAGCATTTGGTGGCTAAACTTGAGAAGACCCAGGTGTACACGTATGTCTACCTTTGTACAAGAGTTAATTAGAGGCTGGCGGTTGCTGACTAAGTCAGGCCGCACAATGGACACTGTTGCGCCTGTGTCAACTGTAAATGATGTTGGTTTACCTTCCGCAAATCCATTAACAATCAAGTTTCCACTGGTCTTATGTAGCGTGGAAACCGTGTGCTGTTCTGGGGCTTTACTTCTCCAATTGGTGCGATTACTTTCTTCTCTCGGTTGGTATCTTCTTCTCCCAACAGTCTACCTGTAGATGACCACATTTTCCACAGTTGTAACATTTCGGTCTTCTGTCTTTTTCAAAAAGTTGAGATTCTCCTGAACTTTTGAATATTTTGTCCGACGACATTGTTTTTCTGCACCCATCATAACAGCAATGTGATACACGGATCTTCTGACTGCAATGTGATGGGACAAACCCCATTAATGTACCAGGATGCTGACTTGGCAGCTTCAATCTCTAGAGCGTGAACAAGAGCTTCTGAGCTATTTCAGTCCCTTGCCATTCGTAACACTTGCTGAAGTTCACAATCTCCAATGCCATCAATAAATGTCTGCACCGCAAACCTTATTCGGAAATCTTCTGGTGCTTCAGGATAGGGCAATATAATCAATCTGTCAATACTTGCTTCAAACTCTTGAAGACTCTCCCCAGAACGTTGTCGTCTTGTCCTCAACTGAGAGTAGTACACATTTTGCAAATGTTTATCACCATACCATAATTCCAGAGCTTTTATCAATTCGGCACTGGTGTTTTGGCTGTCATGTGGCACTTTCTGTAGTAGTTCTGCCACGGGTCCTTTTAATGAGAGAACGAGTGACACTGCCTTGTCTTTCTTCGTCCAATTATTTGCGCATGTAGGAGACCCAATTCTGCAGTAGTATGTTCTTGCATCTGCTTTTGCTCTTGAATTAACACTTTGATGTCTTCTGTTTTGCTTTTCCGTTCCTCTGCCTGTCGTCCTTCCAACTTGAGCAACAGTGCTTTTTGTCTTTCTTCAGTTTCCAGCAGTAGAGTTTTCTGTCTCTCTTCCGGTTTCTTAATCCTGTCGTTTTTCTGCTTCTTCCTACTCCTGCCTGCATTTCTCATCCTGTCGTTTCTCCGCCTGTAACAGCAGCGCTTGTAAATTTTCCATCATCTGACGCATCAATTTTTTCCGATTAATTACAAAATACACTTGTCTTGTACAAAGTGTCCACTGTTTCCACTGTTAACCGTTCTATCCCACTTCTGACACCACTGTTACGACGGTCTACTTGAAAATAAACGAAACTTCCAGTGGCCGAGAAAGTGTAATCAAGCATTCAGGATGCTGAAAATTGCATTATGTTCACAGCCAATTCTAGCTTTCCCAGCTTCTGAAGTGAAGTATATATCATAGACACAGATGCAAGCCAATACTGGTCTAGGAGCAGTTTTGTCTAAAGTGTAAAACGGTGAAGAACGAGTAATAGCGTATTACAGGAAGACACTTTCTAAACCACAGAGAAATTGTAGCATTACAAGAAGAGAGTTGCTGGCAATTGTCCGACCTTTGGAGCACTTCCATAAATACATCTATGGGAGGGTTTTCACTATGCACCGATCATGCCGTGCTTGCATGGGTCTTGAGATTTAAAAATCCGGAAGGGCAGTTGGCAAGGTGGCTCGAACGTCTCCAACAATACAATTTTGAGGTACAACGTAGGCAGGGGCACCTGCATGGTAATGCAGATGGCTTATCTTGACGATTGTGCTTGGAAGAATTCCGACATTGCCATAGAAACGAAGAACAGAACGGAAGCGAACGTGTTGAAGCCATCACTGTAGATTCCCTGCCAGATAGCTGGACGACACAAGATTTTCGACAAGAACAGATGACTGATGAAGATATTGGACTGATCTTGACAGCAAAAGAGGAATGTTGCCACCCGGATTGGCAAGAAGTCTAACTGAACCTTTGATGCCTGCTGGTTACTTACTTATACCGCACTGAAATTCGAGAGAAGTCTACCACTTTCCGGTCAATGAGTCGAAAAGAGTTGCATAGTTACAACAAGCACTCTGGAACTCACTAGCAGATAGGTCAATGCCTGGCCTTGATACATTTATACTGACAAAATGGCACCACCATCACAAATGCTGCCTGTCTATCTGGGCGTACCCTCAGCAGGGTATAAATAAGCAGCCAGCGACTGGCAAAGTTTTAGTTAGTTTAGCAGTATAGAGAAATCTGAGATTTGAGTGAAATCTACCATTCTCCACCCAACGGGTCAAGAAGAATTGCATAGTTACAAGCACTGTGGAACTCGCTAGAAGCTAGGTCGTTGACACGTTTTCGCCATCATGGAGACTGGGTGTAAGACTGCTCCTCACACTACGGCCTCTATTTCCTCAGCATATCAATATATATTTCAGTTATTCAAATTTGAATAGAACTTATTTTATTTTCCATTTATCTGAGACCCTGCTTAAGAGAGCTGTTTGTTGGGCATTGTACAACAATTGTTCACAACATGGTTGTTCATGCTTCATACTGTTTTCCATTACAGTGAACCAAGTTGGAGACTGATGTACAACTAACTAGGTTGACAGCTGACTTCAAACCAAATTAGCTAACAACATTACAATATAGACTTGCTTATAATGGCAGGTGCAAAAAACTGACAATATCTGGTTTTGAGCATAGTTGTTACTGAATTATAAACACGCAATAAAACATTCTTTGTTTCGAAATGGATACCGTGTAATTGAACAGCAACTGGCTGGTGCCTGCTTGATCCAGACTGACTTGTACATCCATTACAGAGTCATACAAAACTACACAATTTACTCAGTACAATATGTTATTTGATTGTGAAAAAAGGTAATATGTTGCTTCATTAATTACATTTAAAAACATTTACACAAATTTCATAAAGTTTCCAATATCTCACCAAGTCTCCAACCCCTAAAAGCGATTTCATAAATATCACATTAAAGGTTTTTGGGTTTTTTTAACAATGTTTGTTCTCTATGGTTATAAATCTATCTGTAACAGTATCTAAGTGCCTCTGAATCAGCTACATAGGGCAGTAATATGTCCTTTACCAGTTTCTGTACTCTCAGTTCTTACAAAAATGTATCCTGGTTAGTATGAAAACTGTGAACTTAATAGCAAGCAACAAAACACATTCAAATGGTTCATACTTTTTGAGAATTCAATCTACAGTGTCACTTACCAATACATCCTTGCAGAACCATCTGTAATATTTTTGGATCTGGAGGGTCCTGCTGTATTGATTGTGCTAATTCCAAAGTTTTCTTTTGAATATCTTCTATTGCCACTTCAATGGGTGTCAGAACAATCTGAAGAAAATAATATTAGCCATTTAAAATTATGAATACAGAAACACATGTATATATTCAATTCAGTCTATATTTTACCATCATCAACTTTATGGGATATTTCCCAGTATTAACCTCTTTCACAGCCTTTTAATATCCTGACCAACTGCTGGGATATTATAATCCATAATTTGTTTTCACAATCATAAGATTTTGATACCTTCCTAACTGCCAATTTTACAAACATAAAAATTAAGCTGAAAACGTAACTTAACATTTAACAATACATGAATGTTACTGTGTATACAGGACATGTAAATTAGGGATTTTAAGTACGTCAATAAAAAAATTACATACTAACTTATTATATAAAGAAAATAATCACAGCCTTTGTATTTAAACTTTAACTCTCTTATATTTTTAATAATGCATTTCATAACATATTATCTTTATTTTATTTATGTTAAGTAAGTTTACATTCTGTAGCATAGAAAGTAGGACTGTGTGCAGATGAAGAAAAGAACAAAATTCTGGTGCAGTACTATGTGTTTGTTGATGAGACGAGGAACTGAAGACTGAGGAACTGAGGACAACAGCGGTAAAATACGATTATATGGAGAAAGAAAACAATAAATTGAAGTAAACCTGTGAAAATACTGTATTGGCTCAAATATACGTTACGACGGTCTACTTGATCGTCGTAGGTACAGTGGAAACAGAATAAGTACAAGACACCAAATAAGTCACTAATCACACCTTTAATTATTACATTAATTGTTACAGTAAAACAGTTCGTAATTAACAACACAGTCTCTACAACAAATCAAATGAAAATTGTTCACAAACAATAAAATGTCCACTAATATTAAAACTCAATTGTATTACAATTACATCGTCCGATTATAAAACGCAACACTTCACTAATAACTACTTGAACGTACACAGTAATAACTTGAACCGCTCTGGGAATATATCGCAGCTGTACTGAAAACTAAGGCCGCTACCGCCATGTATTTATAGTCCCGCTCACACACCAGAAGCTTCCAAACTGCGTCTTATCTCTTGTGTGCACTACGTAATTAATTACGGCCTTGACGCAGTCCGAGCGAAGCCCGGCACAGTCGAGAAGATTCTCGCTAAATGCGTCTACAAGCACGTACGCCACACGCTTACATAATGGATCTCTCTGGAACGTTAGATAAATACGTAGATTGTTCTGTGACGTCGTAGCACTGCTTCCTCCTTAAGCCTGTTCATCCCGAACTGGCAAACTGTCTCTAACGTTGTACTTAGCCAGGCGATCTAGGTGGACGACCTTGAACTTTCGCTGTCCTTCCTGTTGAATCCGATAAACAACATCGTTAATTCTTTTTTTCACAGTGTAGGGTCCTTCCCAGTTAGACTGAAGCTTAGGTGAGCGACCACGACGGCGCTTTGGATTGAACAACCTGACCTGATCTCCTTCTTGGAAACCCCCACTATTGCTGCGAATGTTACACCGAGTTTTCATTTTATCACTGGCAATCTTCAGCTGTCCTCTTACCAAGCGATTCATTTCCTGCAGTTGGTTTTCTAATTGTGAGGAATAGTTCTGCGGCTCTTTGGACTGATTCTATGGTGATCCGAACATTAAGTCCCCAGGAAGACGAATCTCCCGCCCAAACACCAATTTTGCTGGAGTCATGCCGGTTGTGTCATGTACTGATGATCTACATGCCATGAGGAATAGTGGCATACGTTGTGACGATTTAATTCTAACTGTAATCGTAAATAAATAAAAATTAAGTTTGCGAGCGATTAAGTATTTTTAAATCGCACTATAAAACCTAAACCCCCGTATTAACTCAGTATGAGAATGAGAAGTGATTAAAAAATCTACAGAAGCAATAATAAAAAAGGCCGAATTGTAAAAAGTTATTATTATCATAATTAACCCTTTGCTAGTCATCATGCGGTGACCTGTTAATTCCGGACTCAACGTGTTTATCGAGTCGTCTGTAATTTAGGAAGATATAAAAATCATAATGTTTATAATTAAAAATTTGAAGACACAAATAGTAGTTAAAATAACTCACTTAAATTATATATGTATAATTAAGGTATAGTTTTTGGTAATAAGAATGTTAACTTAAATAAAAATAGGAACTATATTGTCGCGGAGTACTTGCCCCTCTCCTTTGTTATGTACCAATTGAATCGAGCAAAAAGGACTCGCTATGTTGCCTTCACGCCATACAGACGTAAGAGCGAGAGCTCTACCAAAATGTATTTGATTTGTTTGTTTTATTTAACTGTAGTATATTAGCTACCACTGCTAAACGTGGAAAGCATTGTGTCATGCATCAATAACATAAATATGTGTTAAGAAGAAGATGTAAAATGTAACACAAAAACAGAACTAGTGGTAAGCAAGATGACGTCTCCCCTCAAGAGGTAACTCCAATTACAACATCACTACTGAAGATGTGATCTGCAGAAACTTCATAAAGACACGTATACGATGCATAAGACGCTGCCTAGGGCATCCGTGAATCTACATCTACTTACACCGAAGAAACTTCAATCTCCTCAGTGAACATCCGACCTAATTCTTGCCGAAGACACGACCCAGATGATGACACCGACTACAAGGATTCCCAAGAAGGACACCCCAGGACGAGGTTACTACGTTCAATTGTAAAGGTGACTCGATAGCCTTGCTATCGAGAGTTAATCATATTTGATACACTACTCACTTCTAAAAGAGACTTTCAAAGACGATTAATTTTATTTAAAAATTAAAATGAGACAATCTAAGAGTTTACTGTAAAATTCAATCATCATACGTTGTAACACCTTAAATGTAAAAGTAATTTATTATCACTTCAAGTAATAATGCCATTCTTCAAATGGTAAAAGAAGTCTTGCAAGCTTCTAGATGAACTGAAAATAATAAGAAGTCTTTACTATAAATATACATAAAGTAAACTCGGATCCGAGGTATAAGAATACATAATCAATTTGATCCCAAGGTTTTATGAAAAGCATTTAAAATATTTTAGTTTAATTAATGATGTCATGGGATCTTTTAGTAACTGTTGTTAATAAAGAGAAGTCGTCTTGTTACACATGAAAATGAGTGCATAAATCAGTAAAATACCTTCCCTTGTTTCCTTATACTTATATTAATTAATTTGTTCAATTAATTTGACTTTAAATACAGTTCGTTACAACGTAGGCAGCCCATGTAATTGGCAGAGGTCAGTTAAGATGGGTTCCCTGGATTTGTAACGCGGAAATACGTTACAACGTTGGACCCAGTCTGTTTAGTTCTCGTCAACAACCTTCGAAAGATGCTGCTCAAGTGTCCTATTGAATCTCTCAACCATCCCGTCCGACTGAGGATGCAGAGGCGTTGTCCTGGTCTTTCGAATTCTGAGTAGACGGCATAATTCTTTAAACACTCCTGATTCGAAATTTCTCCCTTGATCCTTATGGATTTCCATAGGGGCTCCATAACGGCAACAGAAGTTGTGAACTAACTGCTTTGCCACAGTGGCAACCTCCTGATTTGGAATTGCGTAAGCTTCCACCACTTAGTAAAGTAGTCACCTACAACCATGATGTACCGGTTTCCATTGTCAGTAACTGGGAATGGTCCAGCAATGTCTATCGCAATTCTCATGAAAGGCAGTGCAACGTTATATTGTCTCATTTTTTCCCTGCTTCTGGTTTGTGGGCCCTTGCTTGCAGCACATATTTGACACGTCCGAACCCATTCCTCTACGTCGTGGCGAAGATGAAGCCAATAGAATCGCTTCCATATTTTGTCCAGGGTTTTGTTAATGCCAAGATGGCCTCCAGATGTTCCATCGTGCATCTCCTTCAAAACAGACTGCACTTTACTTTGGGGAACTATCAACTGCATGACCACGTCTCGTCCATCTGCACTTTCCCAAGCCCTTTTCAGCAATCCGTTTTCTAAGGTGAGAGATTCCCATTGTGCCCAGTAGCCCTTCAGCACTTCGGAACCATGGCAGATATCTTGCCAATCCGGGCGGCGACTTTCCTCTTTTGCTGTCAAGATCGGTCCAATGTCTTCATCAGTCATCTGTTCTTGTCGACAGTCTTGTGTTGTCCAGCCGTCTGCCAGGAAATCTACAGTGATGACTTGAACATGTTCACTTGAGTTTTGTTCTTCCTTTCTGTGGCAATGTCGACAGTTTTCCGGGCACGGTCTTCGTGAAAAGCCATCTGCATTGACATGCAGGCGCCCCCGTCGATGTTGTACCTTGAAGTTGTACTCTTGCAGATGTTCACCAACTGTTCTGGATTTTTAAATCTCAAGAGCCATGCAAGCGTGGCATGGTCGGTACTTAGTGAAAACTCTCTTCCATAGAGGTATTTATGGAAGTGCTCCAATGCTCGGACGATTGCCAGCAACTCCCTCCTTGTAACGCAATACTTTCTCTCCGGTTTAGAAAATGCCTTGCTGTAATACGCTATTACTCGTTCTTCACCATTTTGCACTTGAGACAAAACTGCTCCTAGAACAGTATTGCTTGCGTCTGTGTCTACGATGTACTTCTCTTCGGAAGCTGGAAAAGCGAGAATTGGTTACGAACATAATGCAATCTTCAAAGTCCTAAATGCTTGGTCACACTCTCTCGACCACTGAAAGTTTCGTTTATTTCCGTTAGCTCATGTAGTGGTTTAGCAATAGTAGCGAAGCCTTCCACAAAACGTCTGTAATATGAGCATAACCCCAGGGAACTCCGAACTTCATGTTTACTCTTCGGCACTGGCCAGTCTCTTACGGTGTCGACTTTATTAGGATCCATGCTAACACCCGATGCCGAAACCAGATGGCCCAGATACTGTACTTCCTTCTGGAATAGAGAACACTTCTTCAGGCTCAGCTTCAGTTGTGCACCGTGAATTCTGGTTAGAACTTCCTTAAGGTTTTCCCAATGGTCTTCGAAAGTCTTCCCGATCACTATGACATCATTTAAGTAAACAAGGCAAGTTTTCCACGTCAGGCCTCGGAGTACCAGATCCATCAATCTCTCAAATGTTGCTGGTGCATTACAGAGTCCAAATGGCATGACGTTAAATTGGAATAAGCCACTTGGGGTCGAGAAAGCGGTCTTTTCCTTGTCGTCTTGATGAAGACCCACTTGCGAATATCCACTCTTCAGGTCCAATGTGGAAAACCACTGTGTTCCGGACGTGTCGAGTATATCGTCAACGCGAGGTAATGGATAGCAGTATTTCTTTGTAATGTCATTTAACCTCCGGTAGTCTACGCAGAAATGCAATCCACCATCCTTCGCTACCAGCACTACAGGAGAAGACCAAGCACTTGACGAAGGTTCGATTACTCCCTCTATCAACATGTCCTGTACTAACCGAGACATTTCCTCCTGTTTAGATAATGGAGACCTTCGAGATGGTTGGTGTATCGGTGTTGTGTCCCCTGTATTGATGCGATTTGCACAAGGGAGGTTCTTCCCAGTGACTGTCCCCGAACTGCAAAACAACCTTTGAATTCGTGTAAAAACTGTCTGAATTCTTTTACCTCACCACTTGAGAGGTCGTTAAAAGATCTGTTCAATAATTCTTGCGGTTCCTCTGGTAATTTGGAATTATCCAAAGCACTGGATCTTCGTTGCATCATTCCGGCTACCCAGGCCACAGGCGTCAATTTTCCTAGGAGCGTATTGCTTTGTAAAGTGATAACTTGATCCAAAATATTCGCCACTCTAATAGGTACATTTCCGGTTTCGTCAGGCTTTACTAAACTTCTGGCAATTAGTAGGCCTGGTGTGCTGACTACCTGGGGTTCGAATATAGAGCACTGGTTGCCCCTAGTATCTACCTTGGTTCTAACCATGATGATCTTTTCAGAGTATGGTGGAACAGTTACGGCCACTTAGCTTATGATGTCCATTGATTTTTCTGCTGTTGTCATTGTTGATAGCATTACCTCTTCGCCTCCGATTCCCAAGACATTGTTCTTGAAGTCAACTATAAATCCGTATGCGTTCATAACGTCTACACCAAGAATTGCTTCAACCACAATATCGGCAACAAGTACTTGATGATTAAACTCAAGTCGACTGAGGCATAGGTGTATCTCCACTTTTCCAAACACTTTTACAGGCCGTCCACAAGCTGCAAGAGCACCAGATTGGCTTGAGATCTTTCACTACGTCGGGCCGCACAATAGAAACTGTTGCAAACAAATCCGGTAACTACCAAGCTCCCGCTGTTTTTCTGAAGTGTAGAAATTGCGTATTGTCTAGGGACTTCGTTCCTCCAGTTAGTCAGCACAGTTAGTTGTACCGACTACTGCTCGTTTCCCTGCTGCTGAATTCTAACCTGACAATCTCGTTGTAGATGTTCAGGTTTCCCACATCTATAAAACTTCGGTCTTCCATCCTTTCTTATTTTATTCTGTGGCGCTGACCGTAGAGTCTCTGTTCCTTGATCTTCTTCCTCATCGTCTGTGCCGTCGCGATCTTTTAGCGCGCACTTTATGACTTGTTCAACCAGACACTGATTTGACGGCCTCAAATTGCAAAGCATTTACCAGGGCGTCCGCACTGTTTTGGTGTCTTGCCATTCGTAATACTTGCTGTAGTTTGTTATCTCGAACACCAGCAGTAAATGTCTGCATCGCAAAACTTGTTCGAAAATCTTCTGGCGCTTCAGGATAGGTCTAACTACTCTGTCGATACTTGCTTCAAACTCTTGAAGGCTCTCCCTGGCATGCTGTCGCCTTGCTCTCAACTGGGTGCAGTACACATCTCGCAAATGTTTATCACCATACCGTAATTCCACAGCTTTTATCAAGTCGGCATAGGTGTTCTGGCTGTCAGGTGGCACTTTGGGGGGTGAAGTTGGTCCGTCCTCGATCGTGCCCCTGGATAGCATTCAAGTTTGAGTGTGAACTGAACGCCAACATTAGCTGATTCATTATCAGCCCATTTTGTGAAATGCAGCAGCCAAAGAAAACGAGAACAGTTACCAGAAAGAATATCGGTCTTTGTCAAGACCAAACAAATGTAAATATTGTAAATGAGTATAAAAATAAATCATATCCAAATAGACTTAAGGTGAACATCTGGAATTCCAAAGACGAATCAGTCAAGCAAATTAGAGCTAAACTGAGGATAGATAAGGATCTCATAATGCGTAAGAGAGGAAAATATAATTTCAAAAGAATAGAAGTATGGTGTACACTTAGGTCAGAAGCCGTATCTTTGATGAATCGGCTGAAGGAGGCGTGGAAAAAGAAATATCACATATCAATCGGGACTGAGTGGATTGAGCGTCAGGGATTGAAGATGCACAAACCATCCACACCTCATGACAAGGATAGGCAAACTCTCAACATACTGCAGTGGAATGCGAGAGGTCTGAAACAGATGACTGAACTGAAGCAGGAGATGGAAGAATCAAAAGTAAAGATTGCATGCATCCAAGAATCATCTCTACAAGAGGATGCTTTGTCTGCAAAGTTTTATGGTTATACTTCGTTAAACGTTAGTCGAATAAACAGGCGCGGAGGTGGCTTGGTCACTCTGGTTCATGATTCACTGCTGGTGATGGAAAGTGATTCCGGAATGCAGGATGGAATGAAGCATATGAAAACAAATATTCAAGTTCATAAGGATTTTGAGATCATAGTTGTTAATGTCTATGTACCTCCAGCTATTAAAATCACCACAAATATACTTAATACTCTAGTGCCAACCAAGAACATTATATCATTCTTGGAGATTTCAATGCCAAACATATAGCTTGGAACTGTGGAAATCAAAATCAGAGAGGGGAGGTGGTTTATGAATGGATCATTGAAAATCATCTCATTCTGTTAAACAAGGATAAAAGATCAACATACCAATCTGCAAGTACGGGATCATGTAGCTTCATCGATCTCACTGTGGTGTCACCTGACCTGTACTCCCGTGTTAATGACTGGCAAGTCGGCCAAGACATGTCTAGCGACCACTTCCCGATTATAACATCAATTCTACACAGAAAACCAACCAAAGATAACCTGCCACTATCTACAAAGTGGAAAATAAAATCAGCGCACTGGGAAGAATTCAAAGAAGAGACCAAAAACATCAGTTTGAGCAACAACCCATTAATGGAGAGAGTAGAAATTATTACAGCCAAACTGTTGGAAGCAGCAGAGAAACACATACCGAAGACTAAGCAGAAAACAAACCAATCCATGAATATCTGGTGGAACAGAGAGACAGCTATGGCTAGGACTGAAAGGGAAAGAGCACGTCACCAATGGAAGAGAAACAACACAATTGAAAACCGAATTAAATATAATAGAGCCAATGCTATTGCAAAAAGAATAAACTTGACCGCCAAAAGAAGAAGCTGGCAGGAATTTGTGAGTACATTAAATACCAATACTCCCAGCGCTACAGTCTGGAAAAACTTTAAAGCAATGGAGGGTTCGAGTTATAAGAAAATAACTTGCATTATGGATGATGTGGGAGACACTCACCAAGGTGAAGAGAAGATTGCTGAATGTTTCTTAAAATATTACATAAACAAATCAGGATCAAAAACATCTTATCCAAAGGTTTTAACTAAACAAGAACAATATCTGTCTTGCAACATGTTTCACTTGTTTAGACATCGGGATGAATGTGATATTCCATTAGACAGCTCAAAAACTCAGCTACAGGAGAAGACCAGATACACAATAACATGTTCGCACACATATCTGAAGAGCTCTTAGAATCTCTCACAAACGTATATAACGAAATATGGAATACGGGTATCTATCTGGTGGACTGGAAGTGTGCAGTCATTATACCATTGCTAAAACCAGGAAAGAACAAAGAAACAACTAACTCATATAGACCTGTATCACTCACTTCATGTTTGGGCAAGTTGATGGAGAGAGTTGTCAACAATCGATTAAACTGGTGATTGGAGAGATATAAACTTCTTGGTGTTAATCAGTTTGGATTTCGCCCACAACATGGTACAGTGGATGCTCTCTTGTACTTAACAGAAGACATATATAAAGGGTTCGGTGAACAACAAGTGACGGTGGCCGTGATGATCGATCTTGAGTCCACTTTTGATACGGTGTCGCCGGCTGTGTTGATGTTGCAGCGTGCAGAAATTGGCATAAGAGGACGACTTCTACATTATTTGCACTCGTTCCTTACAAACAGAACAATAAAAGTAAAAATAAATAATTACACATCCAGAGCCAACAGTATTAACAATGGCATTCCACAAGGTTCTGTATTAAGTCCAACTCTTTTTAACATAATCCTGCATGATTTACCATCAGAGTTACCACTAAATAATAAGTTAGCCATTTATGCAGATGACATTACAATATGGACTAGATACAAATGCGAAAATTTAGCAGGAAAAGCAACCCAAGCAGCTATAAATGAATTATGTAAATGGACCAACAAGTTTCAAAGTCTCACACACAAAATCGGAATACGCAGTTTTTACAAGGCGACACAAACTCAATGGTTTTCGTCCTGCTTTGACAATGGATGGTATTACAATGAAATACAACAACAATCCAAAAATCCTTGGCATAACTTTGGATGAAAAGCTACTGTGGAATGAACACATTGCAAAAATATCAGAGCAAATTCTTGGAAGACTTAACCTAATGAAAATGGTTTGTAGCAAGACATGGGGTGGTGACGCAATAGTTATGAGGCAGCTATACCTCCAATACATAAGACCTAAAATGATCTACGGGTGCGAAGTGTGGGGAGGTGCTGCTGTGACACACATGAGAAAACTAGAGAAATGCAGAATTGTGCTTTGAGAACGTGCCTACAGTGTCCAAGAACCACCTCTATCGAAGCTATGCAAATAGAACTTAATGTACAGCCACTCAAGTTATTTATAAAACAGACAACATGTAATAAATTTTTCAAAGCAAAAACACTGCCGAGTGTGCACCCTCTTAAACAACTACACGATAATGCCTGCAAGCAGTCGTTTACATTTAAAACTGCCTCATTTATACTGGAACAAGATACGAAGGAACCTAAAGAAATACCTCCAGTCAACCCAATACCACCTTGGTCCTGGTCAGTGCCGACTATGGAGACCGAACTGCCTTATGGGTTAACAAAGCAAGCACGTAGAGAAGAACTTAAGCAAGTTACCATGGAAGTGATCAAATCCAGATACGAGAACTACCTTCATATTTATACAGATGGCTCATTGAATACAAGTAATCGCCATTCAGGCTCTAGTGTGTTCATACCGGATTTAAAAATTGAATATCCCATTCCACTGTTAGCATCATCAAGCCTGGAAACAGAATTACTGGCCATCCACACAGCTCTACAGTTCTGCACTGAATTAGAGGCCATGCGGGTTTGCATTTTTACTGATTCCAAGTCATCATTGCAGGCGATTTCATCTTACAGACCAACACGTTATTTTTACTATATACACAGCATTCAACAATTACTTCAAGGCTTAAAGAAAGAAATATGCTTCCAGTGGATTCCGGGTCATATAGACATAATGGGGAATGAGAGAGCAGATGAACTCGCAAAGTTGGCGGCTAGTATGGAACCTAAACCACAAAAGGTGGAAATTCTTACATCCAGCATAAACTACATCAAGCAAACATATAAGGACGTGTGGACACATGAATGGAAAACATCGTCAGTCGCACGAAAACTTTACGAGATTCAACAAACACCCAGTGATCTCGAGATGTATAAAAATACCAACAGACAAATCCAGACTTTCATTTCTAGAGCCAGAACAGGGCACATAATCACAGAACACTACCTTCACCGATTCAACCTGACTGAGTCCCCCTTATGCAAGAGGTGTGGCACTGGGATTGAGACACTGCAACACATACTCCTGGAACGTACACATCACCAGACATGCAAGAAAATAAGGGTGAAGGTGAAGGAGCAACTTAGTAAATTGGACCAAGACACAAAAATGAAAACAATTTTGAGAGATAAAAAACTACTGGTTCTGGCTGCTCAAGTGTATGAGGTGCATCGTACCATCGATTGCGGATGAATTGGACGCACGTACCAAGAAGTAAGAAAGGTGGCACTTTCTGTAGTAATTCTGCCGCAGGTCCTTTTAATACAAGAATGAGTGAAACAGCCTTGTCTTTCTCTGTCCAATTATTTGCGCATGCAGCAGCTTCAAATTGGCGGAGGTACGTTGCCCAGTGACTACTTCCGTCAAAGGTTGGAGCTTTGACATGAACTGTCCCTACTGCAGGTAAAGTTACTTTCTCTGTTGACTTATTTTCTACGTCTTTTTCTGTTTTTATCATTGGTACAATTTGTTCACAAAGTTGTTTTGGCTGCATTTTCAGGCACTGCTCAACTTCACTTTTAATTTGTTCTCTTATGTTTGCCATTGAGTTTTCTACTGCAGATATTTTTGTTGACATAGTTTCTTCCACAGTCAAGACAGATTTTTCTACTTCAGCTATTTTTAATGTCATTGATTCTTGTACCTCTGATATTTTAGTAACTTGTTTATTAAGCTCACCTCATAGGAGACTCAATTCTGCGGTACTATGTTCTTCTCCTGTATTAATGCTTTGATGTCTTGTTTCACGTTTACGTTCCTCTGCTTCCTGCTTACGTCGTTCCTCTGTTTCTTCCCTTTCTTGTCTTCGTTCTTCTTTTTGTCGTCTTTCTGCTTCTTCCGCCTCCTGTCTGCGCCTTTCCTCTGCTTCCTGCAGGAGGGTTTTCTGTCTGGCTTCCGCTTTCTCGTCTTGTCGTTTTTCTGTCTGTAACAGCAACGCCTGTAAATTTTCCATCATCTGACTGCCATCCATTGTTTTCTGATTAATTACGAAATACACTCATCTTGTACAAAGTGTCCACTGTTTCCACTGTTAACCGTTCTATCCCACTTCTGACAACACTGTTACGATGGTCTACTTGATCGTCGTAGGTACAGTGGAAACAAAATAAGTACAAGACACCAATGAAGTCACTAATCACACCTTTACTTGTTACAGTAAAACAGTTCGTAATTAACAACACAGTCTCTACAACAAATCAAATGAAAATTGTTCACACGCAATAAAATGTCCACTAATATTATAACTCAATTGTATTACAATTATACCGTCCAATTATAAAACGCAACACTTCACTAATAACTACTTGAACGTACACAGTAATAACTCGAACCACTCTGGAAATATATCACAGCTGTACTGAAAACTGCGGCCGCTACCACCATGTATTTATAGTCCCGCTCACACACCAGAAGCTTCCAAACTGAGTCTTATCTCTCGTGTGAACTACGTAACTAACTACGGCCTTGACGCAGTCTGAGCGCCCGAGCGAAGCCCGGCACAGTCGAGAAGATTCTCGCAAAATGTGTCTACAAGCACGTACACCACACGCTTACATTCTGGATCTCTCTGGAACATTAGATAAACACGTAGATTGTTCTGTGACGTCATAACAATATAATACAACCCTAGACTAATTAAGGTGTTTTACAAAGGAGAAAAAGAGCCTGCACATAAGACGACCCTGAATTTTTTGAGGAATTCTATGAGAAAGATAATTAAATGGTATAAATACTATACCTTGAGGTGAAACTAAATAAATATGGCTATTTTACATTAAAGGTGAAAATATATCTACATAAGATTAGAGGTAATTTGAAAATTATAAATTAAAGGTAAACCAAATCTATGAATTTTATATTCTTTTTAACAGCTCAGCACCAGGTCGAGTCTTACCTCAGGAATGTATATTAAATCATACAATTTTACGTTATGAGAGGTTACCATAATTTTTCATGTGACTTGAAAACCTCACAGTGATATTTCTAATAAAATAATATGTGTAATAAAAAAGTTGGACAATAAAAATTAATAAACAATTCATTCTCTAAAATGCCCTGAATTTTGGTTCTGACGATTTGGTCAGATTAGTTACAAACAGAACAACTATTTAAAATCTGTCAAATGGTTAAAACTTCAATTATAAACAACAGTCACCCAGCAGTGGAACATTGCACCATATTTCTGCTACCTAAACTGTCATAAACAAAATATAATCATGAAAATGCTGAAGATAAGCGTAAGTGGCAAGAAGAAATAGGTAAATATTTTCATTGTTTTAGAAATTCTTGTGTATATTTATTATGTAGATAATGTTTATAATTATGTAATTTGGGTGGAGAAAATCTGTGCCAGCAGCATACACATTGTTACCCGTTACATCACAATTACAATATATTATTGATTTACAAACCTGTTTACGATGGACAACCTGTATTCTTGTTTTCACATATGGAAAATGGTTTGCAGTAGTGAGAATAGTTTTCCTTTTATACTGCTCATGGAGTTCACCATGTGCTTTGCCTCCAATGGTAAAAGGAGTTGCATACATGAAGCGTTCTAGAACATAAAAGTATCTATTATATAAACATTCTCTCTCTCTCTCTCTCTCTCTCTCTCTCTCTCTCTCTCTCTCTCTCTCTCTCTCTCAGTATCCACAAAGTTCTGATTACATGTAACAGAATGCTACAACATAACTAATAGAATAAATCTGTTTAATGCTTTGATTCCGACAGACATTAATTGATCCTGCAGTTTCACTGTATTTCAATATGGTACTGTGTGTATAAACATGTAATTGGACCTGTTTTAAAACAAAATATGTTCTTATAATATTTAAATCATCCACTAGATTGCACTACACTTCACCCTCACAACAACAGGTGACAAAAACTCAGTGTCTGT
Source organism: Magicicada septendecula (assembly GCA_034769895.1). Classification (NCBI taxonomy): domain Eukaryota; kingdom Metazoa; phylum Arthropoda; class Insecta; order Hemiptera; family Cicadidae; genus Magicicada; species Magicicada septendecula. The sequence continues at coordinate 34,184,845 of CM068376.1, read as the reverse complement.
TACATCTAAAATTCTATTGTGCTTAGAGCCACATTTTAAATTGTTTCAGTAAAGAAATGAAAAAAGTAAATTTGTAAAATTGATTATAGTAGAAACATTATGAAACAACAGATTTAATGTGTTTTAACAAATAACATTGAGTTTTAGTAAATACACATGTTTTGGCCAATTTGTTATTTTTCCAAAACACTAATTTTTTGAAAGTAATTACAAGGCAATATAGACACCACAAAACTTTTTAAACAGGACATTTAGATCTTTATAAAGATATACATAACACATTTTATTACTGTATCGCGTAGAAGCTACAGCAATTTAAATGAATGCAAAAGGCCTGGACTGGGAAAAGGATGGCCTTTTGCAGCGACAAAATGCTGATGATATAATTTTTTTTAATAACTTTTAAATACTTTATGGACCCTGCTGACAGTGATTTTATAACACCTAATTTCATAATAATGCTTCAAAACCAACAGTAAGTACTTCAAACAAAACTTGGGTATATACTACTATGTTCAGCTGAAAAATAAAAGTGCCTATGTGACCCTTCATGTGCAGAAACACACAAAGATGTTCAGACGTTTGGAGATCATTCCGCATGGTGTTATCATGGTCGGACATGGACACAGTTTCTAGGGAGCTCCAGGCGCCTATCCATAATGTGACAGATTATTATCAAATCTCAGTAGGTGAAAATATAAACACTAGCAACCAGCTAAGCAGTTCAGTTAGACCTGCTGTTACACAACTGTGGTTCATAGTGATTGGTAAGGTTTCATGATTGTATTAGTTAATGAGAAATTGTAATAAGGTGACATTTATTGTTGTGTGTTTGACAAAAATTTGAATTGAATTATTGTATAAGAAAGTTTTTGTTGATTTCTAACTTTTGTTTTGTTTCTCATTAAAATCATAATTAGTGACTTCATCTGGTGTCAGTTATTCTGTTTCCACTGTATATAACGACAATCCATGCGACCATCATTACATTGGTGTCAGAAGTGGGGTAGAACCTTTAACAGTGGAAACAGACGACACTTCATAGAGGAACAGTGTGTACGGTAATTGATTTTAAAAAATGGATGCCACCGAGATGATGGAAACTTCCAAGCGCTGTTGTTGGAGACAGAGGAACAATGCTGACAGGAAGCAGAAAAATGACAGAATGAGAAATGCTGGCAGGAGGCTGAAGAAACAGAAAGACAACAAAACGAAGAGTGATGACAAGAAGCACAAGAAGCATAGAAACACAAGTATGAAAGAGAAGAAGCAGAGGAATGACAAAAAGCACTAATGCTAGAAACAGAAGAAAGACAGAAAATACTAACTTTAGAATCTGAAGACAACAAAAAGAAGAACGTAAGAGGAAAAGAAATAAAATTGAAGCTCTTTTTGAAGTTGTGTAAAAAGAGATGCAAGAGCATACTATAACAGAGTTGGGTTTCTTACGTGGTGGCTTAGGAGAATTATCAGTGATGTGAATGGCCTACAGGTAAGATTGTCTATAGTAGAAAAATCTGTCTCTAATATAGAACAAACAATGTCAACAACAATACCTGCAGTAGAAGACTCAATTGCAACATAAAAGTACAGTTGTGAAGTTAATGAAAATGCAACTGTGTTAAAAAAAAATTGTTGAACAAACTGTGCAATTTGTGCTGACAGAAAATAAGGTAACAGAGAGAGTCACTCTGCCTGCAGTCGGGTCAGGGTCAGTTCATGTCAAGACCCCATTTAATGGAACCATATAATGGGTGACATATCTTCGGCAATTTGAAGCCACTGCATGCAGAAATCATTGGACAAGGAAAGAGAAAGCAATTTCACTCATTCTCACTTTAAAAGGATCTGCTGCAGAAAGAAGTGCTGCCTGATAGCCAGAATACTTATGATAAATTGACAAAAATTCTATAATTACCGTATGGTAATAAACATTTACACAATGTGTACTGCTTCACTTGAGGGGAAGGCAACAGTATTCTGGAGAGAATCTTCAAGAGTTTGAAGCAAGTTTTGACAGACTAATTAGACTAGTGTATCCTTAAGCTTTACAGGATTTTAAAATGAGGTTTGCAATGCTGATATTTACTGATGGTGTCCGAGATAATGAACTACAGCAAGTGTTATGAATAGTGTATACGCCTTTGTACATGCACTATAGTTTGAGGCAGCCAAGTCAGCGCTTGGTTGTTTGCAGGTATGCAAATTGGTTTCTACTGGATGGGCTGAAATAGTATTTACACATGCATCATTATCACAACATTCATTTTGATTACAATCAGCGAATGAAGTTGAACTTACTTATATTGAAATTCCTTTCAAAGTGTGTCTGCCTATACCTTAATTCAAATGGTTCAAAGTAAGGTTCTACATAAGTGATCTGGATGTATGCCTTTTCTGGGTCCAGAGTTGTTGGATCAACGACATTTGAGTCTTTGATAATAACCATATTTTCAGGCCCAAATCGTTCTGCATAAAAGTTCTGCAAAAGACGTCATACATACTTAGCTTAAATACTACAAATAAAAACAATGTTAAGTGGATTGCAATTTTTGTGTGACAGATTAAACTGAACTCCAAAGAGTAAACAATCACAGCTTATGTAAAAAACACAAGTAACACCAACAATCCCCTTTCATACATATAAAAACAATAAAACTGATGTTAAAATATTCCTGTTTATTATGCTACCCATTATTGTTATTGTGTGTGTGTGTGTGTGTGTGAAAACCATAAGCATTATGTGTGCTCTGATAATTATAATGACAGACACACATCTAGGAAGACACAGATGAATAATGAAAACCATTACAATTAAAATGTTATTACAAAATTAATTTACCTCAAGACGACTAAATATTTCTGGAAGTTTTGTCAGAGTTGGTTCTTTATAAATGAATTCCTCACCATTCAAATCCCCAAACTTTGAGCCATAAAATCCTACTCGGAAGTAAGTCCCAAAAACTCTCTTACCCTGCAACTGCTCCATCCTAGTATAGGCATCATGTAGTTTCCTACAAACATTCATTTTTATATATATAGAAAATATATTACTAAACTTTTTTCACATACTACTTCTGCTTACAATTTCATAGTTCTAAACACAACACCAATTTCAACACCAGTTAATTAGGCAATTGTTTTTTACTCGAACAACCGGTATTACTACAAAGGTACTGATCAAAAAGGCAATTATAGTACAGTAAAATCTTCATTATCTGTGTTCATTGGGAACGTACAAGGCATGGTTGTCATAAAGCATGGTTAATCCACTAATCCTTCTGTGTGTCATTGTGTATAATCGTCATATAACTGGTGTCTGTAATAAGCTTGGAACTGATCATCACATGTCACCAAACCTCCCGCATACCTGCCCACGTAATTTACACGTACTGAACGAACAGGTACTGATATTGAACAAAAATAATTTTGCAAATGAGAACTAGGCATTGTAAATAATAAAAATATACATTAACAGTTAAAATATAATTTATTTCAATTAGCATAATGCGTAATTTTAATAAACTAAGAATTAAGTTCCGTATGTACGAAAAAATATTCTAAAAAACACGTATACAGAAAAACAAAATTTATATATAGGCCTATCACAAAAAACTACTGTATACATAAAATTATTACACCTTAATTCTCAATTCAAAAGAAAAAAATCTGTCTCTGTGTTATATATTTACTTGTGAAAAATTATTTGTGATAAAAACAGAGTGTCAACAGCGATGCAAGTGTTTTTATTTTGATTGCTGCCTAGAAGACAATACATTCTTGATGAACCAAAGTTTCACATCTATACAACACTACTGGTCCGCCGATTTTCTTCTAAATTCTGTACTTCGGACAAAGTTTTGTTCTTAATAAATGACTCATGACCCCTTCATATCTGTATGCTTTGCTTAACCTGGTATCAATATCATCTTCTTCTCCTCACACTGGTCCGAGGTATATAAATTCCTTTAACAAAGTGCACTTTGCTTTCATATTTTAAGATACGATTGTGTCTGTGTCTGGAATGCTAAACCATCTTCAGTAACACTTGGCCATCACAGTTTAAGATGCCTTGGTCTAATTGTATGTGTATTAGGAGTGAAACAGAGTAATTTTCACACAATTTAAATTACAAATATAAAATGTTATGAATATAAACATCTTTATTGCAACATTTAATTATAGAAGTTTAACAACTTTCAAATTAAATTTTAATTTGTGTTAAAACTGTTCTAAGGAATTTGAAAAATGCATATTTATAATTAGTTTACAGCACGTGAATATTTTTAATAAATTAAATTAATTAAAACTTGAAAAGATATCTTATATAGCAATACATTTTGTCACAAAAATTCAACTGTCCTGAAGATACGAGGGTGATTTTTAAAAAGTTTGCGGCCTACTACAAATGAAGGTGTGGTGTTTCTGTTTTTTACCACATAGTGGCCCCACGTTCGCCCCACAAACAGCTGTGAAGCGTCAAGTCATTGTTGTGGAGAAACAGCTGTATAAATAAGGTTATCTCACAGCAACGATGAAAATGGAGAAAACTGAACATCATGCAGTAATCAAATTGTTTGTTAAGAAAGGTTTAACGCTAACAGAAATTTTGAATGAGATGAAGAATGCGTTGGGTGATGATGGACTTTTATTTACTACAATGAAAAATGGGCACCTGAATTTAAATGTGGTCATGCAAGTTTGGAAGATGACCCGCGTACTGGGCATCTGAAAAGTGCCTCTACACCCGAAATCATCAATAAACTGCACGATATTGTTTTCAAAGATCGTCGTTTGAAGGTGTCTGAAATTGCTACGACTGTGGGCATCTCAGATGGAAGGGTACATCACATTCTTACTGAGGAATTAGGTATGAAAAAGCTGTCTGCAAGGTGGGTGCTGCGTTTGTTGACAACTGACCAAAAACGCCCAAAAATGCATGTGAATGCAAGCTTCTCAGGAATGTTTGGACTGTTTTAAGAAAAATCCGAAAGATTTTATTCGTAGATTTGTAACTGATGAAACTTGGGTCCATTACTCCATTCCAGAAACAAAACAACAGTCGAAACAATGGATGCATAGTGATTTGCCGCCTCCAAAAAAAGGCAAAATCAATTTTGTCGGCTGGAAAGTATATGGCTTCAATTTTCTGGGATGCTAAGGGAATACTGTTAATAGATTACCTTGAAGTGAAATGATAAATGGATAGTATTATGCTAACCTTTTGGGTCAATTAAAAAAAATTCCAGAAAAAAGACCAGGTTTAGCAAAGAAGATCATTTTCTGTCAGGATAATGCATGCCCTCACACATGCGTTGTGTCTATGGCAAAAGTCTCTGAGTTGAAGTACGATCTGTTGCATCATCCGCCTTATTCGCCTGATTTAGCACCATCTGACTTTCATCTATTCCCAAACCTCAAAAAATTTCTTGGGGGGGAAAGTGATTTTTCTCAGATGACGAGCTGAAAGTGGCAGTAAACGGTTATTTTCAGGACCTAGAAGAATTGGACTTCCTCAACGGGGTTAAAAGCGCTGGACCATCGCTGGACTAAGTGTATTGAACTACATGGAGACTATGTTGAAAAATAAAGACGATTCCAGAAAGAAAAGGTAAGTCTTTCATTATCAGGCCGCGAACTTTTCAAATTGCCCTCATATGTAAAAACTGCACAACTCTTAACATACAAAACAAACACATGCTGACATGGAAATGTCAGTGCAACAAAATTACAGTCTTTTACCTCATTAGAATTGCTTGTATAAATTTCAATCTCCGAGGTACATTTTCAGCACTACCTCTCTGAATATACCTGTCCTGAAGCTCACTAATTACAACACTAATAATACAAAGGATTATCAAAAAGATCAAATTATGTATACAAAAACCTTACCCATGTATATTTGCTAACTTCTTATAATCATTATTTGCTTCTGTTATTGGAATCATTACTTTGTAGACGTCATTCATGGCTTCATACATTCCAGCCTGAAAAAAAAAACGTGATTTGAAAAACAACAGTAGTATGGTTCTGCGCAGACATACATGTGACAAAAGCAACTTGTCCAGTCCAAACTGTACATCTTTCAGTAGCTCATTACGAATATTCTGTGTTACACTTTACCAATGTACTACGAAAATAGTTTTTTCTTTTGTTCCCTATTGTACCAGAAGGATGAATCATATACATATTTAAAAATAAAATTCTACTGAATACAATAGTTTAAGCAACAACACTAAACACAGTTCAGCCAGTTCCTTAAAAGTTGATATCCTAGGAAATGACTAAATTAGGCTTGTAATTTTAGACAAGCAGTAAACAAGAAAATTTTTTATATTTTGGTTTGGTGAAAAGTGTCTGAAGCAATTTTAAACAAAAGAAAAAATTTTGTTTTAAAAACTTTTTGATGTTGTCGCAATGCTGAGATAATTGTGAGTATAATAGTTGAGAGAAAACTGAAACATCTTACAGTTTTAATAGTATTACACTAACAGACAGAAGAGATTGTGCTTGCAAGTTCAGTACAAATCCAACTTTCCTGGTTCATGCATCAATTTCACTTGGACAAGTTGTACAATCCTTATGGTAAGCAATTCCCTCTTGCTCAGTCTCCTCAGAATTTTGGGAGTTAAAAAAGAAAAACATCTTTCCTCAGGTATGATATACATTATTTTTACATATCTCAAAAATGTTACCAACTTTGTCTTACACACACATAACCTAAGACTGCATATAACTGGATTTGGTGTTAATGGTTGTTTCTAAATACAGTAAATCTCTGTTAAAATGCTACCATTAAATGATGCCATATAATACACACTTTTTGTCTGACCCCTTCACTTCTCTGATTCCGAACAATTATAAAATACCTGTTTAATGTGTTCACATCCATCACAAAATGTTTTCCCCACTAAAAATTTCAATTCATTTTCATAGTGCTTAAAAAGACACAGGACTGCAATGGTGATGTTTTGGGTTCACTAAACCTACTTCAGGGGCATTGATTTGTAAGTCTGTGTTAGACATATAGCATATTTTCAAAAGAAAAAGTCTCATGGCACAAAAATTAAAGGAGGGAAGTATGACCAAGGTTGTTGCTACAAACCTCTTCTGATGGTTCTAAGGAACTGGCTTTGCTTGTGGTGAGGAATTAGCAAAATCAATTAACTTTATCCCAATTAACCAAGGTATATCTGCTCAAGCATTTATATCCAAATGAATTTGTTTGGCAACAAGTATGGAATAATAAGAAAAATAAGTTGTCCTACTGAATAATGTAAAATTTGGTTACAATAGTGTTTAAAAATATGTCAATAATGCTAACGTACATGAATATGAATCCATAGTGGCAATGCATGTGTCTGTGATACTTGCTCATTTCCTGTCTAATACATGGTTCTGTCAGTCTCTTAAACAGTGTTTCAACAGGGTTTTACTGTAGGCCTAAAATGTGTTTGCTTTACCACTGATGATGTGTTTTGTTTATTATACCGTTATAACAGTCCACCATTAAAGCTGACTGAATTTTATTTTAATAACGTCCTATTAATAGGAGTTTTGGTATTTGGCTGTAATTTCTATTTGGTTTCTATTTCAAACACTAAAAAAGAGAACAATTACTTTTTAAAAACTAAACAATATTTAAAGGCATTACCATGCTTAAAGTATGAGATGTGTCTGACAGGAAAGATTCACAGGTCCACCAATTATTTTTCTTGTGCTTGTCCAGGGTACCCAGTGTATACACACATTTTATTAACTCATATTGTCTTCACAAATTCATTAATCATAGTCTTATCCACTTCAGGAATTAATTCATACAGCACACTTATTATCAAACACGAATCAATATTTACAAATAATGTCTTCAATTTTGTGAAGCAGGTAATTAGATACCACAGCTTACCGTTCCTTTGTACACTGTGTTGTGAATATCAGACCTCCTGTCGAGAATTCATAGCACCAGTTCCGAGACATTTGTCACGTCATAATTTCACCAAAAACGTATAATTTTTCTTGTCTATGAATTTATGCTGTGACTTGATTTTCGGTGTTTACAAAACATATTGGAGTCTGCATTTAGTGGGATTTTGAATTGATATGGCATTTTTTAAATGTGTAACACAGGCTATTGTAATATTAAAACTAGTTTGGTATTCAGCAATGGAACTGTCGAGTAAACAACTGACTGCTAGCTGCCTCTTATCCAACTGCCATGCTCAAATCACCAAGAACAAGACAGACACCGCTCCTAGTGGCAGCCTCTGACGAAGCTTGTAATAAGCGAAAACTAGTTCAGGCTACAAGGTACAAGTTTAACATTTTTACTAATAAAAAGTTAGTGTTCCAAGTCAGTAGTGACATATTTATACCGTATTGGGCCGAATATAAGACGATGACTTTTTCCTTAAAATGCCCTTCCAAAAACCATACTCGTCTTATATGCGCAACCTAACATTTAAAAATTTCGTGTTAAGTGCCTAGCGTATTTTGTAACATTCGCGAGCTGCACTGTCTTGCCACATGCATGACGTGAATCAACACGCACGTTTTATAATGTGCTCAAGGTCAAGCTCAAGGTGAAAATCCCAAGCATACTTTCACCACTGCGCTGAAGTACCGTATTGTGTCACAGACGTTAAAAGCTGTTCACTTTAAGGCCCCCTTTATGCATCTGATTCAAATCGTACGATAAAATATCGTACGATAAGTTTTGCATCCCAGTTGACTCCAATTTTTATAGTGCGTCAAAAATATCAGAAGTTGGTGTGAACAAACTCTTTCAGTGTTGCCACCATCACTACTGAAAATGAATCCGTGTGTGTTGTATGCGGCTTATCGGTTCGTTTTTATAAGTGTCGAAAGTGGGATCCCATAGTGCTCTCCTGTTCTGGATTTCGTCAGTTAGCCTTTCTGTATTAATGTCTTCCATATTTATAAAACAAATTAATAAAATCACACCACGTGAATACCACTGATTACTTGGCATAACTGGCCTCGCCGATGCTACACAGGAAGGTTGGCAGCACTGACGTCATACGAAAAAAAAAACTCGCGCGAGTGCATAAACGAAACCTTTATGGCCCGTGTATCTAAATAACTCATCCGATATTTATCGGATCCGTTTCCTAGGACACTGCGATATGTTTTTGAGTACGGAACGATAAATTTATCATACGACAGTGCATAAAACGGCCCATTTGTTTCTGTTATTCTACATGACGTACGAGTTTTTGTCGTACAATATAAATTGGATAGGTACATAAAAGGGGCCTAAGGTTTAGTCAACAAAGTGAATATTCATGGCCAATCCACAAGTAAAGGATAGTGTTGAACAGAAACGAAACCAAGGATATCGAATATCCTGGGAAGCTATTAGAATGAAGGCACGTGAGTTGAAAATTCCAATAACTGAATTTAAAGCAATCTTGGGCTGGTGTAAACACATGATGCGGTGTTCGAGTCTGTGTTTACGACATCGCTCTACCTTTGCGCGATGCCTACCTGCAGATTATACTGACAAATTGATCGCTTATCAGCGATATATTATAGAACTGAGGAAAGCCCACAATTACCTGCTTGGCCAAATGGCAAATGCTGACCAAACACTAGTGTGTTTTGATATACCGTCAAATGTTACTGTGGACAGAAAAGGTGCAAAATCAGTTATAATTAAATCTACAGGCAACGAAAAGTCATGCATTACTGTGATGCTAGGAGTAACTGCTGATAGAAGAAAACTTCCACCGTACGTTATTTTGAAAAGAAAAATGCTTCCGAAGGAATAATTACCAGCTGGTATCGTTTTAGAGCACAGGAAATGGGGTGGATGACTGAAGAACTCATGGCAGATTGGCTTATGGTTGTTTTGGGATGTCGACCAGGTGCTTTACTAGGGCAGAGAGGTAGTTCTTTCATGGTCAAACAAGTAAAAAAATAATGAAGCTGATTGCAGAAGTGAACATTGATCTTTTTATAATCCCTGGAGAAAGACTTCTCAGCTTCAAGTTTTTGATGTGGTTGTTAATAAACCATTTAAGGACTACTTACGGAAGAACTGTAATGACTGGAATGGAAATCATGCATTGACTCTGACAGGCAAGTTGAAGAAACCAAGCATACAGTTACTGACCCAGTGGATAATCACAGCCTAGGGAAAAATCAAAAATGAATCCATTGAAAAGGGGTTTAAAAAATGTTGTGTTGCTAATAACATGGATGGGAGGGAGGATGACATTTTGTGGAAAGACTCCAGTTATGAATCATGTAACGGGGCTAAAAGGAAGGGTTTTGTTTTATTAAAATTATAAAATTATTTTCCATCTGCATGGTCAGTCCCATGGTAATTGAAAGTGGCATCGAACAAAGGAACTGTGAGGTGTAGCCGGTACAATGGAATGCGGCGTGTGGTCAACAACAGTCGAATTCTAAGAACTGTAGTGCAGTGTGACGCTCACCAACGCGCAACATTAACACGGGCGCATAGACGATGCTGAGCAGACTCCCAACTACGCCACAAAAAATGGCGAAACGATGAAAGTCTTGTACCATGCGGTCTTGTGACGGCGGATGTAGCTGAGAGACCACGCCTTCCATAGCCTCAATATTTTTGCCAACTAGCATTGTCTACACCTGTGCACAATGCAAATCCATGTTACCTAAACCATGACGAAAACTTTGTAATCAAAGGGGCAGTGTATGTTACCGGAAGCAGTCAGAGAAGGTGGGGATTTTGTTGGTCGTTGTCTAAACAGTCGACGATATACTCCTCCGGCCGGAGTTTCATAAAAAAGTGCGTGCACGATAAAAGTTTCTAAAATATCCACAAAGTGTGAAAATGTAACTTAAATCAACTCAAAATTTAATCTCAATCAACCTCTCAGCTCGAAATGAGTAAAGTGTAGACAGAAAAGTGAAAATGTGGTAGATTTTCGAACAAATACATAGTGCGGCGCGTGGTCATCAGAGGCGCCAAGAGTTAAACAGTCGAAGAGCAATTTCATGATTTAATTAAATTTTAACCAATTCAACGAGCGCTCTAAAAGTATGGGTATGTAAATTTGTGTGAATGTAGTGAATGGGCAAACTGGGCCGTCTTCCTAGACTGTAAGTAAATTTTGAAACTAGTTATTAAGGTGTCTATCATGTTAAAAAGGATAATAATGTATTTCAAAAGTTAAAATCATGTGAAAAGAATAATATTTTTGATATTACATGTATGGAAGGGAGTGGGAAGAATAGACGTTTATTAATCGTAATAATAAAATGCTATCTGCTATATGATATACTTTGTTAAATAAATCATTTCAAACACCTCATTTCATTTGCTGCACTGATCAGTTCGTCGTACGAGCGGGGTTAGTCCACCACTAGAGATCCGGCCAAACACATAAAAGAAGTAAAGGTAGGTGGAAGCTTAAAACTTTTTTATTCTAGCAAATAGAAATATAGTTACAATGGTTCCATGAACATGAATAAAAAAATTAAAGTTACAATGGTGCCGTGACCGTAGGATGTAATACAAAGAACAATTTATATTACACCGGCCTATTTTGACAGTGCAGGAAGTGAAATACGGTTGTAAAAAAGAAAAATTAATTTACGTAAGAGTCACATAGTTATGATGTAAGAGTTATTTTATGTATGCTATAGCATAATTTTGAACTAATTGTATTTAGAACATAAATTATAAACCAGTTAAAAAATGTCTAAGCACACATAACAAAGTAGTTTAACAGATGTAGATATGAGCGAAAGTGGCCTTGAACCACAGTCATTGAATGAAAGTGAAATGCGGGCTTGGTCCAAGCGCTGTTATAGAAACAGCTGTTAGCAGTAACGTAATAATTCATTCTACCCCAATTGCTGCTCAAATGCAACTAAGTGAATCAGCTGTTGATTCTGGAATTCAATTAACTCCAGTTTTAACAAACAAAAATAAACAATCTGACGACAATGATATAATGAGCTTTTTAGGAAAAATTGATAGTAGCTTGAGCCAGTTTGAAAGTCGTTTTAATTCTAATGACGATAATTTTAAAGAGATTAATGTAAAGTTTGATTATCTGAGTAACGTATTATGTAAACGTATTAACGAACGTTGTGAAAATATTAAAGTACAATTGACAGAGTCTATGAATGAGCAATTAGAGTGCCGTGTTTCTGATATAAAAAATGATATAACAAATAAAGCAGAAAAACGAATCACAGAACAATATAGTGTAATAAACACAATTGTTGAGAAACAGATGAATGAATGTAATGCTAATACTGAATATAAAATTAGTTATGCAATGAATAAAATTGAAAGTAATAAAATAAATGAGATGGAGAATAGTTGTAAGAGCGAATTTCAAACCATACAAAATACAGTAAGTGAATTTGAAAATGCTAATTACAATAAATTTAAGAACGTTGAAAAGAAGATTATGAATGTAAAAGATGAACTGAGTATGGCCATCAGCCAACAAGTAAACACTGTTACCGAACGAGTAATTATGACTCGCGACATAAACAGTGAAGTCGAATTAGAACCTTTTAGTTGTGACAATAAAAGAGTGCATCCTATGCAATTCCTTAACAGAGTGAGGGAGTTTAATAAATTTAATACTAGTAGCTGGGAGGTACAATTATTTAAAAATTTTTAAATGTTTCAAAGGTAGTTCGGAGATATGGGCCGAGGTACACAAAACAGAGTGGGGGTGTTTCGAAAGTTTCGAGGCCGCATTCAGAAATAAATATTGGTCTGAAGAAGACCAAGAAGTGTTGTGTAGCAGAATTATGGGAACCGGGAATTTTGGGGGACCCAATAATAACATAACAGGGTATGTAATGAAAATATTTAGTGAGGCGAAATACCTAGAACCGCCATTGCCATTCAGATCCTTCGTGTGGCATATAAGTAAACACTTGCCAAGGGAGGTGCAAATAACATTGATGACGCGGGAGGTAGCAACTATTAGCGAGTTAGAAAACATTTTAGATGTGTTTCAGAACATCCGTGACCAAGAAATGAGTCGTCATCACAACCCACAGAATATGAACAACGGAGGGCACCAGGGACCGCCACATGGACCAGCATATCCCAGACGAGAACAAAATAATCGAGGCCCAATGTGGACTTGTCCAGCGTGTTCGCATGAAAATTAAGCATCACAAAATTTTTGTTTTAGATGTAGGAGAGAGAGACCTGGTCAGCGACAGGGAACACAACCCGAGCAGAATAACCATGTATACCAGAGAAGGGAGAGGGCCAAGGAGGAGCGCCGAGAGGTAACGAACAGGTGAACCGGAGCGGAGGTGGGTACAACCCCGGAGTGGCGAGCACATCGGCGGTAAACTAATAGAGACAATGGAGAACCGGACCCGACCGTTGTCGACGGAGGATTCTGGGGTCCAAATAAATGACAGCTATCAAAACAATATCATCATAACCAATTTGTCTGAGGAGTTAATGGAGGAAGACGACGTCGAAGCAGTTAGACGGGAGAATGGACTGACCGAGGTGAAAATCAACATTGAAGGTAAGGAGATAAAAACTTTGATAGACACAGGTAGTGAAATCTCTGTTATTTCCGAACACATACTAGATGAATTGAAAGAATTAAATAAAAATATTCCATCTTTGCCAGTTGCGGGAGTGACTATTATGGGCATTACGGGCGTTAGGAGTAAAAGGGTCACTAAACAAGTACATTTAAATATGGTAATTAACGGTGTAGGGTACGATAATACATTTCTAGTCGTACGTGGATTAAATCTTGAAGTTATATTGGGAAATGATTTTCTGATTAAGCATAAGGCGGTGATTGATTTTCAGAAACGGGTGTTAGAATTAAACAATGAAATAGAACCAGTTTGGATTAATTTTGAGCGGGTAGTAGATGCGGTAAGAATTTCGGGTGTAAGGGTGATACATAATCAGGTTAATGAACAAGAAGCGGAAGTTAGTATGAATGTATGTAGTGAGAGTAAAATAGAGTGTGATGAAAGTGTAGAGCAAATATGGGATGAGAGGGCACTTAAATTTTGTAGTGAGGGTGGCGTAATAGGGAGTTCTCAACGTGAATCGTTATGGCGGGTAGTAGCAGATTTTAGAGGAGTGTTTGCCGATGTACCAGGGAGGGCAAGAAACTATGAATGCGAATTAAAGGTAAGGGAACACGCACCCTACGTACAAAGAAGTTATCCGGTGCCCTATTCGAAGAGAAGAGCGGTTCAGATTGAGTTAGATAAAATGTTAGAGGGAGATATAATTGAGCGATCCATATCACCATATTCTAACCCTTTGGTAGTAGTAATTAAAAAAGATGGGAGGGTCAGGCTATGTCTAGATGCCCGCAAAATTAATCAAATAATTATTCCAGACCGGGAATCACCCGAAGCCATTGAGGAAATTTTTCAGAAGTTCAGTGGGGTGAAATATATGACATCGTTAGACTTGACGGCAGGTTACTGGCAGGTACCGCTAGCCCAAAATAGTCGCAAGTATACTGCATTTTTATTTAACGGAAAAAATTATCAGTTTACTCGCTTGCCGTTCGGACTTAACACCAGCGTAGCTAGTTTTATTAAGTGTCTTGATGAAATTTTGCAGCCTCGTAATTTAGATTTTTTGACTATATATGTGGATGACATTCTGATAGCTTCCAGAACATTCGAGGAGCATGTAGAACATTTAGAGTATGTGTTGGAGAAGTTATACGAGGGAGGTTTAACCGTGAATTGGGATAAGTCTAGATTTTTACAGACTGAAATACATTTTCTAGGATTCATCATAACACCTACCAGAATACGGGCTAATCCGGACAAATTAGAATCCATCATGACTTTCCCGGAGCCTAAAAACATAAAACAATTACAAAGTTTTCTTGGCCTATGTAATTTTTCCAGAAAGTTCCAGAGAAACTATGCCCATACGACGGCGAGACTTAGCGCCGTGTTGCAGAAGAACAAACCATGGAGGTGGGGGGAAAATGAAAGGGAGGCGTTCTATGAAATCAAAAATAAGTTCGCAGATATGATTTTAATGAACCACCCAAATTTCAATAATAATTTTTATTTACAGACAGACGCCAGTAATATAGCACTAGGAGCCGAACTATATCAAGAGGATGAGGCGAGAGAACACCATACCATTGCTTTCGCCAGCCGGACGTTGCTAGCATCAGAACGCAACTATACAACTACAGAGAAGGAGCTCCTCAGCATAGTGTTTGCAGTAAAGAAATTCCGTACCTATCTGCTGGGCAGTAAAACCATCATCAGGACGGACCATAAAGCATTGTCTTTCCTGAATACATGTAAGCTCACACACAGCCGGATAACCAGGTGGGTGTTAGCTCTCCAAGAGTACAATTTTTCTTGGGAATACATTAAGGGGTAGAGAATAGAATACCAGACACACTATCATGAGTAGATACAGACAGAAATAGAACCGGTAGAGATATTAAAGAAATAGAGATTTATAGACTATCCAGGGAAGATAAGCTTTTTGGGGAAGAATTGAAAGACATAAAATAATGCGAAGAGATGATAGTAAACTAAATAAAATTATAACCAGTGTAGAATCAGAATTAGATGAATTTGGGTATAAACAATATTTTCAGGTGTTTAAGGGGAGTTTATTTAAAAAAGTAGAGGGGAGAGAAAGGGATAGGAGGTTAGTTATACCCGAAGGGTTGATAGATAAAATAGTATGGGACTGTCATTATAGATATGGCCATTTTGGAGCCAAGAAATGTGTGTGTGTATTGAGAGAGTCTTGTATATTTAAGAATATGGGGAGAAGAGTAAGAAAAGTATTGAAAAGTTCTGAACTGTGTCAGAAATCCAAAGTAGTAAATTATCGATTGGAAGGGGAATTAAACTATATTAAAGTAGAAAACCCATTCGACTTAGTAGCAGTAGATCTGTATGGCCCTTTGCCAAAGGGTAGGGGAGGAGTAATGTATATTTTTGTAGTGCTAGATACATTTTCCAAATATGTAAGGTTGTATAGCGTGAAGCGAGCGACGAGCAAGGTGCTGAGCGAAAAGATCACACGCGACTACATGATCAACGTGGGAAAGCCGAAGGTGGTACTATCCGACCATGGACCCCAGTTCATCAGTGGAAAGTGGCGCCAGACTCTTAGATGGGAAGGAATCATCCCAAAGCACACCGCTGTCTATCATCCACAATCCAACCAGGCAGAGAGAGTAATGAGAGAAATAGGCCGAATCTTAAGGGCATACTGTCACGCAAAACACAGCGAGTGGCCACTATATGTTAAGAAGATTGAAGACTGGCTAAACTGCACCACCCACGAGTCGACGGGGTTCACACCTTACGAGTTAATACGAGGGACGCATCCACCGAGGATTTTGGAGCAACTATTTGAGTATCCACCAGAAACCAATATTATTGATCGTGATGTAAAACTTAGTCTGGCGAATGAAAGTTTATTAAGGAAGGGAGAAAAGAGAAAACGGAGGCATGATATGAAAGGTAAGTGGATGCAGTATGAGATAGGACAATTAGTATTGGTAAGACGCCATGATTTGTCAAATGCTCAGGACAAGGAGATAAAAAAGTTCTTTTTATTATACGAAGGCCCCTATGAAATAATAGATATTAAAATGAATAATTCATATGTTTTGCAGAACCGGGAAACACGAGAAATAGTGGGTACACAGAATGCTACGAATTTGAAATTATTTTGGTCAGAGTGAAAATTTTGAATTTTAATATGTGTTAATGTGTTTTCAGAAGGGACTCTCCCCCATTTTCGGGCGGTCACGACCTTACCAGTCCTGGCCGTGGTTTTCGGCATTTGGAGGCGGACCATGGTTGGCAGAACTTCCTTCGGGCACTGAAACGATGATGGTCCGGCTCCACCAAAATTGGTATAGACTAGAAATTTCAGCATCTTATGGAACGGGGAGGGGGACCCCTAAGGTACGTGATATAAATTATTTTTTTTTATACTCAAGGTGCATAAAAAAGGTGTACCTTACCACGTACCAACTTTGCCTAGGCGTGTAAGTAAATAATTTTAGTAAGGCAGTGTGTTCAAACAAAATTTACTAGTGTCGTCTGTGAAAATGATGAATGGAAGTTCATAGTTGATTTGTAATAATAAAATGTAACAAGGTCACGAGTAAATAGAATTTGAAAATGAAATTAAAATTGTAAGTTATGTAATTTTGGTAAATCTTAAATGTGAGTTGTTTATTTTCATGTAAGGACAACAACGTTAAGTGTGAATAGATTAGTTTAAGTGACTAGGTAAATATTTTGTTGTACTTACTATTTTATGTTAATGAAGGTCAAGGTAGGGAAAGTTAAGAAAGAAATGTATGAGGTTAAAACACAACCAAGACTAGAAATGTCATGCAATGTAAATTGTAAATTTAAATGTAACTAATTCCTAAACAAAGATATCTTTTACTTGTGATTCCCCAACTTTTTGGGCGGTCACGGCCTCACCGAACCCTGACCGTGGAATTGGTTTAGCTTTGACAGCTATGGTCGGGGCTCATTGCGTCATGTTCTGCCTTAACTGGCCATAGCTGTTATCGTTGTAAAGGTGAATTTAGAAATTGACAGGGGGGTAATTCAGGGGAATCACCAAATTATGGAACAGCGGCTATCACTCTGTTCGCATAGGAACAGTAAAAAAAGGTGATAGACCCGCATTACGGGCGTATAACTATGTAATTTATAGATATTACGATATCTAACTGCTTTTTATAATGTAAGGCAGAAGCAAGGACAAGGAGATGACAAAATTCCTCCAAAACTTCAGTCCTTGTGGATGCAACTGGACGCCAAAGTCCGGGGGGGGGGGTCATAGTGTGTGTGGTTAAGGAGGTTACTCAGGGGAGTAACGAATTAAAATTTGGTAACTGAATGATGGTGACTCACTACTGAGATGACTAGCTAATTTTGTTTTGATTTGAGAAAAAGGGTGCAGTAGACGTTTATTATATTGTGTTTATTATGTCTTATAAATGTGGTATTAGTTTATTGTGTTAGAGTTAAGGATTGATAACATGTGTAATTTGTATAATTTTGAAATGTGTCTATAGAAAGGTCATTCACCTTGCCAAGAAAATCAGCTGATTGCTGGAGTTATATATGTAATATGTCACTTATAAATGATTTGCAAATTTTTCAGTGTAATTAAATGTTTTTTGAATATAATGAAAATTGAATATAATTAATGATTGAATAATAGATTTTCAATGTGTTTATATGTTTAAGGTAATTTTGATTTTTCAATGGTAACTGTAATGTAAAATGTAGTAAAGGTTAGAATTTGGGTGAGTAATATTTCGTTAGGACATTTAGATCAGTCCAAGTTAAGTTTAAAAGGGGAGTTGAACAAAGTAAGATTGTTATGAATAAAAGTAAGGTAGAATTTGAGTATTGATAGTGACACAGTAGCTATGGGAAAAATATGTAGAGTAATGAGTGCTATATGGAGGTAATAAATAAATGGAGATATTTTGTAGATGAAAGTGATGTAATGGGAGAGTAATTAGTTGATAGGGAATTTTGTAAGGGGGGTGGTGTGATAAGGAGTCCTCAACGAAAAGCGTTGTGGCGAGAAGGGACCGATTAGCGTGGGAAAGGGTTACCTAGGGGGAGTCCAGGAACCAACATAAGGGAGTGAGCAGTGGGAAGGGAACACACATCCTGAGTACAAAGTGGTAGAGAGTATTATTTGTTATAAGGGTAGAATGATGCGAAATGAGTTGAGTAGTAAGTTAGGGGTAGAGAATGGTTGTTAGATATTTTGATAGATGGGTGTCATACTAGTTAAAGCTGTTAAGTGGTTGTTAGTCAGAAGAGGGTAAGATTAAATATAAATGCCCAGTTAATAAATCAAATTATTGTGAATAATTAAGTCACCCAAACTAACTGAGAATGAAAATGTTAAAGAAAGTAAATCATAGTCAAAACATAATATTAATTGAAACAAGTGACAGATTTTAATAGAAGTTGAAAATAATTCAAGCTATACAATGTGTAAATTTTGGTCAATTTAAATGTAAATTTTATTGTTTATAGTAAGATGAAAATAACCATGTTAATTTTGTATGCCTTATTTTATTATATTGTATTGTGTTTAAAGGTAAGGAATTTTAAAGATGTTCTATGTACTTTATGATGTAGCCCTATGTATAACATATGTATGTCAAGGGCATCGACTTGACCTAGCGAGATCAGCTAATGACTGAGGTTGGAGACAGAACCATTTTTCTGAGGTTTTGTTTCTTGATTGCATTAAATATATTTTTTTTTTTTTTTAATATGGAGAAAAAACATATTTTGATAAATTAAAATTTTTTTTTGAAAAAAAAAAATTATTTTTTACCCCTGCCATATAGGATATTTTGAATTTCAAGTATGTTATTGTTTACATGTATTGCTAGTGTTTTTATTGAATTGTATCGTTTAGTATGTATGTATCATCAAATGTTAGGATAAGTGAGTTCATGTTTATTTATGAAATGATAATGAGAGGTTCAGTTTATTTGTTTTATGATTGTTAGCAGTAGTGAAGAGAGTTAGTAGAGTTGATGGGTTTATGTAAAAGATTTTTTTTATTTTTGAAGAAAGTAATGGATATATAATAATTTGATTTTAAACTTAAAAGAATTTTTGAATTTAAAAATAAATTTTATGAATTGTAAATAAGAAATTGGTTAGGAGGTATTACTGAATGTGTATGCGCCCAGTATTTGCCAAAGGCGACCCAGTATGCATGACAAGGGGGAACATATCGGTTGAGGATCTGGCATGGAATAAGGCCAGGTATTTGGAGTTTGGGGTGGCATGTTAGAAGGTTAGGTGCGCTGTGGGGCGTGTCTGTTCGATTTTATGGTGTTCGGATCTCGTATAGAGAAGTCCAGTAATATCGTTCAGGTGCGGCCATAGTCTCCGAGCTAGGGGGGTAGTTTACCCATGATGTGTAAGAACTAATGGGGGGGGTTGTTGGCACCATATCCTCACCGATCCTCTTAGGGGTTTAGCAATGAGATTTCTTCTGTTCCAGCAGAAGATCTCTCATTGGGGGGGGGGGGGTATTGTAATGGGGCTAAAAGGAAGGGTTTTGTTTTATTAAAATTATAAAATTATTTTCCATCTGCGTGGTCAGTCCCATGGTAATTGAAAGTGGCATCGAACAAAGGAACTGTGAGGTGTAGCCGGTACAATGGAATGCGGCGTGTGGTCAACAACAGTCGAATTCTAAGAACTGTAGTGCAGTGTGATGCTCACCGACGCGCAACATTAACACAGACGCATAGACGACGCTGAGCAGACTCCCAACTACGCCACAAAAAATGGCGAAACGACGAAAGTCTTGTACCATGCGGTCTTGTGACGGCGGATGTAGCTGAGAGACCACGCCTTCCACAGCCTCAATATTTTCGCCAACTAGCATTGTCTACACCTGTGCACAATGCAAATCCATGTTACCTAAACCGTGACGAAAAACTCTGTAATCAAAGGGGCAGTGTATGTTACCGGAAGCAGTCAGAGAAGGTGGGGATTTTGTTGGTCGTTGTCTAAACAGTCGACGATATACTCCTCCGGCCGGAGTTTCATAAAAAAGTGCGTGCACGATAAAAGTTTCTAAAATATCCACAAAGTGTGAAAATGTAACTTAAATCAACTCAAAATTTAATCTCAATCAACCTCTCAGCTCGAAATGAGTAAAGTGTAGACAGAAAAGTGAAAATGTGGTAGATTTTCGAACAAATACATAGTGCGCCGCGTGGTCATCAGAGGCGCCAAGAGTTAAACAGTCGACGAGCAATTTCACGATTTAATTAAATTTTAACCAATTCAACGAGCGCTCTAAAAGTATGGGTATGTAAATTTGTGTGAATGTAGTGAATGGGCAAACTGGGTCGTCTTCCTAGACTGTAAGTAAATTTTGAAACTAGTTATTAAGGTGTCTATCATGTTAAAAAGGATAATAATGTATTTCAAAAGTTAAAATCATGTGAAAAGAATAATATTTTTGATATTTCATGTATGGAAGGGAGTGGGAAGAATAGACGTTTATTAATCGTAATAATAAAATGCTATCTGCTATATGATATACTTTGTTAAATAAATCATTTCAAACACCTCATTTCATTTGCTGCACTGATCAGTTCGTCGTACGAGCGGGGTTAGTCCACCACTAGAGATCTGGCCAACACATAAAAGAAGTAAAGGTAGGTGGAAGCTTAAAACTTTTTTATTCTAGCAAATAGAAATATAGTTACAATGGTTCCGTGAACATGAATAAAAAAACAATAGTTACAATCAGATTCCAGTACCAAAATCTGAATATGCACTTGGAGAAGAAGAAGAAAACAAGGATGATGACTGTAACTAAAAACAGTAAGATACTTTAACACCTTTAATGTAAAATAGCCATATTTACTTAGTGTGACTTTAAAGTATGATATTTAGACCATTTAATTGTCTTTCTCATATAACATCTCAAAAAATTCAGTGTCGTCTTATATGCAGGCCCTTTTTTTTCCTGTAAAATGTAATGGGTCTCAATTTACCTAAATATTATTGTGTAATTTCATAAATTCTATAACATGTAAAGATGAGGCCCCTTTGAGTTGACGCGATAGCCAGTAAATATTTTCATGACCATGTATGGTTATGCAGTAAAAGACGAAAATCTATTTATAGCCAGTGATTAATTCCGCCAGTATGTTGTTGATGAGAAACAGGAAATTACGAGTTGAAAAGGTGATGCTAAGATCAGCGAAACTCTTCAATGCTGAGGACGAGACGAATAGTGGGGAGCGGGGTGAAGCCGTTTGAAGACGCAACAAACAGAAATTTGTAACACTGAACGCCAGTCAACTTCCATCTTTTGCTGTCTGCAGCAGCAATCGCGGGCGCCCGCATAAACAGCAGAAAATGTAAATCAAGCAATGTGGAATTCTAACTAATATTATAAATCATCATAATAATAAGCAGTGAACAGTAAAAAATTTGGAGTGACAGTTTCGGCCATAAAAACGTTAAAAGTGAAAACAACAAACAGTGCACGCCACCAGGATGAAACCTACGCACCATTAAAGGAAAGTAAATATAATTAAATACTGGCATTTTTTAAATTAAGCTCAATAAAAAAGAAATGTAGAAGTGTGAAACTGTGCGTGATTGAGTGAATGAAAAAATATAGGCCTAACAAGAAGTGTTGACTTGCGTAATTTTGATATACGTAGTAGTATTTTGATGTCGTAGTTTGTTGATAATCAGTTTTACGCCTTACGGCGGAATAAGTGTGTTCATGATCTTTTTTATGTTCCCAAAGGAAAATAAAAAATGTTATATTTTACTTGATTTACGCATTATGTTATTTGTATTTGCCCACCGTTCTCTGCCTAAGCACACTAAATGATTCCCTGGACCAAGCATTACATATAATCATATTCATTTTAATTAATTAATTACTGAGTAACACTTCAAAAACACCTTCAAAAATCTAGGGTCGTCTTATATGTGAGGCCGTCTTATATTCGGGCCAAACCGGTAATTACAAAAACATGTTTTGTATAAAAATTGTTGAGCTTTTCACTGTAATTTACAAACAAAGACTTGAAATTTACATCATAACTATATCATGCATGTTAAATGTTAAATGCATGACTTGTTAAATGCGTTCCATAAAATTCAACATTACATGACATCTCACCCTTAAAACATTATGCTCATTAACAACTGATACAACTTTAACAAAGATAACGTAGTAATATGATAATACTATACTATCTGGAATTAGTATGAAAAAAGTCAATAATACGATTTTTGATAAGATTCAGAGTACTACGTAGACTGCTTTTCTTGTACTCATAAACCATTTTCAGATTTTCAGTTTGTGTACCTTGGGAATCCATAGATGAAAATTAACCTTTTGACAAGCCAAACACACAATATGCATCGTAGTCTGTGACTTTCCAGATGGTGCTTCCTATTTAACGATTTATTTACATTTTCATTGTAGCTACATCACAGTCAATGTACCTAAGCTGGTTGCAGATACAGTGAGTAATAATGAAAAGGTAACAAAAAGGTGAAAACTAAAAAAAAAGTTACGTGCAAGTAGATAGTAACACAGAACTGCTGTGAAACACATGCTAAACAGTGAGATGAACATTATTGTCCCTTTGATAGTATCCATATGAATTCAACCGTTTGTATGTGAATCTCAAATGACTTCATACTTTAACTACTGAAAATAGGAAAAAAATGTTATTTTACAATTGGTTAAATACAGTATAATGCTGCAGTAAGAAGAAACTTAAGATGAGTGCAGAGGAGAAGGTGATAATATCAATAATCATCATTATCGTCAAGCAGTTTGACCTAAATGAAAAATTTTCTTATACTTACGGTATAAAATGAATTTGCTGCATGTTCCAACAAGCCAATTAGGCCACTTTCAGTGAAATCCTTGCCTAAGCAAATGCCTTCCTCTTCTGGACTAAGTACATCTTCAGAAACAGCACATTCCTCTAAAGAATTCGGTGTAACTACATCCAGACTAACAGCACCCCTTGGCAAATGTTTCTTGTCTTCTAGCATATGTAGGTACTCAGAAACGAGTGCAGCACTATGTACAAGGCACATGCCAGCCTCAGTGTGATTATTGCGCTAAAACAAAATACACCATACAGCTAACTTAAATGATATGTTATTCTTAAAATATACATGTAGTTGACGTTTACATATACGCTTACAATATTGAGTATCGATATTTCAATACAAGTATGATATTATATTTAACGAATATGTTACTTTTAATGAAGAACTTTGTGTTAGTGGTTGAAATCACAATCAGAATGATCACTGTTGCACACCACTATATAAAAATTATTCCGATTAGCGCTTTCAAGCTTTACAGCCCATCGTCAGATCGAAATAGACAGGAAATATGTACAAACAAACCCTTCACCCCTCTCCACCACCCTGCTCACACACAACAAGCTATAAATTAATGACCCTTCCTCACCCCCTAAACCCTGCTCCACCATCTGTACAGTTACATATTTTTCTCGCAAATTCCTTGTGTTTCAGTGTTGTGTGTGTGTGTGTGTGTGTGTGTGTGCATCCTTTTAAACTACCCTCTTCCTCTCCACACACATGGGTCAGTCACACACCCTTATTTTAAAACAACATTTTTTTAATTTAAGATCTCTTTTAACCTTTTGATCAGTAATCACATATACATACTGTGACGGCAGCGGTATACGAACATCTGCTCTCTGGTACCAGCGGTGGACACAGCGAGCCAATCCGGCATCAGCAGCCGCCGAGACTTGACCAACTACGTGTTCGGAGCTAGCCAATCACCGATGCCGGTTAGTTAATAAAACCCGAGCCGGCAGAAAATTTTATACACACTTCATCGCCACGCCATCGGACCCACTTCATCTCCTCTCCTCTCTCGGACAACATCGGTGCGGAGTCAGCCGGAAGGAACGGCCGAAGAATAGAACCGCCGCTGTTCTTGCGTCTTCGCCCTCCAGTTCCGTGCCAGCAATGGATTTTGCTGGGCTGGCAGCCAACTCTACAACCGATGCCGAAAGAAGAGGAGGACTGCAGTACGCCACGAACAGCGGGCGCAGCCGCCGAACATCTCAGCGCGGCACGACCAACATCAGCTATCTCGCCACCAGGTCCTTTTTAGGGCCACCAAAAACACTAGAGTGTACGATTGGCACCATTTGTCATGCGGCAAGCCTTTTGTCCGGTGACAATATGTTTTCAACTTTTGCTGGCTCAGTACTGCCATTATACAATGTTACTTGCAATGATATCCACTCTGCACTCTAGTGGATTTTTCAAACACTTGGTATTCATTCTTTCTTAGCGTGATGTAATATATATGTCTATGGTGATTAAAGTGTGTTCTCTGTCACATGTGTTTCGATCATTGTGCTGAAGCATGGTTGAGGTTATGTTGTTCTTAGTTTACGAAACTGCAGAGGTGTGAAAAGTATTTTATAAATAACTTGTATTCTTCACTTTATATTATAAATTATACAGTGTGTACAATTTTATTTTAGTGCCGATGTTTCCGATAAACTACCTTCCCAAAAGTCTATATTTTTAACTAAGGATGAAATTTACAAATATGTTAGGAACTATGAATCGGGTGTAAAGTATCTATTTTTTATGAATGGGAGAGTGGGAAAGTGGAGATAATCTATTTAACACTTAGGGTGCCGATCATGTCAATTGACGTGGTAGTGAAACTTTCATAGGGTGCCGATCACGTCATTTGACATGATATAGTTTTATGTTTCTTTAAATACAGGATCACTTCTAAAGACATCGTTTCAACTGGCGCGTAATGTTTGTTAGTGTTCTTAGTTCTTGAAATCGCCAACAGATGGTAGCTAAACTCAACCAAACTGAAACTACGAAGAAATTTCCAACTGCTATTTCTAAAGACCCATGCTTCAAAGTTTTTCAGTAAAAAAAAATTATACAAACTAATATTAGTGTTACATTTTCTTATGTTTTGTGTTTCACCAATGAAGTATACTACTTCTATATAATTTAAAGTGATTTTATAATATTTTAGTGTGCTATAACAGTTTTGACAACTTTTTTTAATCAAAATTGTGTATAAAAAGTAAAGTTTCATTGAAAGTATTTATATAAAATAATAATATTTTACATTTAATTATAAAGTGGAAGGTTCAATGTTTGGAACAAGGTAAGTACCATTTTTCTAGGTTATGTTATAGATTCACAAGAATTTTTTGAAAAACATTAAAAACAGCCGGCACTCTAGAGAAGGTTTGTGGTGAAACGTCCAGCACCCAAAGTGTTAACACTATTTATACATATTTTTATCAGTTCCTTATTAATAAATGGGGATGAAAGCTGACAATTTTGCATCAAATTACATTTTACAAAGTTTCAAAAAATTCCCATATCAGATGTTAAACACGCTAGCTGACTTTATCACTGATAAAATTCAGGTCTACATCAGATTCTGCATGACTTTTTTCTCCCAACCATAAGCATTTTAGTTATTACTCTACCATAACCATAACACATGAACAATAAAAACTATTACTGCCTTTATTGTACATTCATACCAGTTACATTATGTAAGTTCAGTTACTGGATGTGACAGTACAAAATGGGTATAATTATTTTAATTGTGCAATAATCTGATGGATGTAAAACTGAATAAAATATGAATTTCAAAATTGGAATGTTATGAATCAGCCAGGGTGACATAGTCAAGACCGTCACAAAATAAACCTAACCATATATGGGCACGAATTTTTATATTCTGACTGACGTCATGAGAATATCACAAGTTGAACACATGTTTTATAATACTGAGACGCAATTCGAAATTCGACGGTGTTCTAGAATCTTCTATATGATCCAGCCAGCAAAGTAGGGGGACCATGTGACCAGCCCTTATAGTGTGCAAACTCGAGTAGCCATGGCACACTTCGATCAACATATCCAGACCGTACGGTTGTGTTATCCCAGTCCTCGGACAAAGTAGATTTAGGCCTTCAACCAGTGAAAAATGTATTTAAAACAAATCTAAATAAATCTCTACCAGTGTCGACGTAGTGGAAAAAGTTAATTAACAGTTTTGTGAGTGTGGAAGCAAAATGTTTTGAACAAGCAATGGTGCAACATGGGAAAAACGATTACAGCTAAGTACTTACACCTAGATCGGCTGGCCGACAAATAATCATTGCTAACTATTATTCAAATATTCTTTTCAGAAAATGAGATCTCAAATATAAAAGGGGGGTTGGAAATGAATGTGAGAGAGAGAGAGTGAAAGCGGAGTACTGGTTAGCCTACAATTGATACCTATAATATTGATACCTACAATTGATACCTGGTTAGCCTATAATAGTTAAGTAGATTTAATTTGATACAATAATAATTATGTATGTTCATTGGTGTGATCTGTTAATCACCGAGTAAATAGGGGAACACCCTTATAATTTCTGGAATGAAAATAAATGATAATTTCGATTTCACAATGACCACGTGTTTAGTACATTCATTGCGTTGAAACCTAGCCTATTCACAATGTCAAAGTCTTGCCTAAATCGAGCTGTAGAATCTTCTGAGACCAGGGAAACAAAGTGTTGAACTTAAGCAAGCGTTATTTGATATACCAAGTGAGATGGTTTGCATATGTTAACCACAAATATGCTGGCGACCCTAAAAGTGCTGTTGAAATAAGGTAGGTGCGAGAGACGATCTCCAAGGTAGGTGATATTTTGGGCAGGTAGATTTGAAAAAGGTAAGTAACTTTACATGGAGACATGTTCACATTACTGTAAATAACAAATATAAATATTTTTTTCAAATTAAATGAATATAGTATATTCACATATATTAAAATAAAACCAACATAAAAATTCTTAAGCCAAAATAATACTTCAGTCTAGAAAGTACAATTCACAAATCTACACACACAGTCTCTCTCTCTCTCTCTCTCTCTCTCTCTCTCTCTCTCTCTCTCTCTCTCTCTCTCTCTCTCTCTCTCTCTCTCTCTCTCACTCTCAACACACACACACACACACACACACACACACACACACACACACACACACACACACACACACACACACACACACACACACACACACACACACACACACACACACACACACACACACACACACAAAAAACAAGTGTACATCATACCTCCATATGTTTTTGTGCCATGTTTGCGAGCCACGTTAACCGTAAATCTGGAGAATTCTGATAACCTTTGGCTATCCTGTACATTAGGTCCAACAGCATTTCAGGGTCTTCTTGAAATTCCTTCATTTTAACCGTATCAGAAAGTATCATGTGGAGATTGAAGATCAGATCCTTTACCTACACCATCACCACTGTAGCATTAGTACAAACCATGTAACTTACATGTCCTTGCAATTTCTGATATAATCACAGAAACACGTCACAATTGTTAAAACAGAAAACACTAACCCCCACCTACAGAAAATCCCCTCATACACTGTTATATGAGGATGATAATCATTTGTCAAGAACAATAGTACTTAATTAATTTATACCAAGTAAATTCATATTGTATTACTTCTTAAAAATATTAAATAGTCCTCTGACAATCAAAAAGTAACAATTTAATGTATCCGGGCTGTTTGGCCGTGGTCCATGGCTTATAACAAAACCAAACGTTTCAGCAGCTCCACTGGCTGCCATCATCAGTGGTATAAAAAATCCTGCACACCGGGTGTTTACGTACAGGCTCACAGTACTGTGGTATAGACTAAAGCTGTCCTGCCATGCTACCTGTACTTATAAATTCAGCAAAGTCCCAAGTACAGGTAAAAATGACACCATCAGCCAACAAAGAGCACAACAGACATAATAGGGAAAATACTCAAGAAACATTACATTTCAACATGCACAAAAAAATCAACACCTTTCTATAAAATTCAAAGGACCACATACACTTAGAGGGACTATGTGTATACTAAATATCATGCAAAAACTGCGACCGATTTTCTATCGGCCACTCTACAAGAAATATAACACAAAATGAAGACCATTCAAAACACTCCAGTAATCATTAGTACGAGGTGTGATTGGAAAGTTTTAAGACTGGGCTTATAATTTCAAAAGGGCAGTACTTACAGGCTATTGTGATGGATCTCCTTCAAAATAGTCCCCTTCTGACTGAACACACCAACTCCAATGGTGTTTCCACTTTTGGAAGCATTCCTGGAAATTTTCTTTCTTAAAGGTTTTAAGAACCCTCTCCGTATTTGCCTGGATGTCTTCAATTGAGTCAAATCGGTCCCCTTTCAGCGAAATTTTCAATTTAGGAAACAGGTAGAAGTCAGCAGGGGCTATATCAGGGGAATAGGGGGGGGGTTGCGGAAGCACATGAATTTTGAATTTGGCCAAAAATTCCGTGATCAAGAACGCACGATGAGCCAGTACGTTGTCGTGGTGGAGGACCCAATTCTTGACTCGCCAGAGTGCAGGCCTTTTCTTCCGCAAATTTTTGCACAAACACTGAAGGACACTTCTATAGTATTCCTGGTTGATTTTCTGCCCCCCCCCCCAGGGGCAAATTCTTGATGCACAATACCCATAAATCGAAAAAAACCACCAAAATTGTCTTCACATGCGACCGACTTTGTCGCGCTTTTTTCGGTCGTGGCGAACTTGGACCCTTCCACTGCGATGATTGTGTCTTTGTTTCTGGGTCATACCCATAAACCCATGTTTTGTCGCCTGTAATTACCCTATTTAACAAATCTGGGTCAGTTTTGGCCCGATTAAACAATTCTTGGGACACTCCAAGTCGGTATTGTTTCTGCTGGTCTGACAACAATTTCGGAATGAATTTCGTGGACACTCGACACATGTTCAAATCTTCACTTAAAATTGACTGAACCGCGTAGAATCTTAAATTCAGTTCATTAGCCATCTCCCTAATTGTAAGTCTACGGTCAGAGCGCACTAAATTGTGAACTTTCACAATGTTTTCGTTGGTTTTTGAAGTGGAAGGCCGGCCGGACCGAGGGTCATCTTCGACTAATTCACGGCCATCTTTGAATCTGTTGAACCAGATAAAAACATTTGACCGGCTCAGACATTTATCCCCGAAAGCTGTTTGTAAGAGTTCATAAGTCTCCGAAGCTGATTTCCCGGTTTTAAAACAAAATTTGACACAAACTCGTTGTTCCGTTTTTTCATCCATTTTGCAAAATCAAAAATCCGCCAAGACCCGATCACACATCCTCACTCACCAGGATGCCACTCACTACTGAACAAAGATGTCGCGATGATCGTTTCACAACGTTTCAACGACAAAACAAGCGTCCCCTTCCACACCCGCGGGCAAACCTAGCCCCTTATATAGAGCAGTGGTGGCACCTGTCTTAAAACTTTCCAATCACACCTCGTATGTCATGAGTTCGTATTCCATAAAAACAAATATAACAAGTATATTTTAAAAGCACGCATACCTGTTCAGGGAACGTAGTATCCTGCATTTCAACATCTTCTTCAGAATACAATAATATTGTTTTTAATGATCTACGCAGAGATGCTTCACTGAATGTCTGACTGGTACCAACAAGAGAGCTAAGTGACATCGTCACTTGCATTTTAACTCTGGCAAAATTCTGAAAATAAGACACGGTTACTAACAAAAATAAAGTACATGAGATTCACTGCTTTAACATAGAACAATGTCTATAAAAAGATATTGAGACAGGAATTTTTATAGGTCTAACAAAATCAGTAATTCCTTAATTTTCTTGTGGACACTGTAAGTACATGTTCCATTGCCCCTTCCAACAATCTCTAACTGATTTCTGCATGTGGGTGAGAGGGGAGAGGGAGTTATAGCTTGCAGTAGCAAAGCCAAGGGAATTCTGATTCAAACAAATATTAAACATCAGATGTTAAACATTAAATTCATAAAAATTAAATATTACTGTAACAGTACGTTTCATATGAGTGGGGATTTTGCATTAGAAATGAGAAGTTTTTAAAACAATGTTAAGAAGTGTAACAAAAAATTGCTCGGAGACAGGGCATAGAGCATGAGTACCTTCATATAATATGGCCTGTATGTGTTAGGAGAGAGTAGACCATGAAATGCTACAACTGGCAGAGCACACAGGCACTGAGTTATGGTCCAATTTTTTTCTGGCCTAAACAATGCCAAGCCCCCCAGTGATGCAGTCAGTCTCCGCCTGACAGCCAAGTAGAATATAACACAGAAGGCAGTGACTCATGGTGAAAGTAAAAGTGTTAATTATCATCAGTCTCCATTGCAATTGCAAAAGCAATAGTTAATGTCAGTATGAATTGTTAAAAAAAGAAAAAATGAAATAGGAGAAATGTACTTAGTGTAAATAATCTTTTCCTGGAAACCACACTGTTCAAAGTCAAGAAGGTGGCGACTCGTCAAATATGTCATTGTGCAATCACTAAATATTAGGCACAGTTTGTTGAATATTGACGAAGTGCATCAGGAAGAGTTTTATCCAGTAGTATTGCAGAAGTCAGAACAGTAAAGGTCAACAGTGAGTATATAATAACAGACATTATAGCCATGTGTTGTCTATGAGTGAACAAAGAAATTTGACCTACAGGCAAGACAATAGCAGAATGACAACTTTATTAGTACTATGTGCACATGTAAGTAATCACAATTAAAATAACACTGATAGTGGGACAACCGGCCAGAAGAAAATGAAATAAATGAGATTTGTAGGTATTCATATCTGTGTGAATGAGAAAAACATAAAATATGGGAGAAGGAGGGGGAGAGAGAAAGATGTTATTTATTTGTATTGATAAATAAATATAATTTTAAATCTGTTAACTATAACGAAAATTATATTATATGACTAAATAATGTTTTCATTAGAATTTGCTGTAAAATATTTTATAAACAAAACTGTAAGACAGTTGTGCCATTAATGGTAACCTTTCTAGGTTAAGGAAAGTAGTGTTCTTTTTGGTATGTTTAAGTGTTTTTAATTTTTTTTTTCGTATAATGGTTTTCTTGAGTTTCATTAATAATTTGAGTATTTGATTATTTGTTTGATAAATTCTTCACGACTGAGTTAATAAAACCATAGAGTTAATAGGTATGGTGCAACCAAGGAAGGTGAGAGAATAAAGGAGTTTACTATGATAATAATACAATAGAATAACTATAATTAAATGATAATGAATAAAAAAATATATGTAAAGATGAATATGAGTTAAGTTATTTCAAGCTTTACCTCTCCGTTACATAATCTGTATTCAATGGCATCACCTGAATGGGCCTGGGGAGTTTTTTTCAACAGGAATAATGAAACGGTCTTGTGATTGTACAAATAACTACAACATAATAATTAAATAAAAGACACCTCTTACCTTCTCGGATTCCAGGGTTCTACACACAAACTCGTAGCCTATAAACGTGATTTAGGGTTTATTTTATTAATGAACTCGACTCTCATTGTAATTTTTTTTAACTAACTCACATTTTATTAGACATCTCATTTAATCTTCTCCTTTTCTTTTGTGAATCAACTGAAATTAATACTTCTATCTCTACTCTCCATCATTTAAATTACTATATTCAACACCGAGGTGAAGCCCCATTTAACCAACAACAAAATTTAACATATTTTACTCCTTATAACTAAATTATATTATTATCAAATTAATTAAAGGCAACCCAGCTTTTTGCTCACACACACACACACTCTCACATCTTTTACCACCTTTAATTTAGCGCTTTTATTTATTTTTTTTTTAATTTTCAAAGTGATATTTATGTTATACGGTTACTTGGCTGTGGATGTCCTTGCAGACCATGTGTTGCACTTATTTAATTTTTTTAGTCACTGGTTTTCCGAATTTAGTTCTCACTTTTAATTTTTTATGTCACTGACGATTAACAGATGTTACACCTTTTAGACCACTTTAAAGTTTTTGTTTAAATCACATTTTGGTATTTTTAATAACTTTTTCGGCTCGCGAGCCTGTATATTGAACCGCTGCTTTTATGGTTTATTTACACTTTTTCTGTTAACATTATTACATTTTCACTGTTCCGTTCGGTCAGTTTACATTGTTGAAATTGGATTTTAAACGAAACACGCGCCCACGCAACTGCGCGGTTTTGTGGTTATTAGCCGACTTCGATGCTTTTCAAGATGGCCAAAACGTCTTCCTTGAACGGCTACTTGCTCCCTGATAGGCTGATCGGGCGTCACGTGATATCTCCTGGAGAGCGAGTTTCTTACCCTAAACTTATGATCTGAGGCTCGCAAAAAGTTTGTGCCAAATACGATGTTCACGCGGGCAGACGCGCACTCGATTCCTCAGCACCAGGAATTGTAGCATAAACCCTATCTGACCGAACAAACGTGCAACTGGGTGTTCCACAAGTGAACGCTGCTCTGAAATCGAAACCTTGTCCGGGTGAGCCCCCGTCTTTACCATTTACAATTTAATAAAGAAAACCCCTCAATTCTGTCCCGTTACAATACCCCCCCCAATGAGAGGTTTTCTGCCAAAACAGAAAAACTCTCATTGCTAACCTAAGAGGACCAGTGAGGATATGGTGCCAACAACCCCCCTTAATTCCTTAATAAATCATGGGTAATCTACCCCCCTAGTTCGGCGACCATAGCTGCATGTGAATGACTCTACTGGACTTCTCTGTTCGAGGTCCCAACACCGAAAAATCAGACAGGCACTCACCACAGTATCACCTAACCTTGTAACATTCACTAAAATCAACAACTGGCCTTATACCAAACCAAATCCTCAACCGATATATCTCCCCTTTATATATACTGGATTGCCTTTAGCAAAGTACTGGGTGCATACACATGTTCATTACTATCTTAAACACAATTTCTCCAAATATTCATCATTAATGTCAAATTCACATAAACATTTCATATTTACCTTTAAATAAAATTCACTCCCATTTCTCAACCTTTAATTGTTTGTTTGATATTATCATTTCAAATCAAAATAAATTATTTAAATTTCATTCATGTAGTGAAATAAATCTAAGTTCATTACCAAAGATTCACATTTAAGTTAATTTACATCATCTCTTTTAATTAATCATTATAATCGCAACTTTCAAAATTCAAAATCTTTTAAATGAATTTACTTTTCCTTATAAATCCTCATAATGGTATGCTAACAATTCTTGTAAAATAAACAACTTATTTCTATCATCAACTCCATTATCACTACATTTGGTTACAAAAACATCATATAAACATTATTAACCAGTTGATACATTCCCAACCTAACCTCACCTCATATAGCGAACATCAAAAGAAAATACCATCTTTACTTCAAAGAAAAAAAAACAATTTTTTTTTGTAATTAAATGAATTTAATTTACAGAAATATATATTTTGACAATTAATAAAAAGAAACAAAATTATTAAATTAAATTAATTAATAAAAGAACCTATGAACTGACTACATGAAACATACTATACATTTAACACCAGTCATCAGCTGATGTCTTAATAACAGGTGAATAACCTTACTCTAGGCACACTGCATACAAATAACACAAATATACAAAATTATCCAATTTAAATCATAACATGTCCTTGTTGGTTATACAATCATTACAACATAGAGTCTAGTATTTAAAATCATTTGTTCTCTTAAGTGAATGATCATCACTAATCATTGAATCATAAAGCTCATAGTAACCACTACCGAACAGGAACTGGGTCATCAATCACAAACTCTCTAGTTAGAGTAAGTAAACTTGATTGTATCGCTGTTACGGTCATTACTTCTCACTGATTTCTCAGCTACCTCTCCTACTTCATCATTTTATTATTTCCCCCCTTTTACCCAGTTACAATTAGGTAAATAACCTCACGGGTAAACCGTGCAAGGCATTTACCTTGTGCACAGATGCGTTATCTGTGCCCCTGGCTTGTAACGGCCAGCTCCTTTTCCACACGCTCTATTATTTCCTGATGGTGGACTGTAGCGCCCATGTTCATCCACAAGAACTGAAGTTTAATTAAGGTGTAGACACTGCCTACCCCGTTCTTGTTTCAGTGTTATAAAAAAATTCGGCATTACTGATGTCCGAGGACACCAGTAATCCTACTAAATATTACTTATACACCCTTAACACGGCACTACCACCCCTTCGATGATAGCCGCTGTTCCATAGTTATGGTGATTCCCCTGATTTACCCCCCGGTTGATTTCTAAATTCACCAATTTTGAAAATAATAACAAGTATGGCTAGGATACAATCTGCCTAACCACACTTGCTACCAATAATCCAAATCCATGGTCAGGGTTCGGTGACGCCATGACCGCTCGAAAGTGGGGAATCACAAGTAAATAATATGTTATATTTTTAAAATTCCTATACACTAACATAATACAACATAAACATTCATAAAGAACACAAACCTCCTTTAATTAAAATAAACATCTCAATTGCATCTGAATAATATTTATAAACATTCCAATTTTAATTTCAATTGAATCTTTTATTCCTCAACCTTTAATTATTTATCATTTGTTGTACCATTAAATTCTCCAAAAATTCAAATCTATTATCAACATTCATTTTACATAACATTTCAATTTCAAATTTTACCAAAAATTCCACACCTTACCTAAGTTAAATTCTTTCAAATTCATTTAATGTCATTATTGAAACATTTTACTTTACTTCCATTTCGTTATAAAATTCCTACTTACATATGGTTAATCATAAACTCAAAACTATAAAAATTCATTGTAACAAATATAACGTACATGACCCTACCTACCTTCTGAAACATTATAACAACCATATTACTCCACAAATAAACATATTTTTACTTTGACTCATTTACTATTTTTTATCAAGTTCAAATCTTATAAAAATCATTCAAATTCATTATCAAAATTCATTTATACAACATTTTAAATTAATTAATTTCATCTCCAGGTTATTTAATTCAATCTTTTTCAAAACACAAAGTTACTTTAATCACCTTACTCTAAAATAATTACAATTCATTTGCATTATAACCTCTCATTATTTATTTAGTCTGATAAAATATTATTATTATTAAAATCAATTTCTACTACATACACACATTGTTTACATAAAATGTTAAGTACCACATAACCTATTATACAAAAACCATTAACCTCACTACAAATTTATCTAAAATTTTTTCGTCGTATCATTATTGTTTATCACACCTCATTACATAAGTTAGCCAAGTCATCACCATAAACTAAAATAATTAAATGTTCATTCACTGTTTATTTAACCACCATCATCGTAAACTAGTCTTACTTTCACATAACAATTCTCACCTTTACTTACTCTCATTCCATTATTATTTTTAATATAATAACCCGTTAACTCTGTGTCATTCGTTATACCATAATAATCTATAGGATTATTCCTTATTATTATCTCATAAACCTTGTCAACATTAGTTATTTTTGTCCAGTCTCCCTTAATATTATTCGTTATCCGCAGGTAATTTATATCATAATTCTCGTCTACTATGTCCATCACCTCACAAGGTAAGTGCTCATCATCTACAATGGTGTAACGTGACAAATACAGGGGATTTCATTTTATTAAATTTTTGGGATTTATAAAGAATATTCATGGACATAATTTCCAACTGTGACCAGAACACGTGGTGAATTGAAATAGTGGTATAATAAAGGAACGATACGTCTCAACAGTTGTGCAATCGCTAACAAGGAATACACCCAGCATCAGTTCCTAGAACTTTGCGAGTGTGTGGCAGTACGCCCGATCGCACCCGACCAGCAGGTGCGCGGACCGACGCCAGTTTTGTGAAACGCAAAGATGGCTAAGAGACAAAATTTCCGAGCACAGGTACCAAGGTGCCGGATGTGAATCCTAAGTCTAACCCTTCTCGTGACGTCAGCCAGTGCTGAACGAATATCCGCTAAGACCCACACACAATCAACTGCATGGGTTAAATAGGACATATCTGTGGCGACGAAACAAAAGGCTTTGTCTTCCATCAAAAAAGACGTAATCCAGTTGGCCGTGAACATATAGCCGCTCTTCCCAGTTCACTTACAGACGCTGATAGTGTTGTGTGGGCCCGGTCGGCCTAATTTCATAAAATGTGAATAATAACATATACTAACGTTTTAATACCGACCGGGACCCGAGGAATTAATGGACTTAACAATTTTATAACTGGTGACGTGGAGTGAATTGACAACAAAGTAAATTAACGGACCTCGACTAGGTGGACAAAGCACGTGTTCGGTCGGAATCGCGGCAGTGAACAGTTTATATAAAACAAAAAATAAATTTGTAAAATAATAAACAAGGGGTAAAGTATTAAATTGTGTGAGTGTGCGTGTGAGCAGAATGGGCTGTCTAGTATAATATAAGAGAATATTTAAATATGATTCCGTAAAGATATACAACTAAAATATGTTTTTGTGTTCTTGTTCTAATAACGGTCTTATATTAATTAAAACTATCTAAGTAACTGTAAAAGAATGTGTTAGTCTAGTTATTTCGTCATTACCACTTTCTCATTTCTGTGCGGCAAGATTCGTCTAAACGTTCCCGGATTTCTTCTGAATTATTATTGGGGGGTAGTCAGATTGCAAAATTGTCCCGTTTTATTAAGGTAGAGTGTTAAGGTTTCGATATTATAACCAAAAAATATCGTGGCGACTCTGGGCTTCTGATCAAAATTCGACAAGGTAAGTAGGTGAGAAAGATCGCAGGTAAGTTCCTGGCAGTATATTTTTTTATTTTTTTATTTCGAGAAGTTTGTTTAGTTACATTTGACGACGCGCTGTCAGGATCCTGATATAATTTTATTTATACGAGGTAGACCTATTTTAAAGCACAGAAAATAGGATGTGGTAATGACGTATTTGTGTAAAATTTATCGTATATAATTACGTATGTGTGAATAGGTTATGTTTGTGTTATTATGGTTTACAGTTGTGTTAGGTGTTTTAGTTTTATAATAATAGTGGTTTTTTTATACAGAAAAGTGTTACATGAATAAATTTTAAATATGGGTGAAGTACAAGGTAATGATATTGGTTTCGCGTGGGATGAGTGGGAGAGTGAATTTCGAGGGGTTGTAGGTGAGATGACAGACGAGGAGTGGGGTAATTTAGATAACAATTTAACGCAGATGGAAGAACAAGAAGAGGGAATATTTGCCAAAATTAAAAAGCATAGTGATGATATTAGTATTGGTAGTAAGATGACGAACGATAAAGGTAAGATAGTTGAAGTAACAGTGGTAGAAAATAAGGCAATAAATAGGCCTAGTGATAATGAGGAGAGTGTGGTGGTGGTAAATAAAGGTAGAGAGACAAATCAATTTAACAAGAAGAAAGTCGATCAGGTGATGTTGCAAATGATTATGGAAACAATGAAGAAGGGTTTTGATGAACTAAATGATCTTATTAATAAACGGTTTAATGAGAGGGAGGAAATGATGAATAAACATTTTGATAAGTGGGACAAAAAATGGGAAGGAGATGGATATCAATTAAAAGAGAGTACAGAAGTTGAATCAAAACAGGTAAGTGATAATAATGTTGTTAATGATAGTGAAGAAATAATTAACCAGGTGAGTGATAACGATAATGAATTAATAAATAACAGTGACAAAATAGTGGGAGAGGTAGTGTTGACTAGTGAAGATAATGATAGTGATTACAATTCTGAGGTAAGTGGTGATGTTAATATAATTAATTCTAATGATGAAATAATGGTGAATAATAATAATGATATAGTTGAGAGTAAAGTATTGGATAGTGATGAGATAGAGATAGTGAATGAGAGAGAGAAAGTAATAGATTGTAAAGGCGTAGTAATTAATATTGGTGAATTAGATAATGAGTGGAAAGAGAGTTATATTGTGGGTATGAAACGGAGGGTAAATTTTTTCCGAGGTGTTAAGGGGGGTGAAGAAAGGTCTTCACGAGAATATTGGGTAGACAAGTGTTCTACAAATAATTGTTTTTTGAAGTTTTTTGTTGTTCCTGGAGAAGTCAGGAAATGTTTAATTGAGTTAGTACCCTCTGCATGGAATGAGAGAGAAAGTGTGATATGGCATTATGATGAGGGAGGTTTAGATAGAGAATGGTGCACTGAAAGAGAGACAGAATTGTATAAATTAAAGAGAGACTATAATGAGCTGAAAGAGATGTTAAATGATATGAAATACTTATCGGTAAAATAGAGAGTGAAGATTGTTGTGATGATACATGTTCAAATAACAATAAGGTAATTTATGATGATAAAATAATTGACTTGGTGTTGAGAAAATTTACTTACGGAGACTGGACAAAATTAACTGATAGTGACAAGTTTTATGACATAATAAATGGTATAACGAAGGATATAGAGGTAATGGTCTATTATAATAATGATAATAAATTTGAGGTAAACAAAAATGATTTATGCTACAAATATATTATATATCTATACGACGATGGAGGTTAGATTAAGAAATCGGGGAAGGAACCGTTAAATATGTTAATATATGGTAATAACCTAGCTGATTTTGACATTGAAATATGATATAACTGAATAATAATGAGGAAGATGTGTAAATAAATATGTAGTGAATTCAATTGTATGTATTGTAAAATGTTAAGTAAACAATGTGTGTATGTAGGTAATTGTTGTAATAACAATACTGATATTTTGCAATTTAAATAAATAACCGAATTAATTTTGAAGACAGTAATTAGTGAATTGTAATTGGTTTGATAGCAATGGAACTTGTAGTTTCAATAATTGATTTAATTAAAATATAATTGAATTTTCTAATGAATTTAAATTATTTTACGAGATGTGAATTTGGTAATTAATTGTTAAATTGTGTGATTTGAAATAACACTGTGATTAAATGTTTCAGAGGTTACTTGGAGATATTGGTGTGTATGGTGTATATTTTGTGTATGTCAGTATGTGAATTATGTACTGTAAGTATAAAATTTATAATAATGAGAATAATTTGAGATAATTGTTTTAAACAGAAAATACAATAGTGTGTGTGGATTGGGGGGTTGCTCAGGTGAGCAACGAATTTAAATTTCATAACATAAAAACGATAACTCAGTTTTGCACTAGTAAAATGCTTGTATTATGCTTTGGTAAATAGGTGTTCATACGTTCAGTATACTGTGTTTATTCTGTTGTATAAATGTATTATTTTATTGTGTTAGATGTAAGGATTGCTAAAAATATGTATTTCATAGAATGTGTATAATATTGAAATGTGTTTGCCGTGAGGTCATTCACCTTGCTAGGAATGTCAGCTGATCAGTAGTAAAATGTCACTGTTAAATTGTTTATTAATGTTCAAGGTAATTAATGTTAAAGATAATGTTTTAATGTGTTAAAGACACTATTTCAAATAATGAGGAAAGTAATTTGATAAAGTTAAGACTTTAAATAATTGATGAAAGATAGTAAAAGATAGATGTTGGGTGATTAATATTTTGTGGGGCATATAGATCAGTCCAAGTTAAAGCTAAAGTGGTACTAGAGATGAAAATATTGTTTTGAATTAATGTAATGTTGTTGTGAGGTAATGTAACAGAATTTGAGAAGTATTGATGTTGACACAGTAGTTATGGGGAATATATGTAGAGTAATGATCGATATATTGATGTTTATAAATGATGATGTTATTTTGTAGTTGAAGTGGGGTAATAAGAATGAGATTTGGGGATGGCAATTTTGTAATAGGGGATAGTGTAGTGTAGGAGTCCGCAACAAAAGGGTTGGGATGGGAAGGGACCGTTTGGCGCCGGAAAGGGTTACCTTAGGTAGAATCCAGGAACCAACATAAGGGACATTCCTTATGAGCTTTGTGGGGGGGGGGAACACATATCCTAAGTACAAAGGGTTAGAGAATATTTTTTTTTATATATCGAGAGAATGTGGCGAATTGAGTTTAATAGTAAGTTGGGTTTAGAGATGGTTTGATAGATATTTTGATAGAGATGGGTGTCATATTAGTTAAAGTTGTTAATGCTATTAGAGTCAAAGAGGGAAAGATTGTATGTATGCATATCGAGTTATTATAAGTAACTGAATCACCCAAATTAATGGAGAATGAGATGATTAAGTAAAGAGATTTATAGTAAAAAGGTAAAATTTTGATTGAAACCAGTGAAACTTTTTGATAGAGTTTGAAATTCATGTAAAGTGTTTATTTGAGTAATTTAAATATCAACTTCATTGTTAATTATAATAATATTTTGTTAATTTTCAATGTTTTATTTTATTATGTTTTGTGTTGAAGGTAGAATTTTACAGATGTTCAATGTATTTTCAGATGTAACTTGTGTATAACTTATGTAGGTCAAGGTTCTTGACTTGACCCAGTTTTGATCAGCTGATAGGTGATGTCCTATACTAGACACGTTTAGCAAGGAAGTAAAGCCAATTTTGATTTTAATTAATTTGAATAATTTTAAATAATTTCAAGATTGAAAAAAAATATATTTTAATAAATTAAAATTTTTTGAAAAAAAAAAAAAAAATTTTTTTCTTGATTTTGTGCCTGCCATCTAATTGATGTTTTTGAACTTTGTTTACATTATTGTTTGTGGATTAATCGTGTTTTTTTTATTGAATTGTATTGTTTAGAATATAGGTATAATCACATGTTAGGTTAAGGATGTTCCTATTTTAAGAAATGTTCAATTTGTTTATTTTCTAATAATAAAAAATAATGAAGAGAATTATTAAATTTAGACGAAAGATTTGTGTTTTGATTTTAAAGAAGATAGCTGTTGATTTTTAACTTAAATAAATTTTGCAGAATGTTTCAATTTTGATAGTATGTAGTATAAGTGTGTGTGAGCCCAGTAACTGCTAAAGGCAGCCCAGTTTGCATGTAAGGGGGAACATATTGGTTGAGGATCTGGCATGATATAAGCCAGGGATTTGGATTTTCTGGGGAAACATGTTAGAAGGTGAGGTGCGCTGTGGTGCGTATCTGTTCGATTTTTCGGTGTTGGGATCTCATTCAGAGAAGTCCAGTGATCTCGTTCAGATGCGTCCATAGTCGCCGAGCCAGGGGGGTCGTTTACCCATGAGGTGTAAGAGCAAAAGGGGGTTGTTGGTACCAGTTCCTCACCGGTCCTCTTAGGGGTTTTAGCAATGAGATTTCTTCTGTTTCGGCAGAAGATCTCTCATTGGGGGGGTATTGTAACGTGACAAATACAGGGGATTTCATTTTATTAAATTTTTGGGATTTATAAAGAATATTCATGGACATAATTTCCAACTGTGACCAGAACACGTGGTGAATTGAAATAGTGGTATAACAAAGGAACGATACGTCTCAACAGTTGTGCAATCGCTAACAAGGAATGCACCCAGCATCAGTTCCTAGAACTTTGCGAGTGTGTGGCAGTACGCCCGATCGCACCCGACCAGCAGGTGCACGGACCGACACCAGTTTTGTGAAACGCAAAGATGGCTAAGAGACAAAATTTCCGAGCACAGGTACCAAGGTGCCGGATGTGAATCCTAAGTCCAACCCTTCTCGTGATGTCAGCCAGTGTTGAACGAATATCCGCTAAGACCCACACACAATCAACTGCATGGGTTAAATAGGACATATCTGCGGCGACGAAACAAAAGGCTTTGTCTTCCATCAAAAAAGACGTAATCCAGTTGGCCGTGAACATATAGCCGCTCTTCCCAGTTCACTTACAGACGCTGATAGTGTTGTGTGGGCCCGGTCGGCCTAATTTCATAAAATGTGAATAATAACATATACTAACGTTTTAATACCGACCGGGACCCAAGGAATTAACGGACTTAACAATTTTATAACTGGTGACGTGGAGTGAATTGACAACAAAGTGAATTAACGGACCTCGACTAGGTGGACAAAGCACGTGTTCGGTCGGAATCGCGGCAGTGAACAGTTTATATAAAACAAAAAATAAATTTGTAAAATAATAAACAAGGGGTAAAGTATTAAATTGTGTGAGTGTGCGTGTGAGCAGAATGGGCTGTCTAGTATAATATAAGAGAATATTTAAATATGATTCCTTAAAGATATACTAAAATAACTAAAATATGTTTTTGTGTTCTTGTTCTAATAACGGTCTTATATTAATTAAAACTATCTAAGTAACTGTAAAAGAATGTGTTAGTCTAGTTATTTTGTCATTACCACTTTCTCATTTCTGTGCGGCAAGATTCGTCTAAACGTTCCCGGATTTCTTCTGAATTATTATTGGGGGGGTAGTCAGATTGCAAAATTGTCCCGTTTTATTAAGGTAGAGTGTTAAGGTTTCGATATTATAACCAAAAAATATCGTGGCGACTCTGGGCTTCTGATCAAAATTCGACAAGGTAAGTAGGTGAGAAAGATCGCAGGTAAGTTCCTGGCAATA
Organism: Magicicada septendecula; assembly: GCA_034769895.1. Classification (NCBI taxonomy): domain Eukaryota; kingdom Metazoa; phylum Arthropoda; class Insecta; order Hemiptera; family Cicadidae; genus Magicicada; species Magicicada septendecula. The sequence goes on along the minus strand of CM068376.1, from coordinate 34,141,873 downwards.
TATTTTTTTTATTTATTTATTTCGAGAAGTTTGTTTAGTTACAATGGTATCATCAAAATAATCATCAATATCTATTTCACAAGGTAAGTCTTTCATATCATCTATTTTTTTCAAATTTTAACCTCTCTCTTAACTCCTTATAGCTTCTAACGTAAACATCTCTATCATTCTCTCTCTCTCTCTCAAAATACCTCTCATCATAACACCATCTCACTTTTTCTCTCTCAATCCATACAAAAGGCAACACAACATTATCACAACACCTACTGGCTTTTCCAGGGAATTCATGATACACAAAAGGGGACCTACTTAGAGACACCTCGTCTCTATAACCACGGGAGGAGCTCTGTCCTCATAAATCACTATTGGAGTCTTTACTCCTAAATCACGGGGAAAATTGCCCTTTGTAAACCTAACCTCTCAATCTCATCCACACTCGCTAACACTTCGTTATTAAATTCTACTTCAACAAAAACTTCATCACCACTATTATTATTCACTTTACTCTCTAACACCACATTTTTAATTATCTCACTGTTATCACTCTTTATTTTGCTGTTACTTGTTAACTCATTATTAGAATTATCATTATTACTCACCTTGTCTACTGCCACCTGTTTTGCATTTAGACTAACACCATTACTATTAACACTTATATCTCCATTATTTTCATTTATTTTGCACTTACCTATATCTGGTCTCCACTCTTTCATTTTCTCAATATTTCATTCTATTCGTTAAATTTACTTTCAAATATCTCATTGGTTTTCTCAACACTTTTATTAACTTGCTTTATTTCATTTCTAATTTCATTAAAATTACTTTCGTTTGTATCAAAACGATTATTTATCTTATCAAACTTTTCATTAAAATTACTACTCATTTCATCAAACCTGTTTTCAAACGTACCAAATTTGTTATTCATACTGTACAGCGTGCTACATAAATATTTCATCATGTCTTTTTCAGATTGATTACTTTTATTAGTTCCAATTGGTGTTAATTGAATTCCCGAATCATCTGTGACATTTGATTCGTCTGTAACACTTTCTTTTATTTTATTTTCTTGACCCACATTCGGAGTTGAATGAACTCCCAGGTCACTCATGACAGCTGATTCGCTCATTTCAACTTCAATCTCATTAGTATCCATTTTTTTATATTCTTTATAAGATTTTACTCTTACAAAAAATTTAACCTTACATGTACTCAGTATTAATTAATATTATAAGTATTACTTAAATATAGTATACACATCACATAACCTGCACATAATTCATACGTATTCCCAAATCACGCTTATATCCACGTGTAGGTGTGGTTTGTATAAAATTGATTTTATAAAAACAGTCCAAGTTCAGGGGCCAATTGTGATAGTACAAATAACTACAACATAATAATTAAATAAAAGACACCTCTTACCTTCTCGGATTCCAGGGTTCTACACACGAACTCGTAGCCTATAAACGTGATTTAGGGTTTATTTTATTAATGAACTCGACTCTCATTGTAATTTTTTTTAACTAACTCACATTTTATTAGACATCTGATTTAATCTTCCCCTTGTCTTTTGTGAATCAATTGAAATTAATACTTCTATCTCTACTCTCCATCATTTAAATTACTATATTCAACACCGAGGTGAAGCCCCACTTAACCAACAACAAAATTTAACATATATTACTCCTTATAACTAAATTATATTATTACCAAATTAATTAAAGGCAACCCAGCTTTTTGCACACACACACACACACACACACACACACACACACACACACACACACACACACACACACACACACACACACACACACACACACACACACACACACACACACACACACACACACCACATCTTTTACCCCCTTTAATTTAGCGCTTTTATTTATTTTTTTTTAATTTTCAAAGTGATATTTATGTTATACGGTTACTTGGCTGTGGATGTCCGTGCAGACCATGTGTTGCACTTATTTTATTTTTTTAGTCACTGGTTTTCCAAATTTAGTTCTCACTTTTACTTTTTTATGTCACTGACGATTAATAGATGTTACACCTTTTAGACCACTTTAAAGTTTTTGTTTAAATCACATTTTGGTATTTTTAATAACTTTTTCGGCTTGCGAGCCTGTATATTGAACCGCTGCTTTTTATGGTTTATTTACACTTTTTCTGTTAACATTATTACATTTTCACTGTTCCGTTCGGTCGGTTTACATTGTTGAAATTGGATTTTAAACGAAACACGCGCCCACGCAACTGTGCGGTTTCGTGGTTATTAGCCGACTGACCCCGACTTCGACGCTTTTCAAGATGGCCAAAACGTCTTCCTTGAACGGCTACTTGCTCCCTGATAGGCTGATCGGGCGTCACGTGATATCTCCTGGAGAGCGAGTTTCTTACCCTAAACTTACGATCTGAGGCTCGCAAAAAGTTTGTGCCAAATACGATGTTCACGCGGGCAGACGCGCACTCGTTCACATTCCTCAGCACCAAGAATTGTAGCATAAACCCTATCTGACCGAACAAACGTGCAACTGGGTGTTCCACAAGTGAACGCTGCTCTGAAATCGAAACCTTGTCCGGGCGAGTCCCCGTCTTTACCATTTACAATTTAATAAAAGAAAACCCCTCAATTCTGTCCCGTTACAGTCTTCATATACTGCCTGTAAAAATACAAGTGGCAACCCTGGTTTTTGAGTTTTTTAAGTTTTCTGGGTAAGTACGGTAGGTTTCGGGGCCTTGCCAGTAGAGACATAACATTAGAGTACATTGCATTAAGAATTCATATGTTCCTGAAGTTATATGTTGGATTCGTATGACTGTAAAACCTAACAATGCACAAGAGATAATTACAGAGAAACATCTGATGTGTTTGAAGTTTGGCACTAACGAAGGAAATGAATTAAAAGTTACGTCACTACATAACAAAAACAGGGGAGTTTACAGAAATGAAGAAATTTGAAGAATTCTAATCAGAAGATGAGATGAATTAATGGGTCACCAACCAACTTACAGAAATTTTGTCGACATGAAATACAATGTGTATTTTAAGGTGAAGGTAACATTTGGCCTAGATATGAGTAACTGGAAGACTACATTAAACCAGAAGGTGAGAGATAATGTACAGAGGCTTCTTCGGAGGAGTTTCCTCAATGAAATTGTTATGATGCCATATGCACCAAAAACATGACAAAAGCAATGCCATAAAAAACTTGTCTTTATTTATTTACTATTTTTATTATTATTACAAACAATGCACAATGATATACTTCAACACATACGCTATGTTTATTTAACACCTTCACACTCAATGAAGAAACTAAAATTTAGAATTTTTTAAAAACCTTAAATTACGTTATCTCAATTTGATGTATCATGTGAGCGCCTATGCAGGCACATGCGCACACACACACACACACATACACACACAAACACACACACACAGCTGTTTCATTACGCTATTATAAAAGAATAATTTTGTTACTTACGTTTCCTATCTCAAAGTTCTGACGCATCAGAAGATACAAAGAAGCAGAAGCTTGTGAACGCACACTGCTCAAGTTCGAACTGCAGTGTTTCAGTAGTTGTAAGCACAAATCTGCACACTGTTCTGTTTCTTCATCAAACAAAAGGTTCGGGAACTGAGAGAAAAAACAGCTTTTGCATTAACCATTCCTCTGATTATTAAGTACATAAGTACACAGGTTTTGACAACTGCCATCATTAACAACACAGTAAATACAGTTTTAATCTGTGGTCATCTTCAAGTGCAGTATAACACACTATCCATCAAACAAGGAAAAAGTGTTGAAGAAATGAAATACACAGTAGACATGACAATGAAAAATGTAACTACCAAGAAGTTTGGAATCCCTCCCACTTGGCCAGACAAACTTCTTTAAATGATGTTTAGTGTTGGAATGTTTGTGTCTGCATTTGAAAAACAGTGTGTGCCCTCACTAACTTCATTTTTTTAAGAAAGTACCATTTTCGCTACTCTAGGATTTGGTAGAGAGTGTGTGACTTAATTCTGTAAAGTAAGTCAGTCTGCTTACTTATATGCAGTTTTCAGTAGCTGCAATTCACATATGGCTGTCTATCACTGGAGTGATAGTTCAGTGTTCATGTTGTATTTTTTACCTTGTAGAAACATTAGCGCGAAGACAGCTACTGCTCCCCAGTATACTGAGAATGTCATTTTAATTTTTTTAATTAAACCAGTGATGGTAATGTTGTTTTTCAAATTTAAAGACAAACTTCTTGACTGCTGTAATAATAAGTTAACTTGATTACTGAAGTGTCATTTTGATCATTTTATGGTTGACAACTTTTTTTCAACACTGTATTGTATACTTAGTTTTATTAACTTATCTGAAAGTAACTATAGATTTTGCAGGATCACAATATTGCTAACAATGGCAGTTACTGGACACAGTAATAACATGATGCCACTGACACATAGCTTTAATGACAGCTTTTCAAATTATTTATTACACCTTTCATATAATTATTGCTCTTTTTGTACATGGTTAGATATAAATTACACTGAACTTGATAATACTGGCAGAGATTATATACTCAATAAATTAAATAGAATTGGCCTTTTATATGTTTGGATATAATTACGTTATTCCCAAAATACTGATGAGGATGTTATTAATAAATGGGTTCTGTAAATAATGGGAGAAAGGAGGAGTTTATGGAGAACTGGGAGAGGTTGGAAGTGAACGAGAACACTAGAATATCTTCCACTGTATGATGTTACAACCCCTCTATCACATTTAAATTGTATTGATAAAATAAACTTACCTTGAATTAGCCCAGGAGTTCGTCACACGAACTGTGAATTACAAGCGTGACTTGGGGTTACGTCATTAATGTACTCAACTCTCATTTGTATTGTTAATTTAACTCACTTTTATTTAACATTTCTTTGTATTCTCTTTTTCCTTTATTTCTTACTTTCTATTTTCATTTTTAGAACAATTACCGATTCTGATGTAACATTGCTAAATTAATATATTTACTACTATCATGATATTAAATATATTTACTACTATAATGATATTAAATATTATGAGAAATATTTCTTTTTTCTAAGACAACCCAGTATTTGCGCACACACACATTCTTTCAGGTTAATACCCCAATTATTTTTTTTTTTACGAGGTTTATAAGTATTTGGTCGTGTCTACTTAACTCTCGGCGTCCCCACTAGTCACGTGCCGCACTGCGTATATGTCCGAATATCATTGCACTGTTCGAATTTTAAAAGTTTCTCTTGATTAATTAGGTTCACTGCTTCAAAAGTTCCATTCTGCACTGTTTTAATTTCACATTTCTACAGTTAAAAGATTTTTTCTTTCGGCTCGTGAGCCTATTGTACAGCCGGCCGGCGGTAGGTTTGGTAGACGACAACTGAAGCTAACAACGGCGTCTCCAAAGGCCACTTCCTCTACAGGTTCAGCAACTTGCTCTGTGATTCGTTAACAAAATCACGTGACAGGATAATTAGTTACATTTCAGTTTACTTCCGTTATTAACTTTGGACTCAAGAGTACATAACTTGCCATGACCTTGTGTGTCCTCTGAACACAAGTCGCCAACAGGCAGCACACACGCGCGCTCTTACACATTCCTCGACGCTTAATTGTTCTCGTACCTGGCTCTGCCTGACACCGAGTCAAACATAGCGTGTTAAATAAATCAAGTTTTCATGACAATAAATGGTGCCCAAACAAATTGGCCCCAAATTATTATAAAATTAAAAAAATAGACCCTCCTCTTTATTCGCCCCGTTACAATACCCCCCCAATAAGAGGTTTTCTGTCGAGACAGAAAAACTCTCATTGCTAAACCTAAGAGGATCAGTGAGGATATGGTGCCCAACAACCCCCCTTCAATTTCTTAACACATCATGGGTAAACTACCCCCCTAGCTCGGCGACCATGTCAGCACCTGAACGACATTACTGGACTTCTCTGTGCGAGATCCCAACACCATAAAATCGCACAGGTACTCACCACAGTACCACCTTACCTTGCAACATTCTGAATAAAATTCCAAAACTGGCCTTATACCATACCAGATCCTCAACCGATATATCTCCCCTTACATACATACTGGGTTGCCTTTAGCAAATACTGGGTGTGTACACATACTCATTACTATATTGAACACAATATCTACATCCTACTTCTTGATCTAAAATTCATAAAAATATTTTATATTTTAAATTCAATTCCTTTTCTCAACCTTTATTGGCTTGACGTTACGGTTTCAAATCAAAAACAAATCAACCAAATAAAATTAAATCATTCAAATTTTGTTCACCTAGAGAAATTAATCTAAATCCATTATCAAAAATTCATATTACCATTAATTTGATCATCTCTTTCCATTGACTCTCAAAATTCCAAAATCCTTTAAATGAATTTACAACTCCTCTTAATTAGCTGCTAACAATCATAATAAACAAAATAAAATGAACACCTTATTTTATCATAAACTCCCTTATCACTACATTTGTTTACAACACAATATAAATCGTTAATACATTAGCAATACACATAATCAACAATATATCCTGAACATAAAAACACAACACAATCTGTACTGCAAGCAAAATAATTTTTTTTTTCACAATTAAATAATAATGTAATAAAATGTAATAATGTTTTATTAAATGTATATTCTGACAATAGAAAGAAAATTATAAAATAAAATATAACTTGAACTTACATTGATTATTAAAAGAACATAGGAATTGGTTACATTGACCATTATACAGTTCATCAGCTGACGTCTTACTAACAGGTGAATGACCTTTCCATAGGTACACCGTATACAACTAACACACATGCACAAAATTATATAATTACAATCATAAAGGTTCTTGTAGATTAAGATCATTACAATTGAATCTAGTACTTAAAATCGTTTGTTCTCATAAGTGAAATATATCACTAATCATCGAATCCTAGTTATAGCAACTGTTACTGAACAGGAACTGGGTCACCAACCACCAACTCTCTCTTTAGAGTAAGTGAAATTGAATGTCCCGCTGTTTACAGGAGTCGTCACCCTCTCACTGATTGCTCAGTTACTCCTCCTACTACATTACTCATTTTCATATCAGTTACTCATTTTCTTAATTCCCCCCTTTATATCCAGTTACAATTAGGTAACCACCCGCTGGATAAACCGGATCGAGCGTTTGCCTTATGCAGATGCGGTATCTGTGCCCCTGACTTGTAACGGCCAGCTCCTTTTCCACACACACTATTGTTTCCTGAGGGTGGACTGTAGCGCCCATTTGCATCCCCAAGAACTGAAGTTTATTATATATATATAGGGTATAGACGCTGCCTATACAGTTCTTAGTTCAGCGTTATGAAAAAATTCGGCATTACTGATGTCCGAGGACACTACTAATCCTACTAAGTATTATTTACACACCCTTAACACGGCACTATCACCCCCTACGATGATAGCCGCTGTTCCATAGTTTGGTGATTCCCCTGAATTTACCCACCGGTTAATTTCTAAATTCACCAATTTTGAAAATAATAGGAAGTATGGCTAGGATACAATCTGCCTAACCACACTTTGTAACACTGTAAATTCTATGCAAACAAATAAAATACTCGAGTCCCTGTCCGGGCGCCAATGAAACAATATTACTTACTTTATTTTATTAACAATTAACTCTTACCTTACGGTTCTTTTCCAGAGTCGTATGGACGAAAACAGCTGCAGATAGGTTGTTTGGGAAGGACGGTAAAAATATAATAACACAGTTTATATTTAAACAAATTGCTTCTAATTTATTAGACAAATTAATTTTTTCGTCTCTCTTTGATAACCATTAAAGTTTGAATTTCTTTTAGGGTATGTGAATATAATCTTCATTAGTACCATATGAAATCCAACGAATTAATAAAATGAATATTTCTTAATATAACATTTCTTAGACTACAGCAAATTATTTATATTTTTAATGAATCTTTATGATGAACCAGTATGTTTTATTTTTATTTATTGAATTTATTTTTTTCCCTTAGAGATCTCTATTTATTAGCAAAGTGTCTGTAAAAATAAATGTTACAATATAGTATTTAAAAGTTCTGAAATGTGGTACTCATCCTGGTAGTGGCTTCGCTCCAACTGAGGATGCACTTTTTTTTTTATCCCTCACTTCGAAAATCGATGTATACTGAGTTTTACTGATTACGAAAAACCATATTGTTCACATGTAATAATAATGGTGTTGGTCCCCGTAACTTTACCAGTACGAGCACTGATAGTTTTTTTTTCTTTTTAACTAGTTGACCACTTTCTTAGTTCACATACACTTCCGCAACTGTTTATAATGAGTTTACTGTGTTTCAACTAATATCTCCACATGTTTTAATATTAAGTCGGCCGACGGTCTGGCCGCGTTGTATAATTATCTTATTAATTTACCTTATTTCCGTTTTGTGACTTATTTTTCCTGTTGTAGGTTACTTTTGACGCGTTTCGGAGCTCTTTAATGCTCCATCTTCAGAAAATCCATTGCTTAGACTTCGTCACGTTAATATTAAAATCTGGTATTGAAAACATATGCATAACACTAAACATGTATACATTTACACAATGGTCACATATATGAAACTACATAGTTCGGGTGGACCCAACACTGTCACATGTTAGACTGTCCAGTATCAATTACACTGTGTCTCTTAGTTCTATTCAAGATTGTATCGTATAGATAGTGTGATCTAAAGTCCAGTTGCTCGTTCAAAACATTGTTGGGTTCAGATTTGAATGCCTGGTAAATTTCAAATTCTTCAACAGCATTCATGAATAGTCCTTTATCACATATATGTATAGCTTTAAAATTCGATTCAAAATTTTTGTAATTATGGCCTTTAGATATAGATGCTTCGTGAATTGAGAGCGGTTCGTGTAAATATTATTGGGTAGATGTTCTCTAAATCTCTGTAAAAAACCCCGACCTGCCTGACCAATATAGAATTTATCGCAATCGCTACAATTTATTTTATATATTCTGGTTTTTTCAGTAGTAGGTTGACGTGATTTAGTTCTTAGTAAGTTCCCTATGTTATTGTTGGTACGGAATGATATTATGATATTTCGTTTTTTGAACTCGTTTACAAGAGCTAAGGCAGTTCCTCTTGAATAAAATGTGGATATGTATTTCATTTTTGTATCTCCGCTTTTTTTTATGGTTGGTTGCATGTTTGTGTAACAACTTATCTATTAAAGTTGGTTGGTATCCATTGACAATAGCAATATGTTTAATGATGTTACGTTCTCCTATATAATCGTTTTGTTCCATCAGTATTGTTGCTAGTCTGTGTATAAGACTATTAAATGCCGCTATTTTTTGTACATATGGGTGATAGGAGCTGGCGTGTATAACCATATCAATGGAGGTTGGTTTTCTATATATCTTGTAATGGAGTTTGTTAATACGTTTTATTAAAGTTAGATCCAGAAAATTTAATTCATTGTTGTACTCAACTTCAATAGTAAATTTTATGTTGGGATTAATACCGTTCATATGCGTGAGTAATTGGTGTAATTGTCTTTCGGTGCCATTAAATATTACTATGGTGTCATCAACATATCTTTTATATAGTTTAATGTGTTTGTGAAACTTATTATTTGCTGATAATAGCTATGTGTTTTCATAGTGGTTAAGGTAGATTTCGGACAAAATAGCAGATAACGGTGACCCCATTGGTAGCCCGTCTTTTTGGATGAAGAAATTTCCGTCGAAAGCAAAATAATTTTGTTTTAAAATAATGTCTAAAATATATATTAATTCATTTATCATCTGTTGGTCCATTATTTTGGTTTTCAATAGGTTATTCTTAAGGATGTTTAAGGTTTCTTGAATTGGTATGTTCGTATATAGGTTTACTATGTCGAACGATGCTAGCTTGTATTGTACTTCCATATTGAAATTTTTTGTTATATTAATTAATTCTAAACTGTTTTTAAGGCTATGCTCATTTTGTATATTTATATTATTTTTTATTATTTCGGATAATTTCTTTGCAATTTTATAGCTTGGTGCTGTGGTAAAACTGATGAGCGGTCTGATTGGTGTGTTAACCTTATGTATCTTAGGTAGACCGGTGAATTGTGGAGCACTTGCTTTCATTTGTTTTAAGTGATGATTCGATTTATTGCCGAGGAGTCGTGTACATTTATTAATAGCATTATTTACAATACGAGTAAACTTCGTTGTAGGGTCGGTACTAACTTGTATTATATTATTGTTGTTGATAAATTCATACACTTTATCGATATAAACATTATTATTAATGATTACAGTGGCATTGCTTTTATCAGCTTTCAATATTAAAGCGTTATTTTCATTTAATTTGTCTCTAATTTGTTTCACAATTCTATATTCATTCCTGTATTTCATGTTTTGTTGATAATGAAATTCGTTTGTTTCAATTGATTTGTGTAATTTCCTATTGATCAGAACTCTCATTTCATTCTGCGAATTTAAATTTGGTAGGGTTTTTATAACCGCTTCAGCTCGGACAATTTCTTTTATTAAATTCTTCTTATTATTAGAGTAAGGTAGGTTATATTTTAATCCTTTGTTGAGTATATTGAGTTCATTCTTATCGAATTCTATGTTGGTTAGATTAGCTATACGTTTATTAAAAACATGTTTACAATTTATATCGTCATAGTTATGTTGTTTCAATATGAGTGCATTTATTTTCTTATCGTGTCTACGCATTATTATCGTCATGCATGATGTGATACGATTATCTATATACTGTAATACTTTTGGTATAAGTGCTGGGTGTATAGTATTCATCATGTGTAAATATGAATTATACAATTTTGTGTTTAATTTGGTCTTTTTGCTGTACAATTGTCTAATTTCCTCTTTAATCCATAGTGATTCAGCAATTTGTTTTGTTTTTATAGCAGCTTTAGACGCGGTTATAATTTTTACGGTACAATACTTGGGTGTTACTTTTAATTGGAGACACTTCTTGTTAAATTTGATGCTCAAATTCGTTTTTAATACTTTAATTTTAATGTCAATATAATTGTTTACCGTTGATGCCTGACAAGCAGTTACTTTTAAGTAAATCATTATTAGACAGTAACCAAGTCACAGATTTAATTATCTTATTAATTTACCTTATTTCCGTCTTGTGACTTATTTTTCCTGTGGTAGGTTACTTTTGACGCGTTTCGGAGCTCTTCAATGCTCCATCTTCAGAAAATCCGTTGCTTAGACTTCGTCACATTAATATTAAAATCTGGTATTGAAAACATATGCACAACACTAAACATGTATACATTTACACAATGGTCACATATATGAAACTACATAGTTCGGGTGCACCCAACACTGTCACATGTTAGACTGTCCGGTATCAATTACACTGTGTCTCTTAGTTCTATTCAAGATTGTATAGTATAGATAGTGCGATCTAAAGTCCAGTTACTCGTTCAAAACATTGTCGGGTTCAGATTTGAATGCCTGGTCCCGCGAGGGCCCACCCCAGACTAAGAGGGAGGATGGGCGTACCGTCCACGCGGTGGCGCCCCGCACTCCCGGGGCATCCCGTTCTCCTAAGCCGAGGCGGGGCGCACTAAGAGCGTACACGTTGGGACCCGAAAGATGGTGAACTATGCCCGGCCAGGGCGAAGCCAGGGGAAACCCTGGTGGAGGTCCGTAGCGATTCTGACGTGCACATTGATCGTCAAAGCTGGGTATAGGGAGAAAGACTAATCGAACCATCTAGTAGCTGGTTCCTTTCGAAGTTTCCCTCAGGATAGCTGGCGTACGGAGGGAGTCTCATGCGGTAAAGCGAATGATTAGAGGCGTTGTATAGTTTGTACTTTAATATTTGCAGTAGAGCTTTTTTATAAATGTTTTACCACTTTAATAGATAGGCCGAATTTATTTTACGGCCTATCTTGCACGCCCGAGGCCACTGTTTTTTAATTAACGAACTGTATGCTGCTTCCTGCTACTGTCTGATGTTAATACTGTGGTGATAATCTGCATACTGTGATTCACATACAAAGACTGCTGATGGGGCTATTACGTAATACGTCTGGCTTGGCTGTCTCCAGACATCAACAATAACACTATGTTGCTGGTTACAAGGGGCACCTCACAGGTGAATACTGACAATTAAAAATTAACTGATCTAACTTGAAACTAAGGTAGCACACAATTCTGTACCGTTACAATACCCTCCCCAGTGAGAGGTTGTATGCCGAAGCATACAAACTCTCATTGCCTAAAACCTAAGAGGATCAGTAAGCATAGGGCGCCGCAACCCCCCTGAACTCTCTACTAAAATCATGGGTACTTACCCCCCTAGTCTGGCGACTGCGGCAGCACCCGTACGAGATTACTGGACTTCTCTATTCGAGATCCCAACACCATAAAATCAGACGGGCGCCCGCCACAGTATCACCTGACTCTGAAACATTTGATTAAAAGATTAACAAACGGCCTTCCATTACTCCATATCCCAACTGATTTGTTTCCTCTTAGCCGTACTGGTTCATTATCACCAAAGTACTGGTTGACTTTTCTCAAAGTACTGGTTGATTTTAATTTTGGTTATATAAACTTCTGTATACTTACAGCTAGTACACATAAATCCCCTACAAATTATATACATATTGTTTTCTCCTATCAAGATACCATCGCCCACCAAAAATCACAAATGAATTACATAAAATACAATAATAGCACCTTACTATATGATACGTACTACAAACAAAATGCATTATTACCTTTGAATTTTAAATGAAATTTATGAACCTTATAATATTAATTTCAAATTTCCGATTAAATAAAACTTTATTCATTGCTCAATTCGCATTTCTTTCATCATTCAAATCACAATTAAGTTAAATTCATTATTAAAATTCACCTTTTCAATTAATTTAATTACCAATTTGATTTACTTTTATTTAATTAACAATTTCAAAATTAATTACATTTTTTCAAAATGATTTTTCCATTACCAAAATCCTGTCACATAAAATTTAACTGCCTTGCAATCAAAACACTAAGTCATTTCCTTATATTATTCATAAAAAACTACCTCCATTTCATCACATCTTGCATATCTTTTATTTCATAATAGGATTTACTCATATCACTGATTCATCAGACTACAACATTCTTATTGTTGTCAACTCAAGCATGAGACAAACATCAACCTGTAAACATTAGTCACACAACAGGCAACATACCTGTTTACATTAACAGTTGCATGCCAGACTGGTTTTATAAACACTGGCTCAGTTTCAACATTTCTGATTTCAACACTACTAACGCATGTACTTCCTTCAATTTTTTGGTTTCTATAAATCTTTTAGTGTTAATAAAATTCATCAATTACTATTTATTACAATTCAGATCACATATAGTTTTAATTCACCTTTTTAAATTGCTTTACTAACCTCCACTCAAAACAATTTGGCTTTAGTTACTTTATTTAAAACGCTTTTAATATGGACACACAATACAAAATAAAATTCATTATTACCTCTTGTTAATTATTATTGTTAATTAGCAAAATAAAATATTATTATTATTACTACATACACATGGTTTACATGAAACATTTTACAATACAAACACAATTAATTTCATTATCAATTTATTTACAGTCTTTTGTCATTATTTTTCAGTTTACCACACCTCATTTCCTAGATTAGCAAGGTCAGAATCATAAACTAAAATATTTAAAATGTCCATTCACTGATTTTTTAATCAACCTCCATCATCGTATAATAGTCTTATTTTTATATAACAATTATCATTCTTACTCACACTCAATTCATTATTATTATTTATATAATCATTCTCTAATATTTCAAATTGTTCCATAAAACCCACATAATAATTTACTGGATTATCCCACATTATTATCAAATTATAAAACCTGTCTACATTGATAGTTTTTGTCAAGTCTCCATCAGTATTTGTTATTACAATCACATCCTTTAATTTTTCATCGCTATAGGCATCAGCTGTTACTAATACGCTGACCCTCACTACAGGTAAGTATATATTATTATCATCAATATAATCATCAATCTTAGGTAAGTCAATTTGTTCCTCTCTCTCAATACATAAACTCTGCACTAACATTTCATAGCCTCTATTAATTTCAAAAATCACTATCTCTCTCTCCTCACAATACCTCTCACAACCCCCCTGGACTATCTCATTCCATGCAAAAGGCAACATAATATCACTAAAATACTTACTGGCTTTACCAGATACATCACTACAAAAACTTAAGGGACTCTTTGGAGACACCATGTCTCCCACATAACCACTGGAGGAAACACTGTCCTCATAAAACATCTGTGAAACCTTTGTTTCACCACACACTTGGGGAACATCTGCCTTTTGCCCATCTAGCCTTTCATCACATTCTCTCATACTTTCATTAACACTAGCTAACAACACTTCGTTACCAAATTCTACTTCAATAAAATCTTCCTTATTACTCTCAATATTAACTACCTTACTCTCTAATACCACCTTTTCAACTATATCATTGCTATTTTCACCCCTACTTATCTCATTATTTTCAATATTTCTCCACAACTTATCTAACTGTTGTATTAGCTTAACAATAATTTCATTTAATTTGACATCAAACTTATTGTTCTGTTCATCAAATCTCTCATTGAAACTACTTTTAATTTCTTTGATTTCGTTTTTCTGTTCATCGAATTTATTATTCATTGTCTCAAGTTTGTTATTTTGATCATCGAATTTGCTATCAAATTTATTCAACAGTAACTGCATCATAGTTATCATATCACTATTATCTTCTTTCTTAACTAAGGTCGGGGTCGACTGACTCGTCACGCCTTCCATTATTCTCGATTCTGTTAACTGGCTTTCTATATTACTGTCAGTGAAGCTGACTTCATCATTATTTTCACTCGTTTGAATTCCTGAGTCGCCTTTATTAGTCGACTCGGTTAACACATTTTCTTTACTTTGGAACATCGATTTATTTTCGGCTTCATTGCCGACAATTACGTCAATCTCATTTATTTTATTCTCTGTTTTCTCCATTATGAAATTATTTTTCAATTAAAATTTATCAATTGCATACACAGTTATTACAATTTTACTTCCGTTACTCTCTAACTACGATCTAAAAACATTTCTAATAACGCCCTCACTTCCAAATAACCCGTTCTGCAGCTTAATTAGGTCTGGCGAATGTAATAAAAATTACACTCGCCGTCCCTGTTTCGGGGGCCAATGAAACTACTCAAATTCTATACAAATAATAAAATACTCGAGTCCCTGTTCGGGCGCCAATGAAACAATATTACTTACTTTATTTTATTAATAATTAACTCTTACCTTACGGTTCTTTTCTAGAGTCGTACAGACGAAAACAGCTGCAGATAGGTTGTTTGGGAAGGACGGTAAAATATAATAACACAGTTTACATTTAAACAAATTGCTTCTAATTTATTAGACAAATTAATTTTTTCGTCTCACTTTGATAACCACTAAAGTTTGAATTTCTTTTAGGGTATGTGAATATAATCTTCATTAGTACAATACGAAATCCAACGAATTAATAAAATGAATATTTCTTAATATAACATTTCTTAGACTACAGCAAATTATTTATATTTTTAATGAATCTTTATAATGAACCAGTACGTTTTATTTTTATTTATTGAATTTATTTTTTTCCCTTAGAGATCTCTATTTATTAGCAAAGTGTCTGTAAAAGTAAATGTCACAATATAGTAATTAAAAGTTCTGAAATGTGGTACTCATCCTGGTAGTGGCTTCGCTCCAACTGGGGATGCGCGTTTTTTTTTTTATCCCTCACTTCAAAAACCACTGTATACTGCGTTTTACTGATTACGAAAAACCATATTGTTCACATGTAATAATAATGGTGTTGGTCCCCGTAACTTTACCAGTACGAGCACTGATAGTTTTTTTTATTTTTAACTAGTTGACCACTTTCTTAGTTCACATACACTACCGCAACTGTTTATAATGAGTTTACTGTGTTTCACTAACATCTCCACATGTTTTAATATTAAGTCGGCCGACGTAATTTTGCTCGAGCACTTAGATGGTTAATTGTTCTGGCCGCGTTGTATAGTTTGTACTTTAATATTTGCAGTAGAGCTTTTTTATAAATGTTTTACCACTTTAATAGATAGGCCGAATTTATTTTACGGCCTATCTGGCACGCCCGAGACCACTGTTTTTTAATTAACGAACTGTATGCTGCTTCCTGCTACTGTCTGATGTTAATACTGTGGTGACAATCTGCATACTGTGATTCACATACAAAGACTGCTGCTGGGGCTATTACGTAATACGTCTGGCTTGGCTGTCTCCAGACATCAACAATAACACTATGTTGCTGGTTACAAGGGGCACCTCACAGGTGAATACTGACAATTAAAAATTAACTGATCTAACTTGAAACTAAGGTAGCACACAATTCTGTACCGTTACAACTTGCTACCAACAATCCAAATCCACGGTCAGGGTTCGGTGACGCCGTGACCGCCTGAAAGTTGGGGAATCACAAGTAAAATATATATGTTTGATATATTTAAATTAAAATTAATTTAACTTTTATATTTTATAATTCTCCTTATCTGAAATTCTTAATATTGATTACGTGCTCAAGCACCATGCATTTGCTTTCCTAACTTTCCTACTTGGGACCTTCATTAACATAAAATAGTGAGTACAACAAAATATTTACTTATTCACCTACACTAATCTATTCCTATTTACCTAGGCTATCACCAACTAACGATTGAATCTTTAATTACAATTTAATTGACCATGTAATAAAAAGAATTTACTCTCCTTCATTCCATTAAAATAAACATTTAATTTGCATCTGAATAAAAATTACAAACCTTTTAAACTTGGGTTTAGTTTCAAATTCTAGTAACTCTTTATCTTGTTACATTTTATTATCACATTTCAGTTATGAACTTCTATTAAGTAATTTCATCATCAATTGGTTTGGGTGATTTTCAGTTATCCACAATGATCTAATTTATTGAATGGGCAGTAATCTAACTTTACCCCCCTTCTGACTCTAACACTCACTAACAGATTTACATAGGGTGACACTAATCTCTCAATAAAATTTTCCTCCATTAACTTACTACTCTAGCTCACCTTGAATAATTCTACTCTTATAACAAAATACCCGCTACCCTCTTTGTACTTAGGATGTGTGTTCCCTCCCTTATACTCATTCCCTTATTAGTTCGTGGTCTCCCCCAGGTAACTCCGCCAACACACATACGGTTCACCTCCTGCCAACAACGCCTTTCGTTGAGGACTCCTTACCACACCACCCTCTTTACAAAATATCACAACCATCTAATTATGCTCCAATTACATCACTCTCATTACTCTACATATATGCACTATTGCTACTGTGTCCCTACTACTGCCTTGTTTCTGTATTACCTTTATTCCAAAATTCTTATTTTGTCTAACACCCATTAAAGTTGACTCTGACTAACTTAAATGCCTTATTTAAATAATTATCACCCAAACTTTGTTTTACAACATTTTACATTAATTACTACCTCAAATTAATTTCATCATTTCATTTAAACCTTTGAAACTCATTTAAAATTTACTGTTCAAATATTTTACTCTTTTTAAATTGCATTATAAACTTCATACTTACATTACATCACTCATATACTCGAATACAACATGATTACTGTCACAGACACAAAAAATATAAACATTTATCACCACCAAATAATGTACATAACTCCATGTATCTTCTGAAACATAACAATCATATGATTCCACAACTAAACACATTTTACATTCATTCATTTACTATTTATTTTAAAGTTCAAATCTCAGAAACATCATTTAAATTCATTATCAAAATTTATTTATATAACATTAATCAATTAATTAATCTCAAATTCTTTAATTCCATCAATTTTTTAAAACACAAGTTATGTTAATTACAATAGTCAAAACAATTACAATTCATTTATTACAACCTCTCATTATTTATTTAGCCTGATAAAACATTGTTATTATTATTATTATTATTAAATCAATTTCTACTACATACACACATTGTTTACATAAAATACATAGCAACACAAACACAATTAATTTCACTATAAATTTATTTACAATTTCTTGTCATTATTTTTTCTTGTTTACCACACCTCATTTCATAATCTAGCCAGGTCATCACCATAAACTAAAATATTTAAAATGTCCATTCACTGATTTTTTATTTAACCCCCATCATCATACACTAGTCTTACTTTTAGATAACAATTATCATCTTTAATTACGCTCATTTCATTATTATTATTTATATAATAATTCTTTAATATTTCAACTGTCTCCGCAAAACCCACATAATAATCTACTGGACTATCCCACATTATTATTAAATCATATAACCTGTCTACATCATTAGTTTTGGTCTTGTCACCGTCTGTATTATTATCTATCACCTTTAAGCATTTTAACCTCTCAATTTCAAAATCATTTACTACTAATACTCCACGTCTAAGCACAGGTAAGCTTCCCATATAATTATCAACGTTATCATCATTTATTTCTGCACTATATTCACAATAAGGTAAGTCTTTCATATCATCTATTTTTTCAAATTTTAACTTCTCTTTTAATTCCTTATAACTCCTACTTAACGTGAATATCTCTATCTTCCAATCTATAAACAACTCTCTCTCTAAATATCTCTCATCATCATAACACCTGTCACAACCCCACTGATCTATTTCATACCACGCAAAGGGCACCACAAACTTACTATATTTCTTGGCACTTCCAAGCACACCACAAAAAATTAAGGGACTATTTGAAGACACCTCGTCTTCCACACAACTACTGGAGGAAACTCTGTCCTCATAAAACACTTGTGAACATTCCATTTCACAATATACTTGGGGAAAATTTGCCCTTTGCCCACCTAACCTCTCTTCACACTCTCTCACAACCTTATCAACACTCACTAACACTTTGTTATTAAATTCTACTCCAACAAAATCTTCATTATCACTCTCAAGATTAACCACTTTACTCTCTAGTACCACATTTTTAATTGTATTATTATATTTAAAAAAAATAAATAAATAAAACAATAAAATAGTTTTAGTGATTTTCACTCGTCATTTATTAAAATTATGACGGGCCGTGGTTTTCTCAAAAGATTCAATGAACACAAACCACCCACTATCCGTCGTAACTAAGATACTATCAAATCAAGTTTCGCCAAACATCTTATTAATGAAAATCATAGTTATACTGATTTCAGAACTAATTTAAAACCCCTCCACTTTTGCAGTAAAGGACGTTATATGAACACACTCGAGGAATTTGAGGTGTACAAAGCGTTCAGGGACACTAATACCAAGCCACACATTTTGAACGACCAGTTACTATTCAAGTATAATGTATTGTATGACACCGCGTTGAGATATTGAGATAACTAGAATCAGTTGCGGTTAATGCGCGGTGGGTCGCTGTGCAGTGTACACTGTTCGCCCGATGCGCGTATTCAAGTTACAAATTAGTATAGTTCGTTATTTTAATAATCCATTATTTGTGGTCATTATGACATGGTTTTTAACGTTTGACAAACATATCTGATAATGTGCTACAAATGTTATGCTTGACAATGGGACAAGAGTCTTGAAACATGTTGTAATAAGAAGGGACATCAAAAGAGAAGTCACAGACGGTTAGTATAATATATTTTTCATATATTAAAATTATATATCCATGACAGCTGTTTCGGCAGCACAGTTCCTTCATCAGATGGTGTAAGCTGACTAATTTTCGTACAATATAATACAGAATATAAAATATAAGGCAAGTGCTATTGTTTAGAGAGCGATAGTAATCTCGTGTCAATAAGATTTAATACACATTACACAAACAAATAACATAACATAAACCAAGTCTATATATACAAATTAAGCAGAGGCGAGCTATTTAGATCTAACTGATCATTTAATAATACATTTAAATATTTGTGTTTATTAATTTCAAGGGTTTCTAATAAATCAAGCTTTGGACCTTTATCAGATAAATGTAAAATTTTAAAATTGTCATTATAACTATGGTCTTTTTCTAACAGGTGATTTGCATAATTTGATTTGCCATCATTATATCTAAAACTATAATTGTGACCATACATTCTTTTTTCGAAAGATCTACCTGTTTGTCCAATATAGACTTTATTACAAGACCTACAGGATAATTTGTATACACCAGACTTTTGCAGTTTATCTGTTTTACTCTTTATTATTTTTAATATATTTTCCCAATGAAGACTGCGTCTTAAAAGCTATATTTACATTCTTTTGTGTGAAATATTTTATAATAATAAAAATAATATTAAATCATATTAAAGATAATAAGAGTAAAACAGATAAACTGCAAAAGTCTGGTGTATACAAATTATCCTGTGGGTCTTGTAATAAAGTCTATATTGGACAAACAGGTAGATCTTTCGAAAAAAGAATGTATGGTCACAATTATAGTTTTAGATATAATGATGGCAAATCAAATTATGCAAATCACCTGTTAGAAAAAGACCATAGTTATTATAATGACAATTTACAAATTTTACATTTATCTGATAAAGGTCCAAAGCTTGATTTATTAGAAACCCTTGAAATTAATAAACACAAATATTTAAATGTATTATTAAATGATCAATTAGATCTAAATAGCTCGCCTCTGCTTAATTTGTATAAATAGACTTGGTTTATGTTATGTTATATGTTTGTGTAATGTGTATTAAATCTTATTGACACGAGATTACTATCGCTCTCTAAACAATAGCACTTGCCTTATATTTTATATTCTGTATTATATTGTACAAAAATTAGTCAGCTTACACCATCTGATGAAGGCACTGTGCTGCCGAAACAGCTGTCATGGATATATAATTTTAATAAATGACGAGTGAAAATCACAAACTATTTTTATTGTTTTATTTATTTATTTTTTTAATATAATTTACAATGGATTTTCACCAAGTAAAGGCATCAAGCATTAATTAATTGTATTATTGTTATCACTTGTTAACTCATTATTAGATTCACTACCGTAATTACCAATTACTTCGTTATTAATTTCTTCACTATTTGTTGTCATATTACCACTGTCACTTACCTTTTTATTCATTATCTGATTTATTTTACTGTCTAATCTTTTATTCATCTCATTAATTTTCTCTTTGCAATTGTTGCTTATTGGTTCTAAAATCTGCTCTTTAATACCATCACAACGTGTATTAATTTCATTCACTTGTTTACTAAAATTAATATTTTGTTGTTTTATTTCATCTCTGATCTCATTAAATTTGGCATTGAACTTATTATTCTGTTCATTAAATTTATCATTAAAATTACTATTTTGAGCGTCAAAACGACGATCTATTTTATCGAATTTTTCATCACTACTATCAAAACGACTGTTTATTTCTTTATTGTGTTCCTTCAATTCCTTGAATTGATTTAGTAAAATACTCATCATGTCATTATCAAATTTACTATTACATTTTGTTGAGGTTGGAGTTAACTGAACCCCTGAATCCTCTGTCACATTCGTTTGATCTGTTACATTTAATTCGACTATTTTGTGTTGACCCACATTCTGAGTTGAATGAACTCCCAGGTTACTCATGACAGCTGATTCATTAAAATTAATTATTTCCTCTATCTCATTTTCATTATTTCTTGCCATCTTTTTTTTTTTAATTATGAAATTATCTATTTTATTATATTATATTTTAACAATCCTTATCTTACATTCATTAAGTATTCATTAAGTGTTACTTACGTATAACCTCGTTTTTCATAATTTTTTACACACTCCCAAATCACGCTCATATTCACCCGTAGGTATGGTTTATATTATTTTATAAACAGTCCAAGTTCGGAAGCGCCAATTATGATGTTACAACCCCTCTATCACATTTAAATTGTATTGACAAAATAAACTTACCTTGAATTAGCCCACGAGTTCATCACACGAACTGTGAATTACAAGCGTGACTTGGGGTTACGTCATTAATGTACTCAACTCTCATTTGTATTGTTAATTTAACTCACTTTTATTTAACATTTCTTTGTATTCTCTTTTTCCTTTATTTCTTACTTTCTATTTTCATTTTTTAGAACAATTACTGATTCTGATGTAACATTGCAAAATTAATATATTTACTACTATCATGATATTAAATATATTTACTACTATAATGATATTAAATATTATGAGAAATATTTCTTAAGACAACCCAGTATTTGCACACACACACATTCTTTCAGGTTAATACCCCAATTATTTTTTTTTACGAGCTCTTTTAATTAAAATGGTTTATAAGTATTTGGTCATGTCTACT
This sequence comes from Magicicada septendecula, assembly GCA_034769895.1. Lineage (NCBI taxonomy): Eukaryota > Metazoa > Arthropoda > Insecta > Hemiptera > Cicadidae > Magicicada > Magicicada septendecula. The sequence continues at coordinate 34,119,392 of CM068376.1, read as the reverse complement.
TAACTCTCGGCGTCCCCACTAGCCACGTGCCGCACTGCGTATATGTCCGAATATTGTTGCACTGTTCGAATTTTAAAAGTTTCTCTTGATTAATTAGGTTCACTGCTTCAAAAGTTCCATTCTGCACTGTTTTAATTTCACATTTCTACAGTTAAAAGATTTTTTTCTTTCGGCTCGCGAGCCTATTGTACAGCCGGCCGGCGGTAGGTTTGGTAGACGACAACTGATGCTAACAACGGCGTCTCCAAAGGCCACTTCCTCTACAGGTTCAGCAACTTGCTCTGTGATTCGTTAACAAAATCACGTGACAGGATAATTAGTTACATTTCAGTTTACTTCCGTTATTAACTTTGGGCTCAAGAGTACATAACTTGCCGTGACCTTGTGTGTCCTCTGAACACAAGTCGCCAACAGGCGGCACACACGCACACTCATACACATTCCTCGACGCTTAATTGTTCTCGTACCTGGCTCTGCCTGACACCGAGTCAAACATAGGGTGTTAAATAAATCAAGTTTTCATGACAATAAATGATGCCCAAACAAATTGGCCCCAAATTATTATAAAATTAAAAAAATAGACCCTCCTCTTTATTCGCCCCGTTACAACTGAAGTTCTTGTCAAGGATTTGGAGATGAAGTGATTGGCTCTGGATAGAAGCTTGACACTAGTTGGGCAACTGATGACAGGGACATATAGTTTTGTTCTCAACTGTTTTCTGGGAATCACACACAACTAGTAAATTTGGCAAAACTACTACACATGAAATTTGAGACCTGTTGATAATACAATAATATTCCTTGAAAAAAAAAACACAAAAGCTATAAATCAAACACGTTTTGATAATGGACGGAAATACTCCAAAAAATGTGCTGTGTGTTACCAACGGTTTAATAACACTGGAGCGCACTTTATCCTTCTATACAGGATTGGTACATCTCTTTTTTTTCTTTCTACTTTGGCTCAGTGCTTCTTAGCCTGTTAGAGTACAATGTACTTTTAATAAATCATACCTTAAAGACAAGAGAGCGTTGAGTAGCGAACATGTTGTGTAGAACACAGGTACTTTGGTTTCTTGAGAGAGCATGAAGTAAAACTTTAAGCACAGGTCCGAGTAAACCTTGTAAGTAGTCTGACTGTGAAGCGACCTGTCAAAAACATACACATATTAACACTAACTCGGCTGAACAATTCTGGTTGGTGAACACACAGTTTTCCTGAAATTTTGACAAATAATATTATCTACAATATGTCTGTGATTAATGTAAAATTTATATTCTGTTGTTAATTCGTATATTCCAAATACCAAATACCAATTCAGAAATAAAATACTGAAATGAATGGAACTGCCTAGAACAGCCGAGAGCATCCACCACCAGTCTCCCCCCCCTTAAACCCTTATAGTGCAGGTTTGCCTCTGTCAAGTCCGCGCTCAAGTACGTTCTCCTCTAAGTACACAGTAGCTCACACACCACGTTGAGGATGGAAAATTTCTAGAAGACGTGTGCTATCTATAAAAAGCCATAGCAGCCGGCTTGTCAGTCAGTTGACAGTGAGGGATTTCCTTAGCCCGGATCGAGTGTTTGTAGAAGTATTGTAGCGAAGTGTTGTTGTATTATAACTAGTGCGGAATTCTTTATGGTTGATATTATTATTGTGTGTGGACAAATTTTACTTGAATTGTTGTAAGAGACATCTTTTTGATTACAAATTATTAATTGTGATAATAAAGCTGGTTATTAGTGATTTCATTGGTGTCTTGTATTTTGTTTTTAACTGTACCATATAGTAATCAGTTAGACTGTCGTAACAGTGGGTCAGAAGTGCGACAGAACTGTTAACAGTAGAAACAGTGGACACTGTACAAGACTAGTGTAATTTGTAATTAATCAGTAAACAATGGATGCCAGTCAGATTATAGAAAATTTCCAGGTTCTGCTGTTGCAGACAGAGGAATGATGATGACAGGAGGCAGAAGAAGCAGACAAAAGATGCCAAGAAGAGGTGGAAGAAGCAGAAAACGACAGGATGAGAAACGCAGACAGGAAGCATGTGACATCAACGTGTAGATACAGGAGCAAAAGCAGATGCACGAACATACCACTGCAGAGTTGAATCTATTGCGAGGAGAGCTTAATAATCAAATTACTAGAATATCGAAGGTACAAAAATCAGTGACATTAAAAATAGCTGAAGTAGAAAAATCTGTCTCGAGAGTTGAAGAATCGATGTCTACAAAAATATCTGCCATTGAAGAATCCATGTTAAATAAAATATCTGCAGTCTTGCAGATATAAGAGAACAAATAATAATTGAAGGTGAGCAGTTCATAAAGATACAAACCAAAACAAAATTCTGAACAGACTGTACCAATGATAAAGACAGAAAAGACTATAGAGAAAGTCACTTTGCCTGCAGTTAGGACAGTTCATGTCAAGGCCTCAACATTTGATGGAAGCACTCACTGGGCAAATCTTCGGCAATTTGCTGCTGCTGCATGCGCACATAATTGGAGAGAAAGTATTTGCATTATATATTTAGTATTTGTAATAAGTATTAAGTATTACTGTATTAAGTATCTGCAAATTTCCAAAAATTTCAATAATATTGTGCACACTGTTGTTCTGTTCTAAAAGATTATACTGTGAACATGTTTTGTATATACTGAAAATCATTGGCGTTACTCTTTTTTTTTGTGATGGGTGTCAATTATATTTTTTCATCTACAAACACGATTATTTATTGACTCATACAGTTTCAGTACATGAAATATGTACAAATGTATGTCTTGTAGTATATTCCTATGACTGTTAATTATACGTATAAACATATTTTGATTAAAAATAAAGATTTCAGGAGTTTTTAATTTTTAACATGCATAATGGTAAAGCGTCTCTAGCTGCTACAGAAATTATAGTTGCTGCTTGTAGGGTTAACTGCTGACCTGAACAATTTGTTCCAGCGTATCAAGCACAATGAGGCTGACTTCTGTGGCTAAGTTTCCTTCCACATGTGCATCAGATTCCACCCTTGTCGGTCTGTCTGGTGCGTCTACTGTTGATCTGTATGCCATCTGTTCTTTTCTCCATCGAAGACGATCTCCTGCCCAGCCAGGGTACGGTGGATTACGTTCTAAAATTTATAACATAATTCAACACAAAATCTTACATACACAATCGCAATAAGAAATGCTAGCAAATGTTTTATACTGGTAGACCCCGAATACAAGGTATGTTAAAAAAAAGACTGAAGAACTATTAGTAATAGTACTGTATGTCAACCTGCACATGTAACGGTCCGAATTTATGGGGTATTTTATTTTATTTCATTTTCAGGGATTTATAAATGTATTGTGAAAATTTTATTTTTCAACGGTGACCAGAACACGTGGTGAATGGAACAGTTTATAACAAAGGCAAGACGTAATAGTATTGTGCAATCAGTACCGAGGTATGCAGCCACCTCAGTTTTCCAAGAACTGTGCGAGAATGTGACCGTGCGCTCGGACCCATCATACGAGCATGTGCGCGGGCGGGGACGTAAGCAGATCAACCGATGCTATCGAAAATGGCGCAGAGACGAAGTTTTGTGAGACCTACAATCCGTGCTGAAGGAAATGTGGCTAAGTCACCGCCTATTTAGTGACGTCAGCCAGTGCCACACAAATATCTACTATGATACTCTGGCAAACTTTTACATGGCTTAAATGGAAATTACGAACGACGAACAAATACAAGGCCGTGGTTTCCACCAAAAGTATGAGATCACATTAGCGGCACCTGCTACATTCGTTCTCCCAGTTTGTTAACTGATTGTTCCGGCGCCGGACCGAGCCAAGTAGGCTCTTTACCAAATTTCATATTGTACCAGAAAAAAGTGAAATAATAGTAAAAATCATGTGACCGCGGTCGATTAAAAAGTGGAGAACATATTTATATAATTTTCGGACACCAAAAAAATAAATCTAAAAGAGTAATAATGAGTGCGCGCGAAAACCACGTTGCCGGCGGGTTTTATTCCAACAAGGGTTTAAGGGCTGTGGGGTATTAAAAGATGGTCTGGGGTTTTTAAAAATTAAATTGTATGTACGTGAGAACGGCAGGCTGGGCTGTTTATGTTTGTATGTACTATAAATAAGGTAAGGTAGTTATTGTTTTCGTAGTTATCATCATACTTTTCTAAAGTTGTAATCCAAAATTTAAAAAACCAAGAGAGAAAGTAACAATTTTGTTCTGATTTTATACATGTCTTAAATGTTTCACAATCATAAAAAATAAAAACCATTATCTTTCTAATGATAAATTTTGGTATTTAACTTCCTTCAAAACCTTATTTCATTTTATGTGCTGTCAAGTTCGCTGTACGAACGGGGTTCGTCCCCACTATGCGATCCGGCCAGATCGAGAGTTAAAGGTAAGTGGGAGTTTACAATTATAACTCATAATTATAAAAGTAACCGAGCGTTACAATTGGTGCCGTGACCTTAAGATCATTTTACAATTAATAAAAACGTAGGAAACACTACATTTGGTGCCGTGACAGCGGGATGTAATATAACAAAAAAGTTGTATTACGCTGGCCTATATGTTGACAGTACGTTGAATGAAGTACGGTTGCGAAAGTAAAATCGCAGTTATGTAAACTTGCGTAACTATGGTATAAGGTTGATTTTATGTATGTCGTAATATAAGTTTTGAAAAGAAATTAATGATTGGTAGCTATTACATAAGTAAAAATAAATCAGTTAAAAATGTCTGAGGATACTAAAAGTAATATAACTAACGTAGAAATGAGTGAAGGTGACCTTGAGTCGCAGTCACTGTATGAAAGTGATATGCCGAGCGCTGTTACAGAAACAGCTGTCGGCGGCAATGTCATCATTCATTCGACCCCAATTACCGTTCAAAAACAATTAAGCGAAACAGATGTTGATTCTGGGATTCAGTTGACCCCAGTTTCAGCCAATAAAAATAAACAATCAGATGAAATAGATATAATGAGTTTTTTACGAAAAATGGACAACAAATTTGACATGCAGAATAAGGAATTAAATAAGCGTCTTGATAGAAATGATGAGAAATTTGAGATTTTAAGTAACGAATTCAAAGAACAGAAAATAAAATGCGAACAGCAGAATATTCAAAACGAGATTATTTTTAATGAAATTAAGCACCAGAATATTCAGTTGCAGCAGAGTATTAGTGTACAATTTGATGAGTTAATAAATGATATACAAGACAAGAATAAATGTTTAGAAAATGCCAGTGAAATAAAAAATAGTTTGAATAAAGTAGAACAGAGTAAGAGTAATACAAATGAAAGTTATAATGCCAATGTTGTATTAGATAAAGAGTTAACAAATGATGACGATGATGTAATCGAAAATGTAGTATCTGAGAGTACTGATGAGTTTGTAGAATGTGATTATGAAATGTTAATGTATGCTTATGAGTTAGAGAGAGAGCAGAAAAATAGTATAGTGGTAGAAGGGTGGCAGAGGGTAAATTTTCCCCTTATTTTTTCTGAACCAGTTTCACAAGTGTTGTTTTTGAAGGGCAAGAGTCCCGTGTTGGTAGAAGATTTGAAGTGTTTATTTTTGTTGTATAATTTTGTACCCTCTGTCTGGAGTAATATTGAGAGTGTGATATGGTATTATGATGAGAGAGATTTAAGTAGAGAATTGTATGTTGAGAGAGAAATAGAATTGTATAATTTGAATAGAGAGTATGATGAGTGGAAAGTAAGGTTAGAAGTATATTTAAATAAGAATGATTTAATTGACAATATAAAAGTAAATAACCCAATAATGAATATAATTACTGATGGAGACTTAACAGCAACACTTAACGTAGACTGGATGCATGATTATTTTGATAAAACGGATAAATTGAAATTGTCTGGTTATGACACACAAAGTAACCATTTGTTTGTCAATAAAACTGAAAAGTGTGATATAAAACAAAGATTAATCTATGACGATGGAGGGTAGGCCATAAAACAATAAAGGACAGTTATAAATATTTTGTTTTGTGGTTTTTGACCTGGCAGATTTGGACAATGAAGTGTGAAAAGATGGAACAGTAATAACAAAAGTTTGTAAATAGTTGTAGTGAATTTATTTGTGTGTATTGTAGAAGGTCTGATAAACAATGTATGTATGTAGGTAAGTGATAATAATAATAGTAATATTTTGCAATTTAAATAAATAACCGAATTAATTTTGAAAACAGTGACTGACTAATTGTAATTGTTTCGATAGCTATATAATTTGTATTTTCAGTAATTAATATAATTAAAACAATTTGATATGTTTTAAATATTTTGATTGATTATTTAAATGTTGTATAATTAAATTTTCTAATGAATTTAAATTATTTTACGAGATGGGAGTTTGGTGATTAAATGATAAATTGTTTGATTTAAACTAACATTTGTGTTCAATGTTTTAGAGGTGAGGTGAAAGTATTGGGGTGTATGGTGAATATATTTTGTGTATGTCATTTTAAATGGACTGTAAGTATAGAAATTTTATAGTACGAATTATGTATAATAGAAATATTTACAGGTGTAACTCGGATGAAAAGATTTTAATTCAATAATGAGATGATTTGAAATAATTGTGTTAAATAAAAATGATACTTAAAAAATTTAATAATAACTGAAAGATATATAATAATTATTAATAATAAATTTTGAAAATTTTACGGTGATGAATGAGTTGAATGATTAATGATTAATGAAAATGTTACGTTAGAATGTATATAAAATTTTTTAATTATTTAGTTATTATGGTGCTATCGCTGGGGTGGCCTGTGCCCTGGTAGATAGTGGAATGGGTTGGGGGTAACAGAGAGTGTTACCTCCATCGGAGGCCAAAACGGCTAAAATGTGCGGTACACCTTTTTTGTACAAAATTCAATTTGTACCCTGATAGACGTTCGTGCCGCACATAACAAAGATTTTAATGTAGAACAGGCATTGAAATGAAAGTTAGATTTCCCCGACTTTTCGGGCGATTACTGCCTTACCAGCACTAATCGTGGCTTTGGCTAGCGGCCAGCTATGGTCATACCAAGTCCCTTGACCATAGCTGACTTGAAATTGGTATATAGTAGAAATTAAATGGGGGGTGAAATTAGGGGAAATCCAGGCACTATGGAACAGCGGCTGCCACTCTGTTCGAGGAGGAACAGCAAAGCCAGGTGGTAGACCCGTTTTAAGGGCGAGTAAATATTACCAAGGGTATGTTGATATCCAAAAACGTTAAAATGTAACTGCCGAAACAAAGACACGGAGATGTCAAATTCCTCCAAATATGCAGTCTTTGTGGAAGCAAAAAGGCGATACAGTCTTACATAAATTGCAATAGCGTGTGTGGATGGGAGGTGGCTCAGATGAGCCACGAATTTAAATTTTATATCATAAAAATTGCTAACTCTAATTTTTGCTCTAATAAAAGCGCTTGTATTCCACTCAAATAAATATGTGCTCATACATTCAGTATAAGGTGTCCATTCTATATTTTTTAAATGTAGTATTTTACTGTAGTAGGGTAGATATAAGAATAGATAAAATGTATAAGTGTTTATATAATGTGTGTATTTTTGAAACTAAGTAAATAACTAAACCGACTGGCAGGCGGTTAACATAAATTATCAGAATCAGAAAAGGGGAAACAATGATGGTAGATGTAAGGATTGATAAAATATATATTTCATGTAATTTGCTAAATTTTGAGATGTGTTTTCACTTTGGTGGGAATGTCAGCTGATCAGCAATAAAATGCCACTGTTATATTGGTTGTAAATGTTCCAGGTAATTAATGTTTAATGTAATGTTTCAATGTATTACAGATGCTATTTAAAGTAATGAGAAAAGTAATCTGATAAAGTGAGAAATAAAGTAATAATTTGTGAAAGCTAATAAAAGATAGTTTTTGGGGTGATGAATATTTTGTGGGACATGTCGATCAGTCCAAGTTGAATTTAAAGTTGAAATAGTAGAGATGAAAATAATGTAATGTTGTTGTAAGATAATGTAATAGAATTTGAGAAGTATTGATGTTGACACAGTAGTTATGGAGAGTACCTGTAGAGTTTTGAGGGATATATTGATGTTTATAATTGATGATGTTATTTTATTGTAGTTGAAGTAAGGTAATAAGATTGAGATTATTGGGGATGGTAATTTTGGAATAGGGGGTAGTGTAATGTGGGAGTCCGCAACATAAGGGTTGGGACGGGAAGGGACCGATTTAGGGGGAAGGGGTCGCCTTAGGTAGAATCCAGGGACCAGATTAAGGAAATGAGCTTTTTGGGGGGGGGAACACGTATCCTAAGTACAAAGGGTTAGAGAGTATTTTTTTATATATTAAGAGAAGGTGGCGATTTGAGTTTAATGATAAGTTGGGTTTATAGATTGTTCGATAGATATTTTGATAGAGATAGGTGTCCTGATAGTTAAAGTGTTAGTGGTTAGAGTCAAAGGGAGAAAGATTATATATGTATACAGATCAAGTAGTAAATTAAATGAGTACAAATAATTATATCACCCAAAGTAAGAGAGAGTGAGAATATTAAAGGAAGAGAGTTATGGTAAAAATATAGAATTTTAATTGAAACCAGTGACAATTTTTTGATAGAATTTGAAAATAATGTAAAGTTATAAAGTGTTTATTTGAATAATTTAAATGTCAATCCAATTGTTAATTACAATATTTTATTAATTTTAAATATTGTATTTTATTATGTTTTGTGTTTAAGGACAGAATTTTACAGATGTTTACGGTATTTTCAGACATGATTGGTATGTAACGTATGTAGGTCAAGGTTTTGGACTTGACCTAGTTTTGGTCAGCTGATAGGTGAAGTCATATACTAGGCATGTTTAGCAAGGAAGTTAATCCAACTTTTGTTTTTAACTGATTTAAATAATTTCAATATGAAAAGAAAAATATTTTAAGAAAGTTAAATTTTTTGGAATTTAAGATTTTTTTTGGAAATTTTGAATTTAAAATTTTCTTTGGAAAAAAAAATTCTTGATTTTGCGCCTGCCAGATCATGGATATTTTTAAACTTTGATTATTTGTGTACTAACCATGTTTATTCTTATTGAATTATTTTATTGAATTGTATTGTTAGACTCTAGGTAATCACCTGTTAGGTTAAGGATGTTACTTAGTTTAAGAAATGTTCAATTGATTTAATTTTTTTGATAACAAAAAAAAAACCTAAGGAAGAGAGTTTTTTCATAAAATATTTTAATTTCAATTTTGGATTTTTTCACTTAGATGAAATATTGAATTTTGAGGAATATGTTAACTTTACGATATGTAGAATAGTTGTGTGTGTGAGTCCAGTATCTGCTAAAGGCAGCCCAGCTTGCATATAAGGGGAAACATATCGGCTGAGGATCTGGCATAATCTAAGCCAGGGATTGAGGATTTTTGGGGTAGCATGATAGAAGGTGAGGTGCGCTGTGGTGCGTGTCTGTTCGATTTTTCGGTGTTGGGATCTCTTACAGAGAAGTCCAGTGATCTCGTTCAGATGCGTCCATAGTCGCCGAGCCAGGGGGGTCGTTTACCCATGAAGTGTAAGAACAAAAGGGGGTTATTGGCACCAGTTCCTCACCGGTCTTCTTAAGTGTTTTATAAATGAGATTTCTTCTGTTTGGACAGAAGACTTCTCATTGAGGGGGTATTGTAACGGTCCGAATTTATGGGGTATTTTATTTTATTTCATTTTCAGGGATTTATAAATGTATTGTGAAAATTTTATTTTTCAACGGTGACCAGAACACGTGGTGAATGGAACAGTTTATAACAAAGGCAAGACGTAATAGTATTGTGAAATCAGTACCGAGGTATGCAGCCACCTCAGTTTTCCAAGAACTGTGCGAGAATGTGACCGTGCGCTCGGACCCATCATACGAGCATGTGCGCGGGCGGGGACGTAAGCAGATCAACCGACGCTATCGAAAATGGCGCAGAGACGAAGTTTTGTGAGACCTACAATCCGTGCTGAAGGAAATGTGGCTAAGTCACCGCCTATTTAGTGACGTCAGCCAGTGCCACACAAATATCTACTATGATACTCTGGCAAACTTTTACATGGCTTAAATGGAAATTACGAACGACGAACAAATACAAGGCCGTGGTTTCCACCAAAAGTATGAGATCACATTAGCGGCACCTGCTACATTCGTTCTCCCAGTTTGTTAACTGATTGTTCCGGCGCCGGACCGAGCCAAGTAGGCTCTTTACCAAATTTCATATTGTACCAGAAAAAAGTGAAATAATAGTAAAAATCATGTGACCGCGGTCGATTAAAAAGTGGAGAACATATTTATATAATTTTCGGACACCAAAAAAATAAATCTAAAAGAGTAATAATGAGTGCGCGCGAAAACCACGTTGCCGGCGGGTTTTATTCCAACAAGGGTTTAAGGGCTGTGGGGTATTAAAAGATGGTCTGGGGTTTTTAAAAATTAAATTGTATGTATGTGAGAACGGCAGGCTGGGCTGTTTATGTTTGTATGTACTATAAATAAGGTAAGGTATTTATTATGTTTTCGTAGTTATCATCATACTTTTCTAAAGTTGTAATCCAAAATTTAAAAAACCAAGAGAGAGGGTAACAATTTTGTTCTGATTTTATACATGTCTTAAATGTTTCACAATCATAAAAAATAAAAACCATTATCTTTCTAATGATAAATTTTGGTATTTAACTTCCTTCAAAACCTTATTTCATTTGATGTGGTGTCAAGTTCGCTGTACGAACGGGGTTCGTCCCCACTATGCGATCCGGCCAGATCGAGAGTTAAAGGTAAGTGGGAGTTTACAATTATAACTCATAATTATAAAAGTAACCGAGCGTTACAATTGGTTCCGTGACCTTAAGATCATTTTACAATTAATAAAAACGTAGGAAACACTACACACATAGAGCTACCTGCACAATTACGTGCTCCTAATGACAGTCTTTAACAACACAATGCCGTTCCCCCCCCATCCAATCATGATCACCAGTCTTCAAGCTACACATGCTGTAGTGAGCACATACAAACACTAGTCATTAGTTTGTAACAAAGTGAGGAACATTTTGACAAACTGTCTGTGAAACTTTCCTGCAAATTTGGTAAAATCTTTACAGAGAAATTTCCATTGTATTCCAAAGTTGTCACTACTATTTGCATTAGTACGCACTGTTCATCTTGTTATTTGAATTGTCAGTCTCTGTAATTCCAACGTTTTCATGTTTAATTACTGAACTGCTGTTGTCATGTTCTGGACGAGGCCTTTCAGTGTTTTCACCATTTTCAAGTCCTAAACCGATTTCAAAATGGGTCTCTCTCTGATCTTCAGTCAAAAACTCACAAAAAAATTGTCAGCGATACAACCCGTTTAAGTTCTCTATGAAAATTTAATTTTACTACCTTATATTGATGCCCACTCTCTCAGGAAGTCAGTACTTAAACGATGATTTACAATTACCACATCACAAGCACTCTTGCCATGATCTTCGACATCATTGTGATCTCCACTGACCGTGTTTTTGCCCTCTTTAAAAATACTTGAAATAAACATTCGGCTCATGCAGGCTTCCCCATGCGCTTGGTTGAACAATCATAATGTCTCCGTAAAGTTTTAACCTAGTTTTGTCACAAAGTTTCATATGCAAACATTATTTTGAGGTATTTCTTAGTCACTTTGTCACTAATCTGACAGACAGCATGCACACGTCCCCATGTGTTATAGCTCTGTCTGTTATAGCTCAAAGACTAATGCTTATAGCGGAACAGAATAAATGCCACTTTGTTGTCAAAAACTGTCACTAGGTGCACCCAGTAGTTGTAGCGTATTGTTTGTGCAGGTGGGTATGTTATTCAAACGTTTGGTCCTTTTTTTAAGACAGCTCATATATGACACTCTAATTAAAACATTTAAGAAAGTCTATTTATACAAAAATAAAAAACATGAAAGTATTCTGTTTATTTTATAGAGGTATTATACACAAACTGATAAATGAGTTGCATAAAGTAATTGAAAGAGAAAATCATACAATGATACTATATTTACATGGGAATTTCTCCCCCTAGGACATTTTCTCCCTCAGATATTTTAGCATACGCTGAAGAAACTTTTGATTTTTGTATTTGTTAAGAATTAATGTTTTGTAAATTAATATTTTAGTGGAATTAAATTTGCCAGGATGAAGAAAATAATGATGAGTAAGCGGACTGTAGTTTAATACATTTATTAGGTATAAATGTTACAATTTAATTTCGAATTCGTAAGGTTAGCTAAGCCTTGTACGCATTATGAAATCAGAAAGGTCACATTCCGTGAAAATGTTACATTATAAAGGTGAGGCGCAATTACGCAACATTTGAAGAAAAATAAATGAAATGTTGTAGGGCCTAAGGCCTACATAATAGGTCGCGACATTAAAGAAATGAAATGACAACCGAAGCAACAAGCATAAGTCACGTCTGCTGCGTTCAGGTGCTCGGAGCACTGTAACTACATGTTCGCCGAGCATGGCTGGACCATGATCAGATTAGCCAACCTTTCGATTATACAATTCCCACATTAAATAACAACATTACTGTCCATAACTGCCCGCAAAAATCGAACGATTTTTTACAATACATTTTTTAATAATTTATATTATAAAGAAAACACAACATGTACGTTCTTACTAATAGATATCAATCATCAATAGGTTGTTTTGATCATCGACATAGAAATGTTAGATAACAATATTATAACATTAAACTGCTCAGAGATAAAATCTTAATAATACTGATAAGGTTGAACAAGCCACAGTTGTCTTGCAAACTGATTTATACATGAGTATAAATGTGCATGAATTAGCAAAGATTTGTACAATACAAAACACGAATAATGAATAATTTGATAATGCCTGATAATGAATAATCGGTGACTCATCACTTGATGGGTCCGATACAAATTGCAACTATTTTATGCAAGTCATGATAGACAGTCCAAGCCAGTCAAGGCCAGCTGATTTATACATAATAGTATTGAATATAAAATGAATAGACAAGATTATTACAAAGGTTATACGCATATAAAAACATAGATTTAGCATAATGCTGTAATATAATAATTAAATAGTGCATGCTATACCAAACAATTGCAAGAATGCACAATAAATTGACATGTGAAAATAGATTATACATTGTTGAATAGTTGCAAGTATATAAACGTAATGACATGTATGTCATAATCACAAACATGAATAATAATATATGTGCAATACATGATCGTAAAATACAAATACAAAATATGTGTAAAAATATATGCGTGGTGCATAATCATAGACAATAAATGCGGGTACAATAATATGTTTTACATAAATATAAAGTACATGATAAAATACAATAGAAATATGTGTGTTGCATAATTACAAAACACATGAATACAAGGCATAATAGTATATAATAGTATAAGTGACAAGTGCAGTAAATGTGTTCATACAAAAATGTAATGCATGTGTTGAGCAATTACAAGTAACACATAAAATTCATAGAATAGTGAAATAGCAATGCACAAATATCAATAAAAAATGTGCAGCAAATATGCATACATGGTTTGTATAGCTCCAAATCCATGTTAATATTGTATAACAAATCTATAACATAAGAACAAATACCACCAACAGACATGACACATAAACCACTACCAATAGCAAATATAAGTATACAAAGGACATAGTATATGTCTTACAAAATTATCAATACATGCAAATACAAGAATAAGTAAAGTATACCACAATGACAATATAATAAGTATAAATATAATAACATAGTGCACGTTTATACAATTACAAGATACATGCGAATTCGATATATGAGATACGCTATAATGCAATATCAACATAAAAATGTTTGTGACAGCACATATCACCATAATTGAAGTCGGCCAAATTATCAAACAATTAAGTAATGAAAGCTCGTGGCCAGGTAAAACATAACATTGTGCTAAGTAGTTACATTGACATCGTGTCTAGGCCTCGTCCCGCACTGGCAACAAACAAACTTGTGAATTGGTCTGCGAAAGGTGCCAACAGGCGTACGAACGTCAACTACTCTGATTAAATTGTCTGGTCCGGGAAATGTGGCTGTGATTACCCCAAATTTCCATGCCAATGGAGGCAAGTTATCCTCGATTAGCAGGACCAAGTCACCAATGGAAACGTTTTCTTTAGCGAACTTCCATTTGTGACGCTGCTGCAATTGGTGTAGGTAGTCGCGCGACCATGATTTCCAAATAGCTTGGACAAACTTCTGAAGAAGTTGCCAACGGCCGAGACAAGAGATGGGGACTGTGACAAGTCAGGATCGGGTATTGCCGTTGATGGTGCACAGATTAAAAAATGGCCAGGGGTGAGTGGCACTGGATCGTTTACATCCGATGAAACGGCAAATAATGGACGTGAGTTTAGACAGGTCTCTACCTGTGACAAAACCGTAGTAAACTCCTCGAATGTGAGTATGGACTTGCCGACAACGCGGCACAAATGATACTTCAAACTTTTTATACCGCTCTCCCATAGACCACCAAAATGAGGTGACGATGGAGGAATGAATGACCACTTAATACCATGAGAAGTTGCAAATGATTGGATTGTTAAGGTGGCATCCTTTTTATGCCAGAGATTGTAAAGGTCATGCAAAACATTGCGGGCCTTCCTAAAGTTCGTGCCATTGTCAGAATATAACTGGCTAGGTATACGTACCTACGGTACGGTAGGTACTGGCCTACGGGCATGAAGCGACGTAAGGCAGCTATAAATGCATTGGCCGTGAGGTCAGAAACCAATTCCAAATGAATGGCTCTAGTGGCTAAGCAAATGAATAAAGACACGTATGACTTGGACAGAGTCCTAGATCTCTGCCCGCCGTGACGGATCATGAAGGGACCACCATAATCCACTGCACAGAATAAAAACGGTCTGGAAGGAGTAACCCTGGGAGATGGCAAAACACCAAGCCTTTGAGCTTGATATTTGGTATTAAATCTG
This sequence comes from Magicicada septendecula, assembly GCA_034769895.1. Taxonomy (NCBI): domain Eukaryota; kingdom Metazoa; phylum Arthropoda; class Insecta; order Hemiptera; family Cicadidae; genus Magicicada; species Magicicada septendecula. The sequence goes on along the minus strand of CM068376.1, from coordinate 34,104,341 downwards.
AGACATTTGACGCATCTACGAATGATGGAACGAATCACTATCTTGGCGTTAATGATCCACCAGCGTTGACGAAGTGAATGATGGAAAAGTTGAGCACCAGAGTGGAGGAGTCGAATATGCTCACTCTCGAATATAAGGCGAGTGATGTGAGCCGATGGATGCAAGACAGTAGGATGCTTATTATCATAGGGTAGTTGCGACTGCTGTAGACGTCCGCCGACACGTATGATGCCAAACTCATCAAGAAATGGGCCCAGAGAAGACAGTTTACTCCTAATAGAGACAGAAGCCCCATTTCGAAGGCAATTAAGCTCAGTAGCGAAGTGGATCGTCTGAGATTGCTTTATGAAAAAGTTAAGAGTAGAATGAATTTCAGTAGGGGTAAGAACTCCCGAGATTTTCTTTGCCTTTGAGGGTCTAGTATTTTTGATAAATCGAAAGCAATAAGTGTACACGCAGGTCAGTCGGTGCAACGAGGAAAAGTCCTTAGAGAGATCAATAGGTAGGGTAGAAATTAGAGAAAGTTTGGGGGTTTGTTTCTCCTTAACGGAGCATTCAGGAAGCGACACATTAGAAGGTGAGAAAGGTGAAAAAAGATTGGGTTCAGAAGATTGAGACAGACAAGCGGGACCATGCCACCAAAGCGAACAATCGCGCAAAACGTCAGGGTGACATCCTCTAGAAATAATGTCAGCAGGATTATGTTGCGAATCAATATGATGCCATGCGTGGACTTCAGTGAGACGCTGAATCTCAGCAACACGATTAGCGATGTAAGTCTTCCACCTAGAAGACTGAGCATGAATCCAATAAAGAGATACCATGGAGTCGGAGTACAGGTGTACGCTATTGACAAAGGAATGGAGAGCAGGGGTGACCTTGAATAGAAGTCGCGATAACAACAAACAAGCACAGAGCTCATTGCGGGGCAATGACACCTGTCGTAGTGGAGCCATGCGAGATTTAGAACACAAAAGGTGACAAGAGGCCAATAAATCTTGATAAATAACTCTAATGTAAATGCAACATCCATAACCCTTTTCAGAGGCATCCGCGAAACCATGTAATTCAACTAGCTTGGTCTCAGACTTGCTGCGTATGGAGCGTGGGACAATAATTTTACCAATTAAATACAACGTATCGCATAATGAACGCCAATACGAATATAATTGCTCAGAAATTGGCTCATCCCAACCAAGATTGTACAACCACAGTTGCTGCATAAACTGTTTATAAAGGAAAACAATTGGTCCAATGAGTCCCAATGGGTCGTAGATACCCACTATAATTGACAGGATTCTCCTCTTAGAAATACTTGACTCAACTGGAAATGACTTGATGTCAAACAAGAATGAATCTGTGGAGTTGTTCCAAAGAATGCCCAACGTACGCACATTGCCTTGTTTGTTTAATGGAAGTGATAAATTGCTATGCTCAGTGACCACATTTGGTTCATTTGATGCCCATTTATGCAGAGTAAAGCCATATTGACTCAACAACGTACTTAGGTCAGATTTTAACTTGATCAGATTAGAAATGATGTCTGCACCGGTCAACAAATCGTCGACATAAAAATCATTAATTATAGCTGAAGCAGCGTCAGGAAAAGAAGCTTCATTATCCTTACCAATCTGAATAAGGCAGCGAGTTGCCAAGAATGAAGCGCTAGCAGTACCGTATGTTACAGTTCGCAGCACGAAATGTTTAAATTGTTCAAGCGAAGAATTACGCCACAGAATACGTTGGTAATGACAATCGTTATCGGACACTAGAATTTGTCGATACATCTTCTCGATGTCAGCGATCAGAACATAGTTGTGTATGCGAAATCGCAAAAGAATAGAGAAAAGATCTTGTTGGACATTTAGGCCCACTAACAAAATATCATTGAGAGATAGACCATTGGTAGTTTTAGCTGAACCATCAAAAACGACGCGAAGTTTTGTCGTGGAACTAGAATGTTTGAAAACGGCATGATGAGACAAATAGTAGGTATTTGAAACCTCGGAATTAATAGAACAATCGTCAACCAGCGTCATGTGGCCAAGATCCCTATATTCCTGAATAAAATTTGCATATTCACACGCAAGCTCAGAATCACGCTTGAACCTGCGTTCCAAACTTAAAAATCTCGCTTCAGCGGTAGCATAGGACTCACCCAACTGGGCATTATCAGACCCGAATGGCAGTGAGATGACAAACCTACCTTCATCATTACGATGAGTGGACTTAACAAAATGTTCTTCGCAAACTGAATCGTTAATAATGGGTGCATTATCAAGGACGGTTTCAGTCTCCCAAAACTTCTCAAGAGACGCTAGAATTTGATCATCGTTGTTTCTTGCCAAGAACGAAACAGCAGGACCCTTAGAATGACAATGCTTAGGCAAATTGCCTGCTAGAATATAGCCTAACTTAGTTTCTTGTATAACAGGGAAGTTAGGACCACGAACATATTTGTTAGTTTGAATCAAATCTAAATAAAACTGCGCTCCTAACAGTATGTCTATGTCAGCTGATACATTAAAATGTGGGTCAGCAAGGAAAATATTAGCTGGGATATTAAAATGTTTTATGTCAAAAGATTGTGCTGGAAGTTTGTGGGTCAACGTAGATAAGACTGCACACGGAGCATTAAAAGTGAACCTTTGATAATGAGAAACAATACGAACTGATACCAAATTAGTAGCGCAACATGTTGCATTATTAATACCTGAGATTGGTATATTAGATTTAGTTAAGTTAAGTTGCAATTTTTTTGCAAATGATGCAGTACAAAAGTTTACTTGAGACCCTGCATCTAACAAAACTCGTGCAAGTTTTGCTACCAGCACGGTCGATGACGAACACGACAGCTGTAGACAAGATAACATTGTTTGCTGATTGCAGCTTAAATGAACAATAATTACTACTGCTGGCAGAACCCTGTTTTGACCCATTATTTATATGAAGCAATGTATGGTGTCGTCTGGAACAGATCTTACATGATTGTTTGACCTTGCAATTATGTGAAAAATGATCTGGTCTTAAACAATTAGTGCAGCATTTATGCTTTAATACTTTAATATAAATTGCCCTCGTTCCGATATGCTTAAATCGCGAAATTTGTCACACATATAAATTGGGTGACTTGCCTTGCAGCATGGGCATGAATAATTATTTGAAATCGAATGATAACTTTTGAATGCAGTGCTGCCAGCAGAGTTTCGTAACTTAGGTTTTTCAGACTTTTATTAAATTTTAAAATTGGTTTGTTAAGCTGCTGTCCAGCTTCTATCGGTAACATATTTTCTAATAATTGTCTACGGGCATTTAGAAACTATATAAAACTCTGAAAATTAGGAAGATTTTCAGAATCTATAGATTCTTTCCATAATTTAAATGTGGAATGATCAAGTTTTGTTGACGATAGCTGTATAGTAATGAGTTCAAATGAATCCACTGACAATTGCATAGCTGTCAGAGAATTGACAGAAGACGTTATTGTATTTATAAATTCTGGTAAGCTCTGTACAGAGTCCTTGGTTGTAGACTTCACTTCTAATAAATTTTTAATGTAATATTTAGCTAATATGAATTTATAGTCATATCTAGCGGACAGCAAACTTAACGCTATTGAATAGTTTTCATTACAAACAGGCAAAGCCTTGATTAGATCTAGTGGTTCATTTTTGAGAGATGAATACAAGTAATGTAATTTTTGCACTGAAGTTAAGTCAGATCTAGCATGTACCAAGTCTAAAAATATCGAGTAAAAGTGCTGCCATTCGAGAATGTTGCCTGTGAAGCAGGGCAAACTTATAGGTTTTAATTGAATGTTACTGCTTAATGTTTGAGATTCAGTCTGGATGTTGAAAGTGTCTATTAGTTGTAAGATGTTAGCCTCAGTTGAATATAAAAGTTCTTCAACCTCGACTCTGTCCTCTTGGGCAGCATTTATGTCTTTAGAAATTAATTCTATCTCAGACTGGACCTCATCATATTTTATTGCTAAACTCTTTAAACTTTCTAGTCTCACAGTTAGAAAATGTTTGGTATTACTATTTTTATCAAAATTAAGTACTGCGGAATTGATTCGCAATATGCCAGACTTTAAGCCGCCTCTCTTTCTAACCAACACTCTTAAGCCTTCTTCCGTCATTTTACGCACCTTTTACTGATGGCGTTGATGTCGTACCTTCTGTGAGATGTCTTGCAGCGTTGAGGCTGTGGAGCAGATGGCAGACACGCACGGACTGGATGGATGACTGCTCTCAACTTGGAACTGCTCAATCTGGCGTGTAGGCGCCACGCGTTAACACGTGGATTTTTATGTACTGGTGTTGTCTATGAAGCTCAATGACGACGACGAAAGAAATGTTGAATAACTCCCGACACGGTCGGATCAGCGAACATACTGAATCGCCCGTGATGGCCAGAAACTGAAGTAAAAAAAATGATGAGAAGCCGCTCGGTAGGGTATAAATTTGTGAAAGAAGGTTAAAATGATGAATCCAGGCGCGGAGTGACCAAAAAAAGTTAGGAATTAATGTTTTGTAAATTAATATTTTAGTGGAATTAAATTTGCCAGGATGAAGAAAATAATGATGAGTAAGCGGACTGTAGTTTAATACATTTATTAGGTATAAATGTTACAATTTAATTTCGAATTCGTAAGGTTAGCTAAGCCTTGTACGCATTATGAAATCAGAAAGGTCACATTCGGTGAAAATGTTACATTATAAAGGTGAGGCGCAATTACACAACATTGAAGAAAAATAAATGAAATGTTGTAGGGCCTAAGGCCTACATAATAGGTCACAACATTAAAGAAATGAAATGACAGCCGAAGCAACAAGCATAAGTCACGTCTGCTGCGTTCGGGTGCTTGGAGCACTGTAACTACATGTTCGGCGACGCGACCATGGCTGGACCTTGATCAGATTAGCCAACCTTTCGATTATACAATTCCCACATTAAATACCAACATTACTGTCCAGTATTTTTTTCATAATTTTCCCTGAGCTTAGGAATGAAGTTATTAAATGAATTGCTACGTTTAAGAATTTCTCATATTATGGGCTTCTTTCCACAATACATTCAAAACTTTTTGTTCACCTTTTTTGTTCAAAGTTCTTTGTCACTGTTTGCATGGTTGAGTTCATTCATTCATCCTCTCCTTATACCCTTCATTCTCTCCCTTTATACTCACTGGCAGCTTGAGAACCTAATGTGGGAGTGAGGTATTCAAATTAGTATCATTTCTCATTTTTGTGAATAATGGTATGAGGAAATACTGGTTACTGGTGATAACAGTTATACGGGATTGATTTTTATTGATTTCCTGTAACACTGGCAACTGCAAGGCATTGACCTTTACTCTCAACTTAAATTTTCAAACACGTGCAACCAATAGTTTGGCAGTTGCATTTTAGCCCAGGAAAAATAGTCGAAAAATTTGACTTTAAAAGAAAAAATTACATAAAAGCTAGTTTTTTGTACATGTGGTCATTGAATCACAAGTTATAAGAAACCAATGAGTCTACCACTTAAATTTGTCCGGGGGTGATTTTACAGGGATTGAAAGGGGTGAAAAACGATTTTTTCGCACATAACTTAATAACGAAGTATTTTATCAAAAAATGTTTCAAATAAAAATTGTAGCTCACAAAATTCCCTATAAGTTGGTGGGTGTCACATTCCTTTATGTCAAAGATTGTTGGAACAAGCCACATTTAAACTTAAAAGTATACTGTATTTTTTGTATTTTATGTGAATGATGGTTTTTTTTTGGAGAGGATGATGTTTATATAAGCCGAAGCTTGTGCATAGGTAATGAGATGGAAATGATTTGAATGATGAACAAAGGCTAGACTTTACTGGGAATCAAACCCTGAACCTCTTGGTCTAGAAGCCAGCGCGCTAACCACTAGACCAAACCGGTCGGTCAATATTTAATTTAAAATATTGTCTCAGGGCGATTTAAACTATATTGAAATATGTAAAAATTTGCTAATGAAAATGAAGAATTTCTGCATCAAATTTTGTCAATAAATTGTATGATTGGCTTATTAATCATGATCTGTTTTCAAAAATTCAAATCATTACATCACTCGGTACTGGAATTATTTGAAATGATGCTATTAATTGTCATAAATCAAAGGAAATTGGTGAAAACTATATAAAAAAATTTTCTGGAAAATTTTATAAGGACATTGTCATAAAATGTGAAAACAGAGTATGCCCTCTGAGTGCCGTTAATTCCTCTATAACGGTACGTGAAACGTTACTATAGATCCTTTAATTTTCTATCAAAGAATGCTTGTTGTGCAGAGAACCGCGTGATGATATACCAGAGTATTTTAAATTTTAAATTGCACCGTACCCAATGTCTCTTTTAACGAATACTGGAATGAAAAAACCACCAAGTCCGCTTTCTATGATGAGTTTAAAAATATCTGACAATTTACTGAACAAGACAGACATCTACATAATAGATGGAGGGTATTTGTTGCACGAAGTGAAATGGAATTTTTTTAAATGCAGTAATTACAAAGAAGTATGGAATATGTACGTACAATATGTTTCGCATACTTTCAAATCTGCAGTAATCGTCTTCGATGGATATGATAAACCTGACAGTACAAAAAAATCTGACAGCAACGTCGATACGCGAACATCAGTCCACAGTTCAGCATAATGGAAGTAACCCCCAAGTCTGTCGGCCAAGAAAAGTCTTTAGTTAATAGTGAAAATAAAAAACAACTTGTTGAAATGTTGAAAAAAATTCGAAGAACAAAAGTTTGAAGTACGACAGTCATCTGATGACGCAGATACACTGACTGTCCAAACTGCCATTCAGAAGTCTCAGAACTTGCAAGTGACAATTGTTGGCCAACATAGTGATTTGCTTGTACTTGTGGTAGCTTTAAGTCCTCCAGACAAAGATATATTTTTCTTGACACTAAATACCAGCAAAATTAAAGCAAAATTATCTTCGTCGCAAAATTTGCAAATGTAATTCACAAATGTCAGAAGTTTCATCCTACCAGCATATACTTTTGGTGGCTGTGACACAACTAGTTCAGTTCATGGGAAAGGTAAAAAAAACAATTACTGAAGCTATTGGAGAATAACAGAAATTCGGACAAAGCTGTAGCGGTGTTTAATAGTGTGAACTGAAATAAAAGTGAAGCAGAAAAAGCTGATACAAAATTATTTCTAATTCTGTATGGTTCTAAAGATGAAAGGCAAACATTAGTCGAGTACAGATTCCAGATGTTTCAGAAATCTCTAAAAAAGGCAGCTGCCAAATTAGAACTGTTACCTCCAACATCAGCAGATGCAGCTCAGCATTCCTTTAGAATTTACTACCAAATTCAGAAATGGCTAGGCAACCATAAAAGTCCAGAGGAATGGGGATGGGAAAGGAAAAATAATTTTGTGCAGCCCATTAAGACTTCATTAGAACCAGCCCCTGAATCAATTTTGAATTTGATTTCCTGTGGCTGCACGACTGACTGTTCTACTTTTCGTTGTCGCTGCCTAAAATCCAGATTCCAATGCACAATTATGTGTCAAATTGCCAAGGATCAACGTGTCAGAATTGTGAAATGCCAGGTTATAATATTAACATTACTGATAGTGAAGAGATTAATATTGATGACGATAATGAAAGTGAATTTCTTATTGATGATCTTGAAGAAACAAATGTCAATGAAAACAATGATATTGAAGTTTTTTTGTGACTTAAATTTTTATTATAAAAAGGCTCTTACAAAAGGAAAATCTTACCATATTTTTAAAAATTAATGTATAATTTTCTTGTAACATTTTTTCTTGTATTATTTTTAAATAATTTCCATTTAATTCAATTTAAATTTATCATCTGATTGTAACGGTACAAACCAATGTGGGTTTGCAATATAAAACTTTTCATTTTATTTAACCAAAGCGTAATAATGGGTCGCCAACTATAGCTCCGTGTGAGGTACAAAATGGTACAGGAATGTAAGAGTTATCAGCAAGGGTGCGTATTCATGCGTATGCGCGCAGGTGTCAGCCAACGGTCACACGAAAATGTCACGTCTGGATAAATTCCTTCTCGCCTAGTGATGGGAGCAAAGAAGCACAGAGGGCGAGCTAACTGCAGCGCCTAACACCTGGCGGGTAGGCAACCAAATGCACACATACATACAGTGCGCAGAGAACAGTCAGTCGGCAATTAACATCTCACGATAACGGACGCGAGCAGTTTTGCGCGTCCGCTGGCTGGACACAGTTTTCATCTCACCCACACATAAAAAATGTGAATTTATGTTAAAGACAGTCGGTATATAACAGCTAACCCGCACAGTTGCGTGTGCACGCAGTCCGACTAAAATCTATGTAAAATGTAAACCGACCGGCCGAAAGAGTGAAAATGTGTACATAGACAGCAGAAATAGCATCGGTAGTCGTGGAGTGATTAAATTATAAAACAGAGTCATATAAAGCCGTATGAGGACAGTGTAACATCAAACAGAAATGCAGTGAACAATGTAACAGTGAAAACGTAATTTGGACGAACTAAAATATACTGCTGGCAACACGTGGTCTGGAGGGACATAACCAGAGAAGTACCTGAAATTTTTAACCAATAGTCATGACAAGTTAATAAAAGCGCTAAATAAAACAAAAATAAATGGGGTAACAAGCGTGAATGAGTGTATGCGCAAATACTGGGTTGTCTTTACATAATCTAAGTAATTAGTAACTTGTAGTTTAATTAATCAGTTGTATTTAATTGTAATTAATACATTTAAAGAAAAATGAATGCTAAATTTTGTCGGCTGTAGTTATGTTTCAAGGTTCAAATCTGTTTAAAATCGGAAGGTTATATAAAAGAGAAGTCATACTAGTATTTTATAAAAAAGAAAAAAGAGAGAATGATAAACAAAAATGGTAAATAAAAGTTGTTAGTTAACAAATAATGCGAGTCGAGTTTCTTGCTAACATAAAACCCTAAGTGACTTATAGGTTACGAGTTCACGTGAAGACCCTGGAATCTGACAAGGTAAGAAAGTGTGGAAAAGTTTTGTATTTTTATTATTTGAAGTAAATAGTACCTTCTCATGATATTTCTGAACAAATTATTTATTCAGTTGTAAAAATTTTACTTTATCTTAAGTGTTTGTTTTCGTAAATGTTTTGTGCTGATTCTACATTCTTTTTGTGTAATTCACATATTTGATTTCATAAATTGATTGCTTTCTGATTTTGACATTTTATGATGTGTTTAATTATGTAATTAATTTTTTTAATGACTATTGTGTACCGTTCAAGATTAATTTTTTTTTGTTTTTTTACATCATTTTAATTTTAGACATTAAGTTCAGTAAAAATATTCAGATTTTAAATTCAATAATAATTGCATTTGCTCTTTTTATTCAAACAATGTTTTATTTATAAAATTTTTGTTTCATTTTGCGATCCTTCACAATTTTGTAAATATCGAAAGATACTTTTTCAAAATATTTCACTTGGAATAATAAATTATGTGAACTTATCAAAAATTTGTTTTTTTTTCACTTTTTCATAAGTATTCATCCTCTTTGAAAAAAACAAACAAACAAAACCAAACAATCATTCACATGCAATACACACAAAATACAAAAAAGTACAGTATACTCAAAGTTTAAATATGCCCTGTTCCAACAATCTTTGACATACCGGAATGGGACACCCACCAAATTATAGGGAATTTTGTGAGCTACAACTTTTATTTGAAACATTTTTCGATAAAGTATTTCGTTTCTAAGTTATATGCAAAAAATCGTTTTCACCCCTTTCAACCCCTGTAAAACCACCCCTAGACACTTTTAAGTGGTAGACTCATTGGTTTTGTATAATTTATAGTTCAAGGACCATTTGTACAAAAAATTAGCTTTTATCTAATTTTTTCCTTAAAACTTCCTATTTTTCCTGGGCTCTTTCCTCAGAGTGAATAGTGTATCTGAGCTCTAGCACAGCTGTATATATCGATCAGTTCAAAGCTATCCATCTTCTTTTTATTAAATATTACTTCCCAGAATAAGACTTGAATAACTAATTAAAATACGAACTCTTCAAATTGTTTCTGATTTACTCACTGAGAAATCTAAGACCCAAAGCTGTGATGTCATCCTGTAGATGTACAAACAAGGTCTGCCTTAAAACTGCTTATTACCTTTTTACTTTATGAAGTTATGATGCCTTCTAAATATATCAAGGAAAAGACTTCTGATCTATTCGACCAATCCTTCAGTCATTTTGCTATCATCCAACTGGTTTCCAGTATCTGATTACAACCCAATTGGCAAACATTCCTTGGGTATGGTTTTTGTTGTCAGTATTTATACAAAGTGAAAACCCCATCTTACCTATATTTCTTGAATAGTTTTCATTTCCTGTTGTTTTCACTACGAGAGACCGCCCATCTTGTTTATTGGCCCACCTATATTTATGTGGCATGATAAATAAGCCCAAGGTTCATTGGCTTAAAAAATAAATCATTATTCTTCCATACATAGTTAACAAATTCTTATATGTAAATAATTTACATTTTCATTCTTTAGGAAAAACTTGTGTTCACTAGCAAAATAAAGTTAATCCTTCAAATAATTTTTGTAAACCACCTTCTACTCCTCTCACACTGGCATGACATGACTATTGAAATTAATTAATTTGCTTTAAGTAATATGCTTTCCAAAGAAATTGCTGTACTATTCTCTCTCTGAAACAGATAACTTCTATAATTTGTTCAAAACACCCTGTTTCTTACTTACTCATACAAACTTGAACATTTCAATTTATTAACACTTTGCTGGCGAAAGACGTCCATGTATGGCTTACGTAACTTCCGAGTTCTGACGAAAGACGTAAGTGTATGTTTTCGCGTATAGCACTGTTTTACTCGACAAAAGCAGCTGATTTATGCTTTTCGACGATGTGTAATCATGTAACTAAAAAGACTGACATTAGTAGTTCACAATTCTGCACCTAGATCGCAGAAGTATGTAGATTTCTGTTCACGTATCCTTTGTGTTCTACCACATGGTTTTGTAGTCGAATGCATAAGTCTTTCAAAACATACCATACTAAAAAAATATTTAATGAATGTAAACAAAGTTGTGTATATAGTGTACCCTAACACTATTAGTGAATATTGGAAGACAAGTTTCAGTAGTTTTGTGACAATATGTTGTGTTGTAGCCTAATTGTAATAATATTTCAACTTTTATTATTTCCAAAAACATGACAACTTTATAATGACATAGAGAAAATGTTATTTAAAATACAAGTTTCACTTTTATAATCTTTTAGAGAACACTTGAATTTACAAAAAAAAAATAAAGCTTGAATTACTTATAAGTATATTGTTGATTATGTGTGATATTTCTTTTTATTGATATTAATAAACTAAATATAATGTGATTTCGAATTTATCAAAGTTTTACTATCTACTTTTGTCGGGCGCCATCTTGCCTTACCAACTGCAAGAAAATAATTTACCAAGGTTCGAATCAGCGAACTAGGAGAACAGAATGTGGTTGCTGAAATAATAACAATCATTTATGTTCATCAATAATTAAATGTTATTAATACTTTATTATTATTCATATTTCATATTAATAAAATCGTACAGACAAAATTTGTTCGTGAATAATAGTTGTTAATTACCTTGAATCTCTTTTAATTTACTTACTCGCAATACAATAACAGATTCTTGAAATACATTTATTAAGAATTATAATGGGAACGCAAACCAGCCTTCTTATTACGATAAACTATAATAATACCATATTCTCACATACACACACAACACACACAAAGCTACTTTAGAGATCTCATTTTTAAATATTTTATACTTTCTTCAAAATTTATTTCCCCATTTTATTTAATTTTTTTTTTAAAAAAAGAAAAAAACCAGCATTTTTAATTATTACTTTGAATGTCTACTTTCCTGTTTATGAGTAGAAGTTCGACTCCTGGGGTGTCTCCTCATGGCGTGCACTGTTTTACTGTTTTATAGTTCGCACTATCACATTTTACTGCCGAACTGTTACTTTTGGATGAATATTGGCCGAAAAAACTGTTTGTATTTTAGATGTACATATAAAGATTCACATTATTTATTGTATGCGGATATCACGCACAGCCGGCGAACACCAAAAACTTCGCCCAAAAACCGGCGCGAGCCGGGCAGACGCTACAGTTGTTTTTGCGTCTGGTCTGCTGAGATGTTTATAGCCGACTACTTTGTTCTGTTTGTGTGTCACAATGTTGCTGGCTCTGACACACCCAGCATTCTTAGTTGTGTAATGCGCTGACGTAACGCTCGCCTGATGTCAGTTATATAACTTTGTTGACAGATTTTGTGTTCGTCATTTGTTGACCTTGGTACAGTTGTAGTTTATTAATTCTGCGTCTGTTGAATCTGTTTTTACAAAATATCATCGAATAACCTTCACAGTCAATGCTGCCACTGTTGTTTTCGTTTCAAACAGGAAATTTACCTAAGTTTTGTTTATGGTTGTCCCTATTGCCAAATATGTTATTTATTATCATAAAAAAAAAAATTATAAATTGTGTTATTGCCCCAAAATAGGCCCCAAAATGCCCCGCTACATATGTACTATATAAAAAAGTGTGAAAAATGGTCAGACGTGATGGATGGACAGACCCAGAATCGCTCAGCCAGGCAAGTGTTAAATAATGACATTGGCTTTCTAACGATGTTTTATTAAAACAGATACTGGGTATCCATTACAGCTAGTTTGCTACAATTTCAAAATATCAAATTTATTTGAAAATGGAATACAGTTAAGAATTAGAGTGACTCATGAATAGCACAAAATAATAACAGAAAAATGTGTGTGTACATCACTTCTCATTACAATTACCGAATTTTTTGGTGAAGGGTTTGTGAGGATCAGTCAAAAATTTAACACAAATTTTAACTTATTTGTGTCTATGTTCCGACAATGTTTATTGTCATCATCAGGACAACTGTTGCTGACGCCAAACACACAACTGTCAGCAACAATTGTCCTGATGATGACAATAAACATTGTTGAAACGTTGACACAAATAAGTTAAAATTAGTGCTATATTTTTGATTGATCCTCACAAACCCTTCACCGAAAAATTCATTGATTGATGGTCACTACGAATTTAAGATTTAGTTATAATTACCCTTTCTGCGTAACATCATTTCACATCGGGCAGATCCCTGACCAAGAATAACATCCTCTAACCTTGACTTAATGTCCATCGTTTTGTTGCTAAACTGCTGAGATGAATTCTTTATTATTCTTTTGCCCTAAAATAGACAACAGAATCACTTTATCATTAAAATGAATCTCACAAACTTTATCATTGTCTTCCTTATTGAAAAAATCTGATGGAATTATGAAACTACATTAGAGTACTTTGATTCAGTTAAATGAATTGCAAACAAATAATACAATTTCATTACAATAAGATTAAGAATATATTTTGTTTAATATAACTTCCAAATTAATAGTTCAAATAGTGGGAATGTGATACTGCTACGTTTTGCTCTACAACCACATGGTCCACCGCTAACAGCTTCTACCAGTGTAGTAACACAGTATTTACAATACAAGTTTTAAACATTTGATGTCGGTGAAACATCTTTTCTCCTGTTAACACCTTTAATGTGTGGTTTCAATAATTTGGTAATCTGATTGACTACTGAGCAGAAAGCTAAAGTGGAAACTGCAAAATTTTAGTCATTAGGGCAAATGCTATTTATAGCATTCAGGGCTCAGTTGGTATAAACTGATTTTAAATAATAACACTGATGAATAAACTGATTTTTCAAGTAAATAACATTAGAAGCAAGTATAGAAATTATGTTTTTATGTTGCATTCAAGTTTACGTTTGATCACTGGGTTTCCTGATGGTACACAACACTTTCAGTTTGTAATTTTAAGTATTAAGGTGTCATACCACTTATATCACTGTAACAATTTGCAATTGACTCTGTTTCTCTGAACTACTGGCTTCTATGTCAGAAGAAAATGTTACACAAAAATAAATTAAAAATAATCTACACAAACGTTAACACTTAAATGTTCACTGAACATAATTGCTTCAGTTTAATTATTAGTCTAATAGCACAGCGTAACAAATAATCAATTGTTTGTTAAGAACAAATAACAAAAACAAAAAATTGGTAAAAAACCAAATACAAAGGCGTACATAAAAAAAAAACATAAATAACTCAGAGATACAAAAGAGAATGGCTAGTACGCACTGAAAACAAAGACATCTGATGATAAGAAGTGGCAACATTCACCACATGCTAAGGGGGGAGGGACTTAAACATAATTGTTTAATGGCTATTTCAAAGAATACCAACCAAATCCCCACTCCTTCTATGTTCCCAAGTGTCAATTCAGAAGTTATAGCAAATAGGTGTCAATGTCAGTTTTTAAGATTGGAATATGTCAGACTGATACAAATACTTTCATAGATTCAACACAACACAAGCATTCTTTACTTATTTCAACATTTCATAGTAACAGAACATAGTTTTTTTTCAAAATTCAAATTATTATTTCTTTTATATTTTACAATCTGTCTTCTGTAGAAATACATAATGTGGTATGCCCAATTAAAAAATTGTACACCCAGGTTTGAACTTGTTTGACATCAGACAAAGACAAAATATACAGTTACTTCAAAGGAGAATGCTTTGGCAGATGAAGTCTTACCAAATACTAATCAACAACATTCCCTGAACATCACTACTGGCTGCCACTTCAGATTTCAATAGAAGACTAAGAGACATGGAAGGATGCATTTTTGAATTCCACAAAAGGTTTAACATACAAACAGCACATCAGTACACAAGATATCTCCATATATAGAAACATCCCTAGAAGTGTTCAAACTTTCAGCTCCAGAGGAAGACTTGGCCATATTGTAACCCAGTCATACTTGTACAAATTCAACTTGACCCAAACTGCTACCTGCCTATTATATCATCAGCACGAGGAGACCTTACAGCACATATTAGTGGATTGCCAGACAGACATCCTAGGAGTGCCAAGACTGAAAACAAATATGGACCCAATATTGAAAAACAATTCATATTGGACAGTGGCGGAGAACATCTACAGGAGACATCGTGCGATCAGAGAACAATCCGGAAACACAGAAGAAGACGAAGATGACGGGGAGGGGATGGGGAGGGGAGGGGGAGGGGAGGAGGAGTCGGGCGACGACGACGACGACAATGACAACATCCCCGTAATGAGAAAAACAGATTAGTTTCTTTGCACTAAGACTAGACTTTGCAGATCTTATTTTCTGTATATATTAATTATTAAAATAAGAACTAAACTTATTTAAAGTGACTCATCTGATGGACTAGAAATAATACTCAAACTGCTCACGCGGTATGTTACTTGTGTTTCAAAATTTACTTCTGTTTACCATTTTTTAGGTTTTGGCAAAGCATTATGAAACTTAGCTAACAGTACAAACAGAATTTTTTTTATACAGTTAAATTAGGTTAGGGTACTCTGCCAACGGTGTTTTTTAACACTGCTGATCCCAAGCCCAGGGCCTCATCTTGCAAGTGATGAGGAAGGGTGAGGGGGAGGAGTAACACCTTGTAAAAAAAACTGGGTCCATGTGGCTCCGGATGGTAGCACCATGTAAGGGCTCCTAGCCAAGATTATGGTGAAGACCTCAATGGCAGATGTGGCAGAGTAGGGAGCCTATGGTATGGCACAAAATGTGGAAGGGACAACCCATTCTCCCTGGGGTAAATAGAAAGAATTGCTGCCTTGTGATGAAGAGGGATCTTCAAAGTCTAAGGGAGTAAACCCTGACAGAAAATCAGGGTAGACCAGGCTCTAAGCTGTAGTGAAAGCAGCTGGTCTAAGGGCCAACAATCCCTCCCCGTAAAACCGGTATGTTCAGAAATACGAGTGCATAGATTGCAATGGGCAGGACACATCATTACGATGAAAGGCAACTGAATACCTAGGAAGGTACTGTTTAGTCAAATCGAGGGTAGAAGGCCTGTTGGAAGACCCAAGACACGCTGGATTGACACAGTGGCGAGGGATGCTGATAATTTACTTAAAATAAAACGATGGACATCGATCGCCAAGGACAGGGAAAAATGGAGGCGGATGATTGTGGAGGCTAAGGTTCTACTTCGAACTGTGAATCCATAGAAAAAGAAGAATCAGTACTGTTGTTGAAATAAAAGACAAACTTAATGTAAGCACTTGCTGTTGCTGATAAATTAATGGCCAATATTTTTCAATATGTATAAAAACAAATTTATTCTGTATAAATACAACAAAAATGTATTTAGTAAACACCTTGTTACCATAATTGTTACTGTACATACCTTATACTCAAAGCACGATATACATATATTTAGTACTTCCAAAAGCTGACGTAGACGCTGCAAAGGCAGGTCAATCCACCACTGACGTAAAACATCTTTATCCATATTTTTCACAACCCAAAGAAAACAAATAAGAAGGTTTCTGGTTGTCTCTATGCTCAAACCAGTTTTGCGTGACTAAAAGAACATTACCAATTTATTAAAACAAAATTATATAACATTACATAGTTTTTATAATATACATTTATATTTACTATTTCAGATATCCACTAAAATGCTGATTTGCTTGTAAAGATTTAAAATCTTTACACTATAAACAACTATAAAATCTTTACCACTATAAATAACATTTACTTATTTATCAAATGACTATTTCTGCCTGAACAGTCAGCATCTACTAGATCCAACTATGTAGGGAAAGTTACCAAAATTACAAAATCCATTATCTGAGATAAGCCAATGTCTTCAGAATACTCGAGAAAACAAAAGAAAACAAACTGCCTTGTGTTGTTTTGACTTCACATGAAAAATTCACAACTACAAAAGTTGTTAACACATGACGGAATATGTCACATTAATGTTGTTTTCTTGTATCCATGTTTATGTATTATAAAAACCTTGCCTTATTCTAGATTACGATGTGTTTAATTTTGAAAGACATGTTTGAATTGGTATCCAAGTCACTTATTGACAAAATCTGTATAATTAAAACGTATTTCTTCCGTCGTGTGACTTCGTGTTGTGTTTGATTGATTTACGCGTTTCAAAACATAGTTTCGTCTTCAGAAATACAAAATCACTGTGAGGTCTTTAAATATTAAAATTGAAAATATTGAAAACAATTCCCCACATATCCATGTTACATGAGTGTGCACTTCTAAAGACGAAACATATGTTTTGAAATGCAGAAATCAATCGAACGCAACATGAAGTCATATGACGGATGAAATATGGTAAATATTATACAGATTTTGTTTAATTTTGCTGGGTTTCCTACAGTTATGATATTATCTCTATGCCTATAGATTTCTAACCTAAGAAATAATGCTAACATAGTCTTTATTCTAATTTACTATCAAATATTATTCTCTAAGAAGTACTACTATTAACATACTCTTTGTTAACATGTATTATTCATCAGAGTGAAACTTTTACAAATTCTGGCACATACTGCTTATTACGTGAACATTCAAACATGTAGCGGGGCATTTTTGGGGCCTACCTGAGACAATGTAAAGAAGTTTATATTTTATTGATAATAAATAACATAATTTGTATTTTTTTTTATATAAATAAATAATAACTTTATCCCTTGTTGAGTGATAGGGACAGAAATTATAGACTTGGGTAAATTTGTTATTTTGAAACGATCGCAACGTGGCTGCACTGCTGTTAACCTTATGAATACAGACTTGTTTAATAATATTCATATAAACAGTTTTAATAACCGGCAACTGTACCAAACTCAGTTCAAGGACAATGACGAACACGAAAAACGTAAACACGTTACATAACCAGACATCAGGCGATGTGTTGCGTCAGCAAATTATATAACGATGTGTGTCACCAGTTCTGTCAACAAGCCAAAAACAGTCCACTGGCGAACGAATACAAAATGTGAGCCAATCAGAAT
Organism: Magicicada septendecula; assembly: GCA_034769895.1. Lineage (NCBI taxonomy): Eukaryota > Metazoa > Arthropoda > Insecta > Hemiptera > Cicadidae > Magicicada > Magicicada septendecula. Next base: position 34,086,311 of record CM068376.1, on the reverse strand, counting down.
TGAAAGAACAACGGCGACTTCATAAAATAGCGCCAGTGGCTAAGCCCCAGTATAAAATTAGTCAGTGAACCGGCCGGTCACAGATATAAGTTCCGGAACGCAAATCGGACGGCCGTCTATAACAATTGGTTTCAAAATGTGAACTTTCAATAAAAAATAAACAGTTTTATAGAGTTACAGTTCCGGAGAGTGAATAAAATAAGAAAATGTGCGGAATTGAAACGAAATACGTGGTAGAGACGGACTCATCAAGATCTTTGGCAGATAAGTAACCAACATTGGTTAAATCTAAAACCTTTTGAAAGCAAATTTTGAGAATGTTTAACAAAGAACTGGCAGCCTAAAAATAAAATTAAATTAATGAATCAATTAAACATGGGAGGGGAATAGAAATGTAGAGAGAGAGAGAGAGAGCGAATATAGAAATTTAAAAGAAGTGCTGGTTTGTGAAGATATATAATCATTAAATGTAATTATTGGTGAAATATAATCAAAGAAATATAATTAATAAATAAGACCAAATTAATAATGAAAAAGATGTAAGAAAAATAATTTTAATGACATTCATTTCACGAGTTCATAGTTAAGTTGGCAATAGTATGTAAGTGTAGGAAAAGAAGTTTTATTTTTTGTTGTTGTGTGTATTAAAGAATAAATAAACCTTAGGTTCATTGCCAATATGAATTAAATTAATTATTTCAGCAACCACATTCTGTTCTCCTAGTTCGCTGAAAAGAACCCTCATAAATTATTTTCTTGCAGTTGGCAAGATGGCGCCCGACAAATATACAATGTTTGTTAGTGAATTTTATGTGATACAAAAAGGTAAGTAGCTTCACATTTGGCTTCCGAACTTAGGGACGATTTATATAATAATATTATATAAATATAGGCCCACTGGGAAAGCAGAATGGTTGTTTAAGGTAAAATAAATTTTTTTTTTTTCGTACGTAAAATAGACGCAAGTATGGGGTTATGTTTTGATAGGATTATGTATGTAGTGCATTATTTGTTTATGTGTTTATGAGTATTGTGAGGGTAATTAGTGTGTATGAGATGAATTATATTATATAAAGAGTATGATAATAAAATTTTTTAATATGGCTGAGATACAAGAAAATGATATGATCAAGATGATGAGATTACTTTTTAATGAACAGAAAAACGATATGCAAGAGTTATTAAAAAATCAGAATAGAGAGTTGAAACATGAAATACAAGAAATGAATAAACAGTTAGAAAGCACTAACGAAATAATAAGAAACAGTTTAAATAAGTTAGAACAGAAGTTCGAGAAATTAGGTAACAATGTTTTAAGTAAGACAAAATGTAAAAATGACGAAATAGTAGACAATTTTGAGAGTATAGTGGGGGTGAAGAATAATGATGAAAATATAATAAATAGTGCTGATGAAGTTTTAGAATGCGATAATGAAATGGTAATGAGTGTTTATGAAATAGAAAGAGAGTGGAAGAATAATGTAGTAATTAAATGGGGACAGAGGGCAAATTTTCCCCTTATTGTTTATAATGATGATGATGATTTAATGTTGTTTTTTCAGGGCAAGAGACCCTTATTGTTAAATGAAGTAATGTTGTATAATGTTGTACCCTCTGTCCGTGATAATTGTGAGAGTGTGATGTGGTGCTATGAAGAAAGAGAGTTATATGTTGAGAATGAAATAGAAATATATAAGTTAGAAAGAAAGTATGATGAATTGAGAAAAATACTAGAAAGAGAGACAGAGAATAATTCTGATAATGTCTTACCTGACTATAATGATTTACCTGACGTAGTAGTTGAGGAATACAAAAATGATAAAACAATTTACCTGACGTTAACAAATAACACTGATATAGACTGGACAATCCTAACCTATGGTAACAAGATTTATAGTGGTACAATGGATGAAAGAGAATCGATGGATTATTATGATAGTAACCATTATAATAATTTGTATGTTGATAAAAATGATGAATGTTACAAATACACTAGATATATATATGACGATGGTGGGTGAGCTAAAAGATCAGTGTTGGGACATTTTTAATATTGTAAATGTTGGTAATGACCTTGCTGATTTGGACATCTGAAGTGAGATACACTTGAACAGTTTTGACGCATATTTTGTAAATAATATTGAATTCATTTGTGTGTATTGTGAAATGTTAGATAAGTAATGTGTATATGTTTTGGAAAATGTTGTGTTAATAATAATAATATTATTAATATTTTAGCACTCTAATTAAATAACAAAATAATTATGAAGACAATAATTAATGATGTATAGAATGTTGATAATAATTGAAATATGTTATTTTAATAATCAAATGAATTAAATAAGTTGAGATGTTTAGATATTGTGATTGAATATTATGTGTTTGAATTTTATAAGGAATTTAAATTGTGTGATGAGATTTTAATTTAATAATCATGAATAAATAAATAAATGTTAAATGGTTTATTTTGTGGAATTTTGTGGAACATAATGATTAAAAATATATGTTAATAATAAATTTTAAGCAATTTTGAAAAGCTGATTGCAACACAGGATAAGTCAATAATGATGATAAATAGAAAGAGTTAATGAAAAATTTTAAATAATAATGTTTATAAATGTTATATAAATTATTTAAAAGAGAATTGTTTGTTTGATGTATGCTAATAATCCAGGTTTATTGCTATTTGTGTATTATGTTATGTAATGTATTATAATAGTGTGTGTGGCTGGGAGGTTATCCAAGGGGATAACGTATTAAAAATTTGATATATTTTAATTAATAATGATGATTTGCTACTCAATAATTTTGTTTGAATTTAAAAATTGGATGCACTAAATACTTCTTATATTGTGTTATTGTGTCTTATTGTGTTGTTTGCATTTAGTATGTTAGGAATAAGTATTATAAAAATATAATAATATGTTTTCAATGTGTTTACAGATTTTAAAATAAAATGAAAAATAGTTGTAATAAGTAAAATTTTCAATAGGTTGTAAAAGATAGAAGTGGGTGATAGTAATTGTTTGAATAAAATGTTTGAGTCAATTCAAGTTGAATTTTGTGGGACATAGATTTGTCCAAATCGAAGTAAAAGTTAAAGTAATAGTGGAAATGAAAATAATGCAATGTTGTTTTGAGTTAATGTAATGTTATAGAATTTGAGAAGTATAAGTGGAGACACAGTAGAAATGGAGATTTTATGTAGAGTTTGGAGCGATATATTGTTTATTTGTTGATGTTAATTTGTTGTAATTGTAGTGAGGTTATGAGATTGAGATTTTTTGGGGATGGCAATTTTGTAGTAGTGGTAGTGTATTTGGGGAGTCCGCAACAAGGGTTGGGACGGGATAGGGACCGATTGGCGCCGGAAAGGGTTACCTAGGGTGAGTCCAGGGACCAACATAAGGGAATGAGTTTTGGGAAGGAAACACGTATCCTATGTACAAAGGGTTAGAGAGTATTTTTTTTTTATAAGAGTAGAAGGTGGCGATTGGAGTTAAAATAGTAAGTAGTTAGAGGTAGAGAAGGGTTAGTAAAATTTTGATAGAGGGGTGTCATACTAGTTAAAGATTTTGTAAGGGAGCATTAGAGTAATAAAAGGGGAAGTTTATGAGTAAATGCCAAGTGGATAAAGTAAATTAGAATGAATAACGTAGAATCACCCAAAGTAATGAAATGGAATAATGATGGCCAGAATTGAAAAAAAAAAAAAAAAAAAAAAATAATAATAATTTTTGTAATTTTGAGAAACGAATTAATAAGAGTAAATCAAGTTTAAAAGTAATTTTTTGATTTTATATGCTAATTTAATGATGTAAAGTGTGTAACATTTTAATTGTAAGTTGTTTATTTTAAAATGAATTATTTATGTACTGTGTTTTCTTATGTTAAGTTATGTTAGGTATTCTGATATATACATGTTAGTAATAAGTGAGTAAAAACAAAACCAGTGCTTCTTAGCGCAAACCAGCACCGCTAGGGGGGAACAGATCAGTTGGGGATATGGTGTTGTATAAGGCCACTATTTAATATTTTGATTTGTTGTTTCAGTGTTTGGTGATGCTGTGGCGGCGGACCTGAGCTGGCCTGCGCGTCAGAGCAGGGGCGTGGAGTATCTGTCTGACTCTACGGTGTTGGGATCTCGAGAGAGAAGTCCAGTATTGTCATGCAGATGCAGTCACAGTCACCGGACTAAGGGTGAGGTGATTATTCTTGTTTGTAAACCGTACAGGGGGTTGTGGCGACATATCCTGGCTGATCCCTTTAGCAAGTGTGAATGTGTCAATGAGATTTTTTATGCTTCGGCATAAAATATCTCATTGAGGGGGTATTGTAGCGGGGCATTTTTGGGGCCTACCTGAGACAATGTAAAGAAGTTTATATTTTATTGATAATAAATAACATAATTTGTATTTTTTTTTATATAAATAAATAATAACTTTATCCCTTGTTGAGTGATAGGGACAGAAATTATAGACTTGGGTAAATTTGTTATTTTGAAACGATCGCAACGTGGCTGCACTGCTGTTAACCTTATGAATACAGACTTGTTTAATAATATTCATATAAACAGTTTTAATAACCGGCAACTGTACCAAACTCAGTTCAAGGACAATGACGAACACGAAAAACGTAAACACGTTACATAACCAGACATCAGGCGATGTGTTGCGTCAGCAAATTATATAACGATGTGTGTCACCAGTTCTGTCAACAAGCCAAAAACAGTCCACTGGCGAACGAATACAAAATGTGAGCCAATCAGAATTGAAAGAACAACGGCGACTTCATAAAATAGCGCCAGTGGCTAAGCCCCAGTATAAAATTAGTCAGTGAACCGGCCGGTCACAGATATAAGTTCCGGAACGCAAATCGGACGGCCGTCTATAACAATTGGTTTCAAAATGTGAACTTTCAATAAAAAATAAACAGTTTTATAGAGTTACAGTTCCGGAGAGTGAATAAAATAAGAAAATGTGCGGAATCGAAACGAAATACGTGGTAGAGACGGACTCATCAAGATCTTTGGCAGATAAGTAACCAACATTGGTTAAATCTAAAACCTTTTGAAAGCAAATTTTGAGAATGTTTAACAAAGAACTGGCAGCCTAAAAATAAAATTAAATTAATGAATCAATTAAACATGGGAGGGGAATAGAAATGTAGAGAGAGAGAGAGAGAGCGAATATAGAAATTTAAAAGAAGTGCTGGTTTGTGAAGATATATAATCATTAAATGTAATTATTGGTGAAATATAATCAAAGAAATATAATTAATAAATAAGACCAAATTAATAATGAAAAAGATGTAAGAAAAATAATTTTAATGACATTCATTTCACGAGTTCATAGTTAAGTTGGCAATAGTATGTAAGTGTAGGAAAAGAAGTTTTATTTTTTGTTGTTGTGTGTATTAAAGAATAAATAAACCTTAGGTTCATTGCCAATATGAATTAAATTAATTATTTCAGCAACCACATTCTGTTCTCCTAGTTCGCTGAAAAGAACCCTCATAAATTATTTTCTTGCAGTTGGCAAGATGGCGCCCGACAAATATACAATGTTTGTTAGTGAATTTTATGTGATACAAAAAGGTAAGTAGCTTCACAAACAGTAGTAGTTTCAATACTATAATAATTCTATAGTACTGAAACTCTTATAAAACATAAATCAAATTCAAAGAAAACTATGTAACGGTACATATATTACCCACCCGAAACATAAGTAAAATGTAAAGGTTATTTGAAAATATTATTGGGATTATAAACGGCGTACATGAACTGACTCAAGGTCAACAGTTTAACTGCTAGAGACAGTTATTTTTAGCCATCTGACCTGTGAACTATGCATGTTAGACAAAGCAACATAAGACGTCATCAGCCAAACCCAACCGAAGTCACAGGAATGTAAGGAGTGTCCGCAGCGTCGACAGCATTCTGCGCTTGAGTTAACAAAGACAGTCGTCAACTATTATCTAGCAACGGCGGACGCGGGCCGTATGCTCGCCAGTTTTATAATAAACCGAGTTGTCATCTAACACCTAACGGCGACGGACGCGGGCAGTTTTCGCCCCAGTTTTTTAATATACCGAGTCGCCATCTAACACTGAACGGCGGCGGACGTGGGCCTTGTGCTCCATCATTTGTAATAAACCCAGTTTGAAATTACAACTTTGTGCGGATCGATCCTAAAAGTCCGTGGACGTTTATACGGGCGCCCGTAACAGTAAAATATGTGAAGTCACAAAATGTATATTATTGGTTTAAATGAACTAACAATTTCAGTGGAAAAGATCGAAAACAAGAAAAAAAAAATGTGCGAGTGAAGAAAAACACGTAAGAGACTAGACAGTCGCGGATCATCAATAATTAACAGCTAAGTAACCTTCGGGGTAACACAAAATTTAAAATCAAATTCAAAACTTTATTATTGAAATAAATGTTTTTTTGTTAATCCCTAAAAATGAGATCTCAAGGGCCTGGGGTGTATATGTGTGAGCGTGAATAAAAATTTAACAAGAGGCGCTGGTTTGCATAAAGATTAATTTTAAGGTGTGTTTAGTAGTTTCGTTAATTTTCTAATTTTCATTATATAGAATCAGAAAATCATGATATTGTTTCTTTTTTAAATATAGATATCGTTAAAACATCATATCAGAATTAGAAGAGGGAGAAGGGATATTTTTTTGTAAATGCTGGGAGCTGAATGACTTTAAATTGTTTTGTTTTGTAATAAAATGAATTGGAATATAATTGCACAATAAACAAGATCAGAAGCGGTATACAAGTAATCAATCTGTTTTATTGAAATAACCATTTCTTTTCTCCAGTTCGCCTAATCGAACTCTGGTAAGTTACAAAATTTTACAGTTGGCAGTAACGCAAGATGGCGTCCGGAATTCGAAGGTAAACATACCTGTTTGTTAGTATTGTGCCGTGGTTATATTGAAAGGTAAACACCACGGCCAGTTTAATTGTATTTTCTGTGCGTTCGGTGCATTATCGCTGCATGTTACGATGCCCGCTTTCGATATCGAGGTTCTGTCGTCCACTGCGACCTTGATTGGTGACGTCATTTGGCTGGCAGTGGCGTCTGCTTGACAACGAGATTTAGACAGCAATGTTTTAGTTTTTATAAGTTCATCCAGCGTCTTCATCCGCCTCTTTTCACTTTCAACTTGGTGCGGCTTGGATTGTGACGGTGTAACGTGTGATTCCACTATGAATAGATAATTCTATAAAGAGCTTCAGGTGAGCCAGTATTGAGGGTTTATATTTAATATTATTCTAATTGGGGCTTGTGTGTGTGAAATGTAACGATAGTGTGTGCGTGTGGCTCAGGCGGTCCATGTTCGTGCCGGTAAAAATACGAGCACGTGGTAAAATTATTTTACAGCAAAGGGTAAAGAAATAATGTTAGAGACAGTGTAAGCTTAAAATAAAAGAATTAAATGAAGTATGAATTTATAATTGTGGTTCCATGAAGCCTGGTTATTAATTGAAATAGTTATAAATGTAGTAGCAGAGACCACGTGCTCGTCAGTCAATCATAATGTGAAGTTAAACATACAAGGTAACCCATCAAAATTGTTTAGGCTTAAAGTGTAATGATTTCTGTGTGACAAGGTGAAATTTAAAATTCAAATTAAAAGCCTGAAGGTGATTCTGACCGGAGTTAATGACCGGCATTTGCGGTATTGAAATTATAGTGGCGTGTGTGATCTGAGTGCATTGACGAAGGAATGTTGGGGTGGTATGTGTATATATCTGAATCGAATATACAAGTAAAATTTTTCACAGGTTTCCCCGCTTTAGTCGGGAGGAAAGGGGTCGACGAGATGGGCACTCTACATCTTCGCCCATCCGCAGAGCCTGTGTAAGAAGCCCCAACGCCATCACGCCATCCGACATCGCTCTTCACACCCCACCGAAAATGCAGGAACATTCTTAGTGCAATCCGAAAGATCAGGTGGGAACTTTCCTTTTATTTTATAAACTTCACACACGAAATACTCCGCAGGTTATCGGGTAACACACACGCTTAAACCTATTTCTAGAACGTACACCATGCTTCAGAGTTAACATTACTGAACATGTTTTGTGAAGACATGCTAAAGTGTGGACAGTGATGACTGTGTGAAGTTACGTTTATTTATCTCAAATACAAATACATACTTTATTACCACCTACCTGTTAAAAACATTTTCTGGGTCCAAGATCCGGTCGCACGAACGTAAGATGCCGGTATGGTTTAAAGGTTAGTTAAATCATTTGCGTAACTCATTTTTTGAAGAGAATTAATGCATTTTATTTTTTAACTTTTAGCAACTCTGTTAGATCTTTACTCAAAATTTAGAAAACATAAATACAGCATAATAATTTCTTGTTGTGTTATTCATTCCATTACTACAAGTACTACTTTGACCTTACACTAGTATCTTACCTTAATTTAATGTACAGACAGCCCAGCCTACCAATCATTCACGCATTCACACTAAAACCCCCTTTTAAATAAAGATGCGCCCCATTATTAGTGAAATTGATACCGATCCCCTTCGCCGGCACGAGGCGTCCTCTCAAAGTCGTGGCCACTCATTTATCACTTCTTGGATGTCAAAATTTATATTTGTGTCCTTTGGTTGAAACTCGAACAACACTGTCGCATTGCTGTTAACTTAGTTACTCACTTTTTACTTGAAAATTATAACTTTTAAAAGAGCCCCTTGGGGCTAGTACCTGGCCAGGCACAGTCTATAAGCGAACTGCGGCAGGGCGTCTCTACGCTCACTGTCAACTAGATTGCGTCTCTCAAGGTGGAAAACAATGCCTGCTATTTAATTGTCACTGTTGTGTCCCATTTAACACACGTGGTGTTTTGTGTTTGTCGTGGATGACATTTGGTCAGCACTGGTTGACGTCACAAAAGAGGTTGGGCTTAGACTCACATCCTCCAGCATGGACAAGGAAGCGAACAGAGATTCTTCTATAAGCCATTTTGAGTTTTACAATTCCGCGTCGGTCTGCGCACCTGCTTGTATGGTGCGTTCGGGCGTACTGCCACACACTCGCAAAGTTCTAAGAAATGACGCTTGGTACAGTCTTTCGTAAAGGTTGCACAACAATTCAGGCGTACTGTTCCTTTGTTAGCGCAATGTTTTAATTCAACACGTGGCCTGGTCACAGATGGAAATTATATTTATGAATATTTTTAATAAACCCCAAAAATTTAATAAAATAAAATTCCTCCAAATTAGTCATGTTACAATACCCCCCCAATGAGATATCTTCTGCCGAAACAGAAGAAATCTCATTGCTAAAACCCCTAAGAGGACCGGTGAGGATATGGTGCCAACAACCCCCCTTTTAGCTCTTATACTTCATGGGTAAACAACCCCCCCTGGCTCGGCGACTATGGCCGCACCTGAACGAGATCACTGGACTTCTCTGTACGAGATCCCAACACCGTAAAATCGAACAGACACGCACCACAGCGCACCTCACCTTCCAACATGCCTCGCCAAAATCCAAATTCCTGGCTTATATCATGCCAGATCCTCAACCGATATGTTCCCCCTTATCATGCACACTGGGCTGCCTTTAGCAGTACTGGGCTCACACACACACACACCTATAACTACATCCTATCCAATCTTGTTACATTTAGGAATTCTCTTTAAATTGAAATCAAGTTTCAAAATCAAAATACAAATCTTTTATCTAAACTGAATAATTCTCTTCATTATTTTTGATCATTAGAAAATAAACAAGTTGAACATTTATTAAAACATGAATATCCTTATCCTAACATGTGATTATACATCTATTCTAAACAATACAATTCAATAAAAATACTATTAATACACACAAACAATAATATAATCAGAGTTCAAAACATCAGTTGGATGGCCGACAAAAATAAAATTTTTTTTTTTTTTTCAAAAATTTGAATTAAAAAAAATTTTAATTTATTAAAATATTTTTCTCAATATTGAAATTATTCGAAATTATTCAAATTAATTAAAAAGCCAAATTGGCATCACTGGATTGCCAAAACGGGTCTAGTATAGAACATCACCCATCAGCTGATCAAACTGGGTCAAGTCCACAGCCTTGACCTACATAAGTTATACACAAGTTACATCTGAAAATACATTGAACATCTTTAAACTTCTATCTTTAAACACAAAAATACAATAAAATAAAACATTCAAAATAACAAAATATTATTATGATTAACAATAAAATTGATATTTAAATTACTCAAAATAAACACTTTATAACTTTACTTTATTCTCAAATTCTATTAAAATTGTCACTTGGTTCAATCAAAATTTTATATTTTTCCTATAACTTTCTTTATTTCACAGTCGCATTCTACATTAGTTTGGGTGATTTAATTATTCATAACAATTTAATTTACCACTTGGTAGGCATATATTTATAATCTCTACCCCTCTGACTCTAATACTCATCAACTTTAACTAACATGACACCCATCTCTATCAAAACATCTATCCAACAATCTCTAAACCCAACTTACTACTAAACTCAATCTGCATCATTCTCTCGATATAAAAAAAAATACTCTCTAACCCTTTGTACTTAGGATATGTGTTTCCCCCCTCCAAAAAGCTCATTTCCTTAATCTGGTCCCTGGATTCTACCTAAGGCAACCCCTTCCCGCCAATCGGTCCCTTCCCGTCCCAACCTTTCTGTTGCGGACTCCTACACTACACTATCCCCTCTTACAAAATTACCATCCCCTAATTAACACTCTTATTACCTCACTTCAACTACAAAATAATATCACCATTTATAAACATCAATATATCAATCATTACTCTACACATATTCCCCATATCTACTGTGTCACTATCAATACTTCTCAAATTCTACATCATTACATTTATTCATAACAACATTTTCATCTCTATCACCACTTTAAATTCAACTTGGACTGATCTACATGTCCCCACAAAATATTAATCACCCAAAATCTATCTTTTACTATCTTTTACAAATCATTTAAAAATCTTAACTATATTAAATTATTCTCCTCATTTAAAATAAAATCTTTAACCACATTAACATCATATGGAACATTAATTACCTTGGACATTAGTAAACAATTTATCAGTGACATTCTACTACTAATCAGCTGATTTGCTTAGCAAGGTGGATGACCTTACTACAAACACATTTCAAAATTATGCAAATTACATGAAATACATATTTTTATCAATCCTTATATCTAACATACTACACATTATTGTTTCCCCCTGCTCTGACTCTGGTACAATTACGTAAACCGCCTACCGGTCGGTCTAGGTATTTACTTTGTTATAAACACATTTCCAAATTTATATAGCTTACATATTCCTTTAATCCCTATATTCCTAACATAATAAAATAAAACATTTATGAGGCAGAATAAACATAGTATAATAACCATATGAACACCTATTTATCAAAACCTAATACAAGCATTTAATTAGTGCAAAATTGATTTATCATTTTTTAAGTTATAAAATTTAAATTCGTTGCTCCCTTGAGCAACCCCCCATCCACACACACTATTGTATTTTCTTCGTTTCTGTTTAAAACAATTGTCTCAAATTATTCTCATTATTGAATTTAAGATTCTCTTCACATCTGTAAACATTTTATTTGGTATTATAAATTTTATACTTACAGTACATAATTCACCTACTGACATAAACACAAAATATATACACCATACACACCAATATCTCCAAGTAACCTCTGAAACATTTAATCATAGTGTTACTTCAAATCAAACAATTTAACAATTATTTATTGATTAATCATGATCAAATTCAAATCTCGTTAAATTCAAAAATAATTTAAATCCACTAAAAACTCAATTGTACAACATTTAAATCAATCAAAATATTTAAAACATCTCAAATTATTTTAATTAAATTAATTATTAAAAATACAAGTTCCATTGCTATCAAAACAATTACAATTCGCTAATTACTGTCTTCAAAATTAATTTTGTTATTTATTTAGATTGCAAAACATTTATATTATTATTACAACAATTATCTACATACACATTGTTTACCTAACATTTTACAATACACACAATTAAATTCACTAAACATTTATTTACAAATCTTCATCATTAATTATTCAGTTATATCACACTTCAATGTCCAAGGTTGCGAGGTCAAAACCATAAAACAAAGTATTTAAAATTGTCCATTTATTGTTCTACCATTTACCCTCCATCGTCAAAAATTAGTCTTTGTTTCAAATAACAATTTTCAATTTCATTTACACACGTATGGCTATCTTGTGTGTCATAACCATAAAAATCAAATTCATTCGTCTTATCACAATAATCATGAACCAAGTCAACACAATGTATTTCTGTCAAGTCTCCCTTAGTAATTATATTCAATATCGGGTCAGTTATTTTTTCATCATAAATTAACTTATTATTGTTCAAACACACTTCTAACAATTTTTTCCACTCATCATAATCTCTCTTTAATTCATACAATTCTGTCTCTCTCTCAACACACAACTCTCTATCTAAATTTCTCTCATCATAACACCATCTCATACTTTCAATATTATTCCACACAGAGGGTACTAACTTATACAAAACTGGGAAACAAAAATCTTCTATTAACACGGGACTCTTGCCCTTCAAAAACAACACTTGTGAACACACTGGATCATCATAAATATAGGGAAAATTTACCCTCTGCCCCCATTCTACCACTATACTATCTTTCCACTTTCTCTCTGACTCTGACTAAACACGCATTAACAATCTATTATTACATTCTACAACTTCATCAGTACTCTCACTATTTATTTTCAACGTATCACTCTCTGATACTACCTTTTCAAATACATCACCATTCTCAATATTACTTTTATTATTTTCGACATCATCATTATCATTTGTTAACTTATTCTCTAGTACCACATTTTTATACATATCATTATAATTTTCATTTGTTTTACTTTTGTCTGTATTCATCACATCCACTCCCATTCTCTCAATACTCTGTTCTAATTTATTCAAACTATTTTTTATTATTTCATTAGTATTTTCAAAACGTTTATAAATTTCTTGAATATAATATTTTAATTCATCAAATTTGTTATTCTGTATATCTAATTTCTCACTAAAATCACTACTTTGTCATTCATGTTTCGTATGGTATCCAAGTCACAATTATGTAATAATAAGTGATTACCTGTATGCGGTCCGCCGTGTGACTTCTCAAACTTATTACGTTACGCGTTTCAAGGCGTATGCCTCATCATCAGACGTTAAAAACCAAAAAACACATATATCACACAAAACTGCGTTTATCAAAAAATAAAATTACAGAAGCAAGCATATTATGTGCACGTGATGTAGGGTGCACACCCGTTCAAGTGTTGTCTGCTAACAACACTTGAACGGGTGCGCACCCTACATCACGTGCACATAATATGCTTGCTTCTGTAATTTTATTTTTTGACAAACGCAGTTTTGTGTGATATATGTGTTTTTTGGTTTTTAACGTCTGATGATGAGGCATATGCCTTGAAACGCGTAACGTAATAAGTTTGAGAAGTCACACGGCGGACCGCATACAGGTAATCACTTATTATTACACTACTTTATCTGTCAAAACTACTATTCATTTCTTTGATTTCGTTTTTCTGTTCATTCATGTTCATATCGTTTACATCAAAACGACTGTTTATTACTTGAAATTGTTTTTGTAAAAAATTCATTACATCATTGTCGAATTGGCTATTACATTTCTTTGAGGTTGGAGTTGATAGCGTGCCCGAGTCGTCTATAGCTGATTCAGTTAGGCTGAATTCTTTTGATCGATTTACTGGGGTTGAATGAACCTCTGGTTCCCCCACACCAGCCGACTCGCTCATTTCAACTACAATCTCGTTATTATCTGCCATTATTTTTTTTGTATTGTAAATTTACTAATTTTCTTAGTTTTTTATGTAACCGTTATTTAACCTTCAAACCATGCTTGCATCTTATTCGTAGGTGTGGTTTTTACGTTAAATTTTAACTTATAAAAACTGTCCCTTTCGGCTGCGCCACCTGTGAAGTTACTTTTATCTATCTCAAATACAAATACATACTTTATTACCACCTACCTGTTAAAAACATTTTCTGGGTCCAAGATCCGGTCGCACGAACGTAAGATGCCGGTATGGTTTAAAGGTTAGTTAAATCATTTGCGTAACTCATTTTTTGAAGAGAATTAATGCATTTTATTTTTTAACTTTTAGCAACTCTGTTAGATCTTTACTCAAAATTTAGAAAACATAAATACAGCATAATAATTTCTTGTTGTGTTATTCATTCCATTACTACAAGTACTACTTTGACCTTACACTAGTATCTTACCTTAATTTAATGTACAGACAGCCCAGCCTGCCAATCATTCATGCACTCACACTAAAACCCCCTTTTAAATAAAGATGCGCCCCATTATTAGTGAAATTGATACCGATCCCCTTCGCCGGCACGAGGCGTCCTCTCAAAGTCGTGGCCACTCATTTATCACTTCTTGGATGTCAAAATTTATATTTGTGTCCTTTGGTTGAAACTCGAACAACACTGTCGCATTGCTGTTAACTTAGTTACTCACTTTTTACTTGAAAATTATAACTTTTAAAAGAGCCCCTTGGGGCTAGTACCTGGCCAGGCACAGTCTATAAGCGAACTGCGGCAGGGCGTCTCTACGCTCACTGTCAACTAGATTGCGTCTCTCAAGGTGGAAAACAATGCCTGCTATTTAATTGTCACTGTTGTGTCCCATTTAACACACGTGGTGTTTTGTGTGTTTGTCGTGGATGACATTTGGTCAGCACTGGTTGACGTCACAAAAGAGGTTGGGCTTAGACTCACATCCTCCAGCATGGACAAGGAAGCGAACAGAGATTCTTCTATAAGCCATTTTGAGTTTTACAATTCCGCGTCGGTCTGCGCACCTGCTTGTATGGTGCGTTCGGGTGTACTGCCACACACTCGCAAAGTTCTAAGAAATGATGCTTGGTACATTCTTTCGTAAAGGTTGCACAACAGTTCAGGCGTACTGTTCCTTTGTTAGCGCAATGTTTTAATTCAACACGTGGCCTGGTCACAGATGGAAATTATATTTATGAATATTTTTAATAAACCCCAAAAATTTAATAAAATAAAATTCCTCCAAATTAGTCACGTTACAACTGTGTTATGAATAACTTATAAGTAGTTGTGTATTGAATCTCATAAAGTCAAGGGTTACCATTGTATAATATAAATATTTAATTCTATTACTGCAAAAGAGAAAACCAAATTTAAAATTCATTTCTTGACAAAATCCAGACCTTAAGAAAATGTAATACCTGGAGAATACTAGCATCTGCCTGTCATATGACTTGTGATCCAGCACGTTCCAATTTTGTTTCTTATATTCTAAATTTAAAACTCCTGTGGATTTAGTTATTTATTATTCGGTTCTGCTTGACTATTCAATTTATATAGTAGTATAATATTTTTATACTTATTTAACTTAAAAAAAAAAATGAAGCGACATATTTCAATATTTAATTAACAAACTTCAACCTCGGTTTACTGTGATCACTGGTTTTGATTTTAATGCGATTAATCCTAGTGCTGGGGAACAGGTAGATGAAAGTACTGCAACACACTTAAGTAATCAGTTTTCCTTGAATTTAATTATTATCGTATTCTCTAATGATCATGGATTGTCAGCTCCAGATACTTATAATTATCGTATGTTAATGAATGGGTCATGCATTACTAATGCAATAAAAACAATTCTTTTGAAAGTAAAATACAGAAATACAAGTTTATAATAAATATAATAAATTCAGTAGTTTGGCATGTCATTATTTAATTGTTGGAGATACTTTGAAATATTCTTGTTGTAATTAAACCACCATGTGGCTTTAAAGAGAGACTTGAAGTGATGTTAAGAATTAAGGAAAACTCAAACCAAAGATGATTGTAAAAGCAATTGTTTAAAATTCAAGCTGCATAAATAAAATCTTGCTATTGTTGATCAAGTGTTTTCTTGCAAGACCTGTTACTATGGGCTCAGCACATTTTATTTCTATATAGGCCACGAGCCTAGTCTTAAATATTAAGTGACGCCTTCCCAGAAAAAAAAAAATATTAAATTTTTTTTGGGAGGTTAGAAAAAGGGGGTTAAGAAAAATTCTGGGACTAAGGGGGCGTTACAGTATGTAAGGTAAACAAAAACTGTTAAAGTAATAACTAAACATTACAATTGGCGCTTCCCGAACAGGGACATTTTGAAACAATTCTATTTATTTCAATTAATATAATCGAGTCCTGTAACGGGGCAAAAGGGGTAAAACAAATTTTAATCATTTTAAACAGTAAACCAATCTTTGTACTATTCGGTAACAATCAGTACAAGGTACGCATTGGGAATTGTGACAAAGAATATATGATGTACGAAGTACAGCGCCGAGACCGTCGCGGCCCGGCACAGGAATGTAAAAATTGTCAACAGGGGTACGTGTTCCCAGACACACGCACGCTCAGGCGGCCAACGTTCTCAGGCTTTTGGGCATGTATGAATAAATGCCTCAGCACTGTGTGTGCAGAGAACAAAGCAGTCGACTTACAGCTTCAGACCGCGCGGTCATATAAAACATTGCTCGAGCAAATCAGGGTCGGCCGACCAGTAAATTATGTGATTAAAATATGTAAAACAATATAAAAAAGTTTAAGAATCGACAGTGAGACATTAGAATCAATCAATGACTAAAATTTAATTTATTGTGTACGAAACCGGGACAGTGTGACGAAACTGGAACGACCAAAGAAACAATGCATGGACTAGCTTGACCACATGGCGGAAACAATATCCGTAAAGTAAACCGATAATGTAAATTTAAACCAAACAAAATCAAATAAACAGATTAAATTTTTTTATAATGAATAAAGAGATATCTCAAGTGGAGAATGTGTGAGAGTATGAATGTGCAATTTCTGGGTTGCTTTTAAAGAAATATTTATATTAGAATAGAATAAGTTAATTTCAATACGTGTTTTGTAGTGTTAATATGTAATGAAAAAGACAGATAAAAAATAGTTTTCAGAAAAGAAAAAATGGAATAAAAGTAAATTCAAAAGCATTAAAGAAAATTAAATAAAGAATTTTGGGTTTATTAACAAAGAACAATGAGAGTTGAGTTTATTAATAACACTTAACCCTAAATCACTTATAGATACGAGTTCACATGAAGACCCATGGACCCGATAAAGGTAAGAAATGGAATATGTGTATTTTTTATTAAATATTATATTTTGTAAGTTGATTAATAAATTCTCAATGGCGCTTCCGAACTAGGGACAAATTTATAATTCTATAAAAATAAATAACTTCTCAGTCCCTGTATTCGGACGTCACTGAAACAATTCTATTTATTTACTAATTCAAATGATAATATCTTACCTTTGGGTTTCACTCCAAGGTTCTACAGACGAAACCAGTTGCAGAAGGATTACTTGGTTTTGATTGCAAAATAATTACGCTAACACAATCTTTCTGATTCTAACAAATTCTTTCTCTTTTATTGAGCCAAACTTCTTTAATTTACTTTGTGAACTAATGACATAACATTTTACTGCATTTTTTCTACTCTACTACTTTTTGGCTATTACAAACTTGACTCTTACATTACCTAGACAAATCATATGGTTTCAAGTTAACAGCTTATTCTATAATAATAATTACCAACCAAAACAAGTCTACATAAAAAAAACAACTTTTTTAATTACGTTTCTACTAAACGAACCAGTACTCTTTCTATATCTTTTCTCTTTCCTCTTTCTTTTAT
Source organism: Magicicada septendecula (assembly GCA_034769895.1). NCBI lineage: Eukaryota > Metazoa > Arthropoda > Insecta > Hemiptera > Cicadidae > Magicicada > Magicicada septendecula. Next base: position 34,068,427 of record CM068376.1, on the reverse strand, counting down.
AAACCCCTTTCCCTTAGAGGTCTCTTTATTACTGTTATATTTGAATTTATTATGATACGTCCAATTGACCTATTTTTGAAGTTTAATCATTGAATTATAAATGGTACTTAGCCATGTTGTAGATGTCTCCCCGCTGTTGCACCATCACTCGATTCACTATTTATTTAACGTTCCTAAATTCGGTTTTAAAATGGTATCGATTGCGATACTGCTGTATATGGTTCCAAATACATGTTTCACTACTGTTCACATTAATTATGTCACAATTTAGTCGGCCGACTTTAATTTGCTCGAGCACTTATAGGTTGACCGCACGGTCAGAGTTACAAGTTAACTAACTCTTAAGCTGGCGTTAGGGCAGTGATTACCAAGGGTGCGTCTGGTCACGTGATCGCCAGTCTGCGCTCCAATTGGTTCTTTTAAAATGTTCTAGAATCTGTACAGCGAGTTTTGCAACATTTTGCCGCTTGGTGAAATCTATGACTTGGCTTCATTTTTTCCGTGATTCACAACTGCCACAAACTGTATGTCGTTACATAATATGTCCGGCCTGTCTGAGTCCAGAGACAAAACACAGACGTGTTGTTTTGTAATAACACTGCATGCGTGGTTGGTTAAATCGAGGTTCCACAAAGGTGAACACTGACTACTTTGAGATTAAAACTGATTCGAATTATTATCTTTAACGCCCAGTTCTGTACCGTTACAATATCCCCCCTCAATGAGAGGTTTTATGCCGAAGCATAAAAACTCTCATTGCCTAAAACCTAAGAGGACCAGTGAAGATATGGTGCCGCAACCCCCTTAGTTCTTTACTAATATCATGGGTACTTCCCCCCATAGTCCGGTGGCTGTGGCTGCACCCATCCGACCTTACTGGACTTCTCTGCTTGAGATCCCAACACCATAAAATCAGATAGGCACCCGCCACAGTATCACCTGACTCTGAAACATTCAATTAAAATGTCAACAAATGGCCTTCCATTATTCCATATCCCCAACTAATTCGTTTCCTCTTAGTCGTACTGGTTCATTATTGGCAAAGTACTGGTTCAATTTTTTATAAAGTACTGGTTTTTCATTTAGTTTGGTTAGCCTACAATGACAGCTGTTCTATATTCATACACAATCACATAAACATTTTACCTTGATTTTAACTAAACCTATAGCTAATATAGAAAATACAATGTTTACATGGTAATATAATGTTACTGTATACTTACATCTAATGCATATAAATTCCATACAAATTAAATATTAGTATTCCCCACAAAATTACACATTGGTTACATATAATACAAATGAATCATAATAGCGTTACTATAGAGATTACTTATACCTGTTTACATCAACAGTTGTATACAAGACTTGTTTTATAAACACTGACTCAGCCTCAACATTCCTGATTACATCACCACTAACACTTCCTTCAATTTTCAGTTTATATAAAACTTTTAGTGTTGACATGTTAATCAATTACTGTTTATGTTCCAATTCACATCAAAAATTAAATCAAAATTAATTTGATTTCAGTAATAAAATTCACATTTTTAAATTGGCTTCATTTCAACTCAAATCAAAACGGTTTAACTTTAGTAACATTATTTAAAACACTTTTGATTTAAATACACAATTCAAAATAAAATTCATTAGTACCTCTTGTTAATTGTTTAGCAAATTAAATATTATTATTATTATAACATACTACAAACATCTGTTACATATGCATTCTCCCAACATACCCTGACACAATACATTTAACACCAACACATTTATTTACAAATTTTCGTCGTATCCAATATTATTTACCACACTTCATTACCTAAATAAGCAAAGTAATTATACCATTAACTCAAATAATTAAATGTTCATTCACGATTTATCTAACCCCCGTCATCGAAAATTAATCGGATGCCCATATAACACATTTCATTTTTATTTACATACACCATATGGCTATCCTTTGTGTAATAACCATAAAAATTTGTTTTTTCCATTGTACCATAATAATAATGCTCAGGGTTACCCCCCCCCATTTTAGTTTATCATAATCCATGTCTACATCAGTATTTTTTGTCCAGTCTCCATTAGTATTTATGGTTAAACCCAGGTGAGTTACATCATTATCACAATTATCAGCTACTACAAGGACACTAATTCTCCCAACAAGTAAATGTTTATCATCAATATTGATATCATAATCGTTTACTACTGCACAAGGTAAGTCTCTATTGTTTATAATAATTTTCTCATTGTTCAACCTCTCAGCTAACCATTTATAGTCTGTAGTTAACTTAAATACCTCTATCACACCCTCTCTCTCATTATGATCCCTTTCACCACCCAATTTCACATTCTCACTCCACACAGGGGACAATACCACTTTATTATAATTCCATCTGGACTTACCAGATAAACCACAAAAAATTAAGGGACATTTTGGAGACCATTTGTCTCCCACAAAAACTCTTGAGGAACCTTTGTCCTCCAACAACATTGGTGAAGCCTTTCCTTCACATATACCACAAGAAAAATTTGCCCTCTGTTCATACTCTACATTTAAATTATCTCTCCATTCTTTCTCCAACTCACAAACACTAACTAGCAATCCTTCATTAACCTGATTATCCTTGTATTGTGTCAAGGTTATATTGTTGGAATGTAGGTAACACATGTTTGTAGTTAAGATGAATGGTATAATAATAATATTTTATTTTACTAAATAATTAACAGGAGGTACTATGAATTTTATTTTGAATTGTGTATTTAAATCAAAAGTGTTTTAAATAATGTAACTAAAGTTAAATTGTTTTGATTTGAGTCGAAATGAAAAATGTGAATTTAATGAAAATGTGAATTGTTTAATTTAAAAATGTGAATTTTAGTAATGAATTTAAACTATTTAAACACACTGTGATTGGAATTGTAAAAATCAATGGTAACTGATTACAATATTTATTTAAAGTGAAAACTAAAGGAAATGTTTATGTTAAGGTGATGTTAATATTCTACAAATTAAATTTGTAGAACAGTGTTGTTCATAGAACACAAGTCCTGATAAATTTCTTCATTTCGTATATATGTATCATAATGTGAGTACTCAACTTCAGCACCTAAAGGGGACCTGGGCACCACCTCTTCACTTGAATTGAGATTCCGATATATGTCTTCTTGAGATAGTGTTCTTGGTTTGTGAACTGAGAAACCCATGATATTCTTCCTCTGCACTTTAGGGCAGTTTGAAATCTTTGACAGTGTGTTCAGAACTCTGTAGAAGTCTGTTAAATCAAATAACATAGAGGGTTCAAATAAGTCGCATTCCTTTAGCCCAAACACATCTTGACATACTTGCAGAAACGTTTTTATGTTTCGCAAACAAAGGAACTGTGCCATTTCCAGCTTTTGATTTACGTCTTTCATATCGAAGCATCCTGGCTCTAAAGTATTTAAAAGGTTACATAGTAAGACATCGTCTCTCAGTGTATAAGCTAAATCCAAAAGAGTAGCTTCTGACCAATTTGCTTTATGGTCTGGTCGCAGAACACCACATCGTGTCAACCAACTCGAACACTCTCTCCAAAGATCGTTCGCCATTTTTATAATATATCAGTTTTTCACTTTAACAAAACTACCTCTTAATACCACACTGACCACTAGGATTAGGTCTGGTTTGTGTAATAAATAACACTCACCGTCCCTATTCGGGGGCCATTGAAACTACTCAATTTCTATTGATTAATAATATAACTGAGTCCCTGTTTGGGCGCCATTGTTACTATTGTTTTTTATGAGTTAATAAACCTTATCAATGTTATAAAACTTTATTTTTTTTCTTACCTTTGGGTTTCCTCCAGAGTCCTATAGACGAAAACAGTTGCAGAAAGGTTATCTGGGTTTGAGTGCGAAATAATTACGCTAAACACAGTATTTCCAATTCTAATAAATTCTTTCTCGTTTATTAAGCAAAACTTCAAATTACTTTATGAACTAATAAGATGACAGATTATTGTCTTTTCTGGCTCTACCCTTTCTTACTATTACAACTTCCTCTTCTTATATATTACATAGAAAAATCATATAGTTTCATATTACTCGCTTATTCTCCAATAATAATTACCAAAACAAGTATACATCAAAAAACAACTTGCCTGTTTCTTATTATTATTCGTACGTTAGGAAAAGCACTGGAATTTGTTAAAAAAATTATGTATAGGCCTCCATACTATTAAAACGACATTTTGGTAATAAATAAATGAAAACCATAAGCATTTATTTAATAAAAATTACTGTATTTATTTAATAAAAAGTACTTAGTGTACAGTATTTATTTATTTACTTTAAAAAATTGTTTGTATTTAAAAAAGTAGGAACTGACGTGTTAAATGAGTAATACTGTATTTTATTAATTGGTCGTAAAATAATTTCGAATGTCTTTCTGAACCAAATTTGATGCAGATTCCTCATAAAAGTGTTCACATTTGCTGAGCGACTGGAAAATATCATCAGGCACATATTCTTCCGATTGAAGACCTCGACGGATTGTTTCAAATGCTGCCATCATTTCATTATTATCTATTGCGCCAGTTGACTGTAACTGGTTCCAACAATCCTCAAGTTGTGGCAGTGCAGTAACTTCTTCCACAACAGTATTTTGAGAAAAGCCAGCTTTTATAAAACAATTCTGTATTGTTGATTCTGCTACATAATTTTGCCACACCTTTGCTACCTCTGATATATACAGTCTGAGATTAATCGCATCATCAATAGGTTTGTTGTTTTCCAATGCAAAAATGAGCCTCTTGAGGATCTGTTTTCGGTAAAGCATTTTGAGATTTTTTATTACTCCCTGGTCCATAGGTTGTAGTTTAGATGTGGTGTTTGGAGGGAAAAAAACCAGCTTCACGTTTGTTAACTTTTTTGCCACAAAAGGAGGGTGTGCCGGACAATTGTCAACAAAAAGAACCACTTTTCTTTTTTTGTCTTATCAGTTTTTTGTCAAAGTTTACTATCCATTTCTCAAAAATCTCACTCGTCATCCATGACTTTTTATTGTATTCGTAGTCGGTTTCTAAAGACTTCACTCCTTTAAAACATCTTGGTTGCTTGCTTTTTCCTATCACCAACAGTTTATTTATTTCTTTTCCGGACATATTGGCACACACGACAACAGTTATTCGTTCTTTACTATGTTTACCTCCGAAGCATTTATCGTCTTTAAAGGTTAGAGTCTTATTTGGTAAACATCTGAAAAAAAGTCCGGTTTCATCCATGTTAAAAACATTATCTGGTTCATACTCTTCTAAAATTAACCTTAAATTTGTAGTTTTCCACTGGTTACAGTCTGCTTCAGATACACTTCCACTTTCTCACGAAATAACTTTTTCTTTAATGCTGTGACGTTTCTTAAATTTGTACAACCATCCAGAACTTGCTTGAAACTCTTCGTGCCCCAACACTTTAGCATACTCTACCGCCTTTTCCTTTATAAGCGGTCCTGAGACAGGCATGTTTTTATCTCGCACCATTGTCACCCATTTAAGAACTGCTTCATCCACGTCATCATATTTGCACGTTTTAGACCGTTTTCTATCTGCTCCTACATTTTCATGAGTTTTTAAAACAGATTCTCGATTCTTTATTATGGCTGACAATGTACTCGGCGGAATCAAAAACTTTATCGCAACGTCTTTTTTTCGCATTCCACTATCCACATCTTTTAATAATGCCACCTTTTCTGCAACACTCAAAGATTTTCTTTTTGACATTACAGCATTTACGTTCTCGTGAACTCAAGAAAAAATAAAAAATAAACTCGAAACAAAAATAAAGACTGACTGAAACTGAGTTAACCTTACTCCTTAATAACGTACAGTACTACCGAATGATGAGATACTGTAATGCGCGGGAACTATTGTTGTCAATGTGGAATCACAGATAATTTTCCCCTCATTTCTGAAGTTACAAAGTTCGATATATAGAAATTTTTTTTGATATATGGAAATTATTTTATATTGAAATTTCACGGGACTTAAAAAAATTCGATAAATGGAGATTTTCGATATAAAGAAGTTCGATATACAGAGGTCCTACTGTGTGTGTGTGTGTGTGTGCGCGCGCGCACGAGTTAGGAGTTAAGAAAAACCAGTGCTTCTTAACGCAAACCAGAAGAGCTAAGGGGGACCAGATCAGTTGGGGATATGGTATTATACAAGGCCACTATTTGATGTTTTGATTTAATGTTTCAGTGTCTGGTGATGCTGTGGCGCCGGTCCTGTACTGGCCTGCGAGTCAGAGCAGGGGCATCAAGTGCTTGTCTGGCCTTGCGGTGTTGGGATCTCGAGAGGGAAGTCCAGTAAGGTCATTCAGGTGCGGCCACAGTCACTGGACCAAGGGGGTAAGTTACCCATGATTTTAATAAAATATACAGGGGGTTGTGGCGACATATCCAGACTGATCCCTTTAGGAAGTATGTGAGTGTCAATGAGAGTTTTTATGCTTCGGCATAAAACCTCTCATTGAGGGGGTCGGTACATATATTACCCACCCGAAACATAAGTAAAATGTAAAGGTTATTTGAAAATATTATTGGGATTATAAACGGCGTACACAAACTGACTCAAGGTCAATAGTTTAATTGCTAGAGACAGTTATTTTTAGCCATCTGACCTGTGAACTATGCATGTTAGACAAAGCAACATAAGACGTCATCAGCCAAACCCAACCGACATCACAGGAATGTAAGGAGTGTCCGCAGCGTCGACAGCATTCTGCGCTTGAGTTAACAAAGACAGTCGTCAACTACCATCTAGCAACGGCGGATGCAGGCCATGTGCTCGCCCGTTTTATAATAAACCGAGTCATCATCTAACACCTAACGGCGATGGACGCGGGCAGTTTTCGCCCCAGTTTTTTAATATACCGAGGCATCATCTAACACCTAACGGCGGCGGACGTGGGCCTTGTGCTCGATCATTTGTAATAAACCCAGTTTGAAATTACAACTTTGTGCGGATGAATCCTAAAAGTACGCGGACGTTTATACGGGCGCCCGTAACAGTAAAATATGTGAAGTCACAAAACGTATATTATTGGTTTAAATGAACTAACAATTTCAGTGGAAAAGATCGAAAACAAACAAGAAGAAAAAATGTGCAAGTGAAGAAAAACACGTAAGAGACTGGACAGTCGCGGATCATCAAAAATTAACAGCTAAGTAACCTTCGGGGTAACACAAAATTTAAAATCAAATACGAAAGTTTATTATTGAAAGAAATGTTTTTTGTTAATCCCTAAAAATGAGATCTCAAGGGCCTGGGGTATATATGTGTGAGCGTGAATACAAATTTAACAAGAGGCGCTGGTTTCCGTAAAGATTAATTTTAAGGTGTGTTTAGTAGTTTCGTTAATTTTCTAATTTTCATTATATAGAATCAGAAAATCATGATATTGTTTCTTTTTTAAATATAGAAATCATTAAAACATCATATCAGAATTAGAAGAGGGAGAAGGGATATTTTTTTGTAAATGCTGGGAGTCGAATGACTTTAAATTGTTTTGTTTTGTAATAAAATGAATTGGAATATAATTGCACAATAAACAAGACCAAAGGGTTATACAAGTAATCAATCTGTTTTATTGAAATAACCCTTTCTGTTTTCCAGTTCGCCTGATCGAACTCTGGTAAGTTACAAAATTTTACAGTTGGCAGTAACGCAAGATGGCGTCCGGAATTCGAAGGTAAACATACCTGTTTGTTAGTATGTAAGGTAAACAAAAATTGTTAAAGTAATAATTAAACATTACAACTAAGCTGTTAGTTGTATGAGGAAACAGGGAAGAAATCACGTAAATATTATAAGAGAAAACAGATACATACATTTTCAAGTAATTATCGAATACAACTGATGTTTGGTTGAAAGGAAAATAAGAATAGCTTCTTTTGTAAAATAAGTACTTATGGGTAGTAAATATTTTTAACAAATAAGCACATCAACATGGAGGTACGGAAAGCTTATCCAAGGTCATTGGCATGAATCAAAGCGAGATACAAGAAGGAACTGTGGACATGGGGAAAATGACAAGAACTATTCTGAAAGGGAAGAAAATTTACAGGTATTACAGGAAGCAAAGCTGAAAGATAAATTATTATTGCTACACTGAGGAAATAAATATTACTGGTACTTCACTGCTGAGCAGACTATGTGATCCCTTAATGTATGATTGCATGGAAGAATTTTATAACGCTCTGGATCATTCGAGGTGCTCCTTTCAGACTTTACTAACCATATTCTACCAGCTTACAGGGCAGCTATGTCTCTATAATGCAATGCGGTGGGGTATAAATACTAATTTTGAAGCCGCCGGTTTAATTACACCTGGTGATATTTCAAGTGCATATCAAAGTGCTTGTAGTGGAAAGTGATTATTGTGTCAAATAGTGCACAACTGTAAGATAGTGAAATTTATTTTTGTGTGTTGGACAAATTTTAGATGAATTATTGTATAAGAGTACTCTTGTTGATTTATAACTGTTGTGTCTAATTAAAGTTTTTAATTAGTTACTTCACTGGTGTCAGCTATTCTGTTTTCACTGTACAACATGACCATCATACAGTGATGTCAGAAGTGCAATAGAACTTTTAATAGTGGAAACAGAGGACACATCATAGACAGTAGCTAATTAATTTTCTTAAATGGATACCAGTCATATGATGGAAGCTTTCCCGCAAATGAAGGAACAACAAAAAGAATGCAAACAGGGAGCAGAAGCACAGGAACAGCTGTTTCTTGAGTCAGAGGAAAGACAGAACAAGAGACGTAAGAGAAAGCATGAAACAAAAGTCGTAAAAGCACTGATATAGGTCCAAAAACAGTCACAAGAGCATACTACTTGGCCAACTTGGGTGAAATATGCAGTGATCTGAATGGGCAAGAGGTAAGATTGTCTACTGTGGAAAAATCTGTCTCATAGAGGAATCAAGATCGATAAAAATATCAATGTTTTATTAATAGTCTGTAAAAAATAGTCAGGTTTTAGTTATACAGTGCATTTTTGTTTACCCAAGCCCTTTTCATTTCAACCGAATATGGGTTCTGGATCAGCCAGACTTTCAGATTAGCAGGACTCAACTGTACAAAGAACAGACACAAAATTCTCAAAGCAAATAGCAAACAGTATTCTATGGCCGTATTGTGTTCTCTTTAACAGTAACTATTAGCTTTATTTTTAACAGTTAATCTTAATTACAAAGATGGTTTCACAGTAAAATGAGATAAAAAGTGGGAAAATAAAAGTAGAAACAGGTGAATGACTGTATGACCTTCATGCAAATCTGTAAATAGCACTTCAGTAGCAATGGATTACTTTATTGCCAATTTATACTTGCGTCTGATCTTTGATAAAATATTTAAATATTGTAATGTATGTTACGCACATACCTGTTGAAATAATTTGAATCTGTCTGTAGGAGTTGTTTTGATTCCAAACATGGAAGTTCCTGCTATTGCCATAGCAACTGATTGATTTATTCCAGTCTGAAGTTCCATATCCTCTGAATTTGTCTGCAGTGATCGGCCTGTACAATATGCAGTCTACATCAAATCAACTACTTGAGTTAATTACATTTTGTTTTTACTACACGATTTATTTAAAATATAATGTGACTGAAGTTTTCCCATGAAGTGGGACCACTGTGAAACAAAAAATTTAACAGTTGATAGCTACAATGTTTGCTTACAGTTACAAAAAATTTCCACTTTTTAACTTATCAGATTTGATTAGTTACAACTAGCTGCCATAGTTTTTGTATTTGTTTATCTTACTCAACACCACAAAAATGGAGTTCAATAATACTGAGCTGCTTTATGGAATCACATTTTGTGTCAGACTTTGTGACAGTTCAACAGAAACATTTAGAAAGTTAAATACCCTTATGGAAATGAAACCACATGTTGGGATTTACATTTTATGTGGCAAAAATAATTTTGGAAGGGCATAATATTGCAGAGGAAGAACCCTGTTCTGTCTACCTAAGCACAGCATGAACCAATATAAGACAAGTCAAACAAGATTGTTTAATGCTAACAATGATTAACTGTAAATTAGATTTAGAATTAACAGACTGCATGTTGTCATCATGATAATGCTCATTGTCACACACATTTCATGTGAGCAAGTATTTGGCCAAAAAAAAGTATTATGTGGTACACGAGCTCCCTTACTCCCAGGATTTAGTTCACATGATTATTTCTGTTAAAAAAAAAAAATCATAAGCCAACTCTGGGGCCACTATTTTTAAAGCGTGTAGACTATGCATATAGAGCAGCTAAAGGCATTGACAGTTTGGGACTCATTACTGTTCTCAATCTGTGGATCAACATTTCCCTAAGTGTACGGCTTCCCAAGCAAATTATTTTCAAGGAGATAAAACTGTTTTGTAATTAATGTGTCAATAACTAATTTTACATAGTCCGCCTTACTACTTTTCCCCACAAACAATCCATGCAATTAATACTACGAACATATAATATATACTATTCATGCAGAGAATATTACATATTGCCTTAACACAATGGATAATTTGAACAGATGGGGTTCAATTCCTAAGGACTTTCTGTAATTCCAATTCAGAGCAGTTGGACTAATAAATTATTTTGCTAACAATAATTACGTGACAGCCTCTAAATTATTTTAATCGTACTTGCAATAACACAGTGTACAACACTGTTACTATGCATTTTGCCTTTAGATGACAACCTTATTTACATACATATGGGTCGACACAAATGGCTAAAAAATTTGTTGTACTTATTGACCAATCCTCAGAAACCTTTCATCATTTGTTAATATAGTTAGTTACCTAACTCATGAAATTTCTATATCTTTTGGGAATCAGATTTTTATACATATAATAGTTCAATACTACGCTGTGCAAAAATCAGCATACTACGAAGTGTATGATTATTTGCCAGTTTTTTTTTTCAAAAATACTAGTTAAACCATGCTAAGATTTAAAACAAGAGAAACATTATCATGCTGCACATAAATAAAACTTCACTATCACCATGAACCGCACAGCATTTATTTCATTTAAAATTCAGTACTTTTATAATTTTACAAAGGCTGTGTTTATATCTCACAATTATAGATAAATAAAATTACTAACTGCAACAAACTGGAATAAAGTTTTGTTTTGTTTTGTTTCTTAACAAAGTGTATGCTAAACACAGAGGTTATGGTTATAAAGAAGCGTCTTTTGTAACATATCTTACTATAAACATTATTACCTATTGGAAAATATTCCTAATTCACTACTATATACTGGGAAAGAAATTTTTTTCTGCTTACAAATATTAGCAGAAAAATGTACTAGCTTTTAACAAACAAATTAACAAAAGCAAATAAAGTAAACAATATAGTATAATTACTTTTTGCTTCCAAGTTACAGTTGTGTAGCTGAGGCAGCATGTCCATCACGATAACAAGCAGTGGCAGGTAGAGAGCAGCAACACGAGCTTTGCTTTCCGGTGTAGTCAGTCGTGAGTCAGAGTCATGGCATAACATCAGGTTACGTACCGTGTTCACAGCCTTCATATGTAAGCTCGGGTTTCTGCACACATCATGTTCAATATTTATTTCTTTGAAAATCCTGTTGCATATGTTTTTATGTGATGTATACGTGTACTTGAAATAAACTACATGATGAATAAGAGAATATATGAAGTGTGTAGAGTTGTATGTAGAGCTTTGTGTATTAGTTTGTAAGGAACTTTGTTATTTAAACTTATAAATACATGACTGTATGCACAAATATGTAATGCAATATGTGAAAATATGTGTAACTATCGTAAGTTATGATAGTTGTATGCATGCATATTAAACTTCAGTGTTGTATAATGTCTTATTATATTATATTATATACATTATTTATAATATTACTTTGAAATGTGGATTCGAGGTTTTCTAGTATACAAAAATATATTGCTGTTTTATTTTAATAAAAATAATCAACATCTCCAATAAATGTTAACATTTATTATAGGCCTATTAAACATTTCTGTACTGCCCACATGAAGGTTCAAATGATCCCAATAGATTTTGAACCCTGACAAAACATGTGAAAACTCATTAAATTTGTTTCTCATTAATGTGGAAACCTTACTAAACCTTATCACTAGAAGTTATCAGAAATATATTTTTTTTCGTGTGACTTATGGCCCACTTGTATATTATATAGTGTATATTAGTTAGTATGTACGAGGTCTGACAATTAAGTTCGCAAACTCATTCTAGAAAATATGCTACATACCTTATTGGTGAATACCACTGTGAATACCTTCAAATTACTCCCCTTGGGAAGCTATACACCGATGCCAGCACCTACTCCACCCTTTAAAAGAATTTTGGAACTCTTTTTCTGGAATGACCTTCAGAGCTGCCATCACATTAGCCTTAATGTCCTCAAAATGTCTTCCTTTCAAAACTTCTATGATCTCTGGGTAAAGAAAGAAATCATTGGGGGCAATGTCAGTATGGCAGGTGGTCTACCAAAGTTATTTGTATCCTGGCCAAAAACACCCACACAGACAGTGCCGCGTGGGCAGGTGCATTGTCATGATGCATGAGCCATGAGTTGTTGGCGAAAAGTTCTGGTTGTTTACATCTCACTTTTTCGCGCAACCTTTGCAGCACTCCCAAATAGTACACCCAGTTAACTGTTTGTCCTGGTGGTACAAATTCATAGTGAACAGCACCTTGGATATCAAAAAAGGTTATCAACATTTTGATTTTGATTGACAGAACTTTTTTGGTTTGGAGGATCAGGTGACTTACAATGGGCACTCTGTCGCTTTGTTTCACAGGGTCATACGCAAAGATCCAGGTTTCATCACCTGTGATTATTTGGCCCAAAACATCGTCTTGCCTCTCCAACAGGTCTGTACATAGTTCAACCCTCCTTTGCTTTTGCTCACTGGTGAGCTCCTTTGGCACACACCTTGCACATGATAAGGTCTTCAGTTAGAACTTTCGGCACACTTTCTTTATCAATGTTCACTTGGTCTGCAATGGATCTCACAGTCAGTCGCCGATTTGCATGCACAATTTGATGAATTTTGGCAACGTTTTTGTCCATTCAGCTCGTTACTGGCCACTCTAGCCTTTCTTCATCAGTCACTTGTTCCCTCCCCTAGAAAACCATTTAATCCATTTGTACATCAATGTTTTCTTCATGGCATTCTCGCCGTACACATGCACTAACATTTTCTGTATTTCACTCCAACTCTTGCCCAGTTTCACCTGAAATTTGATGTTTGTTATGTAGCGGGTCAATTTTTGGGTGTTTTTATTTTAACCGTTTGGGGCATTTATATATTTGTATTCATTTCGTTTTCGGTCGGGAGCCTTATAAAATATTGCAAAATAACTGTATTATTGTGCAACGTATTTGTCAGTATAGTAGAACAGTTGGAAACAAAGCGAGACGCAGGTGGTTGTTGAGGAATGCGGCAGAGAATTCGCGCCACCCTAAAATTCGCAGAACTCTGTACATGTGTTTCGACGCCCGTATGCAACTCAGCCGGGCGGGGCTCGGGAATGACGCCGTGAGAAACACCAAAGTTGAGGCAAACATGGCGATGTAGAAAAACGTTTGTTGCAGCCAGCAACTCAATACCGGAAGTCGCATTAAACTCCTCCTACTGTTGGTGACATCACCAGAGCCAAGTCCAATATTAACCTCTGGTCACACACATATACCAGCTATAATTCATGCATAAACTGAATATGCCTCAGCAAATCAACAGTATACGGCGACTAAAACTTGGTGGCATTGAATTGCCGCTTCCGCCAGTTCAATGAAGCACATTGTCAGTTCCACTATAATTGCCGGCCGGCAAGGAGCTGAGTAAGCTCTCTTCAAAGTTTTTTTCAGTTTTCCCCGTAAAGAGTGTAATAACAGTAGAAAAAGTTGGTGACCGACATCAATCCAGAATGAAGCAATAAGTAAAGTAATTTTCGGACAGTGAGAAGCCAAACATTTACTAAAAACGATGAGTGCGCGCGCGAGCACGTGGCCGGGGTTTCTAGTTAAGGGCTGAAAATTTTATTATAAAATGTTTAAGGGGAAATAAATGGTGTGTGTGTTTGAGTGGGTGTTTAAATATGCAGGCTGGGCTCTGTCTGTATGTGTATATGAATATAAGGTAAGCTAGTAGAATAAGATAGTATATGTGTAACGGATCACCAGACAAAGAAAAATTATGAAGCTATTTTATATACAAAAACCTGGTAAAAAATTTGTTGGAATTTGAATGATTTAAAAAATGAAATTAAAAGTTAAATTCTCTTCAAAAATGAGTTGTGTCAGTACTTTGCATAACCCATAGACCATGTTTGTATCTAGGTACATGTGATCGAATCCTGTGACCCTGTAAGAGTTATCATAACGGTAAGTAACAACTAATTTGAAATTTGGTAATAATAATAAATGTGATCGATCAGTACGTCACAATTGGCGCCCGAACAGGGACGAATTGAATTAATTATAATTAATTAATTGAATTCCGCATCGACAGAGATACAAACGTGTTCTAGGTTAGCTTAGCAACCTGACAGTATATTACAAAATTTAAGTATTTATTTAATTAATTATTCTATTTAAGCAATTTATATAATTTAATTTATATCAATAATACAAAATGTCAGATAACGAGAATAAAATAAATGAAAATAGCGTCGAAAATTTCGACGACTCAAACGTTAGTAACTATGAAACACATGCGACTCCAAGTGCGAGTCAGAATGAAATAGAAATAAGTGAAACAGAGTCAAGAATTATGGATGAAGGAATTCATTCAACCCCAGTTCAAAATAAAAACTCTGATAACAATAATATGATGAAATATTTATGTAACATGCAGGCGATGTTAGAGTTAAAATTCAGTGAACAGAAGAGTGATTCTGACGCTAAATTCAATGTATTAAAAAATGATTCTGACGCTAAATTCAATATATTAAAAAACCAGAATAAGGAATTAAAAAACGAGATTCAAGAATTAAATAAATGTTTAGAAAGTACTAATGAGACAATAATGACTAGTTTGAATAAATTAGAACAGAGTGTGGAGCGAATGGGAGTACATGTGATGAATCCAGATAAGAATAATACAAATGAAACTTGTAATGACAAATACAAAAATGTAATGCCAGATAAAGAGTTAACAAATAAGGACAATAATGTCGAAAATAATGTACGTAATACCGAGAATATTAATGTGTTTGAAGAGTTAGTATCAGAGACTGATACGGAAAAAATAAATAATGAGAGTATTAATGAAAGTGTAGAATGTAGTGATTATGAGATGTTAATGTGTGTCAGTGAGTTAGAGAGAGAGAGGAAAAATAATGTTGTAGTAGAGTGGGGACAGAGGGCAAATTTTCCTTTTATTATTTATGATGATTTAATGTGGTCACAAGAGTTTTTGAAGGGCAAGGGTCCCGTACTAGTAGAAGATTGGAGTTGTTTATTTTATTTGTATAAGTTTATACCCTCTGTCTGGAGTAATATTGAAGGTATGAGATGGTGTTATGATGAGAGAGATTTAAATAGAGAATTGTGTGTTGAGAGAGAGATAGAATTGTATGAATTAAAGAGAGATTATGGTGAGTTGAAAGAAATATTAGAAGAGTATTTAAATAAGAATGATTGGATTTTTAATACAAAAGTAACTGACCCGATATTGAAGAAATTTACTAACGGAGACTTAACAGATATACTTAATGTTGACTTGTTGCAAGATTATTTTGATAAGACGGATGACTTTGATTTTTGGGTTTATGACACACGAAGTATCAGTATGTGTGTTAACGAAATCGAAAAGTGTTATGTAGAACCAAGGTTAATTTGGAACGATGGAGGCTAAACTATAAACAATCAATGGACAATTTTATATATATTGTTTTATGGTTTTGTGACCTCGCAACCTTTGAACATTGAAGTGTGATATGACTAAATAAATAAGGATGCAGATTTGTAAATAAATGTTTAATAAGTTTATTTGTGTGTATGGTAGAATGTTAAGTAAACAATATGTGTGTAGATGATTGTTGTAATAATAAGATTAATATTTGCAATTTAAATAAATAACCGAATTAATTTTGAAAACTAATTGGCTAATTGTAAATGTTTAATTAATTTAATTAATATAATTTGAAATGTTTTATGAGAAATAAAATAACAATAATTTATGCAAATTAATAAAAGATAATTCATGGGTGATAAATGTTTTATGGGACACGTAGACCTGTCCAAATGGAATTAAAAGTTGAATGTGAAATGACAGAGATGAATATGATGTAATGTTGTTTTTGAGTTAATGTGATGTAACAGAATCTTGAGAAATATTGATGTTGACACGTTAGTTGTGGAGAATAATGGTAGAGTTCTGAGTGATATATATTTATGTTTATGATTAATAATATTATTTTGTTGTATTTATAGTAATGTAATGAGATTGAGAATTTTGGGGATGGCAATTTTGTATTAGGGGGTAGTGTATTTGGGGAGTCCGCAACAAGGGTTGGGACGGGATAGGGATAGATTTTTGTGGGGAAGGGGCCGCCTTAGGTAGAATCCGGGCCGCCAAATAAGGGAATTGAGTTTTGGGTAGGGGAAACACGTATCCTATGTACAAAGGGTTAGAGAGTATTTTATAATGGGAGAAGGCGGCGAATTGTGTCAGATGATAAGTTGGGGTTTAGAGTGTCCTGATTAGTAGAGATTTTGGTAGAGATGGGTGTCATGGGAGTTGAAGTTGATTAATATTAGAGTCAGAGGGAGAAAGTTCATATATGTATACAGACCTAATTCAGTAAATGAGAATAAATAATTTACATCACCCACAGTAAAGTATAGCGAGATTGTTAAATGAAGAGTAAGATTGTTGAATAAAGAGAGAGAGTTATGATAAAGAATATAAAATTTTTATTTTTTAGAAACCAGTGACAGAATTTTGGTAGAATTGAAAATAATGTATAGTTAAGAATTGTTTATTTTAAATAATTTAAAAGTCAACTTGATTATTATACTAATATTTTGTAATTTTAAATATGTTATGTTACTATGTTTGTATTTCAAGGTAGGGTATTACAGATGTTCAGTGTATTTTCAGAAATCATATAACATATGTAGGTCAAGGGTTTTGGACTTGACCTAGTTACGATCAGCTGATGAGGTCATACACCTACTAAGTTTGTATAGTAGGAAGCCAATTTTAATTTGTTTGTTTAATTAATTCAAACCAATATTTGAATAATTTTAATAAATATGTTGTTTAATAAATAAATTTAATAACATTTTTTAATGAATAAATTTAAATTTTTTTGAATTTTAAAATTTTGAAAATTTTAAATTTTTTGAAAAAAAAAAAAACTTGATTTTTCGCCTGCCAGCGAATGAATATTTTAGATAATGAATTTTTTTTATGTGTGCATTAACCATGTTTCTTTTATTGTATTGCATTGTATTGGTAGACTATAAGTGGTTCTCATGTTAGAGTAAGGTTGTGTTTATATTAGTAGAAATGTCTAGGTTAAGTCATGTTAAAGAAAAAAAAAGAAAAAAGAGGAAGAGAATTTTTTGATAAAAGATTATTTTTTTGACTTTGGAATTTTTTTTAAAATTTTTGATAAATTTTAAAAGAAAGTTTTATTTTTATGTGTTATGGTAACCTGTAACGTGAGTGTGTGTGAGCCCAGTATCTGCTAAAGGCAGCCCAGCTTGCAAAAAGGGGAAGCATATCGGTAGAGGAGCTGGAATAATTTTAGCCAGGGATTGAGGATTTTTGGGGGTAGCATGTTAGAAGGCGAGGCGCGTTGTGGTGCGAGTCTGTTCGATTTCTCGGTGTTGGGATCTCTTACGGAGAAGTCCAGTGATCTCGTTCAGATGAGTCCATGGTCGCTAAGCCAGGGGGGTAGTGTACCCATAAGTAGTAAGAACAAGGGGGTTGTTGGCACCAGTTCCTCACCGGTCCTCTTCGGGGTTATCGATGAGATTTCTTCTGTCGTGGACAGCAGAATTCTCATCGAGGGGGTATTGTAGCGGGTCAATTTTTGGGTGTTTTTATTTTAACCGTTTGGGGCATTTATATATTTGTATTCATTTTGTTTTCGGTCGGGAGCCTTATAAAATATTGCGAAATAACTGTATTATTGTGCAACGTATTTGTCAGTATAGTAGAACAGTTGGAAACAAAGCGAGACGCAGGTGGTTGTTGAGGAATGCGGCAGAGAATTCGTGCCACCCTAAAATTCGCAGAACTCTGTACATGTGTTTCGACGCCCGTATGCAACTCAGCCGGGCGGGGCTCGGGAATGACGCCGTGAGAAACACCAAAGTTGAGGCAAACATGGCGATGTAGAAAAACGTTTGTTGCAGCCAGCAACTCAATACCGGAAGTCGCATTAAACTCCTCCTACTGTTGGTGACATCACCAGAGCCAAGTCCAATATTAAGCTCTGGTCACACACATATACCAGCTATAATTCATGCATAAACTGAATATGCCTCAGCAAATCAACAGTATACGGCGACTAAAACTTGGTGGCATTGAATTGCCGCTTCCGCCAGTTCAATGAAGCACATTGTCAGTTCCACTATAATTGCCGGCCGGCAAGGAGCTGAGTAAGCTCTCTTCAAAATTTTTTTCAGTTTTCCCCGTAAAGAGTGTAATAACAGTAGAAAAAGTTGGTGACCGACATCAATCCAGAATGAAGCAATAAGTAAAGTAATTTTCGGACAGTGAGAAGCTAAACATTTACTAAAAACGATGAGTGCGCGCGCAAGCACGTGGCCGGGGTTTCAAGTTAAGGGCTGAAAATTTTATTATAAAATGTTTAAGGGGAAATAAATTGTGTGTGTGTTTGAGTGGGTGTTTAAATATGCAGGCTGGGCTCTGTCTGTATGTGTATATCAATATAAGGTAAGCTAGTAGAATAAGATAGTATATGTAACGAATCACCAGACAAAGAAAAATTATGAAGCTATTTTATATACAAAAACCTGGTAAAAATTTATTGGAATTTGAATGATTTAAAAAATGAAATTAAAAGTTAAATTCTCTTCAAAAATGAGTTGTGTCAGTACTTTGCATAACCCATAGACCATGTTTGTATCTAGGTACATGTGATCGAATCCTGTGACCCTGTAAGAGTTATCATAACGGTAAGTAACAACTAATTTGAAATTTGGTAATAATAATAAATGTGATCGATCAGTACGTCACAGTTACTCTAATTCCAGATGAGACATTTTCATGACAGCATGCACACACAAGCACAAACAATAATTCATGCCACTCAGCATAAATCTGCCATGTCAACACGAACACTGCTGTGAGACACTGAAATACCAAGATTATGAAATCTTACAGAGCTGCTTGTATAGTGCTGCCCTCAGCGCTAAACAGTAGCGAGTTCGCAAACTTAATTATCATACCTCGTATATAAGCAAACTTGCATACTTACTGCATGTCAAGTACAATAGCAAGATCCGTTAAGACAAGTCCAGCCAAGAAATGCTGTTGTCTGTATTCTGTTGACAGCTCTGCATAACATGCTTTATCTCGGGCCTGGCTTGTTGAAGACGCTTGAGAAGGCGTCGGTGAAGCTGGAGCCGAGCTCCAAGTAAAAGGTGTGCCAAAAGCTAAGTTAAGAGCAACAAAATGTTCGTGCGAACACAATATCCTAATGAAGTCCAACTGTCAAAACAAATTACAATACAAATTAATCTTAAAACTAATGAGTACAAAGTGAAATAGTGCTCTAGTATAGTGTCACCACTCTGTGTAAAAATTAAATTAATAGTTATTTGATCGCATAACAGGAAGATAGAGAATACAAATTTTATTAATGACATATCTTATAACTTTTTTTAATTTTAAAATGTTAAATTTAAAAAACAGATATTAGCCTCGCCTGATTTAATTTTTACAAAAGCCATATTTCAGCTCCAACAGCTGATAAGAATCAGTACTCTAAAGAATCACTAATAGTCCTAAAGAATAGACTAACCTATCACTTCAGCAGTAACTTATAAGCTTGATAGGCTAGAAAACTATCTCACTATTCTGAATGATATATATTTATTATTTGATAAATTTCAATATTCAATAATTTTTCAGTTATCAGAAAACTTACAAAAACTCTTACTACAGTAGAACTCCATTTATCCGAACTCCAGTTATCTGAATCGTTATCAGTAAGTTTAAAAAAATATAATTTCTAAAAAAAAAGTTTATTCAAATTGCCATACTAACAAAAAGAATCGTAAGCAAATGAAATACATGTAAGACTGTGTTAGCTATGCATCATAGTTTACGTACTGATCAGTACAATGTTTTCTAGCCTACTGCTCACCTAAAATTATAATTATGTGTGAGTATTATTTTTTAATTTTTTTGTAATAAAAGTGAACATTTTGCAAAACACATGTGACCTGGTTTTTCTTAAGATATTGTATTCATGTTGTAACGGGCCAAATTTATGGGTATTTTATTTTATTGCATTTTTGGGGGATTTATAAAAATATTTGTGAAACCTAAGTTCAACAAAGACAGACCACGTGTTGTAAGAGCAGTTTTAACAAAGGCGCAGTAATATCACATTGTGCAATCGGTAGAGGAATTTACCAAGCCTCATTTCCAAGAACTTTGTTTGAGTGTGACAGCGCGCCCATACGCATTATACATCCAGGCGCGCGGACCCAAGCTGACTTATGAAACCAAGATGGCTAAGAAGCAATTTTTGGTCGCCTTAGTCTACACAGACGATGGATATGAAAATTAAGTCACGCCCATCTCGTGAAGTTAGCCAGTGCCTAGACAATATCCTGATACAACTAACACAACACCAACAGCATGAGTTAAATGTGGCATATCTGTGGCGACGAAACCCCAGGCATTGGTTTCCACCTGAAAACGACGTAATCGAGTTGGCCGTGAAACGATAGTGGTTCTGCGCAGTTCAGCCTAGCTACCGTACCTGCAGGTACCGAGCCCAGTGGGCTCTTCTAAAAATTGTTATAATTATCAGTCAAAAGTGAGTTTCGGTCAACAATGAACATGTAGTAGTGAAGCGAAAACTACAATCAACCAGAGACACCAACAAATTAATTTCGGACACACTAACAAATACCAAAATGAAAAATTAAGTGCTCGAGCTATAAACGCGTGCCGGCAGGGATGGGTATTCTTTTTTAAAATGTTAAGGGTTTTTAAATAATGTACGTGAGAGTGTGTGTAAAAATTGCAGGCTGGGCTGTTTGTGTATGTTGATATGTGATAATTAAGGTAAGCCAGTAGAATAAGTAATTACAAATAGTACTCATGTAGCGAATCAAACAAAAGAAGAAATCATTAAGAATCTATGTCAGATGTAAAAGCATGGTAAAATTTGTTGGAATTTAAATGATTTTACAAAATTAAAATATTAATTCTCTTCATACAAAATGTGTATTAATACTTATTTCGTAACCTCACACTGTTTCTGACCTCGCTTATAAAAGAACTCTGGGGACCCTTAGGAAGATCGAAATACCGGTAAGTAATGAACAATTAATAAATATAAATCAGTGTGTTTTTATACAAATGGCGGCCCGAACTATGGACATTATATAAAATAATTATATAAATAAGCCAGAATTCAGAAACAGTGTGGGTATCGAAAGAATATATCATACGTAAAAATAAGGTTATGTTTGTGGTAGTAAGGTATACAGTTGTGTTAGGTGTTTTGATTGTAGAATAATAGTGGTTTTTTATATATAAAAAGTGGTATAGAAATAAATTTTAAATATGGGGGAAGTACGAGACAACGAAATAATAAAAATGATGCAGACGCTTTTTAATATACAAAATAATAAGTTCGATGAAAAATTTAGAGAACAGAAAAATGATTTTAATGAAGTGAAAAAAGAAATTCAGGAACAAAGCTGTATTTATGACAAGAGATTGAGTGAAATAGAGACGCGGTTAGGCGAAATAGAATTAGAAAATAAGAAAGTAATAGACAAATTAAAATCGAACAAAGATGACAGGGTAAGTAGTAGTGGAAATGATGATTTAAATAATGGGTTTACAAGTGATAACAATGATAACAGAAGTAAAAATATGGTGTTAGAAAATGATAGTGTAGATGTTGATAGTGATAACGAAATTGTAGAAAGAGTAGAAGTTGATGAAAAGATGTTTGTGTGTGATGAATCAGAGAGAGAGAGTAGAAAGAATTTACAGGTAGAGTGGATGCAGGGGGTAGATTTTTCCCGTAACGTTGTAGTGGGGGTGAAGAAATGGCTTCACGTGAGTATTTTGAAGACGATATGTCTGCAGATAAATTTCCCTGGGTTTTTTGTGCACTTCATAGGTGGTGCAGTAATGATAAGTTAGTGTCCCCTGCATATTTTGAGAGAGAGAGTGTAGCTTGGCATGAGGGTGAGAAATGTTTTGAGAGAGAGAGAAAGAGAGAAATAGAGATATTTAAAGTAAAGAGAAGTTATGAAGAATTCATAGAAAGGTTAGGCGGAGAGAGAAGTAATAATGATAATGAGTACTTACCTTACAGTGAAACTGAGATAGCAGTAATGAGGTTAACGATGATAATATAACTCACCTGATTTTAACAGAATATAATAATGGCGACAGGACTATACTCGAGCGTGACCAGGTACATGAGAGAATAATGTGGAATAATCATATTAATTCAAATGATATTGTAGAAGAATATGACAAGACAGATAATCATTATGTTTATAATCATGAGATTATGTATGTAATTGTAAATGACTGGTATAATCATAAGACTAGACTATTATTTGACGATATGGGGTAATTGTTTATTGTTTATTGTTCATGAACATTTAATTATATGAATAATATTGTTTTGAAGTGCACTGTCTTATGAAACGATTTGTGGTTAATGATAAGAAATAATAAGTTGGACTGTATATTCTTTTATGTGTTGATGTCATTATGTTAAATGTATTTGTGTACTACATTATAGTGTACTATAGGTTATGTAAACAATGTGTATATGTAGGAGAAATTGATAACATTAATTATCAATAAAATTGAATTTGCAATTAACCAGTATAAATTAATAATAATTATAAAATTGGACAGACTAAATAAGCGATGAAAATAATTGTGAACTGTTAAATAATTGAATTAAATAATTGAGAATTAATTACTTAATTAAGGTTGTACAAAAGAAAGTTTGATAATGAAGTTAAATGTTTATTATTGATATAAATGTGTGGATAAAAACGTACTACACATTTGAACGGGGAGGGGGACCCATAGTTTCGTGGAAAGGTAGTATATATATTTTTTTTTCTCTCTTCACGAACTACTTTAGTTTTGTTTTAGAAATTGTGAAATGAAACGACCAAAATTATGAAATTTGAATACTTAAATTTTCAAGGAATTGCTTTCCCTCAGAAAACAACACAAATGTATTTTATTTAGATGTAACTGTATAAGATGATCCATTGTGGTACTTATTATTTTGTCAGAAAGAAAATGTTAGTGAAAAGTGAAAGATTGGACTTGCAGAAGTGTCTATGTGAAAATTAAAAAAAAAAATAATAAATAAAAGAACTTGTTATTATACAAGATTAAAGGGTAATTTTGGGGGGTAGATTGGTGCTTAAAGAAGTGATAGAACAGTGGAGTGTGGAACTGCAATTGTAGAAAGTTTTAGTTCATTACTTTTAATTATTTAGTTATTAAGGCGCTATTGCTGGGGTGGCCTGTGCCCCAGTAGATAGTGAAATGGGTTGGGGGTAACAGAGAGTGTTACCTCCATCGGAGGCCAACATGGCGAAAATGTGCGGCACACCTTTTTTGTACAAATTTAATTTGTACCCTGATAGACGCTCGTGCCGTACATAACAAAGATGATGTAGAACAGGCATTGAAATGAAAGTTTGATTTCCCCGACTTTTCGGGCGATTACTGCCTTACCAGCACTAATCGTGGATTTGGCTACCGGTCAGCTATGGCCATATCAAGTCCCTTGACCATAGCTGACTTGAAATTGGTTGATAATAGAAGTTAAATGGGGGGTGACATTAGGGGAAATCCCGGAACTATGGAACAGCGGCTGCCACTCTGTCCGGGTGGGGACAGCATAGCCAGGTGGTAGACCCGTTTTAAGGGCGTTTCAATATATAACAAGGATATGTCGATATCCACAATCGTTAAAATGTCAAGCCGAAGCAAAGACACGGAGATGTCCAATTCCTCCAACTATGCAGTCTTTGTGGAAGCGAAAGGGCGCTACAGTCCTCCATAAATTACAATAGTGTGTGTGGATCAGGGGGTTGCTCAGATGGGCAACGTACTTAAATTTTGTAAATTAAAAATGATAAATCAATTTGGCTCAAATTAAACGCTTGTATTCTGCTTTGACAAATAGGGTTTCATACATTCAGTATACTGTAGTCATTCTATGTTTTATTGTGTTTAATGTATTATTTTATTGTAGTATGTTAGATATAAGAATTCATAAAATATGCGTTTTATATAATGTGTAAATTGTTAAATGAGGGCAGTGAGGTCGTTCACCTTACTAGGAATGTCAGCTGATCAGTAATAAAATGTCACTGTTAAATTGTTTATTGATGTTAAAGATAATTAATGTTAAATATAATGTTTTAATGCACTACAGATGCTATTTCAAATGATGAGAAAAATAATTTACGGCAGTAAGAATTTTAAATAATGTGTGAGAGATAATAAAAGATAGATTTTGGGTGATAATGAAATAAGGCAGGTAAGTTAAGCAGAGTTAATTGTAATAGGAGTCAGAGAGAATAAGAATTTTGAAATACCAGCGAAAAACAAAGAGGGTATTAGATATTTTAGGGACACGGTAGTAGTGAGTATATGTAGAGATGAGTAATGTGAATGGTATATAAATATATTTGTTGATGATATTTTGTAGTAAGGGTGAGGTGGTAAGGTGTGAGCAGCGTGCGGCGTGGCGAGAGACCAGCGTTCGGCATTGTGGCGGGGATAGAGTAGTTTAAGGGAGTGTTTGCCAATATTTTGGAGGGGCATTGGTTCGTATGTATATAGCCAGGTTGGGAACACACATCCTAGTACAAAGATGAGCGGTGCCAGAGGTAAGTGGAATTAGTGAAGGTGTTTATAATTGAGAGATTGGTGTCATAAGTTGTTAATAGTGGTTGTTAGTAAGAAAGGGAGTAATGTTAAAAGTCTATTCGATTGAAAGCATAGAGAATACAGGTGCCACCCAGACTAATCAATGATTAAAATGTGAAGAGTTAGATAGAAAATTCATACTCGAAAGGTAATCAGAGATATAATGTAACATGAAGGTAATAATAAATTTGAGTTTGGTGAAGAATTAAACGATAAATAATTGATGGTTAATTAATAACAGTTCAATTGAAATTAAAATGTAATGTTTATAATTTTATAAAGATGGAGGGTGTGTAGAGTTTGACCAAAGTTAAATGTGATTTGGTTATTTTGAGGTAATAATCGCAATGTTAATTATAAAGGTATACAGGCCAAGTGGCAAGTTAAGTTAAGGTTTTGTGTTCTATATTGAATAATAATAGTTTCACTATTTCATTCAGGACTAATAATAAGTTACTGGATATTCTCAAACCGAAAAAACACACGCCTCCAGAAGAAAAAACTGGCATATATAAGTTAACATGTAATGATTGCGAGTGCTTCTACATTGGACAGACTGGGAGAGGTTTCCTTAAACGATTTCGAGAACATTTACCCAAGAAAATAAGAAATATTGACATCAAATCAAATTACGCCCGACACCTGACTTCACACAATCATAATTACACAGATTTTAATTCCAATTTAATACCGTTACATGTGTGTAATAAGGGCCGTTTCATGAATGCCTTGGAGGAATTTGAAATTTACAGTGCATATGCAAACCCAATGAGTCGCAATATCATGCTAAATGACCACCTGAACTTTGTATCCAACCGATTGTACGATACTGCCTTGAGTCTGCTCGCTGGGGCTACGATAAGGTAGCAACCGCTCAGTAGCAGAATGAACTTGAACGGGTGCGCACCCAAATCCGCGTATGGTTCATATGCATATCTTGACATTTTAATTTTTTAATGATCTCGTATGAGTGACTGTTTTAACTTTTAATATCTGATGATGGAGTATATGCTCCGAAACGCGTCATAGACGAAGCATAGGAAATCACACGGCGGATAATTAAGGTAATTAATTTATTAATTCGTACAAGTGATTTGGTTACCATATTAAACATGAATATTAAGTTAAGTTATGGTGAGTAATTAAATCACCCAAAGTAAGGGAAAGTGAGAATAATAAAGAAAGAGATTTATAATAAGAATGTAAAACTTTTGATTGAAACCAGTGACAATTTTGATAGAATTTGGAAATGTAAAGTTATAAAGTGTTTATGTTGAATAATTTAAATATCAATTTGATTGTTATTTATAATAATATTTTGTTCTTTTAAAGGTTTTATTTTATTGTGTTTTGCGTTTAAAGATAGAATTTTACAGAGGTATAATATAATTTCAGATGTAACTTGTGTATAAAGTATATAGGTCAAGGTTATTGACTTGACCCAGTTTTGATCAGCTGATGGGTGAGGTCATATACTAGGCATGTTTAGCAAGCAAGTTAATCCAACTTTTGTTTGTAATTGATTTGAACAAACTTTAAATAATTTCAATATGGAAAGAAATATTTTAAGAAATTTAAATTTTTTGAATTTAAAATCTTTTTTGGAAAATGTTTTTTGAAAAAAAAAAAAATTCTTGATTTTGCGCCTGCCGTCTAATTGATATGTTTAACTTTGGTTACATTATTGTTTGTGTACTAACCGTGTTTATTATTATTGAATTATTTTGTTGAATTGTATTGTTAGACTCTAGGTGTAATCACATGTTAGGTTAAGGATGTTCTTATATTTAAGAAATGTTCAATTGATTTAATTTTTTAACAACAAAAAACTAACGAAGAGAATTATTCAGTATAGATGCAAAATTTTTGATTCGATTTTCAATGAAAACAGCTAATGAGTTGTAATTTAAATAAATTTTCAAAGAATATTTCAATTTTTCAATATGTGGAATAAGTGTGTGTGTGAGCCCAGTATCTGCTAAAGGCAGCCCAGTTTGCAGAAAAAGGGGAAACATATCGGTGGAGGATCTGGCATGATCTAAGCCAGGGAGTTGGATTTTTGCGGTAGCATGATAGAAGGGGAGGTGCGCTGTGGTGCGTATCTGTTCGATTTTTCGGTGTTGGGATCTCTTACAGAGAAGTCCAGTGATCTCGTTCAGATGCGTTCATGGTCGCCGAGCCAGGGGGGTCGTTTACCCATGAAGTGTAAGAACAAAAGGGGGTTGTTGGCACCAGTTCCTCACCGATCCTCTTAGGGGTGTTATCAATGAGATTTCTTCTGTTTTGACAGAAGACCTCTCATTGAGGGGGTATTGTAACGGGCCAAATTTATGGGTATTTTATTTTACTGCATTTTTGGGGGATTTATAAAAATATTTGTGAAACCTAAGTTCAACAAAGACAGACCACGTGTTGTAAGAGCAGTTTTAACAAAGGCGCAGTAATATCACGTTGTGCAATCGGTAGAGGAATTTACCAAGCCTCATTTCCAAGAACTTTGTTTGAGTGTGACAGCGCGCCCATATGCATTATACATCCAGGCACGCGGACCCAAGCCAACTTATGAAACCAAGATGGCTAAGAAGCAATTTTTGGTCGCCTTAGTCTACATAGACGACGGATATGAAAATTAAGTCACGCCCATCTCGTGACGTTAGCCAGTGCCTAGACAATATCCTGATACAACTAACACAACACCAACAGCATGAGTTAAATGTGGCATATCTGTGGCGACGAAACCCCAGGCATTGGTTTCCACCTGAAAACGACGTAATCGAGTTGGCCGCGAAACGATAGTGGTTCTGCGCAGTTCAGCCTAGCTACCGTACCTGCAGGTACCGAGCCCAGTGGGCTCTTCTAAAAATTGTTATAATTATCAGTCAAAAGTGAGTTTCGGTCAACAATGAACATGTAGTAGTGAAGCGAAAACTACAATCAACCAGAGACACCAACAAATTAATTTCGGACACACTAACAAATACCAAAATGAAAAATTAAGTGCTCGAGCTATAAACGCGTGCCGGCAGGGATGGGTATTCTTTTTTAAAATGTTAAGGGTTTTTAAATAATGTACGTGAGAGTGTGTGTAAAAATTGCAGGCTGGGCTGTTTGTGTATGTTGATATGTGATAATTAAGGTAAGCCAGTAGAATAAGTAATTACAAATAGTACTCATGTAGCGAATCAAACAAAAGAAGAAATCATTAAGAATCTATGTCAGATGTAAAAGCATGGTAAAATTTGTTGGAATTTAAATGATTTTACAAAATTAAAACATTAATTCTCTTCATACAAAATGTGTATTAATACTTATTTCGTAACCTCACACTGTTTCTGACCTCGCTTATAAAAGAACTCTGGGGACCCTTAGGAAGATCGAAATACCGGTAAGTAATGAACAATTAATAAATATAAATCAGTGTGTTTATATACAATGTAATAAAAATAAACAAATGTGATTTTTTGAACAATTTTCCAGTTTTCTTTCACAACATAACCTTTTTCTTATGTTTGTCCCAATTATCCGAATTTCTGCATATCCAAATTAGGTCTGGGACTCATTACTTCGGATAAATGGAGTTTTACTGTACTTTATTTTATTTTAGTAATATAACAACTGTAAAGCAGACAATCATTATCACTTTTGTTATTATTATCAGCACAATAAACACTAAACAATTGTGACTACTGTGTTATAACTGTAATTCCTAAGTGACACATTATTTAGTCCTAGCTTTTAAGCTGTAGGTACATATACGCCTATATCTAATACTTTTCCCAAATATACAAAACTGATAATAATACAAAAATTATTTTTGCATACATAGATTGTAAACTTTTTGAAGGTGGACCAAACTTTCCCAGGGGTGTTGACAGTAATTGGTACTGTCAAATTATCAACAATACCGCGGTCATATTTTGAATAAAATCCCTCATAATCTGATGCCCGCCATAGCCTTTTTAAATTTTCTCAAAATTTTAACTTCTATTTTTGGCCCACGGTGCCCCTACGGTACAAAAAATTTCCACAGTAAAGTCTAATTTCAGATTTTTGTTACAATTTGACACACAGTATGTGGATTTTAAAAATTTTGTACCCTCAGAGTTTTGCCTCCTGTCTCCTAATTTTTCTGGGGGATCAACTTCAAAATAACAGGGGGGTCTGTGGGGTTATAGCATGGACATATATGACAAGGTTAACAATACTCAGCTGATGCATTCAAAAATTACTGTGCCACATCCCCCAAACACACACACACACACACACACACACACACACACACACACACACACACACACACACACACACACACACACACACACACACACACACACACACACACACACACACACACCAAATGGTTGAGTTAAACTGAGAATCCCCTTCGCGTGTCCAAAGAGTCACATAAGAACAAATACAACAGATGCTAAAAACTATATACAAGTAACAACAACAACTTACACTGTGTCATCCAGAAGGAAATGAGCAGTGTACTGTCATCAAAAACAAAAACATATACAGTAGAACCCCGCTAGTCCAAACTAATTGGGACCGGGGCCGGTTCGGATTGGCAAAAATTCGGATTATCCGAAATAATTATTATTAAATAATTATAATTATTTATTTGATTTAAATATGGTCTTTAACTTATATGTAACGCATATATGCCCGTTTTTTATTCAACGAATGCATTTTACGGTTTATAAGAGCTGAATATTTCATAAAATATTACGTAGTACAGTACTGTAATACAGTACAGATAAGGTGAACAGTATTGACACTGACGTTCGGTGGCTTTCGAGTGCGGTATTGTTGTTTACTATCACGGGCGCGCCAGGGCGTCAATGACTCATGCCAGTTTCTTAGTAATCCCACTTCCCCCACTCTTGTTTGTTTCTTCTCATGGCCTTGCTTTCAGTAGTAAGACACCTGTCAGTCTGAGACATTCACAAACCATTCTCCAAAGTCTTAAGAAAATCAACATCAAAGATGTTATCTATTGGTTAGGTGAAGCATGGGACAATCTCAAAGAACAGCTGCTGAGAAAGTCGTGGAAAAAATTATGGCCAAGTCTCTCTTACATCGATAGTCCGGAACAAGCTGATGACAGGACTGATGTTTTACAGCTCATGCATCAAATTCCAGGCTGTGAAGTAGCAGACGAAACAGATGTGAACGAGTGGGTGGCAGCTGACACGGAAGACCACCAAGTTTTGACAGATACGGAAATCGTTTCCCATCAGACAAGACTTCGATGAAGATTCTGATGTGATGGATGAAGCCGATGATTCAGAACATCTCATTTCACATTCAGAAGCAGCAAAGGCGCTGGAAATATCCCTGCAGTATGTGGAGCAGCATGCCAACGCTACAGCGGCGGACATCATGTTCATGAGACGCTGGTGGAATATTGCGTCGTCTGCTAGATTCATGTCTTTACGCCAGCAGAGAATAACTGATTTTGTGCAACCAGTGAATAAGTGAAGTGTTAATATTGAAGTGTTTATTTGGAAATTCTGTTAATAGAGTATAGAAACTGTAATCTAAGTACTGTACAGTACAATAATTGAATTCTGTTTTTGTAGTTTGTAGTTTTTGTAGTTTTGTTTAAGAATTTTATTCCAGTAATTGTAGGCCTACTGATTAATACTGTTACGACGGTCTACTCGATCGTCGTAGGTACAGTGGAAACAAAATAAGTACAAGACACCAATCAAGTCACTAATCACACCTTTAATTGTTAAAGTAAAACAGTTCGTAATTAACAACACAGTCTCTACAGCAAATCAAATGAAAATTGTTCACATGCAATAAAATGTCCACTAATATTAAAACTCAATTGTATTACAATTATACCGTCCGAATATAAAACGCAACACTTCACTACTAACTACTTGAACGTACACAGTAATAACTCAACCGCTCTGTAAATATATCGCACTAATACTGTCGAACCGCACTATCCAATATCTCGCATGGAACTGAAAACTAAGGCCGCTACCCGATGTATTTATAGTCACGCTCACACACCAGAAGCTTCCAAACTACGTCTTATCTCTCGTGAACTACGTAATTACTGCGGCCTTGACACAGTCCGAACGCCCGAGCGAAGCCCGGCACAGTCGAGAAGATTCTCTCAAAATGCGTCTAGTAGCACGTACACCACACGCTTACATCGAGATCCTTCTGGCACATTCGATAAACGCGTAGATTGTTCTGTGCTGTCGTAGCAATACGTATTAGAGTGGTTAGTATTATTTTCTACTGATTTTGCAAAATGTAACCATTTTATTAGAAATGTAATGAAATCATTTGTCACTTCATGAAATCTGCAGTTGTTTTTATAGCTTTCCTTGCCTATTTGGTTCCTGGAGGTGGTTCGGATTATCCGGAATTTCAGACTAGCGGGGTTCGGACTAACGGGGTTCTACTGTATTGTGCCCATAAACAGTGCACAACACACAGAAAAGAAACCTGAATCGTATGTAAATCCCTGATTTCTGTTCAGTGTGTTTTACCACTGACGACAGTACACTGCTCATTCACTTTCTTCACAGTTGCATTCTGCAAGGTACCTCATTTCATTTAGTTACAGTGTA
Organism: Magicicada septendecula; assembly: GCA_034769895.1. Lineage (NCBI taxonomy): Eukaryota > Metazoa > Arthropoda > Insecta > Hemiptera > Cicadidae > Magicicada > Magicicada septendecula. Next base: position 34,036,610 of record CM068376.1, on the reverse strand, counting down.
TGTATTTTATGTAACTCATGTATATGTCATTCGCATGTGACTCTTTGTCTCTAGAATGACAGACTGGTGTTTACACATTATATACTTTTACATTTTTGAACCATTGCCTGAAGGTGGCTACAAATGTCTAGAGAACTGAAATGTGGCTTTTTGGAAAATGAATCAGTTACAGGTAACACATGTTTTCCATACTTAACTCTTTGATCAGTAATCGTGTATATGTACGTTTTCCAGCTTTTGCTGCCTCAGTATTGCTGATAACACAATGTTACTTGCAATGTTATTCAAGCTGCACTCTGGTGGATTGTTTTCCAATCATCTGGTATTCATTCAGTCTTGGTTTTATATAATATATATGGCTAAGGTGGAAATTTGCATTCTTTCACACGTTTTGGTGCATTGGGCTGAAGTGTGCTTGGAGGTTATGTTGTGCTTAGTTTTCAAAAGTACAGAGGTGGGAAAAGTGTTTTCTTTTAGAAATAACTCACACTGTTCATGCTATGTATATTACACAATGTGTACAATTTTATTTTAGCGAGTGTTTCTTATACTAAGAGTATTAGACCTGTTATGTTCTATTATTTTACCAATTTCCCCCAGATGACTTCTACTTACCTCGATCGATCTTTTTAGCATTCACCATGATTACACGCTACCCTGACTTACCAAAACAGAAGACTCCAAATTACTTATAGGTCGCCACCAATATCTTTAAAGGACAGATATGGAGACCTGAAAACACTTTCACTTACTTACCAGGTTCGTTAGGTGAAATTTTCTATACGGGATAGGTGATGTTAATTTGGCGTAATAATTGACTTAACGCATGGTTACGTTATTAATCCATTTTATTTATATTCATTTTAAAAAATTAATTATTCTCTGTTTGTAACTCTTTAACAGTTCATCAAATTCTTTGCTTTATCAACTCTCTATAATATTATACTTTACAATTAAGAAAACAAAATTTACTACTTCCACTAATCGGTATACCTTTAATTTTTATTAGACAATTGCCACATTTCTTTTATATTCTTTCTTTCAAAATATTAGTTATTCGTTTTTACTGCATCTTTTACTTTATTTTAGAAAATACAAAAATACTGTTTATTACCACCTTTCTAGGAAAAACACATATTGAAAAAACAAACCAAAAAAACAACTTAAATTATTGTAACTCTATTTTTTTAAGACAACCCAGCTTGCTCATACACTCATTCACGCTTGTTACCCCATTTATTTTTGTTTTATTAAAAACAAGAGATCTCTTTTTTCATTTTAATTTTGAATTTCAGTTTTTTATTTTAATTGAAATGATAGGTTTACTTCCCTGTTGTAGTAATGTAGAGCGCGTGTCGAAATCAGTCCACTTTAGTTCACTTGTTTATTCCGAAAGTTAAATTTGGAGCACTGATGACTATCTGCCGTTTCACTATTTTCCGCTACATACTTTATCACACTTTTACTGGTATCACTTTATACTCCATTTATTCCATACTTTGGAATTTTACTACGTTTTCACTCCTTCGGCCGGTCTGTCTACATTTTTTAATGTATCTCAGGCGGACCGCGCGATAACGCAACTGTGCGCGTTAGATGTTATTAGCCGACTGAGGCTGTTTTCTGCGCATACAGCGCGAAAGAATGTACCTGTGCGTGACCAAACGCCTGAGAACCTTGGCTGAGGGAGTGCGCGCATGAGCGGGAATATGCACCCTCGTTGAAAGTCTGCATTCCTATGCCATTTCACACCAGTCTCAACGCTACACTTGGGCGAAATAAAATTGACAATATTCAAATCACAAATACTCGTAGGTTTGTACCATTACAGACCTTCACAAAAGTCTAACTATTTGATTGCTGGTGAAATTCAGGAATATGTTACGAACTATGAATCAGATAAGTATCTATTTTTGACAAATCGTAAATTAGAGACAATCCTTTTAACACAATTTATATATTTTTAATCAATTTTCGTAGAATTTTGCATTAAATTACATTTTACAAAGTTTCAAGAAATTCCACTATCGGAGCCCCAACATACTATCCAAGTTGTCACTGATCAAAGGGTAAACACCACCTAAATTGTTACCTTCTTAATTTGTGAATTTTGTTTTTGTTTATTTTGTTTGCAGACCACATAACGTGTTACAATAAAGTTTGCAGTCTACCTGATGTGGCAGGGCTATACACAAACGGTATGTTGCTTTACTCAAGTAACACATTCGAGTACAGTGAAACCTTGATATAATGCTCTTCTGTGGATCGACCAAAAAAAGCGCTTTATATCGAGGGTCGCTTTATATAAAGGTCTCAAGTTTAACTATTCAATTTGCCAGGACCGTGAAAAATGAGTGTTACATCAAGGGTCATGTTTTATCACAGGGGTGTTATATCGAGGTTCCACTGTACACTGAACATGCTGTATGAAAGAATAAAATGGAAAAGAACTGAACTTATGACTTATGATGTTGATTGTGACAGTAAAATATTTCAAACCAGTATTGTTTTCCTGTACGTTTGTCTAGTTTCATTAGGTTGGCTTGTTTTCTCTATAACAATTTTTATACATAATTAAGTGCTCTAATCTGTCTACAGAATTTATTATAATGAGGAACTAAGTAATAGCTGAAGAGATTTGTTTATAAATACCTTGAGACTGTACAGTGTGGCTCCATCAGGCAATGATGAAATTTTCGCAGACATCTGCTTGTAATACACTTTCACCAACATGAAAACATAACCTCTGTCCAAGACTGACAACAGGTCATAAAGAAAGAACGCCAGACTAGAATTCATACTGTGAATCAACTGAAAGAAAAACGCAAAGAACATTAATACCACTTGGCTGCTCCTTAATTCAGTGAAATTAAATACCAGCAAATGGATTATGGTATGTCAGAACTACAAAAATTCTGTCTTTTCAGAATACAATGTGTTAATTTTTTAAAATAAATGTACTACACGTATATTAAGAATACTCAATAGGACATGTCATACTTATACATTTATTACAGGCTAAACTGATAGTTGTAGGTAAATGTTGTAAGTGTAAAAGGTCAAGCATGGAACTGGATAACAAAAAAACAAGTAAAACAATTTTGCCGCTTAAAGTGTGATTATGGAAGGCAGCATAAATATGTCAGGAGATAAGGGTAGCATTTGATAAGCAAATTTTTCAGGAAAAAGGAAATCTGCTCAAAAGTAAATCATACAGGTTTACAAATTAGGATGGGTTCAGTGAAAGCTGCTGTTTGGACTATCTTGCTTTATGAACTGAAACCTGACCCTTGGGGAAGAATGGATATGTCGATGTAGAAGAATGATACAGGCAAGTCGGACAGAGAGAAAAACTAATGTTGAAATTGTAAAGGTCGTGAATGAGGAAGCAAACTTAAACTCACAGAAGAGTCAGAAGGAAAAGGAAGATACAATTTATCGGCTGTGTTTTTCTGTTGGGGAAGACAGGCAGAGGTCGGCTGAGGAGAAATACTTGGATGATATGCAGACATAAGGCATGATGTAATCTAAATGTTAACAGATGCCTTCTGAAGGAAGCTGCATATTACATTTGGATTATTTTTGCACATAAGATTATGGTAAATGTGCACCCATTTTCAGCCTTCAAATTAACTGTCAATTGAACTTGAAGGACATGTCAAGGGATACATGTTAGGAAGAATTTACACACACGCACACACACAGTATTAATAATTACCTTTGGGTCCTTATTATAACTGGCTATAATATCAGATGTGAATGTTGTAATGAGAGTGGAAATATCATCAGTGAACTGTTCAGAAAAACGAAGTTTTCTTGGCGCGTCTAGAGCATCAGTAGCTACCATGTGCTCCACCATGCTTTTTATCATTAATTCAAAAAAAAACCTACAAAAAAGCAAAATTGTCTCTTAAATAAATTTACACAATCACCTGTTCATCACATGGACAACACATCACACTCATGATTAGCTATCAAAGTATTGGTTACTTGGTAAAAAAAATGAGTTTTTTCATATAGTTGAGCTTATATGTGGGTAGATTTACATAAGCATGACTTTACTTTTATCTTTCTTTGTTTACAAGTGGCAAACATTTTAGAATTAACAGGCATTTGCAGAAATGCTGATATCTCATGATTGGACCCCGTTCTATACTATTGTACTTATCGCATTTCATATATAACTTTGACTTCTGTTTTGCTTCCTAATATGAAAAGACTAACAAAAATTCAAGCATCTCATAATATTATGCTGCCTGCACTCAAAGTGCTGAATAAGTAATTCACAGTGTTAATTTCCACTTGCAAAGTTTACTCATTTTCTATATGTTTCCTCAGTGAAAGATGGAACTGTCATCATAACGTGACATATCCTATTAAGTCAGCGATTATATTTGAAACATTTATGAAAAACAATAAATGTGATTTTAACCAATACAGCCAATAGAGGTTTTGCAGATAATTTCTTACAACACAATCACTTCATAGATACAAAAAAACATAACACTACTGCACAACATAAAAAAGGTAAAAAAATGGATTTACTAGAAATTCTAGAAATTAGAAAAGCAATAAAAAGTAACAAAAATATAACAAATGAACAAACTGAATTCTGTGTATCCCCTTTATTAAAAGTTGTTAGTTAGTTTAGTTAATTTTTATATTTTGCATTCACATTATATTTAGTTTTTACAGACACTTGACCTTCCCTTGGTGTCTCCAACCCCTCCCCCCTCAATCGACACACCCCACACCCCATACATATCTGGATACACACCTTAAACATATGTTCACCACCCTAACATCCTTTGTTTAGTTGTTCATTGATCTCTTTGACAATAGCTTGATAAGCTGAAACAGCTGTCAGAGTTAAATAAAAACTGTGGAACGTACCAAGTGTTTATATATTTTTAAAAACTTTGTATTCATACATTCACTGTAACACACATTACTCACAAAATAGTCACACTAATCTGTAAAATACTAACCATGAATTGGCCATAGAAAGTTCTCTTGCAGTACCACTGGCAACGACCCATTGCAAAGCAATTTCTTCGTGAACTAATTTACAACAGTTCATTTTGTACAGGATGTTATCTTGGCATGCACCTGGTAAAACCATATTTACACAATTACAACAACTCTGCTTCTGTAGTGTTTTTGGTACCTACATATTAATAACAAGCAGGTTTTTTGTAACACAATCTCACCCTCTTATCTTTAGCAATTTTTATCGAATTGGTTTCAAATTAATTCCCATGTTTTACACAGATCTGGAGAAAAATAACAAGGTTCTTACAGGTTTAACAAATATTTTTTCCATGACAATTCCAGGACATTTCCATGACAAAATCTAGATTTTCAAGGACACTCGCGGCACTCAAAATACACACTCGCGACATTCAAAATACCCAAAGTCAAAGATTTAATGATAAATAGTTTTGTTTCTTGCATTGTATATAATTATATACAAACCTAAGATACATCTATATCAGTCAAGCTATTTTAAGTCAAAAATAAAAATATTTTTTTTATAAAATATCCCCAACCATAAGAGGCCGGTTGAAAACAAAATTTCAATGCACTTTACAAACTTTTCTTTTTAATTTTTGAATATAAGAATATTGCATTGAGTTTAATGTTGAAATAGGAAACTGGTTTGGCTGACATATAACTGAAAGACTCAAGAATTACAGGAATTATTATATTCATACATAACAACTAAGATCTTTAAAAGATAAAATGGGCAAGTCATTGAAATTTTGTTTCTGGATGGGGTATGGCCAAGGGAAAGTTTATTATTCAAAAACATCTTAATTAAAATCTTAATATCTTAAAGGTACCCTTCTTATTATTCTAGAACGACTTAACTACATCACGTTATTTTAGTCTTTAATTAAAGGAGGGAGATATCAGGCTACCGGTACTTAAATTGCTACAGTATTGCACAACTTAACATTCTTTGGATAGCTCAATAATCTCTTTGTTTATTTTTTCAACATCAGCTGCCATTTGAGTTGTCTTTAACCTAAAAGAATTTGATTTAGCCAGCAATGTAAAGTCTTTCTTGTTTTCAGCTTTCAGTGCCACTGCATCAGCTTCTTTTGTCATTGTCTCAATGGCATTTTCAAGATCCAACTTTCTTTTCTTCATAGACTTTAATTTTTCAGTTTTTGAAGTTCTTTTCTTGGTTTTTTCCTCTTTCTTCTTTTGGTCATCTAGATAGTTTTGATATCTCATTCTCGCAGATCGGGCATATGACAGAAGTTCTTTGGTAATAGGAACTTCATGTAAATCAACACTTTTCAATTCATCACACACCAATCGAAGAACTACCAAACTTTCTTCTTTGAAGTTTTCCACAACTATTTCTTTATTTGAAGAAAACCCTCGTTCAACCAAAGCCTGTCCGTGGGAGAGGGTTAAGACTATCTTAATAACCTTCCACAAATGGGAATATTGTTTCTTAGCCCCAATGACGTCATAGTAGAAGGAATCTATCCTGTCTTTGGACTTTTCAAACTTGCTGAACTCTGTTATTGGGCATTCTGTAAAAAGCAGCTTCAGTTCAGATAGAGCACTATCATAGTTTATTGGGAGCATAATTTTTCTTTTCTGAAGTTCTTGTAGTAATTTTGTGAAAGTTTCAATGGTTTTTGATTTATCTACTACCATTGACTTAGGTTCGAGACGCCTGGCAAATCTGACGACTGGATATTTCAAGGGGTTCTTGTCTATTACTTTCTTTACTACAGCCTTCAAAAACATTTGGCATTCCAACTTAAACACCGACACTTCTTTTTCATTGACTTTCTTTTCTTTCTAAAGCTTGCTTAAGATTTCTCTGATGGCAAACCCTGTCTCAACTTTGTTAGAGAATTGCAGATTTTCTTTTTTATCAAAATCAACTGAACACAGAGCAAAATCAGTATTACTTTTATCAAGAACGTCCTTCTTAACAAATAGAGACATGAGGTTGTAGAGCAATTTCAAAACATCAATAGCTTGGAAACGTAACATAGACTCATCTGTTTCATAACCTTTCAGGTAAGGCTGCATTTGTTTGCCTACAAAAGAAAAGAAGCTAAGCTTGGCAACTACTAGAGGATCTTTAGTTGCCTCTTTTACAATCTGAAAAGATTTTGACACCACCTCAGACCGTGGTTTGTCTTTATAAGAGTCAATAAACTTTACTACAGAAGGCCAAATTGTTATGGCTCGGTCACTCACAGCTACATCCTCAACCCACCTTGTAGCACAAAATTTAAGTGGCATCAACCCAGTTTCATTGAGAGCTAAGAAATCGCTTCTCCTAGCAGGTGAATCTTTCAATATTTGCCACAATGCTCTCAAGAGGGTGGCTAAGTCCCAACCTGTATGCTCAGCTCCAACTTCAAAGGATCTGTGAAGAGTATGAATGCTACAGCTACCAATATCAATGAGCCGGGGGTATTCAGGGTACATGGTTTCTCTATTCATAATAAGATCCTTCAATGCTTTTAAATTTACATTTGGCCCGTCCATACCTATTTGAAGCAACTTTGCTGAATTCAATTTTTCCATGGCCCCTTGAAGAGCTTTGACTAAATCAGCGGCTTTGGCATGTCCCAGAAATTGAGAATCCAAGTATCTGCTTGTTACTATCTGCGCTTCTTCATCCCAAGACCTGATAATATCTACTTGATCTTTTTGAATAAACTTGTTTATACTGCCATCAAAGCACAACGAGAAAAATTCACACTTAGAAATGTGTTGATACAATTTGTCTTTAAAGTACTGTGCAATCCCAAAACAAAGTAAGTATGAACACTTAGTTGGTGCACATGAAAAGCTTTTGGCAATTTCACTGTCAGGAAACATTGCTGAAAAAAGGTTGTTGAGGCCATTGCAAGAATTTTTTGGTAAAAACAAATGGAAATATTTTGACAAACTAGCTTCTTTGATTCTGTTGATCACCCAACCATCCTCCCATATTTAGCACATGAACTGCTGTCAATTAACTTGTATACAAGAAAACATAATTTTTCTAGGACGTGAGTGAAAAAACATCCTTTTCAACTCTTAGCAATAATATGAAGAAAATTCCATGACAAAAAACAAAAATCCATGACAAATCAGAAAATTCCATGACATTTCCAGGTATTCCAGGACATTTATCAAATTTCAGGTATTCCAGGTTTTCCAGGACGCGTATGAACCCTGAATAAAACTGAAATTTAATTGCGCTAAACTGATAAGGACTATCTGCTAGTGACGTTGTGTTTACGTTCGCAAGAAATACGCCTTCAAAAGCATTTGTATAGGCCTATAAATATCCTTTTCACAAGCAATTTTTTATTACTGTACAGGTACAAGCCTATATAATTGTTCTTTTTTCAACGGCCTTTTCAGAGCTACTTCGCCTTGGTTTTTTCGGATTTTTTTGGAAATAGCTGTGATAATTTATGATACCATACTCATAATAAAATTAATTTTAACTTTCTTCATGTTTTTTGTCTGTTTAGTTGTATTCTTTTTTCTCCTTTCCTTACTGTGTTGGTCGGATCAGTTATTGCTGAACACACACACACACTCTCCTTGTTATTATTATGTACGCTTATTAAATTCAAATTTACGTTATGCATAAAATTTTGTCCATGGATAGTTGTCCATCACGGGGAACATGAAGAGACGTTTACAAGGCACAACTCGAAGGGCCAAAAATTCAGATAATTCCTCAGAGCAGTAAAACAAAAAATGTTGTGTACAAAAGACTACTATAAGAAAAAATTATGCATACGAGGGGGGAACCAAAAGTAACGAGAATTTTTCGTTACAGTGACATTTGAGCACTTTTAAAACGAGAAAACCACTCGTAAATCCTTGCCTGGCTCAAAGCTTCCTCCCCATAAGTCGTCCGAAGCATTGCGAGAGTTTCTGCTGCTGATTTCCCTAACAGGAAACAGAACCTGATGTTAGCACGTTGGTATTTAATGTCTGCCATTGACAAATCGCCGAAAACATGAAACAGCACTTACAAAAAATAGTTACACTGACCGCGCTAATGTTTCCACAACAATGCCGCTAGGGCAACTGATACAAAATGGTGTCTAGTGAAGACACCTAGCGGGAGAAGTCGGAACTAGCATTCTACCAACTGCCAGAGAAAAATTCTCCCCCCCTCGTACATGAGTGTTTTCTTGCATGGGTTCAGCTAGTATTTGATTAAACACATCACTGAATATAAATAGTAAAACAGTTGTACCTTTTTATTTTCCGTCTGGTGCCCTTTATCCTTTACGAAACTCTACACGTTTCGGGACATATGTCCCATCATCAGGAATATCCCTTGGTGAAGTTCGTCAATAGTTAAAATATTAAAAACAACTTGTTATACAACTTTATACATCATAATAAATATACTATTATAGCATATTTATTTATAATATACTTGATAGCATTCATGTGGCCTTGCTAGATAACGTAATTCAGATTATTAACCAATACATTCACGACATACTGCAATGGGTTTATCAGAAACAAAAGATAAAACTTCAAGCTCTTAAACACAGACAGATAAAGGAGGAAAACTTTGTATGTACACACAAGATCTACACGCATGTCTCAAATTTGACGTCTACACAATTTACGTCTGATGAAATAGATATCCTTAACAAGGGGCTGAATTATAATATTCCTTATATCGGTAAAGACCACATAATTCGAGAAATTATTAGTGCGGAGGCCGCCATAAGAACAATACCAAGCCAGACATTACAAAACGAAACCCGTGCCGTAATTAACAATAGTTTGAATAAATGCCTAAAAAATATAACAAATGACAAAAAACTTCATAAGGTAAATCACAGATACTTGAAAGAAAATAAAACCCTGAAACAAATAAAAACTAAGTTGATAGATAACAATGCACTGATTACAAAAGCAGATAAGGGGAATACTGTAATCATAATAAACAGAGACGAATACACGTCAAAGGTTAATGAGTTCATATTAAATAATAATATTGTAATGATACAAACGGACCCAACTAAAGAGTACGTCAAAGTTTTGAATAACAAAATTAATCAATGTACACAGTTGTTTGATAACGCCACACGCCGGTCACTAAAACCTATTAACGCAGGGGCACCACAGTTTATTGGCCTACCAAAAATCCATAAGACCAATGTACCGATCAGGCCATTGATAAATTTCACAACTGCGCCGAGCTACAATATCAAAAAAGCAAAAAACTTGCAGTAAAAATAAAAAACAGTATAAAGATAAATAATAACCACAGTATAAAAAAATAACACTGACTTTGTTAACAAAATGCAAAACATTAAAATACGACCTAATTATAAAATAGCTTCATTTGACATTGTTGACTTGTATACGAATGTCCCTGTTCAAGAGCACTCACTATCCTTAAGGCAAATCTTATTAACGCCAAAATATGTAACTCTGAAGAAATCAATGATATAATTAATTTGCTGGAAGTTGTACTTAACCAAAATTACTTTATATTTAATAATAATTATTATATCCAAAAAAAAGGGTCTAGCCATGGGGTCACCTTTGTCTGGCTTGCTAGCTGATATATACCTAAATCACTATGAGAATACGTATTTGCTCAATAACGTAAATAAACTTTCCGGGAAAATAATATCATATACATGTTACGTTGATGATACGTTCATAATTTTTAATGGCACATTACGACAAATAGAAAATATGAAAAAGTACATGAATGGTATCAATAAAAACATACAGTTCACACTTGAGACAGAGGTAAATAATAAACTTAACTTCCTCGACCTGACAATTACAAGACTGGATGAAAAATTTCAATATCAAATATACGGAAGCCGACAACCACGGATCTCACGATAAATGCTGAATCACATCGCCCATTTTCTCAAAAAATGGCAGCATATCATAGTTTAATACATAGATTACTTTCCATACCATTGGAAGACAAAGAGTTTCATGAAGAACTAAACATGATCAAATACATAGCTAAGGCCAATGGTTATAAAGGTTCAATTGTGAAAAGTTTAGTCAAGAAACACCGAAAAAAGAAAAACCACATAGAATTACAAGAAAATAATAGAAATAGAGTGAGGTATGTAGCATCAGAATATGGTAACACACTAACCAAAATTTTAAACTAAGTATTCGGTGAGATAAATATAAAAATTGCTTACTGAACTAATAACAGCATTAATAAGATACTCCTACCTAAAAATTCAAAATCAGCTGAGCACAAGACGGGCGTTTATAAGATAATGTGCAATGACTGTGATAGTTTCTGCATTGGCCAAACTGGTGGACCCTTTAAAAAACACTTTAAAGAGCATTTACGTAAAAAAGAATTTAGTAAAACTGTGTCAAATTATGCGCACCATCTGATGGACAAAAACCATAATTATACCGATTTCATGATGAACTTTCAACCCCTCCACGTATGCAGAAAAGGAAGTTGAATGCTGTCGAAGAATTCTAAATATATAAGGCTTATAAAGATAAAAACACAAAATGGGTCCTTCTTTATGAATAACTGAATTTCCAATCAAATCCACTGTACGACACAGCGATAAGAATACAAAACAAGGTCCATAGTGGGCAACCTATAACAACATGAGCACAGCAGTCGACTACAGTAATTCGTGGTGCGCACCAGCGATATCATGTGTGTTCTCACGTTTGGGGATTTTTATGTGTTTTTGTGTTTATATTTATATTTATTATGATGTGTGAAGTTGTATAAAAAGTTGTTTTTAATATTTTAACTATTGACGAACTTCACCAAGGGATATTCGTGATGATGGGACATATGTCCCAAAACGTGCAGAGTTTTGTAAAGGATAAAGGCCACCAGACGGAAAAGAAAAAGGTAAAACTTTTTAGACGGAAAAGAAAAAAAATACTATTTATATACATATAAGTGGCCTGGATACCAAAATGCATGCATCTAAAACATCACTGAAGTTAAAAGTTCCAACTGTTTGAGTAAATTACAAAACTAATAAATTTATGCTGACACATTTTTGTAAAGCTGCACCTTTAACCCAACATAAATTGAACACAGTCTGCTCAGACAAACATACAGTAAATGAAGCTCTACATAACTGAATTGTGAGAATCTACTAGTAACAATATTTACCGGCTTTCATACTGCATGTTCGATCTAGGCCTCTTGAATACACATTGACTTCTGAATCTTCTGGCAGTAACATGTGAAGTGAATCTGGATTGCTGTTACTTCTGGAAAAGAGATACATTAGTTGCAAATTACTGTCACCATAGAGTACATAATAGAGTAGGGCATTGATTATCTGAACCTCTCGGAATGAGGGTCCTTTCGGATAATCGATATTTCAGATAATAGATCGTAAATTGAAAACATTATTTGTCTTTACAAAAACATAGGTTTGTATAAATACTTACTTATTTATACATTTAATTCATTTTTTCGTACTTACCGTTGTTCCTAAGGGTCCCCCCCAGAGCTCTATAAGCGAGATCAGAAACAGTGTGAGGTTACGAAATAAGTAAAAATATATATATATGCCCCAAACGGTTAAAATAAAAACACCCAAAATTTGACCCGCTACAATACCCCCTCGATGAGAATTCTGCTGTCCACGACAGAAGAAATCTCATCGATAACCCCGAAGAGGACCGGTGAGGAACTAGTGCCAACACCCCCTTGTTCTTAATCTCATGGGTACACGACCCCCCTGGCTCAGCGACCATGGACTCATCTGAACGAGATCACTGGACTTCTCCGTAAGAGATCCCAACACCGAGAAATCGAACAGACTCGCACCACAGCACACCTCGCCTTTTAGCATGCTACCCCCAAAAATCCTCAATCCCTGGCTAAAATGATTCCAGCTCCTCCGCCGATATGCTTCCCCTTTTTTGCAAGCTGGGCTGCCTTTAGCAGATACTGGGCTCACACACACTAATATTAATGTTACCATAACACATTAAAAATAAAAGATTTCTTTTAAAATTTATTAAAAATTTAAAAAAAATTCAAAATATTATTTTATCAAAAAAATTCTCTTCCTGGTTTTTCTAATTTTTGTTTCAAATGACTTAACCTAGACATTTCCAATAATATAAACACATCCTTACTCTAACATGAGAACCCCTTATAGTCTACCAATACAATGTAATACAATAAAACAAACATGATTAATGCACGCATAATAAAAGAATCATTATCTAAAATATTCATTCGCTGGCAGGCGAAAAATCAAGTTTTTTTTTTTTTTTTTTTTTTTTTTTTTTTTTTTTTTTTTTAATTAAAATTTTTCCAAAATTTTAAAATTCAAAAAAAATTATTCATTAAATATTTATTAAATAACATTTATTAAAATTATTCAAATATTGGTTTGAATTAATCAAACAAACAAATTAAAATTGGCTTCCTACTATACAAGCTTAGTAGGTGTATGACCTCATCAGCTGATCGAAACTAGGTCAAGTCCAAAACGCTTGACCTACATATGTTATGTATGATTTCTGAAAATACACTGAACATCTGTAATACCCTACCTTGAAATACAAAATATAACAAAACAAAATATTTAAAACAAACAAAATATTATTACAAATAATAATCAAATTGGCATTTAAATTATTGAAAATAAACAATTCTTGACTTTACATTATTTTCACATTTTATCAAAATTCTGTCACTGGTTGAAAAAAATAAACAATTGTATATTCTTTATTATAAATTCCTCTCTTCAGTTAACAGTTTAATTCTACATTACTGTGGGTGTTGTAACTCATTTATTCTCATTTACTGTATTACATCGGTATACATACATAAACTTTATTCCCCTAACTCTACTACAACATTATTTCTCCTCTCTCTCTCTAATTCATACACACACATTAACATTTCATTATCAACTTCTACTCTTTCTACAATTACGTTATCACTCTCAACATCTACACCATCATTTTCTAACACCACATTTTTATTTGTATTATCATTGTTATTACTTGTCAACTCATTATTTAAATTATCATTTCCACTACTACTTACCCTGTCATCTTTGTTCGATTTTAATTTGTTTATTACTTTCTCATTTTCTAATTCTATTTCGCCTAACCGCGTCTCTAGATCACTCAATTTCTTATCATAAATACAGCTTTGTTCCTGAATTTCGTTTTTCATTTCATCAAATTGCACGTTAAGATTATTTTGGACATTTCTAATTTCGTTTTTCTGTTCGCTAAATTTTTCATGAAGTTTACTAAATTTTTGATTAAAAAGCATCTGCATCATTTTCATTATTTCATTATCTTCAGCCCTGTTAGTCGGGACTGGCGTTGAGTGAATAATTTCTCCACTCATAATTTGTGATTCGGTTGCGCTTGTCTGGCTTTCATTGGTATTGTCAGCTAGACTGACGTTCTCGTTATCTGCCATTTTAACTTTTGTTTAAATATTTCTTTCAAAAAAATGTTTTCGTATAATACACATTACACATTCATATTATATCTAAAATTATTGTAAAATTTTCTACCACGTGTAGTTACAACATAACCTTATTTTACGTATTTTATACTCTTTCGATACCCACTCTGTTTCTGACTTCTGGCTTATTTATATAATTATTTTATATAATGTCATTGTTCGGGCCGCCATTTGTATAAAAACTTACTTATTTATACATTTAATTCATTTTTTCGTACTTACCGTTGTTCCTAAGGGTCCCCCCAGAGCTCTATAAGCGAGATCAGAAACAGTGTGAGGTTACGAAATAAGTAAAAATATATATATATGCCCCAAACGGTTAAAATAAAAACACCCAAAATTTGACCCGCTACAGGTTTTTATTACAAAATCATTTGTAACATATTGTTACATAATTATAGCAACCTATATACTACTGTAATGTATTACTAAGGCTAAAAATCAATGAATTAAAACTGAGTGTAATTAATAAAAACCAAAAGATAATTTAAACAAAATTACAGTGTAATGACAAACACTGTACTATAAAATTAATTAAAAAACAGACATTCGGTGACAGAGACTTCCGTTGACACAGTTTGTTTATCAATTGTAAATGTGTTAATCAAAGTTTGTTGATGTAAATGTGTTTATTGATTCTTTGTTTATCGATTGTAAGATTGTAGAGCTACAGCGTTTATTTATTACTGTAAAGTATTGTAATAATTTATAGTATATAATCTTTTCATGTTCAATAAATATCCAATACATTACTGTACAGTATAGTACATAATTGTACTTTTTATTGCGTTCGGATAATAGATCGTTCGGTTAATGGATGTTCGGGTAATCGATGCTCTACTGTAATATAGAGTGGCCATCTGTACTGAGCACTGAAATCAGGTTAAAGGCAGTAGACACCCAGTGCTGCACGCTTGCCACACGTAAATTTATTATTTCCCATTTTATAAAATCGCAGTAACTGTGATAATTTAAATTCTCACTTCCTTAATAAATACACCGCTGAAGAACATAGTTTGCATTTTTCTTTTACAGAGCCCTCTAGTGATAATTTTATTATCATGAGATAAGGATTTTCATGGTTACAACTAATCATGAAATCCTTATTATATCGTAATAGTAATGAATGAAAACATATATGAATGTAAATTCTATTACTCTGTTTATCTTACACTTGGTGATAAACACATAATGGTACTGGCTGTTGAGGTGCATCACATTCTAGGCTACACAGGAATTGTTGACGGTATATTGTGTTAAGTAATGACAATTATTAAGAGCTCTAAATGCTTAAATTGTATACATAGTGAAAGTACTTAAATGGTTTAATGACTTATTAAACACTTACTAGGAAATACATTTTAATGTTACTGTAGATTATGAAGTTGTGAGCAGGTTAGAGACAGTGTGGGACAGAACTAGTCCAGGGTGAGGGCTGTGCAAGGGGAAGGGCATGCCCGTCACCCGCTCATGTGCTGCGTCCCAAGCTTCAATGAGGTGATTGCCTTCAAAGCAGGAGGTGCGGCGATAGAATTTCCGGGACAGTGTCCACATAGTGGTGTTCAGGGAATGAACATGTAAGGAGTCTCTAATGGTTTTGTTAGATGTCAGGTAGTGGGCCTTGCATGCCCAGCGCAATCCTTGGTCCAAGAGATACTGAAGCTTTCGCTTATGGGTCATGGCCAAGTAACCCCATACGGGAATCTCATAGGTAACCACTGGCACCACATAGGTGGAGACGATAAGCTTCCCTAGGCAGCAGGTCGTAGAATTGCTGCAAAGCAAGGGACGGAGTTTATATAGTCGATTGGTGGTCTTGCGAGCTACTTGCT
Organism: Magicicada septendecula; assembly: GCA_034769895.1. Taxonomy (NCBI): domain Eukaryota; kingdom Metazoa; phylum Arthropoda; class Insecta; order Hemiptera; family Cicadidae; genus Magicicada; species Magicicada septendecula. Next base: position 34,020,296 of record CM068376.1, on the reverse strand, counting down.
CGGAGTGTGTCCGCCAGGTAAGACATCGATCGAGGTGGAGCCCAAGGTATTTAACCTCTCGAGACTAGGGCAATGGAGTACATGACAGAACTAGTAGTCACATTAAAAATATCTAAAATAAAACTTAAAATTCAGACATTTTTGGAAGACTTCCCCACTCACAAAATATGACAGACCCAAAATGTAAAAACTTTTTCACAGAGTGAAACTGTGATGTCAGAATTTTAAAATATTTAATGCATTCTAATTTCTGTAATTTTCTGTATATAAAGGGGACATAACCGTAACATTAAAATTGCACTTTTAGCATTCCTCAGTCTTTCTCTTGAAACGTATGGAATTTGAAGACTTTACTGCAGTTCAAAAGTAGTGGTATCATAGTATATTAAAAAAAAACATACAAATGAATGTTTTTTGTTTTCTTCATTGATTTTCCAGTTCTATGACTGGCCAATATGGAGGATCAGGGTTGCATACAGTGAAATGGGCATGTCATCTCCATCACTGAGCATGTTGTGTGATCACTGAGTCACAGTGGCAAGCAACTGAACATAAAATACATTTCCAGAAGCCTTTTTCTGCCTTCTATCATTCAGCTATAAAAATTGTTCTAACAGGGAAGTTGTACAGACTACATACCATACTTTCAGATACCAGCCGTCACAGAATTTGTACAGCAATCCTTAAGGTACTCCAAAAATCATTAATAGTACTACAGAACGAAGAATAACCTAAAAACTGTCTTTCAGTCTACATACATTTTTAATTAAAAAATGTTTTGTGTTGCATGTCTTTTTCACGTCCCTGTGATTTATGAAGCTTTCTGTAATGGTGGAATTCTTCTGAGACTAATATTGCTTTTGTTTATGTGTATGTGTGTTGACTTTGGTAAGTTTGCTCCCTATAATAATTGTTAAGTATGATGTGGTTTGGTGCCCTCTAATCTATCAACATGAAACAAAATGCAACATATATAAAACAGTATAATATTACCTAGGGTATTGAAAGCGCGAACACTGGATTTTAGTGTCTGGGTGTGGTAATGAGCACTGATATGCAATGTATGTTGTCAAGAGTGGATGGCGGCCAGGTAGATCTTGATATACCTCATTCAGTGCCTATAAACAAACCAAAAATTAATATAATTATACACATTTCTAAAAGCTGAATTACATTGTAATTATACCTGGTCTTCCGCACTATGAAAGTAAGATGCTGCCATAATTAAGGAATCTGAGAACATATTATAATTGTACTGAACATGAAAATACATATATACCATAATACTTAAGTCCTCTGTGCTTCTAATATCAAAGTAACTGAGTTTTTCACTATACTTAATATCTAACGATACATCATATGAACAGATTTAAAAAAATAATCAAGAGTAATTTAATAGTGTTTCACAGACAGTACAAAATGTACTTTTATCACAACAGATTGTATTAACAGGAGATTGTTGAGAGTCATAACAACTCAAGTTGATATGACATTGGCTACACTTTACGTATTGATATTTTTTAACCTAGAATAGAAAGAATTAAATTATTTATTAAAACTTAATTAATTATTATTCCATATATAACGAAAAATAACAAGAATAGATTGGTCAAACACTTACTGGGAGATGATACCAGACAATTAGGTGAATACTTAGGTAAAGTAGATTTCAGAATACTGGTTTTGTAGAGTTGGGTTGCCTTATTAGTAATTGGTGAAACACTTCCTTACTCATTTTCCAATTATTTTCCTTCACCAGAAATATTGTTCAGTTTACTGACTCGCAGAATTTACTAAGTCTTCCGCCCAACTTGCAGAAGTTTAATGTCATCATAGTATTCCATAAACTTACACGATGTCTTTTGGTCTCTAATAAAGGGTGATTCAATTAGAGGTTACAATTTTAATGTGAAATAAAATGCATTGTTTTTGATAAACTCTTAATGTACTTATTTCGATATGTTATTGACATTAAACATGATAAATGTAATCGGCCAAATGGCTGCCATGAGTGGCCCTGCAGACTTCCGCGCATTTGATGAAATTTTCCATCACTTTCCGGCATAACTCCTGCAGTTCATTAATAACATGATGAATCTCGTCCTTTAGCTCTGGAATCGTTTTGGTGTCACTGGCATACACCTTCTGCTTCAAATAACCCTAAAGAAAATAATCCAACGGCATGAGATCACACGATCTTGGTGGCCAATGCTGATCGCTGAAACAAGAGATGATGCAGCCAGGGAACTTAGTGTGCAACAACTGTATTGTTTCTCGTGCTGTGTGGCAAGTGGCACCGTCTTGTTGGAACCACATGTCTTGGACATCAATATTATCCAATTGGTGCCAAAAATAATTTGTTATCATCTCCCAATAATGTTCACCATTGACTATTACTGCATCACCACGGGCATTTTCAAAAAAGTACGGCCCAATGACGCCGCTGACTCAAAATCCGCACCAAACAGTGAATTTTTGTGGATGCATTGGTTGTTCGAGAATGGCTCATGGATTTTCAATTAATTACATACCCATTCAGTTGAAAATGAGCTTCATCGCTGAATATGATTTTCTTCGCAAAATCACCATCAAACTGGTGGTTCTCTAACACCCAGTCAACGAAGTCACGACGCTGTCTATGATCTGTTGGCTTCAATTCCTGGGTTAATTGGATCTTGTAGCCATGCAAATGCAGATCTTTAGTTAACATGCACTGCGTGGTGCTCCAGGAAAGGTCCAACTGCTGGTAACGATGGCCAATGGAGGTCGATGGATTGTCATGGACACTGGCACTCACTGCGGCGATATTTGTGAGTGACCGGCTACTACTATTGGTCTTTGCACATCCAACACTGACCCGGTTCTATTACATTTTCCAATTAATTTTTTAACTGTGGCATGACATAGACAGTGGTTATGGTTACCGAAGTCATCTCGCAGTGTGCGAATCGTGTTAGTTACATTTTCTCCACTTAAAAAATAGGGTTTAACAATTAAAATACGTTCTTGAGTTGAATACCACTCCACAACAACAAATGTCAATATTTAACAATGACTAATTTCAAATATCAGCTATTTATCTTTCACAAGAAAACAGTATTGCCAACTTAAAATTGTAACCTCCAACTGAATCACCCTTTATAACAACCTCCTGACAAATGCCCTACTGCACACACCCCATACAACTGTCTTCATTATGTTAAAGATCTCACTCATTCTGGCTTAGTGACATAACCCATTAACTGTTATTTTCAGTATATCATGTTTTTGGTTCACGTTCATTAGCTTTGTTTGTGTTAACTCTTACTATATGGAACACTGCAATAACAATACACAAAATGTAATCGAGTAGAGCATCTATTACCTAAACATCAAATGTCCAAACCGTCAAATACCTGAACAAACTGGAAAAGAAAAATCCTCAAATATGATATAATTAGTGTTGTTGGCTGTCATATGTGTGACTCCATTGATCAGTTCAATTTTATGTTAATTATTTGATTGTCACTTCACATCAGCAAAAAGGAAAACAGAGTAGGCTTAATTAGTTTTTTTCTTATAAATACAGCAATAATTGTGAGGATATACACAATAAATTTATGAAGAGATCAAATGAATTGGCAATGCTGATAAGAGGAGATACACTGCTATTACTGGATGTTGTAATGATTCATCATCATCGTTTCCTGATATTAACTATTAACTTAAAAACAGTGAATTATTTTGTTAAAACCAATGTCATATCTGGTCACAAAGAAAGAAGTTTATGAGTTATTGAATATATATCAGTGAATTTTTCCCATCACTATTAAATTACTCGTTAAGCCTACTTTGTAGACTTTAAAAACCTTTAAAAACATTTCTAAAATATTTTGTTATTTTAATAAATCTCTTTTTTAATTTTTAATTTTATATACACTTTGGTAATTAATGTGCACCTAACAGAGTGTGTATCAGTGGTGCTCTTGTGGGAGGGAGGGGAGAGACTAGCTTGAAGGTTTGACCCCCTATTTTCCTTAGGTTTAATGAAGAAATTTGTGTTAGTGGTTGAAATCACAAGCAGAATGATCACTGTTGCACACCACTATATAAAAATTATCTCAATTAGCGCTTTCAAGCTTCACAGCTCATCGTCAGATCGGAATAGACAGAAATTATGTGAAAACAAACCCTTCACCCCTCTCACCCCACCCTGCTCACACACAAATATATTATAGCTTGTTGTGTGTGAGCAGGGTGGGGTGAGAGGGGTGAAGGGTTTGTTTTCACATAATTCTGTCTATTCCGATCTGACGATGAGCTGTGAAGCTTGAAAGCGCTAATCGGGATAATTTTTATATAGTGGTGTGCAACAGTGATCATTCTGCTTGTATTTTCCTTAGGACAAATATGAGATTCAGGACTCTTCCCATATAATTTAATAAATTCTTTGTATCTCAAAGTTTTCGAGTAAAACAGCGTGAAGTATACGGACTGAAAAAAAATATGGAAAAGTGCTGATTTCAAAATACTCTACCTTGATTAACTGTTATTCATATTAAAGGTAATAAATCTCATGTCATTCGAATCACTTTAATTCTAAATTTATGTTCTCAATAAATCTTGTAAAAATTAGTCTTTCTGAAGATATTTTGAAAACCCAGTTGCATTACCCCCTTTACACTTTAATTTTAAAATGCTGTCCCAAGAACGTTTTAAGCAACTAATCGTTTGTGTGTTTAAGTAAATTATTTTCTTATGTTTGTAAGGGTATTTCTCTCTTACCATTTTAAAAATAATACAATAATAATCATAAAACTCACTGCTGCCAGAATATTACTTACCGTCATAATCCCACTAAACTTACCTTATTAAACTGCCCAGGTCGCCACGATATTTTATGGTTTAATATCGAAACCTTTATATTCTTGTCCTTACAAAAATTAACATAATCCCGCTATCTGACCACCCTTAAACTCAGAAAATCCCACAGAACGTTAGACGAGGTTTTCAACGCAGAATAGGAAATGGTAATTGCTTAATAACTTACTCTAACACTTATTCATGATAATTCAAATACTATTTTATTTACCATAAAAATTGACTTCTTTCTTTTCCTTCACTTTTTCTATAGTTTTGTTAATAAGGTTACAATATCAAAATATGTGAATTCTATATATATATATATTATACGAACCAGTACTCTCCTTAATGTTTTCTTTCTCCCCCTTTATTACATCACTCACTCTCTCGTTCTTTTTACACTTTGTTTTTAAACCCCGTCTATTGAGCTCATTACCACTTCTTTTTACCGACACACTTCTGGCCAAAAATACACGAACTTGTAACTTTATCTCCTCCTTGTATTTAGAGGCACATGGTTTAAATTACGGTGCACTATATCGTTTTCGTCTTCTTCACGGAACTATCCGCATTCACTTCTGAACATTTTTTCCGGCAGTATTATAAACTGTTTGCTGTTATACGGTTTAAATTCACCTTTTGGTAGACCTACTTAGAACTTTTCGGTCTACCAAAAAATCATCCGAGGCTACGGTTAGTTTTATGTCCGCTCTGTTTGCCGACTGCTATTCAACTGTATTGATTAAGTAATGGTGACGAACTGCACTGCTCTGTGATGACTGACTGTGTGTGCGTTGGTTGCCTAACCGCCCAGGTGTTAGGCGTCGCCGTCAACGTGTATTCTGTATTGCTTTGTTCCCATCACAGGTTCGGCGTTGGAATGTATGTACGTGCCGTTTTTTGTGAGAACGTTGGCCGAAGTGCGCGCTCTTGTTTGTGAAGTCGCACCCTAGTTGCTAACTTCAAATTCCTGTGCCGGGCCGCGACTGTCTCGACGCTACAGTTGGTTCACAACATGTACTTGGTTGAATAAAATTGAAAAGATTTAATTTACAAATCCCCATCGGTTTGTACCGTTACATGTTTTGTGTATTCCTGCATAGAATCTAACAATTTTTCTAAATTAAAGTCCAGCAACTGCTAGTTTACCTGTGCACAGATGACAGTTCAAACCATAGATATTAGACACGAAGAATCATGACACAGACAAACCTGTATAAGGATGTATGGACAAAAAAGATAAAGGTAGATTAATTGGTTTGCCTTCATTTTCTGGTGCATGCATAATTGCTTTTTTAAGGCTGCAAATATGTATGTTATTTCCCAAATGTTGAGTAATTCCCATTATTCTGAAAACTCAATCTTTTTTAATTTACGAATATATTTAATTTCATTAATTTATACAAATAACTAGTTTGTTTCATAGTATTAGTCACACAAAATAAACATAGCAAGCAAGAATAAAAAGAGCTATTTAAGTAACACGTTTTTATGAGTCAAAAGAAACACCGAGTTTCCGAATACAAACTAAAACTAAACTAAAAAAAAGGTCCTTACCGTAATGTTTTTTACAATAGTTGCAATAGCCTCAAACACTGTTTGACTTATGTTTAGAGCCATACTGCCTATGGTAATCGGTTTCACCATCAGAGCTATTAATTTATCCAATATTAGTGGTAGAAATTTAGTCAGCGGTTCAATCTTAGCCTGAGTAAGGTTCATAATGCTGCACACAAAAACACTTGAATTAACAGAAATAAAATGAACACAATTTAAACATACTTTCAGACAAAAATATAATTTTGAATCTGGTATATATAACATCTGTTTATTTATGATGTGTTTAATTAAAACTATAACAAATATTTTAATAAAAAAATGTCAATAAAATGCATAGCACTAGCATTATTTGCACTGAAAAAACTTAAATTTCATATGGCAACACAACAAAATCAACACCTGATTATCTGGGATAATAGAGGGAACAAGGTTCAGATTTAATGTAAAACCACACAATTTTTTGCTTTACTAGCAGGGTAAAGCTACATACAGCAGTATGGAAGAATACTAGGTCATAATTATTCATCTAGTACAGTACTTGCACTAATATATGAGCACAATATTTTAACTTCAATAACATATAAAAAATATCAAACTCTAGGATCCAGGATTTTGTTTGTGGGGGGGGGATTATCACACCAACCCCTTTCGACAATATCAGTAAACAAGGTTTAAGGACCAATCTTGCCACAAAAAAGTTTTGACATAAAGTTGGTGCTTAGTTTGTTGTTCATTATGACACCAAGGTATCTGGTGTTCTCACTTTTTGGTAATTCTTGATGTTGTACTTCAGGTTAAATGTTGGGTTTTGGTGTTACAGTGAGAACTGGTACACTGTTTTTGTTATATTCATTTCCATATGACTGGTTTCTGCCCACTCTTGTACCATCTGTAGTGGTGAATTCGTTCTCTTTTCTAAAGACTTATGCTGGTTGGGGTTGTTTTTTCTGAAGTCCAAATAATCACATCATTAGCAAACATACAAACAGTGTTTATTCCCTTCAGTGTTTACACATTATTTGAAAAACATTACAAACTCATGTTACAGATTGTTTACAGACAAACAAGAGTGGACCTGCACTCCATTGTATACACTTAGAGTGAAGCAATGCTCTCAGCTGATCACATGTTCCCTCTTGTTCGTCATCATCCCCAACCCTCTGATAATATGTACCATTACAATATACTTGGCCTGTTCAGCAATTTTATTGTAACTAGCCTCAGACAGTCACAAACCAGATCATTCAACCCCAGATAACCAGCAGTTGACTGTAATTTCATAATTGTGGGCAAATACATAGCACTATCTAGGTGCACAGTTTAGATCTCAAATAATGTAATGAGCATTATAATTTACCTTGTTTTTAATTCACCTTCAACGCTTGACTCTTGCATTCTCTGTGGAATATGGCCTTGTTCTAATGAAGAACAGAGATTCAAGAAGTGATCCAAATTCAAGTCCTGCAATAATATTAAAATATCAGCGCCAGTTTTGTTACACGGTTACCATTTTATGAAAATTGGTATTTTTGTTGAATATATGTAATACATTTATATTGTACAATATATGTAATGCGCGTAAGCATGTATAAGTTTGTTAGTTTTTAGTTTGTAGTGAGACGCCGTAAGTGACGCACGCACCGTAGCACTGCGTATTTAGTATGTATTTGTGTATGGGTTAATAAACTTTACTATGCAGTGTAAACTCTTATATTTCTTTATTCCACACTTTAACATGATAGCAGAGGTCCGTGGTTTACTAAATTTGTGGTCAAGAGTGCCGTTTAAGTGAGTATCGGTTTTTTTTTAGTGCTGTCGCATACTGTGATGCAAAGAAAATGGCAAAGAACAATGACATTATAATTCCAGCGTTTGATGGAGAGGACTATAGTATGTGGAAAAAACGTATTGTTGTTTTTGAAATTTAAAAAATGTGATGAAGTGATAACACGAGCAAAAACGGCGCAGGATAAAGACCCGTGGGATGATAATGATTTAAAGGTTATGAACTATATATACAGTACTATAACGAATAAGCAATTGGAATTTATTAGTGATAAAACAACGGCGTATAAAATAATTCAAAAGTTTGATGAAATGTATTTGAAAAAATCTTCGGCATTGCAAATTGTATATAGAAATAAATTGGAAAATTTAAGACTTAAAAATTATACTGATTCAGCGACATTATTCAGTGATTTTGAAAAAACTGTGAACGAGCTTAAAAACGCGGGTGCTAGTGTGTCAGAAAAAGAAAAATTAAATTATATGTTAAATACGTTGCCGGAATCATACAGTTACATAGGCGATTTAATAGACGCACTAAAAGAAGAAGATCAAACTGTGGATTATGTGAAAAGTAAAATTCAAATGACTGAAATAAAGCATCAAAAGGATGAATATTCTGGACGAAAATCTAACGCATTCATGGCGGATAAAAGTCGACAACAGCGAACATGCTTTCAATGTGGCAAAACTGGTCATATCAAGAGAGACTGTAAATATGGTGGCCAAGCAGCAGGCAGCAGCAATACATGGCGAGCACCACGAGGCCGACAAGAAACCGAAAAAAGAAACTACGCCAGAGGGCATGGCAATTTTCGAAGTCAGCGAGGTGCAAGAGCACATCAAGCAACTCAGTCGCAGCAGAAGAATCCAGATACGAGCGCATGGGTTATAAGAGTCGACTATCACACGGCGCATAATAGTAAGGTAGATAAGTTTAGTAATTGCGAGATTAATTGGTTATTAGATAGCGGTTGTACTGACCATATAATAAATGATGATAAATATTTTGATAAATGTATGATACTTAAAGAACCTGTTAATGTTTATTTGGGAGATAATAGAGTTGTAAAAGCAACTAAAATTGGTAATGTGGTAAGTTACTTTGATCTTTTTGGTAAGAAAAATGAAGTAAACATGCAAAATGCATTTTATGCTAAAGATATGCATACAAATTTAATAAGTTATGGTAAAATAACGGAAAATAATACGATTATTTCTAAAGGTAAAATGACAAAAATTATTGATAATTTTGGAAATACTACAGCTGTAGCTTGGAAAGAAAATGGTCTATATAAGATGAAAAGTAAATTAAAAAATGTAGAGTCATTGGTAAATGTTGCAAATAAAAATGGTGATAATATGAGTAAAAAAGAAAGGTGGCATCGTATGCTGGGTCATGTAAATTTTAATTATTTGAATATTTTGTGTAAACATAAATTGTTAAGTGGTATTCCAAATGAACTTGAATCAGAATTCATGAAGTGTAAAATATGTGTTGAAAATAAAATGCATAATATTCCATTTGAAAATAATAGAAAAAGAGCAAAAGATATTTTAGAAATTGTTCATACTGATGTGTGTGGACCTTTTAAAACAGCTGGTCTAAACGGGGAAAAATAGTTTATTTCCTTTATTGATGATTACAGTAAGATAGCTAAAGTTTATACCATGAAGTCTAAAGTAGAAGTTTTCAATTGTCTTGTTCAATATGTAAATGAATGTGAAAACTTAACGGGTAAAAGAATTAAATTTTTGAGATGTGATAATGGGAAAGAATACTTAAATGGTAATATTTATAATTTTGCTAAAGAAAAAGGTATTATAATTAATAATTGTCCTGCTTACGTACATGAATTAAATGGAACCGCAGAACGGTTTAACAGAACAATAATGGATATGTCACGTTGTTTATTAGCTGAAGCACAAATCCATAAAAAATATTGGCCAGAAATAGTTTGTGCTGCTACTTATTTGAAAAATCGTACGTTATCAAATACTATAGAAAAGAAAACTCCTTATGAAATATTTTTTGGGACGAAACCGAATGTTTCAAATTTACATTTATATGGTAGTAAAGTTTTTGTAAGAAAACCGGAACAAAAAAGATTTTCTAAGTGGGATAAAAAGGCTGATATGGGAATTTTGATCGGTTATAGTGAAGTTGGTGATAGAGTGCTAATTAATGGAAAAATAATAGTGGCTAGACATGTTGATATTGTTGAAGAAAATGTAAAATGTATTGGGTTGAATGAATGTGAATCTGATGAAGAAGTATATGAATCTTCAGATAATGAATCTCTTGATGATAGCTTTAAAGGTACAGATGAAAATCTAGGGGATGAAAATGAAAATAAAATAAAAAAATCTGAGCGCATAAGAAACCCACCAAAAAGATATGAAGATTATTATGTATATAATAGTAATATTTTTGCAAATTATTGTAGAGCAGATACTCCTAGTACATTTGAGGAGGCGCTTGAAAGCAATGAAAGTAAATATTGGTCAAAAGCTATGGATAAAGAAATTGATTCGTTAAATAAAAATAAGACTTGGCAATTAGTTGAAAATGTAAATGGTAAAAAAATATTGGATGTAAAATGGATTTATACAAAAAAGTCTGACAATACTTATAAGGCCAGGTTAGTTGTAAGAGGTTTTCAGCAAACCGATAAAATTGATGATGTTTATTCTCCTGTTGCGAGAATGCAAACTTTAAAGATTTTATTATCATACTGTTGTCAAATGGGTCTAATTATTGAACAAATGGATGTAGAAACTGGATTTCTAAATGGTAAAGTAAGTTCTGAGGTATATGTCCATCAACCAAAAGGTTATGAGGATGGCACAAATAGAGTGTGTAAGTTGATAAAAGCTTTGTATGGTTTAAAGGAAAGTCCCAGAGCTTGGTATGAATGTCTTGAAAAATTTTTAATAAGTTTGGGTGTTAAGAAAAGTAATTTAGATTATTGTTTATATACTTTTGGAAATGGAAAAGATACTATTTATTTATTAATATTTGTGGATGATTTATTAATTTGTGGACGTAACAAATAAAAAATGCAAAATATTAAGAAACTTTTATCAGAAAAATTCAAAATGAAAGATCTTGGAAAAATTAAAGAATATCTTGGTATTACCGTAGAATATGAGTTACGTAAATGTGAAATAAAATTAAGTCAAACAAAATATATTGAGTCATTAGTAAGAAAGTATAATTTAGAAAACAGTAAGATGTATAATACACCTATGGAGGTAAATTTAAAAGTTGAAAAGTCTGATATTTGTGGAAGGAATATTCAATATAGAAATTTAATTGGTGCATTATTATATATAAGCTCAGCTACAAGGCCTGATATAAGCTTTAGTGTAAATTATTTAAGTAGATATCAGAATTGTTATAATGAAACACACTTTAAATATGCTTTGCGAATATTAAAGTACTTGTATTTAACGAAAGATTTAAAATTGACTTAGAAATGATAATTCTGAAATTATAGATTATTATGTTGATGCCGATTGGGCTGGTGACCATTTGGACAGAAAATCCACAACTGGTTATGTAATTCGATTATTTGGTAATGTAATTTATTGGAAGTCGAGAAAACAAAAGTGTGTAACAAAGGCTTCGACATATGCAGAGTATGTAGCATTGTCGGAAGCTGTGAGTGAATTGAAATTTGTGAAAGAATTGCTAAAATTGTTTAATGTAACTTTAGAAAAACCGATTAATATTTTTGAAGATAATTCGGGAGCGATAAATTTAGCAAAGTATGGAAGTTTTACGAAAAATTCTAAACATATTGAAGTTCATTACCATTATGTACACGAATGTATAAAAGAAAATATGATTAATGTTGTAAAGGTAAATTCTGATGATAATATTGCTGATATATTTACAAAGTCATTGTGTAAAGAAAAGTTTGAGAGATTTCAAACTATGCTGAACTTGAAAAGTTGAACTTGAAATGTGTATTTGTAAAATTGAATTTGTAAATACAATATAAATGTAAGGAGGCGTGTTGAATATATGTAATACATTTATATTGTACAATATATGTAATGCGCGTAAGCATGTATAAGTTTGTTAGTTTTTAGTTTGTAGTGAGACGCCGTAAGTGACGCACGCACCGTAGCACTGCGTATTTAGTATGTATTTGTGTATGGGTTAATAAACTTTATTATACAGTGTAAACTCTTATATTTCTTTATTCCACACTTTAACAATTTTTATTTACCATTACAACGTAAACTTAATATACATGCAAGATGTAATTATTTATAGCAAATATAAATATTGCAAAAAATAATAATATATAACATATTGCACTTAAATAAATAATAATGAAGATAATAAGGTAACAATAAAATACAAACTCTGACAATCTGAAAACTTGATGGTAAATTTTCACATTACATATGAGAGATACTTGAAAAGTAATGGCATAAATTCTAGAAATGCATCCAGCCTCAATGCATTTGGCAAGCCTGGGAATGAGTTTCTTGAGGTCAGTGAGGTACATAAGAGACTCCCATCTGCTCTTATCCCCAACAAAAATGTCTTCAACCAGATGTTCCCTCCCTCAACTTTAGATACAAATGATAGTTGCTTTGTGTGAGGTCTGGGCTGTGCAATAATAGATGGACCAAAACTTACCCCTTAACCCTCTGAAGACTAGGTTCTACAAGTCCAGACTAAGCCCACAGTCCGAGTTGTTCTTCACATTTTATAATTTTCTTTGCTTTGCCTACTACAAATGCACTTTATTCTTATTTAAATTGTTAAGAAGTTTGTAGTATGTTGCAATATACATAAAATAAGTCTGAGCAATACTATATTATACAATGAAACCTACCTTCAGAAGACTATTCAGTTTTAAATAACATATACCTGACTACATGCATCTACAGATGATTTTAAAGTTATACGAGCACCAACATACATCTGATGTATACACATCATGTAATCATTTGCAGAAGATAAACTCCTTAAATAGATACACATAAGTACACAAACAACAAAAGAATGATCATCAGCACAATGAAATTTTTACAGAATGCTTTCAATTCTTTTAAAAAACTGTACCTGAGTATGGATGGAAGATACTGCTTCCAAAACAACAGTGAATATACTCTTATGATTGTCTACCCATTTTGTTCCTGGTAACATGACGTCCGGTGTAATAAACGAATAATTTGAAGGCGGGTGCTCCATCATTACTGGTAATATGAATTCTCCTGTTTTCAAGTGACCATCACGATATAATGGCAACCACTGAAATTTAAAAAAGACGTTTTTATCAAAAAGAGAAAAATAAACCAGTCATTGACATGAAGATGATAGAAGTTTACTTAAATTATTGAAAAATATGATAACAGGTACAGAGCATGGGCATTATTATAGGCAAGGTTATGTGGGTACCCTATGACATAGGCCATTGTTTTGAGAATACCATAAACATGTACCACATGAACACGAACACACACACACACATTTAAAAAACTACTGACCCAAAGTTTCATTCATAGTTACACTTCACACAAAAAGTGCCTTCATAAAAACCTGACAAAATTCATTGGCTTTCCCTGCAGAAGTACATGGAACTCAGCTATGTACTGTGTGCACGAAAAGCTGTGCTGTTCTTTTTACACATTACTAACAAAAAACAGGTGTAAAGAAATTTTACTGGTTTCATTTATACATGATTTTTATCTTCCATGGCATTTCTAACATTTTGTTAACATGGCATTTTACAGAAACTCAGAATATCTCTCTGACTAAAAGATATAAAAAAATATATTTTGAAGATTAATTTAAAGGATGTTTTGCACACCATGTTACAAAACTCAACAGGACAGCTCAGCTACCTGGAAAGTCAGGACAACAAATTGCTTTGCGACATAATTATACTACACAAATTATAACCTTCTATAAAAAAAAGGTTTGTCAAGAAACTACAGCAAAAAATCACTGCACACTTTACAGAAAAATAATCAAACCTGTCTCGTTTTTTTCAATTCTTTTTTTATACACAACTGCAAGTGCATTATTAAAACACATTTTGTGTTAAAAAGTGCCACTGAAATATATGCATTGGTTTATTTACCGTCAATGCGTTTACTCAAACGATTCAGTACATATATACAGTAGACTCTCGGCTATCCGACTCCCGACTATTCGACCTACGGCCTATCCGACCCGCTCTACTAAAAAAAAAAAAGTATTTTTTGAGTACGGTACGTATGCAGTATTTCCGATCCGATTACTAGCACCTTCAAACGTCATGTGAGCAATCCCGCCACGCGGGTGAAGGCGCTTACGCGTGAATCACCAGTTACCAATACAGTACGCCAACTGATTCATGTTGTGACAGGAAAGTTTCGTGTTCCTACTTGAGTGTGTAACAGATGCATCAGTCAGTCTGTATCCAGAAGTCAGTCCGTGCGGTTCAGTCGTTCGTGGATTGTTAATTTGTTATAAAGTGTGTATACAGTATTGTTGGTGGCTTTTATTTTTAAGTGAAATATGGGTGACAAACGAAAGAAAGTGGTAGTAACTTTGGAAGAAAAACTGCAAGCAATAAAAAGAATGGATTCTGGTGAGTCGGTAAACAAAATTGCACTGGAGTTAGGAGTTGGAAAAACTACTGTGGGTGATTGGCGAAGAAATCGCGCAGAGATTGAACAATGGTGTTCTAAGCAAGCAAGTGGCAGTGGCGTGAAAGTTAGAAAAACTATGCAAAAAGGAAAACATGTGGAAGTTGAAGAGGCTTTATATCTGTGGTATGAAAATGTGAGGGGGAAAGGATTGACGGTTTCAGGCCCCTTACTCCAAGAAAAAGCGATTCAGTTTAAAAAACAGATCGAAGGAGACGATGGTGAGTTTACTGCCAGTGACGGGTGGCTTGATCGCTGGAAGAAACGTTTTGGTGTTCGTCAGATGACGATTAGTGGTGAAGCATTGTCTGCTAATAAGGACGCTGTCCCTGACTTTAAAAAACACTTTTTTGACCTGCTTGATAAGGAAGGTATTTCCGGAGAACAAGTGTACAACTGTGATGAGACGGGTTTGAATTACCGTATGTTGCCGTCTAAAACACTAGCGTCTAAACAGGAAAAGGCCACACCAGGGTTCAAGAAGAGCAAGGACCGCGTTACAGTTTTAGCTTGTAATAACGCAACCGGAAACCACAAGTTGAGACTGACCTTGATTGGAAAATCTCGCAAGCCTAGGGCTTTTAAAAATCTTAAAGATTTAAGTTCTTTGCCCCTGCATCAAAAAAAGGCGTGGATGAATGGAGAAATTTTCAAAAATTGGTTTGAACAGGAATTTGTGCCACAAGTTGAAAAACATTTAGCTGAAACAATTTAACAAGGAAAGCAATCCTAGTTTTGGATAACGCTCCTTCACATCCAGCAAATGACCAATTAAAAGATGGAGACATAAAAGCTTTGTTCTTGCCTGCAAATGTTACATCTATATGTCAGCCAATGGATCAGGGAGTGCTCCAAGCTTTGAAGCTTTGAAAAAGAAATATCGACGTAGGCTACTAAGCTATATCATCGCGACAATTGATAATACAGAAGTTGCGACGGCACTACAGTCAGTAGACATGCTTGACGTCATCAGATGGGTGTCCGAGGCATGGGATGAAATGCCATCTTTAACACTTGTGCGATCGTGGAAAATTTTGCTGGATCACAGAGCCAGTGATAAGTGGGAAGAGGTAGAACAGCAATGTGATGTGGAAAATGCAACTGATAACACTGCGCTTGTATCGCTGTTAGAAAAAGTTCCCGGATGTGAGGAAGCTTCATTGGAAGACATCACAGAATGGTTGGCAAAGGACGAAATCGAAGAAATTGCAGACGAAGATATTGTAGCGATGGTATTAAATGAACAGCCGATTGAAGAGGAACAAGGTGATGAACCCTCCGATCGTATAACCCACTCCGAAGGCCTGAAGGCGATCGAGATGGCAGTGGAATACATTGGCCAGCAAGAAGAAGCAACACCAGCAGACATCATATGTTTACGTAAGTGGAAGAATATAGCGGCGAGGAAATTAATGCAAGGAAAGAAGCAGGTCTCAATTACAGACTTTTTCAAACCTTAGACAATGTAAGTTTCACTTGTTCTTTCATTATACAGTACGTAGTTTTAGGTTATTATAATTTGATTTATATTAACAACTAATTTGGTTGAAAACTTTCGTATAAATTAAAACTCATAGTAAAACTCATTCAACTTATTGTTAACTACACATTTTGTTTCGTCCTTCAAATAAAGGTTTTGTGAAAGATACTGTAGTTGCGAATTCTTATTTCATTTCTTTCTAATTCATTTATTACTGTACATCATTTATAAGGACAAACTGATATGACGTACGCATCCAAATAGCAACAAGTACATTCAACGCAATAGGGTGGCGGTCATTGACATTACAGAGGCTGGTATGCCTACGGCTCCGGTGTATCTGACTTTTTTGCTATCCGACCCGGCCGACCGCCACATTAGGTCGGATAGTTGAGAGTCTACTGTACTAATGATTTTTCATTATCAACAATTAAGTAGAGACTCGACTAAAATTTTATAAAATTTTATACACACACTGTGCCAGTGTTATTGTATGGTTCTGAAACTTGGGTTCCGACAAGGAAACATCTCAGTAGAATGCAGACATCAGAAATGAGATTACTGCGTCTGTTACAGGCTGCACATGAAGGGACAGACTCTACAATGAAGACATTAGTACAGAGTTGAACATTTTTAACACTTTCAGGTCTGGCGTTTTGTACAAATTTATCCCGCTGTGGATTTTTTCATATATTTCATATTTTTTTGCGTGAAGTGGCCTTTACAAATTTAATACAAGTTCAAATGTTTTCTTAAAGTACCTTCTTTCCTCTATCAAAAAATATGTTGTGTTAATTTAAGAATGAAAACATTTTTTTTAATAATTTATACTTACTGTTTCTGAGTCTACAAAAAATTTCTATGTGGTAGCCATCCTCTTGAAGTGGATTGTGTACTATGTTTTAACATTTTTTTTTTATTATTATGAATGGAAAAAGAGTAGTGAAAGCTTAAATGCTATTTCTGAAACTATAACACAATTTTAGTTATGATGCTAACATAATAAATTACGTTGTCACAAATATTTACTTCTCACACACTAAGTCATTCTCCAGATATATAACTATATTCATTTACAGTTGTTTTCATCACAGTATAGTCACTTTCTTATAAAACTAGATAATCTAATAATGTTACAAAATAAAAATGTGGTTATTAAAATAAAATAACCAATAAAATTCAATTATTTAGAAACATAAACAAAAGAAAAGATTACGTTTTGATACAAAAGTTTCAACCCATTTTTTTTTTCAAAAAAAAAAAAAAAAAAAAAAAAAAAAACTAATTACCAGAAATACTGGCTTCTGATTCATAACTCAGGTCTTGTAACGTGTCAAAATGGGGTATTTTATTTTATTTCATTTTCGGGGTTTCTTAAAAATATTGTGCAAGTTTTAATTCCATTGTAACAGACCCCGTGTATAGAACAGTGTTGAAACGTAGCAGCAACGCAATATAACGTTGTGAAATCAGTACCGAGGTACGCACCACCCTCGAATTCCAAGAACTCTGTTTGAATGTGACAGCGCACGCACGCGTCAAGTGAGTATACGCTCGGACTGACGCAGTCAGGAAACGCTAAGATGGAGAAAAAATGTATTTCCCTACGAAGGAAACGTAGCTAAGTCACCGCCCCTTTTGGTGACATCACGCCAGAAGTGCCTAAATATCGTCGGCACATACTACGGAAAAGACCACTATGTATCATGAACAGAGTCGATAAACTGCAACAACTCAAGCATGAGCGACGACGAAATCCGTTCGGCCGGTATGGCATGAAGATCCGTCCGCAGGAAATAAGTGAGTCTACATATGGCCGAGGCGGCGGCCGGACGCAAGCCGAGACTCGCGGTCACCAAAAAACTTTAAGCTTTAACAGAAAGTGATCAATCAGCGTAAATAAGTGGAAAGACATCACGAATTGTAATAAGTGAAGTGACATAGGAAGAAAATTAAAAGTGTTCGTGACTGGCAAACATTCAGATGCATCTACTTATCAGCACGTGGCGAACGGAACTCCGAGCGTTACGTAACCCACCATTATTATTCAATTTTAATTATTATTATTCACAAACTATTATTCATTTTCAATCACTGAATCTTTTAAGACTCGAGCAAAAATAAGGGGAATATATTATACTGTGTGAATGCGTGGATGGCAGAATGGGCTGCTTTATAATTAATATTTAAATATAATACCTAAATGTATATTTCACATTTGTTCTGTAGGGTTCTGGTCATAATATTTAAACTGATTTTCAAGTAATTAAAATTATTTAGTTTCCAGATAAAAATGTGTTAGACTAAGTTATTTTGTCATTACCACTTTCTCATTTCTGTGCTGCAAGATTCGTCTAAACGTTCCGTGGATCTTTGTGAATTATTAATTGGGTGTGGTCAGATTGCTAAATTGTCCCTTGTTTTATTAAGGTGGAGTATAAAGGTTTTCGATATTTTAACCTATAAAAAATAATCGTGGCGACCTTGGTCTTCTGAGAAAAATTTATGCGGCAGGTGAGTACAAGGATGAGTACAGGTAAGTTCTGGCAGTATTTTTATTTATTAATATATTTCGACCTCT
The DNA here is from genome assembly GCA_034769895.1 of Magicicada septendecula. Lineage (NCBI taxonomy): Eukaryota > Metazoa > Arthropoda > Insecta > Hemiptera > Cicadidae > Magicicada > Magicicada septendecula. Next base: position 34,001,391 of record CM068376.1, on the reverse strand, counting down.
TTTATATTGTTACAAATGGCTCTCGCTGCCAAGATTTTTGTTTAATATTATTTATACGAGATAGACCTATTTTAATGCACAGAAAATAGGATGTGGTAATGACGAATTTGTAAACAATATTTAGAGTACATATTTACGTGTGAGTAGGTTATGTTTGTGTTGTGATTCACAGTAGTGTTAGGTGTTTGATTATAGAAAAGAAGTGGTTTTATATATAAAAAGTGTTGTATAAATAAACTTTAAACATGTCTCTAATACAAAGTAATGATATGGGTTTTGCGTGGGATGAGTGGGAGAGTGAAGTTAGAGAAGTGGTAGGCGAAATGACGGATGAGGAATGGGGTAATTTAGACGATAGGTTAACCCGAATGGAAGAACAAGAAGAAGGAATATTTGCAGAAATCAATAAACATAGTGAGATGACTAATGATAAAGGTAAGATAGTCGATCAGGTGACAGATAATGAGGTAAGTAATGAGATGAGTGAATCTCATTATAAAATGATAATGGATATGATGGATATGTTGCGAATGATTGATAAAAAATTGGATAAAAGGGCAGAAATGATGAATAAACATTTTGATAATCTGAAAAAACGGTTTGATGAGAGGGAGGAAATGATGAATAAACATTTTGATAATATGAATAAGGGTTTTGATGAGTTCCACATAGAATTAGACAAAACAAAGGAAATAATGAGTAAGGGTTGTAATACAGTAAAAAATGCTTTTGATAAACCAGACGAGAAGTGGGAGGAAGATAGATGTCAGTTAAAAGAGAGTACAGAAGTTGAGTTAACACAGGTAAGTGGTAATAATGTTTTTAATGATAGTGAAGAAATAATTAACCAGGTGAGTGATAAAGATAATGAGTTAATAAATAACAGTGACAAAATAGTGGAAGAAATAGTGTTGAATAGTGGAGATAATTATGAGGTTACAATTCTGAGGTAAGTGGTGATGTTGATATAATTAATTATAATGATGAAATAATGGTAAATAATAAGAATAATGATGATGTAGCTGAAAATGGGGTATCAAAAAGTGATACAGTAGACAATAGTGAAAATGAGAGTAGAATGAGAGTTGAGGTTGATCATGGATTGCTGGTTAGTGTTTATGATTTAGAAGGGGAGTGTAGTGGTAGTTTAAATGTAGAAGGTGAACAGGGGGCAAATTTTTATGGGGTTAAATGTGAAGCAGAGACTTCACAAGTGTTGATGGAGGACAAGAGTTCCTCAATAAGTTTTGTAGAAGACGAGAGGTCTTCAGAAGGTCATATAAGTTTTTTGTGTTTATCTGGTAGGGCCAGATGGTATTTAAATAATTTTGTGGTATTGCCCTCTGCATGGAATGGGAGAGTTCAGTATGGTTATGAGAGGTGTTGTAATGAAAGAGAGAGAGAAATAAAAATTTTTGAGATTAATAGAGGTTATGAGATGTGGGTGCAGGTGTTGATATTGAGAGAGATGAAGAAAGTAAATTGCATTATGAAATAGAGAGAGAGGAATATTTGAATAAAACTGTTATAAATAATGATAAAATAATTGATTTGGTGTTTAGAAAAATTACTAACGGAGACTGGACAAAACTAATGGATAGCGACAAGTTGTATGAAATAATAAATGGTATGATGAAGAATTTAGAAATAATGGTTTATGAAAATAATAATAATACACTCAAGGTAGACAAAAATAATTTAGTCTACAAATATGTGAGATATCTTTTTGACGATGGAGGCTAAACCATAAAACAATAAAGGACAGTTACAAATATTTTGTTTTATGGGTTTGGACCTAGCTGATTTGGACATTGAAATATGATAACTGAATAAATAATGAATCAGATTTGTAAATAAATAGATGTAGTGAATTCAATTGTATGTGTTGTGGTTAAGTGAACAGTGTATGTAGGTAGATAATTGTTGTAATAATAAGATTAATATTTTGCAAGTTAAATAGATAAACAGAATTAAGTTTGAAAGACAGCAATTGGATAATGGTAATTGTTTTGGTAGCTATGTAATTTGTATTTTTTAGTAATTAATTCAATTAAAACAATTTGATATGTTTTAAATATTTTGATTGATTATTTAAATGTAATATAATTAAATTTTTTCTAATGAATTCAAATTATTTTACGAGAGGTGAATTGGTAATTAAATGATAATTGTTTGATTTAAACTAACATTTGTGTTAAATGTTTCAGAGGTGAGGTGAAAGTATTGGTATGGTGAATATGTTTTGTGTATGTCAATTTAAATGGACTGTAAGTATAGAATTTTTATAGTACGAATCAAGTATAATAAAAATGTTTACAGGTGTAACTCAGATGAAAAGATTTTAATTCTATAATGAGATGATTTGAAATAATTGTGTTAAATAAAAATGATAATTAAAAAATTTAAAGAATAATTGAAAGATGATGTATAATAATTATTAATAATAAATTTGAAAATTTTAAGAAAATTCAATGGTAGGAAGTGATGAAGGATTTGAATGTTGATGGATGAATAGGTAATGAAAATGTTACGTTAGATTGTATATAAAAAATGTTATTATTTAGTGATTAAGGTGCTATTGCGGGGGTGGCCTGTGCCCTCGTAGATAGTGAAATGGGTTGGGGGTAACAGAGAGTGTTACCTCCATCGGAGGCGAAAATGGCGAAAATGTGCGACACACCTTTTTCGTGCAAATTCAATTTGTACACCGATAGATACTCGTGTCGCACATACTAATGACGAAGTAGAACAGGCAATGAAATGCAAGTAGATTTCCCCGACTTTTCGGGCGATTACTGCCTTACCAGCACTAATCGTGGATTTGGCTAGCGGCCAGCTATGGTCATACCAAGTCCCTTGACCATAGCTGACTTGAAATTGGTATATAGTAGAAATTAAATGGGGGGTGAAATTAGGGGAAATCCAGGAACTATGGAACAGCAGCTGCCACTCTGTTCGAGTAGGAACAGCAAGGCCAGGTGGTAGACCCGTTTTAAGGGCGTTTAAATATAACCAAAGATATGTTGGTATCCAGATCGTTAAAATGTAACTGCCGAAGCAAAGACACGGAGATGTCAAATTACTCCAAAATATGCAGTCTTTGTGGAAGCGAAAAGGCGCTAGTCTTACATAATTTGCAATAGCGTGTGTGGATGGGAGGTGGCTCAGATGAGCCACGAATTTAAATTTTATATCATAAAAATTGCTAACTCTAATTTTGATCTAACAAAAATGCTTGTGTTCCGTTTAAATAACTAGATGCTCATACATTCAATATAAGGTGTTCGTTCAATGTTTTAAATGTAATATTTTATTGTAGTAGGTTAGATATAAGAGTTAATAGAAAGTATGTGTTTTATATAATTTGTGTATTTTTTTTTAAATTAAGCAAATAACTAAACCGACTGGCAAGCGGTTAACATAAATTATCAGAATCAGAAAAAGGGGAAACAAGGAGGTTAGAAGTAAGGATTGATAAATATATATATTTCATGTAATGTGCTCAATTTTGAGATGTGTTTTCATTGTGTTAGGAATGTCAGATGATCAGCAATAAAATGTCACTGTAAAATTGTTTATAGATGTTCCAGGTAATTAATGTTTAATGTAATGTTTTAATGTATTACAGATGCTATTTAAATAATGGGAAAAGTAATTTAATGTAGTAAGATGTTAAATAACGTGAGAAATAATAAAAGATAGATGTTGGGTGATGAGTATTTTGGGGGACATATAGATCAGTCCACGTCAAAGTAAAAGGGGTAGTAGAGAGAAAAATATTGTTTTGAAGTAATGTAATGTTGTTGTGAGATAATGTAGTAGAATTTGAGAAGTATTGATGTTGACACAGTAGTCATGGGAAATATATGTAGGGTTTTGAGTGATATATTGTTGTTTATAATTGATGATGTTATTTTGTTGTAGTTGAAGTGGGGTAATATGATTGAGATTTTGGGGATGGCAATTTTGTAATAGGGGGTAGTGTAATGTGGGAGTCCGCAACATCATGGTTGGGACGGGAAGGGACCGATTTAGTGGGAAGGGGTTGCCTTAGGTAGAATCCAGGAACCAACATAATGGGAAATGAGTTTTTTTTGGGGGGGGGAACACGTATCCTGAGTACAAAGGGTTAGATAGCATTTTTTTATATATATTGAGAGAAGGTGGCGAATTGAGTTTATTAGTAAGTTGGGGTTAGAGAGTATTTTGATAGATATTTTAATAGAGATGGGTGTCATGTTAGTAAAAGTTGATGAGTATTAGAGTCAGAGGGGTAGAGATTATTAATGTAGGCCTACCAAGTGGTAAATTAAATTGTTATAAGTATTTAAATCACCCACAGCAATGGAGAATAAGATTGTCAAATAAAGAAAGAGATTTATAACAAGAATATAAAATTTTTAATTGAAACCAGTGACAAATTTTTGATAGAATTGGGAAATGTAAAGTTAGAAAGTGTTTATTTTGAATAATTTAAATGTCAATTTGATTATTAACTATAATAATATTTTGTTAATGTTAAATATATTATTTTATTATGTTTTATGTTTCAAGAGAGAATTTTTCAGATGTTAAGTGTATTTTCAGATAGAACTTGTATATAATGTAGGTAGGTCAAGGTTGTGGACTTGACCTAGTTTTGATCAGCTGATAGTGAAGTCATATACTAGGCATGTTTATTAAGGAAGTTAATTCAACTTTTGTTTTTTGATCAATTTAAACAAATGGTAAATAATTTCAATATGAAAAGAAAAATATTTTCAGAAAGTTAAATTTTTTAGAATTTAAGATTTTTTTGGAAATTTTGAATTTAAAAAAAAATCTTGATTTTTGCGCCTGCCAGCTAATGGATGATTTTAAACTTTGATTATTTTATTGTTGGTGTTCTAACCATGTTTATTATTATTGAATTATTTTGTATTGAATTGTATTGTTAGATTCTAGGTGTAATCACATGTTAGGTTAAGGATGTTCTTAATTGTAAGAAATGTTTAAATTGATTTATTTTAAATAACAGAAAAAACCAATGAAGAGAATAATTCAAAATAGATACAAAATTTGTGATTTGATTTTAAATGAAAACAACCAGTGAGTTGTAATTTAAATAAATTTTTAAAGAATTTTCAATTTATAGTATGTAATGTGAGTGTGTGTGAGCCCAGTATCTGCTAAAGGCAGCCCAGCTTGCATATAAGGGGAAGCATATCGGCTGAGGATCTGGCCTAATCTAAGCCAGGGATTGAGGGTTTTTGGGGGTAGCATGTTAGAAGGTGAGGTGCGCTGAGGGGCGTGTCTGTTCGATTTTTCGGTGTTGGGATCTCTTACAGGGAAGTCCAGTGATCTCGTTCAGATGCGTCCATAGTCGCCGAGCCAGGGGGGTCGTGTACCCATGAAGTATAAGAACAAAGGGGGGTTGTTGGCACCAGTTCCTCACCGGTCCTCTTAGGGGTTTTATCAATGAGATTTCTTCTGTTTGGACAGAAGAATTCTCATTGAGGGGGTATTGTAACGTGTCAAAAATGGGGTATTTTATTTTATTTCATTTTCGGGGTTTCTTAAAAATATTGTGCAAGTTTTAATTCCATTGTAACAGACCCCGTGTATAGAACAGTGTTGAAACGTAGCAGCAACGCAATATAACGTTGTGAAATCAGTACCGAGGTATGCACCACCCTCGAATTCCAAGAACTCTGTTTGAATGTGACAGCGCACGCACGCGTCAAGTGAGTATACGCTCGGACTGACGCGGTCAGGAAACGCCAAGATGGAGAAAAAATGTATTTTCTGTTTCGTCTCCTTGACTAAGCTGAAGGAAACGTAACTAAGTCACCGCCCCTTTTGGTGACATCACGCCAGAAGTGCCTAAATATCGTCGGCACATACTACGGAAAAGACCACTATGTATCATGAACAGAGTCGATAAACTGCAACAACTCAAGCATGAGCGACGACGAAATCCGTTCGGCCGGTATGGCATGAAGATCCGTCCGCAGGAAATAAGTGAGTCTACATATGGCCGCGGCGGCGGCCGGACGCAAGCCGAGACTCGCGGTCACCAAAAAACTTTAAGCTTTAACGGAAAGTGATCAATCGGCGTAAATAAGTGGAACGACATCACGAATTGTAATAAGTGAAGTGACATAGGAAGAAAATTAAAAGTGTTCGTGACTGGCAAACATTCAGATGCATCTACTTATCAGCACGTGGCGAACGGAACTCCGAGCGTTACGTAACCCACCATTATTATTCAATTTTAATTATTATTATTCACAAACTATTATTCATTTTCAATCACTGAATCTTTTAAGACTCGAGCAAAAATAAGGGGAATATATTATACTGTGTGAATGCGTGGATGGCAGAATGGGCTGCTTTATAATTAATATTTAAATATAATACCTAAATGTATATTTCACATTTGTTCTGTAGGGTTCTGGTCATAATATTTAAACTGATTTTCAAGTAATTAAAATTATTTAGTTTCCAGATAAAAATGTGTTAGACTAAGTTATTTTGTCATTACCACTTTCTCATTTCTGTGCTGCAAGATTCATCTAAATGTTCCGTGGATCTTTCTGAATTATTAATTGGGTGTGGTCAGATTGCTAAATTGTCCCTTGTTTTATTAAGGTGGAGTATAAAGGTTTTCGATATTTTAACCTATAAAAAATAATCGTGGCGACCTTGGTCTTCTGAGAAAAATTTATGCAGCAGGTGAGTACAAGGATGAGTACAGGTAAGTTCTGGCAGTATTTTTAGTTATTAATATATTTCGACCTCTTTTATATTGTTACAATCTTCATTGTAACTAATTTTTGAACCACTATCATTCATAAAGTACTCAATAATTTGCGATTCAGTAAGATACTCCGGCAAATGCCGAGCAACCGTTTTCAAGTATAACATCAACTAGGAAACTAGGGAGGTTATGGCAAGGCTTCACAAATTTCATTGCCACAAACATTCACTTTGGTGCTGCTCACAGTGAATTTTGTTGGAAATAAAAACAAGGATCGATCCTCCAAACGGTGAAAACAGCAATCGAATACAGCTTGAGGGAAAGAAGTTATAAACTTGTAAATGTATGCTCGAGTGACAGCTGAGCGTCGTCTGCTGCCAATAAACTGCCCGCTCGAGCTGGACTCAGCCATTGAGTGGAATGTGTTAATATCCAGGTCTTATTGCAAGGAACACAGAGAGATGGATTGCTCATCTGAATGCCAGATGGCAGGTCGCCTAAGGAAGTTTGGCAGAACAGTGAAGCATAGGAAGACCTAGGAAGCGTTGGTGAGGTATGTATTCCATTGGGACCAGAACAGGCGATTCGTCTAGTCCGTGATAGAAGAAGGATGTAACTGTACAAACTTTTTCATATACACAACACGACTACTACTTACCCTGACTCTGTTAAACTTACCTTTTATAAAACCCCCACAAGATTCCAAACTCATTCAAAAGTCGCCACGATGTTTTAACGTGAACATCGAACCATAATATTCTTTCCATTAAATAATTTTGATATTTTACTTCCCTTAAATCAGAGAAAACTCACAGGTCCGTTGTAGACGAATCTTTGATGCAGAACTCAGGTTATGGGTGTGGCGTAATAATTAATTTAACACATTTTTCTGCTAAACAAATCTCATTTTATTTCCATTCAATATTTAACTCTTTCTCTTTTTCCCTTTCTTTTTATCTGTTATTTTAATAATTAGAAAACATGAAATTACTTAAACAAATTTTTTATAGACTAATCTTTCTCTACAAACCAGTACTTTTCGGTTTCTTTATATTTTTACGTACCCACACTCTCTTACTCTTTCTTTTTACTTTACATATATTGTTAACCATCCATTTATTAAGCTCATTTTATTATAAATGTTTGACTGTATAAACTTTTGATTAACTTCAAATTAACTTGGCCAACTAGATTAACTTTGTCACTGTACTTATCTGCACGTGTTGTACCGCTGTTCCACACTATGTCCGTGAAGTTCGCTAAACTTCACTAAACTATCACATTTTCGCTTTTTTTTAAAAACTGTTGATACTGTGGTGAGATTTAAAACTGTTGTCTTACATTGCAATTCACTTTTTGGTAGACCTGTAGACCTACTTTTACATTTTTCGGTCTACCAAAACTTTCCCGAGGCTACGGTTAAAACCATGTCTACTCTGACTGATGAGTTGTGCTGAACCGCCCCAATGGAGATAGCTGGGTGACGCTATCCGTTCTCTCGCCACGTGGCCTCCAACAGGATGTCTTCTTCATTCCTCGATTTTCCATTGGCTTCTCGTAAACTTTGATATCTCGCGAGAGGCCGGAAAGCAGTTCGCATTGCTAACACGTGTTTGATTCTACGCAGCAACCAAGCGCTTTCTAATGACTCACACATTCTTGGCCAAGTCGTACCTGCCACTGACTGTTACCGAATAGTACAACGTAAAATGGTTTATTATTAACAAATTATTAAATACAATACAACCTCTCTAGTCCGACGCTCCGGTTGGTCCAACCGCGGCTCAGGCACCGACTTGTTGATGACTGACCAGCTTGTTTACATACCTGTCAGTTGTTTTGCTGCCTCAGTGAGCCGGCATCTAGTGTCTAGTGCATGCTAATTACTCTCCTGTGTGAACTGGTGTACGTAGTAATTGGCGACAGTTTTAGTGTTTACAAATATTTTTTACTCTTTGAATACTGTGTATACATACTGTTGTAGTTTTTGGATTATGTCAGGAGCAAAACGTAAACACGTTACTCTTCCTTTAAGTGAAAAATTAAAAGTGCTACAGAGACTGGACAAGGGGGAATCACTCCAAAAAATTGATAAGGAACTCAACGTGGGGGTTACTACAATTAAGGACTGGAGGAAAAATAGAAAGGATATTCAATCTTGTCCGGTGACGGTAGAGGACGAGAAAGCACTAAAAAGTCGCAAAACACTAAAAAAGCCAAAATTGGAACTGCTACACGTGTTATGGACATGGTTTTGCAAAGAAAGGAGGAAAGGAACCCCGCTATCTGGGCCTATTGTCAAAGAAAAGGCACTAATTCTGCACAAAAAATTGGAAGTTGAAGGTGAGTTCACAGCTAATGAAGGTTGGTTAGATCGGTGGAAAACCTGTCATGGCGTTAGATATGTCGCAATATCAGGTGAAAAACTATCAGCTGATGATGAGGCAGCAAGAGTTTTCTTTGAAATTTAAAAAAAAATTGTTGAAGAAAATGAATTAGCACCTGACCAAGTCTATAATATAGATGAAACTGGCCTAAACTATAGAATGTTACCGACAAAAACACTTGCTGCATCAAATGAGACAGTGATACAAGGATCAAAACTTGCCAAAGACTTGCAGCAATGCTAACGGTACACACAAGTTTCCACTTTTTGTCATTGGCAAGTCCAAAACGCCAAGGGCGTTCAAGAACATTAATTTATCATTGCTACCAGTTTATTACCGCAACCAAAAATCAGCTTGGATGGACTGTACACTTTTTAAGTCATGGTTTTTTGACAAATTTGTCCCTGCTGTTGAAAAAAACGTAAAGGCCCAAAAACTTCCTGTTCGCGCTCTGTTCTTGTTAGATAATGCACCACCACACCCTTCTGAATAAGAGTTGATAAAAGAAGAAATAAAAGCTGCATTCCTTCCATCCAATGGTAACTTCCCTTATCCAACCAATGGATCAAGGAGTGATCGAGTGGCTGAAAAAGCGTTATCACCGAAAGTACATCAGCTCGATTTTGGAAAAGACAGGAGAAGCCATGAAAAGACCTTTATGAAGCTATGAAATCCCTTAGTATGAAAGATGCAATTTACACAATAGCCGAGCCATGGGATGAAATGAAACCTGACACACTGCAAAAATCTTGGTGTAAACTTTGGCCGGAAGTGATGATCGAGAGTGAGCAAACTGGGAATGAGCAAGACACAGACACGCCGGAAATTGTCAACGACTTACAAACTTTGCAACATGATATCCAAGCAAATGATGTTGATGAGTGGATTGCTAAATGTGATGAAGATTGTGAAACAAATGAAGAACTAAATGACGATCAGATCGTTGCCACTGTTTCGCAAGTTGATGAAGAAACCGTAAATGAAGACCCTGATGATGATGACGAACCGCTTGCCCGTCTATCGCATACGGAAGCCAAGAAAGCTTTTGAAGTTGCTCTGCAGTACATCGAACAGAACTCTTCCTCTACACCTATGGATATCTTGTGGATCAAGAAATGGAGGAACATTGCAGCTAAGTCTAGACAGTCGTCTGCCAAACAAAAGAACATTACCGATTTTTTTTCACCAATAAAATGTTTTTCTTGTTTTTTTATTACACTATTGCTGGACTGTACATATTATCATTTATTGTACATAAAAAATCATATAGCCTGGTAGCCTACTGTATAAGTTTTATTTTATTTTAGACTGTCAGTAATGCCGAATGTTTTGTAACGCTGAAACAAGAACGGTGTAGGCAGCGTCTATACCCTAAATAAACTTCAGTTCTTGTGGATGCAAATGGGCACTACAGTCCAACATCAGGAAACAACAGAGTGTGTGGAAAAGGAGCTGGCCGTTACAAACCAGGGGCATAAATACAGCATTTATGCACAAGGTAAATGCCTAGTCCGGTTTACCCGGCAGGTGATTTACCTAAGTGTAACTGGGTTATGGGGGGAATATAATAAAATGATGTAGAAGAAGGAGAAGTAACTGAGTATTCAGTTAAGAATTACTAAACCGTAATTAAGGTGCAATCAAGTTCGCTTGGCCCTGATTAAAGAGATGTTTATTGTTGTGAGTCACTAGCTATTGTAATGGTTATGCATTGTTTTGTGTTCAAAGGAGAGTTAATTTTCAATAATGGTGATCAAGCATTTATTCACGAACATTCAATGATGAGAATTAGTGGTTTTAAATACTAGACTCAATACTGTAGTGATTTGATAGTTAACCAGAACATTTGATGACATAAATTTTAGAATTTTGTGTATTTGGAATTACTTGTACTCGGTATACTTAAAGTAAGGTTATGTTCACATGTTGGTAAAACATCAGCTGATGCATGGCGTTATATGTATAATATATTTTGTATAATCAATTTTTAGTTTCAGTTGAATTTGTGACAGTACAGAAATACCTGTTACCGGAATTATGGGATTTATGAATATTTTTATTGTAATTTTTATTATGATCATAAAGGCTAACAAGGGCTAAGTTAGTTTTGCACAAGTCCCAGTAACTACGCAGATTCACAAGAGGGGAGCCAAGCCAAGGTCATCATGGTACGAGCAGAATTTAATATGTGTAATGGCGGTATAAGCGAACAAATTGATAATACGAACTTTTCATTGGACCACAAAGCCAGATCGTCATAAATCAACAATGACGGCATGAAACAATTACGTATTAAACCGGGCGTTGGCTAAAAGAACAATACATAATGACGTCAGACACAACCACTTTGCATAACAATTGGGTCTGCTTCCGCCCAGTCGCCAGAACATCATCATGGCGGTAACACGTTAAAATTGTGCTGGCCTAAAGTGGTCAGCTAAAGTGTTTTATTTGAATCAACAAAATGTAATCACAAGTAAATAGTGTTAATAAGTAATTAGAACCACCATGTAAATTCAGTGCAAAGGACAGACGAAAGTTAGAGAGTACAACGTCTGCCCCAGTTCATCAAAAACAGTCAACCGAGCATACACGCTCGTCCTAGTGCAGTGGGCAGATTTTGCCAAAATGCAGTAATTACTTACAAAAAATGAAATAATTACCTTCAGAATGTAATATTAACAGTACGTAGAGTCAGTGGTTAACCAGAATGAAATTTAAGTAAATTCAGTGGACAAAAAACAAACAGTAAAGGTTCGGCCGAACACCTGCCGATCGCCATGGGAATCAGCTGAGGAATCTACGCCACATCATATTCAGGAAAGCCCTTCTAAATTGTTTTTCTTCTAAATTTTAATATCTCAGAGAATGAGCTCAATTCAAAAATAATTAATCTGTGTGCAAAAGTACAGTATGAGTGGGAGTATAAGTGAGCGGGTGAACGTTATAGTTGGCCAATCTTAAATATTTTATCTTGAGGCGTTGGTTTGTGAAGATTTATAATAGTAAGCATTAAAGCCATAAAGATAAAAAGAGTTGAAAATAACTGCAGTAGAGAGTCAAAAGAATTATTTCCAGTAAAGTAAAAAAAATACATGCATGTAACACTAACGTATGACAAAGGCGGAAATGACGTCGCCGCCATTTTGAAATTTTAACCATTATTGTAGACTCTCAGTGTAATTACATATATCGCAAATAATTGAATAAAAGAGAATTCATTAACTTCATGTTGTGTAACTGGTCATTTCAATACCCCGACAACATCTGCCTTTTCTGCTTAACGCAACTTTGGACCCAAAAGCCTAATGCACTCAATGAAACTGAGCACATGTTATACCGGATGTGTGATCGATTATTATGCAAATTCCATAATAATTGATTATCAATTAATATTATTAATAACGATCATTATAAAAAAGAATGAGAGTTAACAGATGGTGCATGAACCTGGACTTTATATAAAGTTAAAATTATATAAATAAGCAGAAAAGCAGAGGTAGACGGGTAGAGAAATAAACACAACAGTAGAGGTTATCCATGTAGGTTATGTGTGGTATAAAGAGAATTGTATAACAATTAAGACAAAGTTTATTGCTATCAGTACAACAAAAATGGCAGTTAACAATGAAAGTAGTAACATAGAAAACACAGCAACAGAATCATTGATGTTAAACGAACCACAGGCGAACTCAACGCCTATAGTAAATAACAGAATGGAAGAGAATGACATAATAAAAATGATGAAACTGCTTTTCAATGAGCAGAGCAACAAATTTGATACTAAACTAGATAATTTTAATGAGAAACTAAATCAGTTTGATGTACAATTTAGCGATATTAAAAAAGAAATTAAGAAACAAGGTTGCAATATTGACGAAAGAATAAGTGAAATAGAAATACAGTGTAACGGTATCCAAAAACAAACAGAAACTAGTGATGAGCAATTTAACAATAAAATAAGTCAATTAGACGACAAAATTAAGCAAATTAATGAGACAGTTCAAAACCAAATAGAAATACAGTGTGAAAAAATAGAGAATAAATGTTTAACCACAGTTAATGAACAGATAGATAGTAAAACTAATTCTGCAACCAATCAACAAATAGAGATGAAAACTAGCATTTTACAGAACAAAATAGAGAAATGTGAATTAGATGTAATAGACATAACCAAACAGTTTGAAACAATAGACCAAACAGTATCAAAATATGAGAATAACACTAATGAGAGAATGAGCATGTTACAAAGTAAAATTAAAGAAATAGATAACCTAGTCATACAAAACGATAATAATGTGCATGTTAAATGTAATGTGATTGAAAATGATTTAATGAAAGTGAAAAATGAGTTGTGGGGGGAGATTCAAAAAAATTTTACTGGTATTACGGAAAGAATAATCGTAACCAGGGACACGTACAGTGAAATAGAGTTAGAGAATTTTAACCACGAGAATAGAATAATACACCCTATGAGATTTTTAAATCAGGCGCGTGAGTATAACCATTTTAGTAATCATAATTGGGAGATACAGTTAACGAAAATTGTCAAATGTTTTAAGGGCACTTCTATCATATGGGCAGAGGCGCACAGAGTAGAATGGGACAGTTTTGAAATGTTCGAGAGAGCATTTAAAAATAAATTTTGGCCGGAAGAGGAACAAGAGAGTTTGAGGAGTCGTATTATGGGAGTAGGTAATTTTGTGGGGCAAAATAACATAACAATGTACGTGACAAAGTTGTATAATGAGGCGAAGTACCTCGAACCTCCGATACCATTTCAATCGTTCGTCAGATATGTGAGTAAACATCTACCCAGAGAAGCACAGGTGAGCTTAATGACGAAGGAGACAGAGAATTTAAGTGAGTTAGAACGGATTTTAGATATTTTGCAAAGTATTAGGGATCGTGAAATAGTTAGACGACCTATACAGGCTAATCACCATAATAATAACCCAGAATTTAACCGACATAAGAGTAGCTATCAGGGAAATAGCGATCATAATAATAATTATAGACCCAGAAATCATTTTCAGCAGACAGGTGAGTGGAACTGTTCCAGATGCGGAAGAGAGAACTACGCTCACAGACAACAATGTTTCAGATGCCAACTACCAAAAGAAGAACAAAGGAGGAGAGAAAACAGGAAACAGTATGTACCAACCGACAAAGGAGGACCAGGTACCAGTGGGACATCCAACCACCGGCAAGGACGACCTAATGGTCAAGAGCAACAGGAGATGAATAATAGTAGACGACAGCCGGAAAACTAGAATCAACAGTGGTAGCCAGGACCCGACCATTGTTCAGAGAAGCGCATGAGGTCCAACCAAAGGAGGACATCCCAAGTAACGTCATCAAAACGGACATAGTGGCGGATTTATTAGAAGAAGAGAACCATACTTTAACGGAAGGGAGAGCCGGATTGACGGAAATTCAGGTAAATATAGGAGGTAAGCTTTTTAGAACACTGGTGGATACAGGGAGCGAAATTTCGGTGATAGCAGAAAGCATTTTAACTGAATTGAGAGAATTTAACAAAAATACTCCAGTTTTGCCAGTAGCAGGGGTTACGGTGATAGGAGTCACAGGGGTACGGAGTAAGCGTGTGACGAAACAAATACACTTGAACTTTTTGGTAAATGGTATAGATTTTGATAGTACATTCTTGGTAGTTAAGGGTTTGAGTTTGGACATTATTTTGGGTAACGATTTTTTACAGAGGAATAGAGCGGTGATAAATTTTAAAGAAAAGGTGATAGAGTTAGACGGGGGTGACCGGTCGGTGAAAATAAATTTCGAACGGGTGACAGATAAAATTAAAACAACTGGGGTAAAGTTATTGAAGAAACGAGTAGATGAGAATAATAGCGATACTAGAATCAATTGGTGTAGAGAGGCAGAGTATATTTATGATGATGATAACGAAATGAGTAATATTAATGATGCAGTGTGGGAGATAAGGGCAGATAAGTTTCGGAGTGAAGGGTCCGGTGTTGGGAGTGGCCAGCGTGCAGCGTTATGCCAGGTGGTAGAGCAGTTTAGGGGAATGTTTGCCGATGTACCAGGTAGGGCAAAAGATTATGAGTGTACATTACAGATAAGAGAACATACACCATTCATGCAACGGAGTTATCCTGTGCCTTACTCCAAAAGACGAGCGGTGCAAGAGGAATTGGACAAAATGCTGGAAGGTAAAATTATAGAGAGATCAGTATCGCCCTACTCGAATCCTTTGGTGGTAGTGATCAAGAAGGACGGCAGAGTCAGGTTGTGTTTGGATGCTAGGAGGATAAACCAGATAATTATACCCAATCGAGAGTCACCAGAAGCGATAAATGAGATATTCCAGAAATTCAGCGGCGTGAAGTATATGACATCGCTGGACCTTACTGCAGGATATTGGCAGGTACCGTTAGCTGAGGAAAGTAGAAAATACACCGCATTTTTATTCAACGGGAAGAATTACCAGTTCAGGAGACTACCTTTTGGATTAAATACCAGTGTGGCGAGTTTCATCAAATGCTTAGACAAGATTTTGAGACCTAAGGACTTGGATTTCCTGACAGTTTATGTGGATGACATCTTAATTGCATCCAGGACTTTCGAGGATCATTTGGAACACATAAGATATGTATTGACGAAGTTGGAAACAGGAGGACTTACGGTGAATTGGGACAAGTCAGAATTCTTACAGACAGAGATTAAATTTTTAGGTTTTATTATTACGCCGGAAGGGATCTCCGCAAACCCGGACAAGGTCGAATCGATCATGCGCTTCCCTGAACCGAGGAACATAAAGCAACTTCAAAGTTTTCTGGGGCTGTGCAACTTCTACCGAAAATTTCAAAAGAACTACGCCCACGTGACAGCAAGGTTAAGTGTGATACTACAAAAGAACCGACAGTGGAAATGGGGCGACGTAGAGCGTGGGGCTTTTGAGGAGATTAAAAGGAAATTCAGTGAAATGATCATGATGAACCACCCGGATTTTGAGAAAGTGTTCTATTTACGGACAGACGCCAGTAATGTAGCCGTCGGGGCGGAGCTGTATCAAGAGGATGAGGAAAAGGAGCACCTCACTATAGCCTTCCCGAGTAGATCCTTGCTGCCGGCGAAGAAGAATTATACAACAACTGAAAAGGAGTTACTGAGTATTGTATTCGCCGTTGGAAAATTTAGAACTTACATTTTGGGAAACAGGACCATCATACGAACGGACCACAAGGCGTTGTCCTTTTTGAACACTTGCAAGCTTGCTCACAGCCGTCTAACAAGATGGGTGCTCGTGCTCCAGGAATACAACTTCGAGTGGGAATACATCTGAGGAACAGAGAACAAGGTACTCGACACTCTCTCCAGAGTAGATTGTGAGAATAACAGGACAGGTAGGGATATAAAGGAGATCGAGATTTTCAAGATAACTAGGGAGGATAAAATATTTGGAGAAGAGTTAAAGGATATCAGCACCATGCAAAGAGCAGATGGTAAGTCGGGCAAGATAATGAACAGCTTACAAACGGAATTGGAGGAATCGGAATATGGCTAAATGTTCCAAATTTACAAAGGATTGTTGTTCAAAAGGGTAGTAGGGGGTGAGCGTGATTGGAAGTTAGTGATACCAGAAGGGCTCGAAGAGAAGATTATTTGGGATTGTCATTTTAGATACGGCCATTTTGGGGCGAAGAAGTGTGTCAGTGTGTTGAAGGAGTCATGTGTTTTCAGGAATATGGAGAGACGAGTGAGGAAACTGCTGAGGAGTTGTGATTTGTGTCAAAAATCAAAGGTAGTAAACTATAGGGTTGAAGGTGAGTTGAATTTTATAAGGGTAGAGAGACCATTTGATTTAGTTGCGGTAGATTTGTTTGGACCATTGCCGAAGGGTAGAGGCGGAGTTGTGTATATTTTTGTATTACTTGACACTTTTTCGAAGTATGTGAAATTGTATAGCGTAAAGAGAGCTACCAGTAAGGTATTGAGTGAGAAGGTGACTAAGGACTATATGATTCACGTGGGTAAGCCGAAGGTGATTTTGTCGGACCACGGGCCACAGTTCATCAGTGGAAGATGGCGCCAGACCTTAGGATGGGAAGGAATCCTCACGAAGCATACGGCTGTGTACCATCCCCAGTCAAACCAGGCTGAGCGTGTAATGAGAGAGATAGGCAGGATCTTTAGAGCCTATTGTCACGCTAAACACAGCGAGTGGCCGTTGTACGTAAAGAAGGTAGAAAATTGGCTGAACAGTACCATCCACGAGTCCACTGGCTATACACATCACGAGTTGGTAAAGGGAACACGCCCCCCAAGAATTTTGGAGCAGTTGTTCGAATATCCAGAGGAGAGGAGCGGACGGATGTGAGCATTAAGATCCGGTTGGCCAACGAGAATTTGTTAAGCAAGGGTGAACGAAGGAAACATAGACACGACACAAAAGGTAAGTGGGTAAAGTATGAAGTCGGACAGTTGGTATTAGTGAGGAGGCACGATCTGTCGAGTGCTCAAGACAAGGAGATAAAGAAATTCTTCCTGCTTTACGAAGGACCTTACGAGATAGTAGGGATAAAGATGAAAAATTCATATGTGTTGCAGGACATGGAGACTAGGAAAGTAGTAGGAACCCACAATGCAACAAACTTAAAATTATATTGGTCATCTTAGGGTTTAGATAAGATTTGCATAGTAATGAGAGTGAATGAATTTAGTTTGCTGTTTAAAAAAAAAGGGGGGGTTTCAAGTATTTGTCTTATTCAAGAGAGCAGGGGAATATGTTTTATTTTATGTAATCTTATCAAGTGATCCATTGTTGTAATTCCTAGTTTACAGTAGAAGAAGTTGTTAGTGACAGTGAAAGCTAGAACTTGTAAAGTGTCTATGTGAGAAATTTTAAATAATTAACGAACTTGTTTTTGAGCAAGGTTAAAAGGTGTTTTATAGTTGTTTGATGTTAGAAAATGTAAGTCAAAATGGACTGTATGAACAGTATAAGTAGGATGAATTAAGTTAGAATTAATTGGGCTAGTGCAGTAGTGGCATGTGCTATTGTAGCTAGCGGAGTGGGTTGATGAGTGACGCACAGACCGTTGCCATCATCGGAGGCCTAGATAAGGCGTGAATACACTGCACAAATTTTAATATAATTTTGTATTATATGTGATTATTGACCGTGCAGTGTATGACTATGATATGATGTAGAACATGCTTGAAGGTAAAGTAGATTTCCCCGACTTTTTGGGCGATTACTGCCTTACCAGCACTAATCGTGGCTTTGGCGAGCGGTCAGCTATGGCCATAATCAAGTCCCTTGACCATAGCTGATTTGAAATTGGTTGATAGTAGAAATTAATAGGGGGGTGAAACTAGGGGAAATCCCCGGAACTAGGGAACAGCGGCTGCCACTCTGTCCGAGTAGGGACAGCAGAGCCAGGTGGTAGACCCGCATTAAGGGCGTGTAACAATATGACAGAGGTATGTTGATACCTAAACCTTTTCAATGTAACGCCGAAGCAAGGACACAGAGGCGATAGATTCCTCTAAAAACAATGCAGTCCTTGTGAAGGCAAATGGGCGTCACAGTCCATCCCTCATAAAGCAATAGTGTGTGTGGTCAGGAGGTTACTACAGGGGTAGTGACGGTAATAATGTTAAATTTTATGTTGGTTAGCAAATCTATGGTAATGATTCTGTTATAAAAAGAAAATTAACGTAAAGAAAGGGAGTAAAGAAATTAAATAGTTTTGGAGTGCTGCCATGATAGTTAAATATGCTGATGTTATTTGAAATAAATGCGTAGAGATAGTAGTTGTTGTTGAGAGTAGAATTTGTTTTATGTTTGGTATAATAGTATAATTTATTATGATGAGAGAAGTAAATTGATATTGGCTGGAGTCAGAGAAGTTGATAAAAAATATATAGGAGTGTTGAAAAGTAGAAGGATTATCTGTCTAAATCTTGTTATAATTTTTGTGTTATTTGGAATTTTATGAATAAAGAAAACCAACGCCTCAAATCACAAACCAATGCATCTAAGAGGAGATATATCAGTTGTGGATATGTAGATGAATAAGGCCACTATTTTAAAATTTTGTATTGAATGTTTCAGAGTTTTGTGGTGTTGTGACCGCGGTCCTGAGCTGGCCAGAGTGTCAGAACAGGAGCGTTCAGTGCCTCATGGCCTTATGGTGTAGGGATCTCTCCAGAGAAGTCCAGTAAGGTCAGAGGGTACGAGCAGCATCATTGGACCAAGGGTAAGTGATTGAAATTTTTTATATATTAACACTACAGGGGGTTGTGGCACATATATTGTAACTTTCGTTTTTTTGGTAATTTATTATTCAAATTAAATTAAAACTTCCACTTACCTTACGACTTTGATCTGGCCGGATCGCGTAGTGTAGGCAAACCCATTTCGTTCGATGAACTCTGACGATACATATAACGAAATAAGGCATTGAAAGAATTTAACTCTCAATTGTATGGAAGAGAAATTCGATTTTTTTTTATTCTCAGAAATGTTGAAATGTTAAACCTTCGTGTTACATGTTGTGCAACTCTTGCACCTTAATGACTATGGCTTACCTTATCATTGACAATTATATATTTCACACATCAACACTTAAACAGCCCAGCATTGCACACGCACACATATACACAGAATTTACAAAGCCCTTAACATTTTATCTTAAGCCCACTCCGGCCCTTACGTAAACCGTTGGCACGTGGTTCGTACGCGCACTCATAGTTTTAAGAGAATGTTGATTGCTATCTTTCCGAAAAAATATTGGTTTCACTACTTCAAGTTGGATTGACCGCGGTCACATAAAAATTTGCTGTAATTACAACTTTTTTTACTGATAAATTAAAACTTTTCTGACGAGCCTACTCGGGTCAGCCCGGTACCGGGGTCAGCAACTTGTAGACTGGCAACGGTAATGTAACAGGTACCGCTATTGTGATCTCATAGTTGGTATGGAAGTCACGGCCTTATCCTTCGTCGCCGAAGTTTCGCTCCATGCCATGCATATAGTTTTTTAGGTTAACATGGTCAATGATTTCCATTAGGCACAGGCTGACGTCATTGGAGGAACCGGACTTGAACAGCACTTCCTGCCGCTCAAAAGCACATTGCTGAATTTTACTCGTCCCAGGACATCCTGTTTTGTGGCTGGACGCGTCACTCGAGCTCGTGGTGGTACAGTTGCGTCTGTGTACTGCTACACAAGTACGGATTTCTGAGAATTTTGAAGGGGTAAATTCCTCGCTCGCCGCGTTACACAATAACAACTGCGTATCGCTTGGCTACCACTGTTTCTTAACATCGTTCTGTTACACGGAAAAATAACGTTGTACAATAATTTTCGTAACTTTTTTACAAGCCCGCACAAAATGAAAGAAATAAAAAATATAATTGCCCCATACTGTAAAAAATTAAAAACACCCAAAATTGACCCGCTACAATCTGGACTGATCCTTTTAGAAACGTATGAATGAGTCAATGAAAGTTTTTGTGTCTCGACACCAAACCTTTCATTGAGGGGGTTTTGTGACAGTACAGAAATACCTGTTACCGGAATTATGGGATTTATGAATATTTTTATTGTAATTTTTATTATGATCATAAAGGTTAACAAGCGCTAAGTTAGTTTTGCACAAGTCCCAGTAACTACGCAGATTCACAAGAGGGGAGCCAAGTCAAGGTCATCATGGTACGAGCAGAATTTAATATGTGTAATGGCGGTATAAGCGAACAAATTGATAATACGAACTTTTCATTGGTCCACAAAGCCAGATCGTCATAAATCAACAATGACGGCATGAAACAATTACGTATTAAACCGGGCGTTGGCTAAAAGAACAATACATAATGACGTCAGACACAACCACTTTGCATAACAATTGGGTCTGCTTCCGCTCAGTCGCCAGAACATCATCATGGCGGTAACACATTAAAATTGTGCTGGCCTAAAGTGGTCAGCTAAAGTGTTTTATTTGAATCAACAAAATGTAATCACAAGTAAATAGTGTTAATAAGTAATTAGAACCACCATGTAAATTCAGTGCAAAGGACAGACGAAAGTTAGAGAGTACAACGTCTGCCCCAGTTCATCAAAAACAGTCAACCGAGCATACACGCTCGTCCTAGTGCAGTGGGCAGATTTTGCCAAAATGCAGTAATTACTTACAAAAAATGAAATAATTACCTTCAGAATGTAATATTAACAGTACGTAGAGTCAGTGGTTAACCAGAATGAAATTTAAGTAAATTCAGTGGACAAAAAACAAACAGTAAAGGTTCGGCCGAACACCTGCCGATCGCCATGGGAATCAGCTGAGGAATCTACGCCACATCATATTCAGGAAAGCCCTTCTAAATTGTTTTTCTTCTCAATTTTAATATCTCAGAGAATGAGCTCAATTCAAAAATAATTAATCTGTGTGCAAAAGTACAGTATGAGTGGGAGTATAAGTGAGCGGGTGAACGTTATAGTTGGCCAATCTTAAATATTTTATCTTGAGGCGTTGGTTTGTGAAGATTTATAATAGTAAGCATTAAAGCCATAAAGATAAAAAGAGTTGAAAATAACTGCAGTAGAGAGTCAAAAGAATTATTTCCAGTAAAGTAAAAAAAATACATGCATGTAACACTAACGTATGACAAAGGCGGAAACGACGTCGCCGCCATTTTGAAATTTTAACCATTATTGTCGACTATCAGTGTAATTACATATATCGCAAATAATTGAATAAAAGAGAATTCATTAACTTCATGTTGTGTAACTGGTCATTTCAATACCCCGACAACATCTGCCTTTTCTGCTTAACGCAACTTTGGACCCAAAAGCCTAATGCACTCAATGAAACTGACATGTTATACCGGATGTGTGATCGATTATTATGCAAATTCCATAATAATTGATTATCAATTAATATTATTAATAACGATCATTATAAAAAAGAATGAGAGTTAACAAATTTATGGTAGTAATAATTTTGTTTCTTTTTTATTAATTGTCAAAATATAGATATATTTCTGAAAGTTAAATTCATTTAATTCTGGGAAAAAAACAGAAAAAACAAAAGACAAAAATTGTTTGAAATGTTAGTAGTAGATGTAATGGTACAGAATTGTGTGATCCCATAGTTTTAATTTAAATCAGTTTTAATTGTTAGTATCAACCTGTGAGTGCCCCAGTTTAACCAGCAACACACTGTTAGCATAAACAACTGATGTCTGGAGACAGCCAGACTAGACGCATTACGTAATACTTTGCCAGCAGCAGGCTTTGTGAATCACAGTAAGCAGAGTTCTTCACCAGTATGCAGAGTAACACCAGACAGTAAGGAGCAGCATACAGCTTGTTAAGAAAAACAGTGGCCTCGGGTGTAAGATAGGCCGAAACTATTACAATCGGCCTATCTAATAAAAGTTATCAAATGTTATCAGTATAGCGCGGCCAGCCTACAACATATTAGTGCAAATAAAATTACGTCGGCCGACTTCATTGTATTGTATAATGTGGAACCAATAAAACAGTAAGAACCTTTAAACACAAACAGTAAACGCAATAAACGAGTGCCGGAGTGCGTGAGATCGAAGCAAGTATTCAACACCAGTTCGTGCAACCAACTATGAGCACGCAGCGTATGGGTAACTAGAAACATTTAATATGCATATTAAAACCAATTCCAACTAACCGGTGATTGTTCGCTATAAAAGGAAAATATAAAATACTTTATACGATAGAGTTCTCTAAGGGGTGGAGTTTATTTAAAGATCAATGTAACAGAATGAGTGTGTGTGTGTGTGTGTGTGTGGTAATATAGAGGTTACACACTGGTTCATTTTCAATGTTTTATTTATTTAGTAATATCACTCATAATAGTAGTCAAAACAAAACTCAATAGAGATAAGAAATAATTTCAACCAGTGTAACTTTTTTTATTTTTTGGTAAAATTATTTTATTTTATTCAAATTAAATTAACCCTTCCACTTACCTTACGATTTTGATCTGGCCGGATCGCATAGTGTGGACTAACCCATTTCGTTCGACGAACTCTGACGATACATATAACGAAATAAGGCATTGAAAGAATTTAACTCTCAATTATATGGAAGAGAAATTAGATTTTTTTATTAATAAGAAATGTTGAATTGATAAAACTTCGTGTTACATGTTGTGCAACTCTTGCACCTTATCGACTATGGCTTACCTTATCCTTTATACAGATACAAACAATTATATATTTCACACATAAACACAGAACAGCCCAGCATTGCACACTCACTACTCCCATTCCATTATAAAACCCCAATTACCCGATTGAATACATGATTTTAGATCACTACCGGCAACGCGTTCTTCTGTGACCTCGTGGCCAGCCCGCGGTAGGTCGAAAACGTCTCGAAAAGGACGAAACTGAATCACAAATTTGGATATTATTGTTCTACAACTATCCTCCCATCCTGTCACTGGTTTTAGAAAATGACTACTTCACTTTCATTATCAAATACTAATGAAATTATATGAGCATATTTAGCTCGCGTGTCGGCGCCGACACAGTCAGTGACGAACTGGACAATGTGTTTCCTCGAGTCGCGGGAAATGAGCAGTCACGGCCATCCGGTTTTAGTCGCCATTGGTGATTAATTGCGGTGGCATAACCATTTTATGCATGGATTATAACTGGCATGTGTGTGTGTCCAGAGGCTGATATTGGCATCTGCTCTGCTGATGTCGCTCACAGTAGGCGGAGTTTGACGCTGATTTCCGGTAGCCGGTCACTTGGAACTAATAACTTCTCGTCCCAGCGCCATGTTGGTCTCAACTGCGGTGTCACTCACGGCGTCAGTGCCGATCCCCGCCCGGCTGAGTTGCATACGGGCGTCAAAACACATGCACAGAGTTCTTAGAATTTTGGGGGAGGTAAATTCTTCTGCCGTGTTACACCACTGAAATTGCGCGTCGCTTTTGTTCCAAACGCTGTTTCTCAACCTCGTGCTGTTGCTTGGACAATAACGTTGCACAATACAATTACAGTTTTTTCAAATTTATTATACCAGTCCGCCCGAAAACGAAATAAGTAAAAATATAATAATGCCCCAAACGGTTAAAAATAAAAACACCCAAAAATGACCCGCTACAATACCCCCTCGATGAGAATTCTGCTGTCCACGACAGAAGAAATCTCATCGATAACCCCGAAGAGGACCGGTGAGGAACTGGGGCCAACAACCACCTGGTTCTTAATCTGCATGGGTACACGACCCCCCTGGCTCAGCGACCATGGACTCATCTGAACGAGATCACTGGACTTCTCCGTAAGAGAACCCAACACCGAGAAATCGATCAGACTCGCACCATAGCCCACCTCGCCCTTCAACATACTACCCCCAAAAATCCTGAATCCCTGGCTAAAATCATTCCAGCTCCTCCGCCGATATGGATCCCCTTTTTGCAAGCTGGGCTGCCTTTGGCAAATACTGGGCTCACACACTCTAACATTACATATTACCATAACACATAAGAATAAAACTTTCTTTTAAAATTTATCAAAAATTTAAAAAATTCAAAATTCAAAAAAAATAATCTTTTATCAAAAATTCTCTTCCTCCTTTTCTAATTTTTTGTTTCAAATGACTTAACCTAGACATTTCTAATAATATAAACACATCCTTACTCTAACATGAGAACCACTTATATTCTACCAATACAATGCAATACAATAAAATAAACATGGTTAATGCACACATAATAAAAGAATAATTATCTAACATATTCATTCGCTGGCAGGCGAAAAATCAAGTTTTTTTTTTTCAAAAAAAATTAAAAATTTTCAAAATTTTAAAATTCAAAAAAAATTATTCATTAAATATTTATTAAATTTATTTATTAAATAACATTTATTAAAATTATTCAAATATTGGTTTGAATTAATCCAACAAACAAATTAAAATTGGATTCCTACTATACAAGTTTAGTAGGTGTATGAACTCATCAGCTGATCGTAACTAGGTCAAGTCCAAAACCCTTGACCTACATATGTTATCTACAAGTTCTGAAAACACATTGAACATTTGCAATATCCTAACTTGAAATACAAAATGTAATAACACAAAATATTTAAAACAAACAAAATATTAATATAGATAATAAACAGATTGACATTTAAATTATTTAAATTAAACAATTCTTGACTTTACATTATTTTCAAATTTTATTAAAATTCTGTCACTGGTTGAAAAAAATAAACAATTTTATATTCTTTATCATGAATCTCTCTTTAGTTAACAGTTAATTCTACATTACTTTGGGTGTTGTAAATCATTTATTCTCAATTACTGTATTAGATCTCTATACATATATAAACTTTCTCCCTCTGACTCTAGTATTAATCAACTTCCATTCTCATGACACCCATCTCTACCAAATATATCTACTAATCAGGACACTCTAAACCCCAACTTACCATTTAACACACTTCGCCGCCTTCTCTACATATATAATACTCGCTAACCCTTTGTATATATAGGATACGTGTTTCCCCTACTCAAAAACTCAATTCCCTTATTTGGCCCCTGGTTCTACCTAAGGCGGCCCCTCCTCACTAAAATCTATCCCTATCCCGTCCCAACCCTTGTTGCGGACTCCCCAAATACACTACCCCCTAATACAAAATTGTCATCCCCGAAAATCTCAATCTCATTACATTACTACAAATACAACAAAATAATCTCCTTAATTATAAACATAAATATATCATTCAAAACTCTACATAAAGTCTCCATTACCACTGTGTCAACATCAATATTTCACAAAATTCTGTTATATCACATCAACTCAAAAACAACATTACATTATATTCATCTCTGTCATTTCACCTTCAACTTTTAATTCAAATTGGACAGGTCTGCATGTCCCATAAAACATTTATCACCCATGAATTATCTTTTATTAATTGGCATAAATTATTGTTATTTTATTTCTCATATTCTTTTTATCTTTACTTCAAAATGTCTGTAGTACACTAAACATTAATTACTTGTAACATTTACAAACCAATATACCAGTGACATGGTATTGTTGCTCAGCTGATATCCTAACATAATAAAAATACATCTTAAAATAGAACAAATTACATGGAATATACATATTTATTTTTATTCATTCTCCCTTCTCACCTCATTGTTTCCCATTCCTCTGATTCTGATGCTTATGTTAACCTGCCAGACGATTTACTTATTGGCTTAAACAAATACACACATAATAAAATTACATATTCTTATCAATGCTTATCTAATAGACAACAATAAAAAAATTAATTATACAACCTTTACATACTCAATTAAAATATTCAAAATATATCAAATTGTTTTAATTAAATTAATTATTAAGCATACAGAATTCATTACCATCAACAATTATAATTCTCTGATTACTTGTTTTCAAAATTAATTTGGTTTATTTATTTAAATTGCAAGTATTTCAATATTATTATCACAACAATCATCTTACATACACACATATAAATTCACTATATTTTATTTACAAACTCTTATTTATTGTTCAGTTTTTTCCGCACTTCATTTGTCCAGATTTGCCATGTCAGAACCATTAAAACAAAATATTTATACTGTCTTTTATTGTTTTAATAGTTTAACCTCCATCGTTCCAAATCAACCTTGGTTCTACATAACATCGTTCAATATTATCAGCACACAAATGACTGTTTTGTGTGTTGTAACCAGAAAAACTAACTTCAATCAACTTATTCAAATATTCGTTAAACCAGTCTACGTTAGGCATTTTTGTCAAGTCTCCATCATTAAATTCATTAACTATTGGGTTAATCATTTTTATTAAATCGTTGTAATCGTTATCATTCACATATACTTCTAAACTTTCCTTCCATTCATCATACTTTCTATTTAAATTATATATTTCTGTTTCTTTACAAACATACAATTCTCCCCCTATATCTCTCTCATCATAACCCCAAATCACACTCTCAAAAGTATTACAGACAGAGGGTATAAATTCAATTAAATCTTTCCTGACTTCTCCAGGAAAAACAAAAAACTTCAAAAAACAATTATTTGTAGCACTCTTGTCTACACAATATATAGGTGAAGGTCTTCCTTCACCCCCCATTCTACCTCGTAAATAATTTACCCCCTGTTTCATACCCATAATATAACTCTCTTTCCACTCTCTCTCTAACTCGTTAACACACACTAACATCTCATAATCACATTCTACAACTTCATTAGTACTCTCAGATACCAATTTCTCGACTACATTATTATGCTCATTATTCTCAACATCATTATTATTTATTAATTCATTACCTAACACAACACTGTCATTACAACTTTCGTTTGTATTATTCTTACTTGATTCTACTTTATTCAGACTATTTCTTGTCATTTCATTGACATTTTCAAGACATACATTCTTGTCTTGTATACTATTTATTAAACCATCGAATTTTATATTTATATTTTGCTGAAACTGAATATTCTGTTCTTTAATTTCATTAAAAATAACATAATTTTTAATATTCTGCTGTTCGCATTTTATTTTCTGTTCTTTGAATTCGTTACTTAAAATCTCAAGTTTCTCGTCATTTCTATCAAGACGCTTATTTAATTCATTATTCTGCATGTCAAATTTGTTGTCCATTTTTCGTAAAAAACTCATTATATCTAGTTCCTCTGGTTGTTTACTTTTATTAGTTGAAACGGGGGTCAATTAAATCCCCGAATCAACGTCTATTTCGTTTGGTTGTGGTTGAGACGCAATCGGAGTGGAATGAACTATTACATTACTGCCGCCAGCTGTTTCTGTAACAGCACCCGTCTCCCCCCTCAACATACCACTTTCATCCAGCGATTGCGACTCAAGGCCACTTTCACTCATAATTGAATTTATTATACTACTTTTTTCTGTATTCTCGGACATTTTTACTTTATCTATTTTTTCTTACGTAACAACTATCAATTAGTAATTTTATTTCAAAACTGATATTTTACCAAATCAATTTGCTTTCACAACCCTACTTCGCTATGCATCGTCAGATGTAGGCCGGTGTTAAAATAACCCCTCTTCAGTTATATTAAATCCTGGTCACGCCGCACCAATTGTAACTTTTTTTATTCTTTTCGGTATATTTTATTTATTCAAATTACAACTCCCACTTACCTTTCAACTTGATCTGGCCGGATCGCATAGTGTGGACTAACCCATTTCGTTCGACGAACTCTGACGATACATATAACGAAATAAGGCATTGAAAGAATTTAACTCTCAATTATATGGAAGAGAAATTAGATTTTTTTATTAATAAGAAATGTTGAATTGATAAAACTTCGTGTTACATGTTGTGCAACTCTTGCACCTTATCGACTATGGCTTACCTTATCCTTTATACAGATACAAACAATTATATATTTCACACATAAACACAGAACAGCCCAGCATTGCACACTCACTACTCCCATTCCATTATAAAACCCCAATTACCCGATTGAATACATGATTTTAGATCACTACCGGCAACGCGTTCTTCTGTGACCTCGTGGCCAGCCCGCGGTAGGTCGAAAACGTCTCGAAAAGGACGAAACTGAATCACAAATTTGGATATTATTGTTCTACAACTATCCTCCCATCCTGTCACTGGTTTTAGAAAATGACTACTTCACTTTCATTATCAAATACTAATGAAATTATATGAGCATATTTAGCTCGCGTGTCGGCGCCGACACAGTCAGTGACGAACTGGACAATGTGTTTCCTCGAGTCGCGGGAAATGAGCAGTCACGGCCATCCGGTTTTAGTCGCCGTTGGTGATTAATTGCGGTGGCATAACCATTTTATGCATGGATTATAACTGGCATGTGTGTGTGTCCAGAGGCTGATATTGGCATCTGCTCTGCTGATGTCGCTCACAGTAGGCGGAGTTTGACGCTGATTTCCGGTAGCCGGTCACTTGGAACTAATAACTTCTCGTCCCAGCGCCATGTTGGTCTCAACTGCGGTGTCACTCACAGCGTCAGTGCCGATCCCCGCCCGCCTGAGTTGCATACGGGCGTCAAAACACATGCACAGAGTTCTTAGAATTTTGGGGGAGGTAAATTCTTCTGCCGTGTTACACCACTGAAATTGCGCGTCGCTTTTGTTCCAAACGCTGTTTCTCAACCTCGTGCTGTTGCTTGGACAATAACGTTGCACAATACAATTACAGTTTTTTCAAATTTATTATACCAGTCCGCCCGAAAACGAAATAAGTAAAAATATAATAATGCCCCAAACGGTTAAAAATAAAAACACCCAAAAATGACCCGCTACACCAGTTGTACTATCGTTTGTAAAACGTAAAAGAAAGGCGTGAATTTTTTGATAAATAAAAATAAGTATGTGTTTTAGACCGTATCAAATGTGTTAACATAATTATTGCACATATCAAATCCAAATAATCCTTTCTGCAGCTGTTTTCGTTTGTACGATCCTGGGAAGAACCCTAAGGTAAGAGTCTTAATATAAATTGAAGTAACTTGTAAAGTTTCAGTGGCGCCCGACCAGTTGGACGATTTGCGTGATTTAATATAAATCACACAGATCAGACCTAATTAAGCTGCAGAACAGGTTATTTGGAAGTAGGGGCAATATGATATTAAAAGTAGTTATTTGGAAGTATGGTTAGTTCATATGATATAAACAAATATACAAAATACTAGACATAGAAGTAAGCTAAAGTGTATAAGAGTATATATAAAGAACACCAGATAAAATGAAGAATAACGATGATGAAGTCAGCATAACTGACTTAACTGAAGCCAATACAGAAAATAAATTTGATACAAATATCAATACAGAAAACAGTGTGACCGAATCAACGGTCATGAGTGGGTTAGAGGTCCATTCGACTCCAATCTTAGTTCAAAATAGAGAATTAAGTAAGTCAGCTGACATAGATGACTCGGGGATTCAAATAACCCCAAAATCAATTAACAAAAGTAATCAATCTGACAGTGGTGAGATGATGAGTATGATGCAGTTGTTGTTAAAGATAGATAGTAAGTGTGACAAACAAAATGAAAATTTGAACGCTAAATTTAACGAAATCAAGGGGGACATTAATTATCGTTTCGAGGAACAGAATGTAAAACTTAACGATATTAATCAACGTTTAGATAGTAATGAGGAAAAGTTTGAGACAAAATTTGATACATTAAATAAACGTTTTGATGTAAATGACCATAAATTTGATGAAATAAAGCGCGATATTAATAAAATGAAATTACAAAAGTTTAATATCGACAAACGTATAAATGATATAGATGAGCGATG
Source organism: Magicicada septendecula (assembly GCA_034769895.1). Lineage (NCBI taxonomy): Eukaryota > Metazoa > Arthropoda > Insecta > Hemiptera > Cicadidae > Magicicada > Magicicada septendecula. The sequence continues at coordinate 33,970,917 of CM068376.1, read as the reverse complement.
CAATGTTATTCTTGAACAAGTAATTACAGTAAATGATAATTTAAAAAGTTTTGCAAGTAACAGTGGTAATATGATAACAGATAGTGGAGAAATTAATAACAAGGTGAGTAATACCGATGATTATAATGATGTGTTAACAAGTGATAATAATAATGTTGAAAGTGGTAATGTAATTGAAAATATGATATAACTTTTATTAATAATTAAATTTAATTGATTTTAATGTTACTGTATTCATTGTTTACTTTCTAGAATTTCTTCGGACGCCATCTTGCCTGATTAACCATTGCAAGAATATATGTACTTACCAATTCGGGCCAGATCCTTTTCGGCGAACTAAAAAAAACAGAAATGGTTATCGAAATAACGAAAACTTTATTTGTTCCCCATGATTTAAAATTTTATTGGTTATTAAGCATTTCAATTTTATCATCAACATCTTATTCTTTTCTCCCCTTCATCTCGGTTAACCCAGCTAACAGACAATCATTTTAGTGACAAAACTTACTAATGAGTTATAATTAACATGTTATAAAATTTCCAAATAACAAAATCAAGAAACTACATATAAAATAGAACACAAACCAGCCTTCTTGGTCTACATACTTGCTCTCTCTCTCTCTCTCTCTCTCTCTCTCTCTCTCTCTCTCTCTCTCTCTCTCTCTCTCTCTCTCTCTCTCACACACACACACACACACACACACACACATACACACACACACACACACACACACACACACACACACAACATACTTTAAATTTTTTTCTTTGAGCTCATATTTAATTTATTTTTCCCCATCAGTTCTTGTTTTCTGAAAATAATAAAATTTGATAGTTTTGTGTATTATATCCTTGTAGGTACTTAGCTGAATTTGAGTCCGAATTCTAGTCCAGAAGACGTCACATTGCTTTACGTGCGCACTTTCATTTAAATCATAATTTCCGAACTGTATTAATGTAAATAAAACTGCTAATCACACTTTAAGTATATATTTCTATTGTTAAATCATATTTTAAATATATTATTCACATTTTATATGTTGCGGGCGCGAAAATCACGCACAGCTGGCGGACGCGACGGTTACATGCGCCCGATGCTTATAGATGTTGTTTGCCGACTGCCTTTGTTTTGTCAGTGCGACGAAGCTGCTGGCGCTGGCACACCTACATTCCAGCTTGGGGATCGTCGCTGACGTAATATCGTGCTATGCTGTTACATCATTTGTTTACAAGTTTAAAGTCACTGGAGCTGACCTTGACTCATTTTCGCTGGTTGTTTTCTGCGTCTTTATAATTTTATGAATAAATTCACCATCACTGCTGCCAACTTCACTACCAACAAAATTTACCTTCCTTGTCCCTTTCTGTTTACGTTTCTCCAATTATTTTTATTACATTGTAAAAAATGCTATTTGCTTTTATGAAAATACAAATTTATTTATTTTCCCAAAAATAGGCCAAAATGTCCCGTTACAATATCAGATAGTGATGATATAGAAATAGTCAGTGAGACAGTGAGTGAGAGTGAGAGAGTAATGGGTTGTAAATGGGGAGAAACAAATGTTAATCAGTTAGAGAGAGAGTATGAAGAGAGTGTACAGAGGGTAAAATTTTCCCGTGGTGTGGTTGTGGGTGAAGAAAATGCTTCACGAGTGTATTTGGGAGACGTATGGTCTACAAATAATTGTCCCTTGATTTTTTGTGCATCTGGTAGAGCCAGATGTTGTAGTAACAAAGTGGTACCCTCTGCATGGAGTGAGAGAGAGAATGTGAAATGTTGTGGTGATGAAAGTAATTGTGAGAGAGAGAAAGAGTTAGAGTGGTTTAAGATAAATAGAGGTTATGGAGAGTTGATAGAGAAGATGAATATGATAAACAATGTAGATTTACCTTGTGTAGTAGTAAACACTGAGTATATTGTAGTTGATGATGATAAACATTTACCTGTGGGGAGAGTTAATGTACTTGTAGTAGCAGAATATTGTGATAATGATGTAATTGTAATAACAAACACTGATGGAGACTTTATAAAAAATACTAATGCAGACTTGATTTATGATAAGATAATTAAGGGGGGTAACCCTATATATTATTATTTTGGTACAGTGGAAAAAATAAGTTCTTATGGTTATAAAACAAAAAACAGCCGTATGTTGTGTATCAGTAAAATTGAACACTGTTATATAAAGACAAGACTAATTTTTGATGATGGAGGTTGAATATAAACGCAATGAATGGACAGTTTTAAATATTCTAGTTTATGGTAATGACCTGGCTGATTTAGGTATTGAAGTACGGTAAATGATAAAAAATATGACGAAACTTTTGTAAATAAATGTATTGTGTTAATATTATTTTGTTGTAATGTACAGTATAGCTATGTGTAACATATGTTTGTAATAAGAAAGAAGCTTATAATAATAATAATAATAATACTTGATTTTACTAAAATAATGAATAAGAGACAATAATGAATTTTATTTTGTATTATGTGTTTATATTAAACTGTAACTAAAGCTAAATTATTTTCAGTGGAGGTTATTAAAGTAATTTAAAAAGGTGAATTAAAATTATATTTGATCTGAATTGTAATAAATGGTAATTGATAAATATGTTAACACTAAAAGATTTATAGAAACAAAAAATTTTTAGGAAGTACATGTGCCAGTAGTGTCGTAATCAGAATGTTGAGACTGAGATGGTGTTTATAAAAACAAGTCTGGCAGACAACTGTCAATGTAACCAGGTGTGCTGTCTGTTTTGACTAATGTTTACAGCCAGGTGTTGAAGTTGATAACTGTTTTATTCTGCTGAATCATTGCTATGAGCAAAATCTTATTATGAAACAAAAGAAATGTCAGATGTGTTGAAATGAAGGTAGCTTTTTATGAATAACAAAAGGAAATGACGTAGTGTTTTGATTGTAATGCAATTAATATTTTTGCTCTGAACAAATGAGATGATATAATGAGGAATTAAATTAAATTGGTAATCAAATTAATTGAAAAGGCGAATTTTAATAATGAATGAAAATTTATTTTTGGTTTGGAATTAATTTATGTTTAATTTGGTTTGAATACTGTATTGAATAATAAGGTAATAATAATTGAAGTTTTACCGAAGGTTGATTTAATGTTAGTGTTATTATAATATTTGTATTTTGAGTAATATACTTGTACTTTTGGTGGGGAATAATGTTTTGTTAAGGGATTAAAATTATATAGTAAGTTTATATTATCAATTTTAGACCAAGCCAGTATTTAAAAAAAAAAAAAAAAAAAAACTACTTTGTCAATGAACCAGTACGGCTAAGAGGAAACCGACCAGTTGTGGATACGGTTTATTGGAAAGCCTTTTTGTTAAATTTTAATTGAATGTTTTAGAGTCAGGTGATACTGTGGCGGGTATCTGTCCGAGTTTATGGTGTTGGGATCTCATGCAGAGAAGTCCAGTAAGATCGGATGGGTGCTGCCACAGTCACCAGACTAGGGCGGTAACTACCCATGATTTTAGTAGAGAGTTCAGGGGGGTTGCGGCGCCATATCCTCACTGATCCTCTTAGGTTTTAGGCAATAAGAGTTTGTATGCTTCGGCATCCAATCTCTTATTGGGGGGTTATTGTAACGGTACAGAATTGTGTGATCCCATAGTTTTAATTTACATCAGTTTTAATTGTTAGTATCAACCGTGAGGTGCCCCAGTTTAACCAGCAACACACTGTTAGCATAAACAACTAATGTCTGGAGACAGCCAGACTAGACACATTACGTAATACTTTGCCAGCAGCAGGCTTTGTGAATCACAGTAAGCAGAGTTCTTCACCAGTATGCAGAGTAACACCAGACAGTAAGGAGCAGCATACAGCTTGTTAAGAAAAACAGTGGCCTCGGGTGTAAGATAGGCCGAAACTATTACAATCGGCCTATCTAATAAAAGTTATCAAATGTTATCAGTATAGCGCGGCCAGCCTACAACATATTAGTGCAAATAAAATTACGTCGGCCGACTTTATTGTATTGTATAATGTGGAACCAATAAAACAGTAAGAACCTTTAAACACAAACAGTAAACACAATAAACGAGAGCCGGAGTGCGTGAGATCGAAGCAAGTATTCAACACCAGTTCGTGCAACCAACTATGAGCACGCAGCGTATGGGTAACTAGAAACATTTAATATGCATATTAAAACCAATTCCAACTAACCGGTGATTGTTCGCTATAAAAGGAAAATATAAAATACTTTATACGATAGAGTTCTCTAAGGGGTGGAGTTTATTTAAAGATCAATGTAACAGAATGAGTGTGTGTGTGTGTGTGTGTGGTAATATAGAGGTTACACACTGGTTCATTTTCAATGTTTTATTTATTTAGTAATATCACTCATAATAGTAGTCAAAACAAAACTCAATAGAGATAAGAAATAATTTCAACCAGTTGTACTATCGTTTGTAAAACGTAAAAGAAAGGCGTGAATTTTTTGATAAATAAAAATAAGTATGTGATTTAGACCATATCAAATGTGTTAACATAATTATTGCACATATCAAATCCAAATAATCCTTTCTGCAGCTGTTTTCGTTTGTACGATCCTGGGAAGAACCCTAAGGTAAGAGTCTTAATATAAATTGAAATAACTCGTAAAGTTTCCTAGATTGTTTTAACTAGTAATGATTCGAAGGTTACAAAGATAATGGAAGCTAAGAAATACAAAATGCAGTTAAAGTAATTAATTAAAAGAGATGATTTAACTAGATTAAAATGTGAAATTTTGGTCATGCGCTTAGATTTATTTGGATAATTGATTGAAATTTAAATAATTTATTTTTGATTTGAAATGATAAGTCCAGATAAACAGTTAAAATATTTAATTAATGGAAATTAAAAGAAAAACTATAATGCTAACAAATTGTAGATCATGTTAACTTAAAAGTGATTATGCTTGTTTTGAGGTTAGGGTTTTGTAAAATAAGGAATGTTTATTTGAGTTAAGGTATATTATGTTTAAAATAGGAAAGCACATATGTACGCACCCAGTACTTCGCTAAAGGCAATCCAGTATGACTAAGAGGGAGATATATCAGTTGAGGATTGTAACGGTACAGAATTGTGTGCTACCATAGTTTCAAGTTAAATCAGTAAATTTTTTAATTGTCAGTATTCACCTGTGAGGTGCCCCTTGTAACCAGCAACATACAGTGTTATTGTTGATGTCTGGAGACAGCCCAGCTCAGACGTGTTACGCAATACCTTGCCAGCAGCAGTCTTTGTGAATTACAGTATGCAGATTGTCACCATAGTATCAGCATCAGACAGTAGTAAGAAGCAGCATACAGTTCAGTAACCAAAAAACCGTGGCCTCGGGTGTGTTAGATAGGCCGTAAGTTAAGGCCGGCCTAACTAATTAAATAACTCTTAAAAGTGCGTGAACCAGTCAGTCAAATAATATAAAGGTAAAAAACAATATAGCGCAGCCAGAAAACTATCCATACAAGTGCTCGAGCAAAGTTACGTCGGCCGACTTAATATTAACACATATGGAGATATTAAATCAAATTAGTGAACATTTAGTTAAAAACAGTGAACTCATTATAAAAAGTTGCGGGAGTGTGTGTGAACCAAGAAAACGTCTCAACAGGCAGTGCTACGAATTGGACCATGGACAGTTAAGTAAAAGCTAAAGCACATAATTAAATGGCCAAAACAAAATTATAATTTTATATCAATTTCTATGATTTTTAATAAAAATGTCCCGTTAAAATGAGATCTCTAAGGGATCAGATAAATTACGTATTGGTTCATTAAATAGAATTCATTATAGTTAATTCTTTACTATACATTACGGTACTATTTAGAAATAGTTAAGGAAAGTTTTTTTTTTATGTATACTTGTTTTGATTGATAATTACTTACAATTTATTGGTAACAGCATGAAAAGGTAAAGCCATAAACAATGCAATAACCTGTTGTATTATGAGTGCTAAATAAAAAAGAAAGATAATTTGTTATAATTTGAAAACTTTGGTGTTAGTGTCATTATTGCATAACTCAAATCCAGATAATCCTTTCTGCAGCTGTTTTCGTCTGTACGACTCTGGAAAAGAACCCTAAGGTAAGAGTTTATTAATAAATGAAGTAATTTACAAAGTTACATTGGCGCCCAAACAGGGACTCGATTATTTTATTATTTGCACTTAATTTATATACTTTCACTGGCGCCCGGAACAGTTGGACGATTTGTGTGATTTATTTTAAACTGCACAAATCAGGCCTGATTAAGCTGCAGAACGGGTTATTTGGAAGTGAGGGCGGTGTTAGAAATGTTTTTAGATCGTAACTAGAAAGTAAAATTGAGAAATTTCAATAACTGTGTCTGCAATTGATAATCATTTAATTAAAAATAATTTCATAATGGAGAATGTAGAGAATAAAATAAATGAGATTGAAGTAATTGTCGGCAATGAAGCCGAAAATAAATTGATATTCGAAAGTAAAGAAAATGTGTCGCCTGAGCCGGCTAATAGAAGCGACTCAGGCATTCAAATAAATGAAATGATAAGTAAAAATAATTTTAATGAATCAAAAATAATGAGTGAAGTCGAAATCCATTCGACACCTATTTCAGGTAATCAAAATAAGAAATCCGATGACGATAATATGTTAACACGGATGTATAGTATGATGTGTAGTAATTTTAGTGAACTAAGAGGGGACATGAATGAGTTAAAAGAACAAAATAAAAATAATTTGAATGAACAGAATGTTAAGTTTAACGAAATTAAGGGGGAATGAATGAAATAAATAAAAAAGTGACCGAATCACAAAAGAGTATTGATGATAAACTGAATAAAATAAATATTACAGTAATACAACAGTTAGATAAGCTTGGGAGAAATATTGAAAACAAAGGTAAGTAACAGTGGTAATATGACCACAAATAGTGAAGAAATTAATAAGGTTAGTAATACCGATGATTACAATAATGTGTTAAAAAGTGATACAGTAAATAATAGTCGTGATAATGAGAGTAGAATGAGAGTTGAGGTTGATCAGGGATTGCTAGTTAGTGTTTATGATTTAGAAAGGGAGTATAGAGATAGTTTAACTGTAGAGTATGAACAGAGGGCAAATTTTTCTTGTGGTTTATGTGAAGGACAGGCTTCACAAGTGTTGCTGGAGGACAAGAGTTCCTCGATAGTTTTTGTAGAAGACAAAAGGTCTTCAAAATGTCAAATAAGTTGTTTGTGTTTATCTGGTAGGGCCAGATGGTGTTTAAATAATAAAGTGGTGTTGCCCTCTGTGTGGAGTGAGAATATGAAATGGTGTGGTATTGAAAGTGATTATGAGCGAGATAGAGTGATAGAGTTATTCAGATTAAGCAGAGATTATAAAGGGTTAGTAGTGGGAATAAATATGGAAAGAAATGATTATATTATGAACAATGTAAACTTACCTTGTGTAGTAGTAAACAATGAGTATATGGATGATAAACATTTACCTGTGGGAAGAGTTAGTGTACTGGTAATAGCAGACAATTGCGATAATGACGCAACTTATCTGGGTGTAACAATAAATACTGATGGAGATTTGACAAAAAATACTAATGCAGACTTGATTTATGATATAGTAATAATGGGGGGTAACCCTAGGTATTATTATTATGGTACAATGGAACATATAAAATTTTATGGTTATAACACAAAAGATAGCCATATGTTGTGTATCAATAAAATTGATTTTGTTATGTGCAGAAAAGATTAATTTTCGATGATGGGGGTTGAGAAATACTGAATGAACATTTAATTATGTGAGTAATGGTAAAATTACCTGGCTGATTTAGGTATTGAAGTGTGGTAAATAATAAATTATGATGAAAATTTGTAACTAAATGTCTCAGTGTTAAATGTATTGTGTCAGGGTATATTGGTAAATTGTACACAATTGTTGATGTAACAATGTTTGTAGTATGTTATAATCATAATAATATTTTATTTTGTTAATTAACAATAATAATGAACAAGAGGTAATAATGAATTTTATTTTGCATGGTGTGTTTGTATTAAAAGTGTTTTAAATAATGTGACTAAAGTAATTGTTTGGACTTGAAGTGATAGTAAACTGAGTTCTAATGTGAAATCCAGTAAGTAATGTATTTAAATATAAATGATCGTGAATATAAATATGAGCTTAAATATATTGTGATTGAAATTGTAAAGTCAAGGGTAACTGATTACAAGAGTTATAGAAACCAAAAATTTGAAGGAAGTACATGTGTTAGTAGTGTTGTAATCAGAATGTTGAGACTGAGTCAGTGTTTATAACACCAGTCTGGCATACAACTGTTAATGTAAACAGGTATGTTGTATGTGGTGTGACCAATGTTTACAGTCATGCTGTACTTGACAACAACAAGAATGTTGTAGTTTGATGAATCAGTGCTATAACCAATTTCTATTATGAAATAAAAGAAATACCAGATGTGTTGAAGTGGAGGTAGCTTTTTATGAATAACATAAGGAAATGACTTAGTGTTTTTTGATGGTAAGGCAGTTAAATTTTATGTGATAGGATTTTGTTAATGGAGAATCATTGTGAAAAAATGTAATAAAAGTAAATGAAATTGGTAGTTAAATTAATTGAAAAGGTGAATTTTAATAATGAATTTAACTTAATTTTGATTGGAATGATGAAAGAAATGCGAATTGATTAATGAATAAAGTTTTATTTAATTGGAAATTTGAGATTAAAATTATAAGGTTCATAAATTTTATTTAAAATTCACAGGTAATAATGCATTTTGTTTGTAGTACATATCATATAGTAAGGTGCTATTATTGTATTTTATGTAATCCATTTGTGATTTTTGGTGGGCGATGGTATCTTGGTAGGAGAAAACAATATGTATATAATTTGTAGGGGATTTATGTGTACTAGCTGTAAGTATACAGAAGTTTATATAACCAAAATTATGCAACCAGTACTTTGTTAATGAACCAGTACGGCTAAGAGGAAACAAATCAGTGGTGGATATGGTATAATGGAAGGCCTTTTTGTTAAATTTTAATTGGATGTTTCAGAGTCAGGCGATACTGTGGCGGGTATCTGCCCGATCTTATGGTGTTGGGATGTCGAACAGAGAAGTCCAGTAAGGTCGGACGGGTGCAGCCTCAGTCGCCAGACTAGGGGGGTAAGTACCCATGATTTTAGTAGAGAGTTCAGGGGGGTTGCGGTGCCATATCCTCACTGATCCTCTTAGGTTTTAGGCAATGAGAGTTTGTATGCTTCGACATACAACCTCTCATGGGGGGGGGGTATTGTAACGGTACAGAATTGTATGCTACCATAGTTTCAATTTAAATCAGTAAATTTTTTAATTGTCAGTATTCACCTGTGATGTGCCCCTTGTAACCAGCAACATACAGTTTTATTGTTGATGTCTGGAGACAGCCCAGCTCAGACGTGTTACACAATACCTTGCCAGCAGCAGTCTTTGTGAATTACAGTATGCAGATTGTCACCACAGTATCAGCATCAGACAGTAGTAAGAAGCAGCATACAGTTCAGTAACCAAAAAAACGTGGCCTCGGGTGTGTAAGATAGGCCGAAGTTAAGGCCGGCCTATCTAATTAAATAACTCTTAAAAGTGCGTGAAGCAGTCAGTCAAATAATATAAAGGTAAAAAACAATATAGCGCGGCCAGAAAAGTATCCATCCAAGTGTTCGAGCAAAGTTATGTCGGCCAACTATAAATTATAATGTGTATATACGTTAAACCAACTTAACAAAAAGGTGATAAAAAACAAACAACAATTAAACTCAATGTAAACTAGTGTCAGAGTGCGTCAAAAGGAAGAAAGTGGTTAACACGAGGTGGCGCAACAACCGATGTGAACACGTGGCAGATGGGTAACCAAACGCACAAAATATTAATACTTAAACCAATTTTAAACAAGTGGTGATTGTCCATTATAAAATGAAAATTTAAAACATAAACCCATAAATAGAGATCTCTAAGGGAAAGGGGTTTTTATAAAAGAAAACAGTAAGGGGAAAAGATATAAATACATATTGGTTCATACAAAAAATAAATAATTTGTTATAGGTTAGAAGTAAGAAAGATTTCAGTTGGTAATCTGTTTGATTTTAGGTTATTCGTTACTGATTCGTATTACTAATACAACATAATATACCAGTATTTTATTGTTATCAAAGTAAGACAAAGTAATTAATGTGTTTAATAAACCAGAAGCATTTGTTTTAACATAAACTGTGTATTTATATTTGTACCGTTCATCTCAAATAATCCTTTCTGCAGCTGTGTTCGTCTGTAAAACCTTGGAGAAGAACCCTAAGGTAAGAGTTAATTAATATGAAGTAATATATATTGTTTCACTGACGCCCGAGAACAGGGACTCGAGTATTTTATTATTTGCATAGAAATATATATTGTTTCAGGATCTGGTTTGGTGTAAGGCCATTTAGTGACAATTTATCTGAAATGTTACAGAGTTAGGTGATACTGTGGTGAGTGCTTGTCTGATTTTATGGTGTTGGGATCTCTAGTAGGGAAGTCCAGTAGAGTCATTCAGGTACAGCCATAGTCGCCGAACTAGGGGGGTAAATTACCCATGAGTTAGTAAGAAAATAAGGGGGTGGTTGGCACCATATCCTACCTGGTTCTCTTAGGTTTTAGCAATGAGAGTTTTTCTGTTTCGGCAGAAAACCTCTCATTGGGGGGGTATTGTAACGGTACAGAATCAAGGGGATTTATTTTATTCTTGTATCAATGGTAATAATGGGGAATCGCCCAAACAGAGCTTCAGTTTTAATAAGCAAGGTGTACTTTTGAAACACCCAGTTGTCGGCTTGTACAATAAGCCAGGCAACAGGCGACGAATCCTGGAACATCGGAATGTGTCCGAGTGCACGGGTGCCCGTTCTGACATCGTGAAGATCACGTATAGTGTCCCTGGTCGCCGGCAACAAGCGACATTAAACTATGAGATTTTGCGATAAACAGCGTTAGCCAATGAGAACGCAAGTTGCCATGCTCAACGAGGATTCTGGCCATCTTGAAAACGTCGAATTAGGCGTCAGTTGGCTTCTAAACTCAAAACCGCGCAGTTGCGTGGGTACGTGGTTCACCTAAAATCCGTTCAATGTAATAGTGCTCGCGAGCCAAAAGTGTAATCAACCATCAAAATGAGTCTATAACTATACAGAAATCATGTTATAAAGGTGCAACGATCAAAAGAACCTGCGCAAAGCCCACTTCCCCGCACATTCCCTCCGAGTGGATGTGTGACATCATAGAGGAGTGGTGGAGGGGGTCACATGCTGTCTGACCACTGTACTGTGCACATCGTGAAGACGCGGTGACACAAGAGTTTCGTTGCCACTTCTGTATCAGTTTTCGCGCGCTCTTGTTGTTTTGTCGGTTTTATACACATTTTCTTTCTTTCTTTCTTTAGTTGTTAGTTGTAGTCCTATAATCCCTTATCGCGTAGCGTGTACTTTATTGGTAAATGTGTTTATGTATATAGTGTTGCGTAGCATGTTATTCTAGTGATAGTGTCATTTGAGTTGAGTTATGGCTGCTTCTTCGAAGTCTGTTAGCAAATCTGGACGGCCATTAAAGGGACAAGCCAGAGAAATGGTCTATAACGTAGCTGCTCACCTGCGAGAACAGAAAACCGTTAATAAACTTAATTATAATGTTGTGGCTTCAACAAGTGAAGCAACGGGAGTTTCAAAGTCACTGGTGAAGCGTGCAATAGCAGAAGGGAAGACGTCTATGGCCAAGGGTCGTCTGCAGTTTTCTACACCTGATGGCAAGAAAACAGTCCATAAGGAAATGATCGAAACAGATGACTGCACAAAAGGTGTGATACGTCGGAAAATAAGTGAATTTTACGTGATGAAAAAAACTGTACCTACATTGAATAAATTGAACAGAGTGTTAAAATCAGAAAATATACTTGACTGTAGCAGAGAGTATCTTCGAAGGATGTTGAAAGAGATGGGGTTCCGGTGGACAAGGTGCCGTAGTTCTCGAAACCTGTTGATAGAAAAACCTGATATCGTGGCATGGAGGGGAAGGTACCTCAGACAAATTCGTCAGTACAGACAGGATGGTCGGAAAATAGTGTATTTAGATGAAACATTCGTTCATTCTACTCACTCTGTCCCATCATGCTGGCAATCTGATACAGAGCTGGGAAAATTACAAGCTATAGGAAAAGGTATTCGCATTATTGTTGTGCATGCCGGGGGAGAGGAAGGCTTTATAAACAACGCCTTATTGATATTAAAATCAAAGCAAAAAACAGGGGACTACCATGACGACATGAACTTTACCAATTTTTCAACCTGGGTGGAAAGGGAACTGCTACCGAACTTAAGTCCAAACAGTGTGATAGTATTAGACAATGCTAGTTATCACAGCGTACAAGAGAATAGGAAGCCAACAATATCGTCGCTCAAAAAGGATATAGTGTAGCGGGTCATTTTTGGGTGTTTTTATTTTTAACAGTATGGGATAATTATATTTTGATTCATTTCATTTTGGTCGGGAGCCTTATAAAAAATGACGAAATAACTGTGTTATTGTGCAACGTTATTTAACAAGCAACAGCACGATGTTGAGAAACAGAGTTTGGAACAAAAGGCAATGCGCAATTTCAGTGGTGTAACACGGCTGAAGAATTTACCTCCACCAAAATTCTAAGAACTCTGTGCATGTGTTTTGACGCCCGTATGCAACTCAGCCGGGCGGGGATCGGCACTGACGCCGTGAAAGACACGACAGTTGAGACAAACATGGCGCTGGGACGAACAGTTAGTAGTTCCAATCGACCGACTACCGGAAAACGGCGTTAAACTCCGCCTACTGTGAGCGACATCAGCAGAGCAGATGCCAATATCGGCCTCTGGACACACACACATGCCAGTTATGATCCATGCATAAAATGGTTATGCCACCGCAATTAATCACCAACGGCGACTAAAACTTGGTGGCATTGAATTGCCGCTTCCGCCAGTTTAACCCAGCACATTACGCAGTTCCACTACTGAAGCCTGCCGGCTAGGAACGAATTAGGCTACACGCAGAAGTTTTTCTATTATTTTCACTTTAAATTCAAATATCAGTGAAGAAAAGTATGTGACGATAATACATCCGTGCGGTAGAAACTAACCGAGTGTTATTTCGGACCTCAACATTATAACATTTCATAGAAAGATGACTGTGCGTGAAGACCGCGTGGCTGCCGTGGGGGAAATTTTATTAATAATAAAATGTTAAGGGTATTTTAAATTGTGAATGAGAGCGTGTACGTGCAAAGCTGGGCTGTTTCTTTTGTATGTTATATTTGCATTTGTGTCTGGTCAAACATAAGGTAAGCTATAGTCTGTAAGGTGCAAAAGTTGCACAACATGTAACAAGAAGATTTAACATTTCAACATTTCTGAGTAATAAAAAAGTCTGATTTCTCTTCCATACAATTGAGAGTTAAATTCTTTCAATGCCTTATTTCGTTATATGTATCGTCAGAGTTCGTCGAACGAAATGGGTTTACCTACACTACGAGATCCGGCCAGATCAAAATCGTAAGGTAAGTGGAAGGGTTAATTTAATTTGAATAAAATAATTTTACCAAAAAAATAAAAGTTACAATTGGTGCGGCGTGACCAGGATTTAATATAACTGAAGAGGGGTTATTTTAACACCGGCCTACATCTGACGATGCATAGCGAAGTAGGGTTGTGAAAGCAAATTGATTTGGTAAAATATCAGTTTTGAAATAAAATTACTAATTGACAGTTGTTACGTAAGAAAAAATAGATAAAGTAAAAATGTCCGAGAATACAGAAAAAAGTAGTATAATAAATTCAATTATGAGTGAAAGTGGCCTTGAGTCGCAATCGCTGGATGAAAGTGGTATGTTGAGGGGGGAGACGGGTGCTGTTACAGAAACAGCTGGCGGCAGTAATGTAATAGTTCATTCCACTCCGATTGCGTCTCAACCACAACCAAACGAAATAGACGTTGATGCGGGGATTCAATTGACCCCCGTTTCAACTAATAAAAGTAAACAATCAGAGGAACTAGATATAATGAGTTTTTTACGAAAAATGGACAACAAATTTGATATGCAGAATAATGAATTAAATAAGCGTCTTGATAGAAATGACGAGAAACTTGAGATTTTAAGTAACGAATTCAAAGAACAGAAAATAAAATGCGAACAGCAGAATATTAAAAATTATGTTATTTTTAATGAAATTAAAGAACAGAATATTCAGTTTCAGCAAAATATAAATATAAAATTCGATGGTTTAATAAATAGTATACAAGACAAGAATGTATGTCTTGAAAATGACAATGAAATGACAAGAAATAATCTGAATAAAGTAGAACAGAGTACGAATAATACAAACGAAAGTTGTATTGACAATGTTGTGTTAGGTAATGAATTAATAGATAATAATGATGTTGATAATAACGAGAATAATAATGTAGTCAAAAAATTGGTATCTGAGAGTACTAATGAAGTTGTAGAATGTGATTATGAGATGTTAATGTGTGTTAATGAGTTAGAGAGAGAGTGGAAAGAGAGTTATATTATGGGTATGAAACAGGGGGTAAATTATTTACGAGGTAGAATGGGGGGTGAAGGAAGACCTTCACGTATATATTGTGTAGACAAGAGTGCTACAAATAATTGTTTTTTGAAGTTTTTTGCTTTTCCTGTAGAAGTCAGGAAAGATTTAATTGAATTTATACCCTCTGTCTGTAATACTTTTGAGAGTGTGATTTGGGGTTATGAAGAGAGAGATATAGGGGGAGAATTGTATGTTTGTAAAGGAACAGAATTATATAACTTAAATAGAAAGTATGACGAATGGAAGGAAAGTTTAGAAGTATATGTGAATAATAATGATTACAATGATGTAATAAAAATAATTAACCCAATAGTTAATGATTTTACTGATGGAGACTTGATAAAAATACCTAACGTAGACTGGTTTAACGAATATTTGAATAAGTTGATTGAAGTTAGTTTTTCTGGTTACAACACACAAAACAGTCATTTGTGTGCTGATAAAATTGAACGATGTTATGTAGAACCAAGGTTGATTTGGAACGATGGAGGTTAAACTATTAAAACAATAAAAGACAGTATAAATATTTTGTTTTAATGGTTCTGACATGGCAAATCTGGACAAATGAAGTGCGGAAAAAACTGAACAATAAATAAGAGTTTGTAAATAAAATATAGTGAATTTATATGTGTGTATGTAAGATGATTGTTGTGATAATAATATTGAAATACTTGCAATTTAAATAAATAAACCAAATTAATTTTGAAAACAAGTAATCAGAGAATTATAATTGTTTGGATGGTAATGAATTCTATATTGTTAATAATTAATTTAATTGAAACAATTTGATATATTTTAAATATTTTAATTGATTATGTAAAGGTTGTATAATTAAATTTTGTGTAAATTCAATTTGTTTTACGAGATGGAAATTTGGTAATGAATGATAAATTATTTAATTGAAGCTAATAAATTTTGTGAAATGTTTCAGAGATGATGGTGATTATGTTTTGTGTGTATATCGTGTTAAATGGAGTGTAAGTATGAAAATTTTATAATCATGTATAATAATAAAAAATGTTTACAGGTGTGATTGAGGTGTTAATGCAATCATTGTGTTGAATAAAAATAATAATTAAGAAATTTTTTATAATAAATGAAAAATGATATATAATGATTATTAAACAATAAATTTTGAAAATTTCAAGAAAGTTAAACGGTAACAGGTTATGAATGGGTTAAATGAGTGTTGATGCAGATATTATATGATAATGTATATACAAATTTTAATTAGTTGTCAATTGTAATTAGTTATTAAGTGGCTATTGTGGGGGTTGCCTGTGCTCTCACAAATAGCGAAAAGGGTTGGGGGTAGCAGTGAGTGTTACCTCCATCGGAGGCCAAGCTGGCGATGAATGTGCGGCACACCTTATACGTGTAAATAAAAAATATTTTACACACAATACTAAATGACAGTGTCGCACATAAAAATATTGATGCATAACAGGCAGTGAAATAAAAGTTTAGATTTCCTCGACTTTTCGGGCGGTTGCTGCCTTACCAGCACTAACCGTGGTTTTGGCTAGCGGCCAGCTATGGTCATATCAAGTCCCTTGACCATAGCTGACTTGAAATTGGTATATATTTGAAATTTAATGGGGGGACCTTAGAGGAAATCTCCGGAACTAGGGAACAGCGGCTGCCACTCTGTTCGAGGAGGAACAGCAAGACCGGTGGCAGATCCATTTTTAAGGGTGTATGATTTTATAACAAGAACATTATGATGTTCACAACTTTAAAACTTAACAGCGGAAGCAGAGACACGGAGAGGTAAAAACCCTGCTCCAAAATATACCGTCTCTGTGGAAGCGAAAGGGCGAGACAGTCCTCCATAATCTGAAATAGAGTGTGTGGCTGGGAGGTGACGTAAAGGAGTCACGAATTTAAAATTTTATGACAAAAGTTTTGCTTATTCAAAGTTTAATCCAATCAAAAATGCTTGTGCTCTGTCCACATAATTATATGCTCAGACTCGTAAATTAAGGTGTTCATGCTATAATTTTAAGCGTATTATATTGTTGTTGTCTATTAGATAAGCATTGATAAGAATATGTAATTTTATTATGTGTGTATTTGTTTAAGCCAATAAGTAAATCGTCTGGCAGGTTAACATAAGCATCAGAATCAGAAAAATGGGAAACAATGAGGTGAGAAGGGAGAATAAATAAAAATAAATATGTATCTTCCATGTAATTTGTTCAATTTTAAGATGTAGTTTCATGGTGTTTTTATTATGTTAGGATATCAGCTGATCAGCAATACCATGTCACTGGTATAGTGGTTTGTAAATGTTACAAGTAATTAATGTTTAGTGTACTACAGACATTTTGAAGTAAAGATAAAAAGAATATGAGAAATAAAATAACAATAATTTATGCCAATTAATAAAAGATAATTCATGGGTGATAAATGTTTTATGGGACATGCAGACCTGTCCAAGTTGAATGAAAAGTTGAATTTGAAATGATGGAGATGAATATAATGTAATGTTGTTTTTGAGTTGATGTGATATAACAGAATTTTGTGAAATATAGATGTTGACACAGTGGTAATGGAGACTTGATGTAGAGTTTTGAATGATATATATTTATGTTTATAATTAATGAGGTTATTTTGTGTATTTGTAATGAGGTAATGAGATTGAGAATTTTGGGGATGGCAATTTTGTATTAGAGGGTAGTGTATTTGGGGAGTCCGCAACAAGGGTTGGGACGGGAATTGGAATAGATTTTAGTGAGGAGGGGCCGCCTTAGGTAAAATCCGGGGGCCAAATAAGGGAAATGAGTTTTTGGGAAGGAAACACGTATCCTATATATACAAAGGGTTAGCGAGTATTTTATATGTAGAGAAGGTGGCGAATTGTGTTAAATGGTAAGTTGGGGTTTAGAGTGTCCTGATTAGTAGATATATTTGGTAGAGATGGGTGTCATGAGAATGGAAGTTGATTAATACTAGAGTCAGAGGGAGAAAGTTTATATATGTATAGAGATCTAATACAGTAATTGAGAATAAATGATTTACAACACCCAAAGTAATGTAGAATTAAACTGTTAACTAAAGAGAGGAATTTATAATAAAGAATATACAATTGTTTTTTCAACCAGTGACAGAATTTTAATAAAATTTGAAAATAATGTAAAGTCAAGAAGTGTTTATTTTACATAATTTAAATGTCAACTTGATTATTATATTGATATTTTGTTTGTTTTAAAGATATTTTGTTAGTATGTTTGTATTTCAAAGTTAGGATATTACAGATGGTCAATGTGTTTTCAGAAATCATACATAACATATGTAGGTCAAGGGTTTTGGACTTGACCTAGTTAAGATCAGCTGATGAGGTCATACACCTAAGCTTGTATAGTAGGAATCCAATTTTAATTTGTTTGTTGGATTAATTCAAACCAATATTTGAACAATTTTAATAAATGTTATTTAATAAATAAATTTAATAAAATTTTTTTTAATGAATAAATTTAAATTTTTTTGAATTTTAAAATTTTTGAATTTGTTAAATTTTTTTGAAAAAAAAAAAACTTGATTTTTCGCCTGCCAGCGAGTGAATATTTTAGATAATGATTTTATTATATGTGCATTAACCATGTTTCTTTTATTGTATTGCATTATATTGGTAGACTATAAGTGATTCCCCTGTTAGAATAAGGATGTGTTTATATTATTAGAAATGTCTAGGCTAAGTCATTTGAAACAAAAAATTAGAAAAAACAGGAAGAGAATTTTTGATAAAAGATTATTTTTTTGAATTTTGAATTTTTTAAATTTTTGATAAATTTTAAAAGAAAGTTTTATTCTTATGTGTTATGGTAATATGTAATGTTAGAGTGTGTGAGCCCAGTATTTGCCAAAGGCAGCCCAGCTTGCAAAAAGGGGATCCATATCGGCGGAGGAGCTGGAATGATTTTAGCCAGGGGTGGAGGATTTTTGGGGGTAGTATGTTGAAGGGCGAGGTGGGCTATGGTGCGAGTCTGATCGATTTCTCGGTGTTGGGATCTCTTACGGAGAAGTCCAGTGATCTCGTTCAGATGAGTCCATGGTCGCTGAGCCAGGGGGGTCGTGTACCCATGCAGATTAAGAACCAGGGGGTTGTTGGCCCCAGTTCCTCACCGGTCCTCTTCGGGGTTATCGATGAGATTTCTTCTGTCGTGGACAGCAGAATTCTCATCGAGGGGG
Source organism: Magicicada septendecula (assembly GCA_034769895.1). Classification (NCBI taxonomy): domain Eukaryota; kingdom Metazoa; phylum Arthropoda; class Insecta; order Hemiptera; family Cicadidae; genus Magicicada; species Magicicada septendecula. The sequence goes on along the minus strand of CM068376.1, from coordinate 33,952,064 downwards.
TATTGTAGCGGGTCATTTTTGGGTGTTTTTATTTTTAACAGTATGGGATAATTATATTTTGATTCATTTCATTTTGGTCGGGAGCCTTATAAAAAATGACGAAATAACTGTGTTATTGTGCAACGTTATTTAACAAGCAACAGCACGATGTTGAGAAACAGAGTTTGGAACAAAAGGCAATGCGCAATTTCAGTGGTGTAACACGGCTGAAGAATTTACCTCCACCAAAATTCTAAGAACTCTGTGCATGTGTTTTGACGCCCGTATGCAACTCAGCCGGGCGGGGATCGGCACTGACGCCGTGAAAGACACGACAGTTGAGACAAACATGGCGCTGGGACGAACAGTTAGTAGTTCCAATCGACCGACTACCGGAAAACGGCATTAAACTCCGCCTACTGTGAGCGACATCAGCAGAGCAGATGCCAATATCGGCCTCTGGACACACACACATGCCAGTTATGATCCATGCATAAAATGGTTATGCCACCGCAATTAATCACCAACGGCGACTAAAACTTGGTGGCATTGAATTGCCGCTTCCGCCAGTTTAACCCAGCACATTACGCAGTTCCACTACTGAAGCCTGCCGGCTAGGAACGAATTAGGCTACACGCAGAAGTTTTTCTATTATTTTCACTTTAAATTCAAATATCAGTGAAGAAAAGTATGTGACGATAATACATCCGTGCGGTAGAAACTAACCGAGTGTTATTTCGGACCTCAACATTATAACATTTCATAGAAAGATGACTGTGCGTGAAGACCGCGTGGCTGCCGTGGGGGAAATTTTATTAATAATAAAATGTTAAGGGTATTTTAAATTGTGAATGAGAGCGTGTACGTGCAAAGCTGGGCTGTTTCTTTTGTATGTTATATTTGCATTTGTGTCTGGTCAAACATAAGGTAAGCTATAGTCTGTAAGGTGCAAAAGTTGCACAACATGTAACAAGAAGATTTAACATTTCAACATTTCTGAGTAATAAAAAAGTCTGATTTCTCTTCCATACAATTGAGAGTTAATTCTTTCAATGCCTTATTTCGTTATATGTATCGTCAGAGTTCGTCGAACGAAATGGGTTTACCTACACTACGAGATCCGGCCAGATCAAAATCGTAAGGTAAGTGGAAGGGTTAATTTAATTTGAATAAAATAATTTTACCAAAAAAATAAAAGTTACAATAGTTGATTGGCTTATGCACAACAACATCCAATTTGAAGGTAGTTTGACCAAAGCGGAATTGCTGATGTTAGTAAAAATGTTCCTAGTGAGAAGACCTACAAAATTGATAAAATGTTTACCAACATGTTTACCGGTCACAGTGTTTTACGTCTGCCGCCCTATCACGCAGACCTCAATCCTATTGAGTTGGTGTGGGCAGACATCAAAGGTAGAGTGGATGAATCTGTGTCAGACTCACTAGAAGTGAAGCGTAGACTTAGTGAGCAAGCATTTTCGGAATATTCAGAGTCCAAATGGAAAAAATGTTGCGAGCACGTACGCAAGATAGAAGATGAATATATATCCAAAGATGTCCTCATTGATGACGCCATTGATAGCTTCATTATTTCTGTGAGTGATGTCAGCTCATCTGAATCTGAATCTGAGTCCAAGGATGACAGCAGTAATCAGGAAGACGATGGTGAGATCGCAGATGAGATACGAGAAAGACAGGTATGTTATACTGCCTCTTATGACTTAATCCTTATCCTTCATAAGCGAGTGTTTTGAATGTATTATTTCGTTTTGTTCATATTATGTCCTCTGTGTGTACGCTTATTGGAGCCGTATATTTCTTTAAAATATGGTTTACAGCTTGGGAATCGTAAATAGTTCCATTTAACTCTATGCTTAATACTATTTTATAATTTTAGGTTTAGTAATATTTTAGGTTTATATATTTAATAGATGTTTCAAATAGGTTTTGAAGCCCACATGACATTTAAGCTCCGAATTAAATTAAATACACAAAATATTAAACACCTCATATTCACACGCAGAATCTCGTTCAGTAACAATATGAACAGATAATTAATTATCAAAAATAGGAAAAATCTGTGTAAATTGTCAAATACATAATATACTATAAAAAATATATTATTTTTATTATATACAAATTACAAATTTGCATGAAATATTATATTTTATGTAGTCAGACGCTTGTATGAAACATTCGCATTCTGTAACGAAGTGCTGAACCTCCGCTCGCCCCTCCAGTGCCCCCACCACGTCGCCAGATTACGGATTTCCGTCGCGTCAGAACTGGCAGACGCAAGTGCGCGAACCCAACTAGCCGAGGGTTCTTTTGTTTGTTGTCAAGTTATAGTGTGAAATAGCGCCGACGATAAGATAGTGTCAAAATTAAAAATCTGATAACTTTCGGAACATTCACGCAAAACAGTGGCAGACAACATGCGGCGGAACCAGTGAGCACGTGCAGTAAGAATAACAATTACAATATTTGGCCAACAACTAGAAAGAATTTCATTTTAAACTGGAAAAATTAGTCCATTATAATGGGAGTGGGAAGATAAAATATAATAGGGGACAATTATGAATGAGTGAGCGGGTACTGGGTTGCCTTACAAAAAATACTTACTCTAATTATAATGAAATATATTAAGTCCTGTCTTGTTGCATAAGAATCAGTAATTAAATAAATAGAAAGTAAGGAAATTAAAGAAAAAAGAGAATACAAAGAAATGTTCAATAAAGCTGAGATAGTTAACGCATTCCATGAGAGTATAATTTATTAAATAACACGAACCCTAAATCACACTTATAGGTCACTAGTTCGCGTGAACGGTCCTGGACCCAATAAAGGTAAGAATTTTGGAACTGGAATAAATAAAATTTATTTATTTATCTATTATTATTTTGCAATTAAATGTATCTTCACACCTAAAACATTTTATTTAATTCACCTAGATATTAACACACATTGGCAAGTCATATCACAAACTACAAAAAAAAAATTTTTTTTCAAATTCAACTAGATTCCTTTTTGATTACAATTACCAATGTAGATTACTATTATCATCTATACACAATACAAGATATGATTATATAAAACAGCACATTATTCAATACCACAAATACATAGACAAAAACATGTACTCCATTACTCCATGATTAATCACATTATATAGGTTATATATTTCACAAATACTTCAACTCAAAATAAACATTACACATATTACATTAAAACAAACATTTCCCCTTTGAAGTTGAATAAAAATTACAAACATTACAATTTTAATATTCATTCTCTATTGGCCCTTTCAATTGTCACACTCTAACTTCAACTCTGAGTTTCCATTTAATATTTTAATCATTTACCATTTATTATAACCTTCAAATCAAAATATATTTTTTGAATTTATTACCAAAGTTTCCTTTTAAATTAATTAAATCATCTCAATTTAATTTAATTACATAATAAAATTTTATGATTACATCAATGTCAATTAATAACAATCCATTATCATTATTATCATATACTCAATCAAGGTTATAAACATTGCTACCCATCAGACCACATACTGTATACTGTGATACCTTATCATAACCACAACATAACCTAAACATAATAGATTTATCACCAATACAATTTTATATACAATCTATATCATATCAAATGTCATTGTTTACCAAAACCCATTACATAATTTAGCCAAGTATTTAAACCATTAACTAAAATAATTAAATGTCCATCAACAATAACTGTCTAACCTCCATCATCAAAGATTAATCTGATATTATTCATACACAATTCATTTCTAATTAAGTTCATTATATTATCCTTTATAATATAATGACGATTCATATTCTCATTTTTTACCATAATACTATAATAATAATTAATAGGATTATTACATATTATTAAATCATAAAACCTGTCACCATCATTTATAGTCAAATTTCCCTTAGTATTTTCTGTCAAAATTAAATAGGTTATCAATTCATCATTATTCTCATCGTCTACTAAACCAGTTTCATTATAAGGTAAGTGCTTATTCTCAATATCATTTTCATCTACTACTGCTGTACTAATTACTCCACAAGGTAAGTCTGCATTATTAACCATTTTCTCAATATTTATTCTCTTGACTAACTCTTCATAACCTCTATTAACCTTGAACAACTCTATCTCTCTCCCTCTCTCTTTATATTCACTCTCCCAACCCTATTTCACACTCTCACTTCACGCAGAGGGCAATACTACATCATTAAAACCCATCCTGGCTTTACCAGGGAAACCATAATACATAAAGGGACTATTTGTAGACCATTTGTCTCCCAAATAAATTCTAGAGGAACCTTTGTCCTCCTAAAACACTCGTGAAGCCTTTACTTCACATACACCACAGGGAAAATCTGCCCTCTGCCCCCAGATTCACTTAAACTCTCCTCATACTCTCTCTCAAGCTCATTAACACTTATTATTACCCCATCACTAACCTCAACTAACTTTATACTCTCATCATCATTACTATTATTCACTGTATCACTTTTTGATACCCCATATTCAATTACATCTTTATTATTATTATTATTCAACATTATTTCACCATTATAATCACCACTTATACTAACACCATCACTTACCTTGTCAAATATTACTTCATTATTTATATTCTCATTTGCAATTAACTTGTCATCATTATGATTATCACTTATATTTTCACTATCAGAACCGATTACCTTGTTCTCTAATATCACATTATTATTATTTTCATTACACTTACCTGTATCTTTTTTCCCCACTTTCATTTTCTCAATACTTTGTTTTTGTGACGCTATGAGCTCATCACAACGCTTATTAAACTGTTCCATGATATTGGTATTCATTTCATCAAACTTACTATCAATATTCTTTTGTGACTCACTCAATTTTTCGTTTAACTCATTAATATTAACATTATGTTATTTTATTTTCCCCCTTAATTCGTTAAATTTAATATCATTTACATCAAAACGTTTATTAAAAACACCCTTTAGTTCACTAACCTTTTGTGAATTATGTTTAATATCATCAGATATTGTTCTCATAAAATTCATCATATCAGCCGTTGACCACTCTTTTACTTCGGTTTCCCTTACATCAGCCATGTCTACCCAATTTTTATATAATACCCTTTATATAAAAACCACTATAACCCTTCTAAAACCCAATAATTATACACACCCAATCAAAATACCCAATACATAAACTCGTGATCAATATGTAAACGTAAACAAATAATACTCTCGTAAGTACGTTACTCTACCAAAACATAACCATAAAACATACGCAATGTAAATATATACAATAATCATTCGAAAATTAATGCCATACCCAAAACCTATTCTGCATCTCAAATAGGTCTAATTTATATAAAAATTTATATAAATATCCTGGCAGGGACCAACAATTGTAACTGTACAAACTTTTTCATATACACAACACGACTACTACTTACCCTGACTCTGTTAAACTTACCTTTTATAAAACCCCCACAAGATTCCAAACTCGTTCAAAGGTCACCATGATGTTTTAAGGTGAACATTGAAACCATAATAATCTTTCCATTAAATAATTTTGATATTTTACTTCCCTTAAATCAGAAAACTCAAAGGTCTGTTTTAGACGAATCTTTGATGCAGAACTCAGGTTATGGGTGTGGCGTAATAATTAATTTAACACATTTTTCTGCTAAACAAATCTCATTTTATTTCCATTCAATATTTAACTCTTTCTCTTTTTCCCTTTCTATTTATCTGTTATTTTAATAATTAGAAAACATGAAATTACTTAAACAAATTTTTTATAGACTAATCTTTCTCTACAATCCAGTACTTTTCGGTTTCTTTATATTTTTACGTACCCACACTCTCTTACTCTTTCTTTTTACTTTACATATATTGTTAACCCCCCATTTATTGAGCTCATTTTATTATAAATGTTTGACTGTATAAACTTTTGGCCAATTAGATTAACTTCATCACTGTACTTATCTGCACGTGTTGTACTGCTGTTGCACACTATGTCCGTGAAGCCTTCTTCACTAAACTATCACATTTTTGCTTTTTTTTTTAAAAAACTGTTGATACTGTGGTAAGATTAAAACTGTTGTCTTAAATTGCAATTCACTTTTTGGTTTTACATTTTTCGGTCTACCAAAACTTTCCCGAGGCTACGGTTAAAACTACGTCTACTCTGACTGATGAGTTGTGCTGAACCGCCCCAACTGAGATAGCTGGGTGACGCTATCCGTTCTCTCGCCACATGGCCACCAACAGGATGTCTTCTTCATTCCTCGTTTTTCCATTGGCTTCTCGTAAACTTCGATATCTCGCGAGAGGCCGGAAAGCAGTTCGCATTGCTAACACGTGTTTGATTCTACGCAGCAACCAAGCGCTTTTCTAATGACTCACACATTATTGGCCAAGTCGTACCTGCCACTGACTGTTACCGAATAGTACAACATAAAATGGTGTGTTATTAACAAATTATTAAATAAAATGATTAGACCCGTTTTGTCCCATTACAAGGAGAACAACAATTTAGTGCCTTAATACTGATTTTTAGATTACCACAACTTTGTGTCATTGTTACCTTTCCTAGTGATTAGCATTATTAACCCAAGGATAATTAATAATGAAAAACATACAGAAACACAATATTTCATGAACTGAAAAACGTATGTATGTGCTGCTATCACCATTATTGATTATTGTCTGTCTCATGAATAGCAAGAAAAATAATTATGAATGTGATTTTTACCGTATATCCGACAGGTGTTTCGACTGTGTTTTGTTCTGCCTTCCTCTGACAACTGATGTGATAAAACGTGAACATCAAATGATGCTGGTCACCAAGATTTGCTGGTAGCTGAATCTTAATTTCATCATAAAAATTTGGACATCTGAAAAATGAATGTTTTATTGTACTAAATTAACAGAAAATTAACATTTGTACTACCGACTATTCCATGCTGTTTTTACTTAGAAACAGAATTTTTTAAACAATTTAACAATACGATTTACTTTATCAAATTACAAATAATATCAAATACAAAACAATATTTGTTTATCAACTGTTATATATGCAGAAAGTCAAGCAGTATATGAAGGCAAGAAAAAGTTCTTTCCCTTTTTTTTCAAATACTTCCCAATCGATGCTTTATTCGGATTATACAGTTTAGTTGTTGAAGTCTTGGCCTGTACACCTAGACTACCATTCTGCTAAAGCTAAATGGTACTTGTTATAATTTTATTATTACCTTTAGTCTCAGTACTAATTGTTTATCATACTTTATAACAAATGTTGTCAGTATTTAGCTTTATGAGTCTGTTTCAGTAGTGAGACAATAAATACAAAAATATAATGATTTCGACCATGTGTTGTTTATAACATTTTAGATCTGTTAAGCTACGAATTAACTAACAAAATTTAAAATACCATACAAAATAATAAATAAAAAAAACAACTTCCACTTACCGTCCACAGGTACTCTTGGGTCCAGGGTCTCATACGTACGTTGGGATACAAGCGTAATTTTCAAGGTTGCGTGAATAATTTACACAATACATCTTGGAAGAGAAATTATTTTGTTTAATAATCAAATGTTGTGATTTTATATGTTGTTCTCCAAATAGATTGTGTTACATGTTTTTCAAAGGTTGTGCAATTCTTGCTTGTACATCTTATTTTCTAGACTTACATGCTATTACTTACAACTTAGATAGCCCAGCCTGCTCACGCACTCTCACATTCTAAAAAAAAAATAAAAACCCCCCTTTTACTTCGATTGATCAAACTATTACATAATATAATCTCCCCGCCGGCAACGCGTGTATCCGCGACCTCGTGGTCGCTACGTGTTGAGTTGTAGTTGTCCCGAAAAACAAAAAAAAATATATCCGATTGGTATGTTACTGTTCTGTACTTATTCACCCATCACTTCCACTGGTTGAAATAACAATTAAATCACTTTTACTGCCACATGTTAAAATTTTGAGAGGAGCTACCTCTATAAAGAAACCGGCCGGTTACTCTTGGGACTAACAACTGCGCAACTTACTTGGCGAGCGGGAGGAAACAGTGTTCCACGGCCATCAGATCTCGTTGTCGTTCAAGGTTGATTTGTTACAGTTTATTGGCTCTATGCATGATACTTACTGGTTGTATTAGTAATATGCGTCGACGATCTCTAGGCACTGCTAGTCTGTCGTCACTATCAGTAGGCGGTCCTTAGCCACGTTTCCTGTAGATCGCATGTTGATCGTACAAATTGTTCGCTCCAGCGCCATTTTTTTACAACACCGTTTGAGTTTCTTGGCATCCCTACCATGCGCATACTGGAGTCGTTGCGTGCGTGCGCCGTCACATTCACGCACAGTTCTGAGAAATCGAGGGTGGTACAAATTCTTTGCTTGGTTTCGCAACTGATTACTGCGTCTTGCTGCTTTGTTCTCAAACTGTTCAGTCAACACGTGGTCCGTTACAAATGGTATTAACGTTTGTCGGAAAATAAAACTTTCACAATATTTTTTACAAAACCCCAAAAAATGAAATAAATGAAATACAAATACCCCATAACTGTAATAAATGAAATTACCCAATTTTGACCCGTTACAGATTGTACAATAGATTGCACAACAGTGAGAATGTTTTTGCTTCATAAGCCACTTTTGTGACTGAAAATTTGGAGTTCCATGTGAGTGAATCATTTCTTACAATATTATGTATAACTGACATAAAGTACAGGGTAATAGGCAAAACATATGTTTAGGCATTCACTTTCATAACAACAACTGACGAAACTTTGGCGCGTGACGTGTAAAATTCCATTGTGCTTAGTTTTAAATTATTTAAATAAAAAAAGAACAACAAACAAATGTAAGCATATAAAACTGATTATAATAGAAGCAATATGTAATAATATGTTTAACGTGTTTATAACAAATAATAACGTCATGAGTTTAACTACATGTGTCTGTCAATTTTGTATGTTTCGAAAACATAAGAGTTTTAGAAAAGAAGTTACAAGTAACCTAGACACATACAGCACATAGTATTGTAAATAGGATATGTATAGATCTTTACAAAGATAGCAGTAACACATATTTTTACTGAATGATGTAAAAGCCAAAGCAATTTAAGCAAAATGATAAAAGGGCCCAGTGTGGGCAAATGACCCTTTGGTCCTTGAGTTGAAGTGTTAATCGCATTAAACTTTAAAATTAAAACATATTCTGAGCTGCATACATTTATTAAGTACATCAAATAACAATAAGAACACACGTTTCTTTTACTTTCATTTAAAATTATCAAAAGCAAAAAATTAGTTCCATAAATTTACAAATACAGTAGAATCCCGCTAACTTACCTCCTGATATCTCGACAGTCCGTATAACTCGACGATCACTTTTTTTTTAATCGCTAAATGATTTCTGCTGGTCAAGCAGAACATTATCTTTGAAATAATGTGGTGGTCTATTAAAAGCTAGACTGTAATAATTTCTAACATCACCTATACAGTAAAAACAGTATAGGTACATTTTAATTACTGTATTATTGTAATTACAGTACATATTTAGGCATAAGAATGTTCGTATGTTTTCCTGTTGTGTTCAAAGATTTGTTATGATATTCAATTTTTGTCCCTTTCCCTTTGTGACACGAATTCTTGGAACTGTCTAACAAACTTGGTGAGGTTTTATTCTTTTCGTGGAAATTCTAATCTACCCCATTCCCCCTCACAGTAAAGAAGCAGCTGAAGAAATCAGGTAGCCGCTGTCAATCACCACTCACATTCCTTTCTATTGTTGCTAGCCATTAGCAGGCTTGCCTGAAGGTTTATGGCTGTACCCTACTGTAAGCTAAACTTTCAGTTCATTCTGGGTACAGTTTCTCAGTTTACATCCAGGCTTACAAATGTTGTGTTGTGTTGTCTGTGCAAACGAAAATCTCGAACGGGAAGAAAAGAAAACAAATTAACGCGACAATGGAAATGAAATTGGATGCCTTAAAGAGACTGGACAAAGGGGAAAGTGTTAATAAAATTGGCATGGATTTAGGTGTTGGACAAACTACTGTACTATAATAGGGTGGAAAAAGAAGACGTCCGAAATCGAGTCTTGGTGTGTGAAAAGAGCATGTACTGCTAGTTTAAAGGAAAGGAAAAGTAAGAAAGGTGGCGAACATGAGAAAGTGAGTGAGGCGCTTTATTTGTGGTTTAGGCAGCAAAGGGAAAAAGGAACACCCATTTCAGGACCCATTTTGCAAGAGAAAGCCCTCAAATTCTATGAGGAATTTCAAAAAGGAGAGCCTGGATTTACTGCTAGTGTTGGCTAGCTCGACAGGTGGAAGAAGCGCTACGGCATCAGACACGTAAACGTTTGTGGCGAAAAACTATCTGCTGACTTGGGAAATGTTAATAAATTCAAGGAAAATTTCCACGGACTAACTGAGAAGGAGGGTCTATCTGGGGATCAAATTTACAACTGTGATGAGTCTGGTCTGAATTTTCGAATGCTGCCTTCGAAAACGCTTAAATCCAGGGAAGAAAAATCAGCCCCAGGCTATAAAAGAAGTAAAGGGAGAGTTACAATCTTGGCATGCAGCAATGCAACAGGCAGCCATAAGCTCAAACTAGTGCTCATAAACAAATCGAAAAATCCCCGGTAAAAAACGTAAAAAGTGCACTAATGGAAATGACACCTGTAATGTGTCAAAATATAGTTACACACCTTCTATGATCTGCCTGCTTGGTACAGGAATCAGTCAAATGAATGGATAAATGAAGCCATTTTTAAGGACTGGTTTTACCAGCTGTTTGTTCATTCGGTAGAAAAGTTTCTAAAATCGAAAAATCTGTCAAGGAAAGCACTTTTCATTCTCAACAATGCCTCATCCCATCCTGATGCGGAACAGTTACAAGACAAAGACATAAGAGCCATGTTTCTTCCTCCTAACATAACTTCGGTATGTCAACCAATGGACCAGGGCATTTTGGAAGCATTGAAGAAGAGATACAGACGTAAACTTCTTTCATCTCTTGTCTTAGCCATGGAGGAAGGGTGTGACATGATCGATAAACTAAAGAAAACAGACATGTTGGACGTAGTGGGGTGGATATCTGAATCTTGGAATGAAATCGAGCATATAAGCCTTGTTCGTTCCTGGAGAAAGTTGCTGGACCATTCAGGAAACGAGTTTCAAGAAAGCAGAGAAGAGACAGAAAATTGTGAAATAGTGGACTTATTGAAGAAAATTCCAGGCTGCGAAGAAGTTGCTGATAGTGATGTTGGAGAATGGATGGGGCAGGATTACTTTTAGGAGATGACTAACTGTGAACTTTTAGGAGATCGTGAAATAGTTCCGCTAGTGAAAGAGAATGAGGATAAAAATGAAGATGAATCAAAAGACAAAGAGATGGAAGACAACGGAAAAGTTAAACAGATGACTCACAGTGAAGGACTAAAAGCCGCTGAAGGAATGCTCCTTTACTTGGAGGAGCAGGATGCATCTGTTATGGACATTTTGACGAAGCTGCACGAAGACGAAATGAGTGTGAGAGACAGTCTAGCATCACGACATTTTTTTTCACCCTCTCAGTCTACATTAGGTCGAGTTTGTGGGACTCTACTGTAAAAACATGCTGACATCTATAAGCAGCTTATCATGTAAGATTTTAGGTTACCATATTCTACTTTAAAGAGTATTTTTTAGTACAGTTTTCTTGCTTTTAATATGGCCTGCATTTAAGATTTTATTAATCTAAGGATTTGAAACTTGCTATAAATTCCGTAAAAGTTTTACAAGTTACAAGGTTTAAATAAAAATGCATACCACTTAACATAGTTCTGAATTGCACAAATTGGCACACATGTTGCAGTTTGGCCACTACTCTTGTATAACCATAATTTAAACATTTATTCTCTAACTTATAAAAATCATCTACACTAACTTGTTATGATAACTGATTGTAGTGTACACATCACTAGAAAACTCAGGACATGAAGATTTTCCAAAAATACTGGGAAGTGCATGATGTTCTTCTTCACCACACATAAGCTCGACTTTCACTGAAATATTCCTTGCTGATCCTACAACAAATCACTTCTTTACTAATAAACCACACAGCCTTAACAGAGAAATAACTACGATGGTGTAAACAACAAGCATTTTATATTATAAACTGAGAGTAAGTAAAAAACTAACATCTAAAAAATACTTCTGATTTCTTCTGTTCTACTGAAATGCGTAACACAGTAAACATTGTAGAAATGGACACTATATATATAATTTTATAAAACATCTTACAGTGGCCTTTATTGAACCATCAATCTCAAATATTTAGTTTATAAATAAATTACAGATTGCAGCACTTTTGCGTTTTACATTCTGGTTATTGGAAACAGGAATCATATGTTTCTACAGACATTCTGCTAAATGCAGGTGCTGTTTACAAGCATGCAGTATGGATTCTAAAGATCGTTATTTGAACAGAGATGACATTCATGAGTTACTATACACTAGTTTGGATATATCATTAATTTTAATTAGATCTTATATAATATTTATACATGCAAACTGACTCAAAACTTCCATAAAACTTTTTTTTTGTAAGCAAAGAATGCATTTTTTTAATTAAAAAAAAAATGTAGACGTCATTTTATTGTAATTTTTTCATGTCACTGTAACAAGAAAGAACTGAACTTTTACATGATATAAAAAGCTTTCAGTATACATTAACTAGTCTTCACAGAAAAAATTATGAAATACAAGAAAAATCATGTGTATTCTAGATAAAAGCGACTAAAAAACATGCATATTCAAAATGTTAAACAAATTCATCTGATGAGGCCGAGTTGAGAAACACAATTTGAAGTATGACAACAAAAACATAAAAACAGATATGTGCAAATCGACATAATACCTGTTCTTCCTGCAAAGTTGAGCTCCTTTGGATAAACAAATAAAAGGTTTCTGTAGTGATAGTGTGGCAGCAGAACATCCTTTAATGGGAACTCTAGAACCTCTTTGACTGGATGGCATTTGTCATCTAAAACACAGTCAAAACTAATATACTGAGATACAATTTACAATATATATATATATATATATATATATATATACACACACACATACAGTGAAACTTCGATTAACCGTCACTCTTTTAACCTTCAGTTTCTGTTAACTGTCAGTCCATACTCTATGTACAGACAAGATTGCCGCAAAAAATCATCCTCGCTTTACTGCTGAGCGGCGGAGGCGCCGGAGTGGCGCACTATTGTTCTATTGATGAGTCACGTTCTTGGTCCGCCTAGCTATCGCACACGTGGTCAGTTTCAGTTGTGGCTGAGAAGCTGTTGTGCTCGGTGCTGTAGTTATTTGTTGCGTAGTAGCTTAATTGTTTCGGCATACGATAGTGACATTCACACCAGTAAGTTTTGTTGTTAAGGTTTCTTTTCTTTTTTGTTTTTGTGCAACAGCTAAAAAATGACTGAAGAGCGTAAATGGGTCGTGTTAGATCTCAAGCAGAAAATTGAGATTATTAAACGTTTGAGAAAAGCTGAAACTCCCACTAGTATTGCTCTCATTTATGGCGTTGGAAGAACCACAGTGAATGACATTAAACGCGATGCTGAAAAAATAGAACATGTTTCACAAAAATGCAAAACATCGATGGAGATCCTAAGACTCGTAAAACCATGAAATCAGCAAAATATGACCAACTGGACACTGTTATGTATCAATGGTTTATACAAGCATGGAGTCAAGGAATCCCACTTTCAGGCCCCGTAATAATGGCCAAGGCGGTTGAAATGAACAAAACACTTGACGGAGATCCTAATTTTAAAGCAACCATAGGATGGCTCGATAAGTTTTAAGTAAATATCACTATAATATTGACGACTCGGAACACTAAGTTTTTTATAAGTAAAAACGTAAAGTTTTACCTTACAGCCTAAACCGGCTTTCACCTATAGAAGGCTTCATCAGAGGCTGTCGTAAGTAGCGCTGTTCATCTTGTTGTTGGCGACGAGATAGTTTTTCGAAAGATCGAAGCTGTGTGTGTGTGGTGAGATGTGTTCGAATAATGCGTGCGATTTGAATTGTGTCTGTTCGTTTAGGATGTCGTTTTTATTTGTTTTTGTGTGTTTGTATATTCTAATTGTTCTAGAGTGTCTAGTTTTCGGCCTTTTGTGTGTACGTGTAGTATGTTCATGTTATTGTCGATGTTTTTATATGTGTGGTTTGCTTCAATGAGGTGGTTTGCGAAGGTAGATTCTGTAGTGGTGTGGAATGCTTTTGTGTGTTCAATGTATCTCTGTTTGAAGCTACGTCCTGTCTGGCCTATGTAGAATTTATTGCAATTTGAACAATTTAGCTTATATACACCGGGTAGATCGAATTTGTTTTGTGCTTTGGGCATGCGTTTTGATAGTGTGTGTTCTGTTTTGTTAGTAGTTTTGTAAGCGATTCTGTATCCTGCTTTTTTGAATTTGTGGGCAATTTTTGAGAAAAAACAAAAATACTTACAAACAATGACAGACACTCACATAAAATACTATATTGGCACAGATACATTGATGACATTCTAATACTATACAGGGGAAACAAAAGACAATGTGAACAGTTAATAACGCACATAAACAAAATACATAAAAACATAACCTTCACTGCCGAATACGAACACAACAATACCATAAACTTCTTAGACCTCTCCATCACAAAACTAGAACACAGGCACAAATTCAGTATATACAGAAAACCAACTACAACTGACACACTAATACACAACACCTCCAATCACCCAATACAACACAAACTAGCTGCTTTTAGAACCATGATACATAGACTTAACAACATCCCCTTAGATGAAATAGACTACAAAGACGAACTAAACACGATAAAATATCTAGCAGAATCTAACGGTTATGACAGAACAATAGTCAGTAAACTCTAACACAAAACACAAAACAAACAACAGACAAAGACAGAAAACAACAAATTCATAACACTAACATACATCAACAAACAAACAGAAAAAATTAACCACAAATTCAAAAAAGCAGGATACAGAATCGCTTACAAAACTACTGTTATCTTTAATAATTATGTCCCTAGTTCTGGGCGGCATTTGTTATCTTTCACTTTCTTTTAAATAAATATAAATGTATTTGTCATATGAAATATCTAGTAACTTATATTTGGGTTTGTTTACATTAATCGAATAAAGCACGTGTGTCACATTTACCATAATTATGGTATCTACCATAATTATAGCATCTGTTTATTTCAGTCTCGTTACATAATTTTTTATTACCTAAGGATCCAGGATTCTGCTCAGCGAGAATGCTGGCAGAGACAGGCATTGAAATGAGAATACGTTCGGTATAAACATTAATCATTAATATTGGTTTATTCCATAAATGCTATAAGCGTGTACACCGCACAAAATCAACATGGCGGCCATTAAAGTTGGCTCGTCTTCATCATAAACTTCTTTATATTTTATTAATCGTTAATTTAACAAATATCATATTTTAATTTAGCAGCTGCTTTGCTATTAAATGATTTTAATTATCTTGGCTGAACGCAAACGCAAACCAACACCCCGTTCGGATGTCGACATTAAAAAACAACACGCCCCGCTTTCTCTCACTCATTCATACTTATAAATTCAAATTACTTTTGTGTACACATATCTAATCATAGGGTTAACGAGCTCTTTAGTAAAAATTTTGTTTTGCACTTCCCTGGATCTGTAGACTAGAAGTTCTAGAAGAGGTTTCACATGTTGAGGCCTTAAGTTAGTTTGGTTACGTTTTTGATATTATCACTGACTCTACTGCATAATTTTGAAAACAATTACTGCTCACTGTTTAGCTCACTTCTAATTATCACATAATGATATTTTGGCTACATTTTGTACTGATTAAAACACTTTGCCGGTATAAATTGCCGGCGGCCTGTAACAAGTTGTTACTGCTGCTGCTGTTGTGTGTCGACTGGGCCGAAAATTATGCAAATTTTACGTATGTGTGTGTGAGTATACGTCATCGTTCTTTTGTCTCTGGTTATATAATAGCCTTGTTTGTTACGTATTTTTATAACGTCATTGTGGTTTTAATGACGTTTTGAGCTGTTGGCCAATGAAACATAAGTATGAAGCGCCGTTATTAGTGGCTGTAACCATTATAAGTCTTTTTAGCTGCACGTACACTGCTGTCCTTGAAATTATTTTGTCGTCTCGGAACTGCGTCGTTGTCGGCAAAACCAATGGAAATTATGTAACCCATAGAAATGACTTTAAAACATCGGAATACAATAGTTTGCTACCTTGCATACCATATTTTTATATCGGACTTTTTTGTACTGTCACAAAACCCCCTCAATGAAAGGTTTTGTGTCGAGACACAAAAACTTTCATTGACTCATTCACACTTCTCTAAAAGGATCAGCTCAGATATGGAGCCACAACCCCCTGTAGTGTTACAAAAAATATAAATTCAATCACTTACCCTTGGTCCAATGATGAGGTTCGCACCTTCTGACCTTACTGGACTTCTCCAGAGAGATCCCTACACCATAAGGCCATGAGGCACTTTACGCTCCTGTTCTGACGCACCGGCCAGCTCAGGACCGCGGTCACCAAACCATAAAACTCTGAAACATTCAATACAAAATTTTAAAATAGTGGCCTTCTCTATATCCATATCCACAACTGATATGTTCCCTCTTAGTACGTTGGTTTGCGTTTTGGGGCATTGGTTTGCTTAATTCTACAAACTTCAAACAATGTACATCAAGAATTAAGATAGAAAATTACTGCTCCTTTTAACACTCCGGTATCTGGTACACCCTTCTGACTCCTGTCAATTATATTCACACTCTTTATCACATGAAACAATTGCTCTTAACCTATAGAAACAATTCATTTAACTGCTTTAGCAACAACCATTAACCCTAATAATTTACTTCATACAATCTTACAATATCTATATTATGGCAGACAATTTAAAAGTTCTATAATTTCTTTACGACTTTTTCTTACATTTAACCTTCTTTATAATAGAATCATTTCTAGAGAATGGACAAACTTTACAAAATTTTAATCTTATAATCGTTACTATCCTGGTAGTAACCTCCTATCCACACACTATTATCAACATAATAAAATACAATAAAACATTGTATATTAAACATTAAACACTAACATTGAACAATTCACAAATAAACAATTTACATAACTTGTAGCAAAATTTTATAACATTTTTCCTATCAACTCTCTATTAACTTTTATCATTTAACATTCATTTAGATTCTATGCAACAACAAAATTTCAAATTGATCATTACCTTTCATTTACCTCACCTTTCTGCTATGAATTTTCCTTTCTAACCTTTTCTATCCTTACTAGTTTGGGTGACTCTCTATTATTATTCTCTATCTTATTTTGGTATTTGTTAACCTAACCTTACTCACCTCTTTTTTCCACTAACAACCGCTTCTAACCATTTACATATAATATGACACCAATATCTCAATAACAACCCCCTTCACAAATCCCATTTAAAACCTCTGGCACCGCTCAGTTTTGTACTAGTATGTGTGTATTCCCTCTAACCAACTCATTCCCTTATCGGTTCCTGACCCTTTCAGATAACCCTTTCCGGCGCTAAACGGTCCCTTCCTGTCTCAACATCTCTCGTTGGACTCCTACACCAATACCCTTATCACAAAATATCACCACCAACAACAAATATAATTACCATCCACATTACTCACCTCTACATATAATCGCTAACCACTGTGTCCCTAAAATATCTAACACCTCTTTATATATTATCAGCATTTCAGCACTTTATTTTCCCTAACTCCCAATAACTTTATTCAACTAACTCCAATGCCCTGATTTATCCTTATTCCCAAACTCTTTACAACATTTCAACTTAATACACCATTACAAAATTTATCACTTATCTACTAACAACAATACCTTTCATATCCAAATACATTACCTGCTTAATCATTTATTAACCCTTTAGAATCTAAATCTCATAATATCATTTAAACTTTCTTCAGTTATTTAAAATCGTACAATACATGCTTACATAAAAAAAAATACATAAAGTACACAACAGCAAAAATACACAAATACATAGACATCAATACACAAAAATATACAACTCACATAATCATGAAATCATTTACCATAATCAGTCCTGATCAGTCCATTTTAAAAAAAAACACTGGTCACATAATTAAATGTTCATAACACAATAAACAATAAACAATTACCCCATATCGTCAAATAACAGTCTAATCTTAGGTCTATACAAGTCATTTTTTATTGAATACCTTATATTATGATTATCAATGTAAAAATTATTCAATTCTTTATAATTTTCCACAATACTATTATAATCAATATGATCACCCCATATCATTATCTCATATACCTTGTCACGATTGAGCATGGTCCTGTCGCCTTTAGTATTATCTGTCACAACCAGGTAAGTTACTAAGTCATTATTTTCATTATCATCTCCTACGACTGCCATATCAGCTTCATTACAAGGTAAGTACTTATTATTTTTATTATATATCATCTCTACTCCTAACCTTCCCATAAACTCTTCATAATCTCTGCTTATCTTAAAAATTTCTACCTCCCTCTTTCTCTCACAATATCTCTCACTATCATACCATCTCTCTCTCTTAAAACATCTCTCATAATAACTCTCCCAACAACATTTCTCTCTCTCAATATATTTCTCTTTATCATACCATCTCTCTCTCTTTAACCCTTCAACACACACTATCATTCCATTATCATTATATTCAATTCCCCATAAAATTTCATTTATACTACCAACCTCCACACTATTATCACCTATTACTATACCTTTATTTATTTTATCGTAATTTTCTACCCCACTTACCTTGTCGTCTTTGTTCAATTTGTCCACTTTGTCAATACTACCATTTTGTCTTTGTATTTCATTTTTTAATTCTTCTAATTTTACATTAAAATTATTTTGTACTTCTCTAATTAAACTTTTTTGTTCACTAAACAGCATTTGCATCATCTTCATGATCTCATTATTCTCAACCCTGTTATTTGAAACTGGTGTTGAGTGCACTATTCCTTCACTCATAACTACCGATTCCGTCATGCTTATTTGGCTGTTGTTTGTACTATCAATTGTGTTCAATAAAGAATTATTTTCTTTATTCTCTGCCATTATGAAATTTGTTAATGGTTTGTCGCTTTATCTTATCGTTATCATCTACTTTACAACCGTATTCTCACTTTCAATGTCCACCCCGCCACCATTTAGGCTTATTATATAAAATATATTAATGTATTTTATATAGTCCCTGTTCGGGCGCCATTTGTTATCTTTAATAATTATGTCCCTAGTTCTGGGCGGCATTTGTTATCTTTCACTTTCTTTTAAATAAATATAAATGTATTTGTCATATGAAATATCTAGTAACTTATATTTGGGTTTGTTTACATTAATCGAATAAAGCACGTGTGTCACATTTACCATAATTATGGTATCTACCATAATTATAGCATCTGTTTATTTCAGTCTCGTTACATAATTTTTTATTACCTAAGGATCCAGGATTCTGCTCAGCGAGAATGCTGGCAGAGACAGGCATTGAAATGAGAATACGTTCGGTATAAACATTAATCATTAATATTGGTTTATTCCATAAATGCTATAAGCGTGTACACCGCACAAAATCAACATGGCGGCCATTAAAGTTGGCTCGTCTTCATCATAAACTTCTTTATATTTTATTAATCGTTAATTTAACAAATATCATATTTTAATTTAGCAGCTGCTTTGCTATTAAATGATTTTAATTATCTTGGCTGAACGCAAACGCAAACCAACACCCCGTTCGGATGTCGACATTAAAAAACAACACGCCCCGCTTTCTCTCACTCATTCATACTTATAAATTCAAATTACTTTTGTGTACACATATCTAATCATAGGGTTAACGAGCTCTTTAGTAAAAATTTTGTTTTGCACTTCCCTGGATCTGTAGACTAGAAGTTCTAGAAGAGGTTTCACATGTTGAGGCCTTAAGTTAGTTTGGTTACGTTTTTGATATTATCACTGACTCTACTGCATAATTTTGAAAACAATTACTGCTCACTGTTTAGCTCACTTCTAATTATCACATAATGATATTTTGGCTACATTTTGTACTGTTTAAAACACTTTGCCGGTATAAATTGCCGGCGGCCTGTAACAAGTTGTTACTGCTGCTGCTGTTGTGTGTCGACTGGGCCGAAAATTATGCAAATTTTACGTATGTGTGTGTGAGTATACGTCATCGTTCTTTTGTCTCTGGTTATATAATAGCCTTGTTTGTTACGTATTTTTATAACGTCATTGTGGTTTTAATGACGTTTTGAGCTGTTGGCCAATGAAACATAAGTATGAAGCGCCGTTATTAGTGGCTGTAACCATTATAAGTCTTTTTAGCTGCACGTACACTGCTGTCCTTGAAATTATTTTGTCGTCTCGGAACTGCGTCGTTGTCGGCAAAACCAATGGAAATTATGTAACCCATAGAAATGACTTTAAAACATCGGAATACAATAGTTTGCTACCTTGCATACCATATTTTTATATCGGACTTTTTTGTACTGTCACACTACTAACAAAACAGAACACACACTATCAAAACGCATGCCCAAAGCACAAAACAAATTCGATCTACCCGGTGTATATAAGCTAAATTGTTCAAATTGCAATAAATTCTACATAGGTCAGACAGGACGTAGCTTCAAACAGAGATACACTGAACACACAAAAGCACTCCACACCACTACAGAATCTACCTTCGCAAACCACCTCATTGAAGGAAACCACACATATAAAAACATCGACAATAACATGAACATACTACATGTACACACAAAAGGCCGAAAACTAGACACTCTAGAACAATTAGAAATATACAAACACACAAAAACAAATAAAAACGACATCCTAAACGAACAGACACAATTCAAATCGCACGCATTATTCGAACACATCTCACCACACACACACACATACACAGCTTCGATCTTTCGAAAAACTATCTCGTCGCCAACAACAAGACGAACAGCGCTACTTACGACAGCCTCTGATGAAGCCTTCTATAGGTTTGAATAACATCAAATAACAAATAACAAAAACACAAATGCAGAGAACATACTGAAACAAATCAATAACATACATCCCAAAATACAATTCACAGAAGAAAAAGAAAAACATAACAAAATCAACTATTTAGACATAACCATCACAAGATACAACAACCACATACAATATGCAATATATAGAAAACCAACTTCCACTAACATCATTATACCTAACCATTCTGACCACCCACCACAACATAAAATGGCAGCATTTTATTCGCTATTTAACAGAATGTACAAAATTCCCCTAAACAAACAAGAAACTGACAAAGAAAGAAATATAATATACCAAATTGGTTATGAAAATGGATACAATAAAAATACTGTGATCAAAATAGAAAATAAAATCAAATATAAAATAAAAACTGAACAACACATAAACAATAACAACAACAAAAAATGGGCCACATTCACATACATAAATAATAAAATGACAAAACTAACAAAACTATTTAAAAACACAGATATAAAGATAGCATACAAAACTAATAAAAATAAATTACAAAATCTAAATCGCTCACACAACAAAGATAATACAACTAACGGCATATACAAAATTGAATGGCAAGATTGCAATAAATGTTACATAGGACAAACAAAAAAACAGCTGAAAAAATGTTATTTTGAACACCTAAATGCATACAAAAAACCAGAAATATATAAATCCAATTTAGCCACACATGCAATAAACACAGGACATGAATTCCCAGACATAACCAATGTAACACTAATAAAACATATACCACACAAAGGCACCATAATGAACATTTGGGAAAATTTACAGATATACAAACATAAAACAGAAAACAAACTAATACCTGAACAAATACAAATCAATACAAAACATGACACAATATTCAAAGCACTCAACATAGAAAATACACAAAAAACTAACACATACACCACAATCACACACAATAAAACCAATTTGAAAAACCAGAAGCCAACAGGAAGCCACAATAATAGTAGTCAACCAGCAAAGCATATGTACTTCACCAGACAGAAAAACCACACAAAGGCACCATAATGAACATATGGGAAAACTTACAAATATACAAACATAAAACAGAAAACAAACTAATACCTTGTAACAGTACAATGATTTCAATGTCAGAATTATGGTATGAGTGGTAACAAATTATCAGATTTTATGGTATCACACACACACATGCATGGAGAGAACAATTTCCTTTGTAAAGAGACAACTACGCATATTCAAATAGATCACCACGACTCCAAGGTCAGGAGCCGACGTGCAGAGATGAACGTACGAAATGGCCATCCAAGTGGAAATAGATCGTAAATAGGCACTCTCATTGGTCCAGAAGACGGGACGTCATTAAAATAAGTGATGACCTAACAAACAATGACATGACAACAGGACGTGTGCCAATTCCGAACAATAGACAATGACGTGGATGCGCTAACACATACACAAAATATGTAATACATTTTGGGTTAGTTGTCTCCAAGTCGCTTATATTAATATAATAGATATTTACCATATATCCGTCGTGCGACTTCGTTTTTCTCGTCTTATTTTGACGCGTTTCGGCAACGAATTGCCATCTTCAGAATCTTAATCACTCATATGAGATCGTTAAAAAATTAAAAACACTAAAATCATTACGGCAAAAGTGCACTTTTACGATATTGGAAACTCACAGACCCAATATCGTAAAAGTGCACTTTTGCCGTAATGATTTTAGTGTTTTTAATTTTTTAACGATCTCATATGAGTGATTAAGATTCTGAAGATGGCAATTCGTTGCCGAAACGCGTCAAAATAAGACGAGAAAAACGAAGTCGCACGACGGATATATGGTAAATATCTATTATACAAAATATGTGCTTTGCATCTGCCCAGTTCCTTCCAACTCATCAAGATGTCTACACGCTAAATTTGTGGCTGGCACAGTTTCGCCAGTAAAAGTGTTCTTTTACTGATTTAAAATGTAATTAACAGTACAAGTAATGTAGCACAGTTAACTGCTACTTGAGATGTAATTAGACTCAGTGTAACAAGGAACAAAACGAGATTATGAGAGATGCCAAACACCTGGCCAAACGGAGAACATCGGAAGGGAGACCGCAACTAACAATCAGGAAAGTGCAAACTAATTAACTGTTATTCTTTGGTGAAAATGAGCTCTAACTATAAATTCAAAATTTACAAAAGGTACCGATCATATAACATGGGGGAATGAGTGTGTGTGTGTGTGTGCGTAAGAATATGTTTGTACTCATAAATTATTAATCAGCAAATTGAGGCATTGGTTTCTGTCATTTATTAAAGAGAAATAATAACGAGAGAACTGCAGTCTCTTGGAGAGGTTTGGTAACAAACCAGACATACCATCAAATAATGAAATTAGTGTACTCAGTATTGATAGAGGCGTAGAAATCACGTAACTAGTAATGGTAAGACGCCATTTTGCTGTATTGTAATGTGTAACTCAGAAAAGGTATGATATTAAATTCAGTATATGTCCACACTAAAGTTGTTCAAATCATTGCTTCGTATACCTCTATTGTTTCTAAATCTCGCTGTAACGAAACCCTGGACCCTAGAGAAGAAATTCAATTGGAATCTAGATCATGCACTAAAACCGAGAATTTTATGGTAAGTAAATGTTTGTTTTTCTTTTTATCGTATGTTATTATCATAAAATACAAGAACAAAGCAGTGATTTAGAAATGAAGTTGAGAGTTTGTTAACAAATGCCGCCCTCACAGTGACTTTATTATTACTGTATTATTAAATTTGTTAACAATTGACACCCAGAACAGTGACTTTATTATTATTATATTATTATTACTGTATTATAGAGTTTGTTAACAAATGGCGCCCGAAAAGGGACTTTATATAAAATTACTTTATATAAATAAGCCAGATTCAGAGACATAGAGAGTAACGAAATAATCCAGAACCTAATAAGAGAGGTTATGGAGGTTATGTTGACGAAACAGAGTAAGCAGTAATTGTGTAACTAATTACAAGTAGAACGAAATAGTAATTCCAACATTTAAAGTACAAAAATGGCAGAAAATAATAATAGTATGGAAATGGACAATACAGAGACAGAATCCATTTTATTGGAAAGACATGTTAGCTCAACACCTAAAGCAGTTGAAAATAAAATCTCGTTAGAAGATTTATTCACGCTAATTAGCGACAAATTCGAACAACAGAATGTTAAATTTAGTACATTTAATGTAAAATTAGATAGTTTTGAGAATGAGCTCAAGAAGCAAAATACTGTACAAGACGTAAAGTTAGATCAGTTGAATGAGAAATTAGAAAAATTTAAAAATGAAATACAGAAACAAAATTGTAACATTGACAAGGTAGACAAATTAGATAGAGACAAAAACAAGGTAAGTGGGGTAGAAAATTATGATAATATAAAGAAAAATATGATATTAGAAAATGATTATGTAAACATGGGTAGTGATAATGAGAGTTTAATGGGAATTGAATATAATGATGAAATGTTAATGTATAGCGATAAATCAGAGAGAAGGAGGGAAAGTATAATTGTAAAAGAGTTGCAGGGGGTAAATTTTTCCCTTAATGGTGTAGTAGGGGGTGAAGTAAAGACTTCACGTGTGTTTAGGAAGGACGAGAGTGCCTTCAATATATATTTGGAAGACGATAGGTCTGCAAATAAAGTTGTCCCTGGTTTTTTTAGTGCACTTCACAGGTGGTGCAGTAATTGTGAATTAGTGTCCCCTGCAATTATTGAAAGAGAGAATGTAGCTTGGTGTGATAGAGAGAGATATATTGAGAGAGAGAGAGAGTGTAGAGAGGTATTGTGAGAAATATGGTGAGAGAAAGGAGAGAAATAGCGATTTTTAAGATGAGTAGAACTTATGAAGAATTTATGGAAAGGTTAGGAGTAGAGATGATTGATAATAAAAGTAAATACTTACCTTGTAATGAAGCTGATATAGCAGTAGGAGAAGATGATAATGGAAATAGTGACTTTATAACGTACCTAGTGGTGACTAATTATACTGGAGGTGACAGGACAATAACCAATCGTGACAGGTTGTATGATGAATTGATAGGTAATAACCCTATTAATGATGACGGTTTTGTAAAATATAAGAATTTAAATAAGTGTTATATTAATGATGTTAATATAATGTATTTAATAAAAAATAAATTGTACAGACCAAAGATAAGACTATTGTTTGACGATGGAGGGTGATTATTTTATTGTGTTATGAACATTTAATTGTGTGGACAGTGTTTTTTTAAATGGACTGTTTAGGACTGATTATGGTAAATGATTAATGATTATGTGGATTGTATATTTTTGTGTATTGATGTCTGTATTTGTGTATTTTTGCTGTTGTGTATTTTATGTATTTTTTATGTAAACATGTATTGTAGGATTTTAAATAACTGAAGAAAGTTTAAATGATATTATGAGATTTAGATTCTAAAGGGTTAGTAAATGGTTAGTAGATGATATATTTGAATATTGAGAGGTATTGTTGTTAGTTGGTAAGTGATGAATTTTCTAGTGATATATTAAGCTGAAATGTTGTAAAGAGTTTGGGTAACAGTGATAGATAAGGGCATTGGAGTTAGTTAGTTAGAGTTATTGGGAGTTAGGGAAATAAAGTGTTGAGATATTGATAGTATATAAAGAGGTGTTAGATATTTTAGGGACACAGTGGTTAGTGATTATATATGTAGAGTTGAGTAAGGTGCATGGTAATTATATTTGTGGTTGTTGGTGATATTATGTAATAAGGGTATTGGTGTAGGAGTCTGCAACGAGAGATGTTGAGACAGGAAGGGATCGTTGTGTGCCGGAAAGGGTTATCTGAAAGGGTCAGGAACCAATGATGGAATGAGCATAGATAGGGAATACACACATACTAGTACAAAAAATGCGCGGTGCCAGAGGTTTTAAATGGGATTTGTGAAGGGGGTTATTATAGAGATATTAGTGTCAAAATATATTAATGGTTAGAAGCGGTTAGTGTAGAAAAAAGAGGTGAGTAAGGTTAGATTGACAATGCCAAAATAAGATAGAGAAAATAGTGAATAATAGAGAGTCACCCAAACTAGTAAGGATAGAAGGGTTAGAAAAGGATAATTCATGGTTGGAAGGTGAGGTAACAAAGAAAGGTAATTGTAACCAAAAGGTAAGGATAAATTTGAAATTTTTGTATAGAATCTAACGAATGTTAAATGATTAAAAGTTAATAGAGAATTGTTGAAGTAGTAATGTGATAAAGTTTGGTACAAGTCATGTAAATTTAAATTGTTTAATGTAAGGTAAATGTAACAATGTTAATATGTAATGTACAATGTTTTGTGATGTTTTATTATGTTGATGGCAATAGAGTGTGTGGTTAGGAGGTCGTTACAGGCGTAATGACGATAACAAATGTTGAAATATAGTAGATTTTAAAGTTGGAAGTCTAAAGTTACTAATGAAGTTAAATAAAATATTATAGTAAGCTGCCATTTACAAAATAGAAGAAGTGAATCTGAGTTGAGCAACGAAATTGAAATAATAAAGGTGTCTGCCATGATAGTTGTAAGCTGAATTTGTAGAATTAATTAGGTGAAGGTATTTTGGGGGTATATTAAAGAATTGTTGATGTATTGTGTTATGTGTAGATATATATATTTTTCTCTTAGGGAGTAGATTGATTTTAGTGTGGATGAAAAATCAGTTTTGAATTCTTGTTGTTTTGGAGAGACTAACTGAACAAGCCAATGCCTCAGACACAAACCAATGCATCTAAAAGGGAACATATCAGTTGTAGATATGTAAGTGTACTAGACCACTATTTTAAATTTTTGTATGCAATGTTTCAGAGGTTTGTGGTGTTGTGACCGCAGTCCTGGGCTGGCTGGAGCGTCAGAACAGGAATGTAGAGTGCCTCATGGCCTTATGGTGTAGGGATCTCTCAGGAGAAGTCCAGTAAGGTCAGAGGGTGCGATCAGCATCATTGGACCAAGGGTAAGTAATGATAAAATTTTTTTGTGTAATGTTACAGGGGGTTGTGGTGACATGTCTGAACCGATCCTTTTAGTAAAAGTGTGAATGAGTCAATGAAAGTTTTTATGTTTCGACATAAAATCTTTCCTTGAGGGGGTTTGTAACAGTACAATGATTTCAATGTCAGAATTATGGTATGAGTGGTAACAAATTATCAGATTTTATGGTATCACACACACACATGCATGGAGAGAACAATTTCCTTTGTAAAGAGACAACTACGCATATTCAAATAGATCACCACGACTCCAAGGTCAGGAGCCGACGAGCAGAGACGAACGTACGACATGGCCATCCAAGTGGAAATAGATCGTAAATAGGCACTCTCATTGGTCCAGAAGACGGGACGTCATTAAAATAAGTGATGACCTAACAAACAATGACATGACAACAGGACGTGTGCCAATTCCGAACAATAGACAATGACGTGGATGCGCTAACACATACACAAAATATGTGCTTTGCATCTGCCCAGCTCCTTCCAACTCATCAAGATGTCTACACGCTAAATTTGTGGCTGGCACAGTTTCGCCAGTAAAAGTGTTCTTTTACTGATTTAAAATGTAATTAACAGTACAAGTAATGTAGCACAGTTAACTGCTACTTGAGATGTAATTAGATTCAGTGTAACAAGGAACAAAACGAGATTATGAGAGATGCCGAACACCTGGCCAAACGGAGAACATCGGAAGGGAGACCGCAACTAACAATCAGGAAAGTGCAAACTAATTAACTGTTATTCTTTGGTGAAAATGAGCTCTAACTATAAATTCAAAATTTACAAAAGGTACCGATCATATAACATGGGGGAATGAGTGTGTGTGTGTGTGTGTGCGTAAGAATATGTTTGTACTCATAAATTATTAATCAGCAAATTGAGGCATTGGTTTGTGTCATTTATTAAAGAGAAATAATAACGAGAGAACTGCAGTCTCTTGGAGAGGTTTGGTAACAAACCAGACATACCATCAAATAATGAAATTAGTGTACTCAGTATTGATAGAGGCGTAGAAATCACGTAACTAGTAATGGTAAGACGCCATTTTGCTGTATTGTAATGTGTAACTCAGAAAAGGTATGATATTAAATTCAGTATATGTCCACACTAAAGTTGTTCAAATCATTGCTTTGTATACCTCTATTGTTTCTAAATCTCGCTGTAACGAAACCCTGGACCCTAGAGAAGAAATTCAATTGGAATCTAGATCATGCACTAAAACCGAGAATTTTATGGTAAGTAAATGTTTGTTTTTCTTTTTATCGTATGTTATTATCATAAAATACAAGAACAAAGCAGTGATTTAGAAATGAAGTTGAGAGTTTGTTAACAAATGCCGCCCTCACAGTGACTTTATTATTACTGTATTATTAAATTTGTTAACAATTGACGCCCAGAACAGTGACTTTATTATTATTATATTATTATTACTGTATTATAGAGTTTGTTAACAACCTGAACAAATACAAATCAATACAAAACATGACACAATATTCAAAGCACTCAACACTGAAAATACACAAAAAACTAACACATACACCACAATCACACACAATAAAACCAACTTGAAATACCAGAAGCCAACAGGAAGCCACAATTATCAACCAACAACACATATGTACTTCACCAGACAAAAAAACCGGAAGGCTGAGGATGGGAACAAGATAGTACCCGAAACATGTTCCAAATAGAAAAATAACATCTTGAGGTAAATTTATGTATAAATATTAAATGTAAAATATATATATATATATTACGACGCTCCCTTTTTCCTAACACAATTACCTAATATTTGTATGTTAGATAAAATGTTACTTACCCGTGATATTACTTTACCTGGGTGCCAGAACAAATCCCAGATACAAATGACACGGTTTCAGCTTAGCTCAGCGCATGGACACTCTTTCTCAGGATTCGTTCAGTGATTGTGGTTTTCAAGGGGAATCGTTACAAATAACACTTTAATATTTGCTTGATTATTTTAATTAACGTTTTAATCAATTATTTTTAAACTTGATTAGGCTAATGGTAAGACTTATTTCTACCCTAACACTTATAATTACTGAGTGAGTGTGAAAAGTAACGATTAAGACGTTCAAACGACCTATGGCTCTTATCTGGTTTAATTAAGAGATTGCTATCTCCCTGTGCATATACAAACTTATATTCAATAATGATATTACAATATAAATGTATTTATATTTGTTTTTAACAATACTACCTTTGTCAATAAACTTTAAATACATAAATAAGGTTATCTTACCCATAATAATAATTTATCAAGTCCCAGTGAGGGCGACAATTGTGAATAAACAAACTTATAATCACTGTGAGGGCGGCAATTGTGAATACACTCACTCTTATCAATAATATTAGCACATATATTTAGTAAGGTATAGATAACAAATACCATAATTCGGTATTAATGATACTCACCAATTTCATTATTTGCCGGGCTCGTTTTCTTCCTTTATAACTTGTTTTCTACCTAAGGGGTACCAGGGTTCGGGTACAGGAAGATTTTGAAACACAGTTGACGACACAAATGATAACCAGATATTCTTGAAATTAACCATCAAATTTAATTCAATCTAAGGTAGTACACATACAACCATGCGGTCAAAATAGTGACGTCATATGATATGACACAAAACAAAATGGTGGCTACTTTTCCTATCTCTTTTGATTCTCTCTATTTCTTTATCTGTTGAATTAATATCAATGTACACTTTATAGCTGCAGCTTAAAATCATTTATTAATAGTTAATTAGTTACTGCACAAACCAATGCCTTCGGTTTATGTGTTATGGCCATACATTCACGCATTCATTCTCACACATTCAACTTCAGACCCGTACATTCTTTTTTATTATCGATTTGATATTAATGAGCTCATTAACTATAAAAATGACAAAAGGAACTTCTCTGCTTATTAGGTGGTGGTGTCCATCCGTTGTTGGTGTGGGACGCTCATGGTGATGGTCGGTGTTCGCCTTTAATTCCGCTGAGTTTAATTAGATAGATGTGTGCACTGAATTTACATTCTTTATATATTTATACTGTAAACAAGATGACCCTTTATTGCTCCACTACTGTTGGTAACATTTTTGTTAGTTGAATTAAAGTATTGTTAAAAAGTTATACACACAACGATACATCGCTGTGGCTCCTCTGAAGAATGGCGTTGAAATGAGAGCGAGGCAAGTGTAATTTCTTGCTTGTGTGTGTGTAGTTCTTACATCATCCCGCTTTGTCTTGCTGGACAACGCCTCGTTGCACACATTGTACTCAGTGCGTCATTGTTCTTAGCGATGACGGACTAGTGTTATAGCCCAATCATAATGCATATTGTGGTACTTCGTCATCAACACCGCCATGGTATATTTTGCTGTTTTCACGTCCACCGGAGACCTTGGTGTTTTACTCTGGCCGAATTTACGTTGTTCCGTTTTCCAGAGGGACAATGTACCTAACCATTCTGTATGTTTAAAAAATACATAATAAAACAATGAAAATATCCATAATTCCCATAATTCTGGTACTGGGTCAGTCTGTACTGTTACATCCCAAACCAGTGCTAAAGAACAGGTCTGGAATAATTTGCACGTCCAATACTAAACCCCACTTTCCATTCAACACTCCTATACTATATTAGAGCTAATCTTATAATTAAAATACAAAGTGTGATTTTCTTAGTGTCTTTTAAAAATTGTTTATTGCTTTTATTATTTATTTAGTGCTTATTTCATTGATCAATGAATCTATTTCTTACTGTTTGATGCGTTGACCGAAGATAGGAATCCGTAGAGGTCCTCCTTTTGATGGTTTTGCACAGAAGAACTGATGTTGATCAATGCTGTAGAAGATGCCCTGGCAATTACAGATGCTGTAGCCTACTGTCGCACAGGTCCTTCACGGCTGATGATTAATTAATTAATTAATTAATTAATTAAAGTTGTTTTACGCAGCGAGAGTTGTTGAACAGTATTAGTTCATCTATACTGCGGACTACTTCTCGAATTTGATGCTTACATTACACTTTTGCGTGACTGAAAATTTCTGTACGTAATTTATACACGTCTAGCGCATTGAAGATCCGATCGAAGAGTGATGCTACCCCTCGCTTTGAGTTGGCATCAGTTTTAAATACTGGATGCTGATTGGTTGTTCAAATAAATCATGCGTTTTTCCAGTTTCGACAATCTCGAACAGGTCGACAAAACACCCCTTGACAGGTTTCAAACTGCAGAGAATTTCTAGTTAAAATCTTACTTCCTGTGTTTGCAAATCGATTGATTACAGGTATTTGCAAACGTGTTTTCAAAGATCTGACCACAGAATATTGTTGCTTAGGTCTTTATCTGTGTGTGTGTGTGAAAACACCTAATTCCTACGTAGCATAATTCTCTCGTTATTCCTTTTGGTGTACGTCTTCCGTATAACTTCGTCAATTGTTAATTATATTAACTGAGATTGCGGCTACTTATAAAGCTTCACTTACTGAATACAATGCTGTTTTCAGAATTGCCATATATTTATTAGTTTTTAAGTTATCACAGGTTGAACTGATAATTTGTATTGAGTAAAATTTCATGTTCGTACCCGTATCTGATGTCGCTGTTACGTGGTTAGAGTGAGATGGCTGCGATTGTACGCTCTCTCTCTTGCTTACGCTGCTCTACTCCCCCCGTCAGACACTTCATATAACGCTCAGTTAGGACGCTAATATGAATCGTTATATATACCCCCACTCGGTATAAAAAAAAATTGATTATTTTATATATAAATCATTAATTTTTTTTTCTAATGTACAGTTTTACACTGATGAAAAATTTGCACATATTCTTTCGCACTTTTTCCCGCACAAAACTTGCACTAATACCATTTTCCTTATATCTATCTTATAACTAAAGATTACAATGTTACTTAACCTAACATGGTATATTGGAAATTTATATGACCATTAATATTTTAATCATCATTTTGGCTTAATTAATGTCAATAATTTAAATAACAATACTAACATTTATTTAAATAAAATTTATTATTATTTTCATTGACCTTGATTCAAAACAATTATATATTTATTTTATTTGACCATGTTTGACTCACATACTTTATTGGCTCAAACTATTATTTCTTTATGGGTCAATATTTTGTTTATATTTCCTTAAACTATCCCCATGGTACTTTCCTATAATTTTATTTTTCTCCACATCTTTTAACATATATGTGTACCTTGCAATCTGTTTTTCTATTCGATAAGGTCCCATGAATATCGGAAAGAACTTGGCCGTGGTATTATCTATGGCAGAGGATACAGGATTCGCTTTCACCAGCACTTCCTCCTTCCACAAACCTTACCAACTTGTGAGTTCGATTATATCGTTCTACTCTCTTTTGACCTTCTCTTTGTACTCATTCTTCTGCTATCCTGGTTTTTACCTCATATGGAATAGGTAGATTGTAGTTGGGTGGACTTTTTATGGTTTTGGTCCATACATGTACAGGTTCTTTATTAATAAATAATACTGAAGGTGTGTACCCCGTTGTTTCATTACATGTATTATTAATACAATCTGAAATAGAACTCAAGTAGTCGACCCATGCAGAATGGTTCTGACTGCACAATATTCTAAAATACCTCCCTAATTCTCTATTTATTCTCTCAGCTAAATTGGCCTGAGGGTGACGTATGGATGTTAGAATAGGTTTTATATTTAGTTCTTCCAAGGTTTCTCTCCATAGGTTATGGGTGAACTGTTTTCCTTGGTCAGACAATATTTTCCTTGGCTTACCATACTGTGGGATGTAGAATTTCTTTAATGCTCTAAGGGTCGCTTTTGTCGTGGCTCTTTGGACTGGGTATAATTTTACAAACTTAGAAAAGAAATCTACCATCACTAGAATGTGCTTCACCCCTCCTTTTGCTTTTGGTAGAGGCCCGTAATAATCCACAGCTAGTAACTCTCCTTTCACTTTTGCTTGGATTGTTTGCATTTCTACCCTTGTAGCTAAGTGCGGGTGTTTATATTTCTGGCACAGGTCACAAGTAGACAATAATCTTTTCATGCGTTTTGCTAACCCCTTTCCAATGAAACTTTCTGTTAAGGGTAGATGGCATTTCTTAAATCCAGCGTGGCCCAATGACAAGTGGCATTCCCAAATAAGTTCATCTATCATACAGCTAGGTAATAGTAACTTCCACTTATGGGAACATAGCTTATATAGCTTACCTCCATATATAGAAAATCCTGGTTTGGAGTTGGTAACTGCACTCCTCCAAGCTACACTAATCCTAGGGTCTTGTTGTTGATGAGTCCCTATTTCCTTAAGTCGTCTAACTACTTCAGGTTTTGTTATATGCTTTACCGCATAAATACCAATATCATTGCTATTACATTTAATGTTATCTGTTTCCATGTTGTTTTCTGATGGTGGATTTCTACTGAGTACATCTGCTACCAAGTTGTCTTTCGCTTTACAATATTGTATCTCAAATTGATACTCTTGTATAGCCAAGATCCAACGAGTCAGATGAGCACCTAGCAATTTACACTTTAATAAAAATACTAACGCCTTATTGTCGGTGATTATAGTAAGTTTAGCACCCAGAATATAACTTCTAAACTTTGACAGGCTATGCACTATCGCTAATAGCTCTTTTTCTGTCGTAAAATAGGTTAATTCTGCCCCTTTAAGTGTGCGACTTACAAATCCTAATACCGCTTTTTGGCCCTTCTCATCAATCTGATACAAGTGTGCTCCAATAGCAATATTGCTGGCGTCTGTTTGCAAGTAAAATCTTCTCCTATCCTTGGATGAATTAATACAACAGTATTTATAAAAAGACTTTTCACTTGTTCCAGCGCTTCATCGTGGTCCTTTGTCCACTTCCATTTAATCCCTTTGTTTAACAACTTCAACAATGGAACAGTACTTTCCGCGTATTTACTTGTAAACTTCTGATAGTAGTTACCTAAACCTAGAAATGACTTTAGCTGCTTGCAGTTCTTTGGAGTTGGAAATTCTTGTATGGCTTTTACCTTCTCTGGGTCTGTGGTTATGCCTTCCACTGAGATTCGGTGACCTAAAAACTTAATTTCCTCCTTACCAAACTCTGATTTCCGTAGATTCAGCGTCATGTTTGCTGATCTTAATTTTTCAAAAATATTGTTTAAATGTTTTAAGTGCTCCTCGAATGTTTGTGACACACACAGAATATCATCTACGAACACTAATGTATACTTCTCTACCTCATTACCTAAGGCACTGTCTAAACACCTTACCATTGCTGCTAAGCTGGTGCTCAGGCCAAAAGGTACCACTTGTTTTTATACAAAAATGCCGTATACTTTCTATCACACTTTCGGATGGGAATTTGCCAAAATCCTGATGTTAAGTCCAGTTTGGTCATATACTTAACCCCATTACATTTTTGAAACAATTCTTCCCCACTCCTAGCGCACTCGTAATCTGGTACTAATAAAGAATTTAGTTTCCTAGCATCTAAGCATAATCGGATATTCCCGTTCGGCTTGGTGACAACTACTAAAGGGTTTATATAGGGACTACTTGCTCTCTCTATAACACCATTCGCTAACATCTGTTGGATCTCTTTCTCCACTTCATCTCTATAATGTAGAGGGATTGGATAAGTCCTTTGTACAAATGATGCATTTTCAGTTAGTGTTAACTGATGTTCATAGAACCTAGCTCTTCCAGGCTCTGTTCTGAACACATCACTATACTCACCAACGAGTTGCTGAATTTGGTTCTGTTGCTCGTTGTTCAACTCAGTCCCAATGTTGATTTCTGGAGTATCATCAATACAGTGCTGGTCACTCCTAACGTCAACTACAGGTTTCTCTATATACCCTTTGATGACACTTACTGAGTTCCAATGCTTAAACTCTTTAATGTTTACATTTATTTTATTTGTATTAATTTCCATCGTAATGGTATTTCTTTTAAAATTTATTTTTGCTTTCCATTCAAGCAACGTATCTACCCCAATAATACAATCATGAATGAGTTTCGGGACTATTAGAGCTACAATTTGGGTTTGGTTACCATTTATACTGACAGGTAAATACATTTGTTCAGTTATCTTTTCCATTTTGGCTCCAGTGGCTCCCTGTACATTACAATGTTTTACGGGTAGTCTGGGACAATTTCGCAACTGACAATTATCTACAAACTTTGAGCTAACACAGGTAACTTCACTGCCAGTGTCAATAAGCGCTCTTACTAGTAGATTACTGATCTTACAAATTATTTCCGGACATTCAGGATAATGGTTTCTACCCACTTCTTGCTCTTCTTTTAACAAGAACTCCCTATCACTCACTTGTTTTATATTATTAGTTTCGTTCTTTTTACCTGTTTTCTTTGGTTGTTTCACTGCAGGTAATGGTAGGTTTAGTTTTGTTTCTTTTCTACCTGCAGTGGTTTCCCGTTTCCCGTATTCATTTTACTAGTCGACGGTTGCTGCTCGGTAGAGGTTATAGTTGTTTTACACACTTTATACCCTTTATTTGATTTGTTTTCTACATTTCTACTTCTACCCTTCTCCTCCAATTCCGGTTGATTTTGTGGTTTATTACCCGGATATGGGGTAAACCTTTTTTCTTTCAGGCATTCATTGTATCTCCTCTTAGTTGAGTAGAAAGTTGGTTCTTGATGATCGCCTCTAGAGTAGTTACTCAGCTGATTACTTACACGCTGTAGGTCCCTCTCTAAATCTTGACATTCATCTACAACCATTATGAACTTTTCTAGAGTATCCACTCCTCTAGTAGTGGTTGCTACTCTAGTGCGTTCTGAGAAATGACGCGCTAGCTTATATACTAGGTCTCTCTCTTCTATTGGTGGTGTTAGATGTTTAACTTGCGCCATTACATTAAGCACATAGTTGGTGGTTGTCATATTCATTGACGGGTGATACTTACCAAATTCTATATGATCGTGTACCCTTCTTTGTATCTGAACGTTCCAGTACTGAGCAAGGAATTTTTCTCTGAAGTCTGAGTAGGTTTGGACTCTGTCCGAGATGACTTTCCACCACGTACCTGCCCAATTCTTGAGAAATCGGCCTAACATGTCCTTCTTGTCCTCGTCGTCCATCAGTAGATTTACACGAGCTACATACGCTTCAAACAGCTTTAGGAATTCCACGGGATTCTCATGTGGGTTTCCTGAAAATGCAAGGTTTTCCAGTTCTTCCTTATAGCCGTCACACCTCACTACTTTGGTCTGCTGTGACTTCATTGCTTTAGTCAGATCTTCCCGCATTACCTTCAACTGCTGTTCCACCTTTGATGTACTTCGTCACAGTTAGCCTTACTCTCTACCTGTTTCTTAACTTCTTTAATATTTTCTCCCAGTTGGGTACACTCTTCCCTAGTATTCTGGATTTCTTCTTTATTTAGAAGCAATTGTGTTTTTAATTCAGCTGTTACTTCACTGAATTGTTGATTATTGAGGGTTACTTTTTGTTCTAACCTTTCATGAAATTCGTTTCTAAACTTATTTAGTTTTTCGTCTTGACGGTGAAAATTAGTGTTTACTTGTTTTCTAAACTCCTCTAACGTAGTTTTAACCTCTTCGGTATGTTTATCAAACCTAATATTACTCTCATCTATTTTACCAGCTAAATTAGTAGCTAAATTTGCTATTTCTTCATCTATTTTAAATGTAGCCTCTTTACTACTTTGTTCTATTTGGCTAGACAAGTTTTCGTTTATTTGTTTCATTTCACTAGACAAATATTTATTAGTTTGCTCTATTTTATTATTAACATCATTTATCAATTTTTGATTACTTTCTTCTAAACTTTTATTATTTTCTTCTATTTTATTATTGGTACTTTCAATTTTACTATTTAATTGACTACTTGTACTTTCAATTTTATTTTCAAGTTTATTATTAGTATCTTTTATTTCATTAGACAATTGACCCTTTGTACTATCTATTTTACTATTAGTTTCATCCATTTTAGTGGTCAACTGCTTAAACATTTGCTCAATTGCTGCCATATCTACTGCTGATGATTTAGCCATTTTTAAAATTTATTTTTAACAAATTAATTTAACAATTATTTAACAGTTACAGTACAACCTTGTTAACCCGGATCAACTGGGGCCGGGGCCGATCCGAGTTAACGAAAATCTGGGTTACCCAGAGAATGAGGGAAAAATGATAAAAAAGAAAGAACATGTACTTACCAAAAATATTTTTAATGGAGTTTAAAAATTATTATCGGCACACTTTCACCTAAAAACACATAATATGTATTTACACTGTACACAATATAGGTACAAACTAGTCGGTAGTAAAAAAGGCAGTGAGCTTTTGCTGCCTCAGTTTTGTGTATCGCTTACGAGCAGCGCGATCTCGCATCCGCTTTAGCATTATAAGCTAGTTTGGCGATGTTTCGGCTTGACTCTCGAAATAAACCATCAATTTATCTATGTTTGCTACTGCTTCTGCGTGGGTCATAACCACAGCTGGTTCATTAACACTGTCTGAATCCTCTTCATTTTCATTTTCTGTAACACTGCATGATGCAATAATTTCTTCCTCTGTGATCGCTTTATAACCTCCGTCATTGTCAATTTGCAACCAAATGTCAATGTCTTCTTCATCAACATCGGAACAGCCATCGATATTTTTAAAAATGTCTATAAAATCTTCTTCCACACTTGTTTTTTCTTCTTCTTCTTCTTCTTCTTCTTCTTCTTCTTCTTCTTCTTCTTCTTCTTCTTCTTCAATTGTATTGTTTTCTGGCAAGTCACACACACCAGGCCACAACTTTTTCCATGACTTTATCAAAGTTTCTCTTCCAACCTGGTCCCAAGCTTCCACAATCATATAACTAACAGTCTTTACATTAAAAGATTTCAGCACCTCTACCACACCATGCTCTCCTTCGTCCTCTACCAGTTGACTTAGCATTTGCCTTTTGTACACTTTTTTTATTTTTTCTAGAACTCCTTGGTCCATCGGTTGAACAAGAGAAGTTACATTAGGTGGTAAAAACTTCACTGAAATGTCATCTTTGACTAGTTCATTGACAGACGGATGCGAAGGCGCATTGTCAATCAGCAAAACCGCCTTGTTGGGAAGGCCACATTTCTTCAAATATTTTTTTACTGACGGCACAAAATTCTTGAAAACCCATTGTTTGAAAATGTCACTAACCATCCAAGCACTTTTTTGTGAGCTGTAAACGACAGGCAATGAGCCTCGTTTCATATTTTTCAATGCACGGGGGTTTTTAGACTTCCCTATTATAAGGAGCGGAATTTTGTGCTTTCCTGACGCATTACTGCAAGCCATTATGGTGAGGCGGTCTTTCCCTTTTTTTATACCCTTTCGCTGAATCTCCTAATTTTGAGGCTAGCGTTTTACTCGGCAACATCCGGTAAAATAAACCGGATTCATCGCCATTGTAAACTTGATCTGCAGTCAGTTCTTCTTTTTTAATAAAGTCTTCAAACTCTTTTTTAAATTTTTCTGCCGCTTCAACATCACCTGACAAGCTTTCTCCAGTGATTGTAAGTTGACGCACTCCATGACGTTTTTTCCATCTGTCCAACCACCCCTGGCTAGCTGTAAAACTCGGGTCTCCATGGGGCAACTGTTTGTTCAAACTCAATGCTTTCTGTTGGATGATGGGTCCAGAAATCGGCAAACCACGTTCTCTTTCAGCACATAACCAGACAAACAATGCTTCATCCAGAGTTTCTAGTTTAGCAGTTTTTGCTTTACACCGATTATCCAAACTGTCCTTAGAAATCATTTTGAAACAAAAGTCTTCAATGCGTTTTCTGTTCTTTTTCCAATCAGATACGGTCGATGTTCCTACTCCAAACTCAGCAGCAATGTTCTTTAACGATTCTCCCTTATCAATTCTTGTCAATGCTTCCATCCTTTTTTTCATAGTCACAACAATGTTTTTACGTTTCGTCGCCATCGCGAACAATGTGCTAACGAAACAGCACAACGATACTGTACCTCGACAGTGACACTAGGACAACACGCGAACACTACCGAGATTGCAGCGCAACTGAGGAATGTTGTTTCTAGGTCAATGTCAAGTGCGAGGCGTGGGGAGGGGAAGGAGAGGGTTGAGTCACCAGTTAGCTGCGTAGCAACAGCAGGTGGGGTGAGTGCAATGAACTCGCCCGCTGGCAAGTGAATTCGAGTACTGTACCTACTGAGAATAGCGATTTATCGTCTGTAAAACAAGTCTTCATTTACTACGCTAAACAACATAATTTTTTTTTCCAAAACTGGTCCGGGTTAACAAGGTTCTACTGTATTTGTAACCTTGAATTCCACTCTTCAAATTTATTAATATTACAATTTAACTAATCACTTGGGTAAAAGCAACGCCAAATTATATAACTTTCTTTTGTGTTAACTTTCGTGACTTAATCGAGCTTCTTAGTTGGCCGCGCCAAATTTATACAAAACTTATTTCTATATATAAATTTGGTGATTTAATCGTGCCCCTTAGTTGCGGCGACAAATCTATGCGACGCTCCCTTTTTCCTAACACAATTATCTAATATTTGTATGTTAGATAAAATGTTACTTACCCGTGATATTACTTTACCTGGGTGCCAGAACAAATCCCAGATACAAATGACACGGTTTCAGCTTAGCTCAGCGCATGGACACTCTTCCTCAGGATTCGTTCAGTGATTGTGGTTTTCAAGGTGAATCGTTACAAATAACACTTTAATATTTGCTTGATTATTTTAATTAACATTTTAATCAATTATTTTTAAACTTGATTAGGCTAATGGTAAGACTTATTTCTACCCTAACACTTATAATTACTGAGTGAGTGTGAAAAGTAACGATTAAGACGTTCAAACGACCTATGGCTCTCATCTGGTTTAATTAAGAGATTGCTATCTCCCAAACCAGTGCTAAAGAACAGGTCTGCAATAATTTGCACGTCCAATACTACACCCCACTTTCCATTCAACACTCCTATACTATGTTAGACCTAATCTTATAATTAAAATACAAAGTGTGATTTTCTTAGTGTATTTTAAAAATTGTTTATTGCTTTTATTATTTATTTAGTGCTTATTTCATTGATCAATGAATCTATTTCTTACTGTTTGATGCGTTGACTGAAGATAGGAATCCGTAGAGGTCCTCCTTTTGATGGTTTTGCACAGAAGAATTGATGTTGATCAATGCTGTAGAAGATGCCCTGGCAATTACAGATGCTGTAGCCTACTGTCGCACAGGTCCTTCACGGCTGATGATTAATTAATTAATAAATTAATTAATTAAAGTTGTTTTACGCAGCGAGAGTTGTTGAACGGTATTAGTTCATCTATACTGCGGACTACTTCTCGAATTTGATGCTTAAATTACACTTTTGCGTAACTGAAAATTTCTGTACGTAATTTATACATGTCTAGCGCATTGAAGATCCGATCGAAGAGTGATGCTACCCCCTCGCTTTGAGTTGGCGTCAGTTTCAAATACTGGATGCTGATTGGTTGTTCAAATAAATCATGCGTTTTTCCAGTTTCAACAATCTCGAACAGGTCGACAAAACACCCCTTGACAGGTTTCAAACTGCAGAGAATTTCTAGTTAAAATCTTACTTCCTGTGTTTGCAAATTGATTTATTACAGGTATTTGCAAACGTGTTTTCAAAGATCTGACCACAGAATATTGTTGCTTAGGTCTTTATCTGTGTGTGTGTGTGAAAACACCTAATTCCTACGTAGCAGAATTCTCTCGTTATTCCTTTTGGCGTACGTCTTCCGTATAACTTCGTCAATTGTTAATTATATTAACTGAGATTGCGGCTACTTATAAAGCTTCACTTACTGAATACAATGCTGTTTTCAGAATTGCCGTATATTTATTAGTTTTTAAGTTATCATAGGTTGAACTGATAATTTGTATTGAGTAAAATTTCATGTTCGTACCCGTATCTGATGTCGCTGTTACGTGGTTAGAGTGAGATGGCTGCGATTGTACGCTCTCTCTCTTGCTTACGCTGCTCTACTCCCCCCCGTCAAGACACTTCATATAACGCTCAGTTAGGACGCTAATATGAATCGTTATAATATATATATATATATTAATACAACTTCAATCACTTTCTGCTACAGTCCGTTTCTTGATGTATATAATACATTTAATATTTATAAATAAATTTACTTCAAGATATACCTTTTTTTTCCTTATCAGGAACATGTTTCGGGTACTATCTTGTACCCATCCTCAGCCTTCCATATTTATTTATATATTTATATATATATATATTTATATATATATATTTATTATATTTTATATATATATATTTATATATATTTATTTATTTTCTATATTTTTTTTTTAGTAAATATTTATCAGGTTTCGACTACAAAGACTTTTAATAAAGAAAAACACAAATTTTCACAGGGGACAGATTATGTATGAATGTGTTGGTAATCAAAGTGTTAAAACTTTTCTGGGTGTTCACACATACATATTGTATGGAAGGCTGAGGATGGGTACAAGATAGTACCCAAAACATGTTCCTAATAAGGAAAAAAGGTATATCTTGAAGTAAATTTATTTATAAATATTAAATGTAATATACAGGGTGTCCCGGGAGGAGAGGGAAATAATTTGAGAAATGGTTCTATAGTGTAAAAGAAGAAAAAAGGTTCATATAAACATATGTCCGGAAACGCTTTGTAAGCGAGTTACAGCTAGCGAAAGATTTCGCCCGGGTTTCGGTTCCCCCAGGTAAATAAAGACTTTCTGAAATTCTGGGAAGGGGCGAATTCTGTTGTTTCTGATGGTTTTTGACCTGAGAAATCGAATAAAACAGGTCGCAAAACTGTATCTCCCATAAGTTTCATGATATCCGACGTAAAACAGAAAAATCTTTGCCTAAAAACAAATTTTGGAAAATTGGAAACACTTGGTATTTTTTGTTATTATTATTTTAATTCACTTGTAATAGTGTTCTTTGGTTTTACAATAAATATACTCTTATTTTATTATTATTATACTGGTTCATTTACACTTTCTATATCATTTGACTACATGTTTAATTACTACTTATTGTATAATTCCATACTCATTAGTTTGTACTTTTAGATGGTCATTACAAATTATAATTTACTTGGAATAGGGTATTTGGCCTCGAATATTCCTTCATACTTCATTTTATGTTGCATTTACCTTTCCCCATCACCTTACCTAAACATTTAGGTATAGTCAGTCATAGTTAGAGTCTGTCAAATATAGTCATTAGTGTTATGCTATCATTCTTTTATTTATTACTTGTTTTTTATTTGTACAGCTTCTCATTCGTTTACTCTTGCAAATCTTACACGGTTTTATGTCATACCATTTGTCACGTTACAATATGAATACTACACAAGTTACTTACCACCAGCTGGATACAGAGGCTCTAATTCAGGTGTTAGACATCCCCTTAACTCTTCAGGACATGGTGAAATATCCAGTTTTAAAATACCAGGAATACATTTTAGCTTCTTTAGTTGCAGAGGCCTCCTCAGATCTTGCAGAAATTTGTAGAGATCTTCATCTCTCAACTTATCAGATTCCTATATTGAAGACAATCACAAATTATATTTTTGAAACATGTTACCTTTTTTTACATGCATGCTGCTGTGCACGCGCATGCACACACACACACACACACACACACAAAATTTATATGTAACGTCTGATCAAAATCTTCATGAAAATTTTGAATTCTACTACTTTTGGTGAGTCTGGTATATATGAATAAATGGTAGTCACTTCCAAGATTGGTGTGAATAAGTTATAGGTGATACGACTTGGAAGATGAAGTACATCAAGATCAATGGAAAAGTGGAAAAAATCAGGAAAATATTAATGGAAATTGCCAAATCATTTATAACAGAAACTGTTGAAGAAGCTGATATCTCATACGGTTCACACAAAGCTATTTTCACTGATGTTTTGGGCATGAGTAATCAAAATGTATTGCAAAATTGTTGAATTTTCAACAAAACTGCACAATAAAGAAATAACTTAGGGAATCATATAATGAAATCACTAGTGACACAAATATCATGGCTATATGGTTATGACATTGAAACTAAGGCTGCATCACTGAATTGAAGCTTCTAAGTGAGCCCAGAAGACAAATGATGATGATGCTGATGACAATGGTTAGTTCAGTAGTGATCGTAAATCAATAAATGATAAAAAATGTTTCAAGAGGTTTGGTCATTCATTAGACACAATTTTGAAACCACACAAATGTTAAGCAAATTTTAAGACAAAATCAGCATGACCATTAATGTGTTGAGAACCTGACTTTCAAAACCATAACAGAATGTGTTGTGTTGTGCTTAATTCCTGTTAACTGTGTTACTGCAATCACTAATATGATTATAGTGTACTATAACAAACCTGCTTAAAGAAGTTGGATACAGTCAGTGTTACAGGACGAAATGTATCCAGACTTGTTGTGAAATCTTCAGGTGACCAGCTGAACCTTTTATCTGAACTTGTCCTTCTTTCTAATGAGCCTCTTCTCGTTAAAGATCCCATATCACTTGCACGTTTCCTCAAATGTTCAAAATTGCTTGTACTAGTTTTACGATCTATTAAAAAAAAGTACAGAATAAATAGTTTATAAGAAAATGTACAACAATATACATATGAAAATATGTGATGCAATAATGTAAATAAAAATGGATAAAAATATAATCTAAGGATTTAACTGTATTTATAATAACAGGAATTAACTTTTTTATGGATTCTGAATACCTATCTTCCATTTTAGCTGCAGAAGATAATGAGATTCACTTTCACTATTCGATGTTATTATTGCACATTAAAATGTAGCCTACTAAATATAGGAGCACCATACTTCTAGCTTGAATTAAATAACAATAAACTGTTTTAAAAGGCTGAAAGATTGACCGTTATTGTTGAGTAACCTAAGCTTCTCTACCAAGTCTACTAAATGTGGGTTGATGTTTATGAAAACTTCTTCTTCCGATAGTTTCTATCCATATCTCTTATCACAATTGCCAATTCATTTTATCTCTTATGAATTTATTGTTTATATGCTCCTAATTATTTCTGTATTAAAAAACTAATTAAGCCTACTAACTAAGCCACTAATTAAGCCTACTCTGTTTTCCTTTTTGGTAATGTGAAGTGACAATCAAATCTTCTTCTGAAGGTTACTATCTGTTTCAGATGTTGAACAGCATACAGACTATATTAACTTTCTGTACTGCTGCACAGAATAAGTCAGTTGTATTCATGCCAAACCAGGTCCTTAAATTTCTCAGCCATGAGATTCTCGGTCGTCCAACTCCTCTTTTCCCAAGTATTTTACCCTGTAGTATGAACTGCAATAAG
The DNA here is from genome assembly GCA_034769895.1 of Magicicada septendecula. NCBI lineage: Eukaryota > Metazoa > Arthropoda > Insecta > Hemiptera > Cicadidae > Magicicada > Magicicada septendecula. The sequence goes on along the minus strand of CM068376.1, from coordinate 33,907,408 downwards.
TAAAATCTCTGTTCATTTCTCATGAGATGTCCCAGATACTGAAGCTTCATTATCTTCACTGTGTTAATAACTTCCCTTTCTTTCTTTATCTTTCTAAGAACTTCAACATGTGCTGAAAGACACACAACATGTGTTATATGTGCTGTCCATGAAATGCTCAGTATTCTACGGTAAAGCCATATTTTGAAAGATTTCAATCTTTTAGTTGTGACTTCAGTCAAAGTCCAAGTTTCTACACCGTGGAAGAGGACCGAGAATACGTAGCAGCGTAGAAGTCTCATCTTTGTGTTTATTCTTAAATTGTGACTTTTGAATAAACTGCTCATTCTAGTGTTCACTGCTCTTGCCTTTTCAATTCTGCTCTTTACTTATTTATTTTTTTTAATGAAAACTAGTATTTTGTAATGATTACTTGTATGGAACAGATGTAAATGTGACTCACACGATTCCTCCCTACCCAATTAACAAGTAAACGATTATGAAATAACTGGTACAATTACTGCTACAGAGTATGCTACAGCACATTTACCAGTCAGTACTTCCTTCTGAGCATGTGCAGGTTGCCTCATGAGTACAGTCCCAGCCAGTTGTGCAACAGATAGTGAGCGGATAACATTGTATTCCACTGTTTCCTATATAAGTATTAAGGTCCTGACACAAACCAAGCTCAACAGAACTAGAATGTAGAGATCAGCCAATACTACATTTTATTACCAATTACCACAACACCTATTTTACAGTTTACAACTATGGGGAAGGGTCAAAATCCACCCCAGGGCTATTAAAAATTTCAGCGTTATTCCATAATCACTTAATGTAGGCTGATTTCAAAGCCTGTTGCGTGTTTTAAAATAGGCTTACAAATAGCTGTATAATTAATTAGAAGGGAAGAATTCTGAATATCTCATTTGTCCTGAGGACAATGGGGGAATCCAGCCTTCAAGCTAGTCTCACCCCCCCTCCCCAGACAGCTCCTAGACTGTTACCCTGGCTTTTATTTCTTTTGTACATCTAGCACCATTCATTATTATGCTACCCAAGTATTTATCCCTCTCCTTTCATATACTGTTTAAACATTCTTTCTTCCTACTTGATGTTCTCATTGCTTCCTAGTTCTCTAAACATTTATTTACATCTCATAATTCTTCTCCTCTTTCACTAATTTATCTAACAATTTTGAAGTGACTATTATTTGGGAGTCATTAAAGGCATGTTTGATAATTTTTTACAATATATGTTGAATAATAACGGTTACATGCAGCATCTTTGCCTTATTCATTCGTAGACCACATATAATGAATAATGTAATTAAACAGTTAATGCTACAAATTATAATTAGCTTGTTGGTACATCCTCTTCATTCACTTATTAATATTTATATAAATATATATTAACACTTTCACTGTGAACTTACTTTTAGGTTTTGATTACCCAGACGTTTTGACGTCATATTCGTCTTTCTCAATGGGTTTTTAAATACTCAACCCATTGAGAAAGACGAATATGACGTCAAAACGTCTGGGTAATCAAAACCTAAAAGTCAGTTCACAGTGAAAGTGTTAATATATATTTATATAACTACAAATTATGTACACAACTAAAATAACTAGGAATCCTGTTCTTCCTATATAAACCGACATACCTAAACTTCTGGATCAAGCTGACATACCTAAACTATTGGATCCGGTACTCTCCTTATCACTGCCTGAATCTCTTTCTAAACTATTTACTCCTGTTACGTTCATCAAATATATTGCTGTCCATGCAAACGGCATTCTGTATTTCCCAAGCCTTTCACACGATGCGACAGCATTCATTTTGACTTTTTCAACATTCTGAAACAAGTAAAACAATATTATGAACATAAGTCATTTGTATTTTCCTCTTCAGTTCCTTCCAGAAACTGTAACAGCAGGTAATGGATACAATAACTAATGTGTCTAATGTAAAATGGTTCCACTATACTTGCTAAGGTCTGACAACATAAACAATGAAATTATCTACTGCCACATGCTGTTAGCCATTACAGTATAGGCAGTGCCCACAATATGGGCAGCTCAACTTACGATGTTCTGTATTTCAGGACAGGCTCTCAAGGCCACTAACACATTATTAAATTAATAATTCAGGAATTAGTTTTCTTATGCATATAAATAAACTTATATGATACAAGTGGTTCATTGGCACAACATCAATTTCATTTTAACTCTTTGGGACCAAAGTCTGATATAGCAGACATTATTTAAAATTGACACTATTATTACAGTAGAGCATCGACTATCCGAAACTCTTGGGACAAAGGCCCGTTCAGATAATCGATATTTTGGATAATAGATCGTAAAGTGGAAACATTGTTATTAAAACCGTAGACTCGGAGGCTGAACAAAGATCCGACTTCTACGGTTTTAAGAAAAACGGATTCTTTAGTGAAGCAATCTTCTCTAGCATCTGATGTGAAGACGGCCATCCGGTGTTCGGAGGCCCTTCCCCCTCGTCTCTATGGATTACCAAAGATCCATAAGGAGGACGTTCCGCTGAGGCCCATCGTTAGTGCTATTGGCTCCCCTACGTACAACTTGGCTAAGCACGTCACTGGATTGCTCAAGCCGCACATCGGGCAGACGGATTCTTTTGTCCGGGACTCTTCTCATTTCCTCCGGAGGATCCGGGAGTTGGTGCTGGAGCCTGGCGACATGCTAGTGAGTTTTGATGTGGTCTCTCTTTTCACGATGGTCCCTGTCCAGGAGGTCTTGGGGTATATAGGTAAACTGTTCCCGGCGGACATCACTACTTTGTTCCGGCAGGTCCTAACAACAACCTATTTCCAGTGGAACGGCGGCTTTTATGAACAGTTGGATGGCGTCGCGATGGGAAGTCCTCTCAGCCCTGTGGTTGCAAACTTCTACATGGAAAAATTTGAAGAGTTGCCAATTTCATCTGCGCCACTGAAGCCGAAGTGTTGGCTGCGGTATGTTGACAACACTTTTGTGGTCTGGAGCCATGGGGATGAAGAGTTGGAATGCTTCCTTGGACATCTGAACGCTGTGCACCCGCGCATACAGTTTACGATGGAGCGCGAGAGCAGTGATCAATTGGCATTTCTGGATGTGTTGGTCCTGAAAAGGACCGATGGCAGATTGGGGCACAAAGATTATAGGAAGCCAACGCACACTGACAGATATCTGCATAAGTCCTCCAATCATCATCCTAGGCAGAAGAGGGCGGTGCTGAAGACTCTGGTTGACCGGGCAAAGAGGATCTGTGAGCCCCGGTATCTCGAAGATGAGTTTCGGCATCTCGAGGAAGCACTGCAGTCCAACGGCTACTCTGCTGCAGAGGTAAGGAGAGCTGCCCGGCCGAGAAGATCTGGTAGGCCGGACGAGTTGGTGTTGCCCGAGATTGTTGGCTCCGCTGTCTTGCCCTACATCCGTGGCGTGACTGACCGCATCGGCAAGTTGCTGAGTAAACAAGGGCGTCATATGTAAAAGGGCGTCAGGATGATCTTTAAGCCAACCAAAAAGATCCAACAGTTCCTGCGACCGGTAAAAGACGCCAGGGATCCGCTCTTGTCGTGCGGGGTGTACAGTATTCCTTGTACGTGTGGCCAGCTATACATAGGCACCACGAAGCGTAGTGTCCGGACGCGCCTCTCTGAACATCGGAGATACTGCCGCCTGGGCCAGCTGGAGAAGTCCGCAGTTGCTGAACACGCTCTTTCCCACGACGATCACCGGGTAATGTTTGATGAAGCCCGGGTGTTGTCTTCTGTCCGGGGTTACTTCACTCGCCTGCATCTGGAGTCCATCCATATTCATAAGAATGCATCTGTCGCTATGAACCGCCGAGGTGAAAGCATTGCCTTAAATAGTGTCTGGCATGGTTTATTTTCCATGGCCAATCAGAGTGGAGAATGATGAGCTGGCTTCTCATTGGTCCGCGTTATACACCTTAAGCGGCCAAAAAGTTATAAATAGAAACAGCGTAGCCTTCTCTCACTGTTGCTTGTTCCCAGTTCATTGGGAGACGTGTTCGGCGTACCATCTATTTCGAACACTTTTTGCTACTGAAGATGGCCACCGGTGGTGTGGCAGAAACGTCTAGCTGTTGAAGATCAAGCATTCGACCACGGCCTTTCAGCCCGGAAGTTTTAAATAATTATAAGCATAGTGTATGTTGTGACTAATGTTTACAGCCAGGCGTTGAAGTTGATAACTGTTTTATTCTGCTGAATCATTGCCATGAGCAGACTTCATTATGAAATAAAAGCAATACCAGATGTGATGGAATTAAGGTAATATTTTTATGTAGGGTTATTTTGCAAAATGTAATTAAAGCAAATAAAATCGTTTTGAACAAATGAGATTGATTTAATGAGGAGTTGAGGAATTAAATTAAATTAAATTGGTATTTAATTTATTGAAAAGGTGAAGTTTAATAATGAATTTAAATTTATTTTGATTTGGATTTTGACCATAATTGTAAAATAAATAACTGATGAAAAAATAATGAGTAAAATATGTACTTTATTTAAATGGAAAATGAAGGAAATTTTTGGGTAACAATAATAAAAAATGTTTGTATAATCAATGTGCTATTTTGGAGGGGTAATATTGTACGGGGAACATTATTTAATTTGTCTGATGGACTGCATATGTACTAAGGCTAGGATACTTATATTTTTCTGTTAACACTGTATCTTCTCGGGTTAAGCTATATTGTTGAACCATGTAACTTGTTGAAGATGAGTCGATGGGCCTGATGGTTTAATTTTACTTGATCCAGGTAACTGATGGACGATTTAGAAGTTATATTACAATGTAGTCAGATGCATTTTATATTTGGTAATAAACATGAACCAGTACTTTACAATTAATGAACCAGTTCGGCCTATCTAATAAAGGGTGAAAACATTTATAAAAAGTGTACCAGCAATATAGCGCGGCCAACCTAAAAAACATCCAAGTGCGAGTAAAATTACGTCGGCCGACTTTTACCTTACATTTATAATGTGGAACCATTAAACATGAGAACTTAATTAAACAAAAAATAGTAACCTGTTGAAAACGGTTTTAAAACTACTCAATGCGGAATGTGAAAGACGTATAACTGTGTAAAACATTGAAGGGCGAAGTGCTCGAGGAAATGGTAATTTACATGCGGTGGTGGTGAAAGCAGCAAGAACTTCTCAGAATTTGGTTAAGTACCAATAAATAAACTATTAATTAAAGATTTCAAGCATCTCAAGCAAAATGTTCTAATATTATCTAATAAAAGTTTAAAGAGCTGTATAAAAGAAAATAATAAGGGGAAAAGATATTAACACGTATTGGTTCATATAAAAAATAAGTAATTTGTAAGAGGTTAGTAGTAAGGAAGATTTCCTTTGTTAATCTGTTTGATGTTAGGTTATTCGTTACTGATTTGTTGTATTACTAATACAACACAATATACTAATATTTTATTGCTATCACAGTTCAATAAATCAGAAGGAAATTGTTTAACTATAAACTGTGTTGTTATATTTTACTGTCCTTCCTAAATAACCTTTCTGCAGTAGTTTTCGTCTGTAGAACCTTGGAAAAGAACCCTAAGGTAAGAGTTTAATATTGAATAGACTTATATTGTTTCAAAATGTTACGATGACAGCACACACTGAAAATGTGTGTAGCTCACATGCTTGGCTGAATGTTTCATGACTCTGGTTCCTTAGGTACAGTTTAATTTTACATGTAACAATCAGTGTATTCAATTATTGGACGACAAACAAACCAGGAGAAGAGGAATTCATGCATTACTTGGTGATTCATGCAACAGTACACAGGATATGAAGTTCATTTAAGTGGAATACTAATGCTATATAACATTTTCTGATGGCCATAGACATGTTTTAAATTGATTTTATTCTTTCTTGAGTAGTCATGAGTTTTGAACCAAGTTATGTTTAAAAAAGTATGTTATGTCAAAATGTTCACAATTCTATTCTCTTTTATGTCATGTGAAATATTTGTGTGTAAGTGCACTGGTGCACATGTGATTTACATTTTATTTAATAACTTCGAAGAAAATTAACATTTTGTTCTGAAACTTGGAAAGTGTATTCTCATGGTTATAATCTACATTTTACATATAATCAATTCTCCACAACTATTCTTTTTATATGGTTTTTTTAATGAAATCAGTTCTTTTATTCTCGTTATCTCCTAGAAAGTAATAAAATTTGTAGATTAAATCTAGACATTCGCTGAACATTTAAGCTCACAAGATCACAACATAAAAAGTATTAGTGAGAATTTGGACATATTACATAAATGCAGGAAATCTCTTAAAACTGGACACTCTCGAACGGTTTGAGATATATAAGGCCACTAAAGAGAATTACGATCGCATCCTAAATGAAAAATCAATATATAAAAATAATATTTTATTTAATAGAGTCAACGATATAGAACGAGATATTAGCTGTGTCAGATCGATAAAGTTTATCAAAGGTCAAATCGGTATCGATTAATTTTACTGTATACCGTGTTCCTGCACAGGTCCGCGGCGGCCGCGTGTATTGTGTTTTGTTCTGTTTTGTCTTGTTTTTAATGTGTGTCAAATTATTTAAATATTTTTGTTACTATGTATGTGTTGTTTTTATCGTTTGACGAGATGTGCAAACATCAACAAATGTAGTTTTACCAATATTCATTGAGGATCTGATGATGACACTTAATGTGTTGAAACTTGAGTAATCCTGTATTCGGATTTTAAGAAGCGTGACGGAAGGTAATTAACCTGTTTTATAGTCTTAAACGCTCTTGGAGGCAAATAAAATGTTCAAAAAATATTTTAACGTTTTTTCCTGTTTAACTTGCTATATCTTCGGCAGTTCTTGATATTTCTTTTTGAAATTTTAACCACTAATTCTTTGAAGTATTAACATTAAAACGCGACATGTTAGAAGTCTGTAAAGCTTGTCTTTGTTGAAAAGTGAATTTTCAAACATTTTCCGCGTGGTTTTGTGGATCATTTCATTCGGCCGCAAAAATTGAGTGACAAAGCTTCGAAGTTCTAAAATCTAACTATTAGGTATTAAAATATCATACCTAAGGAAGTTTTCTGGAAAGTTACAGCTTTTTATCTCGAATAGAAAAAAAGATATGCAATTTTGAAGTTCAGTACTGGTTCCGCGGGCACGCGCTCGCTGCGCGCTCAAGCCCGCGGAAGCGCTTGGCGATGTTTTATTGCGACCATTACTATCTTATAAGGTTTGAATACATTTTTATTATTTTTCACCTATGGTTTCCGTCAATTTAAATAGTTATTTATACTAACATAAATGTATTAATATTAGTAATAATAATAAGATTTAAAATAAAGAAAATTCATTAAATTAAAATTAAATTACTCATTTATTTGACCATTTGATGAAGAGTCGTTACAAATTTCTACTTCTAAATTCGTACAAGAGTCATTACAGGAACAAACATCACAGCATGTTAAATTAGACTTTATACATGGACACGTTGCAGTCATACAGGCATGCTTTCCAGTGCAGGAACAAAAATATTGTTGCAGTATCTCTATTGCAGTGCACCCTTCGTAATAATCAAAAGTTAAATGTCCATTTACCATCAACCAGCCAAACTTTTGGATATCCTTAGAAATAATTATAGAATGCGTCGCTTGTTTCCATTCGTTAACTTATAAGATAGTTGTTGCGGTTTGGAAGCTCTTGAAGAATCGCGAGTTATTCCAAAGACGCTAATAAGGAAAGCTGGATTGTTTGTTAGAAAGAAGTGGACTGTATTTGAGATATTGAACATGCGTCTATTGAATAATTTGGTTTGTTAGTTACGATCGGCACGTGCGGAAGCATTTGAGGCGAAAATGCCCGAGATTAATTTTGAATGAAATCGTGGTCCATTGCAGATGGACGCAGGTAGACGATTAAAGTGAAATGTTATAAATGCATGCTGTATAATAGCCAAAAGCCGCGGCTGTAAGAGAAGTGTTTAACGAGAGTTGCGCTCGGAGTCGTGTTATAAACTAAACTAATACTGGCTTGCAGTCGGCTAGGCTGGCCGATTGCAAGGTTTGATAAAAGCGTGACGTCATCCGCGCGTGCCGTGCAATGTTAGTAGGCTGCTTACAACTGACAACACAGTACAAAGTTTAAACATACTGCCCGCCAAAATCGGGACGATTTTGTACATTAACGGTTAAATTGAACAATATAATAATTAGACTTACATGTCGTAAGCGATACAATAATTGGCGCACTGGCCAGAGAGCAATGACATAATGGACATAATATAAATTCAATTAACAATCACCAAGCATACAATAAATTGATAACACCATAAAAATACAATAATTTCCCCATGATATTGACATAACAACCCCAATGAATTTCATAATGTTTTGACCCTTAGAAAAATACAATACATATATAGAATAATTGCCACTATAACTGACACTTGTGGTTCTCAGAATTTGAATCACACAAACACATTAACGATACACAATATTCATAATAATTGATAGTACATATGAGACACAGTCACTATTTCTGTAATAGCTAGCGACACTTAACAATGTTACAATGCTTATGATACAATTGACTTGTATGCTCGCCCCGGGGAATGTCCCGGGCGTGTTCCATGTAATGTGACACGCGCACACCCATGCATACACACACACACACACACACACACACCGTAAGGCACGCAAACGACTAGCTTGTTGCCACCGGAAGGGGGCATAATTTGTGGATGGGTCGGCGTAAGATACCTAGCGCGGTGCGTACTTCTGCGACGCGTACTAAGGAATCTTGACCCGGAAAAACATTGGTAATTACCCCACGCTTCCATTCTAGAGGGGGGGGAATTGTCATCCAAAATGAGGACAAGTTGTCCGATCTTCAAATTTTTAAATGGGGTGCGCCATTTGTTGCGCTGCTGCAGCTGGTGCAGATAATCCCTAGACCACCGTTTCCAGATGGTCTGCGTAAATTTTTGGAGCAGAAGCCATCTGCCCAAATGAGTATTATTGCCTTGTGTATAGTCGGGTTCCGGAAGTGCCGTCAGTGGAGCACCGACCAAAAAATGAGCGGGTGTTAAGGGTTCAGGGTCTCTAGCATCGTCGGACACGGCGCATAACGGGCGTGAATTAAGGCAAGCCTCAATTTGAGAAAGAAGGGTAGAATATTCCTCAAAATTCAAGATCGTACCGCCAATTACGCGACGTAAATGGAATTTAACACTCCTTACACCACTTTCCCACAAACCACTGAAATGAGGGGCTGAAGGGGGGATAAAGGACCATTTGATACCGTGGAGACCGCAAAACTCCAGAGAAGATTGTTCAACTTCCTTGGAGGTTAAAAATTTGTACCAATCATGCAACGTGTGGTTGGCACGACGAAAATTCGTGCCATTATCCGAAAATATTTGCGCGGGAATACCTCTGCGCGATATGAACCTTTTTAAAGCCGCTATAAAGGCGTTGGGAGTAAGATCCGACACCAATTCTAAATGGATGGCCCTAGTACACATGCATATAAATAGAGCGATATATGCCTTGGTCGTGGACTTAGAGCGCTGCCCGCCATGGCGCAAAAACACCGGACCTGCGTAATCCACGGCCGACTGTGAGAATGGCCTTGACGGCGTGACCCTAGAAGAGGGTAATTGACCGAGTAATTGATTCGCGCCTTTAGCCCGGAAACGAAAACAAGTGACACACTTATGTATCACCGAGCGGATATAGGACTTATCGTGTATGATCCAATACTTACGCCTAAGCGAAGCTTGAGTTGATTGCACTCCAGCGTGCAACAAACGGATGTGTTCGTATTCAATTATTAATCTCGTGAGATGAGAGTGCGGGTGTAAAATTATTTGGTGTTTAGTCTCGTAGCTAAGTGGGGAGAATTGCAAGCGTCCACCCACTCTTAAAATGCCTGATTTATCCAGGAATGGGTTGAGAGCAAGAATTTTACTACTGCGTGGAAGGCACCGGTGTGCCTCAAGTTCCCTAACCTCTACGTCGAAATGCAACTTCTGAGATTGCCGGACAAAAACCAAGAGCGTGTCAGACAATTCTTGAGCCGACAAAAAGGACGTGTCTCTTTCAACCACCGCGAGCCTAGAATTGCGAAGAAATCGACGGCAGTATGCGAAGACGCGAATAAGCCTTGTAAGAGATGAATAGTTTTCAATGTAACTATGTGTTGAGGACGCGACAATTAGTGAGGTTTGAGCCTGCTTGTGACGCTCCTCTTCAATGTCAGGAAAGGTACAGGGAGTATTAATGACGAACGCGCTGACCGGCCATGAGGCCGCATCACGAGCCAACCAGGAGGGACCATGCCACCATTGAGCATGACAGTGCAGACTACGAGGGAGGCAACCGCGCGATAAAACGTCGGCTTTGTTTTCATATGCTATTTGAGCCAGACAACGCGTAGCAAGGAAGGCGGCACTAGCAGTGCCATATGTAACCGTCCTTAACGCGTAATGTCGCAATTCCTTATGCGGTGCATCACGCCAAACAATGCGTTGCAAGTTTGAATCCTTAGGATTAACAATGATCTGGCGATACATCTTTTCAATGTCCGCAATAAGTACGTATCGGTGGGTGCGGAACCGAACCATTATCGAAAACAGATCCTGCTGGATCGTAGGACCGACCATTAAAGTGTCGTTAAGGGACAAATTATTGGTGGTTTTAGCGGATGCGTCAAATACCACGCGCAATTTAGTGGTTAAGCTAGAGTCTTTGAAGACTGCGTGATGGGGCAGATAAAAGATCTCTGACCTGTCAAGCGACAGATCGTATTCATTAAGCGGCGACATGTGGCCAAGTCTTAAGTAGTCATTCATGAACTCACTATAATCCTTATAAAGGGTAGGGTTCTGCTTGAATTTGAATTCTAACGATTGGAATCTTCGTATTGCTCCGCGGAGAGAATCTCCCAAATAAGATTTATCAGATCTGCGGGGCAGGGCTACCACGAATCTCCCGTCGAGATTGCGGCTAGTGTTTTTCACGAAATGCCTTTCACACGGTGAGTCCTCAGATCGGGTTTCGCGACTAGAGATTTCCTCCAACTTCCAAAATTCCTTTAGTTGCGAGGAAACCTGATTATCATCCTTACAGACCATAAATGAAGAAACCGTTCTAGTCATGTCGACGTTGAATGGTAAGTCACCGGCCAAAATAAATCCTAACTTGGTTTCCTGAATTATAGGAAAGTGTGGTCCGCGCGTATATTTCACAGGTTCAATTAATTGTAGAAAATATTGACCGCCGATTAATATATCGACTTGCGATGAGCAATGTAGGTGAGGATCCGCCAGGAATATGCGCTTGGGTAAATTTAAAGAGGTAAGATTGAATGACTCCGCCGGTAAATTATTAGTTATACTGGGTAATACGGCACAATGTACGTTTAACGTGAAGGGTTTATAGCGTGAATGTAGCCTTACATTAGTGCTGAATTCAGCCTGGGAAAGCGAGTTGTTTATACCCGTGATGGGCAATTGCGATTTAGCTAATTGGAGGCCCATCCTGCGGGCGAAATCCATTGTGCAAAAGTTCGCTTGAGAACCGGAATCCAGTAATATCCTAACGGGAAATTTTTTGCCGACCTTATTGTATGTCATACAGACGGCGGTAGATAACAATACCGATTTATTGGTCTGTGATTTCAGTGAGCACTGGTTGTTAACAGAAGTTACGTCCCTGTTGGGGACATGAATCATGGTGTGGTGACGCCTAGAACATTTTTTACACGAAAATTTGGAGGGACATTTTGAACCCTCGTGTCCCGAACGGAGACAGTTTAAGCAAAGTTTGTTTTTTAGTAACGCATTTTTTCTATCAGGGATAGACAGCGATATAAATTGTGGGCAATCGCTAAGTCTATGTTCACCGTTACATAGCCTGCATAAATTATTTCTAATATGTGAGTGGAATGCGCCCTTTGGATTGCTTATCTGTTTAACTGCCTTGCGATAAGGAGACTTATCGCTTTTGTTCAACCTGCTCGTTGGGCTAGTCGCGTTATCGATATTTTGCAGTAGTTTCCTACGTGAATTTAAAAAATTTATAAAATTATTAAAATCAGGGAGTTTATGCTCCGATAAACTCTCTTTCCACAAACGTAAAGTATAACTGTCAAGTTTTTTGGCTAGATAATTTACGACAATAATTTCAAACGTGTTGACTGGCAGTTTGAGATTATTTAAAGCGTTTATATTTGCAGAGATTTGATCAATAAATTGCGATATGCTACCTTGGGATTCCTGCTGAACTAATGGTACGTCTAGGACATTCCACACGTGGTGAGCGGAGACAATCAGCTTACTATCATATCTATTCCTCAACAGATCGATAGCCACCGCGTAATTTTCATGTGTTATGGGTAATGATTTTATTACGTTAAGCGCCTCGCCATGTAATGACGAGTGCAAATAATGAAGCTTCTGTATATCTGTCAGGTCTGTTCTGACATGAATTAGTTCCATAAAAATATGGTAATAATGTTGCCATTCCACAATACTACCCTCGAACCGTGGTAATTTTATTGGTTCCAATTGAATGGGGGTTGTTTTAGGCTGTTTACCATCAGTATTAATTAGTGGTTTTTGGTTCAAGTGCTCAGATTTCTCCAACAAGTGTTGCAATTTACATTCTATAGCACAGAGATCGTCCTCCGTTTGCACTCTATCACTTGTTGACGCAACGTCTGCTTCCTCAGCCTCGATTTGTGACTGTATCTCGTCATATTTGGTGGATAATTCCATCAAATGACGCAGTTTTATTTTGAGCGCATGAGGATCGCTGTTTAACAAATCAAAATTATCCGCGAAGGTATTTATTCGGGATATTGAGGCCTTAATTGTACCTCGTTTTTTTATCAGAGCCCTTACATCGGCCATTATTACAGTTTGAGATAAAAAATGGAAAGATATTTAGAAACAATTGAGCATCGAGCATGTGAACCACAAACTTAATTTTGAATGAGTTTAAATACGTTTGGTAGCTAGCGATCGTTGGTTTGAACGTAAACTTACCCTCTCTAACTAATCAAACTCGTTGGCAGTTAAATTATTGAAATTATAAATCTAAATGATTACAAAGTATAGCTTTATCTTTAAAGTTCTGACTGATAATGAGCTGCCAACCATCTATTAATTTATATTGTGTAATAAGTTAATTGTTTATATAAATATGTCAAAAATACACACTGGGTGAAATATTATTAAAAATAAATCAAATATAGGTAAAGTTTATAGTCACGTGGCCGTCGATCCATTCGTGATGAAGCTGGCTTCGATCCCGTTTGGAGCTGCTACACCTCCTGTCTCTGCCGGTTAGCCGTTGCCTCATGTTGTACCCTCCATCATTTAAAGCTGTGGAATCTCGAAAATGTTGTCCTGTTTCGTCCCGTCGTCTCTGGTCTACTGCTTGGCTGAATCTTGTCGAGATGACTGCGACGTGCTTCACGATAATGGTGTCGCTCAGGACGAAAATGATGCCCGTCTGTCGTGATTAACTTCAGATTGGTTTTTCCAGAAATGATGTATATAAATAAATGTTGTCGCCTGTGTACTCAGGTATGAGAAATCTGTGCCGTTGGGACCAAAAATGATGTAGTTTGTTTTGGCCTGAAAATGTGAAATCCTGCCTGATTGGACCAAAAATGATGTAGTTTTTGGCCTGAAATGTGAAATCCGGTCCGGTGGGACCAAAAATGATGTCGTTTTTGGCCTGAAATGTGAAATCCGGCCCGGAGGACCAAAAATGTTGCGGTTTGGAAGCTCTTGAAGAATCGCGAGTTATTCCAAAGACGCTAATAAGGAAAGCTGGATTGTTTGTTAGAAAGAAGTGGACTGTATTTGAGATATTGAACATGCGTCTATTGAATAATTTGGTTTGTTAGTTACGATCGGCACGTGCGGAAGCATTTGAGGCGAAAATGCCCGAGATTAATTTTGAATGAAATCGTGGTCCATTGCAGATGGACGCAGGTAGACGATTAAAGTGAAATGTTATAAATGCATGCTGTATAATAGCCAAAAGCCGCGGCTGTAAGAGAAGTGTTTAACGAGAGTTGCGCTCGGAGTCGTGTTATAAACTAAACTAATACTGGCTTGCAGTCGGCTAGGCTGGCCGATTGCAAGGTTTGATAAAAGCGTGACGTCATCCGCGCGTGCCGTGCAATGTTAGTAGGCTGCTTACAACTGACAATACAGTACAACGTTTAAACAATAGTAATGGTAGCAATAAAACATCGCCAAGCGCTTCCACGGGCTTGAGCGCGCAGCGGCGCGCCCGCGGAACCAATACTGAACTTCAAAATCACATATCTTTTTTTCTATTCGAGATAAAAAGCTGTAACTTTCCAGAAAACGTCCTTAGGTATGATATTTTAATACCTAATAGTTAGATTTTAGAACTTCGAAGCTTTGTCACTCAATTTTTGCGGCCGAATGAAATGATCCACAAAACCATGCGGAAAATGTTTGAAAATTCACTTTTCAACAAAGACAAGCTTTACAGACTTTTAACATGTCGCGTTTTAATGTTAATACTTCAAAGAATTAGTGGTTAAATTTCAAAAAGAAATATCAACAACTCCCGAAGATATAGCAAGTTAAACAGGAAAAAACGTTAAAATATTTTTTTCTATTTATTCACTTCGTTGCCATTTTGTGCAGTGTTCCCCCACTCCTAGGTAAAAAATAACCTCGGATTCATATTCAGCGACCTCAAAAACATAAAGTAAAATTGAAATTAGACATTAGTAATGTGTGGTCACATATTGCTGTTTCTAACTGACGTTTTAGGGGTGTGCCGCTTGCCTATTATATAATGCAGGCTTAGCATACTTGCTGGTTTATTAACTTTTTATTAATTACTGGAAACATCACTATTGTTTTCTTTATAAAGACGAATTATGCAAACCTCCACCTTAATTTTTGTAATATACAAATTGTCTTTCAAACTTTTGCAAAAATGGAAATTAATAGCTTATAAAAAATGGAATGTATCTCTATTTAACCAGCTTTAGTATGTTTAGTAAAAATGTACATATATTGTATAAATTAACAGATGAGATTCTGCACTTTAAATTAGTATTAGAATCACTAAAAGCTAATACATATCTGTAGTACTAGAATGTTTTAAAGACTGTCAAAATACTAGGGATTCTGGCGCAGGCTGGAACAAATCAAACACACCGGGTAACATTTATAATCCAATATAACTGGAGGCACATCTCTAATATTATTTCAAAATGCATCAGCACACCGGACGTGATAAAAAAGAATCCGAACCTGAACCAAAAATAAAAAGCAGCTCACCTACTCATCTGAACTTAAGAATTTTCCAAATAAGAATGTTTTTTAATTTCATGCACTTAGTCAACCATGCTGAATTAATCAAAAAACCTGAACAAGGTGGTACCAGTAGGCTGAAGTATTTAAATGGTACCTCTACCAGAACCCTGAATTACATTATGTTTCAAGAATCACAAGTCCAATTGTGAGTTAAGTTTAATTATAAAATACAAGAACTTTTAGATACCAGTGCTATTGCTTGCTAGGCCTAATGTACTTTTACTATAATTTTCTTATTATTTCAGTCTGGGTATTACATAAAAGCTGAGGCAGCATGAAGTTAAATACATTTTGTCATTATAGACACACACACACACACACACACACTAAATGGGCATGTGTGAGTGGTGACTAAACACAGGGGTGCAGAAAATGTTCAGACCCCTGAAATTTCCCCCGAACACAATTTTCTCAGTAGGAAATTTCCCTGAAATTAACGCAAGGGTTTACTATGTTTTACCAACCAATTTAATGTATGTGATGAATGATAAAAAGAGAAGTAATAAAATCCTATGAGTCATTGCTCGCGAGGAATGATGTTGCTATCTTTGTTCTCATTAGAATGAATATTTCCTTCCAAAACTTATTTTAAAGATTAATTATTCTAGTTAATACCTGTAAGAATGATGTGAATACATCAGTTGATATTTTCATCGAGATTTCTATTTTTCGTCACTGATAAAAATTTCCCCAAGCGGTCCAAATTTCCCCCAAACCACGTTCGCGCGTTCGGACACATTCTGCACCCGTGACTAAACATCCAATGTTGATATCCACACAAACCCAAACACACTTCTAAACTGGTTTCTGAGAGAAAAACAATTTTTTAATCTAACCAGTTTCTGATTATATCTCGTATACAATGCAGTAGACACATAGCATTAACACTAAAATAATAATCTGAAACCATGACTTAGCCAAAAAACAGGAATTAACAATCACACTTTATATACCTTATCTTCTTTTATGTAAGGTTCTGCACATTCTGTAATATCTCCTTGTAATACTTTCTCCAGCTTTATAACTATGAACAAGTCAGCTGAGGGATGTGTTATGTTCAAAACACAAGATCTGCTCAATGTGCTGGCGTCACTGTAAGGTACATGCTGCTGGATCATCCTCTTCAGACTTTCAGGATTCATATCAAAATAAAAGTTTTCAGATACTTTTTTCTTTTCTTTGGCATCGTATAAAGCTATAGAGGCAAATATTGGTTCCACTTCAAGCTCTAATCTGTAATTAAAAAAAAAATATTTAAAACTTGTTTTACTACATATTTTAGAGCCAGTTGTTCTACAACATCCTAAACTAGCTAATCAGTGACTGGTTACAACATATACCTTAAAAAGACTTATATACTAAGCAGTGTGTTCTTTGAAAGTTGTGCAGAATTTCTATCCACCACATTCCAAGAATTTAAAATTTTATGGATCATTAATTTTTACATATCACAAACTAGAGTTTCGTAAAACCAAGTACACAAAACGTTTTGTTTAAATACGTTTCCTTCTCTGTTCAAAACAAATGTGTCTGAACTAGCAAATGTCTCTAGGGCACATTTGCACAAATAAATGTATTTACATAATTTTTTTAATGTATAGAGCAGTTAAAAAAAAAATGGTTGTAGGCGTTCCAAACTGACAAACTTGATTACAGGAACTATAGTCATTTTCCGTAGCTAGACAGGACAAAACATGATGAAGCAAGTAAAATATAACATAAAAACCACTTGGAAAATTATAAGAAAAATTCTGTACAATAAATACAACAAAATTCAGTAGATGCTCCCAAAAATTCTACTACAACAGCATAACAGCAAAAATACATTTTATACAACTACTTTAAAAAGACAAATTACATTTTGTATAGTAACAAAACTATAAAAATAATTTTAAAACTGTCAGCTACATTTAAAAATGCTTAGTTATCTTGCATACTCAGTTACTAAGATTATATTCGATCTTTCTATTGTTAAATACACATACTTCAGCTGAAGACACTTGACTAGAATTCGATGAACCATGTTCTCTGAAGGTGGTTCTGGCATTAATCTTCTTTCGACTGCTTCATCTTGATACTGCGCAGGGTATAATGAGAAAAGAGCATCCTGTAAAATACCATGTACGAGGGTTATCTCAAAAATAAGTTTCCCATCATAGGAAAAATAAAAAACACATGTACAATTTAAAAATAAAACTATACTTTTATTCAAAACATGTATTTATTTTTCAATATAATCTGCAGCCTTGTCATACACTTTCTGTAATGTAAAAACTATTTTTCAGTTCCTTCTTTGAACCATTGCGTGCCATGATTTCGGAGCTAGGTGCCAACCGCATGTTTCACTTACGTATCCGTTTCAAAATTTTATCCTCCCAGGTGTTCTTTGAGATGGAGGAAACAGATGGAAATCACTGGGATTTCATTACGGGTGTCACATCTGTCCTCAACCCAATTGACTTAACGGTATCAACAAGAGCTGAATTCTCAGTTTGAGGGTCTCCCACTGCGCGTTTCATCGTGCACATTCATTCTGCCTTTCAAAAACGATGTATGCCACCTGCGGACCATTTGAATTCGCATGCACTCAGGTCCATACACAGAAACTAAGTGATGATGAATTTCAGCCACTGATTCATTTTTGCAGCAAAAAAAAAAAATCACACTACACACTTCGCAATCGGACATGCTGGTAAATGGAACATCCATGATTTTAAATTTCGTGTTGTTGTTACATTGCTATGTAACGGATGAGGTTTTGGCACTACTGCCACTACACCCAAATAAAAGTTCTCCAACGTTAGTCAGCCTGCTTGCACAATTTCCCTTTGAAAAAACAAGAATAGGGAAACTTACTTTTGAGATGACCCTCATATAATAATTTTCTTACACTTAATCTCATTCCTTTTTTTCAAATCTGTGGTTTGAAAAAGTAACACAAAGTACAACTTTGGATTAACTGTAGCAGATAAGAACAAGGTTAGATGCCACTGAAGTAAATATTGAATAATGCTTCCACAATTCATTTTATGTATAGTCTCCAGACCGCTGTTAGAACCAAATTTAAATAATTTACCTTATATTTAATCCGCTAAGCGATCTTCTATTTCGGTGTTATGTTAATAGAAGATCGCTTAGCGGATTAAATATAAGGTAAATTATTTAAATTTGCTTCCACAATGTTAGGGATGAGTCAGGCACTAGTAACACAGAAGAGATTTATTGGGTCAAGAATCTGAGGCCTTTAGACACAATGAAAGAACCAGATCAATTGGTTAGCCAAAAAATTACTTTTGAGAAAACTGCATGTAATGATTAAAAAAAAATTATAAAACGGTAACAAACTGGTAGCAACTTATTTTGCATAAATTAAAAACTAATAATTACAATAATTACAAATAACAATAGGTAAAACCATATATTATTTTAGCATTCTATTGTGCATTTATTTTAACATTAATGTGAAACCATGTTTATATTTTAGGCCTACTAACTGTAGTTGGTTAAATGCAATATAAGAGAGTAACTGTACATATAAATGCAATATTATATATATGTATGGTTATAATAAATATAAGAACATGTTTACTTCTACATGTTCATTGTTCTTTCAAACAATGTAATTTAACATTTACCACGAATTAATGTTAGAAATTAGTTTGTGTGTTATCTGCAGTTCTGGATTAATCGAGAACCTTCATTACCCCAAATAATCAGTAGTTGACTATATTATTTGCACTGTTCAGACATATTATGTGTATTCAATAACTGTCAAGACATTACAGAGTATGTGTTTCCTTTCTTGGGCAAAATACGCATTATGTGATACACCGTTTGAAAATTAAACACTTCTTACCTTTCAAGTACAGGCTTATTTTGCGAGCATTTTCTAGAATGCAAAATGCAAAATATTTATTCCTATATGGAAACACTCATCCTTCTAGTAATTACTTGAATCTCACTTGTAGGCTTTTTGGGCTTTCAATTAAGTACAATACTGCTGTAGGTTCAATGAATACATTACTATGAGATAATATCTGATTTGTGTGTGTGTGTGTGTGTGTGTGTGTGTGTGTGTGTGTGTGTGTGTGTGTGTGTGTGTGTGTGTGTGTGTTTTCAACCTAAATTAATATCTGTTGATATTTTGTATTCCTTTCAAGCAGAGGTTCAAAAATGCATCAATCTCAATGGATATTATAATATAATCTCAAAATTACAATTAATATATTTATTATACTAATCTCAAAAATTGCTTCATAATGAATATTAAGGTCATTCAGTTCAAAAAATATTTTGATAGAGCAACACTGCTTTATCAATAATGTACACCAATGTTATATCATATAATGTATGGCAAAATTGAAAGTTAATGGCATGGAAATGCGCGAAACGCTTACGGTCAGAGGGGAAAAGCGATGTGGAGGGAGTCGCTGTGAGATGCGAGAAGAGAATTGTCGTTATCAGCGACGGTGCAGCCAACCTATGAATATAGTTTCTAATTGTAACAAAAATCGCAACTGTTAAGGTTTGATTGTAAATGTGTCACCACAAATCTCTATCTGTGTGTGTGTGTGTGTGTGTGTGTGTGTGTGTGTGTGTGTGTGTGTGTGTGTGTGTGTGTCCGCGCGCGTGTGCACGCGTGCGTAAAAAAAGAATTATACGTTTATTGTTTCCGATGTAAATCAAATAATAATAATATTGTAATTGTATTACTATACAATCAAGCAAATGATATGTACTGTTCACATGTATTGGAAATTGTTGCTCTTACATATCAGAATGTTTTATAAACATTCTGTACTGTTTGGTTCTCTCACTGTGTACTGCTGAGACGTAAAAAACTACCGCCTTTCTGACTGTTCTTATCGCAATGGAATTTGCAAACTGTACACTTCCAGTCCTTAATTACACTCGACTATCTCACCAGTTTATCATTACATAAAGGGACGCGTTCTTCGTATTAATTTAATTGCAAGAATCTTTTTAATCCTGGATAACAAAAAACTGTGTATTATTACTTCCCGTGCTTGACTATGAATAACTTTCCTGTCTTTGCTAGTTGAAGGAGAAGTATCCATTTTAACAATCTCGTTACTCGATGATAACACAAATAATTACGATAATATATAATTACATAATAAAAACTACCAATAGAAATTAACTAAAAAATTAAATAACTAATAAAAATGAGTGACTGTAAAACGATACAATTAATAATAAATTGAGATAATAATAACAAATGCAAGACTGAGATAGCACATCACATAGTAACTAACAATGTACTGGTAACTAAAACATCACACAAAAGTTGGCAACACCTTCACTTGCACACCACCTGATTCTCCGTTACCCTCCCACCATACACAATTTCAAAGTGGACTTGTCCATCCATAAATTGGTTTCTGTGCATATGCCCTTAACTTTCAATTTTACTGTACTTCTTTAATGTATACAAATGTTATAGTTAAATGATTCAATTTCATTGGTTAATAAATTCCTTATTTAAGAGTCTTATAAGAAATTAACAATACTGATTTTTAAAATACCTGTCTGTTTTTTTGCCTCTTTTCTTGGTTCAGCTGATCAATCGTTTCTGGTGGCATTCTTTCTAAAAGCGGTGGAATTAGTGGATCATTAACAGAATTAATGAGATCAAAGCTTGCCCAGCTTCCACGCGGCATATCTGACGTTGCTGTACGTTCTGGACCAAATTTAACCTTGAAAAAAATGATTTTTATTCACACGTTTGCTTAAAACAAACAACAGAAATAAACATATCCATTGTTTTAATTAAAATTAAAATATCAGCAAGTAATTCCACACAAGTAACTTTTACATTTTTGAAACAAAATAACTAAATGCTACAACAATATTAAATACAAACACTATAAAACAATAAATTCACAAATAAAAGTTGTATCAATATTTCTTATGCCTTTTTAACATTTAATATCCAATTACTTACTATCAAATGTAGACACTGATATATCTAAACTAATAAATATGAAGATAATGACACATATGATAGTAACGTGAGAGTGTAACATCACAACGGGGCAAAAGGGGTAAACCAATTTTTAATCATGTTAAATAATAAACCAGTCTTTGTACTATTCGGTAACAGTCAGTGGTAGGTACTACTTGGGAGTGGTGCCAAAGAATGCGTGAGTCAGAATATCAGCGCGTGGCTATGCTGTGTAAAATCAACCACGTGTTGGCAATGCACAAGGACTTTCCAGTCTATCGCGACAGCGAGAAGCCAATGAGAGATCGAGGTATGAAGAAATCTGGTTGGTGGCCATGTGGCGAGTTACACAACGGACGCAGAGCGTTACCCTGGCAGCTTAGCTGGCGTAAGTCGACTAGATCCACCCGGACCGTGCGGTCATACAAAAAAGTGCTCGAGCAATTTAAAGTCGGCCGACTAAAATATTAAGTGATTTGATCTGAAACAACAGCGAATAAGGTAATTATGATCAAACAAATATAGTGTTAAATGTATAACAGTTCAGAACCTAAGTTTTAAGTGTGCTACGTAAAAAGTGAATAACACGTGGTGGTGAAACCTCAGGGATATCCGATCGATAAGTAACATTAAAAAATCCGAATAACAGTCAAAATTTAAATTAAATGCGTTAACAACTGATCAGTCATTCAGCAAAGTAAAAGTTGGGGCCCAAATCTAAAATTATGAGATCTCACAAAAGAATGTAAAATAGAAAGAGAGAGAGAGACCATAAGAGAGTATGTATACATAGCAAATTGAAGTACTGGTTTGCCAATTCAAAATATTTGCTAACAGAATTTTATATTTTGTATTTTTGATGTGTCGTTAAGGAAGTAAAGAAAGAAGTTAATTTTTTGAGTAGAATAAAATAAGATTTATTATCAATACAAACATGTGTTAAGTATAATTATTTTGCCGTAACCATAACCTGTCCCGTATGGAGAAACTCGCCTAAAACGAACCTAGATAAAGTAATGAACCAAGGGAATTAAATTAATTAAATTCAAAAAAGGGTAAAGTGTAATAAGGTTTCCACACTTGCCTTTAAAGATGTTGGTGGCGACCTGTAAGAAATTTGGATCTTCTGTTCGAGTTAAGGTGAGTGAGAAGTGAAAAGACGTCAGAATCAGGGTAAGTAGACACGTGGTAAGTTTGGTAAGTTTAGGACAAAAGTATAGACAGTTACAATTGGCGAACCCTGCCAGGACGGCTTATATGAATTTATTCATATAGGTTTAGGCCTCCTTTAAAGTACAAGACAGGTTGTGGTAAATGGCATTTTTGGTATTGTCGATATAAGTCATGGAATGTGTGATTAGGGGTTAAGATATAAAACATTGTATGTAAAAAAATTTACAAGATTTTGTTTAACAAGTAATTATTAATCAATTAATAAAAAAATATATATAATTAAATTAACATGGAAAATAAAGAGAATGAGGTTGATCTGGGCGAGTCAGCTGTGATGGATGATTCTAAAGTTCATTCAACTCCAATCGCAATAAAAGAAAGCGATTGGACCGAATCCGCTGTTATGGATGAATTGGAAGTTCATTCAGCCCCAGTCTCAATTAAAAATCTGATGATCATGTGATGAGTTTTTTGCAACATGTGATCTTACAAATTTTTACCTTTATGTAATTTATAATAATAATAATAATAATACTTCGCTTACCTTGTGAGCCCAGGGTTCTGCACACGAACTTGTGACCTATAAGTGTGACTTAGGGTTATGTATAGTAATAACTACGCTCATTGTCTATGTTAATCAGCTCTGTTTAATATTCAATTTCAACATCGGTTTTAATTCTCTTTTACATTTATTTGATATTCATTTTCTTCTCAAAACTACTACTGTTTATCTCAATTACTTTTCTTTCAAAACACAAAACCTTTAGGCTATTTTTGCATGGGACATATTCTAACAGCTTGCTTCAAACTTTACTGTAAATAACTAATTAAATTAATTAATTGAATTATGAAAAGACAACCCAGTAATTGCTCATTCTCTCATTCACACATATTTAAGTTTTCCCCATAATTTAGAGCTCTTAAAATTTGGTTTATAATAACGTTACTTGGCCGTCGGCGTCTCCTCCACTCACATGTCTCACTTCGTATGTTTTTGTCTGTTCACCACATTTTTTGTCACAGTCGAATTACTCAAATTTAACGGTTAACTTTCGTGTTGCAAGTTTCTTTCTAGTTAGATCACTTCAAATTGGACTTTTAACACATTTTTACGATTTTTTAAAAGGTTTTCGGCTCGCGAGCCTTTTCGCCGAACCGGCCGTAGCCACAGCTGTAGATCGACTCACGCCAAAACCGACGCTTCAAGATGGCGAAAAATGTTCTCTTCCTGACCAGCTTGTTCTCTCATTGGCTGAAATGAATCACATGACATAGTAATTGGTTAGAATCGTCTTCCTTCCGTTATCAACTTCGGGTTGGAGATTACATACCTCCCCATGACCTTTTGTGTCCTCTGAGCACACGTCACAAAAGGCAGCACACACGCGCACTCTTACACATTCCTCGACGCTTAATTGTTCTCGTACCTGACTCTACCTCGTACTGTTTCAACCATAGGGTGTTAACCAAATCAAACTTTTGTGACAATAAATGTCGCCCAGCCAAATTGGCCCCAGATTATTACAATTATTATAAAAATAAAATTATATCCCGTTACAAACAGCAGTTAGCAAAGTTCGACATAAAATTTGATGAAGTAAAGAGTGATATCAATGAAGTAAAACAACAGAATATTAAATGCAAAATTAATTTTAATGAGTTAAATGAAAAAGTGAGCAATTCACTAAAGAATATCGATAGTAAATTTGATGAAATGAATACCAATATAATGAAACCGTTTAATAAGTGTTGTGATGAGCTCATAGCGTCACAAAAACAAAGTATTGAGAAAATGAAAGTATGGAAAAAGATACAGGTAAGTGTATTGAGAATATAAATAATGAAGTAATGGAGAACAAGGTAAGTGATGGTGTTAATACAAGTGATATTAAAATAAGTGGTATAACAAGTAATAATGGTGATACAGTCGAAAATGAGGTATCAAAAGTGATACAATGAATAATAATAGCGATGGGGTAATAATAAGTGTTAATGGGCTTGAAAGAGAGTGGAGGGAGAGTTTAAGTGAGTATTGGGGGCAGAGGGCAAATTTTCCCTATGGTATATGTGAAGTGGAGGCTTCACAAGTGGTGTTTGAGGACGGAAGTTCCTCTAGAATATATTTGAGAGACATATGGTCTTTAAATGGTCCCTTAAGTTGTTGTAGTGTACCTGGTAAAGCCAGATGTTGTTTTAATGATGTAGTATTGCCCTCTGCATGGAGTGAGAGTGTGAAATGGGGTTGGGAGAGTGATTATAGAGAGAGAGAGAGATGTTCAAGGTTAATAGAGGTTATGAAGAGTTAGTAGATAGAATAAATATTGAGTATTGAGAGAATTGTTAATAATGGAGACTTACCTTGTGGAATAATTAGTACAGCAGTAGTATATGATAATATTGTTTATAATGAGCACTTACCTGATAAGGAAACTGGTTTAGTAGATGATGAGAGTAATGATGAATTGACATATCTAATAATAATGAAGAATAACCTATCTAATTGTGACAAAAAATACTAAGGGCGACTGGACTATAAACGATGTAGACAGATTTTATGATTTAATAATATGCAATAATCCTGTAAATTATTGTTATGGTATAATGGAAAAAGCAAGTTTAAATGGGCATTATATTAAAAAATATAATATAATAAATGTAATTAAAAATGAATTGTGCATGTATCATGTCAGATTAATTTTTGATGATGGAGGTTAGATATATGGTGAACGAACATTTAATTATTTTAGTTAATGGTTTCAATACTTGGCTAAATTATGTAATGAGTTTTGGTAAACAATGATATTGGATATGACGTCGATTGTATATAAATTTGTATTAGTGTTACATGTGTTATGAAGGTTAGGTTGTTGTCATAATAGAGTGTATGAGTAAACAGTATGCTGAGTGTATACCATATGTTGGGTGCAATGTTTATAACCTTGATTGAGTATAATGATGATAATTGATTGTTATTAATTGACGGTGTAATCATAAAATTTTATAATGAAATTAAATTAATTTAAAATGTTTTAAAAGATGGAAATCTTGGTGATAAATTTGAAAATTTGTAATCTGATGGTTATAATAAATGGTAGAATGATTAAAATTTGATGGTTAAAGTAATTAATAGAGAATCAGAGTTAAAGTTATAGGGTGACAATTGAAAGGTTCAATAGAAAATGAATATTAAAGTTGTAATGTTTGTAATTTTTGTGCAAATGCAAAGGTGAAATGTTTGTTTTAATGTAATATTGGAAATGTTTATTTTGAGCTGAAGTATTTATGAAACATAAAGTGTTTACTTGAGTATGATGTATTGTGTATAGATGTAAAACATGTATTGTATATTTTAACTGTTGATTCTCAAACTTTCGGGCGGTCACAGCTTCACCGAACCCTGACCGTGGATTTGGATTATCTGTAACAAGCTATGGGGAGACTTATTGTACCCTGACCATAGTTTATTTTCTAAATTGGTGTAACTTAGAAACTTAACTGGGAGGGAACAAGGGGAATCTGAAATAACTTTGGAACAACGGCTATATACCTATGGAAAGGTGATAGACCGCTTAAGGGATTGTAAATTATTATTTTAGTAGGGTTACTGGTATCCAGTATACCAGTAAAAGTGAACTTAATGTAACGCCGAAGCAAGGATGGGGTAAAATAAAAGAAAAAAATGTTTACTCCCAGCTGCTTCAGTCCTTGTGGAAGCAACTGGGCGAGACAGTCCAGCCTAGGGGGGAAACAGAGTAGTGGATGGGTGGTGGCTACGTTACATGCTACGAGGGAGAAACTTCATTTATGCGAGTTTGTGTAATATCAAGATTAGGCTTGCCCTTGAGGTCACTTACACTTTTGTAACGCGGGGTTTCAGGGGTTAAGGGATTTAGAAGGGGGGATAGTAAGCAATGATGTGGGTGGAGTACTTTAGAATAAATGATAAAGAAAAGAAGGTGGATGATTATTGTTATGACACCAATGGTAATGAAATATTGGAGTAGTTTTTTCTGATTATCTATGTGTCTGTTGTAGTGAATAATGTTCTTTTGTGTATTAATATGTTTTGTATTGTATAAAGATAGCAGTAGTAATCTGTATTAATAATGAGGAAATTAAGATATAAAATGAGATGTTTAGATGGAAAAATAAGATGGAGTTGTTGTTAAATTGAATTCATAATTGAATTGGTGAATCATTTGGTTGGGTTTGCATAATAACTTTCAAGAGTATGTTAATGTTCAGATGTTTGGGGATAAAATGTATTATGTTATATTAAGGATATACATTGTAGACAAATAATATATTTGTGTATTAAAAGTTAAGATAGAAAACCAGTACTTCGAAAAAGGCAAACCGGTATGGTTAAGAGGAAACCGAATCAGTTAAGGATATGGAATAGTGAAAGGACATTTATTAATGTTTTATTGATTGTTCCAGAGTCTGGTGGTACTGTGGAGGCGTACCTGTGCTGGCCAGTGTGTCAGGGCAGGGGCGTCTAGTGCCTGTCTGGCTTTATGGTGTTGGGATCCTGAGGAAGGAAGTCCAGTAAAGTCATGCAGGTGCGGCCACAGACACCGGACTAGGGGGGTGAGTAACCTATAGTTCAATAAGGAAGTAAAGGGGGGTCATGGCGCCATATCCTAGCTGGTCCTCTTAGGTTTAAGCAATGAGAGTTTTTATGCTCTGGCATAAAACCTCTCATGGGGGGGGGTATTGTAACGGGGCAAAAGGGGTAAACCAATGTTTAATCATGTTAAATAATAAACCAGTCTTTGTACTATTCGGTAACAGTTAGTGGCAGGTATGACTTGGGAGTGGTGGCAAAGAATGCGTGAGTCAGAATATCAGCGCGTGGCTATGCTGCGTAAAATCAACCACGTGTTGGCAATGCACAAAGACTTTCCGGTCTATCGCGAGAGCGAGAAGCCAATGAGAGATCGAGGTATGAAGAAGAAATCTGGTTGGTGGCCATGTGGCGAGTTACGCACGGACGCAGAGCGTCACCCTGGCAGCTTAGCTGGCGTAAGTCGACTAGATCCACCCGGACCATGCGGTCATACAAAAAAGTGCTCGAGCAATTTAAAGTTGGCCGACTAAAATATTAAGTGATTTGATCTGAAACAACAGCGAATAAGATAATTATGATCAAACAAATATAGTGTTAAATGTATAACAGTTCAGAACCAAAGTTTTAAGTGTGCTACGTAAAAAGTGAATAACATGTGGTGGTGAAACCTCAGGGATATCCGATCGATAAGTAACATTAAAAAATCCGAATAACAGTCAAAATTTAAATAAAATGCGTTAACAATTGATCATTCATTCAGCAAAGTAAAAGTTGGGGCCCAAATCTAAAATTATGAGATCTCACAAAAGAATGTAAAATAAAGAGAGAGAGAGAGAGAGAGAGAGAGAGAGAGAGAGAGAGAGAGAGAGAGAGAGAGAGAGAGAGAGAGCGTAAGAGAGTGTGTATACGTAGCAAATTGAAGTACTGGTTTGCCAATTCAAAATATTTGCTAATAGAATTTTATATTTTGAATTTTTGATGTGTCGTTAAGGAAGTAAAGAAAGAAGTTAATTTTTTGAGTACAATAAAATAAGATTTATTATCAATAGAAACATGTGTTAAGTATAATTATTTTGCCATAACCTGTCCCTTATGGAGAAACTCGCCTAAAACGAACCTAGGTAAAGTAATGAACCAAGGGAATTAAATTAATTAAATTCAAAAAAGGGTAAAGTGTAATAAGGATTCCACATTTGCCTTTAAAGATGTTGGTGGTGACCTGTAAGAAATTTGGATCTTCTGTTCGAGTTAAGGTGAGTGAGAAGTGAAAAGACGTCAGAATCGGGGTAAGTAGACACGTGGTAAGTTTGGTAAATTTATGACAAAAGTACAGACAGTTACAACATAAAAATAAGAAAAGATCCTGAAAAATTTGTATGATAATTTGGATCTAGGGGGAGAAGACATGTTAATGGACTTTGTAGCTTCGCAGTTATTGTACGGAAAATGGGCATACAATAACCAAACAAGACTGTAAAAATACAAATTTTATGAAGACTGTAGAAAAATGATTAACAATTAAACATGAATAGTGGTTATTAATTGCAAAGGTACCAAAGAGAAGAGATACAAAATAATCACAGACAAGTTAGAAACCAAAATGAAATTAACAGATACCAACACATTAAATAATTAAAACAAAATAAAACTTATGAAGTTAAAATGAATACAGTTACTAACATAGTCAAACAGAAGAAATAAATATAGAAAACATCAGTAACAAAATAACTGAAACAATACTGGTAACTATGAAACAAAGAGTTGCATTACCAAGAAGAAATAATTCAATATTATGGTCATAGACAAACGTGAATTTACAAAAAAAAAAAGTGAAAAAAAAAGAAGTGAAACAAAATTCAAAATTTCATACCTAGAAAAATATATTTGAAGCCATAAATTGAAAGATAAAGACATGGTAAAGAATGTGGAAGAGTTCTATAAAAGTGCAGACAGAGCACTCAGATACACTCAATGCTCAAATGAAGTAATGTATAATAATGATAATCCAGATGTTTTACAAGCAGAAGTAATCAAAGAATTGCAGAATACAAAAAAGAAGTTCCCAGAAAACAAGGAAGTGATGACAGAAAAGATATTGTATGATGAATTTCATACGTGGAATGCTACACAGAATTTCACATAAATACTTCAGAGTGAAAAGGACACCTACAAAATGTAAAACAAAATTCAGTGTTTCCAATTAAAAAAAGCACAGACATTATTTGAAAAACTGTAAACCAATTTCATTGCTATCAACTCTACCGATGTAGTGTTTTGGTCAAAAGTTCTACACTTGACAATCCTGAGCAATAGGAATTAAAACCAATTACTGCAAATACACCACCTACACGTGGTAATAAATTTCAAAAATGCTGTAATCTATATGGAAAACTAATTATGTCGATTATGAGAAACCTAATGGTGCCGTCTCCAAAAGGATATTTGAAGATTATTTCAGAAATGTGTACAAACTTAATGACTTACAGTAAACTGCATACAGCATCAAATAATAAGTTGCCAATATAAAAAGGGAATGGTAGGGGATAGCTTAATACCAAAGCTGTTTTCAAATCAGTTACAGGTTGTGTTCTTGCAATCAGAGTAGAAAAACAGATGCAAAATATAACATTCACAAATGAGACAATGTAATGTTACACACGCAGAAAACTACACTACATAATATTAGTTGGAGGACTAAGAAAAAATACCAATTTAAAAAACGAATGAAGCAAGATGGGCCAAAAGTCAGAAAATCTGAGTGGTAACCAGCTTTCACATGGCAAACCTAGACTGAAGTAAATGATATAATGAAAAGAAATAATGGCAAACTCATAATGGGAATAAAGTAAATTGGAGGTAAGACATTTGGCCACAAACATTGTTAGACTGGAGGCAATGAAGCTTTGAAGAAACAAAGAAGTTTTAAGCATTAGATCCAATGAGATGGACAAGATTTGCTCTACGAAAACCCACTGTATAATGAATGGAAAGACATTCTCTAAACACTGGGTTAACAGCTGAAGGCCAGACTTCATTTTATGATTATTACACCCTTTGCTTTGTGGTTACAAAGCCTTCATGCCTTTGTTATTCGTACTTATTTATTTAATCAATAATTTAAATGTTTCCAATGCAGCACTAATAACCTTCTTCTTCACCCTTCAAGCATCAGGTTTGCGGTACGTTCCACAATTGCCAGGGAGAAATGAGTTAATTGTACATATGGTGACAAGTAAAGCCCCACAGTGAAGAGGGAGTTTTGTGTGTGTGTGTGTGTGTGTGTGTGTGTGTGTGTGTGTGTGTATGTGTGTGTGTGTGTGTGTGTGTGTGTGTGGGAGTTTTGCGCGCGCAGCTTAGTTATTTATCTAACCAAGGCATGCCAGATAAGATGCTACATTATTATTGTCCCAGCGATAGGAGTGACTTGTCTCTTGTCTCATGATGATCTTGACTTGACACCAAGATTCAGTTGTAAAAAAAAAACCGGGGGCTCAGGGGCTCCTGCAACAGCACTAATAATAATGTATGGCAGGTTAGAGTGCTACTCATATATATAATATTGAGCCAAAAGAAAACTACTGATTCAGCATATTTTATTTAGTGCATCTATATACAGAATAACTTATATGCATACATTAGTGTTTGTTAAACAAGCCAAAAAAACGTGCTTCCCTCAAAAGATGAGTTATCCAAAATTTCAATATTTTTATGAATACTGCACAAATTAAATCACTAAAGAAAACATAACATTAAGAATATAAACATTAAATACATAGTGTGTGTATTTTTCACAGATACGGTTCTATACTCTTTCAATTCTTAGTGCAATCCTGATGTAAACAAACCCACATGGCAAATCTGAAATGCTATTGGTCAGGGGCGTTGACACTGTTCACACAGTAATGTATTGTGTGCATGCAGAAAGTCTGTATAGTCAAGTGAGAGTTATCTTGCCACTTAAATCGAAGCACGTTGTTTTAAAACTTCCTGTTTATCACTGTATTCTGAATCGTATTGAATTAAATGGAGTCAGTTGAAAGGATATGTTGCCCATCACAACACCTTAGCTGCTTAATATAAAACATTTTATTTAGAAGGCGGTAAACGAAACAACGGCGGACAAGTGGAATCATTCTATGCAGCATATAATCAAGGACGATGATAAGCTATGGCAACTGGCCCACATTACCGATGACGTCGTCGTGGAGAATGAACAATCTTATCAATAATAACCCTAACTCAAGTGATGATACAAGTTCAGACACAGATATGGAAGGCACTGAATTACATTCTGACAGCAACTGATAGTATTCAGTACATTGGTAATTATCACAGCTTTTATTTACGTTTTAAATAAAATTTACTTTTTGTTTGTTACAATAATTAAACAGGTAATAAAAAAGCCATTAACAGGTGTTATAAAATGTTTCACTGTCGGTCTAACACTGTCACACAAATTTTACTTTGGTCAGGACAAATTTTTACAATTTAATGCGTTTTTACAATTTTACAGTATATACAGGGTATTATATGTACCCTGTCTGTACTGCTTCTGTCACAGCGACATGCCTCTCATTCAAGCAGCAAATAGCGTTTCAGATGTGCCACACCTGTTTATTTACATCAGGATTAAGCTAAGAGCTAAGAACAGAAACAGTATACCTACTATAATGCTGTTATTTGTCAAATTATCGTAACATATAAGAAACACAGGGTGTAGTAGATATAATCTTAATAAGATTTTGTTGTTTTAGGATAATCTAAGCATACGTTTTGTGTCTTAATAACAACACTATTATAACTATTACCTTAAAACCATTTTCTTCTGTGTTTCCATTATACGCTATTGTATTTTCTAAGTCAACTTCAAATTCCTGAGGTGGAACACTCTGGACAAGTGACTCTTTCTCACGTAGCCAAACACTACTCGACAAGTGCCTGTAGCGATAGTCGACGACTACCCAGTCACGCGTGTAACACTCAACACAGTCTCTTACATGAGGCGCAAGTTCATCTCTAATAAACATAAAACTATTAAACAACAACTCACAAGGCAAGCTGTCAATGACACGTACACTTTTATAGACAACATCGGCAAGAGCCAATTCTAAAAAAAAACATTCACAGACCAGACTGCAGTTTCAATATCTCTGATAATGTGGCATAGCATAGATTTGAAACACTACTGTGGATCTGAATTTTCGTCATAATTTAAGATACTGAATTGGTAATATGTAACTCAGTAGCTTGCTAATATGTTTGTAACATAGGAAATTAATATAAAGTACTAGCACTAGCATGACATTGCCAAGCTTAGCTAGTACACAAAAAATGAGAGAAATGAGCAATAGCATAACTCATATTTTGAGCTGCAATTCAGTCCATATGTTAGCAGATAAAATACATTTTCTTATATTACTATTTATTAAAATTAAGGTAGACTTAATGATGGATATCCTGAAAAATATTTGATTAGATGAAAAAGACCTAAGGATAATAGCTACACTGTCTTGGAACCAATCTGCAGTGGTTAGAGTAGATAAAGAGAATATTTAGAATTAATATTAGGCAATTACCTGTATTAACTTCCGTCTTGTGACTTACTTGGTTTTTTCTTAAAACGACGCGTTTCGAGAATAAATTCTCATCATCAGGTTCAAATTCTATAAAAACATCAAATTCACCCAAAAGGGGTCGTCAACTAGTTAAAATACACAAACACAAAAACACCACACATAATTTAACACCGACACAGTCACGGCACAGTGTCTGTGTAAATTATGTGTGGTGTTTTTGTGTTTGTGTATTTTAACTAGTTGACGACCCCTTTTGGGTGAATTTGATGTTTTTATAGAATTTGAACCTGATGATGAGAATTTATTCTCGAAACGCGTCGTTTTAAGAAAAAACCAAGTAAGTCACAAGACGGAAGTTAATACAGGTAATTGCCTAATATTAATTCTAAATATTTAGTAACGTGACTTAGAGACAATTAAAACAAAATGAAGATACAGAGAAAACTGAAGAGATACAGATTTTGCGTGGGGTAAGACAAGGATGTATACTACCTCCTCTTTTATTCAACATCTACTCAGAAGGTATTTTTAGAGAAGCTTTAGATGAATGTGACGTGGGAATCTCTCTGAACGGGGAAAGAATAAATAACATACGTATTGTGGACGTTCCATTATATTCGCAGATAGCTTAGAGAATCTGCAACAACTAATGAATAGAGTGACAGAAAGCAGCCGTAGATATGGTCTAGACATCAATGTTAATAAAACGAAGCTAATGATTGTATCTAAGAACAAGTTCACAAACTGCACCCTTAATATACACCAAAGGCCAGTTGAACATGTTTAAGCAAATTTACATATCTTGGTACTTATAGTCAATAAACAATGGGGCCACTCTCAAGAAATAAAAAGCAGAATTGAAAAGGCAAGAGCAGTGTACACTAGAATGGACAGTTTATTCAAAAGTCACGATTTAACAATAAACACAGTGATGAGACTTTTACGATGCTATGTATTCTCGGTCCTCTTCTACGGTGTAGAATCTTGGACTCTGACTGAAGCCACAACTAAAAAATTGGAATTTCTCAAAATCTGGCTTTACCATAGAATACTGAGCATTTCATGGACAGCACATATAACTAATGTTGAAGTTCTTAAAAAGATGAAGAAAGAAAAGGAAGTTGTTAACACAGTGAAGATAAGAAACCTTCAGTATCTAGGACATCTCATGAGAAATGAACAGAGATTTTTACTTATTGCAGTCCATATTACAGGGAAAAGTACTTGGAAAGAGAGGAGTTGGGCGACCGAGAATATCATGGCTGAGAAATTTAAGGACCTGGTTTGGCATGAATACAACTGACTTATTTCGTGCAACAGTACAGAAAGTTAAAATAGTCTGTATATTATCCAACATCCAAAATGGATAGGAACTATCAGAAGAAGAGGAAGATACACTTACTTAGAAATAAGATACCTGTACATTACAACTAACCATGTAATGGTCACTATCAGACAATATGCACATTCTGAACTGTGCACACACACATTAAAATATGCAATACAGAAGCAGTGTAAATGACGCACTACTTACAGAGGTTCCTTTGGTACAGGTAAATCTATTGTGCGTACTTTGCGAGGAATGACACAGACTTCGATGTCATTGGCTGGGAAATCCAATATGTCTCGAAGCGGGTCTCTGTTTATCAACATCTGATGTTGTAGTAAGAACTCCTCATAGTCTAGTGGATCCACTATATCGGTCGGCTATAATAATAATACAACATGCTTTTGTAATACTACTACAAAATTATTTTTACAATATTTTTTTTTACATAAATCCGAGTATGTACGTATTCCTTGAAATGTGTCATGATTTTACAATAATAACTGGACAAATAAATATATACAGAAATATCTTTGTACTTTGAATTAAAAATGTACTTCTTGCATTTTGTTGTCCATGACGTGTCCGTTGATTAACGTTCTAAATATAAGTATATAATTACCGACGGAGAACAAAAAGTTTTACCTGATAGCCTGAACCAGTTTTCTTGTTAAATTCTTGGATTTTATTGTTGTCTGATGAAGCTTATAATAAGCGAAAATTGGTTCAGGCTATAAGGTAAAACTTTTACGTTTTTACCAATAAAAAACTTTGTGCTCTGAGTCGATAGTGATATACTTATATATAGTTTAAAATGTACATTAATACCACTCAAGCATACATGTGTACACACACGCACACACACACAAATACAACACTCCTAATCTGCTTATATAAATAAACATACTTGAACACATGTATGCACTGCACCCCATGTAGGCCTACACACAAACACATAGAAATCTTCCAGTTCTTTATAAGTTGCTTGCAATGTTTATATTATACCATAACAGAACACTACAAGTGTGGTTCTCTTACTTCTACCACTATACTTGTACCTGGCACGTGCTTCACAGATTCAATCTGCATATTCAGAGATTTCTTTACAAATTCTAAAAAAATTTTACAATTTATTTAAAGTTTAAAATGCTTACAATTTATAAAGAAATGTCTGAAAATACAGAATGTGGGTCTGTCTGTGGGTCAAAGACATGTATAGGAATAAAGACAAGCAAAATAAACCTGCAAAAGTAATTTGTTATTTGATAATATTGTTATGTAATACAGAACGTTCTACAACTATCTCGGCTACTCCAGCAGAGCCCAGCTGTAATGTGTGTGTGCGTACATATTGCTGCTACTTTGAGATGAAAGACAATTATGTGACACCTGTCATGCGTCAGCAATCGTGTCTATTCCAGACTGTACCGGTCATCACACTGCGTTCAAAGCACTGTTTCTAGTGGATTCAAGAACTCCTGTTTGTTTAACACGTCATCCAAAGTGATAGATTATTCTGGCATATCAGCGGGGTATAAATACAGTAGACTCCCTCTCGTCCAGCCTCGGTTAGATCGGCCGTTGGATGGTTCGGCCAGCCATACGGTGAGTCACACAGTCTAGACGAGCCTCCAGTGACAGGCACCAACTTGTTAAACAGAAAATATATGTACGTACAGTAGCTCAGTTGACTCACGGTTTTGTTCATGTGCGGATGTATGTCTTATGTTGTGAGTTCTGTGTAAATATATCTGTGTATATAGTAATACTATGTATCTGTGTAAATAAAAACGTTTTCCGATGAGTGCGAAACGAAAACACATGTTCGTGACTATGGACCAAATATTACAAGTCCTTCAGTGTCTCAATAAGGGTGAATCGGTCCAGCGTATTTGCCAAGAGTTTAATGTAGGCAAGAGTACTGTTAATGACTGGCGCCAAAACAGAAAATCGATTGAGACTTTCTGCACTCAAATTGAAACTGAAAAAGTGCTTTCGACGTGATGCACTTTAAAAAAACCAAATAACGAATTAGTAGACGATGCTTTGTGGTTATGATTTATGCAGGAACGCCGAAGAGGCACTCTGATAAGTGGACCAATTTTAAAAGAAAAAGCAGTTATCCTACACTCAAAACTTCAAGATGGCAGTACATTCTCGGCAAGTGAAGGATGGCAAACACGTTGGAAAAAGCGTCATGGAGTTCATTTCATTAGCGTTTGTGGTGAAAAAATGGCGGCGAACCCATCAGCAGCTAGCGATTTTTCACAAAAACTGTCTGACATCATTGCTAGTGAAAATCTTAGTCCAGAACAAGTTTATAATATTGACGAGACGGGGTTGAATTTTAAACTCTTGCCCAAGAAAACGTTTGCTACGGCTAAGGAAACTTCAGCCCCAGGAGTTAAAGCCAGTAAAGAGAGAATCACAGTGGCTTTGTGTTCAAATGCCTCAGGGTCCCACAAGCTGCCTTTGTTTGTAATCGGAAAATCACCAAAACCCAGAGCTTTTAAGAATTTAAACATGTCATCCCGTCCAGTGTACTACAGAGCTCAAAAATCAGCCTGGATGGATTCGTATCTGTTTAAGGAGTGGTTCGAAAGTGAATTTGTTCCTAAAGTAAAACATCATTTGACGAGTTTGAAGTTACCAGTTAAAGCACTTTTAGTGCTAGACAATGCACCTACCCATCCGCAAGAACTTGAATGTGAAGGTTACAGTGATATAAAATTATTATTCCTGCCACCTAACGTCACAAGTCTTACACAACCAATGGACCAAGGGGTCATCGAGTCTTTTAAGAGAAGGTACCGCAGAAAGCTTCTTTCGGAAATTGTAGGTAAACTGGACAATGAAGGCAGCACAGGTTTCATTCCGGCCTTAAAGACACTCAACATGAAAGATGTGATCTATGTGGTAGCTAAGGCATACGATGAAATGCCATCATCTACATTTACAAAGTCTTGGAGAAAAGCATGGCCAGATTGTATTCTTCTCATGGAAAAGAATAAAGAGGACAACCCTAAATCAGATGAATCAAATCTTCATGTTTTTGAACCAGATGACAACGAATCTCTGTTAAAAGATCTACAACGATTGCCTCACTCTGATGATCTTGTACAACAAGACGTTGCAGAATGGATTGCTGGTCAAGATGAGGAGCTTCAAAATGAGATCTTAAACGATGATGAAATTATGCAAGCTGTCATTTGCCAAGAAGACGAAGAAGAAGTCAATGACGAAGAGGGAAATGTCAAGGAGAAAATGAGTCATGCTGAGGGAAGAGCAGCCCTGGAATTAGCAACGACGTACATCGAGCAACAAACAGAGGCAACTGCAGTTGGTGTTATGTTCATCAAGAAATGGCATGATTTTGCATTCAACAAAACAGCTGAACAAAAAAAGCAGAAGAAGATAACTGATTTCTTTTAATTTTCATTTCCAAGTTTTACGTTCTGTAGTGACATTTTTAATGTTCATGTGTTTTTCATATTCTATAAAGAGTTGTGTTATTTTTGGCAAATACGTACAGTAATATCTGTGTGAGTTGTAGTAATTTTCCTTGTTTGTTTTTTAACTTGCTACCATGAAGTAAGGGTGAGTAATTATAATTATTAGTAATTTATATATACTGTATTGGGTCATTTATTGTATGGATCATTCATTAAAGAGCATTATTTCATCATTATAGCGTATTTTCGGTTCGTCCGGCCATTTTGAAATCCGGCCTAGGGTCTGATCCCGAGGTGGCCGGACAAGAGGGAGTCTACTGTATAGGCATTTAGCAATGGTCAGTTCAATTTATTCGGGCGATTTACACAGTATGTCTCAAGTGCTGTATTAGTGCAAAGTGATTATAGTGTGGAATTCTTTATAGTTGACATTATTATTTGTATGGACAAATTAACTTGAATTATTTACGAGTATAATCTTTTTGAATAACCTGTTGATTTCAAGCTGTTAATTGAGGTTAATTAAAGCTGGTGATTAGTAACTTAATGGTGTCTTGTATTTTATTTTCCACTGTACCATATGACGATCAGTTAGACCATTGTAACAATATAATATATAACACCCTGTGGTGTATGTATACAAGAAACGTTGGGGACTACACATGGTGATGGCAAGAGTATACTACAGCAGTCTGATATTTCACTCTTACTGTCCTTAGATGCAGTAACTATGATGTGCAAAACTCATGGAGGCATAAGGAAGTGGGTGTCAGACCAGTCCAATTAAGATTTTTTTTCTATGTATTATGCACCATGTGGGTTTGGGTTTTCTGCCTTTCAATGATAGTATGCCACTCATTCACATGATAACCAGTTTCTGTAAATAAGTCAATTTGTTTATGCGAGTGACATAATCTGATTTATGTCACCCAATCATACTCTCGCTCTGCACTGTTTTCCATGCATCCCCTTCCACTAATATACGAGAAAGTCAGAAAATAGGTACAAATGGCTGTTAGAAAAAATATTTAGTGAGATATTTACTTAAAAACCCATTTTTATTTTTCAACATAACCTCCAGCAACATTTGTGCCCCACTATCTGCTGCATAAAAGTTTTTGGGCTGCTGTCTCAGCCACATGTGCATCTCATATTCAACATCGTCATCATCCACAAAACATTTACCACTGTAAGCCAGATGTTGCCACCCATAACTGAACTACTCTCTTCTGGATTGATTGTGCCATATGGGGTCTGGCATTGTCACAATGGAAAGATACTTCAGTAATCAGCGGGCCTGGTTTTTCTTCAAATCGCAGTCCAAAGCTTCAACAGCACTTCACAGTATGATGCAGCATTCACGTTCTTACCTCACCTCTGAAAGTGAACGAACATCACTACTCGAGAATCCCAGAATACTGTAAACATAACCTTTCCTGCTAAGGGCATAACTTTGAATTTCTTGGCTGGAAGCGAAGAAGGATGTTTCAACTGCACTGAATCACACTTTGATTTGGGCTGATAGTGATGTTCCCATGATACATCCCAAGTGGCAATCTTGTTATGCACACCTTCTCCTTCATCAGCATACTGAGACTGTGCTGCAAGAACAGGCCTATTTGAATTCTGTTGTGTTCGTTAGTCACTTGGCCACCCACCTAGCACATTATTTTCAAAAATATAAACATTCATGCATTGCGCTGTACAATGAACCATGGGAACACCCTACTGCAAATGCAGTGGTGTTTATTGTTGGTCCCCTGTCATCTCGAATCATCTTATCTACCTACTGCACTGTTTGGTTCTGTTGCAATCTCGACAGAATGACCAGGTCGGTTTTCATCAACAACTCTTTAAGTGTATCTGAAAGAATTTATCAACCAAGCTGTGCAATAGCACGCTACTCTTCTGACATACAATTCTCAAGCACGGTTGCCATTTTGAAACCACTGATTGTTAAACAATTGCCAGCTGGTCACTGCTAACTAAACATCATCAAGCTGGATTGTGTTGCCACCTAGTGATACCTTACGAAATTACTCACTACTATTCTACACTATCCCACATTAGTTTGTGACCTATTTTAACTTTTCCTCATACTTTTAAGGGTTATGCATTGGTTATGACTGTTCTCAATGGCATAGCTAAAATATCAGGTTGACTTTTCGTCATATTAACACTTTCAGAGCTGGGCCTGTAAGGATTGTTAACCCATGGTGGCCTGGTGTTTTTTAGTGTATTTCATTGTTATGCTACTACTTAACCAATTCTATTTTGTCAACTTATACTGTCTTTTAGTTCCATTCTTCCTCTTTAATCTGATGTATAACAATTTACACTTTTTTACTATTTAAAACAAAAAATTAAGTTACAATTGCACTAAAAAAAATTTTTTAATTTTTTTAAGTCACAATTTTTTTTTTAAATTCACTTTCAAACACACATTTATGGTTTTTATATAATTATTGGACACTAGTCTATGTTACACATTATATGAAATGTAAAAAGTAAAGGAAATATATTTTAAAAAATATTTACGTGTAATTGACACACGTACTGAATGCATGTACACTGAATGGAAGCATGTAAACAAAACACAAAATGTTTGCTGTTTATTCAGTTAAATGCATTCAATTCTATCTGTTAGATAAAGAAATAACTACAGTTCAGTTATGATGTGCTGCTCTCGTACAGCAAGCTTGAAAAACAGTTTAAACCTATGTAAAAGTGACGCCTGTATGATGTACGGGCATCCATCGGACAGAACAGGGTTACACGCATGCTTGTACAATGTATTGGGCATAGGACTGAAAGTATTAACTAAGCTCGATATGCCTTATCGGCCTGTTCCTTCCCTTGACAAGAGTTTTCCATACTCTCTCTCTCTCTCTCTCTCTCTCTCTCTCTCTCTCTCTCTCTCTCTCTCACCCCACCCACCCAAAACCTATTCATTTCTAACTTTGTCTGACTTCGTGTTTCTCATCATCCTTCTGTAGCACCACATTTCTAAAGGATTAATTTCAGACTATCTGATGTTCCCACAGTCCATACCTTGTTGCCACAAAAAGCTATAGTCTACACATACCACTTCAAAAATTACTGTTTCCTAACATTTAAACCCATATTTCTTCTCAAAGAAAACTCTTTATTTGTATAACCCTGCCTTTTCCATTTTTCCTGCTTCTCGTCTTTTGTGATTTTATTCACAAAAAACATTATTACTATTAAAGTTAAAGATATTGCTAGAAGAATTGTTGGAACCATGGC
This sequence comes from Magicicada septendecula, assembly GCA_034769895.1. Lineage (NCBI taxonomy): Eukaryota > Metazoa > Arthropoda > Insecta > Hemiptera > Cicadidae > Magicicada > Magicicada septendecula. The sequence continues at coordinate 33,866,686 of CM068376.1, read as the reverse complement.
ATAATATTTTAAGGAACAACATATTGTCTTATAAAGCCATTTAAAGCCCAAACTGTTTAGTGCCAGTTAATTGTAAACCTACATATAATAAGGAATTAAGCATAGAGAGCAAAACACTATCTGAACAAACAATGTTTTTTATTATCCACAGTGTTTCAACAACTGACTAAAACTTTATACCAGTTCGTTACAATTATCACCCATATGAAATTATGAAATGTACAAAGAATGTAGTTTTTATTGTCTACAAAGGAGAAGAATTACACCAACCACAGAAAAAAAAACTAGAAATTACTTTTGGTAATACCCCAAATCACATGTGTGTTTGAAAGTGAATTTAAAAAAAAAATTGTGACTTAAAAAATTAAAAAAAATTTTTTTTAGTGCAGTTGTAACTTAATTTTTTGTTTTAAATAGTAAAAAAGTATAAATTGTTATACATCATAGTAAAGAGGAAGAATGGAACTATGAGTGAGCACAGATTAATTTGGTTTGATTAATAATAATGTTGCAACAATTCAATACGATTTTCTTAATGAAATTCTCTATAAACACTGTACTGAACATATTTAAATTAAATGTTTGTTTACTACTTTAAAAATAAATAGACAAACATATACAACAGAAAATTATAAACACATACTGTCAATAAAAAGCATATATACATACTTGCTACAATCAGAGCTACAGAATTAAAAATAAATTGAACGAAAAACAAATTACACATTCTCGATTACATTCAAGAAAATATATTACTTACATGGTGCATGTGGTACATTGGATGTAAATATGGGCAGACCTATACATAAAAAACTCTCTAATAGAATACACAAGACACAGACATTTCTGCACACAATATTAGTCTGATGATGAATATATGTGAATTTAAAGCATAATGTAATTTGCAAAACCTTATGTTTATTGTGGCAGTAAAATTATGTAAAGCGTTTTAATTTAATTTCTATGCATATATTCGAATTTTCAAAATTACTGTGTTTTCAAGTATGGAAACTTTATTAAATATAATCTATCAAATAACTCTTAAGATAACACTATTTTTGAACCTCAGCTTTAATGGCGTGTCACTTTTAGACATTACATCCCACATGTCCACCCCTGTGCAAATTTAATTATAAACAAAACACTTTGATTTCTAAGAACTGGTGTCCGCCTTCACATATACAATAACAAAACTAAATACTATATAAAAATCCAAACAGAATTATCACTGTTGCACACCACTATATAAAAATTATTCAGATAATTAGTTCATTAAACTTATATAAAAATATACAACAAAAATCAATCTGTAAATACAAACATCTCAATTAAAACTACGAGGGTCATTCAAATATGAACCGGATTTTTTACGTGTGGACTCAGAAAGAGGAGTGAGTGAGTGAGGTGGGGTGCTTGAGGTAGTTGGGTGTGGATGTGTGGAGGTGAGGGAACGCACAGCCACACCTGCAGAACACGTCCCGCGTCAGTAGCACAATGTCTGAGCACGTCTGACATCTGGTATCTGGTATGACGTCTGGTATCTTCATCTGTTGCGCAACGGGTAATTATCCGATTTCTCACCAATGAAGGCATCAAATCAGCTGACATTTTGACCAGACTCCAGGCACAGTTTGGAGATGCTACTCTGTCAAGAACACAAGTGTTTGATTGGGCCCAAAAATTTCAAAAGCACTCATGATGCAGTGGAGAATGCAAGTCACAAGTGTTGTCCCCAGTCCAACATCAATGCTGACAACACTCGCGCTGTTCATGACCTTGAGGAAGGTGACTGCCACATAACTGTTGCTGAAATTGCATCAGAGGTGCGCATAAGTGTTGGGAATGTACACACAAATCTTTCAGATGAGCTTGGATTCAGCAAAGTCTTGGCGAGGTGGGTCCCACGTCTTCTCACTGAGGCGCAGAGAAATGTCCAAAAAGACATCTGTCAGTGGCTTCTCAATTGCTTTCAGGAAGAAGGAGAGGCATTGTGAACCGGACTGTGACCTGCAACAAACAGTGGGTCCACCACTACATCCCAGAGAACAAGAGGACGAGTATGGAGTGGCAGAAAAGTGGAGAGGGGCGCAAGCCAAAACTCGCCTGTCAGCAGGAAAAGTTCTGGCAACTGTGTTTTGGGACTCAAGAGATATGTTGCTAATTGATTTCTTTCACGATTGAAAGACGGTGAATAGGGCATACTACTGCCAGCTGCTGGATGACGTCAGGGCCGCTTATCGCAACAAATGACGCCAGCAACCAATTCGCGACGTTCTGCTTCTCCATGACAACACACAGCCGCATACTGCAGCTCAAACTCGCAATAAACTCATTGAAGTTCACTGAACACCTCTTGAACACCCTCCTTACAGTCCAGACTTATCTCCATGTGACTTCCACATGTTTGGTGTGCTGAAGGAAGTGTTAGGAGGGGGAAAATTCAACAATGATGCAGAGGTTGAGCAGTATGTGCGCAATTGGCTCTTGGAGTGCTTGTCTTCTTTTTTTGATGCAGGGATCAAGAAGCTACCTATCCGGTGGAGAAAATGTATTTCTGTTGAAGAAAACTATATAGAAAAATAAAATATTTTTTTGTAATTGTATCTGTCACCAATAAATCTGTGTAAAAAAAAATCTGGTTTATATTTTAATGACCCTCATATATGTAAAGTAAAATAAAATAAGAAAGACATGTTATCAATAATGTCTTCAGTGACTTTTTTCACGAACAAAATTCTGTGAGACTGTAGGAGGTTGCTGTTTATAGGTTCCATAGGAGTCCATGATAGGAAAAAGAACTGTTTTTAGGACAAACAGATGACAACATAGCCCGCACGTATCTACTATGCACTAAACCGATGTGCTTTTGGAAAAAGTTGAATCAATACAAAAACCAAAATTTTTACATACAATACAAACAACAGCACATACAATACAAATGGTAGCACCCAGTCTGCTGGCCAGTAGTGAAATCTGGATGTTAAAATGGAGTCAAGATACCAAATTAGTAGGAGCAGAGATGAAATATTGTAGTAAAATAGCAGATAGCCCAAAATGGGAATGTGTCCGGTACGAAGACATCAGGACTGATATTAATGAACAATTAACAGTTCATAAATAAATTAGAGAATAGGCAAGTTAAATAGTATGGATACAGCACCAGGATGGATCAGAATAGATTGCCTAAAACCATGCTGGAAATGTTAAAGAGGCAAACTAAGGAATCTCAGATACAAAGGATAGAGGAAAGTTGAGAAAAATGCAGGAAAACAATAGAAGAATTAAGAGAAGCGTAAAGATCACTGTTAACACTGTTGGAAGCTATTTGACCGAGCTCAACTGTTGTAGCTTGTGTTAAATGTTCCCACAGCAGTCCCTTCAGTATTTATTTGGTGTTCATGTCTCAACAATAATGATCACAACCAGTGGAGGCGACCCCCCCTCCCCATATATATTCACTTCTGATTGGTCCACACCAGCAACCAAGCACAGCACTCTGTCTTCCCAGTTGCTCACTGCTTAATCCATCTGTCTTCCTACAGACCTGTTGCAAACACCATCAAAAGCTGGCAAACATCCTCGTGTTGAGGACTAGCTTTCTCTATGCCTATGGATGCAGCAATTACCATGTGTGACAAGGTAAGAGATAGTGAGGGGTAGAGAAAATGGATAAGCAGATTGAATCTGACACCCTATAGGGCATCAGAAAATGAGAAGAGTTATTATATACCTGAAGATGACAACTGACTCTGAGTGGATGAAATGTTGTGTTTGTACTTAGTGTTGCATTCCATTACAGTAGAATTCTGGGATCTTACTCAAGAGTATATAATGATACACTGCACACATGGGCATTCATTTAATTTACTTATGATTTAGATTCGTGAATAATATAAATCATGTTTTACTGTTTCCAATACGGTTGGTGTTAGTGAATGGTGTGGACACTGGTTAGTGTTAGTGGTAGTACATCACGTCTATCAGATACAGTAAATACACTTGCACTGTGACAGTAGAAGAAGATATAATATTATTCAAACATAGTGATTCTAATGAATAAAACTAATAAAAACAAGAATTACACTTACTGATGAAGAAATGCATGATATTCTACTATCGCTCTTTGTCAAGTCCCTCGCATTTGTTGAAGATATCTGTCTTCGAACATCTGCAGCATGTTGACTAAAACATAACAATAATATTGTTATTGGTTATTTTCTTTTTTAGCAAAATTTGGTTTATAATTATGAAATACTACTACGTTTCTCTTCCTGATATTGCACTTGTAATTTACTGGTAGCTTTATTTGCCTTTCACTTCCTGCTTTTCCAAAGCATTCCCTCCAAAAATATTTATTATGAAATCAATATGAAACCTAATTTTTAAATTTAACATTCCTAGTTCCAGATTCTGATCTGCAATTACCTAATCATTATTACCATATTTCTATTATGGTTAAGAGAGTACGGTATTACACACCACTCACTTGTAAACTCTTGTACTTTTCGTTGATAATAACACTGTTTCTAGGTTGAACACACATGTTTATTTATCTACTTTTTTTTGACCAAACATTTTGCATAAAGCATCCCTCATTATACTATTTTGCTTCATTATTTTGTTTCCTACTAAGTTTAATAAATAGTTGAATGTTTCATTATCCATTCTTAAATACCCTTTAAAATTGGCAGGTTCACTTTCTCATAAATCTCGGAGTAAATTTATATTAGAGCACTTATTTCTTTACAATAGCAGTCCTTGCACTACTTTTTTCTTTTCTTGTTCTTTTTTCTTCAGTTTCATCCAACAACAGCACTGTTGTAACAATTGCTGCTTTCTTTTTCTTCAATAACATCACAAGTTTTTATTCCCGACACTCTGTATCAATAACGAACTCACTATTCTCTACACTACTTGTTTAGCTACAGGTATATAAGTCTGTAGGAAAAACAGCTAATGACATGTTTAACAATTTTATCTTCAACTTTTAGTACGATTTGACGTACGGTTGATCGTTGTGTGTGTGGGCTACTTTATTGTGTTACATCAACAGTGATGTATTCAAAGTAACACACAATTACTGATGTACGACTAATTGTTGTGTCTGTGGGCTACTTTATTGTGTTACATCAACAGTGATGTATTCAAAGTAACACACGATTAGTGATGTACGACTAATTGTTGTGTCTGTGGACTGCTTTATTGTGTTACATCAACAGTGATGTACTCAAAGTAACATACAATTAGTGACATACGACTGATTATTGTGTCTGTGGACTGCTTTATTGTGTTACATCAACAGTGATGTATTCAAAGTAACACACAATTAGTGAGATACGACTGATTGTGTCTGTGCGCCGCTTTATTGTGTTACATCAACACTGATGTATTCAAAGTAACACACAATTAGTGACATACGACTGATTACTGTGTCTGTGCACTGCTTTATTGTGTTACATCAACAGTGGTGTATTCACAGTAACACACAATTAGTTACGTACAACTGATCGCTGTGTCTGTGGGCTACTTTATTGTGTTACATCAACAGTGATCTATTCAAAGTAGCACACAATTAAGTTAAACTGTGTGAAATAAACATTAACACTTTGATTTTAACTAGGAAAGAAATATAAATGTGATTTCATGTTTAGCGCTGACCATTTTATGTGCCTGCTTATGTAACGGGTGTACAGCCTGGTGGCGTGTGTTGCAAGTAACCATTCTGGGTCAAACAAATTTTTAAATATTTTAAATGAACAAAATGTTGATAGATAATTATATTAATTTATGAAAAGATACTTTAATTGTACTATTTGTTTGTAAATGTATTTTTTTAATACATTTCTGTTACTTCCCCTGAGATTAAGATTCTGTTTACACGTTTGAAAAATAAGTCTAATTTTATTGAGCATTTTGTTTAATTAAAAGACAGCAATACCACACACACACACACACACACACACACACACACACACACACACACACAAAACTGTACGTATTCAATAATCCTTGTACAGATTCTGTTGTTGGCAACAAAATTTGTCAAAACAACATAAATATTTTTAGTCATGCTCAATACACTCCTCAAACTATACTAAACCTTATAGCACTTATCCAGTTCAGTTACTACTAAAGAACTGCTGCATAGTCCCATCATGTTCCCTTCTTACCTTTTTCCTGATAGAAACAAATGCACTGTCTGAGGCATCATCTTACTGGTTGGGGGCAATTACGGTATTTATACAATAATGAGTATATACAGAATATCTTTATACAGTCGTACTATGTGTGTTGTTTGACCACTCTATGTCAACTACACGATATTAACTGATGACTCGTTGGGCTCTTGGTGAAACATATCGATACAAAGGTTTTTTTAAAAAATATATGAACACTTGGTACGTTTCACAGTTTTTTTATTTAACTCTGACAGCATTGCATTCAGACTGTATTTAGTTTTTACAGACACTTGACTTTCCCTTAGCTCCTGCAACCCCCTCTCCATCTTCACACCTCACACATGTTCTGATACACGCCCTAAACAGATGTCAACCACCCTTACATCCTCTCTTTAGTGTTCACTCAGCTCTTTGACAATGGCTTAAGAAGTCGAAACAGCTGTCAGAGTTAAATACAAAACTGTGAAACGTACCAAGTGTTTATATATATTGCGACAGTACAACCATATATGGTACTGTGCATTGCCAAAATAATTAAAATAATTAATAAAAATAAATAAATCTATAGTTGATAGACATGATTCAGATTTCAAGCTGGATTGTTTAAAAAAATAGGGAATGCACCGTACCGTTCAGGCATGTACATGCATATCTGGCCATCTGGCGCTAGCTGTGTGTACATGTGTATTTTGTTTGAGTGTATGAAACCTGTCTGTTCCTGGACAGTAACCACCCCTATTCAATTGATGTTAGAATTTTAAGTATTATTTTAATTACAAGAAAACTAAGTAGCCTACAATAATGTAAAACTAAATGCTCCAAAGTATGTATTTTATAAAGATGCGCAAAGGGTTAAAAAACCGTTTAAAAGTGATGTAAAGTGAAATTACAATGAATAAAAAAGTGAATAACTCCCTGAATAATTATCATAAAGAAGTGTAAGTTACATATAATAGACATATAAAAATTAGCGAACAATTGAGCAGAGTGTAGTGTAAAACAGACTTTGCAATTCGCGAAGTCAAGCAAAATTAGTGAATCGAATGAAAGTGGGAGAAAGGACGCTTTCGACAAACTCTGACAAGACCGATATTGTTCAGACAGGAGTTTTGCACGATGTGGCTATAAATACCAGGCCGCGCTAATAAAGTTTCTTCTTCTTAATTCAACCGTAAAAATCTACTGTAAGAGTCACAGGACGAACTGGAAGTCAAAGCAGAGTAGCAGAGCACATATGCAGAGGTTCTATGGACACACCTACAGCCCATGATGTGTGGAGAGACAACAAGTAAGCAGTACATGCAGTGGAATCCTGGAAGAGGACCCGAGGACACGGACGAGGACCGAAGGAGGACACACCGATAATTTACCACATCAAATGAGGTGATAAAAAACCATAATAATTACCGACAATTGAAAGACAATAATTAAAACTAGAATAAAAGACATTCAAACTGTTGATAAAAATAATTAAATTGTACATAGTAGTGTAAAGGCAAATTGTTAATTTAGAATAATATCTCATGTATAGCAATTAGGATTTGAAGATAATGTAAATGCTATAAGGGCAATATCTGATTGAAATCGAAGTAAATTAAAGTAATTAATAAAGTCTTTATTTGATAAAAGTACAATGCATATGCAGTAGAAAAGTATTAAAGCCAAGTAAGATTAAACGGGGGGCCCAAATGGGGGAGTGATGCGTAATATATGGCCTGCATACAAGAGCTGGTCACTAGCCTCTCCTCTCCAACTCCAACTCTCACCTACAAGCGGTGGGCCCTGTTAAGTCGAGCAACCCATGCTAAGGTTGTGGTAACCAATCCCTTCGGCAGCTTGGGTCGGCGAGCCAACGAGAGATGGCGGTCTGGGCGAGGTGGCCCTGAGGTAATCAGGGACCCGGCTTACCAAGATGTAGTGTGTCGGCAGCAGGATGCATGGCGGGGTTGGCGGCGGAACAACATAAAAATGTCAACGGCGGCGCCCATAGATCTAGTGAGTATGGTCTACTGCGGACGGGTGGATGAGACTCGTTAGCTCAGTGAAGGCAACTCATCTAAGAGACGGGAACTCTAAACATAAAACCCCTGGTCCTCCAGGTTGGGGGTTGGGCGTAGGGTTAACAACCCACCCCATAAAATAATATTGTTATGAAACCAAGAGAAAAAGGAAAAGCCGGACGGATTAATGGAATTGGGACTGGATCGTGTAAAAAGGACAAAGATTTTAAACTTGCGACATGGAACTTGCGTTCCTTATACAGACCTGGAGCCTTGAAGATATTGATAGGAGAGGTTCTCAAATATAAGATAGATGTTTTGGCTATGCAGGAGATGAGGTGGACTGGTGCTGGAATCATGGATCGAAGGGACTACTCGGTGTATTACAGCTGTCAGAACCAGGACCATGTGCTTGGAACTGGCTTCTTGGTAAGCCGTAGAATGAAAGCAAATATCATTGATTTTAAACCCCTTACACCTAGAATGTGTAAAATAAGACTTAGGGGAATCTTCTTTAATTATACTATAATAAACGTGCATGCCCCAACTGATGATAAGCCTGAGGAGGAGAAAGATGATTTTTATGACTTGCTGGAGAATGCGTACGCTAGCAGCCGTAGACATGACATAAAAATAATCATAGGTGACTTAAATGCCAAAGTGGGCAGCAGCCATGCCTGTAGTAATATAGGAAAGTATAGTTTACACTCTGAACACTCAGACAATGGTTTCCGACTATTGAACTTCGCAGTTGGTCAAAATATGATCATAGGAGGGACTTTCTTCGACCACAAAGACATACATAAGGGCACATGGATCTCTCCAGACGGGAGAACGGTCAAGCAAATAGATCATGTCCTATTGGATGGCCGCCATAAGTCAGACTTACAAGACATTAGAGTTTATAGAAGTGCCAACATGGATAGCGATCACTATCTCGTAGTTGCAAAACTGAGAGCTAGAATCTCCAATAATAGAAATGAAAAAGGAATAAAGACTGTTAGATACAATACAGAAATACTAAAGGAAGAAGAAATAAAACGGAGGTTCGAAGAAGTTACTAATGAGAAAATTAGACAGTGGAGTCTTGAATGCCGTGAGGAACAAGATATAGAAAACCACTGGCTTAATCTAAAAAACATGTTAGTGACCATGGGAGAAGAAATCGTTGGTTTGAAGAAGAGACATGGGCGAGATGAGTGGTTTGATAAGGAGTGTGAAGAGGCAACTGACTTCAAAAACAAGACATACAAATTTATGATCCAAAGGAAATGCACTAGGGCTGGTCAAGAGGAATACAGGAAGGCCAGGCGGAGGGAAAAGAAGATTCATAGAGGAAAAAAGAGGGAGTATATGATGAGACAGATGAAAAAGATAGAGGAATATAAGAGTAAAAGGCTGAGCCGAGATATGTACAGGAAGGTGAATGATATGAGACAGGAATTTCAGCCTAGAACAAATGCCTGTAGGGATAATAATGGTGGCCTTGTGAGTGATAATGCTGGCGTAATCAGGAGATGGACAGAACACTTCGAAGAGTTGCTCGGCTCAGTTGGGGAGGCTTCGATGGAGGCATCTGAGAATGAAGAGGAAGTAGGAGAATACGAGGATGATAGAGAGGAGTTGGTGCCATCCTATGACGAGGTGTATGAAGCTCTAGAAAAGCTTAAAAATAACAAGGCAGCAGGTTCCGATGGTTTACCAGGGGAACTATTAAAGAGCGCAGGAGGAGATTTCATAAAGGAATTTGCCCATCTTATAGAGCGACTATGGCTGGAGGAGGTAATGCCTGATGAGTGGAACAATGGGGTGGTGTGTTTAATACATAAAAAGGGTGATCCGCTCATATGTAAAAATTATAGGGGCATCTCTCTACTTAATACAGCATATAAGGTATTGTCCAACATTATATTTTCTAGGCTGCTTCCCTACGCTGAGGAAAACATAAAAGAATATCAGTGTGGATTCACTAGGAATAGGTACATCAGACCAAATATTTACACTAAGGCAAATCCTGGAAAAAACGTTGGAATATGGAGTGCCCACTCACCATCTCTTTATGGATTTCCAGTCGGCATATGATTCAATCAACTGGAAAATGCTATATAGAGCTATGAAGGAGTTGAATATACCATCTAAGTTGGTGCGTATGGTTGGAGTAGTTATGTCCAATTCTAAGTGCCAAATCAGAATACAATCAAATCTATCTAACTCCTTAAAAACATTGAATGGGTTGAAACAAGGAGATGCCTTAGCGTGTCTGTTGTTCAACATAGCTCTAGAAAAGGTCATCAGGGATTCAGGAATTCAAATTAGCGGACACATATTTCACAAGGAGGTACAGCTTCTGGCCTATGCCGATGACATTGACGTCATAAGTAGGTCTGAATCTGGCTTAAAGGAAGCCTTTCAGGAACTGGAGTTGTCCGCTAAGGCTATGGGCTTGGTTATAAACCAAAGCAAAACCAAATATATGGTTGTAGGTGCCAACACTCGTGCCCTGTCCCTGCGCATTAACGATTATGAATTTGAAAAGGTTCAGGGTTTTCCATATCTCGGGTCATATGTGGACTCTGGAAATGACTCCTCTAGAGATATTGAAAAACGAATATTATCTGCTAATAGGTGTTACTACGGACTGGTGAAACATTTTAAATCAAAATTAATAACTAAAGATACAAAAGCTTCCCTATACAAGACCTTGATTAGACCAGTCCTGATGTATGGCTCGGAATGCTGGGTGTTAAAAAAACTAGATGAGCAGAGACTATCCGTTTTTGAGAGGAGGGTACTAAGGAGAATCTATGGCCCTGTGAGGGAAAACAACATTTGGAGGCGACTGCATAATCGAGAGTTGTACGAAAGGTTTAAAGATCTTCCGATCGTGCAACTCATACAAATTAACAGATTGCGTTGGGCTGGTCATGTGCAGAGAATGGCGGAGGATAGAATCCCAAAAAGAGTGATGAATTATTTGCCGATGGGAAGGAGAAGGAAGGGAAGACCGCGTACAAGATGGCTGGACCAGGTTGGTAAGGAGGCAGTGAGGCTGGGTGCAGCAAACTGGTGGACATTGGCCGGGAGTAGAGACCAGTGGGGAAGATTTCTTTTGGAGGTCAGGGCCCGGACTGGGCTGTAGTGCCGAGGATGTATGTATGTATGTATGTATGTATGTATGTAAGATTAAACGAATTGAAATAAAAGTAAAATCATTGTTGAAATAAATTAATAAGCAATTGCAAAGATGACCACACTGAATGAGTAAGCCGAGAGCAAAAATAATTGGTAGTTAAGAGTAGATAATAAAATTTCTGTATAACCTACGTTTAAATGTAAATTGTTCATCAGAAGTCATATGCATAAGATCGCACAAGCGATGAATAATGAATATTTTTGTTATTTCCGAAATAAGTAAAAAGGTTGTTAAATAAATAATATAAATATTTGAAAACGTATTACGCATTCTTGTTATTACGATTACACCTAACAACATTGTTATGTTATATAATTCACACATGCATAAATATTATTGTATTAAATTCATAAATTTACACTGTATGTGTGTTGTTATATAAATTTGGCGCTCCAAAGTGTGGGGCTACCCAAATTAAATAAATCTGAATTTGTGTTGTTATAATATATTTTTAAAATCCTTTGTAAAATAAATGTTTTTATTACAAAGTCTATTCACCTTTCTTTTTTTATTATAGTTTACTCCCCTTTTCGCTCGTAAATGGTTACTGCTTGAAATTACCTTTGTATTACTGTTATCAGTCCTACTCAATTAATATGGTGCCATTTGAAAGGTTATGTTGATGTTACAACAAAATCTACAAGCTGTCTGATGTCATAAACAACCATGAAATAACTGCAGACAAGTGGCGTCACTGTGTTTAGCATGTAATTAATGAGGAAGATAGGCTACATTATGGCAACTCATCACACAACTTTTAATGTGTTTGATAATATAAAAATTGTCAAATTTTAGTTCCTTGTTTCAACAGTATATAATATTTATGCACTATGTCTGTATTACCTCTGTCAATGTGTCTCTAATTTAGGCAGCCAATCGTGAGTTAGATATGTCACAAAGCACGCAACTCTTACTGTGTATTTGAGAACATTAACTGATAGTGAGTTATAATGTACTTATGAAGTATTCTTCACATAAAAATAAAATACAAACATTAAACATACAGAATGTCATTTTTGATTATCAATAATTACTTCCTCACTTCACTTGTGTTCATAATGTAATCATACATACAACATAAACTTTACAGCTCTTCGGTTGTTATATTTCTGTTAATAAAAATCAAATTTTCAGTATTAAAAACTTATTTTTGCAAAACAAAAGTAGTCGAGATCTCTTCATTAAATATTTTTGAAGTAGATAACGAGAACGTCTATTGAGGCCTTTTACATGATTTCGGCTTGTTTCCCTGTGTTTAATCATAGTTATCACTACTTTCATAGTTATATGTAAATGCAGGTTCATGTAAGTCAGCGTCTACCGATATAAATTGTTAGTAAGTTGGTCAAGTTACAGCTAATTTACTGTAAACATACCTTGACAATTTCTGCGCAAATGCTCTTTGAACAGATACCATATTTCACTAACTTTATTTTAATAGGAAATTCTAAACACACTATTTACTTGTCATTTGACAGTCTTTAGATCATACCTAACGCTTAATGCTATTTCGATCAAAATGTTCGTAGACCTTGGACGCTTGAACGTCAGGGAAACTTTTGTGTTCTGTAATATGATTATATATTACTCTTGTTATATACAAATAGATATTTGTATATATAAAACCTTATTTAGTTTTAAAATATGTCAAAATAAGTATGAATATTTTCAGAGATTAAACAATAAAACATAAGAATGTATGGCATTTGTCGAATATAATAAGCGCTTTAATTGCTACTAGACATTAAGAAACCAAAACATGAAACAAAATAAAGATGGTCTAGATCCAGTTAAGAGTGAGTGTTTGTTTTTGAGTTGGATGAGTTCTATTGTATATATAAGTTGTGTTAATTTAAAATTCTTTATATGGTGTTGTAGTTGAGTGGTATACACAAATAAGAGACGTTCAGCTTTTATGTAAGTGTGTTTCAAAAAAGTGTGTAGTGTTGGATGTGCAACGTAATTTTTTAGGTTAATGAAAGTTAGAAATCAAAGATTTTTACCATAACAAATGTGATTTTATCGTTTTAATGAACCATAACTAGTAATAGTTACGTAAACAAGTAAGTAGCTAATAAACCGCACGATGGGGGGAATTCACTCAGCATAAATAATGCTGTATTAATTATTCCATGTAAGTATTGTAACAAAATTGTGGAAGATTACAGAAAAAAATATTTCTTGAAATTATTTCCACTAACTACATCTTGCTATTTACGAAGACACAGTTAGTTTCTTCAGTGTTTGCAGTTTCGAGGTAATATTTTATTGCATAAAAATACAAACTAATACAATTCTAGCTCTATCAGTTACCTATTTATATAGAAACACAAATAGAATTGGTTACAGTAAGTTGTAAATGATGTGTCAATTTTTGCAAATTCAGTGCGTTCAAGTTGTTTTAAAAAAAATATTTTACTTCAACAACAGCATTGTCTAGGAATGTCACAATTACCCTTATTTCTATTAATGATCCCATCTCATTGGTAACATTATTTTGTGGTAGCTGATCAGTAATAAGGATTGGTAATTTCAAGAATTCATTTTGAATTATTTTAAATAGCCTATATACAATTCGTTACGCAGTGACAAAAAGTCAAACAGTAAATTTGTTGTGACCGTTTTAATTTTTAGTTATCATAATCCACTTTTATTTTCTTCCCGAGTTACTTTCTTCAGTTTATTTGCGCTGGCTATTTTGTGACAGTTATCTTTTTATATGGTGATTAAACATAGGCTATAAGCTGTGAAAAAGTTTACTGTAAACTGTTGTTTAGTCAGCAACAAATAAATAACGTAATCTAATAATTGGGTACGTCCAAGCACTGTAGTCACACAGTGATGTTTTGTAATATGACTGAAAACACATGAACTTGTTCCATGCTTCCACATGCACATATTATGTGTATGGGTGGTTGTACCGTGTGATTTATGAAATTTGTTAATTATTGGTGTATTATTAATAACAACATTGTGTGTGTGTGTGTGTGTGTGTGTGTGTGTGTGTGTGTGTGAGAGAGAGAGAGAGAGAGAGAGAGAGAGAGAGAGAGAGAGAGAGAGTCACCTTATTAACTTTTGTCTGTGTCCTGCAATTTCTATGTATGGTACCAATGTGAACAAATATGCCAAATATGGACCAAATTTCATGTAGCCTTTTCAGTGATGCTTTCCGACTTCTCAGTGTAGCATGCTGAGTCCAAATATACAAATTAATCAGTCCAACATGTAGGGTCAGTGGACGAGTTAACATTTTGGTTAAACTGTAGTCAGCTGCACAAGTCACCAGTGCTGAGTCCAGAATGATATTGTTGACCAACTAACTAACTGTGTTGGATTTTAGTAAACCAGATAGTCTCACTGGCTGAATCTCAGTTACCTGGAAAACCCTTTCCAACTTCTAGCCCAAGAAATGATGCCTTGATCAATTGACTGTTTTTTCATCATGGAGGCGAACAGATCTCTTGGTATTCACTTTTGAAGGGGTTGACAGTCTGAAATATTCATTGCAGTTCTTACAGTTACAGTAATATTTGAATTCTGTTAGACAATTCTGTTACTTGCTGAAACTGATGATGCATGTACTGCAGTACCACAACTACCAAGGAATACTGAAAAATGAGATCATGGATCCCATGTAACAACTTGTAAATAAGCTCTAGTTGTTGTTTATAACTTATTAATGGTGTAGACGTCAAAAGGCAATACCCAGTACAAAGCAGTTAACAGTTCTGGAAGTTAACAGGTAGAAACAAAGGTGGAAGTTGTTACCCTTGATTAGCTCACCAATATTTTTTTGTATCATATCTGTCAGTTTTTGTGAGTATGTTAAAAAGAAGATATTAGTATTTTATTTTCTTACCTTCAGTGCAACTACTTATTTTTTATTCCAAATTTAAGTATACAATAAAATTACCATCCCTTGCTTCTCACACAAACTGTTCAAAAATTTGAGCTGTCACATTAGTTCATTACTACTACTAGTTTTGATTTGGTATAAATCTTACCAGCATTGTCTGCATACGGAGCATATGCCAGACTGAAAGTTTTAGTTATTTTCATATTGCCACTATGGAACTCCAGCTTCTCCTATGATCTTTATTAGGCCTACATGATTTTGCATGAAGACGAGTCCATGAAGGTGATTTTGGATGTCGTTGTCCATGATGTGTCCGTTACTTAAATAATATAATTATTTCACTACCGACTTGGAACACCAAGTGTTTGTTCCGAAATTGTAGTGAAATAATTATATTTAGTTAACGAGGTTAGTCTTCATCTTCCAGTGATGCTACAGCTTGTATTGAACCTTGCCCTTCTTCAATCTTCCCCTGTAACATCCAAATGTCTTGTAACCGCTCGCCTCACCGATCTGAAGATTCTCAGTATCTTGTTGGGCTTAGTCTCCCCCTTCATCTAGTACCCATTGCCTGTTTCTTTCTTAACTTTGTTTGGCTATTTGAATAACTTATTTGCTGTTTTGATGATATGACATCTGTCATTCTCTGTAACCAAGCCTAAATTTTTTCACAGCAGTTGGCATTGCTTGGCAGGCCTAAAGTACAGGCAGTGCTTTCCAGTACTATAAACTAGTTTCAAGGTGTAGTGTTATGGAATGTTAGCCCAGCATGTGAGAGCGGAAATATTCTTAGGAAATAGTATAGTTCAGTGGTTCCGAAAGTGGGGTCCATGGACACTTTTAAGGAAAAATAGAATATACCTTAATTTTCTCCGATTTTGTGTAGTCTAAAATCTAAAATTTAAAATCTTAAAACAATAAAGAAGATTCCGGTATTTTTTTTGGTGCAAACTAATTGTAATTGTAGAAGTAATTTCAAACTGATGGCTATAATAATGTCTTTAATCATGTCACGTAGCAGATCTGTTTGTCAACCGAACTGACTAGAGCACCGCATCAACGCAGAACTGATCGCGCTGTTTTAGTCCACATATAAGCACTGTACCTAAGCATAACGTTTTTCCATGTAGCTGGTTTGTACACCTAAGTAGCTGGATTTCAACATGTGTGGCTGGAAAGATAGAGCCGAGGTTGGCAAAGTTAAGAAATAAACTTGATGTCGAGAGTGACTTAATACTAAAATTATCAGACATTAAACCTTATATTGCAGAGCTAATTATTCAAAAGCAGCTTCATTATTCATATTAAGCTATGTTTGATATCATTAGTATTATAATTTTGAAAGTTAAAAGAATTCTGATTTTAATACATTTTATTTAAAATATAACAGTGTATCGTATTTACTGTTTGTTTTATTTTATAACTCAGACGGGGTACGTGAAATTTTTAATTTTTTGGAGGGGGTCCATGGACTGAAAACTTTAGGAACCACTGGTATAGTGCATTGTACTTGACTGTTGTTATTATGTAGAAAACATTTGATATATTTGATTAGGAAATTCTGTCAAAAACCATGTAGGAAATTAGGCATTGGTTGGCAAGACAGGAAGTATATTTTCAAGGTCTGTCAAGACTAAATAACATGGGGTTGAAAATGAAAATACAGTCTCATATTTGGGTGTTATTTCTTTATTAGACACTTAAAAGTTCAGAACAAGTAAGTTTCATTAAACAGTGTCTTTTGCTTAATATAAGTAGGCTTATTCTGTAACTTAACTTTAGTAGCTTTCCTCAAAAGTATCACCACACCCAATGAAGATGCTATGCCATTTTCAGTAGATGATAAAGCAAGGTTATTCACTGTTTCTTGAGACAAAATTGATCTCAGGTAGGTCTTTGTCAACTTCAATTTAGAGAAGCTTCTTTCCGCTGATGCTACTGAAGGTTACAGTGAAAGAAGGTACCGGTACTCTCATGGCCACCCAAAAATTAACATATCCATGTCAAAGACAAAAAGTTCGGCATGTTAGCAGGGCCGGATTTAGAGTTAGTGGGCCCATAGGCTGAACATGTGGTGTGAGTCCCATAACTACCGGGGGAGTCTTGGGGGTGCGGAATACCTCCAGTAAAACAGGATGGGGGGTTCGGGTCATGTACAGATTAAATTGGGATACACTGTTTTTTTGTAAATTTTCAATACTGTGTTAAACAATTTAAAGGTTTCAAGGTATCTCAGTGTACAATGGAATTCTGGAATCTATGAAAATAATAATAAAAGAGTGCACTCGGTTTTGTAGTACACTCAAAAGACCCTAAACAGAATAAAAATGTAGGAAAAATAAAAACAGCTGATTTCCAAATGAAAGTAAAACAATGTCATTGTAATTATCACAAATTAAGCGTATTTTTAAAAAGAATATAAAGGCACTAGGGTATATTTACATTGTACAAATATGTAAGTAAATCATAATTTTTCTGCATCATAAAAAATTGTAGTATATTGGGATTTGATATGATTTATTGGCATTCGTCTACACTTAATATTAACAAATTTACTTATGACATCTTCATAAGATAACTGTTTCAAAATATCACTCTCTAGGCTCATAAGAGATAAAAAGTTCTGCCTATCTTCTGACATGGTTGTCCAGAGCCTATTTTTTAATAAGTTTCAACTTTGCAGTTTTCTCCTTTTCACCTTCTTCAGTGTACTATTTGCAAAAATACTTGAAATGAATTAGTTCATTTCCCAGGTTGTTGTCCAGATCATTGTCATATGCTTTTGAACTGCTTTCATGATCTCTTCATTGACAGTAATGCTGTCTACTTCACTATTTAAGTGCACATTCTGGCCCCACTACATGCCTCATAATACCACCTTTCCCTCTAACAACATGTACTGTTTTCTGCAACACTAACCAAATAATTTTTATGCACGTTGACTGTTCTATTTTTTCCTTTTTGTTTGTGGTGTGGGCTCCTAGACCGCAGCGTATGTAGCCTATGCTTAAATCCTGCACTGCATGTTAGTCAGAGTTTTCTCACCTAAAAACAAAATTGTTGTAACAGTTATATTGTGAAAACAATAGTCGATCAAGTGTGAGTTAATGTGGGATATCAAATTAAAGGGTCATTCCATATCAAGTGATCAAAATAAAAGATACATTTTCCCTCATGTTTTTCTTTTTGATTAGTTTTTGGTTTATTGAATAAACACATAAAACGAAATTAAAATATTAAAAAAAAATGTTTTATCTCCTGTAGTTTTTTTTTAAATCTTTTTTTAAAGTTGCAAAAAAGTGCGTTTTTGTGCTTACGTGGATTTACGCTTTATTCAATATCTCAGGCTAGAATCGAGATAGAAAGGTAAGACAAAGACCATTCTTTTCAGAATTCAACTAGCTTTAATTTGATATACAACATGACAGTATTTCAAGTACTTAAAATTTTCAACCCCCGAACTCAAAATTTTAAAAGTTAATTCCAAAAAACGCATATGATTTAAAATTTTCAAAAACATACCATGAATTCTTAATGTTATTACTAAGTTGTATACAAAATTTCAAGTTGGGATCTTAATGGGATCATATTTAAAAAAATTATATACATAAGCTTGCAACGTAAATATAGACAACTTGTATACATTTTTTATTCAAAACATGTCCAAGTTATGTAATGATCAATAAAAAGCTAACAGTTTGTAAAATGCAAGTTTCTTTATATTATGATATAAAGTATAATTTATATATTTACAATAAGTATATAAGCCTAAGTCTACAAATTCTGTAATACTGGTACTTAAGATAGAACAACAACTGTTTAATGGCTATGTCACTTGTTACAAATAGCAATTCTAGTAGAAAACAAACCTGATCTTTAAGAGTGATGACTATGTATTTTTGAATGTTCAAATTGATGATTAGGTGAATTGAAGTCTTGAACTTAAGCTCTTTGTTGCTGCAATGGTTTCGTTTTTGGAAATTACATAAGTTCTTCCTGTAGCTGTGTTCGGATTCACTCGAGTTAAGATTTGTTTTATGTTCACTTTTAAAATGTCTGGGTTGCGTGGGAAAACAAATGAGGGAGCAGGACCAGAAGGATGTAAAAATGTTACTTATACATCTTCACTTTCATAGTCTTTTGATAGGACACTCGCCAACCACCAACGCCGATCATATTCACACGTAACGTAACCTGAAAATTCATCCATTGACAAACTTTTACCTCCTTCAACAATTTCTTGTATGCAAGAGTCATCACATAAGGAAAAAATCTTCAACTTCAATTCAGTCGAACTGTGAGGAATGAAAGTATGAAACTGTTGCGTTCCTTTAATAGTTTCAGCTTCTTGTAGACGATATTTCAAAAAAGATTCTTCTTCTGAATAATCCAAGTTTGTGCAATATTCAGATTTAATTTTTGGTATATTTTCTTGACTCCAAAGAAACAGTTGTGAAGGGGTCATTATCTGTTCACTATACGGTCTTTGCAAGCTTGTTTTTGCTGCAAGCCGTTTGACAGTCCCTCCCAGGCCATCACAAGTTCCTTTGCCGTGAGTGGTTGCGAAAAAGTGCCACTCCGTCTCAATTCCAAAATCATTTTTGTGATTGCAGATATTGATAAAGGTTTTTCGATTTTTATACTGCGCAGCTGAACCGTCTGAGAAATAATAAATCTTTTTCAAACTGGGCAGCACATCATTTTTTAGAAATGATATTAACTTCATTTGAAATAAATGGACTGCTACCGAGTCATGAATCAAGCATTCTGATATTATTACAAAGCTGGTGTACTTAATTTTTCCTTTCTCATTGTAATAAACGGCAAAAGGGTGCACAGTAGCTTGGTCATTATTCCAGTGGAAGGACTGTGCCTCGTCTTGGACAATGAAAGAGTAGTTTTCTGAAAAGTCCAAACTTACAACTGCTTCATCTTCTTGGATGTTTTCTTTTAAATGTTTGTAGTACTTGGATTGCTGACTGGCTATAAATGAATGTTTCTTTAGTCCAACAAGTTGTTCACAAAAACTGTCCACAAATTCTTCTACAGTCTTGCAAAATGTTTCGAATGTGCATCTATCCACAGAAACCCATTGTTTGTATGTGATGGTTTCTATCATTCCCTCTTCAAAGTGGTTCAGAAGTTTTTCTTTTAATTTTGCAACTCCTGGACATTTTTCACATTTGTTTAGGTAGCAGTTAGGGGTCTTTTCTTGGCACATTATTTGTGACAAACATTGTTCTTAATCACCAAGATCAGAAGCTTCATCAATCTTCATCTCCTTCAGCTTTCCTCCGACAATCATTAATTTTACATTCTGGTGCGTTGTGCACACGCAAACCGAATGTGTTCCATTTCCCCCAGCCAAGATATAATTCTTCGGTTTTAATTCAGCGAACTTTGAAAAACCAATTTTGGCAACTGATTCAGTTTTTTTGAATAGTTCATAACATTCTTTTAAATTCAATAAAACCAGTCTCTTTTGAACATGTTCCTTCTTTCCATTTACTTTCATCGATACAAAATCTTTCTTGCCTGGCATAATTCGACTCACATCATCAGAGTTGTAAAAATCTTTGACTTTATCCGCAACATTTAGGTCTAAAGTTTTTCCTGGCTTTGGATCTGGACATGACATTATTCCTTTTTCTTTAACTAGTGATTTAGCCTTTCTGGCCATCCTGTTACTGACATGGAACTCATTTTCAATTTTTTTTATATTCCAACTTTTAGGTAGTGTTGTGAGGATCAAGAACTTTTCACTTTTTTTGTAGTGTTTTGGAATTTTTCTTTCAATTGTACAATTATTTCCGAATCTAGATTAACTTGCTCTTCATTCTCAGAGAAGCTTGTATCTCCAACCAACTCGTGAGTGAGCTTTTTAGTGACTTTTCCCAATTTCTTTCTGCAGTAACCAGGTGAATGCAACCTGTTCTTTGTAATTGGTGATTCTTCAATATTTGAAAGTGATTTGTTTAAATACTCTAATGATAAATTAGGGTCAGTAAAGTTGGTGTCTGTTTGGGAAGACGAAGGTTTATCCAACTCTACAGAATCTAAATTATTTTTTTATTTTAATAGCTGCTTACGACAGCTGTCACAAATTTTCATCCCAGGCCTTACTTCACTATTTATTTCAAACATCCACTCTTGTACTGGTCTAAGACTTTTTAAAACTTTGTGATTACTTTTTTCAAAAGGATTACAACAATAAGTTGTTTTAAACCCTGTACCAGATTTTTTGTGTGTCTTTTCCATCTCTAGTTTAGCATTGTTAACTCATTCATTAAAACTAACAATTAAAAAAACTAAAACTGTAAAAAACACACTTCACTTTCAACATTAATATTCACTCAATAACATCTCCCTAACGTACTTTTTCACTTGTCTAAATAAACACGTTCACAAATCACTACTCACAAGTGCAGAAGAAGATAGCATACTGACTGCCTTGACTGGAGGAAAAATTAGCAGGGATAGATTTCAAGTCTTGCATCATTGCATTGCATCACACTACTCCCCCCACTCTTCTGACTCATCCCACCTTCTACTGTAACCTATACCCTCTCTCCTTGTACAAAAAAAGAAAATCCACTTAATTTTAAATGTTTTTAAGTTTTAATTATATTTAAAAAATTGGTTTTTAAATAAAAGAATTTTGTATGTGCTTAATTTTTGTTAGTGGTTATTCTAAAAAATAGTGATGCACAAGTAATATTACTTTAGTATATTTTCTATAAGCCATTAATTGTTATTATGTGTTAAAAAAGGTCTAAACAAGATTAAATTAGGTTTTTAATCGACTTTTATAACAATACGCTGAATGATAAATCCTTTCAAAGCCAAGTTTGGACTTATGATCTTGAAAATGTCCGTGTTTAATAAAACTAATTTTAAGGTTTGGGTGTGATCCCATTGAGATCCCAACGTCAAATTTTGTACGCAACTTTGTAATAACATTACGAATTCATGGTATTTTTTTGAAAATTTTAAATCATATGCGTTTTTTGGAATTAACTTTTAAAATTTTGAGTTCGGGGGTTGAAAATATTAAGTACTTGAAATACTGTCATGTTGTGTATCAAATTAAAGCTAGTTGAATTCTGAAAAGAATGGTCTTTATTTTACATTTCTATCTCGATTCTAGCCTGAGATATTGAATAAAACGTAAATCCACGTAAACACAAAAACACACTTTTTTGTAACTTTAAAAAAAGATTTTAAAAAACTAGAGGAGATAAAAAATTATTTTTTTCATATTTAAGTTTCTTTTACATAGATATATCTAATATAAAAAGATCAACCCCATAAAAAATGGTGAGGTAATTTGGATTTGATCACTTTATATGGAATCACCCTAAAGCGAATTTAAACCACGGCCTGAATATAGTGTTGGCGTTGGAAATTTCAAAACTTTTGGACACCAGGGCGAAAAAAAAGAGATCAGGGCAAAAAAATTGTGATAATCCAGTAGGTTGTCAGACTGTAAGGAACTGTAACCCAAATCTGATTGTTTCAAATTTTAATGTTTATTGTATGATTGTTTGCTCTACAACTGTTGGTCTATTACTAAAGATAATCCCTAAATTCATAGTGACCATCAATCGATGAATTTTTCTGGTGAAGGGTTTGTGAGGATTGGTAAAAAAAAATAACACATTTTAACTTATTTGTGTCTACATTTCGACAATGTTTATTGTTATCATCAGGACCTGTGTATGAATACAAAATAAATGTCAAACACAAGAGAACAATTATTGGAGTGAACGTGTGTGTGTGTGTGTGTGTGTGTGTGTGTGTGTGTGTGTGTGTGTGTGTGTGTGTGTGTGTGTGTGTGTGTGTGTGTGTGTGTGAAGGAGTTGAAATAGTTTGTTTTACATCATCAAATGTTTTCTTTAAAGACAATGAGAAAATTATAATATCACAGAACTTAATTTATAAAATATTACAATTTAAATTACTCATAATATAATGGTATTTGTAATTAATTATAAAAGCAGTAATCAACAATTAAATATTAGAATTGGTACAGCAAAAAACGTTTATACATATTGTCACCGGACAAAAGGCTTGCCGCATGACAAATGGCGCCAATCGTACACTCCAGTGTTTTGGTGGCCCTAAAAAGGACCTGGTGGCGAGAAAGCTGATGTTGGTCGTGCCGCGCTGAGATGTTCGGCGGCTGCGCCCGCTGTTTTTGGCGTACTGCAGTCCTCCTCTTCTTTCGGCATCGGTTGTAGAGTCGGCTGCCGGCCCAGCGAAATCCATCGCTGGCGCGGAACTGGAGGGCGAAGACGCAAGAACGCCGGTTCTATTCTTCGGCCGTTCCTTCCGGCTGACTCCATGTCGATGTCGTCCGAGAGAGGAGAGGAGATGAAGTGCGTCCGATGGCGTGGCGATGAAGAGTGCGCCGAAATCGCTCTGGGCTTTGCGGTTGTGCGTCGCAGAGACGAACCGTTCGGTAACTGAGTTCCGAGCTACCTTCTGGAGCTCCTGCCTCGTGGCCCTGCCCAAGTGGGGCGTGTGCTCTATAGCAGGCCGATTCTCGGCTGTTGTGCTAGCCTACACTAGCGCAGTATACACCGAGGGCGTTTCCACGAATCACCTGGACGTATACGGTACCTTCCCAGCCCAGTCACTAGAGGATTGCCTGGGAACCTCGCCGCACGTGCATAAAATCTGCGTGCAAGCCGCCTGAATGTGTCGTCTAAGGAGCGGACGCCAAGTCCTCTCCTTAGAAGGCGAGATGAAAAGCGACGGGGGACTTTGGCCGCTAGCCGAAGACCCCTGTCGAGGACGCTCTGCAACTTCTTTTTATGCATTGCGGCGAGGTAACCCCAGACCGGACAGGCGTAGGTAATGACCGGCAGCAGATACGCGCCGACGATCATCCTGCCCAATTTCCTGGTCATGGCTGAGCTGATCAGGAGTGGAAACAGTGCGCATAGGCGAGTGGATGGTCGCTTAAGAACTGTCTGTGCGTGGGTACGCCAGGTGAGCCGACGGTCAAGGTGTAATCCGAGGTACTTGACCTCTTTGGACCAGCGCAAGTACGTTCTGCCGATACGTAGCTGCCTAACAGGGTTCTTCCGTCGCTTCGTGAATTCGACGGCTACACTCTTGGTAGCGTTGAGTTGCACTCTCCAATTCTCAGTCCAGTCCACGAGCGTGTCGAGCTGGCGCTGCAGTCGTAGGACGGCCCTTTCCACGTGACGATCGGCCGTAAATACGGCCGTGTCGTCAGCAAAGAGGGCCATCTGGACTCCAGGCTGTCTCGGCACGTCGTTGACGTAGATCGAGAACAGAAGGACACTACCTTGAGGGACGCCGGCTGTGATTCGTCTCTCGGAAGAGACTGAATCTCCAACTCTCACCCAGAAGGTCCTCTCCGTCTGATAGCTAGCAACCAGATGGAGGTAGCAGTCCGGGAGCTGGACTTCCCTAAGCTTGAATAATAGGCTATCATGCCGTACGCTGTCGAAGGCTTTTTCAACATCTAAGAAACAGCCAACGGTCCGTTCTCTCCGACACCCGGCTTCCGTGACGCTTTCCACCATTCTCATCAGTTGATGAGTGGTCGAATGCCCCACACGAAAGCCGAACTGTTGGGGACCAGCACGTCAAAGTTGGTTAGATGTTCTAGTACACGACGCTGCACGAGGCGCTCAAAAACCTTGGACGTAGCGGAGAGTAGGCTGATAGGCCGGAGGTTTTCACAGCGGGTGGTGTCCTTTCCCTGCTTCGGGATCACGATAACCGTCGCCTTTCGCCATTTCTTGGGAAAGTAGGCCAGTCTGAGACACGCGTTGAACAAATCAGTCAAGAATTGAACTCCAGGCTCGGGAAGAAGTCGTAGAGCGGTGTTCGTGACACCGTCCGGGCCTGGAGCTTTTCTTGGCTGAAGTTCAGCGAGCCGATCTGAGACCTCTTCCAAAGAGATGGGTTCGGGCTCCACCGTGATCGGAAGAGACAGAAAGTCTTCCACAGCCATCTCGACTTGTTCGTCGAAGTCCCAGTCCATGGGCGGGTTGGGAGCGAACTGTCGCTCGAAACACAAGCCCAAGTACTCGGCCTTCTCCTCCGGGCGACCCAGGAGTCGTCCGAACGGTCCAACAATGGCGGGGAGTGGAGGTCGTCGCCGCCGTCCCGTCAATGCGGTAGGTATTCTTACGGGTGACTTTGCGGGTCCACATCCCCCGTTCGGGCCACAGCGAGTTCCCAACAGCTACGTCGGAACGCCTTCAGACTGCCACGCAGTCGTCCGGTGAGCCGATTGTATGCTGCCTTATCGGCTGGATCACGGGTCCTCTGCCAACGTTTCCGGAAGTAATTCCTCTCGCGAGCGAGAAGAGAGACTTTCTCAGGGATTCATTGGTAGTCAGGCGTGAAACCAGCTCGCGTACGTGAAGACACGCCTATAGCCGAGATGATTGCCTCTTCGATTCCCGCTACTGCTTCGTCTAGGAGGCGAACGGAATCGAGTGGGGCCGCTGGCGGCAATCTACGGCACAAGGCCGGGCCGTAGCGCTCCCAATCGATAACCTTCTTCTAGTCAGAACGTGCATAGGCGTGCTGGATAGCGACGTGGACCAAGATAGGGTTGTGGTCGGATGTCAACTCCGTAAGTGAGAATACCTCGACCGGACAGACAACTCCCTGGGTCACCGCGATATCCAGAACATCGGGAGCCGCGTTAGGCCTTGACGGAAAGAACGTGGGTTGCGCTGGACCAAACACCATCGCCCGGCGCGATTCAACAAAACTGAGCAAGCGCCTCCCGTTCGGAGTAGTCAGGCGACTATTCCAAACGCGATGCTTGCAATTCAGATCGCCGGCCAAAATTACCCTTCGATGGGAATCGAAGATGACGTCCAGGTCGCCGACAAGGAGTTCAGCTTGTGGGGGCTTGTATGCTGAAACCACGAGGACGCCGCCAAGAGCTCCGTGGACCTCAATGGCGGTGGCCTCTAGGTTGGTAAGCTGCGGCAAAGCGACACGATGATGACCTATGGAGGTCCTCACCGCGATCGCCGTGCCGCCTCCTCGTCGGCCAACTCGGTCATCCCGATAGTCCACGTAATTTGGTAATCGAAACCGGTTCGCCGGAGTCAGGTGGGTTTCAGAGAGGAGAAGTACGTCGGGTTTGAACCGAGCCAGGAATTCAAGAAGGTCGGAATGCTTGGAACCGATGTTGTTAGCATTCCAGGCTACGAGCGAGAGATCTCGTCTAAGGGCTCGGTTCATAGAAGACCTATTACTTCGCAGGCTTCCACCAAGAGCATGAATCTCTCAGTTGGGTCAGCAGTTTCCAGGCGGTCTCGGATGGACCTGAAGGTGGTGCGACTTTCTTGAGGTCGTAGCCAGACAGAAAGTCGCGGACGAACTGTGCGTCATCGGATATGACGGACCGGGCGGTTTGCCTGGAAACTGAGGCCGCGTAAGAGCGACCAGGTTTTACGGCAGATCGGGTCGTGGTGGAAGCCACAGGACCAGGGGCAGACGGTTTTGAATCAGCGGCAGGAAAAGTACGCTGTTGCGCTTCGTCGGACTTATTGTACCGGGAAGCAGGACTTTTCTTGGGCTGTGGGCAGGCAGGAGCTCGGGTCCGAGCATCCGGTGTGGATATCCCTTGTTTTTTGGATTTAGTGATGCCTGCTCGCGGAGGTGGCAGTGGTGGCGAGGCTACCTCTGGTTCAGAGGCGGGAGTTGGAGGTTCCGCGGAGGTGGAGGGTTGATTCTCCGGCTCCATAACCGAGATGACGGCTACAGGGCTTGTCTCTGCTTCAGAAGGAGACGCGGTTCGTTTTGGTGCCTTTGTAGGGGCTGGAGGTGGAGCCGGAGAGGGCGCGCGCCGTGCCGGTTGTGCCTTCGGTTGCGGCCTAGCCTGTGTTTTGGGCTGCCTCTGAGGTTCGGGCTGCAAAAGTGGCTGCCTTGGCTTCGGGAGGGGCCCCTGCGGCTTTTGCTTCCGCAGGAGCTCCGCCTTGTAGACCGGGCAGTTAATGTTATTTGCTGCATGGCCTTGGTCACAATTAATGCAGCGAAACTTGGTCTTGTCTGCCACAGTGCAGGCCTGGGTTGAATGTCCCAGAGAACAACGTAAACAGGCCGGGGCACTGCGACAGACGTCGGTGTGATGGCCGAACCTCTGGCACCGGTGGCACTGCGCAAACTTGCCCGGGGGACGACTGGATTCCATCCTGACGCGGAAGCCAAACAGCCGCGTCAGGTGGAATATTTTATCTGCAGCCTCGCCCTTCTCGAGCTGGAGACGGACGAGCGGGAGAGGTACCCGGGTTTCGGAGTTGGTAAACAGGCGGAAAATTGCCTGCACCGGGTACCCGAGTTCTCGGAGTTCCAAAAGGATCTCCTGAGGATCTGTATGCGCGTCAAACCCACGCAGAATTACTGACAAGGGCTTGACACGCTTAGGAGAGAAGGTGTGATATTGTAGGCTATGCGCCTGCAGGAAGGCCTCGACCAAGCGATGGTCCTTGAGCTGGCGGACGACAATCTTGACCGTATCACCGCCAAGCAGCTTCAGGTCAAGCTTGTCGGCCGACAGGCCGTGGGCCGCGATCAGCCGGCTGTATAAGGCAGCGACATTGGACACCCCGTGGACGAACAGGGGCGGCGCACGACCAACAGCGGCAGCAGCCGGAGCTGCTACCGAAGCAGTCGGAACCGCGGCCTGTTGGCCCTGAGAAGGTCCGATGTCCATGGCCGAGGTGCTAGAGGAAGCGGATCCGGTTGTATGGGTCCTCTTAGGCTTCTTAGCCGGACGTCTACGCCGACCAACGGTCGCGAATTCGCCCGACTCGTCTGCCGGGAGAGGGGGAAGCGGGTTAAGGAGAGGATCGTCCGTCTCCATCGCCCGAGGCGATTCAGGCGAGTCGCCCAGATGGGGCAAGGCAGAGCTGAGCGACTCGGCACTTGAGCCGTTGCCCGTAGTGGGCATGCTGGCCAGGTGCGGCTGCCGGGCAGAGACTGCTAGGCAGTCACCGCCAGATGCCAGGGATCTCGGGTCCGGCCGAAGCCGGGTTACCCGCGCGTCTTCCCTGCTCACGACGATGCGGGAGGAGCTGGGCTAACGACCAGCTTCGTTGAATACCAGTCCTTACCAAGACTGGTGTCCACTGGTCCCTTTACCCCGGCGATATCTAAACTCGCTTACCACTGGTGGGGGCTTGCAAGGATCGTCCGGGGCAGCGCTACCTAACAGTCGCGAGCAGGTTAGGGTTTATAGCACTGATAATCGGCACTCACCAGAGCCCAGAGCAGTCTTCTTCTCTTCCTGTCCGGTCAAGATGATTTCTGGCGCAGGTGGTCCTAAAAAGGGTCTTCTGCCAGCTGCCACTTGTACCGGCTACTTAGTTCACCGGCAGCAGCTGGCTCCTTGGTCTTCTTTCCTCGCAGAAGAAAGCAGTAGAATTCCTCGTCCAACGGCGAGGTGGGCGATGCAGCAAAGCTGAGGCAGCTTCCAGTCCAGGCAGGAGAGAGCTGGTCCAGAAGTGTGTCACTCTGTCACGCGCCAAAATTTTCTGCCGGCCCGGGATCGCTGATTGGCTCGTTCCGAGCACGTAGTTGGTCACGTCTCGGCTGCTGATCCCTGATTGGCTCGCTGTGTCCGCCGCTGGTACCGGAGAGCAGATGTTCTCATACCGCTGCCATCACAACTCCCCCCGGTCTTGAATGCTCTCCGGTAGCCAGCCTACTGCTCTTCTCCGGATCTTGTAGAGGGGTCATTCCATCGGAAATCTTCCAAAAATAAATAAACTGGTTGCTCCACCATTTTGAAAAAAATTTATTTTTTTATATGTTGTTCCTACATACAAACAAGTAACAATATTATGTTTGAAAAAAATTTTATGTCTTCGTTTGTTGCCAGTGGCCATTTTTCCAACATGGCCGACACTCAATTTCTTCAAAATTGTCTTTTGCGGAATGTTATATATCTCTTGGCCTATACGAGGTAGACCTGTAAAATAAAAACCGTGTTGTAGGTACTGACATGGGCTATCTTTCTGTATAATAACCTTCGTGATGTGTGCTTTAGAAAGTAGGTAAATTAAATCTTAAAACTTAGTAAAAAAATCGCTTAAATTGTCATTTTTGGGATTTTTTTTAGGTATGAAGGGATATTTCTAGAAGTTAAAATTGTTATCACTAATAACTGTATCTTTATAGAATTTATATAAAAAAAATGAAACTTCTGATGATTATTACCCTTTCCATTATATAAAATGTTAAAGTTTGAAAATTTTCAAAAAAGCCAAAGTTTAGAGCCTAATATCTCTGGTGGGGGACCTCCTAAAAATCTGAAAATCAAGTCATCTTAGATACCTATCAAACCAAACTAGTTTCATGTTTTAGACTTTTGCAGTATAACAACTATAAATTTTTAAAAATCGTGAAAAACGTTTAAAATGCACGCTGATAACCAGTTGTTAGAAGCAGCAGAACTGTCAAATTCTTATGACATTTTACTCTCTTATGACATAAAAAAACAAATAATATCATAAAAATATTTTAAGCATTGATATAAAACTTCAAAGAATGTTTTAAAATTATTTTATTATTCTTACGTTGTGTGTTTTCCTGGATCTCATGAACAGTGCTGATACCTCATTACACAATTTTTCTGTGATTTGGTAAGCGTTTCTACCACTAGACCTACTTAGTTGAAGTGGTGTAAATTTCAGTAAAACATTTCCAATGGGTACCCAACACTTTTCTGAACTTTTTCTGAAGGATGTTCGTGGTCCGGGTGGCATAAAAAATACGACAAATACATCATTGTGTTCAGTGTTGACAGCTTCGATTTCAGCTGCATACCATTCATGATCATATACACATACAACTAAATCTTTCTGCTACAGTTCAGAAATGTCTATGTGTGGTGCAGCGGTTATTGAAATGTCTTCATACTCGCTTGACTTGGACGTCAGATAGCATCGCACTGTGTTTTAATCTATGGGAACTAGACGATGCCTTTCTCTTGTGTCACGTATCGCACAACAGTTATCAAATCTTTTTCTCAAATTTTTCTCACCTTGTTCTATTTCTTCTTCTTTCACCAATATGTATTTTATCCCCTGAATATGGTCATCACAAAATTCAAAAAATTGTTGAATTGTCATAATCTGTTCTTTATATGGCCTCTGCAAACTAGCTCTTGCAGTCTCTCTTTTAGTGGTCACTCCGACCCCATCACATGCATTTTTGCCATGTGCAGTGGCAAAAAAGTGCCACTCTGCATCAAGACCTAAGTCTTTCTTGTGATGACATAGATTTGCAAAGTTTTTCCTATTTTTGTATTGGCTTGATGCCCCATCACTAAAATACACAACTTTTTTAACCTGAGGTACTACTTCTTCTTTGATTTTTGCTAATAAATGCTTTTGAAAAACATGAACAGCAACAGTATCATGTTTCAAATAGTCACTAATGACACAGAGGCTTTTCGACATGACTTTATCACCATCTTTAAAATAAACTACAAATGGGTGGACAGTCGACTGAGATTTCGTCCAGTGAAACCCTTGGGACTCGTCCTGTACCACAAATGAATAATTTTCAGCAAAATCCGCCAGTACAATACATTCAGATTCTGTTAGGTTTTCTTTCTTTTCTCTCAAATACGAAGCTTGCACTTTAGCTATGTAATGGTGTTTTTTCAATTGGATTAGTTTTTCCAAAAGACTTTCTATGAATTCATCAGCAGATTGGACTACTTCAATTAAATTTGATCTATCTGTACTGGTCCATAACTTAAAAGATATTTCTTCCTCCACCTCAGAAAACTCTTCTTCCAGCATTGGTTTCAACATTTCAGCACTCCCACAGCCTTCGCAGTTACCTAACATACAGTCATAGTTTTCTATGTCACAAGCAAGTAGAGCTAACAAGTCTTTATAATCCACATTCATATTGGCACCCTCTAGCATTAATTTAATATTCTGGTGATATATGCACACGCAAACTGAATGTGTACCAGCTGAACCAGCAAGTTTACACCACTTAGGCCTTAAGGAACAGAATGTTGACAAGCCAATCTTCACGTCTGGATATGTATTTTTAAAATGCAAGTAAATTTCCTTTAAATTACATAGTTCAAGTCTTGTTTGTTTTTGTACTTTCCTTCCGTCTAATCTCACAGAGACACAGTCTTTTTTCCTGGTAGGATTCTACTATTTTCCTCTAACTCATAAAAATCTCTAACCATCGCTGCTGTTTGTTCACTTATCTGCTGTGACACCCTTTTCTCTTGCAAAAAATTGGTAATATACCGTGCTGTTTCATTAGCTCTTTGGTTTTTCAAACGAGATAATCTGAAACTTTTAACTCCTGACATATTTTAGACCTTGACCAGTTTGAAGGCATTACACTTATTGCATTAGCTTTTATTTGATTACTTGATGTCAGACTACATTAGTCTTCAATTTTTCAGAAAGGTCACTATATTCCTCACAAAGAGAATTAGACATACTACTGCTTCCTTCTTGTACTTCTGTAACTGTAGTTTCCTCAAACGAGTCTTCAAGTTTGCGTTTCACGGCTTTGGCTATTCTATCTGTTTTGGAAGCCACAGCAGTTTTCCTTTTTTCTGTACTAACTTTAGTAATTTTTGGTGCAGGAGAAATATCCAATGCTGAACATAAATCGTCAAGATTTTTTAGTGTGTCGTGAGGGGGGACAAAACAATCTCCAACCTCATCCTTGTCCTCAGTGGCGTTGCTGCTCTCTGAATAGCAGCAAAAAAATTTTTTATAGCATATTGGACAGAGATTTTCCTGGTATAAGTTTTATTTCTTGGGTTTTAGTTTTATTGACATGTTCCAACTTAATTTCTATACAACCTTTTGATCCCTTTTTTTTAAAGTTTTGTGATAATCAAGTGGATCACAACAGGTGGTTCCAAAAAGGTGGTTAAATTTGAGCAAAAACTTTTTTTTATGGTATTCACACAAAGTATTAATGTCATCTGAATTTAACCTAAGTGAAAGTAGTTCTTGGCTTTCCCCATCAAGCTCATTAAAATTAATCAAGTCTTTACTTACTTTACCATAGGTTTCTTTGTGACAGGTTTCCTTAGTCAATAAACCAACACTACACTCCATTTTATCAAAATTATAACATCACTAATTTATATACAAAAAACTACAGTATTAAACTGTACAGTTAAAAAATATCATAATTATATTTAATAAAACATTTAGGGTCAACCCACATAATCACTTAGCACTACTAAAAGATCAATATGATGAAACAACATCACTCAGCCACAGTGAACAATAAACTGAGAAGAAGAGCATTGCAGAGTACTGTATTGGAACTTTCAGGTTAAGACATGTCAGTAAACAAGCTGTAACAACATGAGTCAAGTGGCTGTCCAGTGATGAGTAATGCATGAGAGACTAATGCTAATGTTTCTGAACATAAAAGAAAATATTCTTAGATAGAATAATCAGTCTACAATTGTAAAAATTATATTTAATTATTTTTTTTAATAGTAACTGACTTTTTTGTTTAAATAATAACATAATTTTGAAATTAGGCTACTTAAAATATTTACACTGAAACTTAAAAATCTTTTAATGTCATTATATGTTTGTATAGGCAACAAAAAAATGAAAAGTGATAAGAACTTGACATTTTTTTTTATACATTTCGTGCTGCTTATAACAACAGCTTATCAGCGTGCATTTGAAACATGTTTTTCAAGATTTTTAAAAATTTATAGTTGTTATACTGCAAAAGTCTAAAACATGAAACTAGTTTGGTTTGATAGGTATCTAAGATGACTTGATTTTCAGAAATTTTCAGATTTTTAGGAGGTCCCCCACCAGAGATATTAGGCTCTAAACTTTGGCTTTTTTGAAAATTTTCAAACTTTAACATTTTATATAATGGAAAGGGTAATCATCAGAAGTTTCATTTTTTTTATATAAATTCTATAAAGATACAGTTATTAGTGATAACAATTTTAACTTCTAGAAATATCCCTTCATACCTAAAAAAATCCCAAAAATGACAATTTAAGCGATTTTTTTACTAAGTTTTAAGATTTAATTTACCTACTTTCTAAAGCACACATCACGAAGGTTATTATACAGAAAGATAGCCCATGTCAGTACCTACAACACGGTTTTTATTTTACAGGTCTACCTCTTATAGGTCAAGAGATATATAACATTCCGCAAAAGACAATTTTGAAGAAATTGAGTGTCGGCCATGTTGGAAAAATGGCCGCTGGCGACAAACGATGACATAAAAATTTTTTCAAACATAATATTGTTACTTGTTTGTATGTAGGAACAACATATAAAAAAATTAATTTTTTTCAAAATGGTCAAGCAACCACCATTGGATGATTTCCGATGGAATGACCCAGAGGTGTCTGTTGGGCGCCACGTTGATTGGTGTGTCGGCTGGTAGCTCGCTGGCGTGGCTGGATCTTGCATCCGCAAGATGATCGTCGCCCCACGTTGGGCGCCACTTGTCACCAGACAAAAGGCTTGCCGCATGACAAATGGCGCCAATCGTACACTCCAGTGTTTTTGGTGGCCCTAAAAATGACCTGGTGGCGAGAAAGCTGATGTTGGTCGTGCCGCGCTGAGATGTTCGGCGGCTGCGCCCGCTGTTTTTGGCGTACTGCAGTCCTCCTCTTCTTTCGGCATCGGTTGTAGAGTCGGCTGCCGGCCCAGCGAAATCCATCGCTGGCGCGGAACTGGAGGGCGAAGACGCAAGAACGCCGGTTCTATTCTTCGGCCGTTCCTTCCGGCTGACTCCACGTCGATGTCGTCCGAGAGAGGAGAGGAGATGAAGTGCGTCCGATGGCGTGGCGATGAAGAGGGCGCCGAAATTTTTTTTTCGCTCTGGGCTGTGCGGTTGTGCGTCGCAGAGACGAACCGCTCGGTATCTGAGTTCCGAGCTACCTTCTGGAGCTCCTGCCTCGTGGCCCTCCCCAAGTAGGGCGTGTGCTCTCTAGCAGGCCGATTCTCGGCTGTTGTGCTAGCCTACACTAGCGCAGTATACACCGAGGGCGTTTCCACGAATCACCTGGACGTATACGGTACCTGCCCAGCCCAGCCACTAGAGGATTTCAATTACTTATTTTTTGCGTACCGTATCACTGATTATATAATTACCTTATTATCCACTCTGGTGATACAAAGTTTCGTCAGTTATGACGCGTGTCGGGACTAAGTCCCATCATCAGATAACACTTTATTTAATAAATTAATACATTTAAAATCGCAACCATGATACTGGTCAAGTCAATTAAATAAAATCAAATAAAATTACAAATCGCATGTGATATGTTTTACTAACCACGGCCGGAGCTCCCGCATGCGTTCACCCACAACCGCGATCGTCACGCGACTGGTCAAAGATTAATCCAAACCGATTGCAGTGCCGAACAAGTAGTTTGATGCAAAATTTATCTGGTCATTTAGTAAACTGTTTTTAGTGGTACTATTTTTTATAGCTTTATAAATTTCAAATTCCTCCAGACTATCCATCCGTTTACCTTTTTTACAAAAATGCAACGCTGTTAAATTATCTTCGAAGCTCGTATATTTAGGCAGCTCACAACCTAGGACACGAGGCGCTCAAAAACCTTGGACGTAGCGGAGAGTAGGCTGATAGGCCGGAGGTTGTCGGGGCGGGAAGCATCCTTTCCCTGCTTCGGGATCACGTTGACCGTCGCCTTTCCCCATTTCTTGGGAAAGTAGGCCAGTCTGAGACACGCGTTGAACAAATCAGTCAAGAATTGAACTCCAGGCTCGGGAAGAAGTCGTAGAGCGGTGTTCGTGACACCGTCCGGGCCTGGAGCTTTTCTTGGCTGAAGTTCAGCGAGCCAATCTGAGACCTCTTCCAAAGAGATGGGTTCGGGTTCCGCTGTGATCGGAAGAGACAGAAAGTCTTCCACAGCCATCTCGACTTGTTCGTCGAAGTCTCAGTCCATGGGCGGGTTGGGAGCGAACTGTCGCTCGAAACACAAGCCCAAGTACTCGGCCTTCTCCTCCGGGCGACCCAGGAGTCGTCCGAACGGTCCAACAATGGCGGGGAGTGGAGATCGTCGCCTCCGTCCCGTCAATGCGGAAAGTATTCTGTACGGGTGACTTTGCGGGTCCGCATCCCCCGTTCGGGCCACAGCGAGTTCCCAACAGCTACGTCGGAACGCCTTCAGACTGCCACGCAGTCGTCCGGTGAGCCGATTGTATGCTGCCTTATCGGCTGGATCACGGGTCCTCTGCCAACGTTTCCGGAAGTAATTCCTCTCGCGAGCGAGAGAGACTTCCTCAGGGATGCGTTGGTAGTCAGGCGTGAAACCAGCTCGCGTACGTGAAGACACGCCTATAGCCGAGATGATTGCCTCTTCGATTCCCTCTACTGCTTCGTCTAGGAGGCGAACGGAATCGAGTGGGGTCGCTGGCGGGAATCTACTGCACAAGGCCGGGCCGTAGCGGTCCCAATCGATAACCTTCTTCTGGTCAGAACGTGCATAGGCGTGCTGGGTAGCGACGTGGACCAAGATGAGGTTGTGGTCGGATGTCAGCTCCGTAAGCGAGAATACTTCAACCGGACAGACAATTCCTTGGGTCACCGCAATATCCAGAACATCGGGAGCCGCGTGTGGTAGTGTCGGAAAGAACGTGGGTTGCGCTGGACCAAATACCATCGCCCGGCGCGATTCAACATAACTGAGCAAGCGCCTCCCGTTCGGAGTAGTCAAGCGACTATTCCAAACGCGATGCTTGCAATTCAGATCGCCGGCCAAAATTACCCTTCGGTGGGAATCGAAAATGACGTCCAGGTCGCCGACAAGGAGTTCAACTCATGGGGGCTTGTATGCTGAAACCACGAGGACGCTGCCAAGAGCTCCGTGGACCTCAATGGCGGTGGCCTCTAGGTTAGTGCGTTGCGGCAAAACGACACGATGATGACCGATTGAGGTCCTCACCGCGATCGCCGTGCCGCCTCCTTCTCGGCCAACTCGGTCATCCCGATAGACCACGTAATTTCGTAATCGAAACCGATTCGCCGGGGTCAGGTGGATTTCCGTGAGGAGAAGTACGTCGGGTTTGAACCGAGCCAGGAATTCTAGAAGGAATGCTTGGAACCGATGGAGTTAGCATTCCAGGCTAGGAGTGACAGGGTTCATAGAAGACCTATGACATTACAAGCTTCCACCAAGAGCATGAATCTCTCAGTTGGGTCAGCAGTTTCCAGGCGGTCTCGGATGGACCTGAAGGTGGATGCGACTTTCTTGAGGTCGTAGCCAGACAGAAAGTCGCGGACGAACTGTGCATCATCGGATATGACGGACTGGGCTGTTTGCCTGGAAACTGAGGCCGCGTAAGAGCGACCAGGTTTTACGGCAGATCGGGTCGTGGTGGAAGCCACAGGACCAGGGGCAGACGATTTCGAATGTGCGACAGGAAAAGTACGCTGTTGCGCTTCGTCGGACTTATACCGGGAAGCAGGACTTTTCTTGGGCTGTGGGGAGGCAGGAGCTCGGGGCCGAGCATCCGGTGTGGTTATCACTTTTGTGTTGTTTTTAGTTTTGCCTGCTCGCGGAGGTGGCAGTGGTGGCGAGGCTACCTCTGGTTCAGAGGCGGGAGTTGGTGGTTCCGCGGAGGTGGAGTGTTGATTCTCCGGCTCCATAACCGAGATGTTGGCTACAGGGCTTGTCTCCGCTACGGATGGCGACGAGGTACGTTTTTATGCCTTTGTAGGGGCTGGAGGTGGAGCCGGAGAGGGCGCGCGCCGTGCCGGTGGTGCCTTTGGTTGCGGCTTAGCCTGCGTTTTAGGCTGCCTCTGTGATTGGGCTGCAAAAGTGGCTGCCTTGGCTTCGGGAGGGGCCCCTGCGGCTTTTGCTTCCGCAGGAGTTCCGCCCTGTAGACCGGGCAGTTACTATTATTTGCTGCATGGCCTTGGCCACAATTCATGCAGCCAAAATTGGACTTGTCTGCCACAGTGCAGGCCTGCGTGGAATGTCCCAAGGAACAACGTAAACAGGCCGGGGCACTACGACATACGTCGGTATGATGGCCGAACCTCTGGCACCGGTGGCACTGCGCGAGCTTGCTCGGGGGGCGACTGGATTCCACCCTGACGCGGAAGCCAAACAGCCGCGTCAGGTGGAATATCTTGTCTGCGGCCTCGCCCTTCTCGAGCTGGAGACGGACGAGTGGGAGAGGTACTCGGGTTTCTGATTTGGTGAACAGGCGAAAAATTGCCTGCACCGGGTACCCGAGTTCTGGGAGTTCCAAAAGGATCTCCTGGGGATCAGTGTGCGCGTCAAGCCCACGCAGAATTACTGACAAGGGCTTGACTCGCTTAGGAGAAAAGGTGTGGTATTGCAGGTTGTGAGCCTGCAGAAAGGCCTCGACCATGCGGTGGTCCTCGATCCGACGGACGACAACCTTGACCGTGTCACCGCTAAGCAGCTTAAGATCAAATTTGTCGGACGACAGGCCGTGGGCCACGATCAGCCACCTGTATAAGGCGGTGACATTGGACACCCCGTGGATGAACAGGGACGGCGCGCGACCAACAGCGGTAGCAGCCGGAGCTGTTACCGAAGCAGTCGGAACCGCAGCCTGTTGGCCCTGAGAAGGTCCGATGTCCATGGCCGAGGTCCGAGAGGAAGCGGATCCGGTAGAGTGGTTCCTCTTCGGCTTCTTAGCCGGACGTCTACGCCGACCAACGGTCGCGAATTCGTCCGACTTGTCCACCGGGAGAGGGGGTAGCGGGTTAGGGAGAGGATCGTCCGTCTCCATCGCCCGAGGCGATTCAGGCGAGTTGCCCGCGTGGGGCAAGGCAGAGCCGAGCGACTCGGCACTCGAGCCGTTGCCCGTAGTGGGCATGCTGGCCAAGTGTGGCTGCCGGGCAGAGACTGCTAGGCAGTGACTGCCAGACGCCAGGGATCTTGGGTCCGGCCGAAGCCGGGTTACCCACGCGACTTCCCTGCTCACGGCGATGCGGTGTAACGTCTTTTCGCCGCGTTACAAATCCAGGGAACCCCTCGTAATTAAACTCCGTTAATTAGATGGGCTGCCTACGTTGTAACAGAATTGATCACAAATAATTAATGTAACAAATTACTTACTAACTGTGTAAGGAAACAATGGCAAGGTATACAATTGATTTAAGCACTCCTCATATGTGTGTAACAAGAAGACTTCTCTTTAGTTAACATTTAAAAAACATCTACTGACAGATCCCATGACATTACTAATTCAATTATTAAGTTACTTGAAAGGTTTCTTTAAACTTTGAGATCAAACTTGATTTTATATAGCTATACCTCGGATCCGGGTCAACTTTCTGTATTTCTGTAGTTAAGACTTTTAATTATACTCATTTTATGATATTAGCTTGCAAGACTTTCTTTTATTCAACCATTGGAAGAATGGTATTATTGCTTGAATTATATTACTCTACATTAGCATATAAACTGTTACAACGTATGAAGTTAGAATAGTTACATGAAATTCTTAGATTTATTTATAAGTCTTTACAAAGTTAATAGTTTCTGAAAAGTCTCTTTCAAGATGTGTTGTGTAACAAATATTAGTAACCCTCGATAGACAGGCTATCGAGTCACCTTTTAATTGGTATGCAGAAGACTCGTCCTGGGGTATCCGTCTTGAGAAACAGGAACAGCTACGTCGTCATCTCGGTCTGGCCTTCCTCTGTAAAGGGCTCCAAAAGTTCGCAGGTTGAACAATATGTCGTGTAGATATCTACGATGATCTTGTAGATTCTCGGATGTCCTGATCAGCATATTCTGTCAC
This sequence comes from Magicicada septendecula, assembly GCA_034769895.1. Lineage (NCBI taxonomy): Eukaryota > Metazoa > Arthropoda > Insecta > Hemiptera > Cicadidae > Magicicada > Magicicada septendecula. Next base: position 33,827,651 of record CM068376.1, on the reverse strand, counting down.
GTGCAGTAGAGTTTGTGGCTTCTGATAGTTCACATCTCCGGGTATGACTTTGGAATTGTTGTTATTTGTTGGAGCACTAAGTCATCTTGTGTTACACTCCTTTTTTTACGTTTCGATTTTTTTTACTTTAAATTTCTTGTCTATTTACATGACTATATTAATTAACACATCCAGATGCTTTAAACAGCGACATCTGGTACACCATCTTAAGGTGAGACAAAATGTCGTTAACATATTTTAAGCGCACAGCCCCTACGTCTATACTGTACGGAGTCACCATTGCAAGAGAGAGAGATTCCGCTCCCTTCGCCTGGTACTGGGCAAAAGTTAGTGGGACAATTTCCGCGCGAGAATATAGTTCCTAACTATATTTAAGTTAACATTTTTATTTATACAAACTATCGCTAAACAAATATACATAATTTAAATCAGTTGTTTTAGCGACTATTTATGTCTTCATATTTTTTTATTATTAACATTAATCTTTTTATCTTATTCTAAGTCACACAAGACTCGGAAAGCATGTCGAGTCTGGAATCAACAGGACAGCGCCTGCTTACAAGCAAAGGGTTAAATACGATATTAATAACTCTTTACAATTTATCTTTTATTAGAGTATTTCTTCTAAATAACTAATTAATTACTGCTTCCTCTCATACTGAGTACATACAGGTATTTTATATTAATACAGTGAGATTTAAATGGCTTAAGAGCTCGCAACCGTAATTTTTTTTTAAATTTTATTTTCTTGATTATTTGTACAATTTAAATCGTCACAGCGGGAGGAGCTGGGCTAACGACCAGCTTCGTTAGATACCAGTCCTTACCAAGACTGGTGTCCACTGGTCCTTTTACCCCGGCGATATCCAAGCTCGCTTACCACTGGTGGGGGCTCGCAAGGATCGTCCGGGGCAGCGCTACCTAACAGCCGTAAGCAGGTTAGGGATTATGCACTGATGTACGGCACTCACCAAAAGAACCCAGAGCAGTCCCTCTTCTTTCCTGTCCGGTGAGATGTTAGCCGGCGACAGGTGGTCCTAATAAGGGCAACTTCCGCCAGCTGCTTCTTCTACCAGCTACTCAATTCACTGGTAGCAGATGGCTCCTGGGTCTTCTTTCCTCGAAGAAGAAATGCGGTATTCCTCGTCCAACGGAGAGGTAGGCGGTAACAGCAAGCTGTACCGGCGTCCAGAGCAGAGCTGAAGAGAAGAGTCCTGTTCAGTCCACGATCTGGAAGTGAAAGGCGGCGACTGGCACACGTACGTGCGCCGAAATTGACTGCCGGCCCGGGTTTTATGCACTAACCGGGATTGCTGATTGACTCGCTCCGAGCACGTAGTTGGTCACGTCTCGGCTGATGATTCCTGATTGGCTCGCTGGTACCGGAGACCAGATGTTCGCATACCGCTGCCGTCAAAATATATCTGTCAACATATAGCATAGTAAAATATAATAATCACCCTGCGATTGGAAGGAGCAACATCTCTCTTGAGCTCTCTCTTGATGGGAAATTCTTTACATTCTGTGCGTTCTCAGTCTCCGGTTATACCGTGACTTAAACAGTGCGTCCAGTTCAATTACCAGTGTTTGTGCAAGTTTTTCAACAACTACTCAAGAAAATAATAGTGCAGTGTAGTGTTCAGTGCAGTGTTGTGTTCTTGTGCCGTGCAGTGTTTCGTGTGTGTTCCGCTGCTGCCTGGAGCTTGTTGGTAAGTGAGCGACTTTTGTTTTTTGCTTACCGTAGTGCTTGGTCTAGTCCTTAGTTCCGTTCCGCCTAAGGCGTAGGCTTCGCCTCGCCGATGGCTGCCCGCAACCCGTCTTCCGTCGGCCCTTCTCAGGGCCAACCTGCTTCCGTCGGTCCTTCTCAGGACCTCTCAATTCCTGCTCGCGCTCTGGCGCAACCACTCCCGGATGGCCCTTCTCAGGACCACCCTACACCTACCTCCTCGGGGAAACTCAAGACGTGGACTCGGCCATGGATACTGATGGTGCATGGCAGGCTGTCAGCCGGAAACGGCGTGTCAGTGCTACCTCCGCAGAATCCGGTCGGGCTTCGCATCGAGGCTCAACCGCGGGGCAATCCACCATGGCCTCCCAACAACAACCTGACCAGCACCGGCGTATCCCGCCTCTGATTTTCGCCCGGCCTTCGGATTGGGCGAATTTCATGCGGCGTCTACACCGTTGCACTCCCTCTGGCACCTTGACTGCTTCGGCTCAAGGTGACAACTCCATCCGCCTCAACCCCACGACCGTGGAGAGCTTTCGTGTAGCGCAGAAGTTCCTCACGGACGCGGGGATCCCGTACCACACCTTTGCCTTGCCGGAAGAGAAGGAACTCAAGGTACAAGTCATAGGTATCCCAGCAGGTACCTCGCCCGAGCTCATTTCCAATGAACTCACAAGTTTGGGCTTTAGGGTTCACAATGTAACGCCTCTCTTCTCCCCCGGCAGGAAACTCGCGCGAAACGCATTCCTGGTGAAAATCCGAAAGGTGGGTGATTACCAGGCCGTATACGACATCAACATGCTATTCTACTTGAAAGTTAGGGTAGAAGCATTCGACGCCCAAGCCGGACCGAAGCAGTGTTACAACTGCCAGAGGTACGGACATTCATCGGCATTTTGCCACCACCCCACCCGCTGTTTGCGCTGTGGCGATAGCCATCGGAAGGACACTTGTCCTCTCGCTCGTGCTGCCGCCACTTGCGCCAACTGCGGGGAACCTCACCCGGCATCATCGAAGTCCTGTCGATTCTATGCTGCGGCTTTGAAGAAACTTTCAAAGTCCTCGCAGCAGCGCGCTACTGCGCCTCCCGCTAGGCCCCAAACATCAAGGCCTGCCGCCTCGGCGGCACCTACTCCCGCTGCGGCACCGGCACTTCTGCCTGCCCCAGCTCGTCCGGCGTCTACCGGGGCGCCCAGCTATGCGGCTGCAGCTGCTTCACAGCCTGCCGCACAGCCCGCGGCCCAGCAACCTAAACCTGCTGCGCCGTCCAAGAAAAGGACAAAACCATCTCCCCCAGCTTCCTCGCAGCACACGCCCGCTGCACCACAGCCAGCATCTACTCCAGATGTCCGAGATCCTAGGCAGCCGAAACAAAAGGCCCCTGCCCAGAATGGCATCATGTTCCTGCACCCGGCGCCCAAGCCTCAGGCGGCACCGGCGTCTGCCGCGTCCTCGGACGTGACTTTCGCCGCCCGCGTGCATGCTTGGATCAACGCCTTGATCCCGCAAATTCTTGCTGCCAAGGATGTCCAGTCCTTAATCGTTATCATTCTCACCTCCGTGACCTCGCTTATCCCTCTCGATGGCTAGGCCCTTTCGGCTGGTGGCTTGGAACGCATGTGGCGTTCTATCTCGCCGTGCCGAATTGGCCGCCTTCGTCACCGAATATGACATAGACGTCATCCTCCTTAGTGAAACCCACTTAACTCCCGCTCACTCTTTCCAGCTTCCGGCGTACACGACGTACCGCACAGACCGGCCTGGCCAGAACCGGCGTGTCGCATCTGGCGGCACTGCCCTTCTGGTTCACAGGCGCATCGCCCACCGCCCCCTGCCGCCTCCGGCGGCTCGTCGCTTGGAGGCGACGGCGGTTGCTCTCTGCATCGGGGATCGGGAGGTTCGACTGGTTTCAGTCTACCTCCCCCCTCGAGGTGGACCACCGCCCGACGAGAATGAATGGGACGCTCTCTTAGAAGACCCTTTACCTACCATCGCAGCCGGAGACTTTAATAGTAAGCATCCCCTCTGGAACAGCCGTGTCTCTAACCCTTATGGCCGCTCTCTGTACCAATACGTTCAACGTCATCCTCATGTGAACGCTCTTGGTCCTAGATCACCGACCTATATCCCCAATCACCGGGACCTCCAGACGTCCTTGACATTGCTGTTGTCAAAGACTTGGCCTACCCTATCGCAATAGAAGCCGTGTCAGACCTCTCGTCTGATCACGACCCGGTATTACTCACTGTTCGGCCCACGCTGGACACCACCTCTCCAGCCTCCCCATCGTTTAACGAGAGTCAACTGGCGATCGTTCCACGATGAACTGGGTCGAACAGTACCATCTGACCCCCAGGTCGACATCTCCAGCTCGGAGGATGTAGACCGCTTGGCCGACTATCTTCAAGAAGTCGTCACGTCCGCTATGGACAAACACACCTATGAAGTCCCTGCGCCCAACAGACGGTCGCAGTTACCTGAAGAGGTGATTCTGGCCATCCGCAACCGGCGCCAGCTCCGCCGGAGATGGCAACAAACCCGGGACCCTGCCGTAAAACGCAGGCTAAACGCCCAATCTGCCCTTGTCAAGCAGCTTCTGCTTGATGCCACTGCTCATCGATGGGACTCATATCTTGAGTCTCTGGAAGTCACGCCACAGTCCGTTTTCCGGGCTGCGCGCCGACTCACTGGCGAGAAAAGGACCCGCTACCCCCTACGATCACCGAACGGGATTGTGTACTCCGCGGCCGACAAAGCAGAAGTCTTTGCCGATACCATGGAGGAACAATTTACCGTTCATCGAGGCGTCTGTGACCCCGGCCACTCGGCAGCGGTCGCAGACTTCCTATCTGGATATTTTTCCCGCCCTCCCGCAGACCCGATCGACCCGTTCGACGAGGCTGAAGTTGAAACGGCCATTAGTCGACTGCGCCCCAAGAAGGCGCCCGGCGAGGACCGTATTGGTGCAGCGGCCCTACTCAACGCCCCAGCAAGTCTCGTTTCCCTCATCCACGTGCTGTTCAATGGATGTCTCCGGCTCCATTACTATCCCAGCCCTTGGAAACGAGCCAAAGTCATCATGTTACCGAAGGCTCGCAAGCTGCGTACTCTCCCGGAGAATCATCGACCCATCTCTCTTTTGCCAGTACTATCGAAGGTGTTCGAGCGCCTCCTGCATCGCCGAATTACTCCCCTGCTGGATAATTTCATCCGGCAGGAACAGTTCGGCTTCCGCAGGCAGCATTCGACCACTCTTCAACTTGTCCGAGTTGTCACGCAACTCACTGACGCCATCAACAGGAACCATCAAACTGTCGCCGTCCTTCTGGACGTGAGTAAGGCCTTCGACAAAGTCTGGCACGAAGGCCTTCTCTATAAACTAGCCACCTCCCCTCTCCCTGCCTCATTTGTACATCTGATGCGGTCGTATCTCTGCGACCGCAAATTTAGGATCTGCGTCGACGGGACGTACTCTTCTGTCCGCCCCGTCGCCGCTGGCGTTCCTCAGGGATCTGTCCTCGGCCCCGTTCTGTACCTAGTGTACACGAACGACCTACCAGTATTGCCTGGAGTCACGCTCTCTCTCTATGCGGACGATGCGATGTACCACACCAGTTCTGCAAACCTTCGTTTTGCGACTGACGTGGTGCAGCGCCAGCTCGCATTACTTCCGGCCTGGCTAAGGAAATGGCGGGTGGCGATCAATACGGAGAAATCCGAGGCGATTGCCTTCTCCCGTCAGCTCACTTCCCGATGCCAGACCCTCTCCCTTGAAGGGAGTCCAATCGCTTGGCAACGTACTGTGAAGTACTTGGACGTCACTC